>JANSME010000012.1:0-1290754 GCA_029299165.1 Ophiostoma himal-ulmi
TTGCTGCTGAGGGTAGCTGTAATCGTACCCACGGCCGCCGGGACTACCAGGGCCACCAGGACCACCAGGACCGGCACCTGCACCACGGCCACGACCGGCACCACCAGCCTGCGGCTCCCAGCCAGCAGACGCAATACGGCCGCGAGGGTCGTTGTCAAGTGGTCTTCCAGTTGCACTGACCGAGAATGGCCGCTGCTGGGGGCTGGGCATCAAGTTGTTCATCGACTGAGACACAGGCAATCTTGCGCCACCTCCTCCACCTGGTCCGCCTTGGGCAGCGGGGGCTGAATTGACGGGCCGGATACTAAAGGCGCTTACTGGTCTATTATCCTGAGGTGCATTGCTTGGCCGGATTTGTGCATTATAGTGAGGAGACCGGGGTAAGCGGTTAGTGTTAGGGTCATCGTCGGGGTAGGGTGCTGCTGACTTGGGGCGTGCAAGGTTGAGGGGTGCAGGCTTGTGGTCGTCATTAGGATAGGGTGCGGTTGACTTGGGGCGCATGGCTAGGCTGTTGTCGATGTTAATGGCGAACACGGGTGGGCGGTCTGCTGGCGGTGTAGTAACGGGTTTGGCCATAGGCTCGTCGGGAATAGATGGAGCCGACTCGGAAAGTGTAGTGAGGCCCTGTGCCGCTGGGTTGTTGCGGCTGCTGAACCGCTCTGGACGCTGGCCGCGCATGGATCCGTGCTTGGACTTGATCCGTGTGAGCGCTGTCGTCTCGTGGTCCTGCTTTGTGAGAGTCTTGGCCTGACTCAAGCCTTCCAAACGGTTCTGAGCGTCCTTGTTGCCATGGTCGGCGGCACGCTCGTACCACGTGCGGGCCTCACGCAAGTCCTTCTGGACGTAAATACCAATTTCATAGTAGTAGCCCATAGCGAACTCGCCTGTCGCCAGTTTTGCATCGGCAGCCTCACGGGCATACTTGAATGCCAACTGCTCGTTTTTGATAAAGACACCTTCATAGCCAAAGAGGAACCAGCGACTGACACCAAGCGCAGCTTCAGCCTGGCCTTGGCGGGCGGCAAGACCATAGTAGTGGAGGGACAGTGCCGGATTGAAGTCGCAGCCGAGCTGGCACAGCTCATATGCCTGGCCCATCTTGAGTTGGGCCTTGGCAAAGCCGAAAAAGGCAGCCTTTTCGATATACAGGCGTGCCTGTGACAGGTTAAATGGCAGAATGCCTTCAGGAATGTTGACATCGGGCAGCTCGCGCGAAATTAGCATGCCGAAGACATAGGCGCCTTGGGGTGACTCCTCGTCGGCCGTATCAGCAGCCACCTCAAGGAGCTCAAGACCGACGTGGTAGTCCTTTGCGTGGCCGTGCTGGCCGAGCAAATGCATCATGCCCAGGCGGTAGGTCGAGGCGGAATCCTGCATGGCTAGACCCTGGTTGTAGTGCTGGAGCGCATTCTTGATATCATTTGAGTTCTCATAAATCATGCCGATGCGAAATTCTGCACGACTCCAACCCCTGTTTGCGGCATTCATGTAGCCCGTGAACGCCTCGTTCCTGTCCTTCCGGTAGCCAAACTTGCCAAACTCGAGCCACTTTGACCGCGAAAAAAGCGCCTGGGGGTGGTGCTGGCTAGCTAGGTACTCGACAATTCTGAGCGCATCGGTACGCAGTTCGTGCTCGATACGAGGTGTCTGCGGGCGCGTGCCCTGCTCCTTGTTCTCGCGCGCAGCGGCATCTTGTGCAGTTTCGACCCAAAACAAGACATCGAGAGCCCATTCCAGCTGATTGCTCACGTTGTTCGAGCGCAGGACTTCTTGGCGTGCACTGTAGAGGATACGCTCCCTGTCATCGTCACTTGGCGGCACATGGTCCTGGTTGACGCGGGGGAAAGGCGAGAAGCTGGGGACCTCAAAGGCCGGCATGTCGGGCTGCTTTTCCTGGACCAGGGGCTTGAAGTCGTGGGTCGCTGTCTGTGCTGACTGGGCTGCGGGGGAGTTGTTGTATTGATATTCGATGGCGGCGGGAGAGGACGTGCCCGAGCCAGAGGGCCTGATGTTGTTGCTAGAAGTGGACGGATCTAGGTAGTTGGATAAGGAGGGATCACGACCGCGCTGATCAGGCACGTCGCGGGCCTGGACCTGTGAATGTTCGTTGTGTCTGTCGGTGGGTTGATGGGCTTCAAGTTCCATGCGCTGAAGATCCTCTTGCATATTCTGGGGGACTTCAGGCATTACCCTATGGGGTTGAGGTCAGTTCACTCCATTCTGGTTCGTTGTTTATTTTGATTTCCGATTTCTTTTCTTCTTCTTTTTTTCTTCTTTTTCTTCTTCTTTTTTTCTTCTTCTTTTTATATAAGTTGGGCTGTTTGGCTGTTGGACTGTTGGACTGTTTGACCGTTTGACTGTTTGTTTTGCTGACGGGGCGCTTTATTTCTTTATCGTATCGTAATTCGTTGGATCCCACGCCTAAACTACTCCCGGCAGCGAGACCTTGAGACCAAAGCATGCAAAAGCTCACTAGAACAGAAAGACGCTTGGGTGGTGGGGGGAGGGGCAAGGGCGAGTGGAGGATCACAGCCAGTGGCCGACATGTATTAACAGTTGACCCTGAGCGGCGGCACGCGGATCCAGTTGTTGTGATGATTGGCAGACAAAGAACATCACGAAATACATACCTCTGAGGAGCAGGTGCGATGACTTCTGGCATGTAGTAGTCATCGAAGCCGCTAGGGACAAAGGTTGCCTCGAGTTTGGGCATTTCAAAAGTTTCTTTTCTGGCCACAGGAGGAAAGGCGTCTGCTGCATAAAAAGGACAGAAAATTAGCTATCAGAAGCCGGAAGTGACGAGCGTCAAACGAGCTGGTGAAATAAGCTGCGGCTGGCAATCCCGGAAGACTAGAAGTGCAATAGTATGTGGGCGAGTCTGGTAGCGCGGAGGCTACTGCCGATGGTGACGTGATAGTACAAGACGTTTCGAGAAACAAGGAAGAGATCGGGGAGTAGAGACCAGAGGAGGCAGGAGTATGAGAGAGCAAGAGAGAGCAAGAGAGAGCAAGAGAAGAGTAAGATCAGGAGTCGAAGTCTGGAGGACGACGGAGAAGGAGACAGAGAGAAAGCTGCGGGGTGTGAGAAGCCAAGTGTCGTAGTGACCAGTGTTGAGTGTTGCTGTAGGGTTGCAATATTGCAGTGTTGTAGTCGTATGCCGGGGGCAGCCGTCCAAATTGCCTAGTCGAAAGCAGAAAAACAGAAAAGAGAAAAAGAGAGGTAAAGGTCAAGGAGCAGAGTAGGCCGTTACTAGTTATTAGTAACACGAAAATGCGCAATAGGAGCGTGTTCATGCGGTGATGGCCTGGCCCGCCAGCAAGGTGACGGTAATAGGCAAGGGGTTTGTCGAGGCAGGGTTGAGCTTCTGCTGCTGGTTGTCGTCGACGGTTGTGACCCTTTCCGATTTTGACTTTGGCTTAATTTCTGCCTCTCTTCCGAGTGACTATTTGATATGTTTGTTGTTCTTGTTGTTCTTGTTGTTCTTGTTGTTCTTGTTGTTATTCAGTCGTAGAAGACGGACTAATACTCCGAGGTGGTTCAAAATGCGATGCGGTCTCTGCCGGAGTGTTGAAACACAAAGCGTGGCTCTGACGTCGTTGGGGGAGACGGGGAGACAAGCAGACAAGCAATGGTGTCGTCTTGTGTAGAGGCGATGTGTCTTGTGGCTGGAGTGTTCCTATTTCTGTTCCTCGGCGATCTTGATCTGGTTGGTTTCTGATGCTTGTCTTGTCTCGGGCCGTTTGTGTTTCTGTATTTTTGGTGTTGAGACTATTGGGTTCTTGCCCCTGATGTTCCTGATCCCTGATGTGCTGATGGGTGGTGTTTTGTGCTGCTCTGCTCCTAACTCGTATCTTGTCTTCTCGTATATAAGGACGCAACGACAGTCATGCCCTTCTGCAGCTGGCGATGCTCTTCTTATGTATTTTCATTCCATACTCACACATCGAACTGTCCTATTTCTGTCCCATGTTCTCATCTCCACTTGGTCTCACGCCGAGCATCCCCTGATCCTACATCTCAACAGGCAAATAAGAGCTTGGTATCTTACTCTTTCGATTCCATCCACCCTGGTCATGTACAAGTGCTGTTGTATATCTACTTACCAGAACTGCCCGTGGGCTTGTATTGTGGACGCGCGTACTGCGAATTCGCCATGTTGTTTGTTGTTGATGTTTAAGCTTCTGCCTCTGTATGTAGCCTTGAACGTTTAGTCCGATCAGGGACTATATTTAATAACGGACCGGAGGCTGCTGGATACCAAAGAGCTGGAACTGAGCGCAAATAGTACAGAGACAGAGCAGGTAAGATATACAATACGGAATAAACGGTTGTGCTTGCTGCAAGGCTATGCAGCTTGTGCGGCAAGGTTGCAGTCGTGCTTGTAGTAAGTAATGGCAAGCAGTACAGAGGGTCCGCAGAGTGTGGCACAGGTGCTATTCATGCAGGCCGCATGTACTTGTTGACGCCAGGATTCGTAGGCCACAATGAGATGGCAGAGCCCGAGGACGAGAGAGGTTGAGGAGTTAAGAGCTCGGAATATAGGCAGCCACGTGAGTCGGAGGCGATGCAAAAGCGAGGGGCAAACGAGCAAAGGGCGAAAAAGGAAGGAACGCAAATGGTAATTAGACCAAATGGAAGGAACAGAATTGGCTGTATTGTAAACGGAAGGAGCGATTGCGAAAACGAAGCCGACTATTCAGATGTCAATGAGAAGGAAGCTTTTGCTGTAGACAGCTTTAGAAGTCTAGAGAAGGGGGGTTCGTCTTTATTTGATTTTATTGTGTCAAGCCGGAGGGGTTGCCAAAGTAGTTAAGACTAAGATGTGCGCGGTCTGCTTGTACTTTGTCGAAAATGCCATGGAAGATCAAGCTAGTTGCCTCCGCAGCGTAACGGAGTAGATTGACGGAAGCTGAAGGAAGAAGCAAGAGAGCACTAAGAGAGCTCTTCCCAAAGTGGAAAGAACGAAAGAACGAAAGAGAGAAAGAGCGGGAAGGCATAAGTTGCAAGAGGCAGGAGCGGGCTTGCACTGTTGATATATAAGGCAAGAAATCGTTTGCACTTTCTTCTGACGGGTTGCACACCGTGCCGTTATTGCCCTCATGTTGCTCGCATGTTGCCTCGATTATTGCCAGACTACATTCCAACAGAAAGGCAGGGTGGATGACGGGCTCGGCAGCCAGTCTCATTAACTAAGATACAACCACAGCTCTCCTTTTTTACGTTTTGGCTTTCCTATTAATCACCCCGTAGACGGTGTCATTTGATTGCAGAGTGGAATTGGATTACCCCACTGAGTTATTGCTATTTTCGGTGAGAGCAGAGCTAGGCCGACAATAAGAAGATATAAGCATACTACAGAGACAGGAGCGACCGGCAGGCATACTGCTACTTGCAGAGGCACTATAATATTCGACTCCTGAGCTGGCTTCCGAAAAAGAAGACATATTTTTAGCTGTGAAATAGCATACTCTGTCATATTGCGGTCTCGTCTATGTCTGCATATACCTCTACTTAAGCAGATGATCATTTGCATCGCTGCCTATCCCAGAACTCAGATGAGCAATGCTGTAGCAGGGACGACACCTTGCACATTTTAATATTTAACAAGACAACAAAGAAAGGCCTGAAGATAAAGTTATCTCAAAGAGTTTGGTTACTACGGAGTATTGTTATTGAAAGTGCTGAGTGGTGCGTGCCAGGAATGCTCGGGTGCTCAGCCACACAATGTTTCTATTTCAGAGCCAGCATGCACCTGATTAACCGTGCAGAAGATCGACAGAGGTGAACAATTCTCTGGCTGGCCACCAAAAAGCCACGCTAAATACATACTAGGTAGAAGCGAAGATACGTGGTAAGATACGACAGGCGCTTCGAGAGTGTTCTTGGTTGCATTTTCGAGTGGTGATCCAGGGTGAAAAATGTTCCGATAGCAAAGCTTATATCGAAACCGCATTGATGGGAATTCAATGTCCTTGGGTCTCTTGTTCTTGGTCTTGACTATTACCAGCTATACTGTCGCTGGTTTCCTATCGGATCGAATAGTTCGGTCATCAGGTCCTATTCTACCATGGCTACTCGCCATCCCATCTTCTATTGAGGAATATGTACCGTTGATTTTCCTTGGCAATATTGACCGTGTGTAGATTGTCATGCTATCATTGTCTTATCCTGCAATCAAGCAGTCATAATCTTTGGTATTACAAAGTCACAATCTACACTCATCCTATGTGACGAAGAGATCACAGCGCCTGTACCAAGAGTGACTGTTCTCCGGCTCAGCCGTATGCAGGTCTCGTGGTTATCTCGGAGACAATTCCTTCTTCACATCATGTCTTATTGTCTGTGACAGAAACATCTGGTCCCCCAAAAGGATGCAACCATTGCAACCACTGCAAGCCATAAGCACAGGCAAACAAAACAGCTGGTAACAGCGTGAATGTTAGGCATTTTTCTGCAATTTTCTTTTCTTTACCTGGTCAACAATCGACATACATATCAGCCCAATCACTCCCACCTTTGATTGCATCGTTAGTGTAGGCTAACTGGCAGCCACTAGCACTTCAGCCTAGGCAGAACAATTAATCTGTCAACACGATGCATATTACTTAGCTCTCGTCAGTTAACCATTTTCTTATGCCAGAGCTAGACTTCATCCGTTGTCTCGCTCCTTGAGGCTAAGTGCTATTATATCGCGAGCCCATACGAGCACCGAGGACTGAGCAACAAGCACCTATGGCTGTACTTCAACTATTAGTTTAATAGATGCATAAATGCCCCCTTAATCTTATCTACACCACATCTAGGCGCTTTGAAAATATCTTATGTTAATTGTTGCGGTGCCATGATGTCGTTATCGAGGTCATGAAACTACCAAGATCCCTCGCTTCTGTCATGTCCACACTTTAACTACAGCTATGCTACTATTCCCAAACTTCTATAATAAGCGAAGCTCATCTGATTATTTACAATTAAATAAAAAGATGACAAGTATTAACAAAAGTACAAGCTCAGAGGAGAATTATGATAAGTCTACGATTTACATTGATTAGATAATGCACTTGTCACGTGATCCATTGTCAATACGGGTGTGCCCCACTAGTGAGCTCCAGCCAGCAGCCAGCCTACTGCTGGTCGTCAGCCTCATGCAGCCTGCTGCTACCGCCAACGGGTCACTGCTTAGTAGCTCTGTCAACGTCAACACCACGACATCATCAAGCAACCACCACCACGATCCACACCACGAATCTCTGCACAAGTCACGACGTTTCTACGATTTCTCCTACGACTCGGCGTTATACCAACTGTTTTCTTCATATAGACGAAGCGACGTCACCTCCATCTTTGCCTACCTTGACCTCCTCGACCTCCTCGCCACCCATTCCACACCATCACATCGCAATGGCCGACCGCCAGCTCGCCCAGATCCTCTCGCAGGTCAAGTCCTCGCGGGCGCCTTACCCAGAGCAGGTGAAGCTGCTGTCCAAGGCTAAGCTTGCTCTGCTCAAGCTCGGCGCCCTTACCCCTTCGCTCAACCCCGAGAGCACTGTGCCCGCCACCGTGCTGGCCCTCGCCCGCGAGACCTATGAGCAGGGTGCGCTCTGCAGCATCCGCGCACACGACGCCGACGCTTTTACACGCTATGTGCAGCAGCTGGCGCCCTTTTATGCCCTGCCTGCCGCCGTGCTGCCGCCCAATGTGGCCGAGCGCAACAAGGTGACCGGTCTGTACCTCCTGCTGCTGCTGACCGAGGGTCGGTACGGCGAGTTCCACTCTGAGCTCGAGAGCATCAGCACGCGCGAGGGTGCCGGGTCCGAGGAGGACCGCTACCTGGGCTACCCCATCCGACTGGAGCGGTGGCTGATGGAGGGCAGCTACGACCGTGTGTGGAAGACGATGAAGCAGGGCGAGGAGCCGTGCGAGGAGTACTCTGTCTTTTCCGAGATTTTGACTTCACAAATCCGCTCCGAGATTGCATCGAGCAGCGAGCGCGCGTACCCGTCGCTGCCCCTGAGCTCGACCAAGTCGCTGTTGTTCCTGGATTCGGAGGGTGCTGTGATTGAGTTTGCGCGCCACCGCGGCTGGACGATCAAGGATGGCCAGATCTACTTCCCCACGGCACCAGCTATCGGCGGTATCGCTGCATCTGCTGCTGCAGCAGGCGGCACGGTATCTTCAGGCGATGGTCTGGCGGCAGGCGAGCCGGCCGAGAAGGAAGTGAGCCAAATGGTGATTGAGAATGTGCTGGGCTACGCACGACAGCTAGAGACGATCGTCTAAGCGGAATCAATATATTTGGAGGGATTTTGTAAGGGTCATGAGACACTGGAATTGAAAGATGAGACGGAGAGGATTCTGTATCATTACGAGCGGATTGCGTCAGAGTTGAATTAATGACATGCATCAATCAAGGCAATGGCTGTGTGTAAATGAAATAATATAAAGTGAAATAAATGCGAACATGAGAAGAACGTAACTAAATCACTCCTACTCTACAGACACCCTAATACAGCCCAACTTTTGAAATCCCAGTGTAGACAGACAAGACATTGACTCAAGGAAAGGCCGTGATGGACGTAAAGAAAAGAACACAAAGTAGAAGCTTGTTTTGAGACCGAAGTGGGAAAACAAAGGACAGAAAAGAAACTGACAGTAGAAAAAGGACGATACAAAAGGTAGGAGACAAAAAATGCCCTTGGATGAAGACATTCAAATAAATAAAAAATAGAATGGGCAAAAGCCAAGCGAAGGCATTCAACATACAAATAAGATGGAAGAGAAAAATGTATAATAAACAATTGAAAACAAGGTTGAACAAGGTTAAAGGTTAAAAAAAAGACAGAGTCCAAAGAAATCAAAAGAATACACCACTTCCTGGCCACATCCTTTTTAGTTTCTCAGACACTCCTTCTTTTCTACTGCTGCTGCTGCTGACTAAAATGTCCTCCCGCTGATTATAAATGACAAACCCCTGATCCTGTTCCATGTATCGCTATTTTTTCGAGTTTTGTTGTGGAGTGTAGCGTCTTTGGCATCAACCACAGCCTAAGCAAACAGCTTCAGGCCGCTGCCGTGCTTGCCAATCTCGCACACCTCACAGATGCGGCATGTGCTGCCCTTGTACTTGGTGTGGTACTTTGAGCCGTCAAAGGCACACTCCTCGTAGGCAGTGCCGCTGTAGATGGGCGTGAAGCTGGCTGCACACACGTCAAACTCGGCAAACTGGTCAAACTCAATATCGATGGCGTCGTTGGGGTTGCGCTCGCACTGCGCCTTGGTCTTGCGGGCCTGTGATGTGAGTTAGTATTATGAATTTTAGCAGGTCAGAATCAATATTGCAAACGTACCGTCTCGATTATACGGCCGGAGCCGCCGTTGGCTAGTATGCGGTTGGCAAAGCTGAGGGCCGAGCCGTAGTTCTTGTTGCGCGCCGCCAGGTTCATGGCGTTGAGCAGTGCCAGCTGCCGGTGAGGCACCTCAATTTTGGGGATCGTAAAGTACGCAGACAGCTCCAGGCTCTTCTTGGTCAGGCCGGCGTCCTTGGCCACTACATCAGCAGCACCGAGCTGTCTCCGCGCCAGCTCAATCGACATGGCCACAGCGTATTCGCTCGCCGAAGTAATCAGCTTCTTGGCCTCGTCGACCTCGGGCTCGCTCGACACAGCGTTGATCAGCACCGAGTGCAGGATGCCCTTGAACACGTTCAAGCCGTCCTCCAGCTTGTTCGTCTTCATCGAATCATAACCGCGCTGCAGGTCGTTCTCAACCAGGTACTCCACATCCCGGGGGATGATAGGCAGAACCAATCTGGCATCTGTCTCGTCGGGGTTGCGGCGCACGTAGTTGACCAATGGCGGCAGGCTGGCAGATGCAGGCAGGTACGTCTTGGAGGCCTGGTACACCTCCAGGAAGCGGGGCTTCAGAGGTGCAAAGCTCACAGCACCCACCTGGCGGTTCAGCAGCTGCATAGCCGACTCGAATGAGCCGCCGGCAACGTGATCCACCGCCAGAGGCGAGTTGCGTGCCCACACATCAGCCTCGCTGCTACCAGCGCCACCAGCTTCTGTGCTGTCGACGTTAACAAAGTCACTGTCGACCTCGGGCACAATATCGTCACCCATGTCCCAGCCAGCAGCATCCTCGTCGTCATCAGCGTCGATCAAGCTGCCCTTCTTGGCATCAGCACCGTTCTGCTCGTCGCCAAAGGCATCGGCACCGTTGGCGGCGGCAGCAGGCTCGTCCTCGAGAGACAAACCCTCAACCTGGCCGAGCAGTGCCTTCTCAAAGAACGACACAGAAGTGCCCTTGGTAGGCCAGTTGGACTTATAGGTGGGAACAATAGGCTTCAGCGGTGCCAAGTTGCCGCTCAGGTTTTCTGGCAGTGTCAGCTGCTCCTCGGTGACACCAGTGGCCTCCAGGATCGACAGGCACTCCTCCTCCAGGCCATGGGCCTTGGCGGTCATGTACGCAAGCGAGTACAAATCAATCTCCTTGAACATCTGTATCCGCTCCTCAACGTCGCCAAGGTACAGGGCGTTCTGGAAGCGCGAGTTGAAGTCGCCACGGTGCTCGGCAATCTTGGCCATGCGGCCCAGCTTCGCCCGGTCGCCGGTCGACAGGTACAGGAACGACAGCTTGTCAAACTGCTTCAGCTTCTGGTAGCACATCTCGACAACCTGGCTGTTGCCGTGCGCCAGAGCCTCGGTGCTCAGTCTCGACCACAGCTTGGGCTTGTCCAGCTCCTTGGCCATCTCGACGGCGACATCCAGGTTACCGCACTCGATAGCCAGCTCGAAGCGCGTGGTAGGGTCCTGCACGAACTGCAGAGCAATTTCGGGGTAGCCCTTCTTTTGCAGGTACGAGATGATAGACTGGCCGACAAGGGAAGAGTTCTGGATAATGTGCAGCATCTCCTCGTAGTTGCGCTTGACGAGAGCCATCTTGAAGCGGTACTCGGTAGGGTCAATCTGCATAATCTTGGGCTTGGCGGAACGATCGAGGCAGTAGACATTGCGGCCCTTGACGCGGACAAGGTACACGGTCTGGTCCAGGGTGCGGACAATACCGTTGTCGCCGTTCAGCAGAGTGTACTTGATGTGGTTGAGGGTCGAGTAGAGAAGAATGCCGGCATCGTCCCAGGTAGCACTCTTGATACGGATCGTCTCGTGGAGAGTGCTGACCTGCTCCAGGGTCTTGGTCACAATCGTGACGTTGTGCTTGCTGAGAAGGGCAGCATACAGACCGTCGTTGGACCAGGAGACATACTTGACGCCAGTAACGTTCAGGCTGGCAATGCTCTTCTTGTGCTGGATGTCGTACAGGTGAACGGCCGAGGGGGTGATGATGAGGAGGTTGCCCGGGCCACCAAAGTAGATGTCGGTGGTGCCTGCGGGGGGCTTGAAGGATCGGGTGACGTTGTTCTGAAGGTCCTTGATGTCGATTGTCTGCGAGGCCGTGCTGAGGATAGCGAAACGGTTGCGGGCCACAAAGATGGCCGAGTTACCAGAGCCGCGCTTGAGGTCAGTGGGGTCAATGACACCCGAACCATCCTTGGGGAGGCTGATAAGGTCGTAAGAGCCGCCGTCGGCAGCGGATGTGACAAGGACTGAACGCTCGGCAGGGTTGTAAGACAGAGTCCGGGGAGGGACCCAAGCAGGGCCGACCTTCTTGAGCGACAGGAGGGTGGGGGATTCGAGGCTCTTCTGAAAATCGTAGGAGCGGACCTGCTTCTCCTTGTTAATGTAGAAGAGGTTGTTCTGGTAAACGGCGGAAGCAGGGCGCTCGCGCTCGAGCTTGAAGACCATGACACCGTTGTCGTGACCGGCAGCAAACAGGTTGATCTCGGGGTGGGCGGCAATAACCCAGAAGCGGTCGTTCTCACGCTTAAATGTTTGGACAGCTGTTCTCTTATTCAGGTCCCAAACACGAATGGTCTTGTCCTCGCCGGCCGACAGAATGAGGTCCTGATGGGGGTGGAACAGACAGCCCGAGGCGTTCTGGAAGTGGCCGCGGCAGGTATCAACCTCCCAGGCCTTGGTCTCACTCATGCGCCAGAGCTTGACGAGACGGTCGTCACCAGCAGAGACAATGAGCGGCATGGTGGGGTGGAAGGCGACCCAGTTGACACCACGGTCATGGCCCTCTAGGACAAACTTGACAACGGCATCGGTGTTACCAAACATGTCGGCCTGGTTCTGGTTGGCACGGGCCATCTGGTCCTCGAAGGACATGGAAGCGGGCGAGGAGTGCTTTTTGCGGAGGCCGGAGATGTCCCAGACGCGGACAGACTGGTCGAGGGAGGCCGAGACGACGAGATCCTCCTTGGGATGGAACTGAGCGCACATGACGTAGTGGTTGTGGCCGGTCATGGTGCAAACTGAGGTTGAGGTTAGCTATGTGTTTTTGGGTAAAAGTCATTGCAAGAATTTGTGCATATGCCGAGCATAACATTGCCAACTCGGTAGCAGCAAGATAGCAACAACAGCAAGAGGTGGGAATCATACTGAGAGAGCGGTTCTGCCAGTTCCATATCCGGATGGTCTGGTCGTCGGAACAGGAGACGATCCAAGGAAGTTCGTTGTGGAAGAAGACGGTGCGGACGTAGTCGAGATGGCCGTTGAGGGTGAACAAGCAACGTCTGGTCTGGTACGACCAAACCTTGATCTTATAATCATCACCACCGGAAACGAAAAGCGGCTGTGTCTTGTGGAAGTCGACGGCACGGACGGGGCCATCGTGCTCTTCGAAGCGGTCAATGAGGGTGCCCATGCGGTAATCCCACAGCTGGATAGTGGACGAGTGGAGGGACACGAGGATCCATGGTCTGGAAGTTGGTTAGTATGGCCAGCTTGGTAAATGGCAGAGCTTCGCAGTGCAGCTGCCATGTCGTGATGAAGCTCTGAAGCTCGTGAAGCTCAAAAGCTCAACTGGAGCTCAAAAAGGGGGCATACCTCTTTGGGTGAAAGGCAAGGCCCTTGGCGCGTGACGACTTGGACTCGAACTGTAGCATTGTCAGTAGCCATCCTGTAGACCTTTGTAGCACTCCTCCATGCTTTGCTCCTTCCTCAATGGCTGGTTCGGTGCTGGTCGGTGCCGTACCTTTGTGAGCATCTGCGACGACGACGACGCCATCTTGACCGCAAGCTTCGCGCTCTGTGGCGGGTGGGAAGGGGAAAAGGGTAGGGCAGTTGAACGGGGGTTCGGGTCGGAGGCGAAAAGGGCGAGTTATTGCGCTGGCGGAGTGGTAGGTAGAGCTCCGTCGTCAATGGGAGCCGGAGGTGGGCGGTGTGATGCGGGATGTGGTGATGTTCGGAAGGCCAGACGCCAGAAAGCCAGAAACGGTTCAAGGCCACCTTTGTTATCTCCTGGGTGGGTTAGGTCAATAGGTGGGCTCCAGCTGGCAACAGTGCCCATACGTCCCCCGAAATGTGGGACGGCTGACGCCTGAGGCGGTCGCCCCATTGTTTATCCGCGCCGGAGAGGGGACCAGTAGCAAAGCTGACCAACCAGACAACCAGAAGCTCCACCAGCGGGGTCAATCAAGGGATAGGCGTCCGCTGCTTGCTCACAGCCAACTGCAAATAGGGGGCTTCGTCAGGGAGACACTGGACACGTAGACGTAGACGGTAAGATGTGTTCTACAGTAGCAGTTAGTTGTCTCACTGTCCCTGCTGTCCTCTGGTCTGCATTACTAGCTTCACATGTCTACAAGATGATACCAGCAGCTTTTTCAACGTGGTATGCAGACAATTCTGCCGTGCTTAATCTAGGCAGCTTGTATAGATGGCAGTGATGCTTCATTCTCATTGCTGCCTATTCTACTTTCATAAAAAAAGTTTAAAAAAAAGGGAGAAACTGTCATAATCAATGCCGTCTGGTCTTTAGCTGTTGCCAGCTTGCCAATTCATCTCAACTTGAAGCCAATCGAGGCGTGTCATAGCCACGTGACCGATAAGAGCCGTATCTAGGTTGCACGCTATTCCTCTTTCGGACAGCTATCCAGTGATGTGTTCTTACGACAGCCATCTGCCGCCATCTGCCGCCAGCAACACCTGTTCCGTGCCGGTTTACTGAGAAGACGGCTTGGTTACAAGAGCTCATACAGCTCTCGAACCTCTATCCAACCAAAATTTATACATTGTTCCTGCCATATTCCCATTTTTAGGACGTCGTCTGCGAGGCCTGGTGCTGTCGACAACGGACCTCCTCTGATCCAGCCTCGAGCTTGCCTTACTCCACGAATCAACGATCATATTATACCACATATTTTTAAATACTGTAGTATCTTTTTTTAACGGGAAAGCCATGGTCGGCTTCTCAAATCGCCCCCGGGGTCTTGCTGCAGCCCTTCTGGCTGCCCTCTCCCTCCAGCCATGTCTCACTGCTGCCGGTCCGTCAGTCGATGTCGGCATGGTCGCAGCCTTCCCCGCCCCTCCATACCTCACAGAGCTTCTGTAAGAAAAAGACATCTCTACTCACCTTCTAAATCTCATACTTTGCAAGTCTAACAGAGTAGAGAAACTGCTGCACAGGAGAATGCGACTAGCTACTACCCCCTCCTCGATAGCATCGCCGACGGATACTTTACAGACGCCACAACAGACCGCGACCTGTACAACAAGTTTCTAGTCCTCCTCAAGGATGGCGGACATATTGCCAGTGATTCAGCACTTTCCACATTCAAGCTGGCACTGTCGCTACGGTCTGCCGCCCCTCGCGTCGAAGCACACTACCAGTTCTACAACACCGCTGCAGAGAGCTCCATCTCCGGCGACCAGGCCGGCTGCAGCCAGTGGATTCTCTGGGAGGGCTCACAGTACTGCTCTCCGTCACTCGACAACGCAGCAAACAACGGAAAGGTGGCCGGTTATGAGAGACAGGAGAAGACTGTGCCCTTTGACAAGACCCTCAGCCACGGCCCGGCCGCCATCCTCTATGCCGACATCACGTCACCCGACTTCGGCCCGTTCCACAAGTTCCTAGCCGAAAAGGCAAGAAACGGCGAGATCTCTTACCGTCTGCGCCATGTGCGCCCTGCCTCGTTGGCAGCAACTGGCGACGTCACTGAGCCGCTGCCCGTTAACGGCTATGGTGTCGAGCTGGCCCTCAAACGGACAGACTACATTGTTATCGACGATCGCGAGTCTACCAATGACGATTCTGCTGCGCATAAAAAGACTGTCGAAGTCATACTCGATGGCGAGGAGGACGTCACCGACCTCAAGGCGCTGTCCAAGTCGGAGCTGACCAATCTCGGCTTAAGCACAGCCGACTACATCATCCAGAGCGAGAACCCCTTTGAGACTCTGCTCAAGATCACCCAGGACTTTCCCAAGTACTCGAGCTCCATTGCTGCCCATAATGCATCGGCAGAATTCCTCAAGGAGCACCAGAAGAACCGCGCCATGATGGTGCCGCCCGGTGTCAATGTGCTGTGGATGAACGGCGTGCAGCTCATTGAGCGCCAGATGCAACCCCTGGCCCTGCTTGACATTGTTCGCCGTGAGCGGGCCATGATTGAGGGTGTCCAGGAGCTGGGTTTGACCGGCAAGGAGGCCGTCGACATTCTGGGTCACCAGGCCGTCGCCCAATCCAAGGCCGAGTCGGCGCCGCTGCGCTTCGACTGGCGCGACGAGATCGAGGACGGCCGTGTCATCGTCTGGCTCAACGACCTCGTCAACGATAGCCGATACCAGGACTACCCCAAGACCCTGAGAGCTCTTCTCCAAGGAGGAATGCCGGGCCAGATCCCTCCCGTCGGCCTCGATGTCTTCAACCAGCTGTACCCCATCGACCTGACTAAGGAAGCCGACATCCACCTTGTCGTGAACCAGCTGGTCGACTTTGTGCGCCGCCGCCTTCCCGTGCGCTTCGGCCTCGTGCCAATCACCCAGACGCCCGAGGCCGTCAAGCAGGCCAAGGTTGTCTACTACCTGTTGGAGACGCACGGCCTCGCTGCCGTTGTCAGCTACCTAACACAAACACTCAAGAATGGCAAGGCTGCAACCCCCGACACCAAGATCTTCAAGTCTATTATCAAAGATCACGATCTGCCTGAGGACGCCAAGGTTCTCTCGCTTGACGAGATTTTTGCCGACGAGGGCTATGCCAAGCAGATTCGGCTTGCTCAGCACTGGGCCGAGCGTCTGGGTGCCAACTCCGACGTGCCGCCCATTTTCATTGACGGCAACGTGGTGCCTCGTGACGAGCGGTGGGTGCAGACCATGAGCAGCCAGGTTGCCATCAACCTACGGGCCATTCAGGAGGCCATCTACTACAAGCGCATCGACGACACAATCTGGGCCCCCCACTTTTTCCTCATTGATGCCTTGTCGCGGCGCAATGCTCTCATTTTCCCAGAGGGCCCCAAGAATCTGCATATCCTCAACGTGCACAGACTGCACACAGAGCATGCCGACCTCTTCAACCACATTCCCGTCATTAATGCCGACGAAGAGACTACCAAGGAGAACTGGGCTTTGCTGACTGTTGTCCTTGATATCGGCACCGAGGAGGGTCTCAAGCTGCTCATAAATGCTCTCCAGTTCCGTGTCAACAACCCCGGTGTCACACTGGACATTGTCTACAACCCCAAGGACGCCGACACCGCTCTCGACCTTAACAACTCTCTGCAGGACATTGACCTCAATGTTCTAACCGAGGTGCAGTCTTGGGAAGAGCTCAAGGGCCTGGTAGCTACAGAAAAGCCCGCCACGGCCGACTACCTGGCTGCTCTCACGCGCTTCCGTGCTGCCGCAACCATCACCCCCGGCGACAACATCCTGGTCCTCAATGGCCGTGTCCTGGGTCCCATTGAAAAGGCTGACTCGTTCAAGGAGGATGACTTCCTTACGTTCCTCGAATACGAGCAGGCCGAGCGCATCCTGCCCGTGTTCAAGGCTGTCGAGGACCTCAATATGACAAACAAGGTGTCGTCGCCGATTGGCGCCGCCAAGCTGACGTCAATCACTGCTTTGTCTACCATTACCGATGTACCTGAGGGCATCTTTGAGTCTGCCCCGACACTGCGCATCTCGTCCTTCAATCTCTGGTCGGCGGAGCACACAGCCTTTGAGGCCGGTGACGCCGCGACGGCAACAGTTCACTTTAATATTGCCCTCGACCCTGCCAGCGAGACCGGCCAGCGCTGGGCACCCATTCTCAATGTGCTGTCCAAGCTTGATGGTGTCTACATGCGCATCTTCCTCAACCCGCGCGACTACCTCCAGGACCTGCCCGTCAAGCGGTTTTACCGCTCCGTGCTCGAGGCCGCGCCGCTATTTGACGATGCCGGCAAAGTCAAGGCGCTTGCTGCCAAGTTTAACGGCCTCCCGTCCGAGGCTCTCTTGAACCTGGGCATGGAAGTGCCACCGGCATGGCTCGTGGCCCCCAAGGTGTCTGTACACGATCTGGACAACATCAAGCTGAGCTCGGCCAAGTCGGATATTACCGCAACTTATGAGCTGGAACACATTTTGATCGAGGGCCACTCCGAGGAGGAAGGCAGCAAGGCTCCACGCGGTGCGCAGCTGATTCTCGGCACCGAAAAGGACGAGCACTTTGCCGATACCATTATCATGGCCAACCTGGGCTACTTTCAGTTTAAGGCCAATCCGGGCTTCTACAACATTAAACTTATGGACGGCCGCAGCTCAGATATTTACACTATCAAGAGCGTCGGCTCACGCGGCAGGGCGCCAGTTCCTGGCGACGAGGGTACCGATGTTATTCTCATGGATTTTCAGGGTACGACTCTGTACCCGCGTCTGGCACGCAAGCCGGGCATGGAAAAGGAAGAAATTATCCCTAGCGATGCCAATGCATCCAAGGCTGGAGCTGGAGCTGGAGCTGATGCTGATGCTGGCAGTGCTATGGACTATGTCAACAAGGGCCTCAAGTTTGCCGAGGGCATCATCGGCAAGGCCAAGGCTGCCGCACAAAAGACAACGACCTCTGCCGTCGCCGAGACGCAAAAGCAGGCCGACATCAACATCTTTTCTGTTGCCAGTGGCCACCTGTACGAGCGCATGCTCAACATTATGATGGTCAGTGTGATGGAGAACACCAACCACACCGTCAAGTTCTGGTTCATCGAGCAATTCCTGTCGCCGTCGTTCAAGGACTTTATCCCGTCGCTTGCCGAGGCCTATGGCTTCGAGTACGAAATGGTCACATACAAGTGGCCGCACTGGCTGCGCCAGCAAAAGGAGAAGCAACGCGAGATTTGGGGCTACAAGATTCTGTTCTTGGATGTGCTGTTCCCTCTCAGTCTTGACAAGGTCATCTTTGTCGATGCCGACCAGATTGTGCGCACCGACATGTACGACCTCGTCCAGCTCGACCTGCAGGGCGCGCCCTACGGCTTCACGCCCATGTGTGACTCGCGCGTCGAGATGGAGGGCTTCCGCTTCTGGAAACAGGGCTACTGGAATACCTACCTCAAGGGCCATCCCTACCATATCTCGGCGCTCTACGTCGTCGACCTGCGCCGCTTCCGCGAAATGGCTGCCGGTGACCGTCTGCGCCAGACATACCACACGTTGTCTGCCGACCCCAACAGTTTGTCCAACCTGGACCAGGACCTGCCGAACCACATGCAGTTCCAAATTCCCATTTTCAGTCTGCCGCAGGACTGGCTCTGGTGCGAGACGTGGTGCAGTGACGAGGCGCTGACGACGGCCAAGACGATTGACCTGTGCAACAACCCCCAGACCAAGGAGCCCAAGCTGGACCGCGCACGCCGCCAGGTTCCCGAGTGGAACGTTTACGACACGGCCATTGCCGCCGTCGATAAGCAGCGCAAGCAAGGTGGAACTGTCTCCAAACCAGTCTCCATCAGAGTTGGTGCCGGTGCCGGTGGACAGCAGAAGCCTGTCGCGGTCAGCGAGTCCATGGAAACGGTTGAACAGCCTGCGGCTGCTAAAGAGAGTCACGAGCGGGATGAGCTGTAGGCCGTCTATGACTTGGATCTTTTGATCTGTGTTTATCTAAAGTAGCGAATAAAATAAAATAGCAATAGCGAAAACAGAAATGTCAGCAACAGCAGACTGGAAAGAAACATCAGAACAGGTAACACCTCGTTTTGTATCGTTAAACACCCATCATATAATAATAAACGCCGTCTGTGAAGTCAAGAAGTAAAACGCAAAGAAATCAGAGCAGAAATTAAGATAGCATTCGCCGGCCATGCAAAGTGTAGCAAACAAACTCATCAGAAAACACAACCGAGTGGATAGCACTTAATGTGAGATGTATTGGAAAACAGCCGAGACGACTTCGTCGCCGCACTCTTGCCGCAAAAGCAGATCCTGGATCGTGCTCAGGCCCGAGTTGACGAAATGGTTCCACGTGCTCGTGTCGCCGTACAGCATCGCCGCTGCCTTGAGAAACTGCTTGCCGTCCGGCTTGCACCGCTTGCACTTGAGCGTGTCGTGCGTGTCGCTCGTCGTCACCCTGCCGCCGCGGAATTGGAACAGCTCCTTGAGGCCGTCCAGACTGAAATGACGCTCCACATCCTCCGCCGAGTCCACGACGCAGGTCGACAGCGACTGTTTGTGGCTCTGGCGCTGGAAGATCTTCTCCTCAATTGTGCCCGTCGTGATGAAGCGGTACACAAAGCAGTCCTTCTTTTGGCCGTCACGCCACACACGCGCCAGTGCCTGTTGGTCGGCAGCCGGGTTCCAGTCCGGATCGAAGAGAACCAGTCGATTGGCACCAATCAGGTTAATACCACAGCCACCCGCCTTGGACGACAGGAGGAAGATGAACTCATCGCCCGCAGGGTCGTTGAACTTGTCCACGAGCTTCTTGCGTTTGTTGACGGTCATGGTACCATCAAGGCGCAGACTACCGTAGCCGCGGTGCCGACACAGGCGCTCAAATAAGTCCAGGGTCGAAGTATAGTTGGAAATGAGAACGATTTTGTCATTAGTGTCCGCTCGGATCCGCGCCAGCATGCGATCAAGTACTGCCATCTTGCCACTATACCAGGACCGTATCTCGCGGTCCCGACCACGGGCCTCCTTCGGTACATAGTCCTCGGGGTAGCAACGCTCAGATCCAGGCAGTTCTGTCTCAAGGTCAAGCAGGTCTGGATGATTGCAGAGCTTCTTGAGAATATTAATGGCCTTGAGCGGCTGGCTACCCTTTCCGCGCAAAAGCGCCTGAATACTCGGGGTAGTGATAAAGTAGTTGTAGAGCTCCTCTTGGAATGGAGCAGGGTTGCAGAACACCACATGCTCATACTTGACGGGCAAGTATTTGGACAAGATGTCGTTGGTGCGCCGAATAATAAAGCGGTTGACAATAGCAAGAAGCTCGGCAAGGCACTGATCACCTCGCTTGCGGTCCTCCTCGTCGGCATCGGCGTCACGGCCCTTGAGAATAGGGATCTCATAGCGCTTGCGAAACTCCAGTCGGTTACCCAGTAGGTCGGGGTTGGCAAAACTGACCAGTGCAAAGTATTCAGACAAGTCGTTTTGGATGGGCGTACCGGATAGAATAATCCGCCGAGACACCTGCAGACTGTTGAGGGCGCTAAATGTTCTGCTATCGCCGTTTTTTAGACGATGGCCCTCGTCACAAAGCATCAGTCCAATCTTAGTGTTCTTCAGCTCATCGGCGTACAGACGCAGTGTCTCATATGAAACAATGATGACAGGGCGTGTCACGGCACGGCCGCTGGCAATTGCCCACTGGCGAAGCTGCTGTGTCAATTCCTCCTTGGACGCCTTGCCGTCAATAGTGAACGGGTGAATGGCATCAGGTCCAAGCCACTTGATCAGCTCGTCGGCCCAGTTGCGCACCAAACTGGATGGGCACACAACAATACCCTTTTGGATAGTAGATTTGCCT
Organism: Ophiostoma himal-ulmi; assembly: GCA_029299165.1. Taxonomy (NCBI): domain Eukaryota; kingdom Fungi; phylum Ascomycota; class Sordariomycetes; order Ophiostomatales; family Ophiostomataceae; genus Ophiostoma; species Ophiostoma himal-ulmi. The sequence goes on from JANSME010000012.1 coordinate 20,851, forward strand.
GCCTCGGGCGATTGCTTAAGCAGCGTCCACATGAGTGTGATGCATTGCAGGGTTTTTCCCAGGCCCATCTCGTCGGCCATAATGCAGCCATTTGCCTTCTCGTCGATCATACCAGTAGTGCACTTGTACATGAATTTGACACCTTCGATTTGATGCGGACGCAGAATTTTTGCCAGTCTTGGGTCAATGACAACAGGCACACGAGGGTTCTCCTGCACTGCTTGTTTCCTAAGACCCAAGATATTGGCCAGACTTTTGTGCACGTGTGACTCCTCGCTTTTGGCCTCTTCCGCCTTTGCCTTCTCCGCAGCAATCTCCTCGGGTGACTTTTGCTTTGGCTTGTCATCGATCGTAGGGTCGTAGAGAACAATGGCAAACTCTCCCGCAGGGTCATGCAGAGGCTTTGCCACAAATGCACGTCCCAGACGCATACCGAGAGCTGGTGCTGGGCGGTTTGGGTTGTATGCACTGCTGTCCTTGTTCTTTAACGGGACAACAAACACTTTTCTAAATGCTGTTTCCTTGTCCTTGACTCGGAAGACGGGGAATTGGTTGGCCTCCCGTGTAGACAGAGCCAGTCGGTCGGCATTGGTGTACGGCTTGTCAGCATCCTCACTGGAATCTGTGCCCTTGTAGTCTACCCGCTTGCGCTTTCTTGCAGGCCGATCGGCAGACGAAAGCACAAGAGCCGAGCCGGGGCAGCGAAAAGGCTTGCTGAGAGCATCCAGAGAATTGCCGGCCGGGCGCTTACCCCGAGGAACATTCTCCTTGTTGCTGTTTGGCGTAGAAATGCCTGTGCCCGGGCGGGCTCCAGGAATCACAGTCGCCCTGTTCATCTGGTAAGTATGCAAACGAAGATAGCATCATCTAAAATGCACAATGAGGCACTGCAGACGCGCAGAAGAACTTACATGATGGGCCAGGTGGCTAGTGATCTGTCAGTCTGTTGCTATAAGCCCCAAGAGGCGGAGGATAGAAGGATGAGAGGATGAGAGGAAGCTCCAAAGGAAGATACTCGAATTGGAGGGTATGCCGTTGTCTTCCCGAACCGGAACTACCGAATCTACAAAAACGGAAGGTGCGAGTCAACCGACGCGTCTGTCTGAGATCCATCAATTCGGAAGGCACGCGCAGTCAGGTGATATGACATGGTTGTAGATGGGCCAGGAAGGGGGGTGGAAATCAATATGCACTAGCCTCTTCTAGAAAGACGTAAACACACGTCGACGCGACTAAAGCGGGTCTTGACGTCCTCCCACCTCTCCCACACTTTGTTTTGATAGCCGGCCAACCTTGATCTTGAAGAATTACCACCACCACCTCACGGCTACTATTTACGATTTCACGATTCTGTACCTCAGATTGATGCTCTGTTTTCTACCACCCATAAGTCAGCTATTCCTGTGTCAATAATTAGACCAGATACACCCACTACAGCCAGTACTATAAGTCACTTTAATTTGTTATTTTTATTCACGACTACACCGACGACGACGACGACGACCTCGACAACAACAACTTTGATATTTTTCAGACCCTAGCTAGGGCAGCGACGCGCCAAACTATTACAACCAAACAACCAACCGACGACACCGGCAGCGGCAGCGGCCACAACCAGCGCCGAAATGGTTCACCCCGGCCTAGGCGGCCTTGACACCCCGCGCACAAACATTGGCGACGCGACATACCTCAGCCAACCTCCAGACTTTGATATATCACAAGAGCTCACCTTTCACTCACCGACAAAGAACGGCAACATATTTGACCAACTTCGCAATGGCGGCCGTCCCAATCTACGAACACCTCGCGGCAGCGGGGGCTCGCGCGCTCCCCTTGGCAGCCGGCAAAACCTCCCAGAAGGCATTGGCGGCGTCGAGTTCACACCTCTTCTCAAATCAGCAACACGAAACAGTGCGAGACGTGGCTATCGCGGAAAGGAGAACGGCGCAACGGGTGCAGTCCCAATCTCTCTTGGCAAGATTGACGAAGACGACACCACAAACCCAGTCCCTGGCGCCATGGACATGAGCAGCTTTGGCATATCACGAAACACATCCTACGTCGAAAGCACACCACTTCCAAACATCGACAGCAGCAGTATCGCTTCCACACCAATTGCTCCTAGACAGCGAGGAGCCGACAGCAACTCGGCCGCAGGTCCACTCCAAGACGGAAACCAGCTCTCACTACGGGAGCAGGAGAATGTCATTGATAGAATCGAAAAGGAGAACTTTGGACTAAAGCTGAAAATACACTTCCTTGAGGATGCTCTCCGCAAGGCAGGACCTGGTTTCAGCGAGGCCGCCCTCAAGGAGAATACAGAGTTGAAGGTGGACAAGGTCACACTCCAAAGAGAGCTACAGCGTGTCAAGAAGCTCTTGATTACGACTGAGAAGACCCTCGAAACCTACCGAATTGAGACGCAGGAGAAGATGTCCCGGCGGCAGGCAGATGAAGGGCTGCGTGCTGAGCTAGATCGCCTGCGGAAGGAGCTGACTGGCAAGGATGCCGATATTGAGGAGCTGCAACGCCAACTTGACGAGCAAAACGAAAAGGCACGCGACGAAGTCGAAGACCTCGAGGCTGATCTTCGCGAGAAGGATCGCATCATCACACAAAAGGAGGATGAGCTCGAGGACCTGCAGGCCTCAATGGAGGCGCGCATGGAGGAGCACCGGGAGCGCGTAGCTGAGCTTGAAGAAAAGGCCGGCTCGGGCGAAAAGCTGGAGGAGGCCAAAGAGACAATTGAAGAACTAGAGGCCGACATTCGACGCCTCGAGCAGCAAGCCGATGACTTGAAAGAGAAGCTGGAAGAGGCAGCCACAGAACGGCAACGAGCGGAGGACGATTTAGAGGAGCTTCAAGAGGAGATGGCCAACAAGTCTGTCCACACCAAGGGCCTTTCCCGCCAAGTAGAAGAAAAGGTTGCACGTCTTCAAAGCGATGTTGAGAAGTCCCAAAAGGAATATGCTCAGCTCGAGGAGAAGCACGAGGAGCAGCAAAAAGAGGTGGAAGACCTGAAGCTAAAGCTTAAGGAGTCGCGGCAAGCACGCGACACAGCCGAGCGTGAAGCGGTTACGGCGACATCCCACCTCAAAGAAGCCCAGGCTGATCTCAACATGGTCCGCGACCAAAAGACTCTGCTCCAGACACGCCACGACACTCTAACAAACGAGTCGGCTACCCTGCAAAGAGATATCTCGCGCCTGCAAAAGTCCGTTTCTCAACTCGAAAACGAGCTAGAAGAAGAGCGTCTTCACAGTCAGGAGCTGGAGCAAGATCTAAGTGCACAAGTCAAGGTAGAGATCGAGCGTCTCAACAAGAACATTATCGACCTACAGACAGAAATCAGCGAAAAGGAGCACCTCTACGACATTGACAGCGAAAAGTGGGAAACGGATCGCGAGCACCTCGAGGCCGACCGCAACCGACTACAACACACCATCAACCGACTACGCGAGACTGAAGGCGCACTGTCGGGCAAGGAGGCACAGCTACAAGAGCTCCTAGACAGCGAGAAGCAGCGGCACCAGTCTGAGGAGAACATTCTGCGACGCCAACTCGAGAGCCTGCAGAAGCAGCTTGAGACGCGGCAGTCGACGCTCGATGGGCTGCGGAAGGAGCTTGCGTCAGTGCGCGATGAGCTTCGTGCGGCACAGCTCAGCAGCCAGTCAGCCAAGAACAAGACCGAGAGATTGGAGGATGAGGTTGAGTCCCTACGTCGCTCATTGGAGAGAGAGGCTGACGAGGCCCGCTTCAACAGAGAGTCGGCACAGGAAGAGCGCAACTCATTAAAGCAGCAACTGGCATCTCTCCGGGCCAGCGGTAGCAAATCAGCATTCTCATCGTCTACGTCTACATCTACTTCTGCTGCGGTCACGGCATTGCAAGAGGCAGCAACCAGTGCAGCTCAGCAGCACCGCGAGCAGATTGAGCGAATGAGAAGTCAAGTGTCCGAGTCGGCAGCGAATGTTGCCAAGATTACAAAAGAGAAGCAAGGACTACAAGATCAGCTCGCCAACATCAACATTGAACTTCACTCGCTGCAGGTCTCTCTGACCGAGACCAAGGCTGAACGAGACGAGATCGAGGCGCAGTTGCGGCAGTCTCGGCAACATGAAGGCGACACGTTCCGCGTTGACCAAGAGCGCATCGACCTTCGCACATCCAAGATCAAGCTAGATGCCGAGGTGCGTCGTCTTCGCGAAGAGAACCGGTCTCTGGCTGAGCAGCGTAATGCACTTGAGGAGACACTTGAGGCTGAGCTCGACAAGGCGGCCACTGAGGAAGAGCGTCTAGGTCAAGAGATCCGCCAGCTGCAAAGTATGCGGACGCGAACCTCGGCAACTGAAGGTCAGGAGCTTCAGGCAGCGCGGCGAACAATTCGTGATCTCGAGCGGCGCATTGAAGACATGGAGGTGGCAGCAGCTACAGCATCCGTCCTGCCGCAGTCAACAGTGGTTGACAATGACGACACGCAGACTGGCGAGCTTTCTTCATTGCGCCGCGACCTAGCAACAGCGCGGGCGAAGGAGAAGGAATACCTGCAGCGTGAGGTGGCACACAAGGAAGCTGTCAAGGGCCTGCGCCGGAAAGTCTCAGATCTTGAGCGGGCAGCACACGAAGCAGAGATTGGTCGGCTGATGCGTTCACCATCTGTTACGGAGGATGTCGGTTCTTATTCGGCATCGGCATCGGCCGGCCACAAGGCAGAAATTGTACAGCTTCGCGGGCAGCTGACCGCAGCTCACCAGTCGGCGCAGGAACTCAAGCGCACACTCCGTGAGGTCGAGCGTGAAGCGGCTACGTCTATGGCGACGGCAGATGAGCTTGAGATTCGCATCAATGAGGTGGAAGAGGAACGGGCGATCCTCGAGCAAGCACTCGACGAGGCTCAAGAGGCAGCCGCCGAGGCGACATCTACGCACGAAGCAGCGCTGCATAAAGCACAGTCTAAGCTTGAGCGCTATCGGCATGAGCGTGACGAACTAGCTCTAGCATTGGCAGATGCTCAGAACAACAAGACTGAGACGGACTCTGAAAGCATATCGAGCGAGATGAGCCGCGAAGAGCGCAGCAATCTCCATGCCATGCTCCGCAAGACACAGGTTGAGGCCGAAGCCCTGGAGCATGACTTGCGTGAACACCGTGCAGCTCTGGAGGAAGCCATGCAGTCGGAGGAGACGCTGCGGGCCAAGCTGGAGCGTGCACGTAGCGAGCGTGCGACATTCCGCGCCGACGCAGAGCGGTTGCAACAGGAAATTGAAGAGCTGCAAGAGACTGCCAGTAAGACACGGGCGGCACTACACTATGGTACCAACACAGACGCGCCGAACACGACCCGCGAGATTGTTCTTGCAGCAGCAGCCGGGCGCCAGGCCAGCCATGCCGACACCGACGCACTGGTCCGTGCCGCTGAGGAGCAGAGCATCCGGCATCGCAAGGAGCTGCGCGGCCTCAGTATGCAAATCGACTGGATGCAGGCGCGGTGGGAGCGTGAGGCACACCTCCGCAACGGTGCTGTGCTGGGCAAGCAGTTGGTCTCGCAAGACCTCGAAATGCGCATCGCATGGTATGTCCTTCTCAACTATATCTATAATTATGTCTACATTTGCAAATGGATATGCATATACTAACACATACAGCAACAAGGCGGATCTACAGATGCTGCAGGGCATCCTGCACCAGCTGGGTGTCAAACAGCCAGTCCTGCAGTCAGCCTCTGGGCCTGGTCAGGGCAATCACAGCAAGGCTCTTGTGCTTAAGTCTGCGCGCAAGACATTGAGACGGGCTGTGCTAGCTGTGCAGTTTATGGTGCGCGCGCGACGTGCAGCAGGCACTTGGGCGCAACAGGAAGCGATGCGGCAGAGACTAGCAGCAGCAGCCGAAAACGTGCGCAAGGCGGAACGGATGCAGCAGATGAGGGCAGAGTGGCGCCTACAGTTGGCGGCGACAGCGCGGCAGTAAGCATGAGCTGTTTAAGCTGTTTAAACTTGTCCAAAGGTGGTTGGATGTTGGAATGGGTTGAGTTGTCTGTCTGAAATGGGTTACACTTGGTGGCGTTTCAGGTACTTGTAATTATTCAGGACTTTGCATTGGGATTGGTCTGGTATAATGTTGTTTTGTTTTGTTTTGTATTTTTTGGTGTTTTGTTTTTCACTTTGCGTCTTTGGATGAAAGCTGTATCTCTCGTCTTCTCTAGCCTTTGCATATCCCCTAAATGGATGCGGTTTGGATTACTCGTCTCTTAAAGTCGTTTAATGGCTGTTGATATCTCTCATTTTCTGTTCTGTGTTCTGTTGTCACGAGTTGCTTTCTTTTCCCCCTCGTCCTGCTTTCTTATTCTGCCGACACATGTAAATCATAACAAAAAAGACCGAGGCAGCCTCGCATATTCAGCTACTCATCTCTGGTACAGGTCTCATCACATCCGTCACATTGCTGCCTCGAGGCGATCGTCCCGCAGACGCCCAGATGTGTCCACAACAGGAAAGGATTGTCAAGATTGGCAAGCGAAAGAGACAAGGCACAAGACGAATGGTTGGACGTCAACAAACCACAGCTCGCCAGCCATTCTTCTTGTTGCATACGCCTCCTCGTTTATAGACAAGAACCATTCTCTTAAGGAGGCAGCCTATGCAGCACCGTCCTTTTATTTATATAAACGAGTAGGAGGATATTTTTTCTTTTTCTGTTTCTTTTCTTTTTTTTCGGCTTCTTTTCCTGATTCGTTTTCTGTTTACAGGTGTATCGACTCGTTCTCCTTGTTGCATCTCGCTAGACGCAATGTCTGACATTAATACCAGTTCAAGGGGGATTCGGCAGATTATGATGCTTGTAAGCAACCTATCGGATTCTGTGTTGTAAGAGATGTAGGAGACCTCTACGCATTGACAGATGGGAGTCTCACTCCTACCGTGGCCGTCTTAAAAAGTACATTTCCATTGTATGCATCTAAACAATATATTGTTATTGGGGGCTGGTAATGAACGGGGCGACATTGCGTGCTGAACTGATCTGTTTTTGTTTTTGTTTTGTTTTGTTTCTTTTTTTTTCCCTTTTCTGTCTGGCTTGTTTAATTCATTCCGATTTTTATTTATTCTTGTCCCGCTGTCTCTTTATCGAAGCCTGTCAAATTTACCATCTGCGTCAACCTGCCGGCCATTCTTATTTGTATATCTTGATATCAGTCTCAATCCTGACGCAGCCGCAATGCTGTCTCATTTGGTTTCTTTTTTGTTTTCATTTGCAAATTGCATGCAGGCAGTCCACTATCTTTCTCGGATTAGAATGCTCGGATACAGCAATTTCCAAGAGGCAGTTGCAGTCAGAACGAAAAGATGGCCGATTGGTTATTGTCGAGATTACCAAAACCTACCAATTACGCAAGTAGATAAAGCCTCCGCACTACGATGCCATGTAAGCTGAACAGTGAAAGTCCACATAAAAAAAAACACCACTATAAAGTGGAAACGCCAAACTCGTGTGCGGCAAAATAACGAGGTCTGGCCTGGCCACTTAATTTTTCTACCGCTCGGGGCATGTCTATCTTTTTTTTTCTTTCTTTTTTTGTGTACGGGGTATTGTATTAAATGTATTATAATCCATATGAATTATGAAATGACTATGAAATGACTGTACAATGACGTACGCTATTATTCTACTTGTGCTGTACTAGTATTTGAACCGGAGAGGCTGTGCACCGTTGAAGAAACCATCTGATCTAATCGGATCCAAACGACGAGTAATATTTATGCAGACTTCGGCCTTGCCTATGTGATTCATGTCTAGTGTTCGGGGTCGCCATGTCTCTTTGCATATTGCCGTGGCAGTGTTTGGTGTCAATCATTGTCGGCGCACTCATAATGAGATACATTTCTCGATATAGAAACTAAAACACTACAAGTAATTTTTTTTAAATGACAATAAAAGTACGGCGATACATGTTTGTCAACGTCTGCATTCTTTGCTCTGATCAGGAATTTAATTATTGAATAATTAAAATGCGAAAAACCTCAAGCCACACCGTCTGTGGCAAATCAATGGCCATGACAGCTGAAATTGCCCAGAAAAACGAGGCTTAGACCACAAAATTATTACTGCCGCCGCTATACAAGTTGCAACTAGGATCTACGGAGTAGAGAACTGCCAGGAACCACCATTTCCACTTGTGTTTCAGTGTTTCAGTGCTCTAGTGCTCTAGTGCTCTAGTGTCGTGGGACTGGACAAGACATGTGAAAGAAGGAAAAATAGAAAATATCTAGCAGTCATAACGTGGAGCGCGACAGTACGAGTAAGAGACTAGGAACCAAAAAGACCAGAGGTTTACCCTACTGAGTAAAATACAAGGAACAAAGGAAGGGAGGTCAACCACTCTGCCACTCCCATATGTCAAAGTCTGCGAGTGGACAACGAGCAAGCTGGCTGGGAGGCTGGGCTAGAAGAAGAGTAGAGGTGAGCCGTCATAGAGACGCTCAAGCTAACAAACGTATGATAGGTTAAAGACCATCTGACGGAAACCAGCAAAGAGGCCAACCAGGGAGCGGGTAGTTCCTCGCTACTCCCATTCTGCACTTGCTACTCAGTAATCTAGCATGTCTCTCGGTGATAGTGGCGGGGGCATGGTCTAATTAATAATGGTTATCTCCTAATTTTATCCAAGGTAGGGAGATAATATCTTACCACGGGTAAGATTAAAACTGTACATCATTTCATCAAACAAATTACTCTACGAGTGAAAGGGGTACGAGTAGGCTGAATAGGGCCGTGAGGGCCGTGAGTACCGGTAGACTGGTTCGCGGGTGATATCCAGTCTGTGCTTCTCAAGTAGACGAAGCTATCTCCGAGTAGAGACAAACCCCAGACACACACACACACACACACGCATCCACAGGCACTTGATGGTGAGGCTGGGCAGGTCCAAGGTAATTAATTGCTCATCGCATCAAGCTATCTGGCGATCATCCTTGGGGACATCAAATAATCCCTGATTCGATCATCCACAGAGCAAGAGCGATATCGGGTAGAGAATGCTTGCTCTGTTGAGCTGTTGGGCATCGAGTCTTGAGTCTTGAGTTAAGAAGCGTCGAGTGTTACCGCTCTGCACACAATGTGATGCAGCAATAACACGTTGTATCATGTTGCGCATGTGCAACACAGCCGACCCCGTCATTGAGACTCTGCCTTTGATTTAGATCTAACATGGTTACAATTTGTCTTTGTAGATTTGCATATCGCTCAAGTCAAGGCCTCTTACAGTGTAGCAAGCAGGTATCTGAGCCGGGCTCCTACCGAGCCAATCTAGCAGGGCCAGCCCATGCGCCATGTAATAAACAGAATCTCAATAATGATTTTCCTGACCTTGGCAGCTGAGCCTTAAACTGAAGGTTCTTTAAGAATGAGCAAAGAAATGCACTGACTTGAACTTGGTAGATAGAGTAACTGGCATTGTCTATGACTATCCTCTTCGCCCTTCTTCTATGATAATCAGTCTGGCAATCTCATTTAATTATTTTAAAAAAGATAAAATAGAACTGCGACTTCTCCCTCCCGCGCCACGTTGACGACAGACAAACTCGGCCTAGACTCATGCAAGGCCAGCCCAGGACAGCTACATGATTGGCTATAGACCTCATTGACAGGGTTCCTCAGCTGCTCGCCTTCCCCGGTCTCAAACCCAAAGCGTGAGGACAAGATACAAGTTGACTTGCCTGTCTGTGAATCTTTACTGAGTAAACCTGCAAATCATACCGTAAGACGTCTTACATTGACTGACTACCTCAACACTGGCGGTGTAAACTTCATAATGGTATGATCTTAATGCAACTCTGTCGTCAGCGTATTGATGCGACTCTACTTGGACCCTGCTAATTGACAACTCGCAATCTCAAGACAAGACAATGCGCTGTCACCTCGTCCTAACGACTCGATACACCTTGGAACTGGTGAACAGAACGGAATAATATACAGTCGCAAACGTGTCTTTAACACGGCCCTGCTTCCCGACCGACCGGCCACACTGTGTCCGTGTTGGCTGCATATACGGGTTTCAAAGTTGTTGACTTGTTGACCGTCCCGTTGACTCGGCTGTCGACCCCCGACGTATTTTCTTATTAATCTATGAGAGACAGTTTGGCTCCGATCTCGATCATATTCATCTCTAACAGAGCATTGATTACTCAAACACCCGCTCACGTTTTTCTTCTTATTTCTCTTTTTTTTTTCTTTTTCTTTTTCTTTTTCTTTCTCTTCCTGATATCGCTGATTCCTTTTTTACTCCGTATTCATTCCTCATCTCTCAATGCCACTCCAGAACCGATCTGCTGGCTGGGAAATTACACGAGCCTAATCCTGCCCCTGTTGCTGCCCAGCCGCCGGAGATGCAATTCAATATGTGTATATTGAAGGAGGGATGAAATAGTAAATTACGAATATAGACAATTCTATTGTGTGTGAGATTATTCGTATAGATCCGCGAGTGGCACACTTTATTTATTTTCTCGAGCAGTCGGGATACGAGTCTACTTCGATGCAAGTCACGGGGTTCATTATCATGTGCGAGTCATCATTCATCTTCTACAGCCTCGGCGGCAAGAACACCGCATTGTCAACCTAGAGGAATTCCTCTTCTCTTCTTATAAGAAGAACCAAGAGATTGGATACAAAAACGGAAGGAAGCGGGCGAAGGTGTGGACCTGGCAGAAACAAAGGAGAAAGTGCAGCTTAGATAGAGGAACTAGAAAATGGCGAGAACAAGAACTTCTTTGAAATAAATGAGAGAGCAATAAAAATAGGCAAGAACGACCGGGGAAAATTCTCTATTTTGCTAACCATTCCAAGTCAAAGATTTTTATGACATTTGACTTTTGGCCTTGGAAAGAGCGACCTACTGCCCCACCGGCAGCACAGTACACATTCATTATGCACTGTTTAGCTAAGATACATATCTTACATGCGCGTATTGCTTGGGAAACTGAAAGGAAAACAAATCAGTCGAGCTCCCCGAATACCATTTATTCCCCGTATGCACGTCGAACATTAACTGCTCAAGACAGTCAAAAGACAACTACGATGAGATCAGAGTGCTAATGTTCAATGCTCAACGTAGACGCAGTCCGGTCCACTGTGCCTGCCCCCTCTACGACCCTCTGCGATCTGTTATCGTTCGTATGTCCTAGTTGGTGTCGTTCTTTCTGTTTCGAGAAAGCCTGGCTATGGAGCTTCCAAGAGCAAAGCCCCTCCTCTCCAGCTGGACGTGCCCAACCTAGAGTCGGACAAAGCAACTGCCACTCGCGCCGGCCGGTTGAATTCCACGACACCAAAGTATCTGATCGTCAATTTGATGGCAAGGTAATTTCGACTTTATATATATTCTTATAGTCGTTGGAGGGCTATTGTTTATCAGTTGATGAGACTAAAGACAACACCCAAAACCAAGATGTAAAGCTTATATAAGTCGTAGTATCCAAGAACAGAAGGAGCGACCGGCCGTGCACTTATCGGTATTTGTACCGCTCAACTCTCCGACCTTGAAGTTTTGTACTACAAGACGACTATATTATGTACTTGGATCTCATCTGTTGTCTTGAATTATTCTAAAAATATTCTTAGATCATTCTTAAATCATTAATACTCTCGAGTCTTTTCACATATCTCACACCTCTCCTTATTACCTACCTGTTGCTGTCCAATTGCAAGTCACACTGGGCTGGAGTCAAGGGACCTTTCCCAGCCAGTTCTTTTAATCCCTCTCAAATCACATTTTTTAGAACTATCTTTATTCTCCATTTCCATTGTCTGTTCCCCTAAATCTCTTGGCCTCTTGATCCCTTGTTATCCCTATATTCTTCTTCCTCTTCTGATTAATGCATTCTCGTCCCTGGCTTCGGAATACATAGTAGTCACCGTTACGACCGCTCCTTCCTCCACCTGCCTCGTTCTTTCCCTCTTACATTTTAGTTGCCTTAATCCTTTTGATGTCCCCATCATTCTACCTGTCTGATCTCTACCAACCAACCAATCACACCACTTCTTCTCAATCTCCGTATTGTTACCCCCACCTCCTCTCAAGCTGTTCGGACTCGTTCATTCCTATTCCTCCTCGCTCCGCTCACGTTCTTGCCGTCTAGCCATTGAAGCCTTTGTCGCTCCTTCCTTTTCTACGGTCTAATACGGTCTGCGGCCACTTCCAATATCCTCCTTCCTTCCTATTTTCCTGCCTAAATCATATATTTCTTTCCCGATTCGTCCTATATCATTACAAAGATATAGTCTCAACGCTAATAGCTTGCCGGAACCTCTCGCCCTCTCTCGTCTTCTTCTCTTGTCCTTTCGTCTTCTCGTCTTTCTTCTTGTCCTCCTACAACCACACTACCACGCAACCACCACACACACCAATCAACCACACACACACACACACACACACACCGTAAGCAGCCCGTTTTTCAACCTGCCCGCACCATCCAGGAGCTTTATCCACGGCTCGCCCCCCTCTCACGCTCACACACCACAACCTATCTCTACTCCATCTCTACCTCTACTTCTTGACCGCCCTCTCTACTTTTCTACTTCTCATGTTTCAAGCCGGCCTTCCCGTCTGACCGGCCCTGCATAATCTGCGCCCATCTACGACAGCACAGCACCAAGCTCCAAAGTGTCAACACCGCGTTTTCTTGATACCCGACGACGCTTCTTGCTGTTTCTTTTCGCTTCTTCATAACACATATTGACGTCTTCTCGCACCTTGTACTTACATCTCGCATTCCCAACTACTTCTTCTCGACACTCCGTGATATCGTACTTTCCAGTTCATTGTTTTTGCAACCGCCTTTATTATTCTTTGTAAGTACTATTTTGGCCGTAAGCCTCGCCTTGCTCGATCTGGTTTGCTTGTCCTCGCTTGTGCTGCACTCTCCTCACACTTGCCTGGCTCTCTTCCCACCTCTCTTCACCCCTCTAGTTCGCCGAATTGCTGTTCGTCGTCGTTTACTGCACCAATTACCTCGGCCAGTATCTGAAGCTTGAGCTTTTATGCTGTTGACTTTAACCCCCCCAGCCGTCGGCCGTCACATCATTGTGCCTTAGCATTTCAGAATCGCCGTCATCACTTCGTTTCCGGTCCTCTATTGACCGCTTTGCCGACGACAAGCGCCTCGCTTTCCTTACTCGGAAAGCTCTCGTACCTAAAGACCTAGACCCTTCACCCCTCCTACATCTTTTACATCCCTCACATCTCTTTCTCTACTGTTTGCCATATTCACTTTTCAGCAGTATCGCATCTGGACGTCATGAACTTGAAGCTCTTAATCGCCGACCTGGCCTTCAATCTGCACCTCTAGTTCGCACTCCAGTTCCCTGTTTCCCCCATCATACCCGGCCATTGCACGGCAGCATCGCTCCATCCTCACAGCCCTGAGACGTATTGCCAGCCTCTCCGATACTACCTCTCTTCCGTTCCTAGCTTCCTACTTCTTCAGATCTATATTGTTACTTGCTTATTACTCTTGCTATTGCTGGATACCTCCCCTACATCAGTCCCATATTCGTCCCATATTCTTCAGCCCCAAACAATAGCCATCAGGTCGTCATCTCCATCCCTATCCCCATATCCACTTCTGCGAGGCTCATCAATCCTTCCATACATGGCTGTTGGTGCTGGACAAGTCCGTAAACCCTTAGCTTCTATATTGCCCAAATTTCCTGTTAGGCCTAAACAGGCTCCGATATTCTCGCGAGATAGTCCACTAAACCGCGCCTTTCAAGCTATCCTACCAAACTCGTCTCTTTCATCACCCAACCCACTCACCCATTTATACATTTCCTCATTGTTACCCTCATTTTCAATCACACGCACAAGGACGCGCATACGCAGGCATCTATTGTGGCATATCACTAACTACTTTGAACGTGATAGCCGATCAAGACTACACGTCTTTCCAGTCGCGACGCCTTTTATACATAATACAAAGGACCATTTCGCCATCGTCACTGCCCAGAATCACTGCGCGACCCTCTTGTCTTTAGGGTTCTCTTGTACGCTTATCGACTCCTCGACTTCTGGACTCATCACCTTCACGACTTCTCAGAAGTCTATCTGAGCCGCTACGTGCTGTTCTTGTGAGACCTTCGGGGCTCCCCCAAGAACCGCGCCGACGTTCTTTGCATCTAGCTAAATAGCTTTTGCTTTCAGTTCATCAACGAGCCATCCCCCTTCCCCCCAAGAAACCAAGAGGGCGCTTTTGTTTTTCTTCTCCGATCCTTTGCCCGCTTCGCTGCGTGCATACTGAATCGACCTTTCTCCGGCGCTCCATTCCATATTTCTTGAACTCGCCCGCTTGATCAGTCGACTAGTCCCCCCCCCCTCTCGACAACCGCACGAAAAGAATCACACAATGTCTGCTGGATATCCTGGTCAAACTTACGCCTACGGGGCGCCACCACCTGGTGCATACCCTCCCCAGGGCTACTATCCGTGAGTACGCCCCCTGCTTCATCGGCTTCGATCGCTGCTGCAAGAGCATGCCCATACTGCGTCCTGCTCATTATTACCTTGCTAACTCCGTCTTGCCAGCCCTCAACAATTCAATGGATATATTCCACCGGGACCTGGAGGGCCTTCGTACGGATACAACCAGCCGCCTCCCCAGCAGTATGGTTACAACCAGGTATGCGCATATCTGGAGACAGCGTCGCATTGCGATTTGCGGATTCCTTGATCGATTGATCGATACTAACGACACCATCAGCCACCACCGCCTGCACAACAACAATACGCTCCGTCGTTTAATGGCCCCCCACAACCGCAGTTCGCTGCTGGCCCTCGCCAGAGTAAGTTTGCACTAACTAAAACTATAAATCTTAAATCGCTTCTATAGATCCCGTTTTGTGCATCATAGTTAACATTACTAGCAAACGGCTATGTCGACCCTAGTATCCCCAAGCCACCCCAAACACCACAGCAATTCGGCAATGGTGCACCTGCCGCCTATGCCTACCAATACTCGCAATGCACTGGCCGGAGGAAGGCTTTGCTAATCGGTATCAACTACTTCGGACAGCGCGGTCAGCTTCGTGGCTGCATCAATGATGTTCGGAACATGTCTTCGTACCTGGTCGAGAACTTTGGCTACAAGCGTGATGACATGGTCATTCTCACCGACGACCAGCAGAACCCCATGAGCCAGCCGACTAAGAGTAACATTCTGCGCGCCATGCACTGGCTGGTCAAGGACGCACGGCCAAACGACTCGCTCTTCTTCCATTACTCAGGCCACGGCGGTCAAACACGAGACCTCGATGGCGATGAAGACGATGGCTACGACGAAGTCATTTATCCCGTCGATTTCCGCACTCATAGCCACATCACAGACGACGAAATGCACCGTATCATGGTCCAGCCACTATCAGCTGGCGTGCGCCTGACAGCCATCTTTGATTCCTGCCACTCGGGTACGGCGCTCGATCTGCCGTACATTTACTCGACTCAAGGTATCCTTAAGGAACCCAATTTGGCCAAGGAGGCCGGCCAGGGTCTTCTGAACGTCATTTCATCGTACAGCCAGGGCGACCTCGGCGGTGTCGCACACAACATCGTGGGCTTCTTCCGCAAGGCCACCACGGGCGACGAGGCACACGCACGCACACTGGCCAAGAAGACGTCGCCGGCCGATGTCATCATGCTGTCCGGCAGCAAGGACGACCAGACTTCGTACGTATTTATCATTAAAAATGGCATAAAAACACTCATCCTAACAATGTATAGTGCCGACGCCACAATTGCCTCGCAGGCTACTGGCGCCATGTCGTGGGCTTTCATCTCTTCTCTCCGCAAGAATCCACAGCAGAGCTACGTGCAGCTTTTGAACAGCATCCGCGACGAGCTCTCGACCCGATACACCCAGAGGCCGCAGCTGTCGAGTTCACATCCTCTCGGTAAGACCCAGCCCTTAAATCCTAATTCTGATACTGCTGCCGCTGCTGCTGCTCCCAGAAGTGCTCCTCATGCTAGTGCTCCCACTTCGAGTACGAGTACTGCTGTCACCAGCAGCGGCGGCAACAATTCTCTCCTGCAGCGATGTAAATTGTTTTGTTTCTTTGATGTTTGATTTATTGCAGACTAAAACTAACCGTTCTTTCTTGTAACAGATACCAACTTGTTGTTCATCATCTGACCAGCTTTTGCCTTTTTTTTTATTCGCTTTTATTCGTTTCTGCATCGTCCTCTTCAACCTTTCTATGCAGTCCTTTCCTATATTTTCCCTACATTGCTGAGCGGCCCCGAATCGTTTGTCTTCCTCGATGCTATATATTTGAACATTTGCTTGCTTTATCATATTTTCATATATCTTCATCCTTTACTACTCATCCATCATCTATTCATTTACCTACATCTACTCTTAGTTTACTATATTATCTTTCCTCAAAAATGGCAAGCCTTGAACAACTTTTCTGTCATCTCTTTGTCATGTCGTCCTCGTCTGCTGTTAAATTCTTTTGGGGTTTTGTTTGGTTTTGTTATCTCGTTCTATGATTGTCTTGGGATATTTGCTGTTTGCTGGGCAAAGGAAAAGGGAAATTCCGGTTTTGCTTGTTGCTTGTGTTGGATACAAACTGGTATCGTGTCGTCTTTCAGCTAGGTATCTGCTCTGGATTTGCTAGTCTCTAATTGTGTGCTTTCTCGATGACATAAATGTATCTTAGAATGAACCTCCTTAATTCACTATTTGCAATCACTGATTATCATACTATGCCTTGCTTGGTAGACTAGACTCGCGATAACCCGGAAATCATTTTAATTGTGAAGAAATGCTAGTGGCACATCGCTCTCATAGATCTCACTAGATTTCTAGACCATCAACTACGCATCCTTCATCTGAACGTCCTCGCCTGGTTTGGTGCCGGTATTGCTACACTCATCATCCTTGCGCATCAGATAGGCCATCATACCCCATGTTAATCGCATCGCTGCCAGCCGGTCTTCAGTCTTGAACAGATCGTACCACGGGCTCCGAATCACATCGAGACCACGCAGTGAAGCGTCAGATACTTGAGTCTGTGCGGCAGTGTCATAATCGGCACCATCCAGCTCGTCGAGCAGCCGCTGTGGCACACGTACGCGGACAATCGAGATATGGTGGAACAATGCGCTAATCACAAAGATATCGTCATAGGCAGCACTGCGGTCGCGGCCAATGGCCATGTAGCGCGTCTTCTTGTCCCAGCTCGAGCTTGGTGGGCGCACTATGCGATAGTTATCATAAATGGCCATACCCTTGCGCTGCTTCTTGGCTGATCCGCTGCGTGAGGATGACGAAGAGGAAGAAGACGACGACGCGGCCATAGCAGTGGCATACGCCGTCGAAGAAGCTGCTAGGGAAATCAACTTGGGCATGGGCAAGCCGGTAATGCCGGCCAGAGTATTGATACCACTGTAATTATTTGAATTACCGCCGCCCGGGATACCGCCAGCACTAGCGACACTGGTAGTGCCACTGCCACTGCTGCCACTGTTGCCACTGCTGCCGCGTGGTTTCGAAGTTCTGCTCGCGATTCCCGGCACGGTATACGAGCTACTCGGGGTACTCCCACTACCTTCACCGCTGCTGAGATCCGGTGCCTCATCAGTGTTTGGAGCAGAGTCTACTTCACGGCCAATGGGACCACCAGATCCACCACCCCAGCGAGGCTTTGTAGCCCACCATTCGCCCTTTCCGATACGGCGTTCTGCTCGACCTTCACGGGCGCGCTGTTGGGCTGTCACCAGGGCCGCCACAAGCTCGCGTGCCAGGTCGATACATGCGTCTCTATCAGTGTCAGAACTCGATAGAGCAGCACGCGCCGCATCACTTAGAAATGACGTTGTGTGGCGAGCACTGATGGCTGCAAGTGGACCATCAACGATGCCTGCACGGGCTGCTTCACGTGTTGTTGGGGAACGGAAAATAAAAATGCAGCCTGATGAAAAGTAGGAGCAAGGACCCTTGTACTTGATGGAGGCCGGCAGTTTTGGTGCCGGGGCAGTGACTGAAGGCGCAGATGTCGGCTTTGATGCGAGTGCTGCTGCTCTGATTTCAGGCTGCCCTGTTAATCTCTGCGCTTCGGTCTGAGCATCTTTATGTTGTTTGTCTTGCGCTTCGGCTTCCTCGGTAGTGATTGTACCTGTATTCAGGTAGAGGCGGGGCTCCGCTCGGGGTGCAGATACATTGCAGCCGAAATCATATGCTACAAGCTTAAGAAAAGCCGTAACCATGTTGAGGCGGTATTCAGATGGCATCTGGCTTCCAGCGCTGGTGCGGAAAGCTGCAAAATCAGGCTTTGTAGCTGTAGCCGCAAATGGGGCTGCGGGAGTGGTATCCTCAACTGGAGGAGAAGACTTGCCTTCAGAGCCGGGCACTGCAGCGCCGTCCGATGCAGTAGTTATAATAGTCTCTCCTGTTTCGTCCCTGGAGGCAGCACCTTTGCCTTCATCAGCATTGTCTTCTGCAGGGCCATCCACCAATGACTCGTCTTCAGGCGGCTGGGGTGGTGGAGTGACCGACGTGTCGTCCCAAAATGAGGAAAAGCTATCGAGATGCCGGTAGAACTCATACGCATTACCCAGCTTCGCGGCAGGTCCTGATGACTTGGTGGCTGGCATACGGCGCACGGTACGGTAGGCGGCCATGTTATCAGTGGAGAGCTCACGTTTACGGTCTAGATAGATCTGGATGCCAGGTGAGCGGTTGCCGTTGCTGATTGGGCGGCGGGTTGACTCGTTTATGTTGCGGGCTTCATCGTACGGTATATCGTCCCACGTAGCAAAGTCGGGAACATGCTCGTAGTAGTTTGGAATAATCGTGGTAGGGTCGGCATTCTCGTAAATCCGGACACCTAACGCCTGAAAATGCTTGATGCCGAGCTCGGCCGGCCGCACAATGCCCTGGAGAACATCGGTCAAGCGAGACTTTTTGTCAGGCAGAGCAGATGTCTGATCGGAGGTCTGGTCCGAGGTCTGGGCGGCCTGGACTGCATTGGCATTGGCATTGGAATGTGCAGTATGTGCAGTAATTTCCGGAGCATAGCGAGGGAAATTAACGGGAGTCGGCGGCGGAACATCCTTGGGCGGCTCGGTTTGCGCGAGCGGCGCGGCTAATATGTTAGACTTGGTTCACTCAGAAGCAGGTCAAAATCAAAGGCAATGGCCAAAGAAGACAAGAGAATAGAACAACGAAAGAACGAGAGGAA
Organism: Ophiostoma himal-ulmi; assembly: GCA_029299165.1. Lineage (NCBI taxonomy): Eukaryota > Fungi > Ascomycota > Sordariomycetes > Ophiostomatales > Ophiostomataceae > Ophiostoma > Ophiostoma himal-ulmi. The sequence goes on from JANSME010000012.1 coordinate 40,072, forward strand.
TTGGAATAAGATTGAAGCGTCGATCAGACTCGGCAGGCCAATGTGAGACAACAGGGACGGTGCAAGCAAAGCTTTAAGGGTGAAATGAAGAAGATCATGTGGGGAGAACCGAGCAGTCAATGCCCAAGGTTGAGGGCATCTCAAGAATCAAAGAGACAGGCTCATTGGCCTATACGACGGGAAACGGACCGAAATCCAGGACAAATGGTGCGCGTTAAGAGACATCATGGGGTGCTAGGGAGTGCCATGGGGACGAGATGACTTACGTAAGTAGCTGAACATGATTAAAACCGGTGTGCGGCGTTAGGCGGGTAGTATGTTGGGATTGAGGGAGAGGGCTTGGATGAGACAAAAACAGCGCACCAAGGATGAATTAAAGAGTAAAGAGTAAAGATCAAGTAGTGAAGATCAAAGAGCAAAGAATGGGAGAATGGAAGGGTGTAGAGAGATAATGATCAGAGCGGGAACGTGGCTTGGCTCGGACCGGGAGCCGTCAATGGGGAGCGGGGAGGAGGCCGCAGAGACACCGGTAGAGGGGCTGGGCGGATCGGGCGAGGAAGGAAACACGATAGAGAGTGAGTCGGTGGTGGCCTGTGCGAAGAAAAGAGGTCAAGCTGGAAGCTCAAGAAGCTCAAGAAGCTCAAGAAGCTCAAGAAGCTCAAGCGGGGAGTGAGGGAGCGAGGGAGCGAGGGAGCGAGGGACTGAGGAAGATAAGGCAAAGGCCGAAAGGGGCAGGAGACAGCAATTCGGGACGACAAGCACGAAAAAACCGATGTGTACAGTTGCTCCTTCCTCGTGCATTGGTCTTGCCTGATAGGATTCTGATAGGACGGGATTGTAGAGTTCAATGGCACGCTGCAGAAGATTACTGCATCTTTCGCAGTGTGTTCAGTGCATTATCTCCTTGGAAGCCCCACCGACACCGTCCCCGTGGCGCTACGGAGCCTACGTTGTTCATGGCCATGAACGGAAGGCGCGACTGGTTGTAGGCCATGCTCTTTCTTGCATTGTCTTTTCTCTAGCACTTGACTACAATATTCCGAATATTTTATATGCCGACTATAATCTGCCTCCGAAAAAGATACTGATATTAGAAGCCAGTCGGTTCTACACACGACAACAGTTCACTGCTTTGAATAAGTTGTGAAGATGAAGCTCAGAGCGGAAGACATTCTTAAGAGCAACCCCACCTTGTGTGGAGCAGGAATGAGGGGGTACTAATGGCCAGCCTGGGAGGTTGGCAGGTTAGGAGGAGCGAATGCACTGTAATATAATCCTTTATCCTAGGCACGCTTATATATTCAGGTAGTATCTCTATTTGGACACTGCATTTCGTGGATATATTTAGAATTTCTCAACGGTTGAGCTATTGGAACCTTGTGTGGTATTTGGTATTGATTGTTGGAAAATGAAGGAACATGGCTGGCATTAATCATCTGTCATATTTGCACTTGTCCTTCTAGACTGCGAAACCATAGAAGCGAAGGGCGGAGGGTGCTGAAGGAATTAGTAAGAGAGAAAGAAGTTATCGGCGGTATTCAAGGACATTCTAAGTGCATTTTACTTGCGTATTTCGAAGTGTATTCCTGTCTAATTATGTAAGCAGTGTCACCGACGGCTACTCTAAGTCCCATGGCTAGGTTTTGGTTTCTTTTTTGTTGTATTTTGTATTCCATATTGTGCCTTACTTACTATCCTTTATTGACCTTTTTGATGCTCGCAGATCGCCTAAGATCTGCACTTAATGACGGCGAAGCAGCAAGGCAACCAGTGTATGAACAAAAGAATACCAGAGAAACTACAACAGGAAAAGAGCCACGACCAGCATGAGAGGAGAAAAGAAGGCATATACAATAATAAAATTGGAAAAGAAAAGAAGAAGAAGCATCGTGTCAGACTGGAATCCAACCACTTGAGCCTCAAACTAATTATGGATGGTTCCACTGCTTAGCAGAGGCCACGAGTTACGTCGTCAGACATGCCACGTCTTTTGATCTATCAAACAGAGTCGGAATCAAACGAAGCTTAATAATGTTTCTTGTTACCCTGAAAACCTCGAGCTGAGACGTCAAATTGGGAGACAAAGGCATAAAGAGCAAGACCCAAGACCCAAGAGGGCATGTTTCCGTTCGAAGAGAAACAGGAGGACAGGAGGGCAAGGACTAAAGAATAAAGGAGATGTTTAACGGCGGAAGCGATATTATAACGTGGATATTGTAATGTAGAAATTACTCGAAATTAAACAGCCTCTTCAATAGCTACTATATTAAGATGCTACAGATCGACGGATCGGGCTAGACGCATGTACTTGAAGAGAGGAGAAGACAAGATGGAGGATGATGAAAAGGAGACAGGATGGAAAATGGCGTGGCGTCATTAGAAAAGCCACACTGCTTCGAGTTTCGCAGTTGCAACTTTCTGTGAGATGGTGTTTTGGTCCGTATGTTTTCCATTCACACTCTTTTGATTTTGCATCGTGGTCTTTTAACAAGTCCAAGATAAATCACGATGTCTTCATCAACACTACAAAATACTCTAAGCTACTCAGTAATGGCAGAGCATATGAAAAAAGGGAATAACTCTCCTCGCAAGTTGAAGTGATAACATAACACATAAGAAGAACAAACGAATCAATCAAAAGACGTCACATTGGAATAGACTTTGCTACCCCTAGTGCTTCAGATCTGTCGCAGACTAGGACAAGGGGGCCCGTCCAACGGCGTGTCAAGCACGGACCGTGTAAATGTACTCTTTTGCGTTCAAAGGGTATCCAAGTTGGCCTGGACTGCGGGTTTGGCCATATTTACACTGTAAGATATACACTTTACTAAAATACTCAAAAATATACTTTGTTTGTCGGCGTCAACCTTGCAGCGTTTAGCCAATCCCGTGTTGTCTGGCCTCCCCATCAAACATCGATCAATCGACAAGCTGTGGCGATGCAGCAAGGTTATCAGCATTGCATTGGCATTGGCATTGGCATTGACATTGGCATTGGTATTAGCATTAGCATTAGCATAGTAGACCACGGCGTAGAAATGCTAAATGCAGTAATAAATGCAGAAAATAGAGAGAGGCTTAAGAGTGTCGTACGTATTGACGACGTAGGCACATGGATCACCGCATGGGTATCGACGAGGGTCAAGTCTTGAAAGACGGAATGGAGTCAAGTAGCACTACAAGTGTAATGGAGAGAAAGAGGACGAGTTCCGAGTCAAAGAAACATGTATTAAGTCCAAGGAGAAGAGGAGCCAAAAAAGGAGAAGGTGACCAGTATCAGAGAGTATCATGAAGAGCGGAAGCGAGCCTCTGCTCTAGGGAAAGACTACCAGAGTACCGCCGGCTTCCTGGATTCCGAAACATCTCTCTCTTCTCTTCTTTCTTTCTCTTCTTACTCTCTCACTCTGTCCATTTTCATATTCTCTCTATCCTCTACTCTCTCTGTACTGTCTACACTCTATTGCAGTCTACAGTCTACATTGCATCTTGTACTCTTTAGCCGTGTTTCGATCGTCACCTCGACCAAGTTTCTTCTGGTCGTCTCTCTCCCCCTCTCCCACACACACATCTTCATCCTCTCCCATCCGTCTTCCGAGAAGTCTCTTCCCTTTCCCTTCCCTTTCCTTTCGTATCCCGTCCTTTCGTCTCCTCTCGTCTCTTCTCGATCAACTTCATGATCGTGTCCGACTAGACTTTGGCCCACGAGGCCTTTTCATTTGTCTTTCCCTTCACACCAGCGCCGGCCGCCCAATTTTTTACTTCATCGACTTAAAACATTGCCAGATTTCACGACAAACGACGACGGCCGTCTGGAACGGCTCATCGAGGATTACTGAAAAATGTCGACAAGCGCCAACCTCGCCGCGGGCCAGTTCATCACAAGCATCGGCGGCAAGCGATGCACCGCCGTCCCCAAAGGCGGCGTCAATATAGCCGCCGTCGTCACGACTAGCTCAACTTACACGGAGACATCGACGTCAACCTCTATCTCGGTTTTAATCTCTACATCGACGTCTACTTCAACGACCGCGTCTACTTCAACGACCGCGTTGGCATCATCTTCCAGTACGGCAATTGTGGCTGCTACCGCGTCCCCTGTGAATTCACCATCATCATCTGCACTGCCTGCATCCCCACTAGCACCATCACTGTCTGCACTACCACCTCTCTCTTCTCTCTCGAACCCGGCCTTACCGGTGCCATCATCTGCACAAGAAGCAAACATTGCCCAGGCGCCTCAGGCCCAAGGCACAAATGATTCTCTCCCTGCTCCTGCGATAGTTGCACCTGCACCTACCGTCGCTGCATCACCTCTGCCTGTTTCCCTTTCTCCTTCATCTGCATCTGCATCTCCCTCTGCATCTCCTTCTTCTGCTTCTCCTGCTGCCTCTGCATCTGCATCACCTAATGCCGCTCTTGCTCCTAATGTCGCTCCTGCACCACAAGTACAAGCACAATCAATAGCACAACCTGTTGCACAGACTACTATTTCCCCTTCTTCGTCTGTCATTATACAGGCCAGTCAAGCTGATACCGGTATAATAGCCAGTCTCTCTACCGCAGCAGTAACCGCAGCAGCAACCGCAGCAACCGCAGCAACCGCAGCAGCACCCGCCGCCGTGGACTCTGCGCCTGCAGCAGCAGTGCCGGCCGTCGCCGCTTCCTCCGCCACTGCTGCCGATGCAGGTGTTGATACCGCTACCGACACAAGTACCGTAACCGATGCAGCTACAAGAGCCGCCAATGGAGTCGCCGCCTCAGCCGTAGCAGGAACCGATACAGCTGCCACTTCTGCAGCAGCAGCCACGTCCGCAGTAGCAGCCACATCCGCAGCAGCATCAGCAGCCGCTTCTGCGTCGGCTGCCGCCTCGCTCGCCGCGGGCGCTTCCTCGGCAACATCCGCCCCCCTCGTATTGATAACTGCCACGTTTAGTTCCTCCAGCATCTCCAACGGGAACGGTGCAGCTGTCCTGTCGACAATCGCGGCACCAGCTGCAGGCACTACCGACGACGCATCTACTGCAGCAACCAGTTCTTCCTCTTCGTCTTCTTCATCGAGCACGCCCGGCACAAGCCCAACGACAACAATTGCGATTGCCGGCGGCGTCATTGGCGGACTGGCATTTCTTGCTCTGCTCATGTTCTTACTCTGGTTCTGGCAGCGCCGGGTGAAGAAGAAGCGGCGGAGTACTCTTCTGACGCCTTTGTCGAATGTCCCAGCACAGTTCAGAGAGGATAGCAGCGGCAACGAAAGGGGACAGGGAGGCAGCGAGTATGTCATCAACCGCGGCAGTATCGGACCGACGCCCAAGGCGGTGCGTATTAAGGCATCACTGGGTTACAGCATCCAGCGCATAAAGGAGCAGCTCAACAATATGATGGCGGGTGGTGCAGGTGCAGCAGCACCCAATATAAATAATGCAGGCGAGACCACGGCAGCCCGGGATATCGGGCGCAGCGGCACCATCAAGGCCAAGGGCCTGAGCTTCTTCGGCGTGGGCAAGAACGCCTACAACGAAAAGTATGTCAACAACGCCACGACAGCCAACAACAACCCCGGCCAGCCTGATTTCCTGACGTTGCTGGGCATGGACGAGCGCGAGTTAGAGAGGGCCGCGCAAAATAAAAAGAACTACCAAAAGAAGCGTGCGAGCCGTGGCAACAGCCGCAGCAGTCTCATGGGCGGCATGAACAGCCAGGGCGGCAGCAACAGCAACAATGACTATCTGGGCCGGTTAAATATCAACTTTGACAATCCATTTAGTGATGCCAATGCTCTCGGGGGTGGTACAGCCAAAAACAATAAAAACAACAATTCTGTTGTCGGTGCTGCCAGCAGCGTCGGCGGCGTATCACATCCCTCGGCTAAGCCGGCGCCGCTGATGGTGAGCCAGGCAAATAATCCATTTGCCGACACAAACGCCATTGCTTCAACAGCAAATCCGGGCAACTATGTTGCAGATATCCGCCGGTCGCGCGGACAAAGCATTTCCTCCGCCTATGGCGACCGCGAATCCGTGCAGACAGTGGCGACTGTAGACGCGCAAGCAAAGCGGAACCGGTTCCGGTCGGATCCGTTTGATCTGGAACGGCCTGAGCTACTGGGACGGTCGACACCTGCGCCGTCGCTGCCGAAAAACACCAGATACTCGAATGTGTCTGACAAATCAAGAGACAGTCGCCTGTCAGGCGGTGTCGGTACGGGCGAGATCCGGCGTCCACGCGGCTCGCACCAGCGCACGGAGAGTTTTACCAGCAAGTACTCAAGTGGTATAAGCGACTTGGGCGGTGCCGGCAGTATGAGCGAATGGAGCGATCCGGGCCCGGATGTCGGACCGTCGCAGTCATTTGCCAACAAGCACCTGCAGCGGACCAATAGTGGCAACAGCAACCAGAGCGTCGGGAAGGCTCTGTAGGGGGTGAAGGGTGGGTCAAGTGTAGAAGTGTTGAGAAGTTCTATTCTGCCATCGACGGCGTCCTTTCTTTTTATGTTTTATTAGTCTTATACCTTTTAGTATCAACGTGGGATGTACTCTCTATATCTCACACTCACACACAACAGCTGGCTGGATGGCTATGCTACACATGAACGGCAGACACACGTGCTTACGATCGTTACTTATTCCCCTGTTTTGTTATAATTAGTTTTAGTTTCTTTTGTTTTCCTTCTCATTTTATTCCTGTCCATAACCATCTACCAGCGAGCGTTTATACTTACATACTGCTTCTCTAGCTATTCGACAGCGCTTTATATTTTACACAATGCTATTCTGTCTTTATCAAAACTGGTTCTTTGCGTTGTTATATTCTTTTACCAGCTCCCATGGCCAGTATGTTCGTCATATCCCTTGCATGCGTTGCGTTGTTAGGTCCAGCACATGTCATATGTATTATAATTTGTTAACAGGCTTATATTCTGGTCATGTTCCTGTAGGATGTCATGTCATTTTATGGATGTAGATTTCAATCCGATAGGTTTTGAGTTTTTTGTTTCTTCTCTCTCGTATGTCAATAATCTTTGAATTTCACACGATTTATTTTGGGGGCTACTTTCCAATGATTTGATTTTGCATACATTTATCTTTACCTTTTTTCCCCGAAGTATATTCACTTTTCTGGAGCCTAGCTATAATATCTAGGAAACTTTAATCAATTTCGTTCGCATTTTTTTTTTCCATTTCCATTTCCATTTTTTTTTTTTGATTTATTTTACTTTCCATCTACTTTATTAAACATACAGAAATCAACTGATTTGACATCATTATTAAGCATGCCCTATCACCATTTGCCTGCCCTTTCCCTTTGGCAACATCGAATGCAGCCAATATATCTCTTAGTCCATAGCCTCATGCACGCCATTAAACTTGACAACGTCGGAAGACCTTGGATTGGCTCATTGGACAGTTCATTGGCCGGAAAAGGTCTGCCATGACTGCCAGTCTGCTCACTTACATGCCTAGCGGACCCATATTTCAGCGACGTAAAAGTGCCCCTTCCAGGCACGAAACGCGAAAATAACAGGAGACTATAAGGCGCTAAACCAATAAAAGAAACAACACGCGTTCATTAATTAACATTGAAACGCGAAAAGTCGCGTCAGTACCCGCCTTTGTTCTTTTCCTGGCTTGTTTTCCCTCGACACAAAGAGCGATGATGCCCCAATAGTTGAATTCAACGGCGAGCCATTTAATGGCAATGTTATAGCTAGGGATACGACAGACGTGGACATATCATCTGATCATAGAGCAGGGAATTTGTTCAATATACTTTTTATCTTGTTTTTATTGATTGGCATGGTAGTAAATCTCAGCAGAGACAACAAAGGAGTACACCAGAGGCGGTATTGCCTGCTCTGGCATATCTTCCGTATGGTATAAATGATATACAGCATAGACAGTCTCAACAAAGTGAAGGCGGGAAGACATTAAGTGTAAACTGATAAACAGGTTTTAGAAAAAGAGGAAATAGCGTGGTGCATGATACAGAACAAGTAACTAAAAAAGATAGGCAAAGAATGCGACGAGTAATGTGGTCGTACTTGAGTTAGAGGGGAATAACGAGATTGAAAAACGAAAAGAGGGCAAATAGAAAAAGGAAATAAACGAGGACTCGGCAGTGGCGGGGTGAATGTTGCGTAATAGGCAGAAGCAAGAAAATAAGATACGAGAAAAAGAAAAAGAGGGGGCGGACGAAACGACAAAATTGAACGAGTTCGCTGGATCAGAGTAGGAAAAACAAAGTCTCTGTATGGTCGAGAAACAAGATAAAGAAGAAAAAGCCAAAGAAATGAGAATCAAACGACACAGTAGCTTCGGTGGAGTTACCCAGAACCAGCCAGGCTCGCCGCTGGAGGTATCCTGCACATAAGAAAAAAACAAGGAATAGATGGCGGATGTATGAGATAGGATGGATGGTATGTTGGAGAACGGAGGATGGAAGAGGGTGATGGTAGGGTGTCCAAACTGGCATTAGGCGGTAAATGAAAACAGACATAACGTAAGATAAAGCAAATGGTAAGATTAAAAAGAGAGGAGAAGAGAAGAGAAGAGGGAGAAGCGGACAGCTGAGAGCTGAGACGCTACATATCGTCAAAGGTCAGCCGCCGCCGTGTCACGCTGAGGGGTGTCTTGGACCCCATCAGGTTAGGTGTCTTCCATGGCTTCTGGGCTGGGCTAGGCGTAATGTTGACAAAATCGGCAAAGTCAAAGGCCTGGCCGGGGGTCTGCGGGAACATGCTGCCGCCACCTGGCGTGGTCATCATCGAAGACGGCAGTGCAAGGTTGTTGAATTTGGACGGTGGTGTTGATGGCGGGTCCATGCGGCTACTACTGCTGCCACCCAACAGCGGACGGCCACTAGGGTTTGCTGGTGATGGCGATGCTGCAAGATATAGCAGCAGGTCTGCACCCTCGACGCCCGACTTGCCATTGCCGTTACCACCGTGCTCGGACGGTATCACATTGCTCGTGTTTGTATCACGACCCTCAACCTGGTCAATACCAAGGCCGGTGTGGCTGCCCTCACTATCGTCGTCCATCATCATGTCGTTGGCAGTCTTCTTCTTCCGCCGGCCGCCACCATTGTTACCATTGCCATTACCGCCAGGAAGACCGCGTGTGCGCATGGGGGGCGTAGATGGTGGTGAGCCAGACCGTGCGGCGTGCATACTGCCCGACAGAGAGGCCGACGACGCAAGTCCCGCAGGCATACCACCGGGGGCCGAGACTGAAGGACCGCCAAAGGACATGCTGTTGCGGAATGAGTGCGTAGGGAGAAGCTCGTCGTCGTCTTCATCAGACTGGGGAGCATTGTAGTTTGTGTTGGTCAGCACATCGGCAATGCGGCGAGCACCGTGGAACAGTGACACATCAGGGCCTGCTGCCGTCGTAAAGTGCTGGTGCCGTTTTGGCTTAATGGGCGAGCTGTGCGACAGTTGATTGTGGTCCTTCCAGACAGAATGACTGGAAAAGGCGGGCTGATGTGGTGGGGGTGCTGGCATATAGGAAGCTGAGCGCTGGTTGTGGTTTAGCTGCTGTTGGTTCTGGTTGTGGTGCGATATTAACGGGTTAGAGACGTGTCTGCTGGGGGGCGGTGATGACCGGTAACGCTTGCTGGGGCTGGACATCAGGTAGGTGACCCGACGGCCAGTACCATGGAGTTGGTAGCTGTTATTGTTGTTGTTGTATGGGTCGCTGTTGAGGTCGTCAAATGAGGCCACATAGGTGCGCTTGCGGTGGCCGCTGCTGCCACTGCTGGACCCAACAGCATCAGAGAACATAGGGGGCTTCAGGGGCGAGCTCATCAGAGTGCGGCTGTTGGAGTAGGGGTGGTCTGAGGTACTCGAGGAAGAGTCGGACAGGACGTCGCCGTCGGAGCGCTTCCGGCGGATTTCGTCTTCGACTTTTGGCTCGATCATGTCGAGGGTGAGGTCTTCCCAGCCATGGCGGGTTTTAAAGTGAGCGAGTGCAAGGCGGTTCTGGAGTCTGCTGGCCATCTATATTTTGTTAGGTAAAAAAGGTAGAGCAAGTTGGAGAGAGAGTTAATGAATGAAAAAAAAATACCTTGCCAAGTTCTGCTCTCCGCAGGACTCTGTCGGCAACGACATCGGGTTGGATGGTGAGTGTCGTCGTTGTAGACGATATGGAGGTAGAGGCGATCATCGCTGGATGACTGTGTAATGTAGTGTTTGCTAGTCTGCTGTTTGCTGTGTGCAGTTTGTTGCTTGCTGCTGTGGTCGTCGTCTAGTAACGAGTGTTGACTTTTTCTGACTGGATGCTGACTGCTGATTTTGTATAAACAAAACTTGACGGATCGAAAACTTTGCAATGATGACCAGACGAATAAATGCAAATGCTAAAAGAAAGGTCGCAAGAGGCTTGATCGGTGGGTCGTGTGGAAGTAAAAGAAAGTTTCTGGGACTCCGTAAAGTGGGCGGAAATTGCAAGTCGAGGATGATTGGGTCCCACGGGGAATCCGAGGCCCAGGGGAGAGTTCCGCAAGGCGCTTGGTTGAGGGGGTTTAAGTGGTTTGAGAATAAGGAGAGCCGGAGACAACAGCGATAGTGAAGAACAGATGACGAGCAATGCTAGATGAGTTGATGTGAAGTCGAGTCAGGCTGATCGAAACAGAGTATAAGTTTCTCTAATCTATTTAAGGGAAGCTGGTTGATCCCGTGAGGTCGTGAGAAAAGGTCATGGGAGGAGACGTGAACAAACACAAAGAGCTATGAGTAAGTAAAGAGTGTAAAGTAGAACGAGAGTGCAATGTGAGTAACGAGAGTCGAGTTGAAGGCGTTGGATGAAAAAGGCGAGATAAAAGAAGTGAGTTGAAAGAGGTAAAGTGAGAGAATGAGAGGGAGAGAATAGGAGGACAGACGAGGTACAACAAAGACTAGGGCGAGAATGAGAGACAAATGACTGTAGGAACGAGCAGGGTATGATATCAGCTTGTCTTCTATTAAGCTTGTCTAAAAAGGGACAAGGTGCAGTGTGAGCTGGTACGAAGAGCGAATAGTATATAAAGAGTAAAAAGAGTAGTAAGAATAGGAGTGTCAGTTGAAAGGGAGAGTTGAGGCAAAAGCAAAGTCGAAGAAAGTCACCCGAGGGAGGGTGATAGGCAAAAGACGAAAGACGTGAAGACGGCAGTCGCAAAGACAATAGATAGAAAAGGAAGGAGCGAGTGTGAACGAATGTCTGAACGAGTTGTGTGATTTTAAGAAAGACCGACGTGAAATGGAACAAGTAGGGAAAGAGCAAGGAATGTAGACCAGTGCGAGGCAGGTGCAGTGGCCGACAGTAGTGAAACAGGCAAGAGCACGATATATTTAGGAAAGAGCAAATGGCATAGCAAAAGATAAAGTTGAAGACAATTCACAGAAAAACAGAAGAAGACAAAGATAGAAAGAGATGGCTTGCAGAATAAAATAGAGGACATGAATGCGTGAGGAAGGAGGCCAACGGCAAACGAGGAAGGAGCGATGCAGCTGCAGGTACACGCACCGGTGACTGAGAGTCTGAGACTGCGTACTCGAATGCTGTTGGCCAGTGATTGTGTGTGTCTTACAGGGCCTATTCAGTAAGCTTAGACAACACAGTAGCAATAGAGCACTGGCAATCCCGCAAGGGCGGCTAGCCAACCAACGCCCAAGAACCGGGTACTCTAAATGAGAAATAAGGGGTGAGATGCCATGCTTTCCTTTTGCTAACATAACCTGTGCCTTTTCTTACTTGCTCTTTCTCTTTGTGTACTACTGATGACTAAGCTTATATATAGATATAGTTCTATTTAATGCTTCACCTTGCTTTATTTTGATTTAATCATCCTCATGATTAGCTCACAACCTCGATTGAATATATTCGTTAAAAGGAGACAACCCGATCGATCGAGACATCTAGTGTCAAACCGGCGTTGCTGTACCAAACGCCCAGACCGCTGTTTTTATGGAGATGCACTACCATTGCCGTATTAACGACGGCTGAAGTTAATTACTCAGGGGCCCTACAGTGGTTAATGATGCTATGGAGCCATATGGTATTATTATGTGCTACTCTATTAGTTGTCACGTCCAAGCAGCTATCAAATTCTATTTCTATCAAAAAAAGAATTGCGTAGTAAGGCTGGTTATCCACTGACGCAGGGGTGTCTTGCCTTCTCCACGACGGCACGAGTGGAAAAAGCGAGGGAAAGGGGAAAGGCCACGATGTGTTGCTCGGTAATGGGGGTAAAGAGGAGAAGTATCCGTAGAGACGGGAAGTAGAGAGAAGTAGTAGCGAGGTAGAGACAAGAGAGAGTAGAGCGAAAAGTACGAAGCAAGGGATGATCCACAGCCTCCCTCGATGGCCGTGACAACGGTTGATTGTTGATATTTAATAGGGGAACAGAAAAATGTACTTTTTGTAAGTTAAATTGAAGGATGAGCCGGGCAGATGCAGGGTGTGAATATATGTTGATGAATAGACATTGGTAGATGCATTGGCAGATAATGTTGATGATACGTTGTGAATTGGTATCATATTCAAGAGCCCATTCGGTTCAGAGCTCTCACAATCAATGCCAATTCAGACGTCGACTAGACTACTAGACATCTAAGCTACACGGACACTACTGACGGCTGTCCCTGCATGCTGCATGCCACGCCCTGGAATGACGGCTAGTACCTTTGTGCCTCAACTCAACTCTTGTTACATGCTACACATATCCCTTGATGGTGCTGATAAGATAGATAGAGCAGTCTGATGAAAGGATCACGAGGAGGGCGAGAAGAAAACACGAGGTAAACAAGAAGAAAACAAGAAGAAAACAAAAAGAAAAAAAGAAGAAAAAAAGAAGAAAAAAGATAATAAAAAAAAAGAGAGAGAAAAAAATGAACTAAAAAAATAAAGTCACGCGATTGTCATTCAGCTCTACAACAGCCTCATGCCAGTCCTACTGTGAATACCAAGAAAATTACTTGATGACTGACAGCTCTGGCAAAATAGTACTTCGTAGTCATGATCAAAGGTAGATTGAGATGAAAATAAAATTATGGTAAGGCTACGCGAACGGCTGACCAGCATAAAGAGATTGCATGAATACGACGTCAGGACTCTTTGATCCACATGTACGAGAATAGGGCGAGATAGGATCGGTATCAATAGAGGTTAGTTACATACTATTCATGTAGAGAGTATTCATATAAACCGTAGAATAGCTGCAAAGCAAGGTGTCTTTGCATGACATGCTTCATATTTTATATTCATCTATCGTGAGGGTTGCTGTTGCTGATACTGCGCTGCTGCTTTCTATCCAGCTACGGGTCTGTAGAATAGCGGCTACAACTATATCTTGATGCTTTGCTACAACACGTGGATGGATTATGTTTATAATTAAGACTTGAATGGCTGCTGCACCGCGATGCATGTGCAGTTTGGCAACGAACAACAGCACTGTTGTTTCAGCCTCGTCATGCTTTTCTCAGTCTGGCTTCCACAGCTCTCTCTACCTCTCTCTACCTTACATCCCAATAGACTCTTGTCTCTTGTCACACAAAGGTGGCAAGGTTCTAGGGCGTCCGTACCCCTGCACCGCAATTTGCTGCACGTTGAACTGACTGGTGCTGTACTACAGAGCAATCTATTTGACGCCGGACCTTTCCGTTAAGTGTTCTTTTCGTCTTCGATTCTGATGTTCTTCTACCACTCTTCTATCTCTTTAGATTGCCGCCAAGTAGACAGCCGCCGGTACTCCTGATAGAGCATGTACGACGTCAAAATAAAGTTGCCGCGCTGCCAGATGTCGTCCTAGCGGCAGTGGCCGAACAGAGGCTGCTTGTAGCCTGCAGCTGTTGTGAACTCGACATGGATGATACGAGTTGAAGACGGCGGCTATATCTCAATATCACGATACCTTTGATATCCGATAGCTCGCTGCCATACTGCTTGCCGCTTTATGGCCGTCATTGGTCGGCGTATGTGTTGTGGCAGTCTTCTGTATCTGCGTTGTCGATATCTGGTCAGTCGTGCGTTCATCGACTGTCTGCTGTTGCTTCACCCTCATTTGTCTCTGTCGGTTAAACTTTGGCCAAGTTCTGCTGCATGTGCACGCACTCTTGGTAGCCATTCCCTCACACAATACAGCATGTGTCTCTCCTCATACCACGACATGTGTGGTCAGTTGTCGTCTGGTTGTTCTGTTCCATTGGTCCTTCTTTATAGATCAGACAGTAAACTGATGATGCACTTGCCATTTAACAGATCTGTCTTGTAGAACAGTTTATTGATATGGTGCATATGGTGATGTTTCTGAATAACTAGATGAATGACGATACAGACATTGCAATCTGATAAGACATACCAGGAAAAAAACAACCAAATAGAAAAATCTCTCTGTTTACAAGACTGACTGCGTATCTACCACCAGTAGGCACTCGTCACTCCGAACACCTTGTTGATATAGAGTCTGTGTCGGTGTTCTCGGTGGATAGGACGGCCTTGTTGTCGATGTGCAACAAGGACTGGGGAGCCAATCCGCGCCATCGCCTGAAGGGTACAGGAGGAACCAGAGGCGCAGACACTGCTGATGGGGTGTAAAACCTTGCTTGCTCAAGTCCAATATAACGATACACTTATACTCATTCACAGCGGCATATATATACGTCGTGGCAGACACGAGGAAGGAGGGAGGGCAACGATGTCCTCGTCAATGAGCATATGCGATATACAGAATTGGCCGGTAGATATACGCTCAGTAAAGCTGATACATATCTACCGCTGTATGCTCATATCCTGATTCCGACTCGGGATTGATGATGTTCAACTTGCTGCAATGTGCACCGCTATCGCCGACTAATCTTGCGCAGATGGATAGCAGCCAGTTCGACAAAGCTCGTACATGTGACGATGCTTTCGCCAGGGCTGATAGCACTAGTATCACCGGCCGTCAAGTGAGAAAGATGCCAGACTATCAAGTCTGTGAATGACCTGGGAATCATGTAGATATATAGAGACCATAGAAAGCGAGCGCAAAAGGCTGCTGCCAAAGTAGTCAACATTTATCAATGCCACTTGATGTTGTGAAGGTAGGCAAGAGTCGCCAGCCTGACGATGCTATACATGCGATCCTAACTCAAAGAACTCGCAATGCCATGACCGATACTACCAGATATCAAGACATCATAATAGCGACACCCTCGAGCTCGGCACTGGAAAAGCAACTAACAGTTTTGGTGGATTGTCAATGGCGGCGATACTATTCGGCCGGGCTCTATGCCTTTGTCATTGCTATCTCCTTGTCCAGACCGATATCGACGGTGTGCCTCCTTGACCGCCACATTGTTACTATACATTACATCTCGCTGATGTATGTGGAGCTGATGTATGCAAAGATCGGCATCTCAAGCTGCAGTCTTATATCCGGAAGACTGGCATACTGACATACTGACATACTGATAGACTGATATCGCACATATGCGCAAAAGTGCAGCACGTGCAAATACTAGAGGCCGGGCACGGCGTCACCGCAGCAGAGTTCAGCCTCCACTGTAGAATGCATGCATGTCGGTGGACTCGCATACCCTTGCATGCAGCGACAGCGATTTCGATTGAAAGGAGATGGCTGGTTCGAGAGCTGGCCAATTCGATACTTTGCCAGTTGGCCGACAGGAGGATATTCTCCGGATATATGCAGGGTTTTGTCTTTGTGGTCTCCAGCGTCGACATCTTTACGGAGTTTAGTACCGGCCCGGTGCCTGATGATGCCGTAGTTTTGTGTCTCTAGAACAAGAACGCGCCCGGCGGTCCGTCTTTCGTGCTTGTTTGGGTTGTTAGCAATGTTTATTATTGTTGGGCAACTGAGTCGAGTCATGGTAGATTCCTTTAGTAATTGACAGGTCGCACGGCATAACTGCAGTGTTTTGCTATTGACGATACCCATCTTCGACTGAGAAACATGAGTTATTATCGAATCTCATTGACGAGCATCATCATGCTATTGTGCCATATTGGTGTCATGCAAAGGGGGATGGCCGATACTAATATTATCCGGAAAAAAAAAACATCAAATGAGGCAACACTCAATAGCATCTCAAGTATCCGATAGTAGACACTGGATGCGAAGAACATTGCGACAGAAATGACGACGAATGCGACAAAAGAGGAATCAACCAATGCAGGGAGGCAGATGGTATCAGGTATATCAGAATATAGACATGTAATATAAGATTGGTGGCTTGGTTGCCAGCCAACTGTCAGCCAACACTGTTGTGTTGGAATATATATGTCTCTGATAACCACGAATATCAATAAATGCATATCTTTTGTGTCTTTGTGTCGTCATGTCTATCTTCTGACAACAATATGATCTACTTATCTATTACCCATTATCTATTGCTCTCCCGTCCCGCCCTGCCCTGCCCGGACTCCCGCTCGGATCTGTCCAATTTGCCCATTTCGTGCCACTCTATCTTTACTATATATCTTTACTATGCAGACAGCTCGTGTTAGTTTATCCTGCCAGGTTTCAGGTGCATTTCCTTGATTGTTTATGTATATACTATATATATCCTGTTTACATATTATCTGACGTTCCATAGGGCCGTAGCAATTGCTCCCATCTATCCCGGCGTATATCTGTGTATATCAGACTGCTCGAGCGTATCCGTGCAGAATAGTAGTGACCGTTCCTACTTCAGGCTACCTGCCAGTCCCATGCCGACTCCGACTCAGCAGTGGAATGTTATCTAATATGTCGAATAGAATATATGAGATAATATACAATCTGCCAAACACGCCTCGCAACTTGTCTCCAGGCTCATGCTTAGGCTCAGGCTCAAGCTCAAGCTCGGGCTGACCAGGGCGTCGAGGTAGCCTGGACTAGTCTCTTTATTCACTCATAATTGCGCCGTGAGATACAAGTATTGGTGACATCAAATCAAACAGGAGTGCCAGTGCAGACGCAGAAGCTCCACCTCCTATTTATATTTCGCTCTAGTTTAGTGAGTTCCGACTAAGAATTACAAGCAGTAAAGCAGGTATCTAAAAGCGTGAGAAAAGTGGTTGAATCTTCCAAGAGCTAAGAAAGAAGAGAAGAAGAGGAAAAACTAATAAACACAATACAGGGACTTACTTATTGAGGGGGCAACCCGTGTTGGCAGTATCAAAGCAGGTTCAGCCGGCCCATGCACCTCACGTCCACGCAAGCTCGCCTCCGTTCTGCACTGTAGCTCTGTAGCTGCCCGTAAGCGATTGATTTACCCTGATGAAGTTTGCCTCTTTATCCACCGCGTACGAACCATTGCGATGCAGATCGTCTTTCTGAATAATTCGCTAGCCTCTCAATATCTCAACTAATCAATATTGAAATATTGAATCATGTCCCCTGTGCCCTTCTATCTACACAGGGCCGAGCTGAGAACTAATGCGCCGAGAGATGGAAAAAAGATCTGAGGGCATTGCTAGGACATATCTCATAGAGCACTCCGAATCACTTTGTTCGCAAAGAGGCTACAAAAAGGAAATGAGATCGACTTGGTGGGGTTCGACAAGAACATGAATCGGTGAAATCTCAATCGATCACCGAGTACAGTTAGTGAGTCCCGAGTAGATCAAATCAGAAAACTGCGAGGTTGGTATCAGTGGACCGTGGGACGTCAGCATGTGTCCATTTTGGGAGTCTGGCCAACCAGATAATCGTATATAAATAGAGCACATCACGCTTGATTATATGGGATTATATAAGCAAGGGATGCTGCCAACATCAACATTCAATCTTCAAATGCAACCCTACAAATCAGCAACGATCCCTACTGCTATTTGATATTCAAGCCAAATTGCAAACTGTCCACCCTTTTGTCTCTGGCTTGCTCATCAGGTCTGTATCATAAGACCACAAGTACTGGTCGAGACATGCCGCGCTTTCCTATCTTGGCAGTCTGCTCCAAGCGTAGGAACAGCAGTATTATATAAGCTTAAGCTTTCTTGCTTTCTTGGCCGCAGCATGTCTACAAGCAGCATCTTGAATCTTCAGTACTGTCAGCCGTCTGCAATCTGTACTTGACATCAGCCCCCTGCCTTTTGAAACATCCTTGGCAGCACCGTGCCGACGTCATTGCGATCCCTTTTCCGTTGTGTACGCCGTAATACGGTCGCGGTATTACGGTAATGTGGGCTGCGGTATTACCCTTGCTCTCAAATGTTTGAATGTTCAAATGTTCAAATGTTCAGATATTTAAATATTCCACAGGCGTGATAGAATACTACCGTGCAAGCGTTTGCGTAAGATATCAGGTATTAACAGCATTACTGTAAACCCGCAGTCGTAATCATGAAAAGTCTCTAATACAAGCTGCATTCAACATAGACCCACTGCGAGCTGCGAGCTAGTGCTAGTGTAGGCTGTAGTTATCTGGGTACTGGTGTATTGCGGTATGCTGTATCGTATCCGTACACCCCCCCCCTCCATCGCTCCTTCCCACACGCAGCACGCACACTACGACGCCTCATCGCTGATCGGCAGCTCCCTTAAGTTCGTCGTCTCGGTCGTCTGTCTTTTGCAATCCTTTTGACCAGATATTCCAAGACTGACGATAGTCGGGTTGATGAACAGCAGAGGCAGAGTAGCAGCTGTGTGTGTACCGTACGACTTGTAAACATCCGGCATCACTTTTCACTTTTCACTTTTCACCTCATCTGTGTTTTGTCCTCTGTTCTACACTGCCCGCGCCGCTCTTTCCTGTTTCGTATTGTTGTGCTATCTCCATATTGGCTGTTTCGTTTCTTGTTTTATTTCCCGTTGTTGGTTGCTCTTGCTATACGTGGACTCTCCTTGAGAACATCGCATCGTTCTTTCCATCTTGGATAGGAATTGCCTCGTTAATGATCTCAAGCAGTCGTCCCTGCCTCTTCTAAAGATATCCTCATTCGCACGAGTTTTACTTCCTACAAGTCGTGTCCACCAGGAATCATAGGGAAGGAGCGTTCTGCCTCGTGCCTCTCAAGCCCTCTTTTTCTCGCTTCGTGCTTTCCTTGTTCTGTTCTTGCTCTTGTTTCTGTTCCTGGCCCTGCTTGCGTCCCTTCCCTTTTCTCTCCTCTTTTCCTTGGTATCTTCTTGCTAGTGTACTCCGTATCCTTTACGGAGACCTACCGCTTTATCTCTCTCACTCTGTCTCAGCTGTGTAGTCCACCCATCATCTCTTGTCTCTTTACGGAGCATTCTGTGCCTCTCCATCCTACCTCTAGCAACTCCATTTCCAATTCCATCTACTCTCTACTTCTACATTCTACACTCTCTACCCCCCTATCCTGGATCCCCTTTTCTTGTCTTTTGTTTTCATTATTATTTTCATTCTATTTACATTTCTTTTTATTTTTCAATCCATCTCCCAGTACTTTGTACACTCGCTTTGGTCATTCTTTTTCCTTCTTTTTTCCTTCTTTTTCCCCTTGGGCTGTCACCAACTTCCCCTCGTCTTCACTTTGGCGACACCTCGTCTTGCCTCACCTGCATCTCATCTCAGACGCCGTTTCAGTAAATCTCATCATTTTACAAGTTCGACAGTACTTAAAACTCAACACAGTACGGTTACTTGCAGTACTTTCGCCTAGCTTGACCACCACCAGCAAGACAAACGGACTGAACCGGCTATCAACTAGTAACGCAGACCAACATTCCAGTCAGCAACTTGGCCTACAAACGAGAAACGAATCCGTCTGGTTTTTGTCATTAGCATTTTTAAAGGGCCGGTCTTGTTCACCATTTGTCGAAGGAGGAACAACCAACGACTTTTTACTGGAATCGTGAGATTACCAATTGTCATCGTCATTATACAGCAACATCATACGACAGCGTCATTATACAGAATTGGAGAACGACCCCAACCCTCCACATAATACACATCAACCACCCCTGCCAATTAATACAATGGCTCCCTCAATCTTCAGTTTCCGACAGCTTCGTCGAAAGTCCAAGGCCAGCTTCCGCACCGAACAATCCACAGATACCTCTAGCGACGGCGGCCAAAGCAACAACGGCACTGTTCCCACCAGCGGCTCTCTTACTCCCCCTTCTCTCGTCGGCAAGCAGTCAGACCCCAACCTCTATGGTAGCGCCTCTGCCTCTGCCTCTGCCGCTGCCGCTACCGCTGCCTCCAGCTCAACACCCCCTCTACCGCCACCAATTCCTCAGTCTACTCGCCCGCTGGCCTCTTCGGGAAGCTCAACCTCCCTCAACAACAAGAGATTCAGCGTCAGTGGCATGGCCGGCCTCGGCTCCCCGCAAACAAATGGCAGCAGCCGCATGCTGTCTCTCCCCGTATCGCCCTACTCGCCGCGCATCACCAATGTTTCCGACAACTCGTGGGCCTACCAAAAGGTCCTCGTCATCAACGGTGTCATTGGCGATGTTTCCCAGCAGAGTCTCGACGGCACAGTCACTGTCAGCCGCCTCGACGATGCATTCCCGCCTATCCAGTGGCCTGCATGCGAGTCGCACTTCAAGACCCTCGTCTACCTGATGCCTGGCGCCAACAAGCTGCGCTTTGACTTTGCCAGCCCCAAGCTTGCCAACAGCGGCTCCTCCAACCCCATCCATTCGTCTTACCTCACTGTGCACATGGTCCCGCCCATGGGCGCACCGCCGCTGCAGCTCGCTATTCTGCTGGCCAAGGACTCCCCCGGCACTTTTGACGCCGTGCCTGCTCGCATTGAGCGCGAAGGTAACGGCCTGGAGACGGCCATCCGGAAGTTCCGTATGGCGGCCTATCTGTGGCAAGGTTTTACAGCCGAGCAAATGTTCCGCAACCGGCTGGGACGCCGTGTGTTCCGGTTTGAGGAGGAGTGGATGCAGGGCACAGTCAATATGCGCGACCGGGAATTCGGCCAAATGCGCTCCGAGGCTCGCATTCATGTTATTCGCTCCGACAAGACACTCAAGGAGATGCGCGATCTGGACCACGCTCAGCAAAATGCCAAGGCCAAGAACCGCGATGCCATGTACGGCTTTGCCATGGACGCTGTACGCAACTACTTCCAGCCCAAGGCGGGTCATAACCTGTATGTATCTGTGCTGCTCCTCGACGCGCACTGGGATAAGCAGGCCAAGATGATAACGGCGCATGCAGCACTCGGCGGCGGTGCAGGCGAGGTGCGCCTGGCGGTGTTTGGATCGCACTGTATGCAGAGCTACCCGACATGCTTTGAAGAGGTTGTGCCCGCGTTTACCGATTGCACGCCGACTGACACCAACTACGTGGCTAACGACGCCAACGAGTCCGGCAGCTCGTGGGAGGCGGCCAACATTGGTATCGGTGCACACATGCACGAGACAGGCCACTTGCTGGGTCTTCCCCACCGCGAGAATGGCGTGATGCTGCGCGATTATGTGCGGCTCAACCGGACTTTTGTGACGCGCGAAGCCTACTCAACACGCACCAAGACCAAGGGCGAACTGGTGCTGGAAAAGGACGAGTGCACATGGCACCGGTTGGACTGCCTCAACTTCCGCATCCACCCCTGCTTCCGGCTGCCCAACGATGCGCCATCGGCACCAGACGAGAGCATACAGGCGTGGCCTGTGGAGGGCGGTGCACTGGCGATTACGGCAGCATCAGGCGTTGCGTACCTGGAAATCTATGCTGAGAACGAGGCTCTGTGCAAGACATGGATGGAGTTCCTGCCAGAGAACGGCGCACCAGTGCAGCGGCAGGTGACATTAACGGAGCAGGATATCCGCAACCGTCTGCCGGAGATGAAGCGCAAAAAGGAGCCGATCAAGGTGGCCATCCGATCGTGGGCAGGCGGGTCGCTGGTGATTGACGATCTGCGGCAGCTCATGTCCAAGGGGTCATCGACGAAGCTGAGCGGCGGCATTCTGACGGGCAAGACGGCGTACCGCAGTAGCAAGCTGGGCCGCGGGCAGATGGAGGGCACGCAGCCGCACGAGGTGATCTTTACGAGCGCGCAGCAGCAGAACCGGGTGATGTCGCGCGTCATTTTCTACCATGGCCGTGCTCTAGACGGTATGGAGTTTGTGTACGATGACGACTCGCGGCAGCTGTTTGGCAAGCGCGGCGGCAAGCCTGGTGGCGACGTGTTTGAGATGGACGTCCGGCGCGGCGAGTACATAAGCGGGTTCACGGTGCGGTGCGGCTTCTGGATCGACGGCATCCAGATCCTGACGAGTCTTGGTCGGCGGTCGCCCGTATACGGCAATGCGCTGGGCGGATCGGGCTGCACGCTGGTGCCACCAAGAGGATACACGATCTGCGGTGTATCTGGCTCGTGCGCAGGCTGGGTTGACTCGTTTGCCGTTCTGATTACGAAGTAGATGTATATTCTTTCATTTTTCTCTCCTTTTGATTCTTGCTTTTCTCTATACTTGCTTCTCCTTTCTCATCGACGACTGATATTCCCAACGGCATTTCGTCCTTCTGTCAGTCACTGTTCCAGTCGTTCATTTGGCATCTTGTTTCTTTTCGATTTCCATTTCCCAACTATCTTTGCAATTTTTGCGTATTTTCTGTTTTCGTTTTCCAGTGTTTTCTCTTTCATCTATCAGGCCATACTGACTGCTCGTGTTTGGTCTTTTATTTTGGTTTCTACATCTCTTGCATCATGATCTAGCTTTTTGGGATGCCTTCCGTCTTCCATTCCATCTTCATTTCCCCATTCTATTTCCTGGGTTTCGTTCATCCTGGCTATGTTGAACTCATCTTGACGTCGATGATGATCACGACTGCTTTGCAGACAATAACAATAATATAATATAATCAATACAATACAATAAAATAAAACAAATAAGCAGTTTAAATTCTATGCTAATAAGCCAAAAGTCACCGTCGCCAGACGCATGCATGACGACTGCGTCTGCGACGTGGGCTGGAATGGAATAAACAGGTTTCAGATGACTCTCTTCTTTGTAGCTGCGATTGGCCGGGCCGCATTGCGTCACTGCTGTGCTGTAGAGTAATTATGTCGTAGAGAAGTGAAGCTGCGCCGCATCTGCTCTGGGAGGGATAAGTGGGGCAGTACTTTGCTTGATGCAGCTAGTCATTCCTCATTGCATGTGCAAGCAGCTGGCAGCAAAGAACCGCAGCGTCAGCCTCCTCCCACCTCATATCTTACCTCCCTACCTGCCGGAGTAAAGACACAAGCTAGATCCAGCCAGGCCTAGTCGATGTCTCCCCCTAGCCTAGCCTGCTAAGCCTGGAGCTTGCTGGGCTGCTCCCTCCTGCAAAAGTAGGTCATCAACGTCAACAATTTTTTTTTCATTTTTTCAATTTTTCAGTTTTCTCTATTCAATTCTGTCTGTGTCTACTGACGCCTGTGCCATCTCCCAACTCATTTTCTGCTCCCATCTCCATATTAAAACACAAGCTCCACCCATTGCCCCGACCACCTGCTGTCTTTTCTCCCCTCGTCTTCTGTTCCGGTTCTAGATTCTAGATTCTAGACCTTTTTACCTCTTACATCGACCTTGTCATTGGCACTCTCGACTTTGCACTCTCGATCTTTGACGTCTACTATATCTGTCTCCCATATCTGCCTCCGCCTCTACATTCAACACAATGTCCAAGCGCACAAACGGCTCCGGCTCGGTGCCCGGCATCTCCGTGCCCGCTGATAGCTCATCCTCCTCGTCGACCGCCGCTGCCGCCACCTACGACAAGCAAAAGATCCTTCTCTCGTCAGACAATGGCCACTTTTCCCTCATCCGTGCTCTCCACATGGCCGACTTTATCACCGAGCTCAACGGCTTGTGTGGTGTCCTTTCCATCTTCTCGTCGCTGCGCTACTGCATCCAGCTCGCCGAGTCGTCCGCCTCCAGCGTTGTGCCCACCTCCGCGTCGTCCGCCTCCAGCACCATCTACTGGGCCCTCGGCTTCCTGCCGCTCGGTCTCTTCTTCGACTTTATGGACGGCAAGGTCGCCCGCTGGCGCAAAAAGAGCTCCATGATGGGCCAGGAGCTCGACTCGCTTGCCGACCTCGTGTCCTTTGGCGTCGCACCTGCTGCCGTCGCTTTCAGCATCGGCTTCCGCACCAACATCGACCACCTGATGCTGGCCTTTTTCGTGCTGTGCGGCCTCACGCGTCTGGCGCGCTTCAATGTCACCACCGCCGCCATCCCCAAGGACAAGACGGGCAAGGCAGCCTATTTTGAGGGCACGCCCATCCCCACGAGCCTGGGCATTGATGCGCTGATGGCGTACTGGGTGAGCCAGGGCTGGATCCAGGAGAGCCTGCCGCTGGGCACCTGGTTTGCGGGCACTGCCTTTGAGCTGCACCCGGCGGCGCTGCTGTTTGTCATTCACGGCTGCCTGATGACGAGCAAGACCATTCATATTCCCAAGCCGTAGATGCTGGCATGAGGCGAGGAGGCGAGGAGGCGAGGAGGCGGCAGACACAGAGACGACCAGAGGCCGTAGCTAGGTAGAGAGAAAGGCAAAGGTGCTCCCGCGACACTCTTCCCGGCCACGCTCTAACCTTTACCCTCTTCTCTTGCTCGTCTGGCCTGCACTTCGGGTTATGCTGATAGGTTACGAGTTACTCTTGTTTTACTGTGCTTTTAGTCTGTTTTCCGCTGCGTCATGGCTACCGTCTTGTCTTTATACACGACACCGTCATTGTTATCATTTCCTTTACCTTCACCTCCACCATCGCCGTCGTCATTGTTCAACAAAAGAGTTTGGGAATGGGTTTAAAACACAATACACTTTGCTTTTACTTTTAATGAGAGAGGATTACGAGTTCGCACGACTACAAGTCATTGGTTTGATTAACTTCAACAGGATACCAGCAATGAATAGAATATTGTCAGCATGATTTCGAATAGTGTTGCTATGCTGGTGTTGTCGTGACATTGTGATGTAGGCCTGTTGACCGATGACTAATCATAAATACCATTACCTAATCAAGCACCCCGCAAACGAAACGAGTGCGGCCCAAACCGTGGGAGCGTGGGATACTACTTGGACAAACGGCGCTAGTCCCAGTTGGATATTACCGTATTTAATCTTCAATTTAATTTAATTTCCTTCTCATTTCTTAATAACGGCTTTGTTTGCCATCTCATTGTTGTACAGCTTCTTACCGCCCGTCGTGCCTCAGCCTTTTCTCTTGTTTCCTTTATTTTCCTCTCTTTCTTTACTCCTTTAGTATTTTCTCCTTCATTATTCCCTAAACTTCTTCTGATGAAACCACAGAGTGCTGAGGTCAGCTGAATTATAGAGAAAGACACCCAATGCTCCTTCCTCAAATTACCTTTACTTGCACTTGCCCTATCCAGCATTCGTCCCAGAAATACCCCGATACCCATACCCATACCCAGATACCCGATCCCCACTGGAAGTGGCAGGCGCATCGGCCACGTTCCTACCACGGCTTACCATCAATGACATAGTTCTAGCTATCTTGGGCGGCACGACAAAAGAGACTCTCTACCTGATGACAATTTGTTGTGCACCTAGAGATATAGGCCAGAGCCCGTGTCAGTGTCCGTCCTAGCACACAATTGTCCAATATGTCCCATATGTCCAATATGCCCCATATGTCCAATATGTCGTCTCTTAACCGCTGCCCAGACGAGCTTCTCCTCGCCATCTTCATCTACCTCCCAGCCAGTGACCTTGCTGGCGCATGCACAAGAGTCAGCCGTCGCTTCCATCGTCTTGCCAACGACTCCAAGATCTGGCATGGCCATTGCTGCACCGAGTACCACTACTGGAATGAGCACGACCGTGCGCTGCTCAATGCCTCCGCCAACAGTCGCACGTATTATGGCGCCGAGAGCCAGCCGTGGAAGGCCATGTGGCTGCGGCGCAAGCGCGGTGACACTGCCTGCGCCCGACACTTTGAGCATGTTATCTCGTCCAAGGTCGGCCGCAGCCACCACATGAGCGCCATCTGCAAGCTGCAGCTCGACGCCAAAGACTTTTTGCAGCGCGAGTATCGCGCCGCCGACCAGCAGGTCTTTGCCGAGTTTGGCGAGGACTATTATCCGGCATCATCTGCTTCGACTTATCCTCCAACGGAGGACAAATGCCTCGCGCGGCGCTACTATGCCAGCATGGCCGTCAGCAGCATCAACCGCTCACTGGCCATTGAGGAATGGATCCGGGTGCGCAACGATACCAACCGCTACGGCCGCCTCGACCGTGCGCTGGCTGCCTTTGACATGTTTTCAATTCTCGATGCCGAGGCCGACATGGACAGCGTCTCGCAAATCCTCGACCACCTGACGCGGTCTTTTATCAAGGATACAAATAATACACACGGCAGGCTGTCCACCATGACCGTACGCGAAGTGTCAACCGCGCTCGTGGTGTGGCTGCACGCAAATAACCTCGTCGGCATGATTGATGCCGAAGAGCGCTACCGCGATATTCGCAACTGTCTCATCGGCCAGGCACTGACTGGTCACCCAGACCACCCATCACTGCCTCTTGTCTCAAGCGCCATTTTCGCTTGCATCGGCCAGCGCATCGGTCTGCCGGCGTTCTGTGTCGCAGTCCCGGGGCATGTTTATACCACTGTCCTTGCCCGCCCTGGACTTGATGTGGACGGCCGACCCCGAATGGTTCTCAAAACTGGTAAAAGTGCAACTGCAACTGCATCTGCAGCAAGCAGGACAGCACCGCAACAGCTACCAGACAATGGCGAGCGCATTTTCTTTGACCCATACCGGCACTCCCATGAGCTGTTCCTGCAGCAGCTGCGCAATGGTGTAGATATCTTGGCTCTGGATGTTCAGCAGCCGGCGTTAGTGACGGTGGACGAAGTAAGTCCTGTAGCAATGGTAGGCCAGGCATCGGCTACAATACCCATGGATATTGATGGAAATGAGGACGGCCATGTGCTGCCAGAACCGGCGCCTCCACTCCAGCCAAGAACTACCCTGCTATCCCGCCGCGACTCGTACCTGCTGCCAACACCCACGGTCAGTCTTGTGCTGCGCCTTGCTCTCAATATCAAAGCATCGTGGGATTTCACGATGCAGAACAACCCCGAGCACGCGCGCCATGCTCGACTGCTGCATAGGTTTGGCCCCAATGGCCCCTGCATCTCCACGTCTGCCTCCACCTATATCAGCGGCGGCGGCATAAGTGACGGCCCAGCCCCCTCCGAACAGGCATACAGGCGCTACCGGTGCGGCAGCCACGGCGATCCGCATGCCGACATGGAAAAGATGACGTATGCAAGCGCCTGGGCCATGCTGCTCATGCGGCCCACGAGCGACGCCGACTGGGAGCAGTGCCTCGACCGCCTGATGAGCCGCTTCGCCCACGAGTACAGCGAGGATGCCTGGATCATTGAAAAGTACCTGCTACCCATCCACGATAAGTACATCAAAGACGCCGTTGAAGCCGACCCGCAGGGCCGCCACGCGCGCGGCCGGCCGTTGCCGATGCCCTTTGGCGACCCCACGGACCGCGGGCGCGCCAATGCCTGGACGAGCCTGCGTAACATGCTGCAGCTGGTCAAGAACTTGGACACGCGCCAGCCGTGCGTCATGCGGCGGTACACCCAAGACATTGTCGAAAATGTGCGCTACAAGGTGGGCCAGGTGATCCGGCACAAGCGGTTTGGCTTTGTCGGCATCATCGACGGCTGGGCGCCGCACAACCACGATGACCTCACGGGGCCGGCCACGGTGTCTTCTGACGAGTTTGTCGCAAATTTCCCTACTAGCCCTACTACCTCGATCATCACCAACATGAAGCCATACTACTCGGTCATGCGCACGGGTGTGGAGCGGCGCGTGGTGGCCCAGCACAACATTGAGGTGGTGACGGACCCGCGCCTGGTGCCGCCGGAGCTCATGTTTTTGGCGGGCAAGGTCTTTAAGCGGTTCGACTATGCAACATGCACGTTTGAGTCCAACCTGGTCGAGTTTTTCCCTGATGATTAATGCTGTTTCGTGTCTGTCTTGGCACTTTCTCTTGCTGCTCTCTTTTTTCTGGGCTGTGGCCTCGTTTTATATATCTGGCTATTGTTTTCTAAGCACGGCGTTGATATCCGACATCAATATGATCTGTCTTTTCTTTTCTTGCTGGCTGTTGTATTTAGTTTAATGACCTTGAATGAACAGTATATTTATATATCACAGGCTCGAATATCTTACTAGAAACAGAAAACATATTATAATTCATTAGCTACTCAAACTCGCCTGTGGCCAGTCCTCGCAGAAGCCCCTTGTCGGCCAGCTTCTTGAGCCAGCAGTAGACAGCCGGCGTATAGTCGCCCTTGCGTGCAGCAGCAACACGGAGCTCGGGCATATCAGTTTCTTCGCTGGGAGATTCGCTGGCCGTGCCGCACAGCGCCAGCAGCACGAACCCAGCCTCTTCGGCGTATCCCTCCACGCGCGCCGCAATCCGCTCGCTAGCACGGCTTGTCCAGTGTTCTGCAGAGCCCTCGGGTGCAGAGTCCACGGGAAGCTTGAGCGGCCATTCTTGCATGCCGTTGAGCTCCCATACACCGTCCCCTTGCGGCACATAGGCGATAAAGTGGAACGCCGCCTCGTCCTCGTCGAACTTGTTGCCCCGCCTGGTTCTCTTCTTTTTACTATTCTGTTCCTCCCAGCTCTCACGCAGGTGCGCGTCCGCCGTCAGCATATCCAGCCGCCGTGCAAATGAGTTGTGCTTGGTCCGGATGTAGGCGTCTGAGCTCAGCATGTGGCCGCGCAGGGCAGGGTGCAGATTGCGTGTTTTCTCTTTGAAGTCGGACAGGTGCTGGCCCAGCTGCACCGGCTCGTCCTGGTTCATACAGATATTAAGCATGGCCACTGTGCCGCACGCATTGTCTGTCGTCTGGTTGGCAAACCACAGCGAGTCGGGGCACCCTTTGCCCACATCTCCCTCGTCTTCTTCAACGTACTTGTACAGAAAAATGAGTCCGAGCGGGTTGCTGAGACTGCTTAGCGTATCTTTGTCGATGCCATAGACTTCTTGCACACTGACATTGCGCACGCCCAGCTCGTGCAGGATAAAGTTGAAGAAATCCTGCCATTAGTATACGGGATGAATAATAGAAATGGATGGTATAGGAGACTCACTGGCTCAGACTCAATCTCGCACCAGCCCTGCCACTCCTGGATCTCTTTGTCGGTCATGGGTGCAAACAGCCGCCTGTACACGTCGTCTGCGTCTTCGTCTTCATCGATATCTCTGCTAGCCCTGGTAGATCTCGACCGGCCATCGACAATGGCATCGCCCGCAGCCATGACTGCTGTGGCTGCCGCGCTTCTGCTTGCTGCTGCGCGGCGTGGCCGCTGGACTGGCTCGCCAGATTCTGGTTTTTGTGCTGGCTTTGGCTTTGGCTCTGATTTTGGTTTTGGCTGTGCCTTTGCCCTGGGTGCCTTGGCTTTTGTCTTTGCCGCAGGGACTGTGCTGCTCTTGGCTGTTTTGCCAGCTATAGGTTTGGGTTTGGGGTTGGCTGAGCCTCCCCTTTTGGCACCAAAGTTACCGTCGCTATCGGCATCACTAACATCGTCGCTATCGGTACCGCGTTCACCATAGTTGAACTTTTTAGCTGCCGTCCGCTTTCTCTTTGGTCGGCCTTGTGCCGACTCATCGAGTTGCCGGGAACTGTCGGGCTGGGCCTCAATGGACGCCATATCTTCAGCAGATTGGCCGTCCATTGCAACGGTTGATGTTGCCTATTTGGAATTTACAGCTTCTCTGAGAACAAATACATTAAAATGAAACGATACAAATGATACGATCTCGACAGTGAGGAATGAGGTGTGTAATGCGTATTGTGTTTGTTGCCCACGGGAGCGTGAGGTAAGCGCTGACTAAGCAGACCCCTTGTGCGTTCGGGCCGATGAACAGGGCTGTCCGTGTTGTGCAGCTAGTTCACGGCGGCCTTCTCATGGTGACGCTTTCTAATAGTGATTTGTGATCAACGACGAAGCTGTGATATGCTATTGAACAAAGCTGCGGAGCACAAAGCTGGCTCACTGGCTCTGGGTAGCTGATAGCTTGAGATTGCACAGTGCAGATTACACAGTTACTACAAGTCTCACGCTAGGTTCGCACCGTAGGCTCCCGTTTACAACGACCCGCTTTTGCCTCACCGTTCTTAGCTAATGGCCAATCAAGAGGCCCGACTAGTGCAAAATATTATTGCCCTTTCCTGCTTTCTGCTCCTGCCTTGGTGAGGTGTGTGTTGTCGAGCCCAGCGCGTCTTGGGGACGTGAAGCTCCGAAGAAACCAAAGGGCGGAAAAAAGAGCAAGACGACGACATTCCACCCCCAGCAGCACAAGCTGTTCCTCGACAATACAACAACGCGACGCTAGCTCTATACGACACTGCCTTTGGTCAGCACGACGAATACCATAATTGCGCGAGCTGGACTGCTGCATCAACCCTCTGCCTCGGCCGTGCATCGCGACTTTTCAGCTTTTGCTTCACTCGCATCCTTCAATAGTCACCAGACATACCGATACCTCCTAGACTCACAGCACAGTATATAGCTCGTACCCCGACAACTCTGGGGTGCCATGAGCGCTACACCTCGAGTGCGCTCCGGCGCGTTCCCCCAGACCCCCACGACCATCCGTGTCCCCAACAACAACAGCCGTGCCGCTGGTCCTCCGACGCCCTCTCCCACACCGTCAGCCGATGGCCGCTCGAAACGAGCTTCTTCAGCTGCATCATCATCTTCCTTTTCCTCTTCACGGCCGCTCTATGCCTCGGCACGTACGTCGATTGCGTCGTCAGCCCGTGCCTCGTCAATAGGTGCTTCTGCATTACGACCGCCTCCACTACCATCATCAGGCGGTTCCGGCTTCGGCTATGGGCCGCTGATTCCCCTCAACGTGATCGATGCCCCGACACAGCGCTTCTATGCCGTTGCCATCTATACTGGCCTCGTGGCCTGGAAGTGCTATGATTGGGTCCAGCTGCTCGAGGACAACGGCGAGTCTTTTTGGCTCTTTTTGAAATGGATCGGCCTCGACTTTGTCTTCTTATTTGGCCTGCCCGAGATGCGTATTCCATGGCTCGAGCTGTCCCAGCCCATTGTCATTTTTTTCTACGTTTTTCACGTCATTGTCGACTATATGCTCATGTTTAACATTGGTCTGCCCGTCCACCTCTGGATCCTCGGTTTTCTCAAGATCTTTTACGACCGCGAGCTGTCCATCTCTGAGCACTACGTCAAGGCTTCGAGCATCCTGCAGAACTCGTCGCTCATCTCTGGTCGCCAGATTATCAATATCTTGCCCGAAGGATCGGCTATTCTCAACCCAGATGCTCTGCCCTTTTGCATTTCGACTGGTCCTAACAGCGGCAGCCCAGGCTCGTCCAACACGGCTGCTCTGCCGCTCTTTTTCAACGCTACCATGCCCGCCGAGGTCGAGCTAATCCGTACTGATTTGGATACCAGCGTCGAAGAGACGCTGCGTCTGACAAAATCACAGCTGCGCGAGATTGCCAAGCTGATGAAGCGCCAGGACTCTGTGTCCGCTGATGGCACACCTGCTGCTGTTCGCTACGATGTCCCCGTCAAGAAGACTGGTGCCTACCGTCTCGGCCGTGTCCTGGACGAGTACAAGCTTGATGTCCAGCGCCCCAGCCCCTTTTCTTTTGTCGTGTCCTGTCCCAGCGCTCGCGTCGGTGGTGGTGCTGCGTCATCCAAGAACGCGCCCTGGCTCTCGTCGTCTGCTTCTACCGGTCACATCAACCGCTGCCACGGCGACCTATCTGATCTCCTGCTCGAGGTCGACGGCACGCCGCCGCTGAAGATCGTGTACAGCCGCACTATCAACGGCAAGGACCACAGCTTCCACTTCCAGAGCCTGCAGCCCGACGGCTTCCAGTCGCCTCTGCTGGGCACCTTCCCTTCGCGCTCGCCCAGCTCCCCGGGCTCGCACGAAGCCATCGATCCCGACTACACCGACCCTGCATTTGCTGCTAATCTCCCCGCCGAGGGTGACGCCGACATCTCTTGGGCCCGTTCCCGCCGCATCTCCGTAGGCCTTAACGAGACGATGCATGTAGGTGGCGAGTGGCGCTACTCGATCGACGAGGTTCATGATGCCTTTGGCAACGTCGCCAAGTACAACGAGCCTGTCGAGGACCACGAGGTTCGCCCGCGTCCTGCCAAGCACCTCGTGCAGAGCTTCCAAGTCCGTGAGCGTCCTCGTGTGCGTCTTCAGGGCTGCGACCTGCGCCAACCTCTCAAAGTCGCCCGTGGCAAGCACACCAGCCTGCCTGTGCGCTACCAGATTCCCGGTGTCCGTCGCCCCGAGGACGGCACTGCACACACGCTCACTTGGCAGTTCTCGCCTATCGACTCTCTGACCAAGAGCGGTGACCACGGCGACATTGTGACCACCGAGACGTTCACTGCACGCCACGCCGACGAGATGCCCCCCATTTCGGCCCCTGGTCTTTACACACTCAAGTCGGTGTCCTCAAACTCGTGCGAGGGTGACGTCCAGGAGCCTGCGTCGTGCCTGCTGCTGAACCCGCTCGAGCCCAAACTGTCCATCCGCTCAGAGGGCATCCCCGACAGCTGCGGCGGAAACTCGGTTGGTCTGCGCGTCGACCTCGATCTTGTCGGTACACCGCCCTTCCTTGTGCGCTACGATGTTAGCTCCAACGGGGCCATCCGCCACGAAAAGGTCCAGATCCCCGGCATGCGTTACCAGCTCGAGTTGATTCCCCGCACAGCCGGCCAGCACCGTTACATCTTCCGCTCTATTGACGACGCCGTTTACAAGGCCCAGCCTCTCACGGGCTCTGACATGGCCCTCGAGCAGAACGTGAAGCCAGCTGCACGGGCCTCGATTGACCACCCGACCGGTAAGGTCAATGCATGTTTGCAGGACAAAGTCGGTGTTGATGTCGCTCTTTCTGGCGAGGCGCCATTCACGCTCGAGTACATGCTGCTGCACGAGAGCAAGCGCCGGCCGTTCAAGGTCGAGAACATTGAGTCGCACAGCTACCGCATCGAGACCCCTGCTCTTAACCAAGGCGGCGAGTACACGATTGCGCTGACGAGCGTCTATGACCGCAGCGGCTGCCGCACCTTCCTCCAGGGCACTGGCGACGAGCTTAAGATTAGCGTGCGTCGCCAGCGTCCCCGTGCCGCCTTTGGCCTAGTCGAGAACAAGCGTCGCGTCTTTGTCGTCGAGGATGCCAGCGTGCGTCTGCCGCTGCGCCTCACTGGCGAGGGCCCATGGACTGTGTCGTACCGCAACCTGGGCAGTAAGCTCGACAACGAGGGCAAATCTGTCAACCCCGGCGCCCTCATTACGCGCACGCTCAAATCAGGCAACGATTTTCTGCAGGTCGGCGAGCGCGGTACGTACGAGATTGTGGATGTGCGCGACAACCAGTGCAGTGGTCTCGTTGACCAGGTGTCTTCGCTGTTTGAAGTCGACTGGTTTGCGCGCCCGCAACTGTCTATCGTGCAGACCGAGTCTGTGCAGCAGCAGGCCAACGGCCTGTTTGTCAAGCAGGACGTCTGCGAGGGCGACGTCGACGGTTTCGAGATTGACCTGCGCGGTGCACCCCCTTACCACGTCGAGTACGATTTGCGCCACAAGCCGGCCAAGGGCCCGCAAGCGTCACTCATCCACAAGCAGCTCGACGCTGCGCTGGGCCGTGCTTCGATCCAGATGGATACTAGCAAGGCCGGTACCTACCGCTACGAATTTGCCCCTCCTGCCGACAGCCTGTATAACAATAACAAGGCGACCGGCGGCCAGAAGAAGGGCAGCGGCAGTATCAGCAAGGACATTGTGCTGCAGCAGACCGTTTATGCTAAGCCGACAGCCGTGTTTGCCAAGGCTGGCCAGTCGTTCAAGTACTGCATGGCCGAGCAGGACAATGAGGATCTCATCCCCATGGTGCTGACGGGTGTGCCACCATTCTACGTCGAGATTGAGGTCAAGCACTCGAGCGGTGCCATGGCGGCCGAGACGTACCGCGTGCCGTCGATTATGACGCACAACTATGGCCTGCAGATCCCACGCCAGCATCTGCGCCCGGGTACTCAGACGGTCCGCATCCGCAAGGTCCGCGATGCCCGTGGCTGCCAGCAGAAGCTGGAAGAGTACGGCAGCTCGTCATTGTCGTCGTCGGCTGGCGTTGCGTCTTCTGTGCAGGTGCAGCTGTTTGAGGCACCCGATATCTACGCCCTCGAGTCGCGCACAGACTACTGCGTCGGTGAGCGTATCAGCTACACTCTGTCGGGCACGCCGCCGTTTGACGTGTGGTACACGTTTGGCGGTGTCGCGCGCAGGGGTTCATCAACGACGACCACTTTCCGACGTGTGGCCGAGGCGCCTGGCGATTTCACTATTACGGGCATCACTGACAAGGCGTCTGAGTGCCGTGCTGCCGTCAACCTGACGCGCGTGATTCACCCCTTGCCGTCGGTGCGCGTGTCGCAGGGCCGCACAGCCCGCTCCGACATTCATGAGGGCGGCGCCGTCGAGATGGTGTTTGAGTTTGGCGGCACACCGCCGTTTGAGTTTACCTACACGCGCAGCACGAATGCGCGCAAGGGCCAGCGCGTACAGGTGCTGGAGACGCGGCACGACATTTCGTACGAGCACCGCAAGGTTGTGCGGGCGAGCCAGGAGGGCACGTACGAGGTAGTGGCGATCAAGGACAAGTTCTGTGCCTTTTCCACGCAGCGCGGCGCTGAGGGTGTCGACAGCAAGAAGCGGAACTAGTGGTAAAATGGTGCGATATTTTGTTTTGCTTGTCTTTTAACTGTGTTGTCTATATATTGTTCTTTGTCTCGCCTACTCTTCTTTGGCTCTTGCCGTTCTCTTACCTTTTTTAAACTTTTACTTTTGCATAAGCAGGGCGTTGGGAACAAAATAAATTGTGAATTTATCTTTCATCCATTCGTTTTATATTTGTTTGGTTTTTGATCTGTCTACTCCAGTTTAATCTCAAACCGCCATCCGTCGACGAGGTGGCCGCCGACCGTGCCCGTCTTGCCATTGGTAAATAGGCCTAGCTCGATCGAGCCCCGGTGGCCGGCCGCGACAGTCGCAGCATCACTCTCGTCGGCCAGGCCTAGGCGCAAGTGTGCTACGCGTCCTCCTGACACGGGCGTTGGCGCACCCACAGACCACTCGTCGTCGGCCGTCCGCGTCAACACCGCATCGTATGCCTTGCGCAGCCGGTCGCGCAGCGCCGCATCAGCCACACGCAGAGTCACGCCCGACACGCCCACAGCCTCGGACGGGTGCTTTGCTAGGGCACCGTCGTCTTCTTTATAGGGAACACGCAGTCGCCGCGGTGTTCTGTCCAGGCACCAGAACGGCAACACGCCGACTATATCCTTGTCCGTGTTGTCTGAAGCAGTATCAGTCGGTGCCGATGTAGCCCATTTCAGCACCTCGCCATCTGGCCGAGTGCGGCCGCCTGCTGCAAGGTCCTTGTACTCGAGCCCTGCACCAGCAGCAGAAACCTGCCTTTGAATCGTGGCAAACTCCTTGTCGACGATATCCGAGTCGTCGCCGGCGAGACTGAGCGCCCAGTCGATCACGTGGCCTTCTGGCTCGGAACCCCATCGATGGGCACGGCGGCCCTCGTCAGTGCCGACAAAGGCAATCAACTCCAAGTAGACGCCATCTGCGAGGAGAACGAGCTGGTTGGCCGTGGTGCCGCCGGCGTGCTGGCCGCCTTTAATGACGGTAAATGCATCGGTTAGCCATGATGGCAGGGCGTCGAGAGCCGGCCGTGGCAGAAGAATGACAATGTGATCGAGTAGAGGCGCCATCTTTTTTTTTTAGCTTATAATCAAACTTTGAATACCTAATATCTACAGAAAGTAACAATACTAATAATAAAATAAATCTATACTACTGCCAGAGTTGTGACAGATAGCCGGCGCATCAAATCGCGGCGACATCTGACGCCATTCCTGTAGTGCGAGATCGGGCTATGACTAAGCTATACGCGATCACCTCTTTATTGGCTTTTAATTGTTTGATTGATCGATTGCTCGAGTGCTCGAGTGCTCGATCATTTAATCAGATGCATGCCACTTTATAACATCTTAACAACAATTGTATTAGCAAAATCCTATGG
This sequence comes from Ophiostoma himal-ulmi, assembly GCA_029299165.1. NCBI lineage: Eukaryota > Fungi > Ascomycota > Sordariomycetes > Ophiostomatales > Ophiostomataceae > Ophiostoma > Ophiostoma himal-ulmi. The sequence goes on from JANSME010000012.1 coordinate 76,101, forward strand.
CTACGCTGCCGCACTGACTGTGACGCTGGTGGCTGCCGCAATGGGCTCAACGGGTGCTGCTGCGTCTGCCTTCTCAGTCTTCTCCGTCGTCTTGTCCTCTTGTCCAGGAACAAAGCGGTACTTGCGGCCAGGATGCGTGGTCCGCAGATGGGCGTCGCCTGGTGTGTTGTACAGGTTCTCGCGTGCAGTACCTCCGGGCACTGGGTAGTCACCGTTGCCTAGCCAGCCGCGCGCCTCGAGCTCCGGCAGCAGGTAGTCAATCACGTCCTCCCAAGCTCCGGGAACAACGACGTGGCCAATATTGAAGCCGTCAATGTCGGCCTCGGTGATCCAGCGCTCCATCTCGTCGGCCACTGTCTTGCCCGTACCTACCTTGTACGCACTGTTGCCGCCAATGTACCGCTCCTCGGCAATTTTGCGCGGGGTCCAGCGGTCAATGCCGGACGGGCGTGCTAGCAGGCGTTGCTTGGATCCTTCAGACAGGCCCTCGTACAAAGGGTGGTTGGGGTCGGTAGGGAATTCTTCATCAATGGGGAACCGGCCGAGATCAATGCCGCTGATGCCCGAGTGCTGTGCAAGGTTGCCTTCAAGGCTGCCGTACTGGCGGTAGAGCTGCTCCTTGGCCAGGGCCTCTTCTTCTGTGGCGGCAAGCACGGGTGTAAAAGAGACGAAGAACTTGATGGAGTACGGGTCACGGCCCTGCTCGACGGCCAGCTGGCGCGTGCGTTCAATGTTGCGCTGCACAATGGCCGTGTTCACGCCGCCGGTAAAGACGCACTCGGCGTGCTTGGCGGCAAAGTTGGCACCTGCAGGCGATACGCCAGCCTGGAAGATGAGGGGCGTGCGCTGCGGGCTGGGGTCGACCTGGTGGGCGCTCTGGGAGCGAAAGTACTTGCCATCGTGCGAGATTTCGCGCACCTTGGCCGGGTCCGTATAGGTTGTGGTGGATGCATCTTTGACCACAGCCCCGTCGGCCCACGAGCCTTCCCAAAGCTTGTAGACGAGGTCCATGTACTCTTCGGCCTTTTCGTAGCGGGCCTCGTGCGAGGGCAGCGCATCGTAGCCGTTGGCACGGGCGGCGGCATCGCTCCAGCTGGTGACAATGTTCCACGCAATACGGCCTTCGGTGATATGGTCGAGCGTTGAGAAGCGCTTGGCCAGCAGGAACGGCGGCTCAAACGTGGTACAAGACGTAATGCCAAATGCGAGCGTCTTGGAGACGGCGGCCATGGCTGAGACGATGACAAAGGGATCGTAGAGGGGCCACTGGGCAGCGGCGCGGATGGCCGGGTCATGGCTGCCCTTGTAGATGTTGTGCGAGCCAAAGTTGTCGGCGAGGAAGAGTGCGTTGAACTTGCCGCGCTCGAGCAGCTTGGCAAGGTTGATCCAGTAAGGCAGACGGTTCTTTTCGGGGCTGTGGTCCTCGGGGTTCTGCCACTGGCCGATGCTGATATGGCCGACGCCGTTCATATCAAAGGCATTGAGTAGAATGCGCTTTTTCTTGCCGTTGGCATCGATGCCGTACTTGCGCTCGATCTTGACGGCGCCGCGCAGGACGTCATCAGAGGCGCCCTGCAGGCCAATGGGCACCGGTGCGTCTCTAGCTGATGATGAAGTCATGGTTGATGAGGCTGTATTTGCTGTCTTTTACATTGACATACTATGGTATCGACGATGAGCAGACCTTTATATTCAGAAATCGGACAGTACTGCCGACATCACCAAGACACAGATCCTCATAACGTCTATAACATCACCAAAGCTGCATCTTGCGCCATCTACTATATAGTCGCATTCATGCAGGATGACAACCACCACTCTACTTGCACTTGGGCATACAGCTATCCGATACTAGATATTGAGATACTGGATGATGGTGTCATGCTGTCGGACATCCTGTCCGCACCTACATCGACGGACTGTCTTGGTTGTTTGGTAGACTAGAGGCCTTGGTGGTGACATGACACGTCTAGGGCGTCGCGTGTTTTGGCTGCCTATTACGCCATAGTCGAGCAGAGACTGCCCACTACCAGTATGTCTTGCGTAGTCACTTAGCTGCCACAACCTAATGCAGGACATTGCTGTATGATTGCTAAGCGGACCCCGCAGCCGTCACCTGCTTCCGCCATCCGCGATTATGTCATCCCGCAAATTATACCCGGGCCGGAGCCGATCGTCCGTTTGCACTCGGGTAATTTAATATGTCAGGTCTACCAAACTAAACGAATGCCACTTTTATTGGATATCTAAGTATAAACGCCATGAATGCATGCTATAACGGCTCTGCGCTGGTGCTGTGTGTGTGAAAATGATGATCCAATACGCATCTCCAGATCAACAATAATAATAATAATCTGCGAGAAAACTGAACAGAAAATTTCTAAACAAGACATGATTTAGAGCAATAACAAAAGAAAAGCAATAAAAAGACGTGAAAACGTGAAAACTCAAGACATAAGGGAGAAGAGAAGCTGCCATCGGATCACCTCTTCTGACGCTTCCTCCTGAATGAACCGAATTTGCTGGGTATATCCTCCATCTTTCGTTTCACTGCCTTGTTAGCATCGCGGCTTGAAAATAACTCGGAAGAAAGATAACGAGCAAGGCATACCTATTCTGAATGCACTCAGAACTCCCTGAGACGAGAATACACGAGCCAATGGGCCCCTGTCTGACGCCGACTGGATTTGGGCATGGGCAGGGACTTGGAGAGGAAGGACTGCCGGGTTGTCATCCCGAGACTGAACTTGCAAGTCTTCTTCTCGGCAATCCGATGAACCGTTAGTGAGTGACGGGGGTTCAGACTGATTGTATATGGGCTGGCTGCTTGATGGGCCAGGCTCATACTGACCAGCCGAGTTCGCTCTCTCGTAGCCTGCCGGGTCGTAGGTGAACTGTCTCTGTTCGTCTTGCTCGGGCTCGACCTTCTGTCCCTCCAAGACAGTATAATTGCTGCAGTCGCCTATCATCTCGCCAGCCTCGTCTAGAGTCTCGTCGGCCGGCATCCACTTTCGCTTTCTGCCACCTCTATTTCCACCTTGGTTCGCGTCCTCGTCACCAGCACCGCCACGCATGCCGTCCAACCTCTCCATGAGCTCGGTAAAAGAGTTCCCACTGCTAAAATCCGCAATATCGATCGGCCCAACGTCACCGGTAACTACTGCCGAGATAGTTGACAGTAACTGATCGTGGTTCTTCTCTTGCGGCTGGTGAAGACTTTGCTGCTGACCCGACTATAGAGCAGGAGTCATCTCCACATCACTGTCCGCTCCTGCGGGCGCGGGCACCACTCCCCCAAACGACTGCAGCTGATTGTTGTAGTATTCAGCATCAGTGTCGTCATAGGAAGGCGGAGGTGGGGGTGTCGGTGGCGGCGCAAAGGTCACAGAAGGAATGGATTTGTGGCCAGGACGCGGCGGTGGTGGTGGTGGCATCAAGTCATCGTCGCTCTTTTGTGACGGCAGCATGGGTGGAGGCGGTGGAGGCGGCTCTTGGCGAAGCTGGACATTGACGAGATGCTCGACCTCTGACGCTCGGATATAGGCCAAGTAGTAAGGCTCGCCTGACTGTAACTGCCGTATGACCGCGTCATTGTTGGCCTCTTGTGTGACCTCGCTGTCGTTATAGCGCCGCCACACGCGCCGTTCAAAGTCGTACACCCAGACCCAGTAGTGGCCCGACTTGCCCGTGGAGCCGCCGTGGCACACAACTGCGTGTAACAGGTACTCGTTTTGGGGCGCACGGAAATTGTCAAAAAGAGAGCCGAGCTCCGAGTTAGTCTCGAACAATGCCTTTTCAACGTCAAGAGCAGGAGTTGCAGCTTCTTCGACGACGCCCTCGTGATTAATTGCCACCTTGATCTCCTCGTCTGTCATCTGCGCAGCTTCCTCAAAGAATTTGTTGGTCTCTGGCAGTGAACCCCACGGTGTCGACTCTTCCGTAAGGTCAATTGTGGCCGTGGGAGGTTGCATCCCAATGGACTCTTCATCCATCCACTGTTGGACGTCATCATTGATCATGACAAACTCGGCATCGTCGTTGGCCGCGGGAGGCGGGTTTGAGACAACTTCGTCGACATCCATTGGCTCGCTCTGACTGCCACTGCCTTGACTAGGAGATGACTGTGCCGTCGTTTTCTGTGCGAGGTACTGCTGAATCATACCCTTGTCAGACTCTACAAACTGGGCTAAATCTGCAGGGGCTTCGCTGGGATTCAAAGGCTTGATGTAGCTTGTCAGAGCTGCAAGGCGCTCCTGCAGATTCCACGCCCTCTTTCGCTTGCTGAACAGTTCAGAGTCCCGGTCACAGTCCATGAACTGGTCCAGGTGCAGGACCTGGGGAATCTGAATGGCTGTCATGTTCTTGCCTCCGGTACTGGTTGTGCGCTGGATGTGGATGTGGAGGATGGGAGGCAGCTTGACAATCGATGTGAACTGTTCCAGGCCATTGTCGGTGATGAATTCACGCCGAAAACTCATATCGAGGCCCTGCAGCAGGGAGATCACCTTGTCTTTGTCGCTGGGGTAGGCTGTCATGACGCGACCGGGCGACACCAGCCTGCTGTAGCTGTCGTCCGCAATCTTCTTGGTGTAGGTGGCGCTGGTCCAGTAGAAAGTATCCGTGACGGGATCTGTCTGCATGTCGGTGTCGCAATCCTCTCCTGTAGCCTTGATAGCGGCGCGTAAGTGGCTGATAATGTTGCCCATGACCTCTTCAACATCTTGCTGGTCAGTACCCGTGACACTACTATCGTTGAGTCCGAGGTCGATATATGATTCCAAAGTAGCCTCGGGCTCATTTGGTGGTACTTGGGCGGCGTTCTCAACGTGCTCGGTCTTCTCAGCCTTTTCCACGTGATCAACAATCTCGGCGTGCTCAATAGGCTCAGCCTTCGCGCCAACAGACTCATCGGCTTCGGTAAGGTCAACAAGCGTCTCTGAGCTCTTAATGCTAATAGTGTCCGAGACATCAGCAACTTCTGCGTGTTGAACAGACGGCAGGTTGGGCGACGAAGGAGGGTTGGCAATCGCTGCAGGGCTTCGCGGAGGAACTGGCGGTGCAATCAACGGACCACTCTCACCCATTGAGAAGGGAAGAGACTGCTGTTGATTTTGGCGGCTAGCAATGGCCTTGCCGTCGGCCTCCAGCTGTGCAGCATTCTTGAGGGCACCGAGAGCGAGGCGCTGGGGAGGCCGGATGCGCTTAGCCTGGCTTGTGATAAGATCCTGGAACAAAATGGACAGCTGTGTGACAAACTGACGGCCTGCGTATGACTCGGCCAGGCTCAGGGTGTTCTGGCCGGGCTCGATGCGCCGGTTTGCGAGACTTTCAGGGGTGTTGGGAAGGGCATAGTTGTCATACTCGAGGACGATCTTGCGAATCTCCTTGACGGTGAAGAGATACTGCAAAATGCTGTTGAGGTAGCAAGTGTTGCGAATGTTGTCCAGACCGACGGGGAGGTACAATGGGACCGGTGCAGAACTTGCGTTAAAAGAAGACTCCAATGCAGATTCAAAATGGGGTGCAGATTCTATGCTGAGAGAGCTGGCCAGGTTGTACAGAATCTCGCGGTTATTGGGATTCTGGTTGTCTCCAACGACCTTGAGCGCCTCTGCGGCCAGCTCGGCATCGAGTTCGCTAGAGTTGATATATGCCTGTGTTGTACTAACTAAGAAGGAGATATCCGTATCGCGAGTGACACGCAAATACTCGAGCGCCTCGTCCAGGCTGATGTCCTGTGTGGCCAGTTCTCTAAGCATGATATTGTCGCGGTAGCGGGCAATCTTGAGGAGTTTAGTCCGATATCCAGATCTCTGAGATGGGTAGCTCTTGATGCACTCGCGGAACTTGTCAGCCACCTCCTTGTCCGAATGCTGCCCTTCACCTAGGCCAAAGTAGTTGTACTCGTGCTCGACGTTGTTGGCGTCGCTGGATGGCTGCACGTCTTCAGTGAGTGACATCTGCTTAGCGATCTGCAACTCATAGTCGTCCTGGTCCGCAGTGTATATCTGTTGGCTGCTCTTGGCGATCTGGTCGGCGACGGACTGTATCCGGGCAATTAGATCGTCGCAGTCCCGGCCCTCTGCGAGACGCTCGACGGCCTTGAAAAAACGCAACTCTTCCTGGGGACACGTTTGGGCCTGGCACCGAAAAGCCCACCAAAATATCGACTCATGCATGTTTGGCAGCAGACCAAGGCTGGCGTAGTCTTCTGCCTTGTACTCTTTCTTTCCTGCGGAGGGGGATTGCGGGTAGTCTGCAAAATCCAGCGCATTAGTGATGAAGCTGATGGCGGCGTTGGGCTTGAGTGTCTGGGTGACTCTGCCCATTATGGTCTCGATTTCACTTTTGATGTCCTGGTAAAAGGCGAGCTGCGAGCCGGGCTGTGTTGGGCGTGTAATTGCTGGCGCGGGCACTCTCCAAGAGTGCTTTTCATCTTCAACAACCTCTTCGAAACCGAGGAACGTGAATAGTTTGCGAGCTTCTGGTCCGTTGCCAAATTGGATATAAAACTTCTTATTACGCTGATCGATCTTTTTATTAGCATCCGGAATCCCAGAGCCGTCGTGCTTGGCTTCGACGATGTCGCGCATGTAGAAGCGCAGGTAAAGGAGAGCATCCGGAGCAATGCTAGCAACATCGGTAAACCTCTCGGGCTCGGTCTCCACTGCAATTCTTCGCCGCTCTTTGATTTTTTCATTGTCAGAGAGGACGGACAGGTATTCATCTGTAAGACGAGGACCCGAGATTTCTATGCAGACCTTGAAGGGGCATTTGACAGCCGAACAGACAAACGTAGAGCTTCCGAGAAAGGGGTAATACTGGTTGTTGATGTTGCTCGGGCAGTGTGTCTGGCTCTCGGTCGGGAGGAGGTGGTGAAAAGGATCGTCCTGGTTCTTGCGAGTGAGGCCGCACAGCTTGCGGCTAATATTGCTGATCTTTTCTGGGAGTGACCGCCAGATGTAAAAGGTGAAGTGGTGCCGACAGTTTTGGCACACACAGGAGTACACCTCGTCGCATGGGCTGCCATCAGCCATTTTGTACGGTTCACTAGAGCCTTCCTGGAAGCTCTGGTGGCCCTTAATCAAGAGCATGTGACGCTTGTCCTTGTTCTCGTTGTCGACGGGGGCGTCAGTGGCCGTGCAGCCAACCTTGCCATTGCCGGTGTACAGCTCTCCGGTGATGAAGTCCTCGAGCCATGTTGGGGCAAATCTCCCGGCTGGTCGTGTTAGCTGTGTGCAAGGTATGGAATAAAGATACAATATATTAGACTCACGTGCGAATACCGGTGCACCAAATGCTTCATGGGGTGAGTCTTCCACAAACGGCGGTGGTGACAGTCCTATCGACCGCGTTGCTATGTGGTGAGGGGGGTTCATGACTGCACGTATTAGCTTGCGTTTTCTGCCATCGAGAGCCCTTCTTGCAAAGTAGACGAGCTTTGCAGTCTCTGGCAGAGCCATCCTGGGGACGGATTTGTGTTTGGACAGCATAGTTAGAGTGAAGGAGATAGTGATGGAGATGGAGATGGAGATGGTAGCCAAGGGTGTGACATGTGCCTATCAAGAATATAGTGTAGTGGAAAAGGCATAGCAGAGTAGAAAAAAGCCATGAGAAGACTATGAAAAAGACTGGCATGGGATTTGGATGATATAGAGACATTGTGCCAGGCAGATGCATATTGCAGTACCTAGTATCGCAGATGGGTAGGGTAAGACAAGGAGGAGGGTGGGCAATGTCAGGCATGGGAGTGTGTATCCCGTATGCCTGTTGGCATGAACTGTTGGGGCTGCTGTGCCGTGCATCACTTACCTGCTCAGTATTAAATCGATACAGCTGTAGTCGGGGGCGAGCACTGGGGCGATTGTCGACTGCAGGCAACCGCAAAGTGCACAGCACGGAGCAGCAGTCTCGGTGCCGAGAGTATACGATATACGTAAAATGAGTATAAGACAATAGCTGAAACTGGAGAGACTAGATTGCTAGTCCTGTGGTGGCCAAGGGCTGGTGTATGCTCTTCTGTCTCTTTATTTTTTGGCGGCTGCCTGGAGAGGAGACCGGATCTTGCCGAGCCGTTTCTCCAACCCAAGACGCACAAGGAATGAAATGGCCGTGGTCTGTGTGTATGTCACACTGGGAGCACGGATGAATGGTTTCGGTTGGTAGCTGCAGTTCAAAAGTATCAAGTATCGCGAATCGTGAGTCGCCGTGGCCTAGTTGTGGCTGTCGAGGAAGGGCGAGGAGGATGGCGGGCGTCGACGAGAACGATAAGGCTTTGATAACAGCAGAGGGTAGTAGTTGTGTGGTTTTGAATGCTGGTGTGTGCGTGCATATGGGTATGTATATATGTGTGTATAATTATATAGGGCGGTCGAAACCAGGCGACTCTCGTCAGCTATGCGGGCTGAGGATGTGAAGTTGACGTTTTGGTGAGAGGCAACTTTGCTAAGCGCCGGTCGCTAGTAGTGGAGAGGGTGTGGACGTAATCACGAGTATAGTCACTGGCTGCTGCAATGCACCTTCCGTTGTTGTTGTCAATCTAGACGCATAAAGTATCTAGAAGGAAATTACTGCTTGCGGCGTTGGTGGAATCCGAAACGGGAGGAGCAGTTCTGGCGCTGACGTAGCCTTGCCGCTGCGTTTGGCTGTTGCCTCTTTCGTGATTCTATGTGACAAGGTACCAGCTCACCAACGCACCCTTATTTAGTGAGGGGAAAGAGCTACCGGTCGCTTGTGGAACCTTGCCAGCTTCTGGTTGGCAGGGAAGAAGCTCTTGGATTATAAATGGGGCTATTGTGTGGAAGCTAGATGCACAAAGAGGTTGACTAATCATGTCACGTGCACAACTGCTTAGCGGAAGATCAGCTGGCCAATCACAGCTCTCATAAACCAATTGGTGGTCCTGAATCCACAAAGCCGAACTTTCCCACTGGTGATATTTCGCTCCTCTCTCCCCGTCTACCAAACCTTTCTTCCTTTCCCCCCATCATTTTCTCTTCTCTATTTCCACGCGCGCCCTTCTCTCCTTCTTCCTCCCCGAGCTCTTTCATCTGTTCCTCTGCTCCTCTGTTATTCAAGTGATCTTTTTTAAATTGCATTAACTGCATTGAAGTCGTCGACTCCTAGATTCCCGGCTTTCCCCCCCTTGGAGGCCCAAACGCGAGACACAAAAGACACAAAGACGAAAGGAACACAAAAGAAACAAAAGAAAACCAGACACAATGACAGGGCACGGTGGCGGTGGCGACAGCGACGTGTACCATCCTCAGGATGCTCTCGGTGCCGGTGTGAAGGGCACTCTGGTGGTGGGTGGTGCCGGTTTCTTCTTGTCGGCGCTGCAGAACTCGCTGCAGAAGCGCAATGTTGGTGCTATGGGTGTTTTCACACGGACGGGCGGCACGATAGCATCATTTGCTGCCGTTGGTGGTGTGTTTGAGTTCTCACGGGTGGCCATGGCCAACCTGCGCGAGAAGGATGACGCCTACAACACAGCAGTCAGTGGTTTCCTGGGTGGTGCGACCTTTGGTCTTTCATGTATGTCTCGCCCGCCCTCTCACTATGCACACCTTTTTGCCTGACGCTCGCTAACAACCACAGCTGGCAAGATGCCTCGGATAGTCGGTATGGGCGCGTTCACAGCTGTTGTCCTGTTCATGTTCGACTTCACTGGTGGCCGGTTAAACGGTTTCAAGAAGGACACAGAGATTGACGGCTATGACCGGAAAGAAGCTCTGCGGAAGAACCGGAGGCGGCCGGGTGACGAGACAATTGCCCAGCTGGGTGATGGCCGCGGTGGCGGTAAGCTTTTTTTCCTAAACCCCTCCCCTCTCGACATGTCGGCATTGTGCTAACGAACAGTTATTCACTCGCCCAACTATGAGGCCGTCCGCGCCGAGCGGTTGAAGGCAGCATACGGCATTGAGGTCAAGACCCTCTCTGCCGACCCCAATGCCGCATAAAAAAATGTAGCAAAGCGAACTGGAGAGCAGACAACCATAGTAGTGATGACACAATACGACGATAGCAGCGATACCCTTCCGAGTGATGGAAGGAAGATAACGGGATCAACATGACCCAAGCGACGAGAGAGCATACCTTGATAACAACACCTGCGACTGATTTTTTTTTGTATATACGCGCACACCCGACAGGGAGCAGAGATTCTCTGGTAAGTCTTTTACACCACACCAACATTTACCTATGCGTACACCTACCTACCTCTCCTTCCCTCGACCTGCCAGGTTGCCGTGATGATACCTTAGCTTCAGAGGCTGTTTCTGAAATTATTTAATGATTAAATAACTTTCACATTGTTCTATTTCTGAGCTCCTGGCATACACTCCTTTTATTTCTAATTTCTACTCTTACAGAGCCTTTGCTAACAGTACTCTTGTTACAGTATCATGAAATATTAAATAAACATTTCTAGCCAACCACATCTACTCTCATGCGCGAAGCTCCTATGTTGAACCCTTGTAATTGTAAATCCAGACTTTAATTAATTCCATAACCTCATTATATCGCTGTAGTACACAAAGTATCAGACAAAAATCAAAGCATCAGACACCAGACCAAAGACGTCTACAGAGCCTTGATGGACTGGAAGAAGGGGTTGGCCAGCAGCTTCTCGTCGCCGGCCACCAACTCTCGTAGCTTTGCCACGAGCTCTTCTTTGCTCGGTGCTTCGCTGTCGGCTCCTCTCGCCTTGGCTGCTGCGACCTGCTCTTTCCATTGCACAAGCACGTTCTTCAGCAGCGCACTGCCCTCTTCAACGTCCTCCTTGCTGTAGTGTGTGCCCAACAGCGACGCCTCATCGTGCTTGGTCGTAAAGTCCTCCAGCTCGTCGGCCTTGCGCTTGGCCATGCGCACCACCTTGTCGGGGAACCGCACGAGCTCGGCCACGTGGATGCCGAAACTCTGGTCGCACACGCCGGGCTCGACTTTGTAAAGCAGGGTGACTTCTCTCTTTTCTTCTTTTTGCTTTTCAGACTCGTCAGTTCCCGAGATATGTGCCGTGACGTGCAGATTGGACACCTGCTTGTACTTGTCTGCCAGGGCTGTCAGCTCGTGAAAGTGTGTGGCAAACAGGGCAAAGCAGCCAATCTCCTGCACAATGTGCTCGGAAATGGCCCATGCCAGGCCGAATCCGTCGTACGTCGATGTGCCACGGCCCAGCTCGTCAATGATAATCAGCGACTCGGACGTGGCCGACTTGAGAATGTTGGCCGTCTCGAGCATCTCGGCCATGAATGTCGACACGCCCTTGAGCTGCGAGTCGCTGGCACCGACACGCGCCAGCACCGAGTCGAACACGGTCAGCTCGGCCTCGCTGCACGGCACGAAACTGCCAATTTGCGCCATGAGCGCAATCACGCCAATCTGCCGAATGTATGTCGACTTGCCGCCCATGTTGGGGCCCGTGATGATCTGGAACGAAGAGTCGTTGCGGTCCAGCGTCACATCGTTTGTGATAAACTGCACGTCGTCCTGCATCTCCAGACACGGGTGGCGCGCCTCGCGCAGCACCGTGCGGCCGCCCTCGGCGCCGCGCGCATGGATCTTGGGACGCGTATAGGCAATGGGCGCGTGCACGGCGCAGTGGGCGAGCGACACGACAACGTCCAGGTGACCCAGCACGCCCGCGAGCTTCTCAATAACAGGGCAGTACGACGCAGCAACACCGACAACCTCGGACACGAGACTGCTCTGTGTGCGGTTGTAGTTGTGCGACAGCTGGTCAAACTCGCGCCGCAGCGCCTGCAGCTCCTTGGTGGTAAAGTAGACGCCGTTCTTTTGTGTTGAGCACTCTTGGTATGTCGACTTGTTGCGGATGCAGCCGGCCTCGGTGCGCGTCAGCCGCATGCACCAGCCGTGCACCTTGTGGTTCTCCATGAAAATCTTCTTGTCGCGCTCCTGGCCCAGATCGCGTGCCGCCTCGGCAAACGCGCGGTCCATGTCGGCGCGCAGCCGGTCCAGCTTCTTGCGGATGATGCGCAGGCTGTCGTCAAACTCGGGCTTGATAATGTACTCGTGGTTGTCCAGGGCGTCCAGGTCGACCGTCGTCTCCACCATCTCCTGCAGCTTCGCCAGACTGTCCGACATGGTGCGCAGCTTGTCTGTGTAGGCGGCATCCAGCGGCACGCGGTATGCCTCATCCATGACGCCCTCGAGCGTGCCCAGGAAACCAGGCAGGCGGATAATCACCTGGTACGCGCGCACGACATCCTCGAGCGTGGCCTTGCCGCGCTGGAACTTCTTGGCCAAACGGTAGAGATCAGGCACGGACCGCAGGTGTTCTTCCTGCATGGTCTGGCGCAGCTCAGTGTCGTTGACAAACGCCTCAACCAGCTGCTGCCGCGACTCAATGTCATCCTTGCTCATCAGCGGCTGCTTGAGCCATTGCGCCAGCAACCGGCCGCCCAGAGGCGTTTTGCAGTGATTCAGCAGCCCATAGAGGCTCATGGTCTTGGATCCGTCGCGCGGGCCCGGCATCAGGTTCAGCGCCTTGACGGCGGCAGCGTCGAGCTTCATGAACTGCGACAAGTCGTGCTGGTACAGCTGGTACTGGCCGAAATTGCTAGGGTCGTGCAGCACGCCGAGGTACCTGATCAGCGCCGCCGCCGAGCCCAGGGCCAGCTTCAGGTCAGACTGTGGCAGCACCATGGACGCGCGCTCGTCCTTGAGAAGACGAGCCAGGTCCTGCTCAATGTCTTTGGTGGCAAATTCGGCCAGCGATCGCTCGGCAATGGCCACGCCGCAGTTGGTGATGATCTGCTTGAGCTTGGTCAGCTCAGGGTCCCGCACGGCTTTGTTGTTGGCGGCGGTGTCCTTGGAGTCGGTGCGGTCAGCCTGGACGATGCACTCGCGCACGCCGAGCTGGATCAACAGCGCCTCAAAGTTGGAGTACAGGTCATTGTCCAGGAACTCGCTGACACCCAGCTCGCGCACGGTAGCATCGGCAAAGCAGACACCCACGGTGCGAGCCTCGTTAGCGCGTGCCGAGAGCTTGACCGCCAAGATCATGGGCGCATTGTCAAACTGGCCCAGCTCCTCCTCAACGTCCTGCAGATTACCCGGCGAGGCCTGCTTGATAATCTTCCAGTTCATGCGGCCGCCAGAGCTGGCATAGATCTCGACACGCTTGCCCAGCTTGAACAGGGCCTCGCGCAAAAACTGGCGGAATACGGTGACGGTCATGGTGACAGACGGCAGTCCTGTGTGGTCATTGCGGCCGAGCTGGCGGACGACGGATGTGGTCTTGTAGACGGTGCGTGCGATAAAGTTGGCATCTTCGCCGTGGGCAGTGTACCAGTCGTTGCGGTCAAAAATCCGAATGGTGTCGATGTCAACGTTGGGGAGGGACTTGAAGTAGCGAATGAAGCCATGTTCGTCGTCGACCTGCATAGTCAGTAAGAGTAAGAGAAGAAGCAACGCAACGCAATGCAATGCAATGCTCGGTCGAGAAGCCCTGGCGAGACGGGGAGGATGTACCTTGAGCTCCGGCCGGGAAGACATGATGGCGGATTTAATGTGTAGAAGTGCAGATATCTGAAAATGATTGTGATACCTCAAAATTGCATATAGCAGCCAAAATCAATTCGAGGTTATCTAGAGATGAAGTCGTCAAGTCTATGGGCGGTGCAGCTTCGAGGTGGTCGGCAGCTGGGAGACGCGTCGAATAGCCATTAACGCGTGTAGCCTAACGTGCCGAAGTGGGTAGTGTGCTTAGTCGAATAATGTTACACCGCCCTTATTTTAGCACTACAATAAGTTTGTACTAAATGCACTGTGTTCATATCTGGGGTCTGGGCTCGGGTTCAGCTCGCTGCATCCCCGGCAGTTATCTCAACCCACAAAGAAGCTGCCACCAATCAATTTCTACACGTCAGAGAGCACAACGGTACTTGACATTGGGTCACAGTGGCTATTGCCAGGATTGTCCTCTCGTGATGCGAGCTCGGTCATTGGCTCTGCGGCTTCCGTACAGTATACTTGCTACCGCCTCGAGCGCAGTCAGCACGGTGAATATTTTGTCAATTTCAAGAGCAAGTCATCACAGTATGTATTTTGTATATACATATACATAAACCACACGCGAGCTTACACAATGCAATGCTGACCGACAGGCGCCGTTCGTAGGGCTGCGTCGAGCAATCACAAGACCCACTTTAATTTTGACGGGACTAGCAACGAAAAAAATCGGAAAATCAACGAGGCTGCGATCCGGGACGGCGACGGCACTTTGACGCAGAAATTCAGTACAAGCTCGATACACAAGGCCAAAATGGACACAGACACAACACCACCAGCTGCGGCTGCCGCACCCGCTACAGAAGCCCCTGCTCAGGTAGAAACCGGTCAATTGGTTCAGGACCAGGCAGCTCCGGCATCGACGACGACGACGACGATCTCTGAAAATGGAGACGAGGCCAAGCCCGCAGATGCCGTGCCCATCCCCGGCAGAGCACTTACCCAACCAACGCCAATGTCCAAGAATCAGCAGAAAAAGATGAAGCGCAAGCAAAAGTGGGAGGACACGCGCGACGACCGCAAGCGCGTGCGCAAAGAGAAGCGTCAGATCAAACAGGCTGTCAAGCGCGCGAAAAAGTCAGAAGCCAAGGCACTGGCTGGCGAAGACGGCTCCGAGACGTCTACGCGCCCCAAACAGCACACGCTCGTGCCCGTCAGTCTCATCTTTGACTGCGACTTTGAGCACCTCATGACCGAGAACGAGCTCATCTCCATGTCGAGCCAGGTCACGCGGTCGTATGCGTCGAACCGCGCGGCCACCAATGCGACGCGCATCTATGTCAGCTCGTGGGGCGGCAAGATGCGCAAGCGCTACGAGACACTACTGATGAGCCAACACAAGCGGTGGCAGAATGTGTTCTTCTTGGAGGACGACTTCCAAGAGGCCGGCCGGCAAGCGAGTGCAGCCATGCGCGGCGAAAAGGGCGGCGAGATTGTGCCCGTGCTGCAGCAGGCGCTGGAGGTGAAAGGCATCAGAGAGGCTGAAGTCGAGGTAGCTGAGGCCAAGGAGGGCGAGGCTGCGGGAGAGCCACAAGAGGCACAGGGAAAGTTGTACAAGCAAGAGGACATTGTCTACTTGACCTCGGACTCGCCACACACGCTGACGCACCTCGAGCCGTACACGAGCTACGTGATTGGCGGCATCGTGGACAAGAACCGCGAAAAGGGGCTGTGCTACCGGCGCGCCGAAGAGCGCGGGATCCGGACGGCCAAGCTGCCGATTGGCGAGTACATGGTGATGGCGAGCCGGCAGGTGTTGACGACAAACCAGGTGGTTGAGATTATGCTGGCGTGGCTGGAGACGGGCGACTGGGCGACAGCCTTTGAGAACGTGATTCCCAAGCGCAAAGGCGGCCAGCTGAAGAAGGGCGGCGAGGCCAAGGCCAAGGCCGAGGGCAAGGATGAGGGGAAGGATGAGGGCAAGGGAGAGGCAAACACAGAGGAGGCTGATGAGGAAGGCGAGAACGAGGCAGAAGAGGCAGCGGCCGAGGCCAAGGCTCTAGAAGATATCCAGGCCGAGGTCGAGGCGGAAAATGCCGACACCCCGATGACCGAGGCAGAGGCAGAAGACGACAAGCCAACAGCGAGTGCATAGTCAGTCTGCAGGATCATTCGGTAAAAAAGAAAAACCAAAAACATCATATACCATCATATCAGAGTAGAAGCGTCGACTACAGTCTATCCACATCTAGCATAAAAACGAGAAATCATTTACCATTTACTTCATCTTCTCTATGAGCAAGCTTGATTCAGAACAAGTGATATATACGCCAGTTAACCTCATTACCCATGTAGAAATATCATAACAACAAAGAGACAGGACCGTGTAACAAAACATACAGCGGCAGAAAAGAAAATCAAAACTCCATTCCTTCAGTCCGCTCGCGCTTGACCTTGACATCCGTCTCGTCGCGCATCAGATTCAGCACAAACGACCGGAACTGCTCGATAAACGGCCGCAGACTCGTCTTCTCCCAGTCCTGCAGCTTCTTGTCATCCTCTTTATCAGCCTCTTTAGCAGCCTCTTTATCGGCCTTGTCATCCCCCTCGTAAATGTCAATCTCGTGCAGCAGCTTCTGCACCGTCGGCACCTCCAGCGGCTCAAACTCTTCCGGCTTGCGCACATCAATCGGCACACACACGCGGCCTGTGCCAGGGTGCACCACAAACGGGCTCTTGAGCAAATGGTTCAGCTTCCTAGACACACCCACATCCAGGCGCGGGTACGTGTACTCGAGCACAATGTCCTGCTTGGCCTCCAGCAGGCCCTTCATGTCCAGACTCTTGATGCTGCCCGTCTTGGCCACGGCGTCAATGTCGGCCCACTTGAGCGTCGACGACCGGCCCGGTGCGGCATCCCACTTCTTGCGCAGGGCCTCCTGCAGCAGCTTGTCGGGAAGCAGCGCCAGCAGCTTGTCGGCACGCTCGGGCGTGTCCCAAGGGTCTTGGCCGCGCAGAATGTCCTCCTGGAAGTGGTTCTTGAGAATGTTGAGACTTCTCTGGATGTGCGGGTGCAGTGGCCGCCGCACATTGACGCGTTTGCCGCCGTGGCTGCCGCCGCGCAGCAGCTCGAGGTAGCCGACAATGGCCTTGCGCTTCTGGTCGTCCAGGGCGCGCGCACGCTTGTCGCAGACCCAGGCGTGCGCACCACGCCGACCTGAGTAGACCCAGACAATGTGCTTGAAGCCAAAGTCGTCGCGCAGCGCCACGTCAATGACCTTTATAGACATGGTGATGAACTGCCAGCAGCGGTTGCAAATGTTAGCTTTGTCGCAGCACGTGCGAATATCATCGTAATCTGTCAAATCAATATCAAAGCACAGCTCCTTGGCGAGCGGCTTGAAGGAGGCGGCACTGAGCAGCTTGCGGTCGGCCGGGTTGGCGGTGTAGACGGGGCCAATTTCGAAACGCGAGGGCATGAGACGCAGCACGTCTTTGCGCAGGGCGTCGGCGTTGTCAAACGACTGGTAGCGCAGGTAGGCGTCGTTTTGCAGGGTAAAGGCAAACTCGCGGTGGGCAAAGTCGTTGCTAGGCGTCGGGCTGTGGTTGAGCCACTGGAACAGGTAGCGCCAAGGGAACAGGCGCTGGTAAAAGAGGCGCATGACACCTTCGTCGGAGGCTTTGAGGTTGAGCACGTTGTCGACGGAGAGCTCGGTGTTCATGAGGTCCTGCATGTCGTCGTCGTCGTCGTCGTCAAAGAGGTCTTCCAGGTTCGGAGCACCGCCCTCGATCTTGGCAGCAATCTTCTTGTCATCAGTCTCCTCCTTCTTGACCATGACAGGCAGGCTGGTAGAAACGGGATGACTGGCAACAGCCGCAGAACCGGTTATCTCCATTTCGTCCATGTCAATGTCGTCCATGTCGCCAAACTCGTCCGCATCGTCAAGATCGCCGCCGACGCCAGGTGGGCTCGACGGTAGCTCCATCTTGACAGCATCAGAGCTTTCCTGTGTACTTGACTCTTGTGTATTTGTTTCTTGCATCGTCTGCCGTGTGTCTTGTGTGTCGGATGTTGGCTCTGCTTCTGTGTCTGCTGTCGGTGTGGTCTCCGCTTGTGCTGCTGGTGTCGCTGTCGGTGTTGTGTCTTCCATTGTAGTGTCCTGTGCCGGTGACGGCGGGTCAGACACGGCGTGAGGCATTTTGAGTTGTCGTTTTTGTTCTTTTAGGGGCTGGGCTGATTGTATGCAAAACCGAAGCAAAAGTGAAGCAAAAGCCAAAGTAGTTACAAATAGAGACAAGTAGTGCAACGGTCATAACGATTGATTGACGGTCCCTCCTTACTTTTGTGGAAGACGCGTCGACGCGTTAATCCTCTTTCCCCACAGTCGCGCGCTATACGGTGTTAATTGTGATTTAATGTATATGCACTGTATTATACACTGTGCTGTGTAAGTCAATACTCTTTGATTTCTTTTCATCTTGTCACTTTTCAACATCACTATTCATCGGCATTTTCTCATCCTTGGTTGTTGTAATGTTCAATTGACATTTTCTATCCTACATGACGACACATTCTCAACAGAGTCCCAATTTCTCTTTCTCTCTCCTTGAAAGTCATCCATCTCATCTCAAATCTCAAATCTCAAATCATGTCTCATCAATGGGTGGTAAGAAGAAGTAAAAAGGTAATAAAAAATAACAGTCCCGCCTAGTCTATGCTTAGCACTGGGTGATGGTGACAGCGACCGACAACTCGGTGGCCGAGGCAGCGACAGGTGCAGCCGTGGTGGCAGCCGCAGCAGCACCAACGCCGAGGATGCTGTTCCACACATCGGCGGCAGCCTGGTCCTGGCTGGTCGCAACGGCAGCAGCCGAGGCGCTGGTGCAGCTAGCCTGGACGTCGGCAGGGGCGTTGCAAGGCGAGCCCAGACGCTGGCAGATGAAGCCGGCAACGATGGCAATGTTCAGGGCCGAGCCGTGGTTGTAGTCGGTCTGGTCCTCGGCAATGAAGGCCTCGGTGTCGCGGCCGTCAAGACCGGCCTCAAACAGGATGGTGGGGTTGCCACAGCTGCCAAAGTCAAGAGCAGCGCGGCGGACAGGGAACAGAGGCTCGACAGCCAGGTTGCGGCGGGCCAGCGACGTGGCCTCGGAGGCGGGCACGGTCGTGACAATGGTGCTGCACGAAGAGCCAGAAGTGGCGGCAGCAGCAGCGGCAGCGGCAGCGGTAGCAGCAGCATCGGTGACGGTGGTCAGGACAGTGACAGTCGAGCGGACGCAGTCTTCGGAGGAAGCAGAGATGGCGGCATCAGTGGTGACAGCAGCGTTAGCAGCATCAGTGGTGGCGGCAGCAACAGAGACGGTGGCACCGGTAGCGACAGGGAGATTGGCAAAGTCGACATCGGTAGCGCTGATGACACCAGTGCCGGTGAACGTGGGCGTGATGCCGGCAACGGCAGCACTGATCTCTGCCTCGGTGGCATCCAGAACCAGCAGGTTCTGCGAGAAGATGCAGCCGGGCTGGTCGTCGACGGTGTCGCAGGTGTTGCCGGCACCAGTGGTGTCGCCAAGATCGCCGGGGGCAAAGGTGCCGCTCTCGAGAGCCAGCAGGGGGTCGGCGCCAATACCGGCGAGCTGCTTGGCGAGCTCGAGGGTGATGCCCTTGTTGGTGGATGCAGCGTTGGTGGACGCAGGGTCCTGGTGCTGAGTCAGGGCAGCAATCTCGGGGTTTGTGGCGACCTCGTTGCAGATGACACTGGCTGTGCCGACACCGCCAGTGTTGCGCTCAATGGAGCGGTACAAGAGGGCACCGGCCATACCGACGATATCACCGGCAGCCTTGGCGTTGGTGAAAGCCTGGTCGGCAGTCTCCTGCTGCAGACAGTCGGTGTTGGTAACGGCACCGGCACCCGCAGCAGCGGCGGCGTTACCGAGCAGACCAAAGACGGGATCCACAATATTCTTGGGGTTGTTCAGGTTGAGTGAGGTGCGAACAAGGTCGAGGAACTTGTTGTGGGAGTGCTCCTGGGGCACCTCACGAGCGGACAGGACGGGAGCGGCAACCGGGGCGGGAGCGGCGTTGACGAGGCCGAGGCCAGCAACAATGACAGCAGAGTACTTCATGGTGGTGGTTGAGAAGGGTTTGAGAGAATATAAGTTTAGAATAAAAAGAATACAAAGAATAAGATGATGTACTGGAAAAAAGAGTGTAGGACCGGCCAAAACAAATCTCAAAGAGTGAATGGAAAGGGTTCGCAGAACCTGTAGAGAAGAAAAAAGAAAAAGAAAGTGAAGGACAAAGTTGGAACTTGTGTAAAAGATTGTGTGTGAGGAAGAAAGAGAAGAAGAAACAGAAGAAACGGGATGGGTTCGTGATATATATATATGTTGGTAGACTGTCGACGTCTACCCTTGTCCATCTACTACGACGTCTGCTCCTATTACGACGACGTTCACTACTCCTAGTAGTCTCCTACTCTGGCGCAGATCGAGTTCGCCCATCATAGACGGGCAGGGTCTTGGCATAGCGGCATGAATCGTCTGAACGAGAGGGCATGGGTTGATCAGGGCAGGGGGGTCTTTCAAGGACATAGGGGAAGGGGTCATGTCTTCAGGAACAGCCAGAAACAAAACACAGTGACAGGCAGACATCAATGCGGAGTCGATGGGTCTGTTCTACGGCAGTCATCTGAGTTGGTCAAGAGAAGAAGAGACGGGTAGCACGAAGCGCCAGAACGGTGACAGGCTGGTGCCAGACCCATCGTGAAACCACGTAGAACAAAAGGGACGTACATTGTATAGGATAGAGTTATAAACCACCAAATGAGAAGCAACGCCGGCCTCCACTGTCTGTGTCTGACTTGTACGGGATACCACCTGACCCTGAACCCTCTTCAACAGACACTTCACGACACTTTACGACACGCTTCGACACTCTACGTCGCTTGGGGAGTTCCTGACACAACGCTGCACCAGTCTGTCGGACCCTCTCCCCCTGGATGGGGATATAGTATTCAGTCATTTTGGCAGAGCACGAGTAATGGAGTAGTTCTCGTAATTCTCATAGCCAGAGTATCCGGCTCGCTTGCATATCGAGCTAGTCTGGCCAAATCAGTCGATAATGCAATCACGTTGACCAGGGTGGCAGCAGACAAGCGTTGAGGCTCTTGCTAGCTCAGTTGAGAGAATCTTGCGTCTCTTTAGCTCTACTTAGGCCATGTTAAGCTCTCTCTGAAAAAGTGGCACTGATAACGAGAAGGGGGAAGCAGGGGCCAGGGTCGCCCGAGACGTTACAAGACCCTGGTCGTGTTCGAGGTTGTCCCTTTGGCGTATTGTTTGATTTGATTGATTATTTTGATTCATTAGATCAATCTCTTCAATAATTGTTCCAGTGATTTATTTCGATTTGGTTTTGATTCTATTGTTCGTGGTATCGTGACTTTGTAACCAGCTTAGATGTATATTGTTGTATGCCTATCTTGTTTTGTTCATCATCACTTGTTTGATTCTATAGATTGGAATAGCACGTTTGATATCAAATGCCTATTAGAATTAGTCTAATCAACTAATTCTACCAAAAAGACAACCGATTTATGAATCTCCTCTGCCTCCACCTCCAACACTCCGCCGTCTCATATCTCGACCCATTCCATTTCCGTGACCACGAACAGACCTGCCTCGGCAACATAAAGAAGTCGATCCGAAACTGCTCTTAGTTGTCAAGGTAAACGAGCGACGGGTTATTGTAAATAAAAATAAAAAAAGACAAGCTTATTACTATTGACTGGCACCATCTTGGCCTCTTCTTGTTTGCTTCTGTCTTGGTGGTTCTAGTAGATTGTGTCCATTATTTAATATTCCTCGATACTTTGATGATCATGTTTCTATACACATTGGCACGGCTATACGCCAGGCACGGCATTTCCATGATACACAAGACAAACATACTCAGGATTCAAGACGTTGCCACACCTTGGCACTAATCAGACAGGAGGGCTTACGTTGCTCCAGTTCAAACACCAAAACGAGTGTGTTGTAGACAGTAATAGCAGCCTTATGCCATTTACACTCTTGCTTTTGGGCAAATGCATGATTTTGACAATACCATAGGCATTCGTAGTATGGTCTGGTGGTTAATGGTTGACGGCCTGGATGGATTCGCATCATGGATCAGCGAGTGTGCATCTTGATCTGATGTCTGCAAATCAGAGGCTGTGTGGTGATCATAGGTGATCATATATGTGTGATTGTTGTCATCTGAGATGTTGGAAATATCAAACGAAACTTGTAATATTCTATAAAATGTCGTGCTAAATACTCGTGGTTTTATAGTTCATCGTGCAAGTTGCATGGATTTTTTCGATCAATGGGATTATTTGGATAGTATTTTCAACCCCCCAAAAATACAGAAATACTAATACAGTCTAAATTATAGCAAAATATGAATTTATCTTACTGATAACTGCTTATCCTGTCTTCTTTCTTCTTTTCACGCGCTCTGAAGCAGATGGCACATAGTTTGATGTTATTTCAAGGCTGTGTGTAGCGTGAATATCAAGACATGCAGGACCGCCATTCCTTCAGCTTATCAGAATACTCACGAATGAATATCCCTTCAGACTGGCTGCTAACAGTATCTGATTATCACGTATTGTGCCCAGCATATAAACCGCATATGCTCCTTATTGCTATAATACACTCTATACTCATATTCACCTCTACCCACATCATGCTCTGCATCATGGGCACTCACGGCCTCTATTGTGTGTACTTCAATGGCCGCTACCATATTTGTCATCAAATCCAAGACAGCTACCATTGTGGCCTTGGCAATGGCATTGTCAGAGATATCCCGGAAGACCCGGAGCGATACAAAAGATGGCTCAAGTCGATGTGCAAATATACGCACACAAGGAGCAGGCCATGGAAGAGAAATGATACACCATCAGTACAACTCCACGGATAGATATGCCAAGCGCCGGCAGTCTTGATCGAGAAAGGAGTGGCCCTGGTTCCTCAGAAAGCCAAAGGGTCCAGGCACGTTGAGATCCTTGAACCAGGCCATCTGAACTGCGTGCCGGTCGTGTACGGCATTAGCTTCTTCTGAAAGACTTTCACATGCAGAGAGAGCTCTCGAGGCAGATTCCAGGGGATCGCGGGGCGCATATGAATAAACGGCCTGGAACGGTTGAAATATGTCCAATGCATGTCAGTGCGCAGACAGAGGTGTGATTTAATACAGAGTGGACAGTGATATAATGGCTATATCATCACGCATGAAACCTTTTGGAAAACCCTAAAGTACTACTGGCCTTGACCTGTACACTTTCAGATCCATGATACTGTTGGTATATGATTTTTGGAAAGTAAAACAAATCAAAATAACCCAAAATAAAAAAATAAGAACAAAAAGTACAAAAAAAAACGTACAGCAGAGGGTATTCGCTGGTCGTCACCGACCCAACTACTAATCCGCCGATTACTGGTTTAACTAGGGGAGAGCGGACGGGATCCCGTGCTTTCCAGTATCTATGGCCGTACGTGGGGAATGCAGAAGTTGGTGGGGTATATATTACCAGGTCAAGTGTGCCAACGACATACTCAGTCATCATCGACTAACACGGCATCCAGCTCTCCAAGTGCATCGTGACAATGATACCACGGGCGTCATCAAAGCCAAGTCCAACATACAAATTGCTTTATACTTTAACTACACATTTAACAATAAATAGCCAGACAATAGACTGATTTGCCAGAGTAGATTATTCTGACCTCCAAGGTGACGATTCTTCTCATGGCATCCAAGCATCGTTTTCGCTTCTTTGCATCTGATACCTGAGGACACTATGCTTTAATTTTTTTTTTAATTAGTGTAAGCTAATAAGAAGCAGTCGTGAAGGATTCAGCACTGCATTACATCAAGTTATCTAATATCTGATATGTGCATTGCCTTGTGTCTCTTGAGTTTATTCAATATCTGCTCTTTCCTGTTCTGTTGCTCAGAGAACAATATTGCAAAAGGGAAGGAACGACGGACATGCATGATATAATTTTAACAATAACAGGACGCGCCATTATATGTTTGTTGTGGTCGTTTCTCTCACTTCTCTCCTCTCTTTCTTTTTCTTTTCCTCTTCTTTTCTCTCCAGTGACCAGATTTCACACAACATTTACTCTTCGATAAGAACTCACATCACTCAGAATTCCCTTCTAGCAAAATTACAGCAGCATCACAGACTCGAGATGCCGCCCAGGAGAAACCCCACACGCAAAGGTAATTAACAAGACTTTGTTTTAAGGACGAGAAGTGGCAGCTGATCGAGTTAAGGCGCAGGCGAAAGACCTGGTGGCTCATGAGGAGCCAGCCGAGAAGGATGAGCGGGCTCAAGTTGATGAGCAACTTCGAGGTGAAGAGCAGGCTCCAGGCGAAGAGCAAGTTTAAGTCGAAGAGAATCGAGGATGGAGGCCAGCAGCGGCCTTGCACATATTCGTGGGTATTATGGCGACGTACCTGTCATGGATCTGGATTGCATTATCACTTCCCTTTGCGACTTCACTCCCCTCTGCTGAAACGCTCCCAGGCGCTGTTGATCCCACCAGACGACCGCTTGATACTATATCAGTGATAGTCAGTGCGACCGCCAGTTCCTTAGCGTTTTGCGTCCAGGCCATAGGGTTATACTTGACCTATCGGTCCCAAAGTCATAACCCGGTGTCACTCAATGGCATTTGGGTGATGAGGACATTGGAACAAAACATCAAAACGGCCAAGTCAGTCGCGCAGCGATATGAAGCCAACAAGAGCAAGAACCGATACATGAATCTCGATACGCAATATATGTTGAGCGAGTTAGTTGCTATGTTCGATTCTACAGAAGCCCTGGCGAATCTCGGCATCGCTGCTAACCCGTCAAACGAACAACTCGTGGCTGGCCGTTGTGAGCTTGTGGACATCAGTCAGGAGCTTAGACAGGCACTGCATGAGTCTCAAGACCACTCTGTGCAAGCTTCATAGTTTTGTTCTCGTCCTTTATTGATCTTTGGTTTCCGATTTTCAGTGTTGAACTGCCAGTGATGATTCCCACAAACTCATGCGGACACGCCTCTAGCAAAGGCATGGCTCACCTCTGAGTTGGGCCTTCAAGGACATTCTGAGGCAGCACTATGAAATGACATTGATGTGGTCTATTTCGGGGGGCTATGGCGGTAAATACTTCCTAGTCTGGGGTCGATGCATCAAGAGTGATGGAGCTCGATTCCGACACGTCCGCGTCCAGAGACATCTTTCCGTCGTCGCTACTCTCCTCGCATTCTTTGCACTGTCCGCTCGTTGTAGTTACTATTACCGTACCGTTCTCGAGCTTGTAATCAATTGCTGATGAGTAGTGGTGACCCTCAGATCGAGCGTCGTGAACCTTCCTTCTAGAGTTCGATTCTTCAAAGTTTTTGCACTCAGCGTAAAAATTGTCCGAGCCAAATCGCTCTAGCTTAGTCAACCAGTCTTGCATACCCCCTCCCTTAACAAACGGCCGCCACAGGCCACTTCCCTTGAGCAGGTGTCCTCGGGTTTCCATTATTATTTCCATTCGTAATGTAGAAGCGCTATTAGATGCGGCCAATGCGTCGCAGGCGGCTTGTGATGCTTTGACTGACATGGCTGGATCAAAGGTGCGCATGGCGCTGGCTGCGGCGGTTGCGGCGGACGCCGATGCTGATGCTAGTCTGCTGGCCGTGTAGAGCCGAGAGATATCGTGTGCATCATAGTGCATGTGCCAGCCTGTCGACAGCCTGGTTGTAATATTGTCGGTTTTCTTAGCGGCGTCTATGACATAGGCCACAGCAGCCACCGATTCTTCTGTGGACGCAATGATCAGGCGCACGACGCCATCTAAAGGCCTGGGCAAGTACGGCTTCGGCCTAGAGACAATGTGCCAACCAAACAAGCGATCTAGCCAACCCCAGCCATACGAGGCTCGAGACCACAACGTAGATGTAGATCGAGAGGTAGATGAGGCTGCATCGGTGGCTGCTATGCGGGCACAGGCACACATGGCTGCACTGAGGGCGTGTGCAGCCATCATGTTCTCGGTGGCGCCATTCTTTAGGGATGTAAAAGACATACAGTAATATGCTTCTGCAGTACTAGAGTCTGTTTTCTCGCAAGGTTTCTTGGGACTGCGGACAGCATGACCAGCCGAGGCCATGGCTACAGTCAGTGCAAGTGCGGCAGTCGCCTCCGCAAGGGCAGAGTCGGTCCTATAACTATGGCCCTGTGTCTTGAGCCTGAACGCGACATCCATGGCCGCAGATCGAGCTGCATCTTGTGCTGACCACATCTTGGACATGGCTTTAGTGATCTCTTCTGTGTACTCAAAGTTGAATTCACAGGTCTTTTCGGGGACACTCTCTCTGCCCGGCGGGCCTTGTATCGGGTGTATTACCATGGTTTGGTTCGAAGCTGCGATATTGTAATGATGATTAAAGATTAAAGAAAGATGCCGGGAAATCAGGTTGTCAGAACTGGTATTGCCCTTCATATATGATCTATAGATTTGGAATTACTAATGAATGACGTCGTTATTGCAAAAGAACCAACAGCAGTGTCGATGTTGGTGAGGATTCAAGCTAGTGGCAGTCGATTAGTCAGCTTACACGGCACAGTGGAGACAAACGCGTCAACCACTAAAGGAGCCTCCCGTGCCCTAGCGTGCCTTAATTGAACCCATTAAGCCCTGCATTGGACGCGTCGCGTTCTAATTGTACGTCTGTTCTCAAACTCTTTAACTCTTGTCCATTCCTAACTTCCTCTCAAAGTTCATACTCACTCATCTTATACATTTATTTTGTCACTTTGATACATACATCCACAGACCACATTGATCAAAGCAAAATGCTCGAAATCGACAGAGTGGCCTACGAAGCCGAGGCCCAGTACATCCGACAAGCCCTCAAGACGTGGGAGACGGCATGGGCACGCGAGCACGGCGGTGCAAAGCCGGGCCGCGACGACATCAAGGGCAACGACATTGCCAAGCAGTACACGGCATATAACCGGATTCGGGGAATTCTGTCTGGAAAAATTCCAGAAAAGTCGGAGAAATCAGAGAAAGAGAGACAGAGCAAGCGCAAACCGGCCACAGAGCCGACAATCTCAACACCCTCAAAACGACGGATCGTGACACACGAAACGCCATCACGGTATGCCGGTACTCCGTCAAAGGCTGCTTCGGCTAGCAAAGCAACTACTTTGAGGACAGAAACAGAAACACCGTCCATCTCGCGCAAACTGTTCAGTCCCGTCGTGCCCACGTCCATTGGCCCAACACCACAGCGCGACGGCCGCGTGCTGGGGCTCTTTGACGTGCTAAACGAACACGAGGAATCGGCGAAGCGGCGTCAGAGTGTTGACGCTACACCCTCACGGCGCAACTCGGCAGTCGGTGCTACGCCGCGGAAACAGACAATCGACTTGGAGCTGTACCACTCCGACAGCGATAGCGAAGACGACACACACCACGGACGCCGCATGGGCCGCACGCCCATGTCCTCGGGCCGCCGCAACTTGCTCAACCACTTCACCGCCCCGCCCAGGCCGCCATCGTTTGTTGGGGGCGGCAGCAGCGGCGCTCTCGGCACGACACCCCTCAAGTCGCGCAATGCAAATGTCAACTCTCTCCCTCAGAGCAACAAAGATGCGCTATCCACACCATCCAAACCAAAAGCAGCACCAGTCGAGTTTGCGACACCCGCCTTTTTGCGGAGACAGACAATCACTCTCACATCGGCCGACGAGAACGGTGGTCACAGCAGCGGTAACGGCCTCAACAACGACGGCGGCAACGACGAGAACAACTACTACTACAACTCGCCCCCCAACAAGCTTAGGCTGCCGCGGAAACCTTTGGTGCGGGGCCTGAGCAGTGTGCTGGCAAGTCTGCGCAAGGCCGAGGATGAGCGGCTGGACGAGGAGCTGGATATCATGCGTGAGCTCGAGTCCGACGCCGGGCCCAAGGCGAGCGACAGAGTCGAGGACAGCCAGCTTGAGCAGCAGCAGCTGGAGGAGCTGGAAGCCCTTGAAACAGACATACCCGAAGCCGACAAGATAGAAAGAGGAACGAGATTGTTGGGCGGCTTCGACGACGAGGGTCTCTACGACAGCGAGCCCGAAGAGGCGCACGACCGCGGCCAGCCGCTGCGCGTGTACAAGAAAAAGGGCCAGAAGCGGACGCACCGGCTGGTCAACATGCGGCCCACGCGGACCAAGCGGGTGGACCACGACGACAAGACCAAGGACAACGAAGCCATCCCCGAGACGCAGCCAGCTGATGGTGTCAACGATGACGGTAACGACCACTCTGATTACGAGGAGGGCCAAAAGGCTGCAAAGAAGAAGACGTCGGCCAAAGCCTCCACAAAGGCAAAGACCTCTGCTACAGAAGGCGTCGTCAAGAAGGCAGTTCGCAAGGTCAATGAGCTCGCGCATGCCAACTTTAAGCGGCTCAAGCTCAAGAACACGGGAACCAAGGGCGGGCCGCGATTCAACAGCCGGTTCCGAAGAAGACGGTAGACAGCATGTTTTTGTTTTCCTTATTACGATAAGGACAATGATGTGTATGATTTATTTTATCGGATATGGCAATGTGTCTGTTGAGACAATGTTCTTGCTGCTTGTGATTACCTAATAATGCTTATATAAGCTATGACGAGACCTACGACAATGGATAGGAAAACGGGAAGATGTGCATATTCACAATCGAGACACTCTAGATTTTGTAAGGCTATTACGGAGTAGAATACACGAGACGGAAATAGATGGTTGTCTTGGCAGGCGTTCTTCTTGGGTGGGAGTGACGAGACATCATCAGAGACGTCAGCTGCTGGTTGCTGGTTGCTGGGAGAACTGAACAATACGAGGCAGGGTTCATTAGCAAATTGCCATACTGAGCACTAGAACTTCTTTCTTAAACGGAAGGAGTGTCCGCTATGGAGCTCGGGGACGCTGCTCCTCTTGGGCTGTTTCACCTACTTCGTATGTATTATTACGTGCTGTAAAAAATTAAGAATGATGGTGGGCAATTGAATAGCATATGAGCTTGATGGACATGTTTGTATTTGCCGTGTTTTACTATGAACTATCTACAGAGTAGTGTGACAAAGAGGACAGACAGTAAAGTAAACAATACTTATGTAATCACGGCAGCGCCGGCCGTCAAAACACATCCAGTTGCCACAGTCTTCATATATCTACGAATGCCTGCTCTTATTACGAGTTCGATTACGGGGTCTTGTTCTTATTACTTGGATTGAAACTCATCCCGCTCGTTTGCATGGCGATTTGCTATGCACTCTCCAGGGTGAGGCACTGCAGGAGAGGGGAGCTGATGTCAGTGTAGTGTATTACACCGGAAAAGTGGATCTGTCGTCTAGCCAACGCACCGGCCCCGTCGCAGCTGTTGACATCACGGCTAGCAACTAGGCAAGTAGCGATAAAACCGCCCAGCCCTTTTAGCGCCAATGTAAAGACTGGCCAGGCGACGGCGGTACATGCGGTTCAAATATGCAAGTATCTCTCCCCTGTATTTGTGCAGAGGGGTACATGCAATTGGCCACCGCTCCTTCCTCATTTGTCACTTTTATACTTTCCTTGCCTGCTTCGCTACTTTGATCGCTCCTGCCTCCTGCCTTTACCACCTATGCTCCTTCCCTTTGCATCCACTCTGATTTCCCTTTTCTCTCTGCTCTTCCCACTTCTTTGCATTCTTCATGTTCTCTTTCTTTCTTTTCTTACACACCATTTTTTTTTTGCATGCCAAACTATCACAAGTACCAACATTCCAACCATCAGCATCCTCACCGTCTTTCGCCTTGATCAGCCTTGATCATTGTGCTTGATATCACATCAGGCACTGACAGTTGTTGACTACAACAGCCACTCGTTACTCTCGCAGTCTCGCGCTCTCTTCCGTCACCGCCGCTCCTTTTTCTTCCTCGACGACTTTCGATCAACATTATCCTTCTCCCCGGAAAGCATTGAATCGCAAGTTTCTCTCTCTCTCTCTCTCTCTCTCTTTTTTTTCTCTCTGCATCTCCCTCTCCTCCCTCTCTACCCCTCTACTGATCAGTCTCAGTCTACGGCCCGAAGCGCATTCCATCTGCGCATCCTCGCCTTGATCTCGCCCCCCTCAAAAGCTTACAATAACATTCCAGACCGCTCCTGAAAGCCGCTCAGCGTCCCGGGTCATCGTACCCTAATCCCACGAGGACACCCACATTCCAGAGCCGCGCGCACACTCCGACGCACCGTCGGTATGGCGCAAGGCTTTGTCCAAGTCGGGTGGTACCGATACATACCCTTTCTCGGCTACCACCATGTATTGATGATTCTCATTGCAGTCGCAATAATTCTATTATCACTTCTTCTCGCCGGCTGTTCATCCTCCAGTCCGTTGATACCGGGCATCTTTTTGTTGTCTCTCTACTACGAGCACTACACCGCGAAGCCCCACACTGCGCAGGTCGACTATAACGTCAACTCGGCGATCAGCAACATTGTCGGCTCTGCCCGTCTGCAGGCCCGTGTCGGATACTTTGGCATCTGTGTCAACCCCGACGGCGGTGACTGGCTGTGCTCCAACAATGCCACTGCGTTAGCCAACGAGGTCAGCGTCGACCAGGATCCGCTGAACCTGATCTGGCTCGCCAGCCAGTTTAAAGACATGATTGTCTTTCCTTACTTGATGTATGTATTTCCCCCTTTTTCGAATCGTCTTTGAGACCACTACTAACAGCACAGAATCATCGCTATTATCTTTGCTTTCATCTGTCTTCTACTTCTCGCCACCTTTCCCGGCTGGCACGAGGAGGAGGATAGCGAGGGTTCTGAGCGTGAAGTCAAGCCCTTTCCCTCCCGATTCGTCTCCCAGATCTCGCTCGCCATCATCTTTGTGTCCGCCATCTTTGTGCTGGTGTCTGTGCTATGGCAGCATACAGCGTCAGTGGCCGCGAGTATTATTGCACAAGATTTCGGCAACGGCAGCGTCAAGTCCGGTGTCGGTACCAGCGCCATGGTCATGGGTTGGTTCTCTTTTTCGTTGTTGATTGTGGTGACCATTGGTCTGTTGGTCATGATCCTCAGTATCCGGGTTCTCAATGACCTGGCAGACTAAGGCAGATGATGACGGACTGGATTTATCGATGAAAGAGTTGAGATGAGCTGCAACGGGCAGCTGAACAACATGACGACACGACGACTATGACACGACACACTCCGACACCCCGACACTCGAATTTCGAAATTCAGGCAATGGCAGGAGAGCCTTGATGACATTTATATCACGGCTTCTTCTCCTTGGACTGCAGCGACTATACCACAACACCACACCATATCTCACCTCACAACACCACACACCAATTTGCCGCATCATCAGCGGCCATGTATGTATATAGACACCGGGAATCTGGGATGACTTGCTCTTTTCTGTTTGGGCCTTTGTCAAAATTGTTCACATTTCTGGTCATTTTCTGTTTAATATTTGCTTTTTTACACACTCTTGGGCCCAGCTTTGTTTTATTCGGCCATCTTGTTTTATTTATCTTTTACTCTTATATTTTTATTGGCGTTGGTGCGAAATCAAGCGTCTCTTTTGGTTTTTACTTTGTGGATCTGCTCGTTGATTTCTTCGATTTTGATTTAGTTGGTCTTTGCTTCGTTATTCCTGTTCACATCGAACAGTCTTATATTGTCCTTCTGTTATTTGAATTTGTTTGTTGTCTGAGTCGCAAAACAGAACGCGATTTATCACTAGATAGGAACCCAGTTCACACAAGAAATAACAACAATTTACTAAACTGTCCGTCTTCTTGACATTCACCATACCTTGTACAGTAAAAGTAAACACTACCTTGATCAGCGTCCGTTAACGTGGTGTTATTAGTAATAGAACAAATAATAAGGCCGAGCCTGGCCTACATACTTTGTACTTGTTTCCATGTGTTTGGTTGTGAGGTATAGCACGACATTTATAGCTTATGAAGTTTGTGTTTATGCCATCTATATCGCTAGTATTATCAGTGTCGTAGAAAATGTGTGTTGATGCCATTAATCGTGAATAGGTCCTCCGTTGTAAAGATCATGATGCCAACCAAAGATAACAGAATTGAAAGTAAGAGACAGGTAATCAAGAACAAAAAACACCAAACAATGTCGAATATATCCGATGCGCCTTGTACAAACAGAAATGCAAAAGAGACAACAACCCCCGACCTCTACTAGATCGGCCGCTTAAACGGATGCGCCTCCGTGTTGAGCACATACTCGTCTAGACTGATCACGTCTGGCGGCGTAAACAGCAGGTAAAAGTACTTGAGCGTCTCTGCAAACCAGAAGCTCTCCATGTTGTCCATCTTGAAGCCCTCGGGCGACCGCGGCGACCGCGTCACATCGCTAATCGCGCTGTGCCCAATATCGGTTCGCGTCGCCCGGATCACCGCCTCAAACATCTTCCAGCCCTTGGCCTGCCAACTCGGGTCGCCCGTGATGCGGTACATGTACCAGACCGACTCGATGGCTTCAGGCCGCAGAATATAGCGCCGGTCATCGATGGCCATGAACCCGGGCTGCAGATTGTCGCGTTCGATGCGGCTCTTGACGTATTCCTCGTGAGATTCCGGCTTGCGCGGCATCGGCGGGGTGACCAACCCGGCATCGTCGTCGTCACCACCGGTAGCAGCCTGGGCGGGCTTGGGTTTTTGGTGGTTGCGGTAGCCCGAGCCTGGGGCGATGACGCGCGTAGGAGATGTCTCGTCGGCGGACTGCTGCAGCTTCTTGGCGGTGGCCGATTTACCCTTATCGAGGTCGTCTTCCTGGGCAGCTGCCGCTGGGGGTGGTGGCGGTGGAGGGGGGGGAGCGAGTGCTCCAGTGTTTTCGATATCGCGCTTGGCAACGTTGTTAGTGACGGGCGCAGCTGGTGCAGCTGGTGCGCCCTCGGCGGCAGCCTTTTCGCGCTGCTTGCGAGCAATCCGCTCTTCCTGCTTGCGCCGCACCTCGTTCTTGTCCACTTCCCACTGCTGCATTTTCTGCTCGTATTGCAGCATCTGCTTGTCGCGGAAGGCGCGGTTGCCATCCAACTGGTCGTGCCAGATCGTCTCGTTCCATGCACAGTCAGTTGAGTCCTCGCACGGCAGCATCGTCGCGCCCTCGGGCATGATGCCCAGGGGCATGACCTCGTAAGCCCAGGCACAACCGTCGGCCAGCAAGCTGCCAATGTGCACGTCGTCGGGGCGGTCAAAGATGCGGCCGCCCATGGCATACATGCCGCCTAGGAAGCAGGTCAAGTGGGTGAGCTCGTAGTGATACTTCAGGCTCTGGTCGTTGCCGTCGCTGGCTATGACTCTGGCGGAGAACAGAATTTCGCGGTCGCTGTCCTGGATCATGGGGCGGTACAGCAGGTACTTGAGGACGGCATCAACCACCTTCTCGTGCATGGTCCTGTACTTTTCCACGAGACCGCCCAGAAGTAGGTACTGCTTAGGGAAGTACTCGTACGTCGAGTCCTGGCTGCCGCCCATGCTGTACGAGTCGCGGCCATAACCAGCAGTGATTAGGTTCATGGGGATGCACTCAAAGTCGACTTTGGTGCCGTCGGCCTTGATAGGAGATTGGCTGAGAGGGGTCAACGGGGGCCGTATCGCAGGAGGAGCAGCCGGGGCAGACTCTAGATCGCCTACTGCTGCTACAGGGACTGCTGGGGTCTCTGGGACATCACCAACATCGCGCCTATGGTAGACATTGACAAACTCGCCAGTATCGGGCTCTTTTGGTGGCGATGCAGGGTCGACACGAAACTCGACATCAATGTCATCTTCAAGTGCAGCCTCAGGCTGCTGGCTTGGCTGGTAGCCGACTGGTTTAATCTCTCCGCCAACTGCAGCGTTTTCAATCTGGACCTGGGCTAGCTCACTAGCGAGCTTCTCATTAGCCAGACGAGCCTCTTGGAGCGCGGCTGCTGAGCGGTTGCAACCTGAGGCGTCAACTTGCTCGGGAAAGATGCCGGATAGCGCAGTGCCGCCCGGCCGGCTCTGCCACTCCTCGAGGGCATCGACAATGCGGGCGATGGCGTCGTAGTACTTGTTGTTGCCGGTAAGCTGGGCGAGGCGCGTAAACTCCATGGTCATAGATCCAATTTCGGCAATGCTAGAACTGCGGGAGGCGGTAGCAGGCTGTGAGTAGAAGGCAGGCTTCCAGTTGTAGTACAGAATGGGCATGCGGTTGGGCGTGTCAAAGACACCCATGAGAATCTCGGCCAGCTCGGTAGCCTTTGTGAGCAGTGCCGGGTAGTTTCCCGAGGCACCGCCAGAGACGTCGTATGCGGCAATCAGACCGCCGAGGTAGCGGATAATGGTCTCGAAAACGGGAATCTCGGAACGGTAGGGCGTTGTGGTGAAGTCAATCTCTTTGACAGCCTCATAGGCCTCGTCAAACTGTTCAAACATACCCATGATCCAGAGCGTGTCGAGCGCGTCAACCATGGATGCAGCCCAGCCACAAAAGGGATCGCGAAAAGTCTTGGTGACGGGGCCGAGCTCGTCGTGGGTCCAGGCGAACTGGCGGTAGCCGGACCAGGCGTGCTGCATCTCACTGCGCACGGCATTGAGGCGAGACTCGCGGAGCTCGCGCTGGGCAATCGTCTCATCCTCAAAACGGTGCTGAATGCGCGGGATAACTTTGGGCGAGCCAGTGGGCAGAGGGATAATCGACTCCTCGGGAATGGGAAAGTGCTCGGGCATCTTTTGCCAGTGAATGACGCTCGTCGTAGGAGCAGGCTTCGTGGATGCTTGTGGGGGTAATACTGTTTCCTGGAAGGCGGCCGGCGGGTCGACGCGGTGGACACGCTCTGAGCTAGTAGCCTCCTCGTCCCCTGCTGATGCCGGCTCTGAAATAGGCACAGCGATGGCAGCGGGCGTCTCTATACTTGGCTCCAGAGCAGCGTTGCTAGTGGGCAAGCTGTATGAGTCCTTGACCTCGAGGCTCGTGTGCAGTTCCGGGAGGTGCATTGGCTCTTCGGGAGCTGTCTCGACGTGCTTGCCGGTGTCGGGAGCTGTGGATGCAGCACCAGCGCCATAGTTGCTGTCTCCATTGCTGGCAGCAGACTCGGGCTCGGCTGGTGGTGAGTAGCCCTTGTAGATAATCTTATAGGTGGGCGTGTTGAGTTCTGAGCTCTGCGATAGCCGGTAGAGGAGGAAGAGGAAGGCGGCGGCACCAAAGACGAAGATGCGGTACCTTCTGATTCGTAACAACGCCATTATGTGGTTGGTGCAAAAAGAAGAAGGAAAAATGTAGAGACAGAACAATGAATTGGCTCAGGAAAGCTCGTGAGCAGAGTGACGTAGGTGCCCGTCGCCCAGCGACGTTTTGAAGAGGTTCAAACAGGCAAGGATGAGGAGGTTCGTAGCTTGTGTTATGATTTGATGTCGAGGATCAAAAGACAAAAACCAAAGAAGAAGGCACAAGACGAGCCAAAGACGAGTTCAACAAGAGGCAAGATGATCGTAGCGTCCAAGACGTCATTCGCGTATCAAGCTTGGACTATGAAAGGCAAGGCTTAAGCACGATCAGCCGAGTCCAGTTTTCGGGATTGTCGTCAAGGTTTCAGTGTCGAGCTTAGTGCGCCAGGCAAGACGACTCCGATCTTGAGTTGTAGATGTCAGGTCGAATGGTCGCGTGTTATATCGCAGTTTCCCTCCCCTAAAGAAAAGTCAAGCTGGTGATCTCTTTCAAGGAGACTCTATTCGGAACAGCTTTGCAGTTGTAGTCGTAAAGATCCCTGTTCGATGTGGATCTGTGATTCTTTTTCTGGCTCTTTATGGGGTTCCTTTCCGGCTTTGTTCTGGTTGCCGCACTCCCTAGAGAAGAGTAAATTTAGATTGTCGTGTTGGAATAGTGTCTCCAATCAAGCTGTTGATCAGTTGATTAGTTGGGTCGAGTCAAGGTGGCGATTTCAGGAGCGTCAAGGAGCGTGTATAGCGAACACGGTGGAATAGAGTGTGGATGTGGGCCAGGGTGTGCAATGCAACAAGATTGCATGCAAGATGTGTGACAGCTGTTGTGTGATGGTAAGGAGGACACGGCAGTATGATTTGTGGGAGTTTGTAGGAGTCAAAGACAAAGACGAGGTGCAAGATGCGAGAGATACGAGAGATGGAGGAGGATGTGGGATGCAAGAGGTTGAGAGTTGAACGCGCAAGTTTACAAATGGTCCCCAAGTTGGGCAAGTTGTGGGCAATGGACAAAACAGCCGCTGGAGGAAGGCACGCACATCGCCAGGAAGGAGCGAATGGGAATGCAAAAGGTGCAAGCGGAAGGAACAGAGCAGGTTTTGTTGAAAGTAGAAGGAGAGAGAGTCGCAAGGCAACAGTCGAAACCCGAGAGAAGGGAGACAGGAAGGAGCGACTATCTCAATGTCGTAGCCAGATGTAGCAGGAACGAGTACCGACGAATGTCGGTCAGAGTTGAGATGCGAGAGCGAGAGTAGAAGAGTGAAGAGAGTCAAGCAATACGAAGACAATCCAAGTAGATCCAGCAATGCTCAGTATTTCAGCTTTATTGCTGGTAGTACATTTAATCCATTTTGTGGTCTTGTGCCAAGACAATACTGTTTTATTTGTTTGGCTCTGTCACGAGTGGGCGCCGAAGCCAAGACTTGCTCAGACTTCTCAGCTATGGATGAGTTTCTGATATTTGGGTCTATGACACAGGGGGCAGATGGATGGGATGACAACGAACAGATAGCGAGAGATGAAGAGATGAAACTGAGAGATGAAGATGGACAAGATTACAGAGTAAAGGCAAGAGCCGGTATTGTTTGAGCTAGAAGGAGCACAATAGCATATTCCAGAAAAGTATTACGTAAATATAGCTATTAACTCTAATAACTCTATTAACTCTATTAACTACTAAATATATTAAATACATCAACTATTAGAGGTAGAGACGCCCGTGTCTTGGCATTACCCGATAATAGACACTCTAGCACTTTAAAATCTAAATATTACCTTACCCGGGGCATCTGTGCCAGAGGTAGAATGTGGAAATAGAGAGTAGAACGAGCAAGAAGATGAACGTTGCATTCACCGCATGGCTTGGATGCTAAAAGGGATGTAGAGCACGAGGCGGGACAGAGCGTCGCTTACTAATCATGACATGTCAGCAGTTAATTGCCTTATGGTGCAAAAGTGCGTGTGTAACGTCTGTCTTCTGTGTCTACAGCGCATCCTCTATCCCCCAAGATATCCCTTTAATCCCTCAAATACACCAAAATACGGACACCCTATATACAGAACAGATGTGCTAGAGGGGTGCGCTAAGAAGGCTTAGCATTAAAGCTACAGGCGCACCAATACAGGGCTCTAGGGAGGAGGACATGCCAGGGAGAGAGAAAAGTGAAGAAGGAAAAGCGACGAGGTGGCTCCAAGAGGACAAATGAGAAGAAAAGGTGTTTGCAGAGATGCGTCTACATCTTTCTTCTATTGGTTTAGAATATAGAATAGATACCGTCCAAGACGGCTGGCCGGCCCTTACAATATAAATAGAGGGTAGCACGCCGAGCTGCAACGGCAGCATTGCAATTGCCGATACTGAATGATTAGA
Source organism: Ophiostoma himal-ulmi (assembly GCA_029299165.1). Lineage (NCBI taxonomy): Eukaryota > Fungi > Ascomycota > Sordariomycetes > Ophiostomatales > Ophiostomataceae > Ophiostoma > Ophiostoma himal-ulmi. Next base: position 113,212 of record JANSME010000012.1, read on the forward strand.
GTAAGTAGACATTGGGAAGAGAGATTGCGACACATGTCAAGATGAGGGGTGGACGGTAGGGTTTGCAGAGTTGGGAGACTACTTCCGTGTCTTGGCTGGGGACGCATGCATCGTGAGATTCTGTAGTGTATGATTATGTAAGCATTGCCAAGCGGAGGAGGAAAGCATCCGGTCTGTTTGTTGACTTTCGGCATGTCCATTGCCGTCTCTCCAACCCATCTAGCTGAGCGTACAATTCAAATCACCCACATCCTTGAATCCTGATGATACATGTTGTTCTACACCCTTGACCATCATGTATCACCTGGTAGACCCTAAAGGATGCAGCCAAGGCACAGGTCGGCAAGGCATCGTACAAAGACATGTGTCTTGACTCGTCGTTCTCTTTCAAATCATTCGAATCGCTCAAATCACTCAAATCACTCATCATCTATCAGTGAGTCTCTCTTCTCTAATTACTATGATACTGAAACAACCAGCGCCTCGCTATCCAAGATCGACTGCTGCTCGCAACCCCAAATATTTCAAGATATAAAAACAGAAAACAGAAAACAGAAAACAGATTAGCCAAGGAAATATACAAAACTAAAAGCAAAAATGTACCAGAGGTATCCAAAAGACAGAACCAATACAGCAAGGATATCGTGACGCTATAACAAAACTACCAAGTATGCTCATACTCGTTGCTGCTCGCAATACTCCCGCCTCACTTTGTCTTGTACGTATCCCGGATCTTGGCATACAGCGCAGTCTCCGTAAAGTCGTAGTCGGGGTCCAGGTTGCAAAACGGGTGCTGCGACAACAGCCGGCTCGCCGTCGGGCGCTCCGTCGGGTTCACCGTAAAACAGTCCAGCATAAACGCAATCGCACACGGGCTGATCGTCGCCTCCACGTCCTGCGGGATCGGCGGCGTCTCGCCCTGCGCAATCTTGTAGATCGCACCCACCGTCTCCTCCTGCGCCCACGGCCGCCGGCCTGCAAACATTTCTAGCACGACACAGCCAACGGCCCAAATGTCCACCTTGGCCGAGTAGCCCTCGTCTTGCGGCCGGATCACCTCAGGTGCCATCCAGAACACCGATCCTTGCATCGAGTTGGTGCGGTCGTTGCCATAGATGTTGTCCGTCTTCTTGCTGATGCCAAAATCGCTAATCTTGGCCGTGCCGTCCACGTCTAGCAAAATGTTGTCCGCCTTGAGATCGCGGTGCAAAATACCCTCGCGGTGCAGGTACGCCAGGCCCGACAGCGTCTGCCGCGTCAGGCTGGCCACCACCGACTCTTCAAACTTGCCGTGCCGCCGCAAGCACGAGCCGATACTGCCACCGCTGATGTACTCCAAAAAGATGCTGATGCTCGTCTCTTTGCGCTCGCAGCCCAGGTACTGCACTATATTAACGTGGTCCAGGTGCTGCATCGTCTCAATCTCTTGGTTCAGCGACGCCACCAACTCGCGCACTCGATTCTTGTCGTTTTGCGCAACCAGCTTAGGCGGCACCTCGACCTCCTTCACAGCCAGGAACTCGCCCGTCGTCGCGTTCATGCCCAGGTACACCCGCCCAAATGTGCCCTTGCCAATCAGCTGGCCCTTGAACCACCGGAACGTCGTCTGCCGCTTAGGTATGCCTGTGTTGCCGCCGCCCGCACTGCCGCCCGCGCCATTGCCGCCCATATCATGCAGCGGTGGCAGCTGCGGCACAACAATCGAGCCCTGCTGCCGGTCCGGCCGCACCTGGATAATGCTGGCGCCGAACATCTTGGTCGACTTGCGTCGCACAAGCGAGGCCGCGTTGACAGGCACGCGGCGCGGCATGCCTGGGTTCGGCGGTGGGTGCGGTGCTGCACTATGTTGTTGTTGCTGCTGCTGCTGTTGCTGCTGTTGCTGCTGTTGTAGGAGTTCGGGCATATGCTGCGCAATCTGGGTTTGCGTGTACCGCTTGTTTGCCTCGTGGGCACCACGCGCAACTTCACGAATCGACTTCATACGACCCAGGCCACCCGAACGACGCACGCTGCGCTGTGCAGATGACATTACCGACGACGGACGATCGAGAGCTTTGAGGGTGGACTCATCGGATCCGAGCGTGTCATTTTCATTGTATGTCGATGTAGTGCCTGTGCCGCTGCCACTAGATGCCTTGGCGGCTTTGGCTGCAGCCACCGCTGCGAGTGCTGCCTCGGCCCCTGTTTCGTTTTTGCTGTTGCTGCTATTGCTAATATTGCCGCTATTGCCGCTAATGCCGCTATTGCCGCCGCCACCACTCTCGGCTTCCTCTTGGATCGGCGACGGCGGCGCATCGGGGTCGCCTTCTTCCAGCACCGGCTGGTCGACATCCAGGTTGGGGAAGAAGTCCTCGAGGTTGTTGATCAGCGCATCCGTAGGAGGACGGTTCGCCCACACATCACGCTCCACAAACGACTTGCGCCGCGTCAGCTTCGAATCGTCATTCTCGGGTGTGCCGGGCGGACGGCTCGATCCATCGTCGCTCGCCATGCCACCATCTGCACCCGTAGACACGGGCGAGATGAATGAGACAGACTGTACCTTGCGCTGGCGCTGCTTGGTCTCGAGATGCAGATTCGGTCGCTTCGAGTTGTTGCCGGATGACTCGTTGGGTTCACCCGCAGACGCTGCAGCTGCAGCCGCCGCCGCTGCTTTGGACGATGTCGTTGCCGATGCTGCCGCTATCGCCGCTGCCACGCTGCTCTTAGTCATACTTCCGCCGCCGCCACCACCACCACTACCATTGTTGCCCGAACCCCCATTGTTGCTGTTGTTGTTATTGCTGCTGCTACTGTTGTGATTACTACTGCTCTTTGGTGTAGTATCTGGACGGCCAGCAAGAGGAACAGCAAAGAGACCATCGTCCGAGTCGTCGTCTGAATCGTCATCCCCTCCGCGGCTGCTTGTCACAGATAGGCGCGTAGGGTGCGCTAGCGCAGCTGGAAGGCCGAGACGTGGCGGGCCGCCCGTGAGCGACACACCGACCTCATGGTCACGGAAGTCGAGGTCAAAACCAGTCCGCGGGGCCTGCGAATGCGGCTGGGAAATATCACGGCGTGCAAAATTGGAGCTGGGCCGCGAGCCAGGGCTCAGGTCGCCCGGTGACGGGCCCGACGCAGGTGCCTTGAACCCCCATAGAGACTCAGTGTTGTTGAATGAGCTAGGCGTGTGCGATGCAGACGCCACCCGGTTGGGTGACACACCGCGCGACGGGCCAAACCCAGCGAGACCACGTCCCATACCAGCCAGGGCGCTAGCAATACCGCCGCCTGAGCTGAATCCGCCGCCGCCGCCGCCGCCGCTACCGGTGCTGTTCACACTGTTGCCGCTGTTGCCGCTGTTAATAGATGAGTTGGTACCGCGGCGTTCGGGAGCTTCGGCGGTGGTGGGAAGAGCAGGGCGTCTCATGCTCGGGTAGCCATTGTCCTGGCTGCCCTGTGCACGCGTGCGATCTCCTGATCTCTTGCTCAGGGAGTTGGCCTTGATCAATGTCGACGACGGCTCGCCAGGCGGCGCAGGAGCGCGACGCTGCGGAAGAAGCTGCTTGCTGTCGACAACGGCTGGCGCCTTGTCCTCGAAAGGCGAGATGCGCGGCTGGTCAAAGTCGACATTGCGCTTGCCGACAATAATAAGCGGCTCTTCAGAATTGTGGCCGCCCTGGCCATTGCTGGTGCTGCTGTTGCCACCACCACCACTGTTGCTGCTGTTGGGACCGCCCTCTTTGATGTTGGCCTGCTGGCGGCGCTTGGCAAGATACGCCTGGCCCTTGCGATCAAGCTCGGCGCGGTATGCAGCTGCTGCTGCCTCGGCGTCGTTGCCGCCGCTGTTTGCCGGCTGGGCTGTGGTGCTGACACCGCTAGTGTGCTCGTTTCTGGTAGCATGCTCGCCAGACACAGTGTTCTGTCTTGAAGCCGGGGGCGACGAGCTTGACCGCGGCCGCGACACACCATTAAGTGCATCGTAGGCTTCTCTGTCAATGCCCGTGCCGTTAAGAGGGTACAGTGGCGACGGCTGCTGCTGCAGCTGGAGTTGATTGTGCAGCTGCTGAACAAAGATTTTGGGAGTTGCGGCGTCTATTCTGGGCTTTTTACTGACAGCCAAAAGCTTGTCGTCGTTGACAGGGATGTCGTGCTTGAACTGACCAAGGTCTGTCCAAAACATGCACGTACCGTCGGCGTTGGGCAGTCCCAGGTTGACACAGACGAGGTGGCGCAGATCCGAGGCGTTTTCGACTTCGGTAACGTCAATCATGCGGTAGTTCCAGTAGTCGGCAGTAGCCAGGATGTAGCGGGGCGTAGACGGCGAGGCTGTAGTGTAGGAAGATCTGCTGTCGTAGCTTGTAGCAAAGCTTGAGCCGGGACGGTCGAGAGATAGGTCACTTGCATTGCCAGTGCGACTGCCTAGGATCGAGGCAGACTTGTTTGTGACGACAGGGCTTGTCGGGGACTCGAGCCCATCGGGAGACGGGAACGAGTTATCGTCACCCTTCGGCTTCTTCTTGCGGTTCCAGAAGCCACGAAGAGTCTTGTCCTTGAACTCTTTGGCACTGTTTGGCGGCTCCGTTCCTGCAGACCGGTCACCAGGCTCTACATGCGACGGCGGACGGCCATTGCTGGACCGGATCGAGGACGCAATGTCGCCAATGTTTAGTTGACGCATCACCTGATTGGCATCAAGGGGAAGCCCGGAGCCGTAGATTGCAGCATTAGAGGACAAGGAATCGGTACTGTTGCGAGAACGGTGGTGCGCAAAACGGGACTGGTGTGGCGAGACCGACAGGTTCGAGGTGGCGCTTGTGGCGGTGTAGAGGTTGCCCGAGTTCGGGACGGGGCTGCCAGCAGGGCTACCAGCAAGGCCAACGTCGCTGGTGTTGGGGCTATGGCGGTTGCGCGCACTGTCGACGTCGATATTCTTGAAAACGCTGCGGTAGTTGTCGCCAGAGTCGAGGCCAGGGGCGGACGTTGCGCCGTTGGCACTGTTGAGCGAGGGGGGTAGGTTCGATACGCGGCGCGACGAAAAGCCAGGGCCAGGAGTTTTGATGGGGGTCTGCTGAAGAAGCTATAGTTAGCATATGGTTCTAGGCGTGACCGAGGCTCTTTCCCTATCTCCTATTTCCTATTTTCATTCTCTATTATCCGATTCTTCACCGTCCCCTATGTCCACTGTAGGTCCAAGCTGGTGCTGAATGACAGTTCGATCCACAATCGGCCCACTTACATTCGGTGAGTCGGACTCAGCTCCTGCGCTGGGCAGGCTCTGAGCTGACAGGTTCTGGCCGGGAGCCGACATTGGATGTGACATTGGATTGGATTCCTTGCGCACATGAGCAGCGTGCGATGTATGCGGTGGTGCCGAGCCCGACGAGGGAGCAGCATTGTTTTGCTGTGCGCCTCCAGCCCCCGAACTCGGATTGGATGCCGTGGCAGACGATGGCGACGTGAACTTGGATGGGTCAACGGGCCTGCCGCTGACAATACTCCGAATCAGGTGGCGCATGCGACGGCCTTCCTCGCGGTCCTTGGCCGGCTCCCACATCTCACCGGGCATACCTGTACGGGCCATCCAGAGCTGCTTGAGAGTCGGGTACACCTGCTGGTGCATCAAGCTGAAGTTGCCACGACCACCGTGTGCGCTGCCGAGCTCGAGGAAGTGTGTGCCGCATAGCTCGAGGTTCTGAAACGCATCGTACCAGTCCTTGGGAAACTGGTTTGCCTGCAGCCAGGACAGCACGCGATCGATGGGCCACTGCGAAGCCATCTCGGGAGGCACACCGCGCGAGCTCGACGCATTGCTTGAAATAGACATGCCGTGGCCTCCGAGGGCGTGGCCGTTGTTGTGGTTGCTATGGGGTGCTAGGCTATTGTTGTTGCCGCCGCTGATCTGGCGACTGGACTGCTCGTCCAATGGTGTCCCGGTCTGGCTGCTGGCACTTGCACTCGGCGGTGCAATATTGCTGCCATTGTGACCGACATTGAGCTCGTTGGAGTTTGGTGATAGTCCACCCCATGGAGAAGGCTTTGCTTGTGTGTGTGCAGAGTATTGGGCCGAATCTTCAGTGATGATGCCGCCCAGGCCCGGGATACCGACGCCCTCACCAAATGTGTCAATGCCGGGGATATAGGTCGCTGACATTTCCATGCCGGTGCTGGGAATCTGCATAGGGGGCGGCGGCGGCATGGAGGTGGGTGCTGCCGGGGCTGAGGAGTTGCTCATGTTGGCATGTGCTTGGGGGTTGTATGGGCGCTGAGCAGGGACGGGGGCGTTGGGGTTCATCATGCCGCCGCCGGGTATCAGAGGAGGTGGCGGGGGGACAGAGTAGCCCATGCGATTGCCCCATGCGGTGGACCATGGCGCCTGCTGGCCCATGGCGCTTCCGGGCGGTGGACCAGAGGGAGGAGGGGGTAGGTTGTTGGTGGTCGGGTATCGCAGCGGAGGAGGAGGGGGAGGGAGGACCATGGTGTTGCCGAGCTGGTTGTTGACGGGCGGCGACATGGGCGGCGGCGGCGGAGGGACATGATAGGGCCGGGAGGGATCCCGCTGGCCGCCTTGATACATGGCGGGCAGGGGGTGGGGGTGAGACAGTCGAGCAAAGAAGGGTAAAGCCGTAAGTCGTAAAGTCGTGAAGTGGAATGACAAACGTCGTTATCGAGGCTAAACGAAGTGGCCCGACAAGAGGCCGGTGAATAGGATGTAAGCAACGAGACACGAGACTCGAGACTCGACAGAACGAAACAACTAGAGCAGAGCACCACAGAATGAAGCGCACTAGCCAAGAGGGTCTGGGCGATGTGGACTATGGAGAGGGTCTAGTCAGGTCAAGAGGGGGTGTCGACGTTGGAGAATGGGGAATCGCTGTGGCGTGACAGGATGTAAAAGGAGTCGGAAGAAAACAATCGTAGCAAGGCAAACAAATGCGAAAAAATCAAGAGTCGTACAAGTTCAAGTTTGTGCTGTCGCTTCTACTACCGTTACCGTTGTCACTTGGTCTGTGTCGTCGGTCTGGTGTTTAGTATTTGGTGTCTGTGGTTGGGCTGGACTGGGGCCCTGGTCGAGTCGAGGTAGACAAAGTGGCAGGCGTTTCAAAACACGGGAACCAAGAAATGTGGATGAGCAATGGGGGTGGGTGAGCATCAGCATAGGCGAGCGAGCAGGTAGAGTGGTGCAGTATTGTAGCGGACAAGAAAAGGCTCCTCCTCGAGGATAGAGGACAGAGGATCATGAGGCTATTTCGAGCATGCCAAGGGTGATGAGAGGAAGGCTGAGGGAAGCGAAGAGTAGCGGAAGGAGCGAAGAGGGTTAGGAAGGAGGATGCTCGTCCCAGGAAAGAGCGATTGGCAGCCGCAAGAGAAAAGAGAAATGTCGAAAGGCGGGAAAGAGCAGAAAGAGACTCGACAAAAACGAAAGGAGCAAGAAAACGATAAACAGCAGCAAGTGGTAATACGGCGCACAGCAGGCACTGCAGGCACTGCAGATACGGCAGGTACAGCAGGTACAACAGATACAGAGCACAGGGAGCACGACTATATACATATACAAATAGCGATGCCGTGAGTAATTGCGACACGGCGACGTTTTTCTTCTTTTTTTACTTTTCTTTTTCCCAGACTGCAGGTTAGAAACGAAACAGGTCGAGTGTCAGGCTTCAGGGTCTTTGTCCGCCACTACAAGGTGCTCTAGATGTAGGCCCTAGTACCCCGTAGATGTCAGGTAAGCGGCCGTCAGTAAAGAGCTGTCAAAAGGGAAGGTACGACTGACGGTGTCAAATAAATATCAAATAAAGATTCTGTCATTTATTTGAAATTTCCACATGAATGCGCATTACATAAGCTATACATAATGGCAAGCAGATTTCATCGTTGAATAGAGGATGAACAAGAAGCAAAATCAATGACCTAGAAAATCAGCAGATAACATGCAAATCTTGGCAGAGACAGGCCAAGGACAAAACGTAGGGCAACGATACGATAAAGCCTCACTTCTTTACTCCATAGCCTGTAATTACTATCCCCGCGAGATGCATGTCATCCGCCATCTCCGGGGGTTCTTTTCTTCTCGTTCATACCGTCGTCTTTTTTCAGATACAATTTCTGTACTCTGTACTCTGTTAATATATGCTCCGGCCCACTTGTGCTTGCCGTGTATTGACTTGTATCCGCGTATTCTGCCTGTACAGTGGACGTGGCGTTTGCGACCGTCGTGTGGTGCAGATGTCATGCGAGCAGGAAATCAGGCAAGATTCAAAGAAAAGCCTGCGAATACATATCTCTACTCAGTACTCGAGTGGGATTGAAGACAACGGCTGCATTAGTGCCCTGCAGCTCTCATCCTGCAGACAAAGCACACGCAGGTCTGAACAAAAAGGGCCAGTCTGGCATCTGACTGGTCGACGAAGCGCCCGGCAAAACAAGAAGACCACATACGGCACATGTTGGTGTGTATCTTTGTGAATGTTTCTTCATTCGGTTGTATTCATGGTTGTCGTTGCCGATTTCTGGGTTCTTTATGTCTATTGTAACCGGCGGCATCATTGCAGCACAATTCCGCAATCCTGTCGTCGAGCAAATACCAGCCGCCGGTGATTTGTCGCCTGATTGTGAATCTATATTTGTAGATAGATGACGAAATCCAATCTAAAGGTGTGGTTCTGTTTAAGTAACTAGAAAGCTAAAAGAAGAATGACTCTCTGTGACAGCGCGGCAGCGGCGGCAAAGAACTAGAGCTGTCGTTGATGAAGCATCGTAGTATTAATTACTCAGCTTGGTAAATCTTCAGCATCCGTTCAAACACTCTGAAAATAGAACAAAAAACACAAGATGTACCGCCTGGCAGAGAAAAAAATGCTTGTATTACAAATCGCTATGTGTAGTATGTGCAGGTGAATATCCAAAATGAAGAAGAAAAGGATGAAAAAAGACGAAGAGAGAGAGAAAAAGAAAGAAGAGGAACTAAGAAGAATAAATCCAAACAAAGAATCTACATGATACTACATCCTGAGAGCCAGTTGCCCAGCTGGTCATAGTATCCGTCGTCGCGCGTCACGCCCTCGACATAGTTGTGCGCCCGCACTTGGCCACTCACAATCAGCGTGTGCTCCTCGCCCACCGGGTGCCACCACCGCAGACGCTGCAGCAGCGCCGTCTCTTCCGTGTCCCAGGCAATCTCCCAGCGACCGGCCGATACTGAAACTGCAATCTTGTCCGCAGGGAAATGGTACTCGGGCAGCCACACAACCGTCGGGATGAGCGGCAGCCCGTCACTGTTCTCGGCGCTGTCCTCAACACCCGCCGCCAGCTCCAGATCAACGTCTACGAGAGTGCGGACATTGCCTTCTGAGTCAGCGTCGCCGCTGGACAGCTTGGCTTTCTTGACAGCGGCTACGCGCTTCTCGTCGACTTTGCCGGCCACCTTGAGGGTGAATGTGGCAGTCTGCAGATCAAAACCGTGCTCGACAATGTCGCCGTTGGCTGCAATAGGTGCTGGCCGCACATAGGCGTCCGCTGCACGCAGACCCGGAGCACCAGTAAGCTCAGAGTCAGACGACGAGCGCTCGACAGTGCCGTCATTGCCGCCCTTTGCAGCTGCCGACGCAGATGTAGATGCAGACTCGCCCGGTCCGCGGACACTGTTTGGCCGAGTCGACGACAGCGACGCCTGTGTCAGCACGCGCTTGATGTTGCTCGGGTTGACCGACTCGTCCTCGTCGACGTCGCTCTTGGGCGCCGGCTGGGCGGTCGTGGCTGTCGACAGGTTGGTGGACGATGAGGGCGTAGCGGTTGATGCCGCCGCCAGAGGGCCTGCACCTGACGTGGCCGTGACAACTCTCTGCAGGTTGGGGCGGTCCAGCTGCGGCGACGACGGCGACGTCACAGTAGGGACAGAAACGGGCGCCTGTTTGGGCAGCTGCGACACCGGCAGCAGCTTGTCATCCATGGACACAATTGACAGATCCTCGCCGTTCCACTGGTCGCCCAGCTTGTGGCTGTTCTCGGTCATGTACAGCCACAGCGCGTAGCCCTCCATGTGTGCACCCTCGACGGCAAAGTGGTTGGCGTCCATGGCCGCCGACTGGCTCGAGTAGTCGCCTGTCTTGTACGCATGCTTGTCGTCCATGTCGTAGGGAATACCAAACTCGGTCAAAATACACGGGTGGTTGCCTATGCGGTCCAGGCCTTCTTGGCGCATTGCCGCCAGCTGCTCGCGGAAACACCGCCGAATCGATGCCTCACCGACACGAATAGCAAACGCTGGGTGTAGGTACTTGCCACGCAGCACGCCCAGTACATCGACATTCCATGTGCGGTTCCAGCGCTTCGTCATAAGCGTGATGCCGTCGTAAAAGTGCGGCGCGTACACCATGCGTGTCTCGTCGTCAGCCGTGCCCTTGATCTGCGGCGGCAGCTCCATGGTCGGGCCCTGCAGCAGCAGAATAGCGTCTTTGTGGTAGGTGCGCACAGTATCACGGTATGCGCGGTAGTGGTCCATAAAATAGGTATCGGCAAAACACGGGTAATCAATGGTCTCGCCTGTACGCGGGTTCTTGGCAAAGTAGTCTTTGCGCAGCAGCTCGTCCGTGGACGGGTCCCAGACGCCGTGCAGAGCCCAGATACACTGACCCAGCTGCCAGCCGGGATCGCGCTGCCAGCCGTAGCGGCTCTCATCGTAGTCGACCGGCAGCCACGCTATCTCGCCATGGGGGTCGATGAGCTCGCGGCCCGACTTGGTAGGGCCTAGTCCGCCCATGTCCCAGACGTCCACCTCCACAGCGCGGCCCATTCCAGTAAGCATGGCCTGCCAGATGGTGGGCGACGTGCCCTTCTTCAGCGCCTGCTCCTTGGGGATGACGCTAATGTCCTGGTATCCGATGAGGCCCTTGTTGGGCTCGTTGAGCGTCTCCCAGCCAAACACAATATCGTTTTCGAGATCGCCGGCGTCATGAATGCGCTTGGCGAGGTGTCCAATGGCAGCCATGTAGTGGTCCTGGAGGTAGTGCTGGATGTTCTTGCCGTCGATAATGCACTTGGGCGCAAAGTCGGCGCCGGCAAAAAAGAGCGTAAAGAGGGTGGCTGCAGCCAGGCGGTAGTAGTTGGTCGACCAGATCATCTTGGGAAAGTTCTCAACATCGCCATAGGTGTTGTGCACGATCGCCGCCTGGGTTGCCGCAAAGGTCTGCGGGTTCATACCACAGGCGTAGAGCGTCCACATAGGCGCGCCTGATCCACCGGTGAACCGAGACCACACATCCTGGTGGGGGTCCATGAAGATGTAAAAGCCGTACTCCTTTGCTATCCGTAGCGTAGCAATTGTCTGGTCGATCCACGTCTCGTCATACTTGCCCGGGCCGGCTGCCTCGATGGCCTCCCAGGTGAAGACATAGCGAATTGTGTTGTAGCCCATCTTTTTTATCCGGGAAAAGTGCATGTGTGCATCCTCGAGAGGAAATGGGCGCTGGTGGAAGATAGCATTGTCACCATCGAAGAAGTTGTCGACGACATGAGACGGGACGCTGGGCTGGCTGGGGTACTTGGCGTCACCGGCTACGTTGATGCCGCGGAGAAGCACCTCGCGGCCGAGGGAGTCTTTGAACTTGCCATCCTCGATGATGAGGCGGAGAGACATGGTAGAGGGTGTTGTGTGTCGATGGTCTAGTGTGGTGTATGAGCTGACGGCCGATGCCCGTGATAGAGTGATGATGCTGTCGACGTTATCGGTGATGTCGATGCTGACAATAAAAAGGGGTCGGATGGAAGCTGGTGAAAAAAGATGGTAGAAAAACAAGCAGGGATGGAAAACTGCAAGATTACAGAATAAGGATTAAACACGGCATCGACTGTGTTGTTGAAGGTCATGCAAGCAGGATAGAACCAGCTCACTATTCGTATTCGTATTGTCTTCTCCTGATCGATGATCGCTTGGGTCGATGTCGAGGAGGATGAGGAGGGGAACGTGGAGGACGACGATGCCGAGGAATAACAGGTCTTATAAAAGTGTATAATATTCCGACTGTTCAGTTTTTGAGACAAGAAAGGATTCGCATAATATACAAAAAAGTCGAGAGGGCGTGGCTAATCGTCGGTGCTGCAAGGAGCTTCGTGCGTACAGAGTATAGAGACTGGATGACGATATTCCAAACACTTGGTACTTCAGTCCTTGGGCGCTCTGTGTAATTAGGGCGGATACGGGACCCACTTTCCACGATGCTTGCTCTGGAAGGTGTGTACTTCTAAGAGCCAGTCGTGCCTGCAGTTGGGAGACGGAGAGCGAGTATGCCGCTAAGCGCTTATCCTTATCAAGTGGCAACGGGGCAAGTATGATAAAGACCCACAGTTACTCAAAGCGTGTTATTGACTAATACTGATCGTGCCTTCCGAACATTATCCGGATGCCTCACGACATCTGCATCGGCGTTTTTCATGTCCAAAGTGCAAAATCCAGCCTCATCCTGTCAGATGTCTAGACGGCCTGGGTTTGACCATAAAGGCCGCTCCACCACGACCTTTGGATAAACTTCAAGGTCAATCTTTTACGAATTTCAAAAAGATCAACAGTATCAGACGACTTTTACGATCACGGCCATGATTGCTGAAATATGTGAATGTATATGTATGAGTTTATAACATGCTATTGCTATTATATTTTCGTGTTCTAGTTCTACTAAAGTTTTGTAGGACTTTTGCACAGCATGATGTCTACTCACCACAGGTACTAAAAGTCTACTATTGCTCTATTTCGCCACGAGCTCTAAGAATCTACAAAGTCTATAACGAGGTATACTAGAAATCCAGCATGTCTCTGTAACAGTAGACTCTGCAAGTCGTGTAAATAACTTGTTTGTCTCTTGACTTCCCATCTTTCACTTCTTTCAACACCAGTCCAGTTTCTACACACTCACTCACTTACGCACTAACAAACAAAAACACAATTCAAACTCCAAACCAAGAACTCTATATATTTTACTCTAAGCCTTTTTCTTCTTCTTCTCGTCTACAGCTTTTGTCTATATATTACATACAACACAATGTCAGACTCTTCGTCAGATAGTGATTGGTCCGTTCAAGGACCAGGACCAGAAACAGCAGCAGCACTTGCACTGACACTACCAGGAGCAACACCAGCAAAACCAGTACCAGCAGACCCATGCGTGGTATGTGCTGACCCGATCAGCGATCCTATGAAGATATTTCCTTGTGGGCACGCATGCATCGGCTTCAAATGTATCGAAACATGGGTGGTGGGTGAGGCACACACGACATGCCCAATGTGCAGGACTCAAATCCGCGGCATCTGGTATGGCACCGGCTTTCATAAATTACTACGCGTTTCTGACGAAAGTGTCGGCGAAGGTGACGAAGGTGACGATGAAGATAGTGACGATAACAGCAACCGCTATCGCCTCAGCAGACGCAGCAGACGCAACAACCACAACATGAGCGCTCCCGACCTCACTGACGAGGAACTTATCCAACAGTATGTTATGTACGAGACCCAGGCCTATGAAGAATCTTCCACTCGAGTGCACGATTTTCTGAGCACTATCACGAGAGATTTAACACCCCCGGAGCTGTGGATTGCCGATATTATGAACCGCCGATGGCGGGATGATGGCGAGCCCCAGGCCATGCTTACTATACCGCACGAAGCTGCACGTTTAGTCCGGGAAGGCCACCGGCGTCCGTATTGGTCGGTGGCGTCTTTCGACAGAGAGACGAGGGAGCCATCAGCGCCGTACCGGCTTCGTTTGGGGGCCGAGCGGTTTCGTAATTTCCATCCAGGCCGTCTCAATTGGTCGTTTATGATCTACGATGACCCAAGCTTAAGCCCGAGCGAATTCGAAAAACTGGGTGCTTGGCAGCTGGACAATCACACACGCATGCGGGACCGCCACATCTTTGAGACTGACATGTATAATGAAGAGCGGTCATTCGTCTACCGCAATGCCTTGTATGCATTCTACCCTCAAGGTCGTGTTGCATCTAATGAAGTGGCCGATGCAGCGCTGGTAGGAGCATATCCCTGGGACCACAGACCGCAAACAGTGTGCCAGAGCAGTGTCCTGCAGTACTTTGCATACCTCTTTACAATGCGCGAGTTGGGTGTGCTGTGGTACCCTCATAGCCCAGAAAGAAGAAGTGAAGATACATCCGTCGGCACGCAATCCCTGGAAAAGGTCATGTTCATGGACTACATTGTGCAGGAGATTGTTTGCTCGATCAACACCTACGACATTGGCGACATGCACGAGGCGAGACTGGCTTCGGTCATGGGCAGCGTCATGATCGTCCGGCATTTCTTTCACGAGCTCCGGTGCTTCCTGGGCAGCTTCTTGCACGCTCGGAGACGCCCTGATTCTCTGGGCACGTACAGCACCTACGCGTATGGACGCGGCGAGAATCTCGGCGGTCCTGCGGAAGACGAGGAGCACAGGAGACAAAATATGCCAGACGAGGATTCGGAGATGTCGAGGTACATCGAACGCCGGATGTTGTTCCCGACGGACATGTATTCTTCTTAAACCTTTTGCGGTTGTCGGCGGTTACTAAATTGTACATTTATGTAATCTGTCTAAAGGCGCTCACGGATAGAATGGACTTTATCATGGCGATCAAAAAGGCCACACAATGGACGCAGCATGCACAGCCTTTCATAATCTAGTCAGCACCCGATCATACGATATTTATAGAAGCATACTATAGAAAGAATTAAACATTATCATTCCATGACAATCCCCAGGACTGAATCGAGTTATCGCGTGGAAGACGGATTGAAATTTGGTGCTCTTGTGTATGAGTTACTAGAAAGATCTAAAAAGTAGACAGGTTGTTATACAACCGGATAAACAAGTTGATACTCGAGTCAATCAAGCATTGTTTTCTATACCTCGAGACCTGTCGTCTGTCATCCCCTCGGTTGATTGGTAATCATAGAAGCTTCGGTGAGATTTACCGGGGTATTTTGCACTAAAACTTTTTAAAACTTGTGTTAGTAGAGGGCCACTGCTACCCAAATGGGGCAATCAAAGTCCGGCCACCCGCTGGGAGCAACGGTGACGGTGCACAAGCATAAAAGCTCATAAAAAGTATATATACACTTTGACTCTCCAAAACAGTGGCGTCATTGATTGCTCGTCGCTGCACCTCATCTTCAATTGCCAATATTCACCAACAAGCTACATCACCACATTGCAGCATCACAAGCAACCGCCAACATGACTGTCTTCAACATCAAAGTCATCTTTGACGCCATCTGTCCATTTGTAAGTGCTTAGTCATCATCCGTATACACTATTTGCATGAATACATAGCCAAACTAACTGCAAAAGTGCTACCTAGGCAAGAAGCGACTAGAAAAGGCCATCGAGGTGTACAAAAAGACAATGCCTGGCGGCGCTGACGACCGCTTCACCGTCTCGTGGCTGCCTTTTTACCTCGACCCCGATGCCCCCAAGGTGGGCATTCCCGTCAACGAGCGCATGGCCGCCAAGTTTGGTGCCTCGCGCGTGCCTCAAATCAATGCCCGCACGCGTGCCATGGGCGAAGCCGAGGGCATCAAATTTACCCACGAGGGCAAGACCGGCAACACGCGCGACGCACACCGGATTGTCCAGCTAGCCAAGAAAAAGGACCAAGAGGCGGCCGACCCCAGTGGCATCAACCGCAACCAAGACTCGGTCATCAACAGTTTGTTCAAGTTTTACTTTGAAGAGGGCGGCGACATCACAGCGCACGACCAGCTCATCAAGGCGGCGGCGCGCGGCGGTCTCGATGAGGCCGAGACACGCGCATGGTTGGACGACGGCAGCGACAAGGGCGGCCCGGAGGTGGATGCCGGGGTGGGCGAGGCGTTTGCGCGCGGCGTTCATGGCGTGCCGCACTTTATCATCAACGACAAGTTTGAAATTGGCGGTGCCCAAGACACGCAGGCCTTTATCTCCGAGTTTCTGCGCGCCAAGCAGGCGTAATCTCTGTAGATCAATAGCAAATAGTACTCAGGAGTACTAAAGAATTAATCAAAAGTGACCAGTAGCACTCATAAGAATCAGTAAACCAGAAATCAGGTATCAGGTATCAGGTATCAGGTATCAGGATCACATGAGAAGCCCGCCGAGGTCCTTGTCCATGGCACGCAGCCGCTCTTGCAGCTCCTTCTTCTTGCGCTCCAGCTCGCGAATCTCGTCTTCTTCAATGCGTAGCTCCTCCTCTGTAGGGACATCGACGGGCGCCATGACTGTGTCTTCGTTGTCGTCATCATCGTCGATGTCGTCATCATTGCCGCCGTGCCACCGGTTCATCTCCTCTAGCCGTTGCGCCTGCTCAGCCACCTTGTTCTCGTAGTAGATCAACGTGTTGGACTGCTGCGCGTGCTTTTGCCGCAGGACAGGGATGCGCTCGAGCGCACCAGGTAGGGCATACACAGAGCACAGCTTCTCGGCGCCCTTGAGCAGGATATTTACATCGACATCGCCGCCGTTCTTTTGTGAATGGCGCTGCTCGATCTGGGCATGAAGGTCGCCGCCGAGCACAGCTGCGACGGCTGTCTGGCGACGCGGTGCGGCACTAGGGCGGGCCGATGGTGGGCCTGTTGTGACCTCTCCGCCCGTGACATTGAACACTGTCTGTCTCCGGCGGCCACCAGTAGCGGCGGCGGGATCTGCTGCTGTCGGTGCCGACATTTCGGACTCCGGCGCAAGCTTGGCGGGCGCCGGCACAGAGAACAGGGCGCGCTCATGGGCCTCGGTATCACGGATCAGGCCGGTGATATCGTCATTGTATAGAAGAGCATTGGTAAAGACTTTGGGAGGCGGAAATCTATACTATTAGCCATTTTGAAATCTATCGAGATGCATCGTCAACGTCGTCGTCGGCGTCACTCACGGCAGACTCTTAATACCCTGGCAGGAAATGGAGATTTGATCCAGATATGGCGATAGATGTGACATTTTTATTTTTGTTGAATGTATTGCCAATAACCACCTTGGTTAGCTTTGATTATATTGTGTGTCTGTGAGAGTTGCCGATCTTTGTCGTGATGTTAATGTCCGATGTCTAATTTTGATGTCTGGTACACTACTGACGCGTTGATAAGACGCGACCAAAGTAAATACAGTGAGCGCTAGCGTACCAGTGTGCTATTTACGAGCTATTTACTGTGTGCAACCCTAAAGTTCCATCTCAGTCAACGGCTGCCCCGCATTGTCCAATGGCATTCCCTTGCTTGCTCCCCCACCTTGCATGAGATGGTTGCCAGCCAAACTGCACACCGCCTTCTGGAGAGGTTTCATCGTGGCTATAAGCTCGCACTCGGTATTCTCCTCTTTCCTGCAGTCTGTAATCATGTCATGTTGCTGCGCTGTTGCTCCTTCTTCATATGCACTTTTAATACGGCAAGTGCAGTTGCTCAAAGTCGGAAATGGAAAGAGCACGGTTCGGTAAGAAAAGAGCTGCACCCGCTAGCACTGGTGGTTTTGGTATTGTTTGCCGCGCATGCCGCCACTAATAAGCACAAATGCACAAATGCACAAAAACGGCAAGTTACGACCAGAACGCAGGCAAAGTTATGACTCTATGATATGTTCTGGTATTGTGGAGGGTCGTGCTTTCCTTTGTTATTCTTCTGTTTGCCAGTATGTGCTGATCGCTGGTCATGTATGATAATCCCCCACACGCGACAGAAGCAACTACCAGGCGATTGCTCTTTCTGTTTTCAACCTCGTTCTTTCCTTATTGAGTTTTACCGGACCATTGTTGTTTCTGTTTCCTGCCATAATGTAGTTCGTTCTTTCCTTTTGTTTGGAAGGGTTGAGAAGCGTTAAAAAAATACCAATGCCCAAATATCAGACTCGTAATGGGCTACATCGCATCGTGACCTAACTTGTAAATTCCAACCCTCAGTCTACGAGTCCAGGTCAAAGTGCGTGTACTCTCTATCACGCCTTTTGCAATTACAGCCTTGTAGCGAGCCGCCTCTGCATTGATCTCTGTATTTTCTATTCTATATTCTACACTTTGCCTATTTTCTATTTATATATACAAGGCTGGACTTGCAATCTTCTCTCGGCTTCTCCTTCTTTCTTGTCAGCTTCATTGCATGTTCCTCTATTGTTTTTACAGTCATTCCCCCGGCTTCCTTCTCCTTCGATCCATCCGCGTTTCTCTCGTCAACATCCGCTTTCGGCGACTCTTCAGGCATCAAGCGTCCAGTTTTACAAACTAGGATATATGGAAATTAAAAAAGAACACGGCATCGCCAACACGGAACGCCAGGATTTCAGCATTGCTGCCCAAGTGCAGAATCTTCTTCTTTACAGTTTAATTATTTCCCCATCTAACATCTCGCCTCCTTACCTCCTTACTCCTTCTCACAGCACCCTAGCCGGACTCTATCCCGCCGTACAGGCAGATTTCGCCCGCCAACACAGCACTACTATTGTCAACTCCCGTGGAAGAGGGTGGGTCGGGTCGAAACTCAACTCGCCGTCGTCCTCCACTTCCGGCTCACGTACATACGACATATGTCTGTGGGTGGCTGATGAGTGGTGGAGCATCGCTTTCTCCCGCAGTCGAACGGTACACATGAGTCTCTTCTCACGAGCCACGACTTGCAGGCTTGCAGACTTGCAGACTAGCACGGCTGTTACGCCTTTACGCATTCACGCTCGAATCCTTCATCGCCATCATGGCCTGTGATTTGCCTGCTTTCTGTTTATTTGTTTATCTTTTACTGTGATTTTATTTGTTCTTTTATTGCTATCTGTCTCCCTTTTGCTGCACACTTGGCATCCCTTCTCGTCATGGACTTGTGCGTCTACACTTATATTGCTCATCTGCCTCTCTGCCTCTTTGTCTGTCTCTTCTCTGTTCAGTTGCTAACTCTACAAACAGATACGCATTACCCTGTCGACTAGGGGAAAAAGAGCTCTGCTCTTCGTTGATCTTCGTCCTAGTCAACTTTGGCCCATTCTCAGGCATCTAACACCCTTGCTCTCTTGTCATTGGCACCCTTTTTCCTCTTGTCTCCTCTTGTTTGCTGCTGGCTGCACATTGCAGGTCGTCTCCACGCCCCAACCCCACGACATATCTACTACACTATCTCACCTTTCTGATATTCGGCTTCGTGTTGCTCGTCTTTTAGTCGCAACTTATGGGCTAGCCAGCTTGCTTTTATACGGCCTTTTCTCTCTATATTTCTTTTCTTTTTTCTTCACGTTTGTCTTGAATCAACTTTTATGATATTTCACATATCTTTGCTGTCGTCCCCAGCATCCCCGGCGTCAGTGCACACGGCAGCTAGACGGTCACCGCATCTCTTCCATTGGCATTCCCAATACGTCTCTAGTGCTGCTTATCGTCTCCGTCTGCCGACTCTGGGTCAACGCACCGTTCACAGCCCATGTAACTTAACTTGTGGTGTCCCAGCCTCGAGTCTTTGATGGCTGGTTGCTAATCTATTTTATTTTGCCTCTGACTGCCATCATCCTGGTCAGTATATCTTTTCTCTATTGATCTCTTACTGCTAGTTGATTCGATTATCTCGCTACGTTCTCGCCCCCAGCATTTCGCCATCCTCATGCCATTCCTTCTACTCCTCTTCCGTCAAAATCGCCCTCGTGGCGCCGTCTCTAACGTGCTTTCACCTGCATCAACGCGCTGTCCTCTTACTCTCTCTGCCCCCTCCTCTTCCCACCCCCCATCCTTCGGGCTGGTCTGCTACCCACCTCCGAGACAAGACACAGATCACTCGTCTTTTGATTTTGAATATTTTCTCTTGAATTTTCTCTACTTCTATTTTTCTCTGGGAGTGTCTGCAGCTATCCTAGCCTTTTGATATCTGTGTCCCAGGATAAGCAGCAAGACAATAGCTACAGTTACAGTAGTTTTGTGTCAGTTGCATGATACCTGCAGTTGATAGTGCATCGATCGGCGTGTTGCTCTAGTTGACTAAGTCATTGCGAGATCGAGAGTCTGTAGTCTCCCCCTCCCCCAAAGGCCGCAAGACAAGACATTGAGAGGACTACAGCATCTGCATCAGCCAGTCAGTCAATTGACATAGCTAGATCTGACATATGCAGGCGAGCCCACTTGCCTCTCTGCACCTAGCTCACCACTTGCTTGTATACGCCGTGTTCTCCGTCCACCCTTGACGCAACCTGACGGGCCTCTCTCGGGTCGTATACAGACTGCATATCCTTGAATCTTCTCTCTTCCTCCGTCTGCTCAGTTGTTACTTAGAGTCTTTAGTGCATTGCCCCTCTTTCTCCCGCTCTCCTTTAATGATTTTCTACTTGCGAAATACGGTGTATCTTCATGTCGTTTTCTCTTATTTTCCCTCTTCCTCGCCCTGACACAGACAAACCGCACACCCAAGATACTTGCATCTCATTCTCCCCAAGGTCGCTTCACTGCGCAAAATTCCTGCATCTCACTTGGCACTAATTTTATCATGACAGCCAACCAGAGTTCACTGCATTCCTATCATTGGAGGCTCAAAGCTCGGGTACTAGGTCCCTAAAATATTACTGCTCTTCATCGATTGTTTATTATTTTATTCATTTTCTCTTCTTCCATCTTTCTGCCGCTACGTCCTTCATCCTTTTATGTATCGATTCTTTGGCTGGCTTTACGAACTCCTACTTTCCGCTTTCTCCGGTCTCGTCCCTTGCGCATATGCACAAAGTCAACAGCAGCATATACACAAGCCCTGCACATGAACAACACACAAAATTCACAAACCCCCCACATCCAAATCCATTGAGATAAGCGGTGATCCCGATTTTCTCGTGCTATTTGTGGTGCGTCCGCAGGTCTTTCATTTTCAAGACCTAGCAAACGGACAGAGCTTACAAAGTCAAACGAGTGTCTTTGTGTGCATCTCAACCTACAAAAGGGCTCCTGCTGTTGCTCTTGCTTCCTCAACACGAGCCAGTGCACGAGGTAAGAATGGTGCACTGTTTGTAAATGACAAAATGCAAAAGTGCAAAAGTGCAAATAGCAAGCTTTGCATATAAGCGCATCAGTCTGACATCGATCTAGAAAGCATCAACATCCCGGGAAACTCGACAAAAAAGCCGTGTTTGGCGGCAGTCCAGAACGACACCCCCACCTCCGTCATCTAACCGACCTCTCTACGGCTTCAATAGCCAAAGTCGAAATCGCAATGTCTCAGACAATGGATCCCGTCTCACCTCCCGAATCACCCATCACTGCTTCTGCCGCCGTCGGCCGCAAGCCGTTGTCAAATCTCCACAGCCAGCATTCACAAATACGAAACGCATTCACGGCCGCCCAGCGCTTTTCAGGTTCGAGTGAGAGCCGGGATGCGCGGTACTCAATAGCTTCGGGCCCCGTTGGCCCAAATGGACTCCCATTCCGGTCGACAAACTTCCGTCCAGACGAGCTATCGCCCCGCTCGTCCAACTCCTCCATCATGAATGACGTTGTCGAGAATAACGTGGCAATCGACATTGATGTTGACAAAGAATATGAAGACAACGAAAACGACGCCGATGACGACGAAAACGACGACGACAGCGACGAAAATGCAGAATTGGTGTCAGACTCCGACGACTCAGTCGCCAGCAGCAACATGCCCAGATCCCCAGCGTCAGTGAGAATGACCGGCACTTCAAATTCATCGCGCCAATCACCCAACACACGGCGAGGCGAGCGCACGGGTGGCTCCTTATCTCCAGCTTATACGCCTAGCAGAGACAAATCCTGGCCAGGTTACGACATCAGCCCAGCAGATGCTAACAGAGAAGCTGGTGCTGAGCAGTACACGACTAAGCCATATACATATGTGGTAGAGGTAGAAGCTGCTCTTGTTGTCGAGGAAGTTAGTGATTTTGACAGCGACAACGGCCGCATTCAAGCCGTGCAGCCATACTCGATCGAAGAAGCCGAGTCTGAGCGCGAGCTGGTCCCAGACCCAAAACGCAATCGAAGTGGAAAGCTGAACCCAGCACAGCCACGTCGTCGTTTATCCTCTCTCTTTACACGACCAACCGACCTTGATCGCTGTGTCATGAGTGGTCTGAAATATTTCTCGTTCGGGGCCCAATCAGATGAGGAAGCCATAGCGGAAGATGAGGATGAGTCAGACTTTGACCAGGCCGATCACGATCAATGTCGTCGAGAGAAACGAGAGGAAAAGCGCCGTCGTCGCTTAACATCTGGCAGCATCAGCAAACGGACCATTACTGAGAGCATTGGAAGCGGCAGTGATTATGAAGACGTGAGCAGCACAATTGACCCCAACGAGGCAGGGTCAAGTGCACGCCGTATGCGCCGCCGTATTGAACGGCAGAGCATTCTATTCACCGATCCCCCGGCACCCCGCATCGACGAGTGTGACGAGCCCGAGACATCTGATAATGAAGACGATATCAAGGAGCTGACCTGGGACGGCGAAAACTTGGCACGCGAGCTGCCATACTACACGCTCGAGTACATCAGCATGCAAGTTGACTCGCCCTAGAGGCCGTCTATTTGGGATTGTTCTTTTCCAACTTTTCTTTCTTCATATATTTCTTTCAGTTCATCCTGGGAATTGGAAAAGCAGTATTTGCAATATTGATGATATTGACGACTTTCACATATACGCCAACGACATCTCACGAATCATATGACTCAAACGACAATTTTCTATTCCTTCATGTCAATCAAAAACATAACTACCGGCTGCGATTTTCCATATACATTTCTACATCTCGACACCAATGCAGAGGATTCAGCCTTGACAGCTAAGCTGCCGCGCCGGGCGGAGGATTTACAATCTTCCAGATCTTCACCCAAGTAATTGCAATTTCTGCTCTTGTTTTATTTATGCTTCGCACCTTCTTTACGTTTTTGTTTTCCTTTATGTTTTCTGTGTTTTTTTTTTTTAACCTCTTCTCTAATCTCCCTTCTCTCCTAATTCATGTTTGTACATGTCATGATGCCAAGATACCTTATAGATTTGGGACACAGCGTCCGCGGTTATTATCCGTCCATGCTCTGTGGCCATTGGGGCCTTTTGTGTGTTTTCTTAAAAACTAGCTTTTAGATTTTGTTTTGTATTTTTTCATTTTCCTTCCCAACTAATCCGTTGTCTCCTTCATCAGCTCTGCTTTTCTCGTTAAGTTGAGCTGACAGCAGCTACTTTAGCGCATGAGTCGGAAGTCAATTATCAAATGTGAACATCAAAATAATTATATAACTTGAGATACAATGTTAGCATTAAATTTCGAAGGATCTTAAAAGCAACACCGATAAGGTATTAACAGGTAAAAAGGACGTACTTACACCCTCATAAAGTGTGGCTTGACTGTGGCGCCGCGCAATGCAAGGCTGTAGCACTTAACGGCGCTTTTCCCTTTCCGGCTAGGTGACCTAGCGGGCGCCTCTTGCACCTCCTACTCTGGAAACAACCGCGTCTTCTAGAATCAGACACCACTTGAGCTCTCCTCAGCAGCCATCATCACATTCCATCTTCTTCACTATTAGAAGAGACAGACTTCAGCATCTCGTTTGTTTGTGTTATTGAGGCGGTCGTGATATCGGTTCGATATTAACCTATCTCATTTGCGCATCTCATTAGCTGTCGCATTCACGTCGCTGTCGCCACACCCCCCCCCGTCGCGACGGCTCCATCGAAACAGTTCACTTCAACTCACTTTTTCTCCATCCATCGTCACCAACTCGAACTCACTGATTACACTGCATACGCCGCAGATTCACTGCTCGGAAGTCACTATGAGTCAACCGCAGCCAGTCGGAACACCCGGTGTTCCCGGTCAGGCTCCTCAGCAGCAGACCCCTGTTATGTATCGTCCTGAGCAGATGCGACAGATCAAGGAGCTCACGACCCAAGAAAAAGCAAAGTACGAAGCAGGTCTACGCACGCTGTGGACAGCATTCAACGACAACGCCGACGGCTCAGTTGAGAAGGAAGGCGCACGCCGCAAGATTCTCGATTTCGCGCCTGTGCTCGCACGTAAGGTCAGAGAGCGTCGCCAGATTGCGCAGATGAGACAGCAACAGATGTTGAAGCAAGGACAATCCGGCCAGCCCGGCCAACAGGTGCAGACTGGTCAACAGCAAGGTCTTCAGCAGGGAGGTATGCAGCAGCAGGGTCTCCAGCAAGGACTTCAGCAAGGACAGCAAATGCAACATATGCAAAATATGCAACAGGCACAGGCACAGGCCCAGGCTGCACAAATGCAGCAGATGCATCAGGCTCAGCAACAAGCACAGCAGCAAACCCAACAGCAAGCCCAACAGCAAGCCCAACAGCAAGCCCAACAGCAAGCCCAGCAGCAAGCCCAGCAGCAAGCTCAGCAGCAGGCGCAAGCTCAAGCTCAGGCCCAGGCCCAGGCTCAGCAGCAGCACTTGCACCAGCAACAACAACAACAGGCAGCTCTCCATGCTGCCCAAGCCGCGGGCGCGGGCGCCGCGGGCGCGAGACCTGGTGGCATGGCAGGATCGCCGCCTGCAGGCCCTCAGCAACAGATGATGCAGCGGCAGCAGTCTATGAGTGGTGCGGCTGGTGCAGCCCCAGGCACTCCCGGTGCACAGGCGGCTGCTGCTGGGCCACAGCAACAGGCCCAGCCCGGCCAGCAGGCTCGCAACCCGGTTTTCCCTGACGCTATTCAGCGCGCACTGAATGGATTCCAATACATCCCACCTCCCGCAATTGCCGCCCAGAGCCCCGAGATTGTTGCAAAGTGGAAAGAAGATTCCAGGCGGCAGCTTGGTCAGGCGCTTCTGCAGCTTGAAACATCAAGAGGACAGGTCTTTAAGTTGGATGCCATGTTGAAGACTAGGGCTGCTTCTGGCGCACCTCTGACGGCGGATGAGAATAAGAATTTCTTGAACCGTCGTGAGATGTTCAGAAAACAGGGAGCAGAAGCCTCAAGATTTTGCGAGAATTTTAGGAAGCAGCAAAACGATGCCAAGATGAAGTTGATGCAGCAGCAGCAGCAAGCACAACAGCAGGGGGCGTCCGGTGCAGCCGGCGGTGCGGGAAGCCCTGCGTCAGGTGGTCTCCAGCAGCAGCAGCAGCAGCAGCAGCAGCAGCAAATGCCAACACCGCAGCAGGCCAAGGTCACCATCAAGACGGAGCCTACCAACATGCAAAACTCACAGGCCAACATCAACGGTGCGATTGATGCAGCTAAGAAGGAGTCGGCTGCAGCCGGTGCACGCCAGCAGCAGCTTCAGGGTGCAGCAGCCGCCAACAAGGCTGCGGCGGCAGGTGCAAATAATAACGCAGCTGCCACTAACACCCCAACACCGGCTGCAGCAGCCAAGCCGGCCGGCCTAGTGCAGCAGACGCCCATTCCGCCGCCCGTTATCCCCGCGGCAGCTATGCAGTCCGTCGCTAATGCCCAGAAGATGCAGAACCAGCAGACCCCTAAGCCAGCTATGCAGCAGACGCCCGTACACCCGCCACCAACTCCCATCAACACGTCGCTGGCTGCTGCTAACAAGGCTGCCGGCCCGGCAACTGCTGGTACGCCCACGCCAGTGTCTGCAGGACTCAACCAGGCCATGGCCGCACAGGCGCGTGCCCAGCAACAACAGGCTGCCGCCCAGGCCGCTGCCAACAACGTGATGAACTCTGCTCCCAGAGCCCTTTCACACCAAAAGGCCCTTGAAGAAGCCAACAAGATGCAGCGCAATGCGTCAATCAGTGCTCCTAGTGCCACTACGCCAGCCGGCGCTGCCAGTGCGCAGTTCGCTATGCAGCAGCAGCAGCAGGCAGCCTACGCAGCATCTATGAACGCCAATAAGGCTGCGACCGGCAGCGTTAGCGCCCAGGGCGGCGAGGCTGGTCAGGACACAAACGGCAACGGTGTCAACGGTGCCAACGGTGCCAATGGTACACCCAAGCCTGGCGTCAACAACGGCACGCCCCAGCATGACCCCGGTGCAGTTGCACGGGTGAACAGCAAGCTTACGGAGACGCGCCAGACCCCCAAGCAGCTCTCGGAGAAGGCCCAGCAGATGCCCCAGCCTGTGCCCATGGGCGGCGGTGTCGGTCCCGGCCGCCCCACTTTGACCGGCGGTGGTGGTGTTGTCGGCGGTGTCCTCGGCCAGCCTGCCCTGGCCAAGGTGCCCACAATTCAGATCGAAGGCGAAGGCGAGCGCGTACTAAACAAGAAGCGTCTCGACGAGCTTGTGCGACAGGTGTGCGGCGGCACTGCCGAGGGTCACGAGGGCAACCTGCTCCAGCCCGAGGTGGAAGAGTCTGTCCTCAACCTGGCCGACTCGTTTGTCGACAATGTGCTTCACACAGCCTGCCGCAATGCCAAGGAACGCGGGTCCAAGGTGCTCGAGATCCGCGATCTCCAGCTTGTCCTGGAGCGCACGTACAACATCCGCATTCCTGGTTATTCATCGGACGAGCTGCGGACCGTGCGCAAGGTGCAGCCGTCGATGGCATGGATGACCAAGCTGAGCATCATCCAGGCGGCCAAAGTGACTGCTGCCACCAAGAATGAGTAGGCATGGACGTCTGGGTTTGGTCTTTTATTTTATTTTCTTCAGGGATTACTGTTTAACGGACGAGCCACAGGGTGGCCGGAGTAGGGATGGATATTGTTTTGTATGCCTTTCTTTTCGTCTCTCTTCTCTTCTTTTGTCTTTCTTTTTCTTTTGATTCATATCCCTTTACCCTTTTGCTTAGCTTTACCTCTATTGTTTTTATTATCTTCCCATTACCTCTTGTCCTCTTGATTCTCACTACTAGTCTGCTCTTTGCTTCAATCAAAAAATGAAAAAAAAAATCTCAAAGATAATAAATGAAAGAGACCAGACATCACTCAACTCAAATCCAAGAGCAAAATATCATTAAATTCATGCTTAGTCAAGAATCTGTAAAGTCACGTGTGCAAGCGTCGTGGATTCATTGCGGTCGCAGAGCGCAAGCAAGGCAATGCGCGGAATCGTCACAAGGCTGTGATAATTGTAGTTAAATAGTTAAATATAGATAGATAGTATCTTGGGACAAATGACATGCATACAGCTTTGACTCTTTATCATGAATCTATCAGCTCGAGTTATGTCTCAAATGTGTGACTATGTATTCTGTTGTGATTAGTCATATGTGCTATCACAGGTCCATGACGAAGGCAGCCATGGACTAACGTCACGCGGGACTGCCTAGGGCAGTAGTAGTATAGAGACTTGTTTATTATGTAAGTTTTAGACCGTCTCCATGTACCTGTACAAGCTCCCACCTAGTCAATCGCACCTTCCTCTGCCTTACACCTATGCCCATGTTGCCAGGGAATATCTAATTACAGCCTCTATTACAGCAGCAGCTAGCACTCGTCACCCGCAGTCACCTACTGGGCGGCAGCTCCACTTTGCACCTATCTGCTACTAACCCACCAAAGCTTTCGCTCTCAGCCGCGTTGCGTTGTCTCCTTGCTGGCTAACCATTTCACCAAAACGCATATCGCGCTGCTTCGTATCGACGACCTCTCAGTGTACGATCACCACCACCACCATCCACCGTCTTCCTCAACCCACTTCTACAGAAGCAGTATCCCTTTTGCCTCTTCTCTGTTTACTCCCTTCGGCAATACTATCTACGACTCTACGCGCCAGCCATAATCGCCACCAGCTCGTTCTTCGACAGCATCTCTTGACACAACATCCAGACAAGGTATTTGGAAGCTACCATCTGTTATTGCTTGCTATTACTTTCTATTGCTTGCTACACTTTATCTAGAGTTCCTCATTTCTAACTCTGACAGCTCTCGACACCTTCGACACCGACTACGCCATGCCGGGTAAGACCCCTTCTGGCAGCGGCAAGGCGCCGGCCACCACCAAGGACGAACTCAAGGCCAAGAAGGCCGTGCCAGCAAAAGACAGCGATGTCGACATGACTGAGGCGGACGCTGCCGTTGAGCCCGAGGAGGAAAAGGTCGACCCGGTGGTGCAGACAACTGCAGACATCAAGAGCAATTTCGCGCTGCTGGACCGTGCCGTCGTTCTCTTCGATGCCCGCTTCACGCTGCGTGCCCTGCGCTCCATCTCGTCGATCCGCAAGCGCCTGACTCCCGATATCCTCGCGCGCGTCATTGCCGAGACACTCCCTGCAAGCTCGGCACCCGCAAAACAGCTGCTGGCTGCCCTTGGCCAGGATATCAACCTCAACCTGCCGCTGGGCCGCCGGCCAAACGGCTCTTCGCCTTCGACTACTGACATGGAAATCGACACACCTGCAACCTCTAAGAGCGGTGCAGTGTCGCCATCTGCCGCGCCTGCACCTTCTGCCAAGAAGGAGACTATCCCCGAAATTGACATTTTCTTGGGCATCCTGGTGCAGGTGTACCTGTACGACTCGAAGCAGCAGCAGCGCGGTTTCGAGTTCTCGGGCGTGCTGACAGAGCGCATTCACACGCTCAACCGCCGCACGCTGGACTCTCTGTCGGCCAAGGTGTTTTACTACTACTCTCTGTTCAGCGAGCAGCTTGCACCGCTGCCTCCCTCGCCGCAGTCGCCCGTGATCTCGATCCGGCCGTCACTGCTGGCTGCGCTGCGCACTGCCGTGCTGCGCAAGGATGTTGACACACAGGCTACGGTGATTGTGCTGCTGCTGCGCAACTACCTGTCGACGTCGCACATTGCCCAGGCAGACCTGCTGGTCTCGCACACACAGTTCCCGGATAACGCGGCTAACAATCAGGTTGCCCGGTTCCTGTACTACCTGGGCCGGATCCGCGCCATCCAGCTCAACTACACCGAGGCTCACGAGCACCTGACTGCTGCCACGCGCAAGGCGCCATCGAGCCCGTCGGCCGTGGGCTTCTCGCAGACGGCAACCAAGCTGCTGCTGGTAGTGGAGCTGCTGATGGGCGACATCCCCGAGCGTGCCGTGTTCCGGCAGCCAACTATGGAGCAGGCACTGCTGCCGTACTTCAAGCTGGTGCAGGCCGTGCGCGTGGGCAACCTGGAAGACTTTGAGACGACGATTGCCGACTACACGGACTCGACGTTCCGCAAGGACGGCACGTACTCTCTGATTCTGCGGCTGCGGCAAAACGTGATCAAGACGGGCATCCGAATGATGTCGCTGTCGTATAGCCGTATTTCGCTGCGGGACATTTGCATTCGGCTGCACCTAGGTAGTGAAGAGTCCGCCGAGTACATTGTGGCCAAGGCCATCCGCGACGGCGTAATCGAGGCGACGCTGGACCGCGAGCACGGCTACATGAAGAGCAAGGAGGTGGGTGACGTGTACGCGACACGGGAGCCCGGCGAGGCGTTCCACGACCGCATTCAGGCGTGTCTGGCGCTGCACGACGAGAGCGTCAAGGCGATGCGTTTCCCGATGAACCAGCACCGGTTAGAGCTCAAGAACGCCCAGGAGGCACGAGAGCGCGAGCGTGAGATGGCCAAGGAAATACAAGACGGCGACCTGGACGAGGACGACCTGGGCGGCGACTTTGATGGTATCTAGAAGAAGTAGCAGAAATCGATGTTTGTCTCGTTTCTGTCTAGCTCTGTCTCTGAACTTGTCGTTTATTTTATTGTCCTTCCCATCCGCTTCATTGTTCGTCTGCAGTCCTTTCGTCGTCACTATGGTCATAGGGTTACGTCGGATTGCAATGTTTATTTCTAGTTGTGTTCTCTTTGCTACATGATCAATAAAGCATTCTGTTAAGCTAATCCGCGTCTCATGCTTGTGTTTGTCTGTCTTGTTCATACTCATGTCTTTGGCTCTATGCCGTCCTCGTGTTCTAAGCTTCAGCCTTACTATGAAGGATCGCCAGTTGCTTGCAAGCAGGGACAAACTCAAAATTCAATCAATTAAGCAGAACACCAACAACAGCGAATACAAATGTGAATCGTAGACAAAGGTTGTGCAGTAAGACAAATTAGCGTCTGCCGCCGGACAGCTCCAGCGGGCTACCGCCTAACACCGGGCTGTGCATGTCAGCTGCCAGGCCTGGAGCTAGCCTGAACCAGCTGAAAGTCTTCGCCACCAGCACCTTCGAGAAGCCGCCTCTCTGCGTCTGTCTCTTCCAGTCTGGCCTCGCCTCTGACTCTGTATCAACGGCATCTCACAATCTTACACTGCACTCTTCTTCCTTTCATACTCTTCTTTTTTTTTTCTCTCTACACTTATAAGCCACTCACCACTCCACAGCCTCAACATGTCTGCTTCCCTGGCACCCGAGTGCAACGAAGTCAAGGAGTATGTTCTCATCCCGAGGCTCAACAGGCTGTCGTCCGGTCCTATATAGTTCTATAACAGAGTATCTAGCTGACAGAAACCAGGAAATACGATACTTGCTTTCTTAAGTGGTACAGCGAGGGTAAGTTTCTCGTATCTCTCCTCCAGCAGTATACATGCAGCTGACTAACTGTCCAGAATTTCTCAAGAGCAGCTCGACCACATCGCAGTCCAAGGAAAAGTGCGATGCTCTCTTCAAGTCGTATCAGACATGTCTAAAGGTACTCTCTCTTGAATCTACCAGTCTCATAAACATATCTAACAACCACAACCAGGGCGCCCTCCAGTCCAAGGGCATTGACAAGCTGGTCGAGGAGGCACGCGAAGACCACAAGGAGGCGGACTCTTTGTACATGCAAAAGAAGCCTTAAGAAATGGTAAACTGGAAAACTAGAGCTACCTGAGCTTCTCTATATATTTGTTTCTCCGAATTCCTCATCTCTCTCTCTCTCTCTCTCTCTCTCTCTCTTTCAGCATCATCATCACATCTTTCTGGCGTTCAGGTTAAACATCTCTCATCTTGGTCACGCACCAGTATTTTTGTTCATAGCTATTTTATATACTGCCTCAATCTCATATAACCACTTGATAGTTGTACATCTATCAGGCTTCATTCATATCACCTATTCATATCACCTCAATTCCTATCATCATCAACCCGAGCAAAGTCAGTCTACTCTACTCAACTCACCTCAATTCGTGTGCACGTGATCGAGACGTCACAACGTGTCGGCACTCATTCGCTATGGCAGGTACCCACTCTTTCCAGCGCCGACCACTGAACAATACGCGAAAGCCAATGTAGCAGATCACTAACAGCATTAAATCGCATTTTAGCGCTTTCAGGGGACGCAACGCCCCTTCCTAAAAGGTAAAGGAGCTACTGGCAAACGGCAGTGGTATTTCAAAGTGCCAAGATTGGGACTTGAAGCTTAGCAGACAGTATAGCAGTAAGACGGCAAGACGACAGCTCTGTCACGATATCAAGACATCTCGACATTACGACGACTATCAAGGCTGCAGTCACATAGCCCCCTCTTCTCTCAGAAAAAGCGGCATTACCAAGCAATGGCAAGCGGGCGCCTCTAACCTCTTTCTGCTCTACGAATCCCCCCCCCCTCCTCTTCGATCCTGCGACATCGACATCACGACATTACGCCACCACGCCACCTCAAGGTTCTCCGTATACCATCTACAGCCTGAGCCGATGCACCCCTTCTCTGTCCTGACTCTCGGGATCTTTGTTGCCGGCTACATCACTGCCCGTTGGGACCTGGTCACGAGGCTCTATGAGCTCGCCATCTTTGCGTGGGACTACGGCGTCATCGCGCGTGCTGCCAGGGGTTTTGCCGTGCTGTCGCTGTTCTTTGTGCTGGTTGCCATACCAGTAGAGCGTCTTGCCACGCGAGAAGCCAGTCTGCATCCGCGGTCAGCCGGAAGCGGTATCTCGGCGCGGGAGCAGCTTCGCCGGCGAGGGTCATTCTAGCGGCTGACACTTTAACGAGGCACTCTTTTATATCATCCTATAATTCTCTACGATGCCCGGCGATGGCTTAATGCGCGTGTTCTGGCCGGTGGACATTGCACGGTCAGAGACACCCGGCGTGGTGGTGGGATGGAAGAACTCGGCACTGGACGTGACAGTGGTCGCGATCCTCGAAGACGTCGATGTGAGGAGTGTCGACTTTGCGCTCAAGGCGGGCACGCTGTTCCGAAACAGCGCGCACTCGATTACGCGCATCTACGAACTGTGCGGGCAGTCCAACATGCATGTCCTGGGCCTGTCCAATATGCCACCCGAGGGAACGGCACAAGACACTACAAGTACACACTCTACACAAACTCCGACGGCGACACCGCAAAAGATACAAAACCAGTTCACTGACCTATCATGGGTCCGCGTGGTGACCACGGGCCCGGGCGTGCGCGGCCGAATTCCCAAAGTGACGTGTGCGCGCGCCTCCAACATCCAGCTGATTCTCTACCAGCGTCCACAGCCGTATCGCATGCAATACATTTCTATACACCCAGTATCGCTCGCCTTGAAGGACCGCCTTAATGGTGGCGGTGTCAGCAAAATTAGCAGTGGTAATACCAGTACCAATGCCAATACAAAAACTGAAAAGTCTCGGGCCAGCAAGCCTACTCCCAAGGCCCCTGCCGTCGACACGGGCAGCGATGCCTTCCCGGCCGACGACATCGAAGCCGAAGACGAGCAGCACGAGCGGCTGCGCAAAGAAAAGACACAGAGCTTGCTCAACAAGCTGCGGCTGCATTCGGTTGTGCGTCGCACCATGTCGCCCAAGGAGCGCGCACTGCCCAAGATTGTGAACCAGATCAACTGGGCCTGGGAGCTCGAGAAGCTGCTGCAGAAAAACGTGTCGCGCATCATGCTCGGCACGCGCTCAAAACGAAGTCTCAGTATGTCGGAGCGCGTTGTCGAGTCGGCCACGACCATGAAGGACATTGTGCTGCGCTGGATCTGGGACCTGATCATGCTGTATGTCGTGCCCGTAATCACGCGTATCTTTGTGCTGGGTCTCGTGGGCCACCGCATCGCTGCCGAGATGTTACTGCGCGTGCTCGAGTGGCGCGCCAACCCGCGGCATGCGGCCCTCAAAGACATCTCGGCCACGGCGCAGCAGTTCGAGATCCGCCTGCTGCAGTTCTGCTACTGGCCCATGCAGTATGTCAAGCTGCGGCAGCGCAGCAACGACTGGGAGAGCGTCACGACAAGCCACCCCGATTATATCCGCTTCTACAACTCGCTGTGGCTCGTCGCCAACGACGTCATTATCGGCATAGCCCTGGGCTCGTACATTATCGACAATGCCAACTGGGTTGCCGATCAGATTAGCACGCTGCTCAGCGAGTACACCGTCGACGCCCTTCAGAGCAGCATCTCGTGGCTCATGGGCTGGCCTGCCGGTCTGAAGCTCAATGGCGAGCTCGCCGCCTTTCTGGGCGATCTCTTCCTCTGGGTCATTGAGTACTGGGCCAGCTGCATCGAGGCCCTGCGCCCGGCCCTGCCGCACATCATCTGGTTCATTGGCTTCTCCAGCTTTGCCGGCGCCAGCATGCCGCTCGCGCTCTTTTCCGACCTGCTGTCCGTGCTCACCATCCACATCTACTCCTTTTACCTCGCGTCGGCGCGCATCTACCACTGGCAGCTCACCATCCTCATCTCGCTCTTCCACCTCTTCCGCGGCAAGAAACAAAACGTGCTGCGCAACCGTATCGACTCGTGCGACTACGACCTCGACCAGCTGCTCGTCGGTACTATCCTCTTTACCTTTTTGTTCTTCTTGCTGCCTACCGTCGTTGTCTTTTACCTCAATTTTGCCATTGCGCGCATGGTCATCATTTCACTCAAGGCCGTCTTTGATACCCTGCTGTCCTGCCTCAATCATTTCCCGTTGTTTGCCCTGATGCTGCGCGTCAAAGATCCGCGCCGTCTTCCTGGCGGCATTCGCTTCGAGCTGCGCGACCAGGGCGGCAGTACTATAAGTGTCGGCAGCGGCAGCTCGGCGGCGGCGGCGGCGGCGGCGTCGTCGTCCTCTTCGCCGTCCTCGCCCAGCCACCCTTCTACATCAGTCATCTTTCTCACTGTAAGTTTTTCTTTGGTCCACGCTGCGCTCGCTTCTCTGTTCCTTTCTCGCTGCGCTCGTTATGTCCCACGGCTCGCCTGAACATATACTAACCAACAGCCTATCCCCCTCTCCTTCAAGGCAATGTTCCACCAATACTTCCAGATGGGCTCGCGTATCCGCAAACACTACCTCGCGCCCCGGGTCCTTCTCTGCCTGCTCACTGGCAAATTCGTGCCCCCTATCAACCGCAAGAATCTGTATAGTTTGCAGTACGTCATGCTGCCCGCGCGCCGTGCCGGGATCTGGGAAATGTGGGAGGCCCTAAGGTCGCTGCCGCCGCTGGCCAAGAATCGCCGCATGTCATACAACTTTCCCGACCTTGGCGGCGGCGGGCCGGGCGGTGCAGGCGGTCGCCGGACGCGAGGACAGTCCTTTAGCGGCAATCTCAATGTCGACAGCCGACGGGCAAGGCGGTGATAAACTATCGGCTCAACCGTTTTCAAAAGCATTGTTGATTATTCTAGCCTATTCATAGCGGTTTTGGTAGCGGTTCTAACAGCGGCTCTGATAGCGATGCTGCGGTCTTTATCCACCTATATTATTGTAATGACACTTTTATTCTTGTTCGATCTTTGATATAGGTGATCTTTCAATGTCCACCACCTTGCTTGAGAGCTGATAAGTATTTATGTAGCTATGTTAATATAGTACTCAGTTCTTTTCCTCGTTTTGATCGTATATGTTAATGTTCATCTTCGGTTTGTTATTATTGTTTTATATGTTTTTTGAAGCTTGATAGAGTTATCTGTAATATCACCGCGCCTGTAATTTTGTTTTTAAAAATTATCAAAGAAAATGATACTAATACTACAAAAAATTGAGCCGATCAAGAAAAATCACAGCGTATATTACCACGCGATACAAATCCATAAATCATTACTTTTATCTTATTCATTATTCTATGGATGTTGTCGTCAACTGCCAATTCATAATCACGTGAGCTAAATCAATCGGTTGCGGAAACCCCAGGGTAGGCTGAGCTTTCCCCGCACACGCACATACGCACCCGGAAGACTGAAGACTGTTCAAAATTGACGAGACGTGAAGGTACGACTGGTGTTAGCAAAATGCACCAGGAAGGAGCTCAGCTGCTCCTTCTTTTTTGTGATCCTGAGTAGCCGTTGTTTACGTAGACGTAGATGTCCGGCTCTTCCTTTTTTCGTCCCTTCCTTTTCCCTTCTTATTCATCTCATTTGTTACAATCAACCTCGACGTCAAAACGAACACGACCTCCTCCTTCAGTGGCCGTTACCCACTGCAATTAGCGACTAGCCAGCTGCTAATGCGCCAAAACGGGCCGCCAGGAGCATAGTAGCACAGAAGCACAGTAACGACAGCGCTTGAAGAGGAGCAGAGGCAAAGGAAGAAGAAAAAGAAGGTATAGAAGGAGAAGAAAAGAGGAAGAAAGACGTCTGAGAGTCCGAGACTCGAGGAGAGCTTATGCCAAGTGGAGCGAATCCTACTCTCGTACAGGGCGGTCCCTTTTCCTCCCGAGAGACGAGAGAGGTAGGAAGCAGAGAGGCATTTTCCGTGTGAGGGCCGGAAAGCCGCGAGGAAGCAGCACAGCTCTGTACAGCACAGCACAGCACAGAACAGCAATTGGCCAATGCCAACAAGGGAGCTGTTGCAGTGGAGGTCGAGGTCGACTTTGGCTGACTGAGATTAATGGCCAAAAGCGATTGACCTTACATTGAGTCGCATGCATGAATTGAGAGAGCTATCTATGCAAAGCTGCCAACTGGTGACCTCTGCTATGAGCTCAAGTGGTGGTCGGCATCGTCGGGCATTTGACCGCCAGTTCAAACTCGGCGAGCTACAGCCTTGCTACTGTCTTCACGATGTGCATCATGATTGAGCTCTTCTCAGTGTCTAGCTATGCCGCACCCGAACTCGCAGCTTTACAGCGTTGTGCCTCTGAATGTGCCGAGCTTGAGATCAAGCTACCCGGCAAGTGCCGTCAATCAATCTACAAGTCACTGGCAGTTGTGAAGACGGAGAGAATTCATTATTGGATTACAAAGGGAATGTAAGAAAAGAAGGCAAGAAGGCTCTGATCCGGGATTTTTGAGATTCAGAGCATGCAGAGAGACTGCCAGAGCGGACAAGAGACGACAAGATCAATGCCTCGTTTCTCGATTTCCCCTCCGACAACACCCCGCTGCAGTGCAACTCTTTCCCTGTCCGTGATGATGGTTTGTTTTGGTTGATGATTTTTATTGAAAAGTTCTTTTTTTACAGGTTCGGTTTGCCTTTGACCCTCCATTATTTACAAACCCGGGTTGTCTAAAAATTTTCAGTCTCCCCATTGTTTCGCTTTGTCGTCGTACACTCGGCAAATGCTTTCCATGTTTTTAATGATGTGTTGTCGCTAGGTTCCATTTTCGAGATTGAGGCATTTTCGGGGTATCTATCCTGAATCCGTCCTTATTCCTTATCCGAGCGTGGCAAGTGAAAGTCGAAAGTCGAGAACGATGCATCAAAAAGCCCAATTCGAGCCTCCCATGGGGGAAAGAGGTTGTTTGTGCGTTAAGAAATTTAAGTCTGTTGATTAGTATGAGAAAGATGATAGAAAGAAAGAGAGACGAGGGTCTTAAGGCGACGGCAAGACTTACGAACTTGGCCATGAGGGCAACCATCAGATCGAACAGACCGATGGCCTCGACGAAAGCGAAACCCAGAATGGCGTAGGAGAACAGCTGGCCACGGAGGGCGGGGTTGCGGGCAACACCCTGGAT
The DNA here is from genome assembly GCA_029299165.1 of Ophiostoma himal-ulmi. Classification (NCBI taxonomy): domain Eukaryota; kingdom Fungi; phylum Ascomycota; class Sordariomycetes; order Ophiostomatales; family Ophiostomataceae; genus Ophiostoma; species Ophiostoma himal-ulmi. The sequence continues at coordinate 149,820 of JANSME010000012.1, forward strand.
CAGGGCAGCGAAAACCAGACCGATACCGATACCGGCACCAGTCAGACCGATGGCAGCAGAGCCCATACCAATGTTCTTGGAGACCTCAACCATGGCCTGGGCAATCTCGGAGCTGTAGGCACGGCGGCCGAAAGCAGCCTTCTTGGAGGCAGCCTGGGCAATGATGCTGGGCTGCTGGCGCTTGACAGCCTGGAAGGGGCTGGGGCGAGCAGCGGCTGAGGATGTTAGTGAGGGGACGAGTCAATGGGCATTGCATTGAAGCACTGGAGTATTGAAGCTGAATGAACGGGATGGGCTGGCATGGCGACAATAAGCAATTGGCGATTGAACGGTGAAGAATGCCAACGAAGCCGACATGCTAATGCTGCCGTCAACGCAGTCACTGCTGCCACCCATCGTTGCCATGAGAAGACCGGTTGGATGTTCAATGAATGTCGGAAGCCAATTGAAGATTTTTTGCCGTGTCTGCCCGAAATTACCGCAAATCCGGAAGCACCCCTGGAAGGCCGGGAAGCTGTGGAAAGGCAGGAAAGACGACACGACGGGAGGGGGATCGAGGCAGATGAGGCCTGGCGAGGATGGCACGATCGAGACGAGCAATGGGCAGCAGTTATTGAGCGAATGATGGCAGGCGGCCATTATCCAATGTTTTAAAGTCCATTGTTCATTCAGCGTTTAGCACTCAGCGTTCACGAGAGCTCCTTACCGGTGATGGTGCGCTTGGAGGCAGCGACAGCCTGAGTCCGCAGAGCGGGACGAGCCATCGAGGTGGCGAGTCTGGAAGCGAGAACGCGGGAAGCCATTGCGACGGATTTGTGTGTGAAGCTGCAAAAAGAGCAGAAAAAGGAATGCAAGAAGATGGAAGGGAAAGGCAAAGTTTGCGATAGTGGAGTGGTGGAAGAGGGAAGAGGGAAAGGAAAGAGAGGAGAGAAGAGAGAGGGAGAGAAAGAGGAGAGGAAAAGAGAGAGAAGAGAGGAAGAGAGAGAAAAAGGGAAGGGGAAAGGAGAAAGGAGAAGCCGAGAATGGACGAAGGGGAATGAGTGAATTGAAGAGAGAAAGCCGGGAAAAAAAAAAAGAAGTGGGCACCACCGGGTCCAGCTTTTTAGTGGTGGGGACTGTAGTCAGTAGTGGTTGTTATAGTGTAGGGGAACGGCCACAGGGCTCGTTGGCGAGGGTTACAGGGAAGATATAAGTCGAAGTGAGAGGAGACTTGATAATGCTATAGAGGGTGATTACAGAGCATTCATCTTGCATTGCTAGGCATGTAAAGGTGTGATACAGCGGATATATTTCAAAATACAGCGACTGCAGCGGTCATCCGGGCCTCAAATACAGCGGTCGAGCATTGCCGGGATGAAGGCGGCCGACAACGACGACACAGACTGACGATTGATACAGACGTTTTATATCTCATCTTTCTTCACTCTCATCAATATCACCAAACCAGCTCATCAAGCTCGTCAACAGCTCGTCGTCGTCGACCTCAACCTCCGCCGGTGGAACAAACAGGGCAAAGGCGACCGTTCGGACAATGTCGGGAAAGGCAGGAAGTCAGGCCCTGGCTGTACTACAGCACGCCGCTGCTCCTCTTGAACTACTTTGCTCGAGAGAAATAGAGAGCGGACTCTTGAATAATACTGAGCAGAAAACGGTGCGCCAATTCTAGCACCTCCCACTCTCCAGTGCATTGGCCGATTGGCTAATGTGGAGCAGATGATACATGCACCCCACCATCCCGCTCTACCGTCTCGACAGCAGCAGACTTGCAATATGATTGGCTGGGAAACATATACCCCACTATTACTTAGTCACCCAAGCTGAAGGATCAAAACATCAACATACTTTGTACAAAGTTATTACGAGCCGTTTCACAAACGGAGCGAGTTGGTTGCCGTAGCGTGCTGGTTCAGTCTGTCAGTTGTAGCTTATGCTTATTAAAGAATCACTGCCCTAGAGTATTTTACTTGCTGCGAGTGTGTCTGAATGCAGCATGCGAATTCACAATGACTAAGCAAGCAAGCAACCAACCACAGACATTATATCGCTGGTGGCACGAGCCTCGACAGCGGCCGAAAAAATAGGATACATTTACGGGCTTCCAGGGCAGTTCAGGGCATCTAGCCACTGTCTTTAAAACTTGCAACTCACCGTCTGAACTCTCGATCTAGTGGACCACCAAGACCAATCTGTCCTTTCATATAGACCCACTATAACGGGTATGCAGGACCCTGATTCGCTGTCGGGATGTCTCGGAAAAAAGAATGGGACATTTTATGTTTTTATTCGAGTAATTGTCGATTGAATACACGCACAAACCATGCGGCTTGAGCAGATGAGCACTGAGAGCTCTGTACGGAGTAATTAGAGTTCGACTCGAATATGTACAACAGTACGAGGGCTGACTCTGAAGTATTACATAAGCACGGTGGAGCATGTCAGGTGAACGTCTTTTTCAGGAATTCGACGTCTGTAATCTGTAAGCATAGGTCTGAGAGAGCTTGACCTTTGACCAGATCGATCTCTCAGCTTGAGCACACAGCTCGGTAGAAGCCATCTTGGAAGCAGAGCACCTGTGGAGAAAAGCCGATCAACGGAGGCTGTCTTTATTGCGAGACAAGATTATCGGGCGCTGGGCTGATGGAGGCTCCGTCGTCGCCGGCTATCTAAAGCATAAACCGCCTCTGTCTCCCTGCATATCATATGCATATGCATGCCTGTAGATGTATATTTACAGAGCATGTCGTTCTTGTGCGTTCCTTGCTGCCCGCCCCGCGGCTCTTATTCGTCTGGCATTCGTGGTATTCGTGGAGCGAGAGCTCCGTAATTTAGGTGGACCTGGAGATATAAATGGCGCATGCTTGTAGACAACCGTGGCAGAGTAATAGCTTAGACGGCGAGTAGACGGAGAGAGAGTGACGGAAGAAACATATGGCTGGGTATTATTCACTAAATAACGCTGATATAAAGAGCAAGAGAGAAAAAAAGTAGAAACGGAGCATAGCAAAAGCTACAGCTGCAGTAGATAAAACGGTGTAGACGTCAAGGTGGCTGTTGGAGCTTGAGCTTGCTTGGGCTCGAGCTTTGTTGGCGAGCTTCGAGAGCTTAGACAGCTCGGAGAGCCCAGGTGTGGCAGCAAAGAAATAGAAACTGTACCCAGTCGTCGTATCTTTCCATGTTTCCGCTGTCCTGTAGATGAAAAAGTACCGAGGACGTAGATCTATAAACCTGCAATAGTCTATCTGAACCTATACCTCTTCTGCTGGAGCTTCCTTGGGACTGTAGTCCTTGATGAACCCGGCCGGGTCGCACGTCCGGTCCAAACTGATGCGGTTGTCCTTGATCCACTGCCGGATGGCCGCCTTGGACAGGCGCACACGCTTGACCTCGGGTGGTGGCTCGGTGTCGGCGACAGAAGCAGCTGCAGCCGCAGCAGTAGTTGCGGCAACCGTGACAGGAGGAGCAGCCTCGCCATCACCAGCAGCACTAGCAGCAGCAGCAGCAGCAGCAGCAGCAGCACCAGCTTCGCCGTCAGCACATGCAAGCTCGGCCGATACCTTTGCCTTGTCTGCTAGCCGCGGCAGCACATTCTCGCAATACTTCTTGGGCGCACCCAGGCCGGCGTCCTCGACAATGCCCATCTCGCGCAGCACGTACAGGCAATCGTCCCGCACGATCCACGTCGCCTCGCTGATGTCGTCAATATCAATCACCAGCTCGTCTGTAGAGGTCGTGGGTGCAGCCGACGTTATCACCGCGTCCTTGTCTTTGTCAGACTGCAGGGCCGCCGAGATCCCCGAGATATCGACACTCAGCAGCCACCGCGCAATCTCGCCCGCCCAGAACCGCTTGTACCCCTTCTTGCCTAGATCCGAGATGGGCTTCTCCGGGCCGCCCAGGACACCCTCACGCCGCGATATCTCGTATGAAATACCCATCAGCAGTGCGCCCAGTCCCTTGCGCTGCCACGGCGGGAATACCAAGATGCACGCGAGATTGTTATTATCCCACGACATCTTCTCCTTGGAGAAGAAGCCCACCACGCGCGGCCGCGGTGCTGCACCACCTAGAATACTTGCCGGTGGCTGGCCCGTGCCGTTGCCGTTGCCGCTGCCACCGGCACCGCCGCTCATGGGCGACAGGGTGGCTGTGGCCGCAGCCCGCAGCGATGACGGCAGCGACGGTGGCGGCGTGTACACGAGCAAAAAGTACTTGAACCCCGTGACGTCGAAAAATACCGATTTGGTATCGAGGAACAGCTTGGCAAACAGCGAAATGTTTTGGCAAAAAAGCACATCGCGCTCCCCGTCGACTTCCCAGATGCTCCACTCGCCCTCGTCCTTGACGACCTGCTCAATGTACTCATGGGACTGCGAGTAGTCGGGTCCAGAAGCGCTGCCGCCAGCACTGGTGGGCGAGCCTGCAGTGGCATTGCCGGCTGCATTGCCCGCAGAGTTGTTAATGCTGCCACCGGCACCGCTCTTGCGCCGCTTGTTGCCGCGGGCGCCCGAAGCGCCCGATGCTATAGGCACCCGGATCGTGCGCACACCGCGCGGGTGCACATACACCTTTTCGCCAGGGATCTGGAACTGCGACTCGCAGACTTGTACGTGGCCGTGCCACGGCACAATCTCGCGCGAGTACTTGAAGCAAAAGGGGCACACATAAAGACGGTGCAAGATGGGCGCACTGTCCTTGTCCTTGTGGTGGGCACCGCCATGCTGGTGCTGGCTATTGTGGCCGTTGACGTTTTCCTTGCCGGGGTGGCCCTTGGATGACGCGTGTCCGCCTCCACGGCCATGGTGCGTGTTGCCGGCGTGGCTGTCGCCTAGCACTTCCTTGCCATAGTATGAAGGATACCAAGCCTTGAAACAAATCTCACCCAGGACGACCTTGTCGATGTTACGATCAGGCTGGCTGGGGCTTGTCGGCGGAGCAGTTTTGGAAATTGTATTAGTCTTTGCCGTTGTAGTTACAGGTGTACTAGCAGATGTAGTCGTAGGGGTTGGCTTCGATGCTGCCATGGCGGAAGGACGTGGCGCCGTAATGGGCGTCACAGTTGTCGACTTTGCAAACTGTGGACTGCGGAGAGGATTTGGATTCGAGTTTGTACTTGTACTCGTGCTTGTGCTAGTTGCTGTATTGGCAGCGGTAAAGGCTGCAAAAATAGGCGGCTGGATGGGTGTCGTCTTGACAGGATACCGTGGTGCTGGCGGTGCTGCAGGAGGCTTGATGTCAGTCACCTTCTTGGGCCGAGATGCAGGCGGTTGTACTGCTGGAGCAGCAGCACTTGCACTGGAAGGTACTATAGGAATGGGGACTGGTGGTGGCTTGATTGTTGTCTCTTTTCTCGGCTGAGCTGCTGTGGCCTCAGAGACTGTCGTGCTTGTAGTAACAGTAGTTGTAGTGGCAGGGGCAGTGGCATGTGGAGGTGTAAGAGGCGACACAACCGCTGTCGGAGCTTGCACGTCTGTCCTTCTCGACCGCCGCGTGTGTGGTGGAGATGCCTCGCTGCTGTCTTCTCCCGAATGGTCTCCAGACTGTTCAGACTGTTCAGACTGTTCAGACTGTTCTTCTGCCGAGTCGGGTATTGACTTGTCCTCGACCTCGTCGTCACCAGCTTCGTCCGAGTCGGCTATCTCCAGATCTTTGACTGCCTGCCTTGTCCTCCGCTTGGCTGCAGTGGCTGTACTCGTAGACGTAGCCGTTTTAGCCGCTCGTGACTTGGGCGGCTCGACTTCAGGAATAGTCTTACCTCCTCGTAGTCGTCGTTGCTGGTCTGGTTCATCTTCTGCCACTCCCTCCTCCTCTAGAGCTCTGGCTTTTGACCGGGTGGTCCGGACTTCTTGTCCCTCCTTATCTCCATCGCCTTCCTCCTCGTGGTCCTCTACTGCAAAATCTTCTGCATCGCCAATGTCGACGTCATCGGTACTAAGCTTGGAGGCGCGCCGAGTGCGTACTTGACTGCGGCGGACCGTCGCTAAATCTGTAGAAATGTCCACGTCCACGGCCGCACTTGAGCTACCGCGTAGGGTCCGCCGTGGTGTAGCGACTTCTTTGCTCTCCTTGTCTAATAGAGGAGGTATCGAGGTTTGGCGCGTTACACGACGCGTCTTCTCGGGCTGCGAGGCCGCAGGCCGTGTCTCTTCGCCGTCTTCATTCTGCCGCTTGCGCTTTGGCTGGGCCATTTCCGTATCTGATGAGTTTGAAAGGGAGTCGTGGAAGCGCTGGGGCTTGGGCGAGTCTCACAGCAGCTTGTATCTTGTGTAAACGCGTCGATGCTGCCGTGGATCTGCAGTGGTGGCTTATATCGGGGTTGCAGCGAGAGTTGTCGGGGATATCGGTGCCAAATTGGTCTTGGTGGATGTGAATTGATGTTAGAGGGAAATTAGCAGACTTCAGCCGAAATACCAGCCACTCTGCTTCAGAATAATGCAAATACTGGCATCAATATCCCTTTTGTCGATGCTATCACGTCGTCAAGGTCGTCGTGTTTCCCGTTAATTGAAAAGGACCCCCCGCACGCGGTGTCACGTTACCAGACACGTGCCCCGCTCAACGACGTCTGCACTCCGCAAAAGAGCATTTTGGCGATCTGATCCACGGCGCTGGTTGACAGCGGCAGTACGGAATTGGCGACAGTTTTTGGTTAATTTCCAGTTACGGTTGCAATGTGGAATCTACAGGTTGTCTAGATTTCTATTTCCATGGTATTGAGAACGACCATGGCCAAGGGCGTGGCCCTGCCCGGACCCGGGCTGCACAGCGCCCTCCAATCCACGACACAATTTCGACGGACAGCGACGTCCATGTCGACACGGCAAGCTGGAGCTCGTATAATACAAAGCACGATCCTACACGCCTCTTACTCTACAGGATCAGTTGTACCAGTCATTCGCGGCAACAACATCGATGTCAAGACAGGCCGCCCACGAAGACGCACAACCTCTTCCTCTTCCTCGTCCAATAAAGCAAAAGCTTGGCCACGTTACCCCAAGTTCCTCAAAGATTCACCAAGCAAGACCCTGTCATTACGAGTAAAGAGCCGGGCAAAACCAAATGAGCCTCTCGATTTTGAGACATGGCAGCTGTTTGATAATGCCGCTAGCAGCAAGAGCTTGCGGCTGCCGATTGTGACGGTGCAGCAGATGATACGAGAAGACGAATCCCAGCAACATACGAGCTTGTCGGATGGCTTGTGCAGCATAGAAGAAGCAAGACGGCGCGCCAGCTCCCTGGCCTACAAGGGAATCACACAAGAAGACGTGCGTACATGGATCTGGATCCTGGCGGAGGAGAACCCAGACGCGCGTGCTGCCCGGTTCTTGTCGACGGATGCTGCGGGCAACAGCCTCCCGAAACCCATATTTATGCTGCTGCAGATGTTACAGAGAGAAAACGCTTTTATCCAGGGCAAAACTCTGGCCAAACTGCACCAATACATTGACGAACACCACGTCAAGGCACGCTTGGCCACCCCACAACTGCCCTTTGGCGCTGTCCGGCGATCGCTGGACTCGGGCCTCAACATGTCACCGCAGACATTTGTGCTTACTATGCAAATGCTGGTGTACCACTACTTGCGCATCTGGCCGTCGGCACTGACTGCCGTAGCCACGCTCATGTCCGACTACATCAAGACCATCCCACACATGGCCCAAGAGGCCGCCAAGAAGCGAGCTGCCGCCGAAAATGACACAGAGGCAGCGACTACCACCACTACCACCACTGAACATGGCGAGGAGTCAGAACAAGACCGCAAAGTGTTTGCCGACATGTGCTACGTCTTCAACTCTGGACTGGAACTGCTGCGCCAGAAAGCACACGTCGACCCCGTGATCAACATGCGGTACAACTGGCGCGCGCAGCGGATCCTGCTCGCCACATCTACATCTACAGATATCCCGCGCCCGCTGCTGATCAGCCGCAACGGCTTCCGCTCGATCCGTAGTGTGCTGCTGGGCCTCGGCAAGTCGCCCGACGAGAGACGCGTGTCGATGCGCATGGCGCGGACGTGGCCACCATACCGCCGCGACTGGGACGGCCTGGACGAGCAGCGCCGGCCCAAGGATGATTTCAGTCGGTCCGTGCAGGCTGGCGTCATGATGCACGAAGCCGGCTACGGCGACAAGGACTACGAGCGTGCATTCAATGTTCTGGGCGGTGTACAACCGGGCGAGTCGCCGACCGTGCAGACGCGCACACTGAGCCCGCGCATCTGGACAGGGAAAACGGCGAGCCTCAACGCCTTTTCCGAATGGGCAGCACGGGTGCGGGCAACTCGCGATGTCAACGAAGCATGGCGCGAGTTCAATAGCAACTCAGTTAGAGGGGAGGCCGAAACCGAAATCAAGCCTAGTCTACAAGTGTACACAGAAATGTACCTAAAGCTACTTGCGGCGCCTGTCGAGCGGCACCACCCGGCCGAGTCGGCATCGTCAACGGCAACATGGCCGCACGGAAGTGAACTGCTGCCCGGCGATGCCCGCGAGGTGTACCCCGTGCACGATGCGACGCTGACACCGTTTGAGCGTGCGCGCATCAGCCCGCCGACAGTGGGCCAGCTGTACAACCAGATGATGGCCGAGGGGACACGCCCGGCGGGCCAGTGCCTTGCCGTTCTTATTGGCAGCGCCACCAACCTTGGCGATGTGATGCGGTATCTCTATGATAGTGGCATGGACGAGCGCACGATTGGCGCCCTGCGGCTGCCTGATCAATTCACTGCATCGCCCTTGTCGCGGTCGTCGCCCGTGATTCCCACTGCCGAGTCAAACGAGGCAAAGAACTCGAAACAGAAGCAAAATCTGTGGAAGGCCGATCGAAAACCCAGCCTATCCGTGCCAGAGGACGTGCGGCATATTCCGCTGCCCGTTTTCAGCGCCTACATCAAGGTCTTGTGTGGACTGCAGCCGATGGTGTCCCACACTCCGGCCAGCCCCCAGAAACAGCTGCGCACACAAATGGTGCACCATGCGATCCGGCTAACTATGATGCGACTGCCGTCTAGCTACGATAGCGGCCGCACGTACCTTGCACCATACCACACCATCCTGAAGAAGTTGTCGTACCCGCGAGTACTTGTCGGCCCCGAGCACACGACTGACGGTGCCCTACACAACCAAGAGTCCCTGGCACTAGTACTAGAAGTGTATGCCCATCTGCTCAAGATTGGCTCGGGCACTGACGACGCCATTTTCCGGTCTATACTGCGGGCTGCTTTGGTGCACAGCAACGACCAGGGCAACCTGGTGTCGACCGACACGGAGCATGCCGATGGTGGCAAGTCCGAGCTCCTGCAGCAAGCACATGCGACGGTTGTGCAAGTGTTCAACGACCTGATTAGTGACGGCCATGGAGGAACGCCAGATGCTGCACACCCTGCAACGCGGCACAACATCAAGGCATACAGCCTGGATCTGTACCTTCAGTTCCTGGGCTATTTCGGGGACTCGGAGAATATGGCGGCGGCTCTGCTGTGGGTAGCCAGCGTGTTTGAGGACCCGGTGCTGCTGGAAGACGCTAAGAACATGGACAACTCACAGCACAGTGCACTGCAGCGGTCGCTGATTCTGTACCGCGTTATTGCCGAGGCGTCTAGCGATCCACGAGACGCGGCACGCATGGCCGAAGTCGAGGCGCAGTTCAACTGGCTGCGCACACGAGGATCAACGTGGCACTGGCCGACGAGCGGGGATGCCGACCAGTATGCGCTCTGGAAGCAGGGCGACAACCATAAGCGGGAGTTTTGGATGCGGATCCGGCCAGTCAACAGGTAGTCAACCGTGCTTGAGGTGAACTGCGTGACTACTTGACTTGGGATGACTTGGGATGACCTGGAATAGGTTTGGCTGGGTATAAGATACCAATGGCCATAGAGGCCTTATGATACCATTAATGATAGAACTGTACATACATATAAAAACGAAAGAGTTAAATACTTGAAATGTATCATCAGAAGCATGGCAAAGCAACAGACCATAGCTGCCTCGTGAAGGGTGTAGGACGTGACGTCGAAGTTGATATTGCTCGATTTACTAATCACAGCCGCTTTCTTATATGTGATTGGCCAGACGAGTTCAAGACCCACAATAAGTCACCTCTGTATTTTGAGCTGATTGGCGCGCTTGTGTTTATTTGACCTCATTACACGCATACAGAGGCGTCACGAATGCTGTATTGACCCCCTATCCGGCATCGAATCGCGGCATGGAGTGGTGAAAGCGGCCTATTCGACGGAACGCCAGGCCCTGGGATTTATGTTTTGAAGCTAGAAGCCTTGAAAGCCCCGACACTGGCATCGACACTGCATCGAGCTGAGGAGAGCATCGCGAGATCACGATATCAACGAGATCAAGAGTCTGACTTGCTGCTGGCAGGGGAAGGCTGTGTGTTTTATTCTTGAGTGAAGCCGCTGCTCTAGTTATTCTCGCCGTTCACACTCTTTATCTGCAAATGCAAGGTTTGGGATGCAGTGCTGAATCTCATTGCGTCTTTTGCCTCTTTTGCGTCTTGCATTCACTCCTTTCACTTAGAGAATTCACTCTTCTTTCTTGGAGTCTATGCCTCCCTCTTTGAGACTGTGTTATTTGATGGTATTTTGACCCTTGGCATAAAACCAGCCACCGCTCGTTTCATCCGTTCTCACCATCTCATGCCAAATTAACCCACCTCACTTCACCTAATCTACGAGATGCCCCTGATAGCGGGCGAGCAGCTGCTATCGAGAAATACAGCAATCACGACAGGTTTGGACGAGACGGACTCGTCACCACCAACCCCTCTACCATGGATACCACGCAAGACCTTGCGAGCACACAAGCGAGTACTCGACGACGACGACGAAATTGGCGATGTTGATGAAGCGCCTTTCAAGGTTACAGACCCGGAAGTCATTGAGATTAAAGATACGGACGATGCAGAGGTCGAAGATGTAGTACATGCCAAAGATGAACTAGCCGAGCCCGCCAACCCTATACTAGACTGGGACGACGACTACAATGCCGACTTTGACGACTGTCATGGCATTACCTCGGAATCTACAATCGAGCTTCCCATATCAACTCTCATAAATCCGCAGTCTGTTGCCGTTAACTATGAACCGAGCCTGCCAATCACGACCGAGAGCCAGGCATGTGACGACCTGATTCCACTGGCCCAGGCCAAAGCTGGCGTCATGCCTCAAGAGAAAGGCAGGAAGAAGAAGAAGTGTGTACCTGACTACGTCTACGTTGAGCTGGATGACTTTGAGATCTACTACTCCGACGCCTGGGTCACAAATCGGCTGCGTTCGCTGCACTTTCTCGGCACCGGCTACGGCAACGATCTGATGTTTTTCGACGGCGTTCTCAGTGTCGACAATACACAATTCTACGTCCAGCGAGTACCATTCAAGTATGCACCGGTAGACAAATACGGCCCTGGCTTTGATACCGTGCGTGGACACATCAGCATACGATCTCTACTTAACAGCCGACGCGGGGTCTACTACCGCCTCGGCCGGCCGTCACCGGCATACGCCCGGTTCTACTACCCATATCTATGGGTAGCTGATCTCGGCAAGCACTTCATTGACTATGCCGACAAGGTGACCGGCAAGTCTGGAGGGGATGTGCGAGTTTCGCACTTCCGCACCAGCTTTGGAAGATGGCTGAACAAAACGCATTCTCGCTCTGCAGCCGTAAAGGCATGGAAGCAACACTTTCGACCAAAAGCCTCGAGCTCAGAGGTCATTGACTTTCGGCCGGCCGTCGTCGCAAATAAAGACTACCTGCGAAAGGAGGCATGGGATGTCCTAGGCGTCGACATTGCCAGCTCGCTGAGCTTCTTCCGCGAAGTCAAGAGCGAATACTTCCCGACGCATGCACCAAAGCTACCAGCTAATCATCCACCAAACACGCCTTTACCTACGGTTGTGACACCTTACATTTACTATACGTTTCGCGGCCTAGAAATTCAAAAGTACATGGTATCGACGCCCGGCAAGCACACCCCCGAGACGATTGGCAATGCCACTCTGCTTCCACAAGGCCAGAGCTCGTTTATCACCGGCGAGTCACTCGAGGGAGAGTCACTAGCCGACCGGATCCAACGGATCCAACCTGGCGATATTATCTCGACGACACCTGATGACAAGGGAAGCGGCAGCAAGTGGACGATGGACTTCGATGATAATGATGATGATGACGGTGACCTGGCACAACAGGCCGGCAAGCGATGGTATGCCCTTGTGCACCGCGTTAATGAGCCGAAACCGCGACCGGATGGCCGATTCGACCGGGATGCGCAGCGATCGTATGAAATTGCATGGCTGTACGCACCGCAACACACACCGTGTCGGCAGAGCAAGTATCCGTGGGGCAACGAGCTGTTTCTGTCGGACCACTGCACGTGCGACGAAGACAGCGACGCCTGCATCCAAGAAGATGAAGTGTCAAATGTGCACTCAGTCGAGTGGTACGGCGGACCCGACACGACGGCGGACTTTTTTATACGCCAGACGTTTCTGCACGGCGAGCGCAGCTGGATCCAACTGCAGCTCGGCCACCTCTTCTGCCAGAGCAGTGCCGAACAAGCATCTCGAACTGAATGGTTCAGGTCAAGGTGGCTGACCACGTCGTCGATTGGCCAGTTCAACAAGGACGAAGAGTATGCTGTCGGTGACACTGTGCTGGCCATGCTCTCTAAGCGAGACACGCGGTCGGAACCGTACATTATCGAGGGCAAATGGGACGGCACAATTCAGTTGCGGGTGCTGTTGAGACGGCATGAGCTAGACTCAAGCGATGCACCGCCCAACGAGCTTGTCTACACGAATGAGATGATCGACCTCGGCAGGCACAGCGATGGCAAGAGGAGAAGGAGTGCACGCATTATTGGGCGTTGCCTTGTGCGCGTATTTGGCGAGCACGAGACCATACCTACGCCGTACTGCCGTAACGGAGCCGGCAATGTCTTTTATATCACACATCGGCTGGCTTTTGCAGACACACATCCCGAGACAGAAGGTTTTGCGCCCTTGTGTGTTCCCATCGACGAGCCTGTTGCGTTCAGACAGGGCTTCGATCCAGCGACACCGATCCCTCGCTTGCGCGCACTGGAGCTCTTCTGCGGCTGCGGCAACCTGGGACGAGGCATTGAGGATGCGGGCGCAACAGAGACACGGTGTGCAAACGACATTTGGCCGGTAGCGATGCACACATTTATGGCCAATGTCGCATCCGAAGCAGTCGACCCCTTTATTGGCTCGGCCGACACACTGCTCAACTATGCCATCCGGGGAAAGCATACAGTGTCGCCACCGGGGACGACGACAACAACCAAGACGACCCACGTCCCACGGCCGGGCGAGATCGACTTTATCTCGGGCGGCAGCCCGTGCCAGGGCTTCTCCAAGCTGACGCCAGACAGAACGACGCCGCAGCAGTTCAAAAACCGGTCCATGGTGGCGTCATTTGCGTCATTTGTCGACCTGTACCGGCCCAAGTTTGGCATTCTCGAGAATGTGGCGTCCATGGCCGACTCGAAAAAGTCGTCGAGGGATGTTTCTGAGAAAAATAAGGCTGAAGACATTTTCGGGCAGCTGATATGTGCTCTGTTGGGCATGGGCTACCAGTTGAGGATCATGTTGGGCAATGCGTGGTACTACGGCACTCCCCAGAAACGGCAGCGCGTGTTCATCATCTTTGCCGCGCCCGGCCAGCAGCTGCCCGATGTGCCGCTGCCATCGCATGGCCCGTCCACGCAGATCATGGGCGGCGAGCACACGAGTGGCGTCTACAAGGCAATCGGCGACACGAGATCGAGCAACTGGATCACGACGGTGCTGGCACCACCGGCCACTGCGTTCCCCTTTATCTCTAGCGGAGAAGCTACGGCTGACCTGACGGATATCGACGACGGCATCGTAGACATTTGCATACCGCACCCGGACCACCGCATTATTGGCGTGTCCGACAAGATGCGCTGCAAGCTGGCCCAGATCCCGACGCAGCCGTACGGCCTCGGGCTCGGCGAGGTGCGCTATACCAAAGAGTTTCGGCATATCAGAGACCTGTTCAGAAAGAGCCAGATTGAAAAGCCAGTCACCAATGCATACAAACGGCACAACCCGACGCGCATGTTCCGCACGGTGCGCACGGCGTGTGTTGTTGCCGATGCGCGTGGGCCGGGCGATCTGCACTGGCGCAGCAAGCGGCCCATGTCGATCATGGAGATGCGGCGAGCGCAAGGCATGCCGGACGACGACCTGCTGCTGTTTGAGCGAAAGGCGGACCAGTGGAAGATGGTGGGCAATGCGGTGGCGCGGCAGATTGCGCTTGCCCTAGGGCTTTCTCTGCGGGAGGCGTACCTGGGGACTCTGTACGAGGCGGTCGAGGTAGACGAGGGAGATGAGGTCGGGAACAGTCCGAGGCCCTCTTCTTCCCTGCCACCATCCACCCCAAGTGCAAAGCCGAACCGCATCTTCCAGACAAGCCCCTATGCCGGCAAAACCATTGCCATGAGAGACAACAGAGGACGATCAGCCAGCACAGAGTCTGCACTGGATAGCCGGAAGCGCCAACAGAGTCAGCCAACTGTTGTGACACTGGCCGACTGTGAATCGGACTGCTAGGCTTGGCTGTTTCTCAAGTGCGTGGCCATCTGCATAGATCAGCAAGATCAGCAAGATCAGCGTGCATTGAACTCTCGAACTCACCTCCTAACCTCGCCTCTACACTCGGCACCCTGACCGGCCATTCCAGACTTCAGAGATCGGCATTGAGCCGCGTCCAAAGCGGCCGTCATGTAGCCATAGCGGGCCTGTTCTCTAGATCAAACTATCTGATTATCTACGTTGCATACGAACATACATTCTCGATCTATTTCAGGCGCTTTCTTTGTGTGGGCTGGCCTCGTTTCGTGCTGTCTTTCACTTCTTTGTGCTATCTAAAAATAACAAACAACGAACGCTGGCCCCAAGACGGCAGAGGGATTTGCTGTTGGTCTCTGTTGGTCTCGGTCTCTCTGGGTAGACTTTGCCATTTTCTTTTTTCCTTTTTTGTTTCCCAACTGTCTTCTTTTCAATTCTAGATACCCTCTTCACTACTTGTTCTACATGTACAAATGCCACATCATATTCCCACTTGCAATACCTCGCCACCCAGGTATCTATTCATTAATCCATTCACTCATCTCAATTCATCGTTGATACAAGCTTGCCGCCCACACAGACCCGACATCGACCCGGCGCGTAGATATTTCTGCTGCAAATGCGAACATTCGACTGCCATGAACATACTGCAAGCCTCCACAGTAGTCCACCAACCACTGCATCCTATGCGTCTGTTTCATCTTGCACAGAAACACGGGGTAACTCATGATTACTCAATCGTAAAGGAATGGGCAAACAGCATTGCCAAACGCAAACAGCCGCCGCCATCCAAATGTATGGACGACAGGCGCCAGAGCGTTGCAGGGTATGGACCCACTTTTGAAATGATTGGCTGAGAGGCGTCTGTTCCTTTTCACTTACACGGCCTCTGTCGTCTCATTGAGTCGTTGACTCTTTTGATTTTTACGACGTTGATTCTCATGCTATCGTGTACAGTTTCTGGGGGGAAGTAGCATCGTACCCAGGCTATGCAATTATACTATTACTCTGGTATTCAAGCCTGACAAAAGCAAAGGGACGGCTCCGACTTGTCGACCACCTCGTCGACCGCCTCGTCAGCCGCCTCGTCTACCTTGTCAACACTTTGCCAACACCTTGCCTACCTCTGTCTTTACCTTTGAACAGCTCACAATCTCCACCCGTGACCACCTGGCCAAATTAATAGAATCAAAAAATAGACGACGGCCATATCGTGACCGTTTACGACTGCTGGTAGCTGGTCTAGAACAGCAGCTCCATTGCCTTTCTTCCCTTCCTTTCTCTTACCCCTCTGTCTCGGTTTTTTCTTTTCTTTTTCTGCTCTCTATCCACGTCTTTCTTCTCATCTCGATTACCCACATCCACAACAGCCCAGATGACTGGATAGGACGTCAACCGGTCATTGCAAGGGTTGCAGTCTAGACCTTTATTCTGTGTCTTGGATATATTTATATTCTCAGATCTATTCCTATATTCGCATTCATCCACTTCCTTTATGCTGCGTTCATACTTCGTCTGCTGGCTGGACTGCTTGCATGCATACAAGAACACCCGTCTCCCTTTGTTTCGAGTGGTCCTGCTGCATCCTTTTCTTTGGTGCATAGTCTTTTATTCTCTTGTTATTCAACCTTTGCTTCTTCGTTTCCTTCTCTCTCGTCAACTCCTTTCCTCTTGTCTTTGAATTTCGTCTACTACCACCACTCGTTACTGTCACTCGACACGACTTTCGTTCATACTCACTTGGAGTCCCGATCATTCAAGCCTGCAATCTTTCCATCTTCCATCTTCCATCTTCCATCTTCAATTTCTGATTCTTTCTGTCCAATTTTCTTTGATTTTCTATTCCACTTTCATTCTGATTGTTCCATAATATCCTCACCTCCTCGGTCTAGACTCTGATATCTTACCCAGTCACTCCCCCTTGTTCACGCCTTGCTTGACCCTTTCTGCATGCCACAACTCTGTAACAAGGCTACCGACTCTTCTTTACTCCTAGTTTTACTCTTGCAACTCTGTTCACCAGCATTTCGTCAACTTCTTTGCCTTTCAACGTCTACCTCCTCGCTCATTTCCACCCTCACTGTCTCTTTCACCACCTCTTTGTCAGCTTTCCATACCTCTTTATCCCGGCTCTGTCTACAATTTCATACTTGTTCATGGCATCTCTTTGACAGACAGCATCTTTTTTGTTCCCTTGCTTTTATCCCTTTAACATACACTCATTACCCCAAACACTCGTTCACTTGGTACTCGTCCTCGACAAATCTTTAAAGACAGCTGGGCCTGTCTCCTCCCCTCTTTTCAAGGATCGTCTTCTTTTTTCCCTTTTTTGTTTTCCATCATTTTCCATCATCAAAATCCCAAAATGCTCATCAAACTCTTCTTCCTTGCGGCCGCCGTCGAGGCCTCGCCTCTCGCCACTCTCCACTGGCGCCGCATCACCAACGAGTCTATATCGTCTTCCTCTGCCTTTTCTTCTTCCCCTGCCGCCGAGAATGCCGCCGACCAGACCGCCGGCAATACCGCCCTCTCATCTATGATCTTGACTGCCGACCTCTCGTCGTCCATCAACCTCGGCGGCATCAAGTCCACTTCGACCGATATTGTTGTCATCACCTCGGGTGTCGTTACTTCTGGTGTCTCTACTGCCCGTGCTACGGTCACTGCGTCGGTTGCTTCTTCTAGTATTGCCAGCTCCTCTATTGCCAACCCCGGCGATATTACCAGCACCATTCCTGTCCCGTCTTCCACGTCCTCTGAATTATCAGGCGAATCATATGTCAACTCCATCCTCACGCACAATAGCTTGACTACATCGTCCAAGTCCTTCCACTACACGACAACATACAGCGACCCGCCGAGTTCGAGCCCGTCTCTTGCTTCTAGCTCGGCTCCCTCCAGCTCGATTCTTGCCAGCTCTACCTTTGCTAGCAACTCGACTGCCCGCTCAAGCGCGGCTGCAGAGTCTACTCGGTCTAGTGCTTACTCTAGCACCTCTATCAGCTCAGCATTTTCTTCAAGCTCGACTCGGGCGTTCAGCTCGACCGTCATCCCAACTGCAGCTGTCAACTCGACCCGCGCAGCTACTTCTACATCTGCTTCAGCCGAGGCTGGAAAGACGGCTCCTGCTGTGACGTATATCACCAGCAACGGTCTTGTCGTCCCGGCCACCGTCGGAGGCTCAGCTGCAGCCACTACTGCCGCTGCTGCATCAACCTACGCAGCCAACCAGACGACAGCGGCTGTTAGCTCGACCGCCAAGGCAACCCGGCTGAGCTCTTCCTATGCTGCAACGACTGCTAGTGGCGATGCTGCTTCTTCAGCAGTGGCATCCTCTGCTGTCTCTTCGGCTCTCTCGACTGCCGAGGTCTCGTCTACTCCCGTGTCGTCTCTTGCCGCATCGACTACCGAGTCAGCTGCATCGTCTGTCAAGGCCTCATCTCCAACTACTGCCTCGTCGACGCCGTCTTCTTCGCGTTCGCCCACTGGCTCCGTCAACACTGCGATTCCTACGGCCATTCCCGTTCCCGCTACCACCTCTGGCACCACCTCGACTGCCTCTCTGGCTGCCAGCGTCTATGCCTCCAACCTTGCCCAGGCAAAGGCCTACAATACCATGTACGCCGGCCTCACGCTCGACTCCAAGTGCAGCGCCGGCCAGGTCGCGTGCATTGGCGGCAATGTCATGGAGTGCGGCTCGGGCAGTACTTTTGAAGTCTTGGCAGAGTGTGTCTTGGGCAGCACCAGCTGCTATGCCATGCCCGATACCAGCCGTGCCGGTGTCGACATGGGATGTGTCGATGATTCCGTTGCAGCCTCGGTGCTGGGTATTTCTGCCACCACCTCTGCTTCTACCACTGCGTCTTCCACTGCTTCTACTACTGCTTCTACTACTGCTTCTAGTTCTGTGGCTACCACGACCAAGGCTGCATCTTCATCCGCCTCAGAGTCCGACTTTGACACGACCGTCACAATGACAATCCCCTCGACTAGCACAGTCTACGTCACCCGGTCGACTACTATTGAACGGTCCAGCCCTGTCGAGACGTTGGCATCCACAAAGACATCCAGCTCTAGCAAGAAATCGACCAATACGCCCACCACGTTTGCCACATCGACACGACCTGCTTCGTCTTCGCGTCGGACTACACGCTCGACCACTGCATCCACTACTCCGGACCTGGTCATCATCCCTACGACTGCCAGCACTTCCATTATTCCCGAGGAGAGCCCCAACCATGTCATTGCTGGCGGTACCACGTCCGAGCCCGTTGCTCACACTGCCTTTATCGTTACCGATAGCCCGTCAGCAACACCCACTGCCGTCGTTGCCGCTGGTGCAGTGACAGTCTACCAGACCATCCACGATACAGTCACAGAGGTATCGACTACCACGACAACTGCAACGACCACGACTACCAACAACGCCGTCGTCACCACTCTCCAAGTGCATGTCATCAATTAGTCGTTGATTTTGGATTTCTCTCTTATTTATTTTCTCTACACTCATTCCTTATTTTCATTATTTCTATTATTTTTTTCATTATTTTTTTCATTATTGTTTCTTTTTGTTGTCAAAAATAAATCTTGGATATCAAAGTGGCTTCTTGTTTTCTTTTTGTTTTCTTTTTTTCTTGTTCTTGCAACTAATATTTATTTTGTTTGATACCAGTGGGCTGCCTTTTTATCATTACTTTTGTTTGATTATCTTGTTAGTCGTCTCCTTGTTTGTTACGTCGTCTGCCATCTATTTACTCCTCTTATTACCTCTGTTAAATCTCTTAAAATATAGAGTGCTTACCGCACCTCTACCGCACATTCCCAGTTACTTCCACCTACTATCAGCACCTTCTTGTGATATCTGTGGTGTAAGTCGCACCTGCCCAGTAGCTAAATAGCCACGTGACGCTTATTCCTTCTTCTTTGAGCCTCTCTACCTCTGCCTTGTTCCTTCTCAATTCAGCCTAACCAATAAACCTGCTCACTACCCCTTGCATCATCACCGATTTCAAGGCTTCACTTTCTTGACTTCACCATTTCCTTCTCTTTGCTGCTAACGCACCTCTTATTCCCATCATTAATCTTCTATTTCATCTCCATTTCTATCCTCAGATCATCTACCCAGCTCTATTAGTAGCTAGTGGGTCTTCTATGTGGACCTACCCGACGCGCCATTCAGCACAAAGGCGGTGGCCAAATCTGCCCAAACTGCCGTGTTTTTCTTCTTTTCTGCCATCCAGTCCAGTCTTTTTTTGGGGGCTAGAAGGACTTGCCGGCAGGAAGTAAATCGTCAAAATTGAAACGGCATCCCGGCGCTGATATCGCACGATACTCGCCGACCGCCGACCTCGCCGACCACGGCATAGACCACCACCTCCTCCATCTCCACCATGGACTCGGACGACTTCAAAGCCCAGCAGCAAAAAATCCAGCGCGCCCTTGTTGCCGTCAACCGCACCGTCAATGGAATTGCCGCCGAGGACCTGACTTTTCTGCGCACCGTCAACCCCGACATCGCCAGCGAGATCGATACCCAGGCTGCCCGGCTGCTGCGTCTGTCCAACAGCCTCATCAAGTCAGCAGCCGGCGCTACAGGCCGTAAAGATGCACCCACTCTCGAAGACTCGGACGACGTCGAGCTCAACTGGCGCGGCGTTGTCGATGTGATTGATGCGCTGCTCGAAAAGGCCGACACCACTCTCGACGAGTACACGGGACTCCTCAAGCGAAAGGATGCGCCCACTACCGAGGGAGTAAGCTTTTTCTCTCTTTCACCTGATTCTCCAATATAGTTACATTCTCCATATTAACATTTACAGGGCCCCGACTCGAAAAAGGCCAAGCCGACGGAGCGCCTTGACTGGTCGCTGCGCCGCGCCAACATCCCCAAGCCCCAGGAGCTTTTTGAGCGCAAGCCCGACAACTTTGACATGGGCCCCTGGAAGCCGCTGCTGACCAAGAAGCCCCATGCCACTTACGTCTCGCTCGAGGACAGCCTTACCACCTTTGTCGACGAGTTCGACCACACCCAGTACAAGCACCCCTACGAAACAGAAATCACCCGTCTCCAGTACCCGGCCCACGTCTACCAAAAGGCTGAGCCCATCCCCTTCTTGCCCGTCGACACCACCGAGGCCGTCTGGGTTGACACGTTTGAAGGCGTCGAGGCCATGCTCGAGGAGCTACGCGACGCCGACGTCATTGCCGTTGATCTTGAACACCACGACTTCCGCACCTACACCGGCCTGCTGTCGCTCATGCAGATCAGCACACGCACCAAAGACTGGGTCATCGACACGCTGCAGCCGTGGCGCCACAAGCTCGAGATCCTCAACGAGGTGTTTGCCGACCCGACCAAGCTCAAGGTGTTTCACGGTGCCAGCAGCGACATTGTCTGGCTGCAGCGCGATCTTGGCCTCTATATTGTCGGTCTCTTTGATACCTACTTTGCCTGCGACTGTCTGGAATACGGCAAGCGCAGTCTTGCGTTCCTGCTGGAGCGCTTTGTCAACTTTGACGCCGACAAAAAGTACCAAATGGCCGACTGGCGCATCCGGCCGCTGTCGGACGAGATGCTCTACTATGCACGCTCCGACACGCACTACCTTTTGTACATTTACGACATGGTCCGCAACGAGCTCGTCGACAAGTCCAATTCAAATACCGGCAACTCAAATTCCATCTCTTCCGAAAAGAACATGACAGAGTACGTGCTGAAAAAGTCCAAAGAGGTGTCGCTGTCGCGCCACGAGGCCCAGTTCTGCGATTCCGAGACCGGCCAGGGCACTCGCGGCTGGCTCAACAACCTCGTCAAGACTTATACGCTCTTGTCAGGCGAACAGTTTGCCGTCTACCGCGCCCTGTACGAATGGCGCGACAACATCTCGCGCCGCCTCGACGAGAGTACAGGCTACATTATGCCCAACCGTGTGCTGTCCGATATTGCGCGCATCCTGCCGCCCGACCAAAAGGCTCTGTTGAGCCTGCTCGGTGCCAACACTGCACGTGTTACCAAGACATCACTCGGCGAACTTTTTACGCTGATCCAAGAAGCAAAGGAGCGCGGCGCAAACGGCCCGACGTCCATTGAGTTCTTGCGCTCCGACAAGATTAGCGCACTGACCAAGGCGTCTGCCTCCCATCGCCACCACAACTCCAACAACTCCAACAACAACAACGCCTTTTCCGCTGCGGCCACGGCCAGCCAGCTCAAGGTCGGCGGTGCTGCGACCAAGGACCTGACACCACTTCCCGATATTACGGATCTCCGCAGCAATTTTAGCCAGCTCTGGGGCGCATCGGGCCTGACAACTGTCAAGCTAAGGGGTGGCGAAGATCCGGGTGGTGCTTCTGTTATCGAGGCACCATGGTACGTGCAAGCCGCCATTGCCGGCCCCGCACCCATTGTTGACGAGGCTGACGAGGCTGCTGCCCCCAATGCTGTTGCCGCCACACCTGCCGCCGCCAAGATCCGGTCAGAAGACTACGAGTACATTGAGTTCCCGTCGTCTGCCCAGAAGACACAGGTGGCCGAGGAGGCCAAGGAGGTGGCAGCGGAGGAGAAGGAGCCAGAAAAGGAGGAGTCCAAGGAACCCGAAGGCGCCTTCACGCTTAAATGGGGTAAGAAGGACGTCAAGGACGTCAAGGAGGAGAAGACCAAGAACAGTAAGAAGATGGGCAAGGACGATCGGAACGCAGTCAAGCTGGCCCGGAAGGCAGCCAAGGCAAGCAAGCGGGTGGGCGACTCGAGATCAGCGTCAGAAGCAGCGTCGGGTGCACAGACGTCGGACAGCGACGGCGGCGCGCCTATTGCCGACGAGGAGGACGACAACGAGGAGGACAAGGAGGACTACGTGCCGTTCAACTACGACACGGCCGGATCGGTGCTCAACCCCAAGAAGGATAAGAGCCAGCAAGACCAAAAGGGCAAGGGCAAGGGCAAGGGCAAAAAGGTGTTTAACCCATACGGCGGCAACCCGGATGCCAAGGGCGACGATGGACCCAAGCCGGCGCGGCGGATGCACTTTGAGAAGCTGGGCAAGGGCGGCACCTTTAAGAAGTAGGCGCCTGCCATTTCCTTTCTTCTGTCTTGTTTTCTTTCGATTGCTTTCTTGGTCTTTAATTCTTTCGTGTTATGCATGTTTGGCGTTTGTTGGGTTCTTGTGGCTTTGGCTACGTGTAGCATACTCTACCTAGGCAATTAAAATCAAAAGCAAACTCGCCCGTCAGGGCTATATATTTCTAGCGATCTACAAAAGCAAATCGTGATACCTATGTGATTTATTGAGAGAATCAAAGAGTGATTGGCGACATCAATATGCCCATGACGTAGTATCGGGTATAGCGATAAGATAGCCCCGATACAGCGATCCCCACTCTTTTGACCACCTAAGCTGAGCTCAAGCTTCAACGTCGTCTCTGCCTCACCAAGTCATGAACCGACCACACAACCCGACAAAATGACATCAACATCACCACTCATCGTCTTCCCGTTTGGCGAGCCAGATGCCCGCCTTGAGGACTTTCTCGACGACAAACTCCAGTCCACCGCCGACCTCGATACCATTGATGCGCTCCTCGCGCGCGTCCGGGTCCAGCATGACCAGCTCCAGGACCAGCTCGACTCGGCCGCGCACGACCTCGATAAGGCGCACTTGACCCAGACCGCCCAAAACGACTCGCTCCAGGCCGCAATTGACCAGTTCGACCAGCTGGAAAAGAGCATCGAGCAACGCCTCGAGATTGTCAATGCCGAAAATGCAGCGCCCGAGGCCGTGCTCGAGCAGCTCGCGGCGCCCATGGACCAGCTGCACCGCGTGACGCTTGCGCACGACTACCTAGTGCTGCTGCAGGACGTGGCGACATGGGCCGACGAGGCCAAGGCCGCCCTGCCGGACCGACCACAGGACGCCTTGGTGCCATACAGCAAGATCCGGCGGCTGGCAAAGAGACTGGAGGAGCTGCAGACAGACGACGTTTCGGCGCCACACCTGGTGGCATATGTCGCCAATGTGGCCGACAAGCTGTGGCAGGGCATGAATGCGACGATGCGGGCGTCTTTCTCGGAACTGCTGGAGGCAAGGCAGTGGACGGTCGGGCGCGTCGACCCCGAAGTGGCGGCCGACGAGACGTGGCGCGACGGGTTTGCGAAGCTGCTGGCGCTGCAGAGGGACGAGGTCATTGCAGCCGCCGAGGCTGCTCTATCTGCCACTGTCTCTTCCTCCCCAAAGACCGCAGACCCCCAAATCCTACTACCAGTGGCAGTCATGGCCGAATTCTTCATCCTTGAGTTCCAGTACCACTTCTTGTCGATGAGCAAAGGCCGGCAGACGAGCGAGCCGCAACGGACAGGCCAGCTGTGCTTCCCGTGGTTCCTGCAGCGCGTCGACCGGTGGACTGAGTTTATGCGGCGCAGTTTTGCACTGGTGCTAAAACAGCAGTTCAAGGACACGGCCGCATGGCAGTCGACGGCGTACCGGGACCCGGCGTGTGCCCTGATAGCGGCGATGCTGCCGGTGCTACGGCAAAAGGTGCGGCATACGACGGATTTTGCCGTCGGACTGCTGAGCGAACAGCGCAAACGTTTACGAGAGCAGCAGCAGCAGCCTACCACTCAGGCACAATCAGGGCAACAAGCACAGCCAGAAGAACCAACAGAAGGAGACGACGAAGTGCTGCTGAATGCGCCGACATTCTTGGGCGTCCTGATCGGACAGCTGCTCGAGTTTGACGAAGAGCTGCGGCAGCGCGGCTACGATGGAGGTGTTCCCCTCAAGACAGAGGCCTCGTCGTCTACAAAAGCTTACGCCTCTACCTATGCATGGCCCGGCCTGGCGGGCGAGGTGCTGGACGAGCACTTTGAGCTGTGGCTGCGCGCCGAAAAGGAGTACGCCGTGTCGCGGTACCGCGAGATTGTCGACGGCGACAGCAAGGTAGCGCTCGAGGCCCGCGCCACCATCGACTACAACTACGCCCCGCGCGGCTACACAAAACCCACACTGGCTGCCGAGCACGTCGTCGACCTCTTGCGCGCCGTCACCGCACAGTACCGCCTCGTGCGCAAATTTAGCCACCGGCGACGCTTCTTGATCGACATCCAGGTCACGCTGCTTGACCAGTACCATAACCGGCTGCGCGGCACGCTGGAAGCATACTCGGCGATGACGTCGACATTGGGCCGCACGCTGCACGGCTTCAGTTTCAGCAAGGAACAGCTGGCGCAGCTCGAGGGCACCGGGTCGCTGGAAGTGCTGTGCCGCGTCTACGGCAGTGCAGACCTGGTGATTGACACTCTCAGGGGATGGAGTGACGAGTCTTTTTTCTTGTCGCTGTCGGAAGAGCTGAACGCGCGGGCCGAGGCGGCAGCGGCAGCAGGAGCAGAGACGACAACAAAGGCAAGCCAGCCCGAAGATGACGGCCTATTTAGCGGCAACATCCAGGCGTACGAGTCGCACCGCGCGGCCGCCGAGTCGCTGCTGGTCTCGGCTCTGATCCAGTCGCACGCCAATGCGCTGCGGCCGTATATTTTGCGAACACATTGGACGACGCAGACCACGGATGACGAGGCGGAGGAGAACGAGTCAAAGGAAGAGTCGTCCAAAAACAGAGACACGACAGTCTCCCCGGAGCTGGACGAGCCGCTGCGCGTTATTCAGCGCAATCTAGCCTTTTTAGCCAATGTGCTGGGCAAGGTGCCGCTGCGGCGCATTGTGCGCAAAGCCATGGCGTCGCTCGAGCAGCAGCTGTTCAACGACTTGCTCTTAAAGAGCAAGTTTACCGGACCGGGCGCGGCACAGTTTGCGCGCGACGTGGCGGCTCTCAAGCTGGTCGTCGAGCGCGAGGTGCCGTCTCTGCGCTCCGCCTTTGAGTGGCTGCAGCAAGGCACGGTGCTGCTGACGCTGCCGGCCAAGCAGACGGGATCGGCCGAGGCGCACACGCTGACGCTGACGCTGCAAGAGGCGGACGACATCATGTTCCAGGGCGCGCGGCTGGGCAATGCGAACCACGACAACGACGGCAGCGACGAGACGAACGAGGGCGCCCGCGGGGTGCTGCTGCAGCTGGGCCTGACGGGGGTGGACGAGGCGCATGCGCACAAGATTGTGCGGCGACGAGTCGAGCTGCAGTAGATGTCTGCTTTGTTTGTTTGTTTGTTCTATACCTCTACACGTAATACCACATTTATGACAGTACACCAGGGTGCATATCTCAGTCTCTCATTGCTTTGGATGCATGTGAACATTTGTAGATGATTCTTGGAAAAAGAAACCAAACTCAATCAGAAAGCAAGATACCGCCTGTCCTCGTTTTTATTTCGTCATTTACTCTTTAAATTTCCTTTAGATTCTGTGATATCCTCTAGCCCTACGCGTTGATCGCCCGCATGGTGAACTCGACAACGGCAAAGGTGCCGGCACTGACGGGCATCGCACGCAGCAGCGTCGGTGTCAGGCCGCGCCAGAACCCCCGGGCGCCCTCGTGCCGGTACGTCTGCGCAAAACAGTCGCGCATCGTCTTGTACTGCTGGTCGGCTGGGCGCAGGGCGTCTGTCTGCATCTTGCTCTTGACCACGTCAAAGGGGTACGACGCCAGCCACAGCGCCTCGCCCGCCAGGCCGCCGTAAAAGGCCACCTTGTAGGCAGGCACCTCCTTGCGGTCAATCTTGTTGCGCAGGGCGTCAGCATTCATGAGCCACTCAAAAGTCGCAAACCACACGCCATAGGCCTGGGCCTCGCGCCACAGGGTGACGGCCTGGCCGCGGAACAGGCCGCGCGCGACACCGCCGCCCTCGCCGACGAGCTTGCGGACGCAGTCGAGGGGGCCGTTGTACAGGCGGTCGGCGAGGCTGTGTGGCTGGGTCTGGAGGCGGATGCGGACGTGCTCAATGGGACCGGACAGGACCGAGTTGGCAAGACCGGCAAAGGCGCCCGAGGCGTAGTACTGGGTGTAGGACAGGTCACCCGACGGCTTCTTGGCGGCAATGTTGTTGGCCTCGAACCAGCGGCGCGCCTGGTGGAATGCGCCAAACTGGACCGACACGCAGGCGCCGATACCGATGAGGGGTGTGAGGGTGCCCTTGTAGAAGGCGAGGGGGCCCTCGGAGCGCCAGATGGCAGTGGCGGCGCTGAGGGCGTTGGGGTAGGCGGTGGACGTCTGGAGACGGACCTTGATAATGTCAAAGGGCTGGCCGAGGAGGACCTGTGCAACACCACCGACGGCACCAGCGAACAGGTCCTTGGCGGTCTGCGACGCGCTGCCCTCTTCCGACATTGTGAGGGGGTAGAGGTAGTAGGTAGTAGATGCGGGGGTGGTTGATGTCGTCGTCGTCGTCGATGTCGAGGCGTGCCGAGGCGATGTTGAGATAGCGAGGACGACGGCGACAGGAGCGCAGACGGTCAGACAAAGCTATGAACCAACTAGGAAATATCAATAAAACAGCTGCCGAAAGCCAAGCAAGTACCAATCAGCCGCCAATCAAGCAATAACGACCACAGGTAACGTCGGCGTTGAGTGCAAAAGCGGGCTCCGATCGTGGAATAGTTGGTTAAGCTATGAAAATAAAATACTAAATTAAATGAATCCTTATCTAATCGCCGGTTCAGGTACTAGGTCGCCGTCTGTCGGCCCCGCCTTTGCGCTCACTATTGCCTTTCTCACTACCGCCATCAATGGCGTGCTCCGCGTGCACTTGCCGTTTATAGCTATCATTGCACATGTTGATATATTCATATATTTCTGATGACATAATCCGACATTGGCATTATCCCTGACATAGCCTCTTTGACACAACCCTTGAATCTACTCTATTTACTCCTCTTCTCTTGCTGCTCGGCCGCGCGCACTTGGTTCTCAATCGCCTCCTTGAGCTTGACCACCACATCTGGCTGCCCGCTAAACGCCGTCTGCAGCAGCTCGTCCAGCTCGCGCTCCATCTTGGCCACATTCTTGCCGCCCAGCTTGCGCGACGTGCCCTCATACAGCGTCTTGCCCCAGCGCGTGGTAAATGCCGTAATGGACCGCCGCAGGGCGTCGTCGAGCTGCTCGCTAATGTCGAGCGTAGATTGGGCGCTGGCCGCCTTTGTAGCCACCAGACTGGCATTGGTAGCCGACGGCATGAGACTGCCGGTCATGCTGCCCACAACCGAGGCGGCACGCGTGTATCCGCCGGCCACAGACGCCGCGCGCGACCACAGGGACTGCGATACGGACGGCGCGGGCGGCACGGCAGGCGCGGCTGAAGCCGCAATGGAGGATGTTCCGGCCGCCTGTGAGCCAGGGATAAATGTAGTAAAGTACCCAACGAGATGCTGCGCCATGCTGAGGGCCTCCCAGATCTGCCCGAAATGTGCTGCGCCGCCACTGCCGGCACCGCCCGGCCCGCCGTCGCGGATATCGCCAATGTCGAGCGACAGCAGCTCGTTTTTGAGGATGAGCAGGTTCTTGATCATGAACAGGTCGGCATCGGTCGCGAGACGGCCCGTCTTGATGCGCGCCTCGGCCCGCTGCAGAGCCAGAATGGTTTCCTTGACAATCTTGAAGACGACGGGCGAGCTGCGCTGGCAGCGCTCCTTGGGCATGGCCTGGTCAAACATGAGAAGCAGCTCAATGGCGCGGCGCACGGGCGGGTACGCCGTGCTGGCGTTATTGGAGGCTGCGGTCGCCATAGCCGACATTTGCATTTGTGGATTTGTAGACGAGGGTGTTGTAGGCACGGCAGGCTCAATCTTCAAGGCTTCTGCAACAACGGCCACCTTGCTAATGGTCTTGGCCACTTCGGCCTCGAACAGCGCATCGGCAAACACCCACAGGTGCTCGGCCAGCAGGCGTGCGGCCAGCTGCCGGCTGTGTGCTGTCATGTAGCTGTCGTTGGCACCGCCGCCGCCATTTCTTTTGCCATTCCGGTGCGAATGCCCATTATTGCTCCCACCGTCGCTGTCGTCGCTGTTGTCGCTGTCATCGTCGCCGTCGTCGTCGTCGTAGTTGTCATCATCGTAGTCGTGCTCCAACAGCAAATACTCGTGCGTGATCCAACCCAGCACATTGCACACCACCGTCAGGTCGTTGACACCCGCCAGTGTCGTCTGCAGCAGCGTGGCCAGCGGCGCCACATTGACGGCATTCACCAGGTCGCTGCGGTACGACCGCAGGTTGCCAAACACAGAGCGTGCGGCGTCAGCGCTGTACTGCGGATCGACGGCAAACACTTTGGCAAACAGAAGCACCTCGTGGTACGACCGCTCAAAGCTCTGCTTGACGTAACTGCGCGATGCCGTCTCGACGGCCGCCTTGTGCGCCTCTGTTCCAGCAGCCCCGCCGGCTTTGACGTCGGCATGGAACGTGTCCAGTTCTTTCTGCATGACGGGCCGCAGGCACTGGTCGCGCCACTGCAGGTATGTCTGGAAGATGTTGTTGGCTGTGTTGGTGTAGATGGCGTAGCTGTGCTTCTGCTCGACACTGGCATCCTGGTCGGCTTCTGTGCGCGCGGCACCGGTCTGCGGGTGGTACGCACTGGCCACGACCTGCTGCACATTGGGCACGAGAGCATACGACTTTTCCACGAGCAACTCCTCAAAGCGGCCATAGGCGAGGGCGTGCTGTGCGGCATCGGACTTGGTGGCGGTGATCTGCCTGGTGAGCTCGGTGGCCACCTTGTCGAGGCGCGCCGTGAAGCCAA
Source organism: Ophiostoma himal-ulmi (assembly GCA_029299165.1). Taxonomy (NCBI): domain Eukaryota; kingdom Fungi; phylum Ascomycota; class Sordariomycetes; order Ophiostomatales; family Ophiostomataceae; genus Ophiostoma; species Ophiostoma himal-ulmi. The sequence goes on from JANSME010000012.1 coordinate 179,123, forward strand.
TCTCGAGCAGGTGCAGGGCCTTGGTGAGCAAGGCCTGGTAGCGGGCCAGGTACTGGTCGGCGTCGCGGTAGTTCTCGTGCGTGGCCATGAAATGGATGCAGGCGTCGAGGTTCTTGAGAATGTCGGCGAGCTCCTCGCCGTCGGCGAGGCGGCTTGCACCAGGCGCATTGAGTCGGCGCGTTGCCGTATCCAGGTAGCCGTAGTAGTGCAGGTCGGTGCCGACCTCGTCGGCCAGCACCTGGAGGCGGCGCTGTTCGGACACGAGGTCATCGCACTGCGACTGAAACAACGTCGTCTGCTCTTCGACGGTGCGGAAAGAGTCGGCAAGCGACGACAGCAGACGCAGAGCGCCGTTTGTGTCTTGGACGAGGCTGCCGAGGTGGCGCTCTGTCATCTCCAGCTGGTCGCGGTACGTCAGAAACTCTTGCTGGCTGGCTTGCAGCAGGTCGTCGTCGAAGCTGTCCAGCAGCACCGGCACTTCCAGCAGCTTTTGCCACTCGAGACTGTCGCAAGCATCGGCAATCGACAGCGCGTCCAGTGTCGCCTCCTTCTTTCTCTTCGGCACGCGCTTCTTGCTTGCCAGTCTTCGGTCATTGCTGCTGCCCTTTATGGCACCGGTGGGTGTTTGTGCTGGCGGCTGATTTGAAGCTGTCTTTTGTAAAGTCGATTTTGACGACGATGATGATGTTGATACGCCATGGCTAGCAAACTTTGGCCGTATTGATGTCGGCTCGGCCACACTGGGAAACGAGCGTGTGCGCCGCAGCTGTCGCAGTCCGTCTTCGCGTGCCTCGAGCAGGTCTTCGTCCTCGTTGGTGTCGTCGTCTTCCTCGAGCAGTGCGTCCAGCGTCTCTGGTGCTTGTGAACCCTACTCTGTTAGTCAAACCCGTTTCCCTCCTTTGCCTAGAGCCCACTACTACGTACATTCGGCTGCTGCAGGAGAGACTCGCGCCGGCGGTGTCCCGACCCCTGGGAGCTGCGCCCGCTGCGCTGCGGCTCTGGCACAAAGCTGTACCACGCGTCCTCGTACATCGCTATCGGCGGTCGCTATCGGTCGATGAGCTATTCCATCAATTGCAGAGGTACCCGGTATAGTTGTGTCAGACAGTCCAAGTTGCTGCGCAAAGTAATCGCCGTTGGCGGTGATGCTTCAAGGTCGTGTTGCAGCTCAATCAGCTTACCCAGCCCAAATCAGTTCCAACTACGTATGCACTTCCCGATAGCACCTACTGACTTTATGGGGGGTTCTCCCGTTAATAACAGGCGCCAACTGTCCCAAAATGTGGGGCCATCTTAGATCAGTATTCACTTGTAAGCCAGACGAGGAGACAGAGGATGGAGGATGAAATCGCTTATTGCATTAAAGTTGCATCGCTATTGTTCGCTATGTTTGTGTCGCTAGAGTCGATTGACGACCATGAAATAGAAAAAAGGCAAATAAAGACAAAAAGAACAGCTCATCCGTATTCTAATAACCTTTCCTCTCAGCCCCTACCAGTCTATGCCGTCGCTGACGCACTGTTGCCATCTACTAACGTCTTGGAGGATGGCCCTCGCCATCTTATCTTTGTCAGTCCTGGCAGCGTCATGGAACCTAGGCTTAGATAGTCGTGGTTGCCGCCGTGGCAGTAGCCGTGGTCGTACTGGTCGGGCTGGCCGTTATGGTCATACTGGTGGTTCTCGCATAGTTGGCCTCGCATGTGGGATACATACCGACTGTGCGGATGGCAAGCAGGCGGGGCCCCGTGACGAACCTGTGCGGTACAGCTGGACGAAAGGGAGGCCGATGGTGTGGATGAATGGTTAGGCCTGCGGGGACGGGGCGAGTTACCGGGTGAACATTCGAGCGAGCAAAGGCGGCAGTCCGGCCCAGGACGACAAAGGTGATAAAGGCGACAACAGCCATGACGGAAAAGAGATAGACGCACTTGGCGAAACAGGTGAGTGAGAGGTGCATTTTGATGGCGACGGGGCTGCGGCAGGCTTGAGCTGGTAGAATTTAGTGAGGATGAGACTGACAGGGCTGTCTTTAGGAACGTAAAGTATATGATTATCAGGTCGGAGCAGAAGAGCAGAAGAGCAGAAGAGTAAAAGATACGTAGGGATTCCAGAGGTTGTTTAGGTTGGAATGCTGAAGAGGAAGAGAGGGGAGGATGGACGATGGACGATGGAGGGGGCATGAGAAGATGGAAACATCACCACATCGTAAAGTAAACAAGACAGTAGCTCTTTCCATCATAGAGTTGAGCATTACTCTATCAGTACGTGTTCTTGCCTGGCTAGCCAACAGAGCCCCTCGGGTTGTCATGATTAATTCAAGAGGAAAGAATATCCAATGGTACGAAGACGGCATGTCAAAATTCAAGAGTGCAAAAATAGTATATTCTAAATAGACCAGTAACTCCAGTGGGTATATCCTTCGCTTCCTTTTGTCTGGTCTCTGGCAACACCTTGTCATGGTGTATCTTATATATCATGGCATCCCTTCGCAGTTCCTTTTCCTTTTCCAATTGCCTGCAGAGGCAAACTATCCTGTAGTATCCTTGTCCTTGACTTTTCCATCCGACAGTGTATTAATATAGCAGATCCAACAAGTATAAACGAAAAAAAGAACAAGATTAAAAAAAAAACAGTAAACATAACATCAGATGAACACATCATCGTGGAGACTCTAGTCTCGCGTTGTCTAATGCTCGCAGTAGCAATGCAATATTAAACAGGCAAATCAGCAAAGAAACATGAAAACATAGAAATGCAGTCGTATGGTACAAGCCGATCAGCCAGCTCATCGGTAATTAGTGTGGTAAAGTAGGTGGGTGTAGGTGGACGTGTAAATGTCGTGGTAAGGCAGACAAGGTAGAATCGTGACGACTCGAATTAGTTGAGGGCCACTCCCAGCTCGAGGAGCAGCCGCACAAACCGTGTGTGCAGTTCAATAAAGAAGTCAGGCATGCCCAGAATCTCCGGAAGACCGCGTGCACGCAGCGACGCCACGGCCGCTGAACTGCTGCCGAGACCGCCAAATCCGCCAAAGCCTGCGTACCCAGGACCCATGCGCCGCGACAGGCCGTTGCCGGCCGCTACGAGGAAACTGCTGCCACCTGTATTGGAGAGGGACGACGGCTGGGTGGGCGGGGGTGATCGGTCCGACAGAGCCGAAGCCGAAGCCGAAGCCGAAGCCGAAGCCGAAGCGGCGGCGGCGGCAATAACTGCAGCGTTGCTCTCTTCTTGTGACTGCTGTCCCTGCTGGCTCAGAGCAACGCGCTCGGCCTCGGCATCGGCCAGCTGCTGGATCCAGGTAGCCAGATCGTTAAATGCCGCCGACACAAAGCCAAACGCCTTCATGGCCATGCGCTCGCGGTGGGTGTTGAGGGCAATCAGGGCATAGACACGCTTATGGCCGCGGGCGTGCATGTCAGCAACGCGAAAGACGTGGGCTGTCGTGTATCCGCCAGCCGGGTCGCCAAAGAACAGGGGACCGCCATTAGCAGCGGCAGCCGACGAGGCACTCGAGGCATGGGCACTACTGGCCGATGGAGAGCCAGTGGCCGACGAAAAGTACGAGGATGCGGGGGACATTTGCAACGGTGTCTGGGGTTGCGATGCTGTTGACGAGGCCGTCGACGAGGCGGGGCTGCGCGGCAGGGTCTCGAGTGTCAGGGTGCGGAGACACGACTGGCGGATGATACCAAAGGCATTGGCCGACACGGGCTCGTGCGTGGATGTGTAGTCGAGGTAGTGGGTGTGGCTGGAGGCGACGAGGCGCGACGCCGAAGACGACGTGCTGGAGCGTGAAGTTGCGACCGACGTCATTGTGCCTGTACGGCGGTGGTGGGCATTAGGATGAGCATGGCGGGCATGTCCTCTATGGTGGTGGTCATCACCTTCGTCGGACGATGTCGAGGATGACGCTGATGACAACGAAGGATGCAAAAAGGGCGACGACGAGGCATCACTCGGAGCATTGTCGTACACGCGAGCACATGGTACGCGGGTGCGCAGAGTAGGATTGCGCGTGTCCGTAGCACTCGCACTGTTGGTGCTGCTGTTACTTGACGCGCTGGCAGTGCTACTGTCCTGCTTACGCCGTGGCAGAGTCATGGCGCAGTTGTCGCAGGGCACGGCGCGCTTTGTCACTGAGTCATCGTATGTCTTGCGAAAGTTGCTGCTCGCTGCGTTGGCATAATTTGCAGAATTCACTGCTGCGGCTGCTGCAGCAGTGGCGTCGGGATGTGAGCGAGGCGTGATGGAGCGCGCAGGTGAGGCAGATGGGGGGCTTTTCTGCAGGTTGTTCAGGTTCATCTTTCGCAAGGCGTCGGCAACGGCATGTGTTGCAGCAGTTGCAGCAGTTGCAGCGGCGTGGGGTGTAGACGACGACGAGGAAGCGGTCGAGGCTGATTTGGATTTGGACGAGTTTGTGTTTGCGACAGAGTCGACGGCCGAGTTGACGGCGGATGCGACAGCCATCATGAGGTCAGGCACGTCGCTCTCATTGTCGTCGCAGTCGCATGAGTTGCATTTGACGGGCAGGCCTTCGGTGACCATGAGCGGAGTCGGGCCATGGACTTCGCAAAAGTGCGCAAGGCACAGCTGGAAATTGGGCATTAGTAACATGTTGTGGATGTGGATGTGGATGTGGATGTAAAGAAGGGTAGAGACGAGTCATGATGAAGGAGAGACTAGAAGATATAAGGAGAGAAGAAGGGGAGGGGAAATGAGAGACGGGGAAAAGGAGAAACAGAATAACAGAATAGATGCAAACAAAGACGGAGAGAAGCAGAATAAATGGAAAGCAAACGGAAAAGGAGGATGAGACGGGAGGAAAGAAAAGTGTAGTAAACGGTACACAATGCATCGATAAAATAAATAGATAAAAGCGGCAGACGAGTATAGGAGCAGAGGGGGATTATGGGCAGAATAGAAAAAGGCAAAGCGCAGGCTGGGACGGGATCGCTGATCAAAGAAGGAACAGAGCCAAAGGAGAGGGACAGGCTCGAGTTTCCTTTTCTGTCAGGCCAAGTAACCCAATGCGCTTGCATAGATAGGATCGCATGGAGTAAGGAGCAGGGAACGGGAGTATGGGGCATGGGATAGACGGGAGGGAAGACGGAGACGAAACAGATAGAGTGCACTGAAGGGGTGCGTGCAAGTGAGCAATATCGGTGTAACGGGTAGTCGTCAGAAGTCAGAAGAAAGGAGGACAAAAGAGAGGCCATGAGTAAGAGGTGTAAACAGGGCTGTCCTTGTTTCATTCCAGCCATACGTTGGGCAGCAGCCTCATGACACGAGAGGTGTAGAAATAGGAGATGCCGGAGAAGAGAAGAACAAATAAGAATCAAAGGCGTGGGGGGCGCTTTGACTGTATCAGGAGTGGGATCTGGTTGCAAGGTGATGATGGAGAGTATGGAAATAAAGGTCGACATCGACAATGAAGATGCGATCAAAGGTGGGGGTTTGTAGAGTTGTAGAGTGTATAGCGCAGGTCGCATATTGAGTCGACTGTTGTACGGAGTACACCGAAAGGAGTAGGTGAACCCTATGATGTAATGTAGAATAATACTTGGGTAGAGAGAAGTGTAGAACGGAGTCGGCGTCAGTCAGAGTCTGGGCGTGTTGTACATGTGGTACGGTAGACGGCAAGTATGGTAAGCCGAATAGATGACGATCAGGCAGGAACGGCTGTACTGTCGTTTGTTGTTGTTCTGTTCTTGTTCCTCTCCTTCTTCTCATGTTTTATGCTGTTGGACCGTTGGACAAACAAGGCGGCGAGATGGCTGGCGTTGGCGACGTGCATGGTGAGGTATGGCGTGTAAATGCGATAGAGAGACATGGCGATAGAGACAGGGTACAGAGACAGACAAAATACAAGTGACAATTGACAATTGACATAAAAGTCGCAGATAGAGTGCAACGGGCAATAAACGCAAATGCGTGTGACCGACAGACACAACAGACGCAACAGAAGAGAGTAGACGACTCGTCAGGTTGGACAGGCTTCTGTCACCTGTCATGGAAGAGAACAAAGAAGATCAAAGAGAAAGACGGATAACAGATAAACGACTGTTACTATTGAAGTCGCCAGTGCCAGTGTCCAGTGTCCAGTGTACCGTATTCAATGCTCAGTGCACCAGTAAAATCAGAATTAAACGTAAAGTGACAGGTCGAATGCGGCTGAAGTAACGAGGGATCTGTTTGTAGATTGGATGAAGTGCAAAGGAGTTGATTGAAAAAGATCGAAAAAGGAGACGGCAAAACGGTAACAAGGGAAAGGAGACAGAATAATAGAAAAGAAATAGAAACAAGAAAGAAAGGAGATGATCAACACAAACGGCACTGCCAGCTGGTGTGGATGCTCAATGCAGATGCAGGTGCAGGTAAAGAAGGACTGCAGACTGCAGCTGGCTGTAGGGCAAAGTGAGGTGCATGGCTTCGTGCAGAACTGCACAGGTTGTCAACTTACAATCGACGTCATGTTGCTCGCAGACGAAGGCTATCTTATCGACCTGCAGCGTTTGTGTTTTGTGTTTTGTATCTTTATATTTCCGTGCGTACTGTAATTGTAATTGTAATCCGTGTATATCGTATAAAAGTCTCGACGAAGAGGTAGACAAGTAGAGTCGCAGTAAAAAAAAAGTCGCAGTTTCACGTCGCAATGCAGCCAATGACTCCGCAATCGGCAGTGATATCAATTGGAGAAAAGAGAAGAGCAGAAAGTGGGCGTGACTAAAACGAGAGACGAGAGAAAAAAAGACGAGAAAAAAAGACGAGAGATCACAACCAAAAGGAGGAAGTTGAGAGACAGACACTGCCAGAGAGTGTCTAGATTCTGGAGGCAAGACGGAAGGTCGGGTGATCGAGGTCGGAGGATATTCGGAGAGACGGAGGACAAGATGGCAAGAGAAAGAGCTGTCGAGCCGGATGAGCGGGATTCACACACGACGAGAGAGTGTCAAAGGATCGAGGAAGGAAGAGTTGGAGAGTCGGAGAGGAGAGAGCTCGAATGATGGAGCAAATCAAAGAGTCGAGAAGGAAGAGCGAACAGGTGGAGGGCGGGGCTTGGAGACGAGTGTATAATACGACGTGGAGGGGTGTAGAGGTGGTCGAGGTGAGGAGAGAGGAGAGAGAGGAGAAGAGGAAGAGAGAGGAGAGGAAGAGAAGAAGGAGAAAGGAGATGTCGGGGCGTGTCGTCTTTCGAAGGTTTCGAGGAAAGAAGGTAAAGGTGAAGAAAGAAGAGAGCGAGAGAGCGAGGGTGAATAAGTAAAAGAGGAAGGGACAAATAGAGACAGGCGAATTGGCAAGGAAGGAACGACCGAGGTGAATGCACACAAGAGGAAGCAGCAAGCGTTAGCAAGCAGGAGGTAAGGTAAAAGAAGAAAAAAGTAAGGAAAGAGCAACGAATAGCGAGGGCGAATTGGAAGGAACACTTTTATTTTATTATTTATTATTTATAATTTATATTTTATATTTTATCTATACATTTTAGATAAGTGTGCTTGGAGTGAGCGATCCCGGGGAAGAACATGGCAAATCGATACATTCATAATTTAAGTTACAAAGGATTTGGTTCTTGATACGTGATGTAGAATATGTCGACGTAACAGCCACGGTGAACTGGGCAAATAGTAGAGAGTCATGAAGAAGCTGACTTGCACATGCTTAATGTCTAATATACAAAGAGAGACACAAAGGGAGGATGTGAAGACGTACCGAGAATAAAGAATGAGAGACAGACATACCGAAGATTGGATTAGACGTCAGACAGACATCAGACATCAGATCAGACATACCAGGCACGGAAGCGTACCGGAATAGAAAATACAATAGAAAATAGCCGGAATGCGGACGGCAATAGGAAATGGATATAGCCTAGCCAAAAGGGAAGGAAGGGGCAGAGAAGGAAGGAACGAGACGAAAGACTAGCGGGGGCACTAATACCGAGTCTGTGCCGTAGAGGCGGTAGAGAGGGCGATAGGTTTAGTGGACTAAGATAGGACAAAAAAGAAAAAGAAGGAAGAAATAAGGAAGAAAAAAGGAAGAAAGAAGGAAGAAAGAAAGAAGAAAACAAAGAGGGAGCCAGCTGGTATTGCAGAGGGAGAGAACATCAACATCATTGCAATTAGAATACGAAACATGACAGTAAATACCAAGTAATACTGCCCGGCTGCGATCCGAGGTTTATGTCTTGATCTTGCATTTGTAGTATTGCTTGCTTCTTGCTTCTTTTTGTTTCCTTTTTGTTTCCTTTTTTCTTTTTTGTTTCTTTCTGTTTTTGCTTGTTTCTTTCTTTGCATATTGTGCTAATTGCTATCTGCTTCTTCTTTGCTTACTTAATTGTCTTTCGGTATTTCGGTGTCGTATAGCTTCTTTGCTTTCTTGTTATTTGATTACTTTCTATTTTCTTCTTTTTCTTCTTCTTTTCTTTCTTCATTTCTTCTCTTCTCTTTTTTCTTCTTCTCTCTCTTCTCTCTCTCTTCTCTCTCTCTTCTCTCTCTCTTCTCTCTCTCTTCTCTCTCTCTTCTGCCTCCGTCACTGATTCAGCTTAATGCCGTTAACCCCATCACCCGCCACGCTGAATACGTAACGCCAAGGATCTTTATGCTAGCACAAGCTATTACATACGAGAATCCATATTTGCTTTCTTCAACTAGAGTCATGTATGTGTAATTGATGCAAGAATATGTTCTGCACAATGTTCTAGAAGACGATTATCTCCCCTTTAATTTCTATTCCATTAATACTTTATCTACTCACACCAAATTAGACCGGAGAATATGCCGGGTATCATCAACTAAGAGAAGATGCGGTGAGTAAGGTCAGCAGGTGTGAGAAGAGCAGAATAGAGCCTACTATTCACTACAAATAAATACAAATTACAATACAAAATAAATACAAATAAATACAAACCGCGCACATGGCAGCAGGGGTCGTGTTACAGAAGCCCAGCTATGAGTAGGAGCCCAAGGCAGACCGGCGAAACGTGGCCTGAGAGGGCCCAAAGACCCGGTCGTGGCGAGACGTCTCTAGTCCTCACCGAGAGAACAGGACAATTGTGTATACTCGTATACTTTGTTGTATTTTGCAAAGCGGCACAAGACGCAGACGCAGTGGCAATGTAGTGGGTTCGCCGGCAAGCAAACGTAATAGCTGCTTAGTAGAGACTGGAATCTAGCCATATGACATATGACGTATGATCGAGATGCCTGAAATCCCTCGTGGAATTAAGAGAACATCGGGACTCATCCTCCGACAGATCAGGACTCGAAATGTCTACTCCGACGACACCCAAGAAATACAATCTAATGCAACGGTGATTATCCCGGCTAGTCTACCCTACTACTAGAATGCATCTCCACATCGGTCAAGGAGACACGGTAGGCCAAAGTAACCCTCCTTTTCAGAGAACCCCTCGACAACTTCTAGAAGGCAAAAGTAGAAGAAGAATAGTGTACTCGGCAGAGGACGTGTCCGAGCGAGTTTCAGAGGTCAGGCAGGCAGCACAGCTATGGATGTACTTTGTATCTTGTATTTGTATCTAGTATATATTTGTATTTATTTGTATATTTCGTACAAGAATAAAGGCATCATCGATAGGAAGCCATTTAATGTACACTGTCTACAGTGTCGACTAAATACAAAGGTCACTGCTTCTTCCCAGACTCCTCCCGTTTTTCTAGAAGCTATCATGCTTGTAACTACCCATATAATCATTACTGAATACACTATAACAGCTACCTCTTTGAGATGTGTACATGTAGATACACACGATACACATGATGCACATGATGCAGATGTACATCTACATCAGTCGCCATCACATGCAAGCTCTCTTCCATAAAGTATCTCCAAAGTCGTCTGATATTAATATTATGTTATACGTTATGCTCAACACCCATGCTTCTATGTATGCTGCTTCACCCGACTAGTACTTGCGGTCTGGGTACGGGTCGACTTCCAGTCGCTTGGCTGCCGGCTCAGACACATACGACGACGTGTCCGACGTGGTGTCCGAACCATCTGTCACAACACCGCCGGCTACAGCCTGAGCCTGCAGACCGTACTTTTCCTCCCATAGCTTCCGCAGCACCCGGTAGATAAACATGTACTGGCTCTCTGCCTGCACCATCATCCGCCTCTGCTCGCGCAGCTGGTTGACCGTCGAGAAGATAATGTCGCTGCCGATGTCGTCTTCTGCCGCCGCCGCCCCGGCCGCCGCCGTATACGACTCGTCCTCAAAAACCCCAGCGTCCAGCTCCCTCTGCAGATGCTCTAGCGCAATAAACGTGCCCGACCGCCCGACGCCTGCACTGCAGTGCACAATTCGCGGGTTGTCATGGTCGGCATTCTTCTCTGCTGACAGTCGCATCAGTCCCAGGAAACTGTCCACGTCATCCAGCACGGGCACGCCAAAATCAGGCCATCGCTTGTACAAGAAGTGGTAGACAACCCGCTCGTCTTCAAAGTCGGTCATGTCAACGTCTGCATTTTCGGCTGCGAGCGGTGGTGATGCTTCTTTTTTGCTAGCATCCTCCTCCTCATCAATCTTTACGCCGCCTGTTGACGCCCCTGTTGATGTGGCCGTTGATGATGACGCTGGTCGCAGGGGTGCGCCGCCCATCTCCGTGTCGACATCCTCACTGCGCTGGACACTGAGAGAGACTCCGCCTTCTGCTTCCGTGGGTGTCTTGTGTGCTGGTGCCGCGGACGCCCGGCGGTGCACACGCATGACAATCCGCCGCAGCTCAATGGCGCCTCCATACGCTGTCTCTTCAATCGCCTCGCACCGCACAGTCGCCCGGAATCCGTCGCCAAACTCGTCGTGCTCGTTGATCTGCATTGGCGCATCGTCGGGGTGCCGCGGAAAGTACGGGTAGCACTTTTCTTGCATGCCCTCGTGCGTTTCCGTCAGCATCACAATCACTGCCGGCGACCGCAGCTGCTCGTACACCATGCGCCATACGTGGCCTACCGAGTTTTGCTTAGGGCCCTGCATGGCAATAAACCGGTCCGGCGGTCTCTCTTTCTCTTTGTTCCCGGCCGTTGTCGTCAGTGTAATCGGCGATGCGTTGATGTACTGCATGTGGCCCACCGGCACTTGTAGCTTAATGCGGTTCCTCTCCCACGGTTGGATGTTGATGTACCGGTCCAGCGACCGCGCATGTGCGCTGTTCACCCGTGCCCAGGGTCCCGTAGGCTGTACCATAGAGTGGCTGATCCGTGACCGCTCCAGCCACAGCAGTTCATGAAACTTCTGCTCCATTTCTGTGAAATCAGCAAACGCACGCATGGTTCAAATATAGGTAAATGATGTAGAAACCTACCCTGGGGTGTGGTGTTGAGGAAGGAGGGCATTGACGGCTTGTGTGAGCTCGCTACCGAGTGCATAGATTGCCGCTCGGGTTGTACACTACCAACTGTGCCAACAGTGCCCATGGTACTTATGCTCGCACCGCCGGTCCCCTTGGGTGGGCTCGGTGATGTGCCGTTGGTTGGGAATGATATGCTCTGCATCTGCACATTCTGCACATTGAGCCGGGCGGTCGGCGATGCCGGCATTGCCACGGTATTTGCCATTGCTGTCGGTGCTGTGCTTGTTGGTGTAGACGGTGGCGACTCGCGCGCCCGTTTTGTAGAGGATCTAAGGAGGTTTCGAAAGGGGGAGCGAGACGCCCGCATTGCGCCGCACATCTTTTGTTGTGTCGGGGTTGGTAGGGTAGACGTAGAAATAGAGGTAGGGGGAGTAGGCGTCTGCGACTGCAAATCACCTGGAGTCGAGGTCGGCGTCGCTGTCGGCAGTGGGGGAGCACTGTCCGTACTCATGTAGGGGGATACCGATGGCGCATGCGACGAGCTCGTCGTTGGTCGTGTGTTGTCATTGTCGGCGTGTATCGACGGCACCTTTGGTATCTCTGGTGGTGGTATAGAGGTAGAGGTAGAACTGGGTGCTGCAGTGGTGATCGTACCTGCAGACGTAGCCGGCCGTGGAGGCGGTGCGGGCGCAGAAAATGGTGTTTCGTGTGGTGGTACGGGAGTGCCGGCGCTGGAGATAATGCCCGATGGTATTCTCGTCTCTGTTGCCTCGGTCGTCGTTAACGGTGCGCCGCCTGCTGCATCTGCTGTCGCCTTCTTGTACCGCCGGAACCGAGAGAAGCGCTCCATTGCGACGGCGATGGATGACAATAGAGAGGACTGCACTGGCGTTGAAGGAGCAGCGTCGCAACGAGGTAGAGAGGTAGAGGTAGGAAGAGTCGAATAAGGTCGTGTGTCGGAGTATCGGTCCCAATAGGCGTAGGTAGCTAAGATGGCTGCGAGATTGATACCAGGGAAAACGAGACGAGACGTTAGACGAGATGATAGTCAAGACGATGGACAAGAGACAGACAAAAAGGAAGATATGAGACAAGCAGATCGGCAATCGGGCTGACTGACGATAGCGAGATGACTGCCGACAGACAAAGGTAACTCGGTAGTGATATGCAAGAGAAGGCAGATCGCAATGCAGAAAAAGAAACGAACAAGTGACCAAATTGACCAAATGACCAACGCAACAGACAAGTGAGACAGACAACTCAAACAATAAGCCAGACGGTACTCTTTAAAGTCGAGTCGAACAGTCGAGGTGCTGCTCTGATTATGCCGTCGACGGCACTAGAAGACTTTCTCTTGTTCTTTCTGTGGAGTTCAATGCAGCCTGCTCCGCAATACAGAATACAGGTAATGCGGTGGGGTTGAGTAGAGTAGTAGAGGTTCTTACTAGAGGGGGATGGACTCTCTCGAGACCGGCTGAAGAAGGAGCGACGGCTAGGAGGACAGGGGCCTTAGTTGGCCTTAGTTGGCCTTATTTGGCCTTAGTTGGAGACTTGGATGCTGAAAAGACGAGAGCTGATGTAGACAAAATACTGAACAAAGGGATCAGGACAAATTACCGTCTGGAGCACCACTGGAGCAGTAATATAAGCATGGAGCCTGACGGAGGCTATTAACGAGATACAGCTAGCTGCCGTCGGTGGAAGTTGTTGTGAGATTAGCTGGGCTATGCGTTGCTTGTACTGAGTAGAGATGCAGTTACTTGGAGCAGCGTTATTCCGAGGGTTAGCGACACGGCACCGTTGGCAGATGTGGAATTAGTGCAGCGGACAGACGCAAGAACAACACACTTATTCTCAAGTCTTTACCGGAGTGTCGGTGTCCAAGGGTCAGGCCAGAGGCGGAGTCGCCGCCGAATACGATGGCAGTGGGAACGGCAGTTGCAGCGATGCAACGCGTGACTGGTCTTGGAGATTACCAACAACAAGACCCTGGCTCGACTCCTGAACGACTGCGCCGCTTGCAGGGACCGTTTGCCGGCTGGTGTTATGCTGCCTCGTGGTGAGAGATGCTGGGCGCCACGTGGAGCTGCAGTGGACTTGGAGTTGTTGTTGTATTCCGAGTCGAATGCAGTACAGATCGCCAGGATAGTGATCGGGTTGATGTGTTTGTGTAGCAGATGTAGATGTAGATGTAGATGGGAAAGTAGATGTCGTTTGGGGAGGATGTCGACGATGCTACCAAAAGGGGTCAGCGACAGATCCTGTATATGTCAGCAGGAGGCAAACGTGCAGAAGGAAGGAGCGAGTGGGAGAGCAGTCCTTATGCTTCCCACAATTATGCAAGGGCTGGACGAACAGCGGCAGCGTGGGAGCAAGACACGGCAGGCGAGGGGCATGCGCAGTGTTCTCATACCTAATTGGTGAAGGCGCGATGCAGAGTCAGATACGGGTGGGCAGGTGCTCGACACTGACACTTCAGCCGGAGAGACCTCACGTGCTCGCTGTCTTCTCATCTTTGACTCTGGAGACAAGCTGTCTACAACAGGCTTATTCTGCAGATAATCGTGCTTAAGCTCCCGAGGCCGCACCTCCAATTTCAAACTATAGATAAATTCGTACATGAATATAAATAGCAATAATAATTAAATAATAAGAAGAATTCAAACAGTATAATACAATGCAGTAGTACAATAAATACAGTCCAGTAGTGAGGTTCCCATGCGCCATTCCAGTCCGTCTTGACATCGCCAAATCACATCCTAATCACGCCCTCAACTACAGATCAGGCATCTACACCCCCGAGTAAACACCCGATACGTACCGTCCGCATGTCGCCCGCTGCTCCATGCTCACCTTGTGCCCGTCTGCCAGCCGCACCGTCGTCTTGGGCGTCAGCGACATTCGCTCGCGCGTCAGGTCCAGGTTCGTCGTCGCCGCCTGCTGCACGCCCGTCGGTGCCTTGGGCGCCAGCGGCTCCAGTGCCAGCGGGCTCTTGGCCGCGGGGCCCGTCACCGTCGCCGCATCTAGCGGCGCAATGTGCACGGGCTCGCTCTGGTTGCTGCGCTTGCCCGTGCCCAGCTGGTAGTACTCGTTGCCTCCCCACCACAGCGTATCCAAGCCCCAGTTGGTGTCGTCGCTGCGCAGCTTCTTGCTAAAGCTCCTCTGAGCAGCCATGTAGGTGGCGTTCTGCAGCACGGCCATGGCGTGCGTGGCGCCCACTTCCATGTGTGCGAGGCGGATCGGCACCATGGACTTGAGGGTCTCGTTGTACTCGGCCAGGCCCGACAATGCGCGGATCTTGCTGGGGCCGGCGGTGGAAATGTGCACCCACTTGCCCGTGCCCAGCGTGCCGTAGATGCCTGAGCCACACGACCACGTATCAACCGTAATTTTGGACGACTGCGACAGGCCCTTGGGTATTACGTCCACCGTGAAGAACGACGTCGCACCACCGGCCGCAATCGACGTCACGACCGTTGTCGGCCGGTCTTGCCGCTGCAGCGCCACATTGTTGTTGCCGAGTGGTGTGCCGTCACTCACGGGCTCGTACAGCTTGTGCACGGGCACCTCGATCGGGCTGGCCGAGTGCTGCGCGCTCGGCGATGCTGGCACGCACAGCTGGCCCGTCGAGTTGTCGCCAAAGCTGTAGAGGCCCGTGCTGTCGGCACCGCCGCTGTTTTGGTTACCGGCACTGCTGTGGTGCCGCGCGAGCACGAGCGAGTGGTAGTCGCCCGTGGCGATCTGGGCCGCCGTAACGCCCTTGAGCCCGGGCACTTCATAGGCCGCATCCAGCGGCTTATCCTTGTTGCGCGTCTTCCACGTCAGACCGGGCACACCAAGCTGGCCACGTGCAGGGAACGACGAAAAGCTGGCGACGGCCGAGAAAACGCGGCCCTTGCTGGTCATCATCAGGCAGTGCTCTTGGCCGCTGCGGATATCGACGACACGCTCACCCCAGCCGAGGCCGGTCGGGGTCATGACTGTGCGGATACCCGAGGACACCAGATCCGTCACCGGTGCGGAGCTCCAGAGCCATGATGAAGAGGACGAAGATGCAGAGCTAAGCGGTGTGGGCTCAATCTTGAGGTCCTTCATGGACTGGGGAATGGAGTAAACAGTACCGTCGGACCCGAGGGCGATTACGCGGTCGTTGGACAATGTCACCTTGACAATGTTCCTGCCCTTGAGCGTCACGGCCGGCTCCAGCGAGACAGTGGGGGCTGCCGCCTTGGCCGCCTTGGAGTCCTTGACCAGCTTGGCCCAGATCGGCGCAGACGGCACTGCATCCCGGCCCCAGAAGCCAATGCCCCATTGCACAACATCGCCCTTCTCCGTCACGGCGACGCCAATGTCCTGGTCCAGCTTCAGGTCGCGCAGGACCTGGCCGTCAAAGAACTTGATGCGGCGCGGCTCGCGGATGTTGGCCTCGGCCGAGTCGGGTGCCACGACACGGCCGGCATTCGAGCCCCATGCATACACGCCCGGGTGCTCGACGCTGTGCTTGATCTGCCGGTGCTGCGGGCTCAGAGCATCCCGAATATCGCCTTGGTCTTGCGGGGGCGTCACGGCCGGCTCAAACTGGATCTCGGCCTTGGGGATCACGAGGCTGTACTGGCCGTCTTCCAGGCCGTCCTTGTTTTTCCTCGACTTGTTTTTGGCCGCGGGCTGGTCTTCGGCAAGGTAAGTGTTGTAGGCGTAGATGGCGGCACCCGTGACGAAAAAGGCGCCAAATGTCGTGGCCATGCCGCCGCGTCTGCGACGACCGCCGCTACGACGCCGTCCCGTTCTCATTTCATGCTTGTCGACGCCGAACCAGCGGACTTGCTGCGGTGCAGTTGCAGATACCAGAGAACACGGGGCCAGAGACGGTCTTGGGTTGAGTGCCGAGGCTGCCGTAGCCAGGCCGGCCTTGCGTAGTGAAGCCATTCTGGCTGTTGTGGCTGTAGATGTAGAGTGCAGCTTTCAGGGCTTCAGTTTAGGATCTGGAATTGATGTCTTCTAAATCACCCTACAAGAAGGCCCGTGTTGTAGAAATAGTAAAAGATAGACGACAGAATCCGAGGTCATGCATTCTTCATCTCATAATTCATGAGGAGTTACTCTAAAAGTACGCCGTAAGACACATTGATATCGCCAAACAGATTGAATTGAACGGATTTGAAGCTGGAAAAAAGTAGTGGCAATAGCTTAATCCTGATTCGGTGGGGTACATCGCTGTAGTCTAGCTCAAGCTCTATAGTTTACGTCTGGAACTGTCTCTTACTGTACCGCCAGTGCTCCATATTTCACGTGCTCGGCTTTCGCAGTACGCATTAGCTCAGCCTTGTTTCGTGATGCTTTGTATGTGCATTGTCAGTGATAGACTGAAGAGTTGGACTTATACTTAAGACATTTTGATTATTGCTTCTTGGGTTAAATAGCGAATCAAAACGTATTCTATATTTCTTGACTTTATGTCATCGAGAATTCACAATATAATATTTACATAATCATTAAACCGTCTTCTTTTTAAATAAGCAGCATTTCGACTGATAACACAGAACGGATTCAAATAAGTATTCTGCTTGCTTGACTGATAGAAGCCTGACCAATTTATACGACTATGCAATACAAGTCACACGTGCCACTATTTGCTTGATTTAATATGATTATGACGAATGCCTAGCAAGTAAACTCCCTTTCATAACAAGCATGGTCCCAACAGGAACAAGAACAAGAAACAAGACACGAAACAAACAGCAAAGCGATAAAAGACAACACAACAGACCTCTACTTGTAGAAATCAAACTTGTTCTCGTCGCTCGTCGTCTTGACCTGGCTCGAGTACGCATCCTCCAGGTCGACCTGGATAATGTTGTATCTGTTCTTGCGCACCGCCCGCAGACCGGCCTCCTGCATAATCGCCGCAATCACCGCACCCGACAGCGGGTCGTTGCGCACAATCAGACTGTCCAGGTCCACCTCGGGCGCCAGGCTCATCTTGCTTGCAATCGTCGAAAAGATGAGGCGACGCTCGCGGCGGTCACGCAGCGACGGGAACTCAATCTTGCGGTCCAGACGACCGGGACGCAGCAGCGCAGGGTCCAGCGTGTCCGCGCGGTTCGTCGCCATGATGACCTTGACGTTAGCTGTCTGGTCGAAACCATCCATCTGGTTCAGCAGCTCCAGTAGAATACGCTGCACTTCACGATCGGCACCCGTCTGGGCGTCGAACCGCTTGGTCGCAATGGCGTCAATCTCGTCGATGAAGATAATGGCAGGGGCGTTCTCGCGCGCCATGCGGAACACATCGCGCACCATGCGGGGACCTTCACCCAGGTACTTTTGCACAAACTCGGAACCGACGACACGGATAAAGTTGGCCGTCGTCGAGTTGGCCACGGCTTTAACCAGCATAGTCTTGCCGGTACCGGGCGGGCCGTACAGCAGCACACCGCGCGGCGGGTCGATACCGATCTGCTTGTAAAGGTCAAAGTGGGTGAGGGGCAGCTCGACGGCTTCGCGGATCTCTTGCTTCTGCATATCCAGGCCACCGACGTCGGCATATGACACATCGGGCTTCTCGTCAGAGCCGAGCATGGCAATGGACGAGTCGGCCTCTGGGGGGAGAATGTCCACGAGGGCGTTGGAGTGCCGATGCAGGGCCACCGAGGACGAGGGCTTGAGCAGCTCACGGTCGAGCGTGGACAGAATGCGGACGACGTAGTTGGAGCCGGTCGAAGACTGCACGATTCCCGTGTTCTGGTCAATGGCCTCCATAAATTGGCCAATGACCAGGGGCACACTCTGGATGCGCTTGATCTCCTCCTGCGCACGCACCAGCTCGCGCTTTAGGGATCTGTTTTGTTAGCATTGCCATGGCGTCTGTTGTTACTGTAGTTGTAGTTTGATCTTTCTTGTACAACACACCTCTGCTCATCCTTGATGTATTCCTCCTGCAGCTGAATGTACTCAAGCTGGCCTTGCAGCTTCTTCAGCGTGCCGTATTCGTCGCCACTCTCGGTTGCGGCGCCCTCAAAGTTGCCCAGACTCGGTATTGATGACTGGACAGGCTTCTTGTGCGGAGAGGAGTGAACACCCAGCGGCGTCTCTACCAGAGCGTCGGCCATGGTGGGTGGGATTTTAGAGAGGTGTAGCTGTGGGTGTAGATGTAGGGGTGGCCGGGAGCTTGCTGCCTCGGGAGGACACGATAGCGCAAATGGAGGCGTCACGTCGGAGACAGGTCGTAAGAGGGCAGTCGCTAAAGTCGTGGTCTATAAGCAAAGGTAAGGAGTTAGAAATTTGAGAGAATCTCTGTCGCCAGGGTCGTGGTTGATCGTCTTCGTGGTCTTGATGGTCGTGATGTCGTCGTGATGGAGAGGCGGAAGCAACACCACAGCAAGAGAAGCTGGTGGAGGCCCCACCCAAACACCAAGCAACCAGCAGCTTTGACGCGGCAGGTTGTCAGCCTGCCTTGCGGGCGACAGAGCAGGGGCATTGGCTACACGTGACACTATACGCATGACATATCACGTGCAAAGCATCAGACACTACCAGTAAACTTCTCGAAAGCAGGATAGCGCTGTTCTCTTTCAGAGGACCAACCATCTGGAACCCGTCAGAGCGGGTCGCCAAGAATGCGACATGATTGGCTATCCTCCGAAGTCGCAGACCAAACGACCCCACCAGGCTTCTCTTTCTAAGTGTTTTCCTCTTCATTTTTATTATTTTATTGGAAAGTAAATTCCATTAAATAATTCTCTTACACTATATTTTAGGCAAAGAAGAATAAGGATCAGCCAGAGGGTGACTTGTATGTGACTCCTCGAGGCTTGCAAAATTTCTCTCTTGCTCATCCGGGTAGCTTTTAATGAATAAAGTTTGGCATTATTTGTGTTTATTTCGTATTTAATAAAAATAATTTTCTCTTTCTTTCTCAATTCTCTCGTCTCCCTCTCCTGCTCCTTCCGTCTGGAATACTCTTTATATTTCCCTTCTTTCTGCTTTCCCCTCCTTCCCTTTTCCCTTTTCTTCTCCAGATTACTCTCTTCTCCAGATACCCCAATCTGTTTCTCATCTGCTTCACTCTACACAATATCTTTCTCAAGATACCCCTCCACAACAACCGCAGCCATGTCTACCTACTCTCTGCCCCAGTCTCACAAGGAGGTCAGTACCCCTCTATCTGAACATAGAGTGCACAGTGCAGAGCGCAGAGCGCAGAGCGCAGAGCGCAGAGCACGAGAGCTGAGAGCTTGAGCAATTGACTCTCGCAGCCTCGCGTCTTTGGCCATGCACCTTCAGAGCATGCCTCGATGGGCTCTCCAGCTCTGCAGCTCTACCATAATCAAACAACTTGGAACAAAAACTAACAGTCACAGATGCTCGAGAAGTCTCTCATTGAGACCGACCCCGAGGTCGCCGAGATCATGGTACGTCACCTTTAGAACCCCAGATCACGAGTCACTCTAGTCTCTATACCTTCGCTCCGACAAACAGACCATTAACACCCCTGCAGAAGCGCGAGATCCAGCGTCAGCGCGAGTCCATCATCCTGATCGCCTCGGAGAACGTCACTTCGCGCGCCGTCTTCGATGCTCTTGGATCGCCCATGTCCAACAAGTACTCCGAGGGTTACCCAGGTGCCCGCTACTACGGCGGCAACCAGCACATTGACGAGGTCGAGCTGCTGTGCCAGAAGCGTGCTCTGCAGGTTTTCAACCTCGACTCTGAGCGCTGGGGCGTCAACGTCCAGTGCCTGTCGGGCAGCCCTGCCAACCTGCAGGTGTACCAGTCCATCATGCCCGTTCACGGCCGCCTGATGGGCCTGGACCTGCCCCATGGTGGTCACCTGTCTCACGGTTACCAGACCCCCCAGAAAAAGATCTCGGCCGTCTCTACCTACTTTGAGACCATGCCCTACCGCGTCGACCTGGAGACCGGCATCATTGACTACGACACCCTGGAGAAGAACGCCATCCTGTTCCGCCCCAAGGTTCTGGTCGCCGGTACCTCTGCCTACTGCCGCCTGATCGACTACGCCCGCATGCGCAAGATTGCCGACTCTGTCGGCGCCTACCTGGTTGTCGACATGGCCCACATTTCGGGTCTGATCGCTGCCGGCGTCATCCCCTCGCCTTTCGAGTACGCCGACATTGTCACCACCACCACCCACAAGTCTCTGCGTGGCCCCCGCGGTGCCATGATCTTCTTCCGCAAGGGCGTCCGGTCGACTGACGCCAAGACTGGCAAGCAGACCCTGTACGATCTGGAGAACCCCATCAACTTCTCCGTCTTCCCCGGCCACCAGGGTGGCCCGCACAACCACACCATCACTGCTCTGACTGTTGCCCTGAAGCAGGCTGCTTCGCCCGAGTTCAAGCAGTACCAGAAGCAGGTTGTCGACAACGCCAAGGCTCTGGAGAACACCTTCAAGTCCCTGGGCTACAAGCTGGTTTCTGACGGCACCGACTCGCACATGGTCCTACTGGACCTGCGCTCGTTCTCTCTGGACGGTGCCCGTGTCGAGGCTGTCCTTGAGCAGATCAACATTGCCTGCAACAAGAACTCCATCCCCGGCGACAAGTCTGCTTTGACCCCCTGCGGTATCCGCATTGGCACCCCCGCCATGACTTCGCGTGGTTTCGGCACTGCCGACTTTGAGCGCGTTGCCAAGTACATTGACGCCGCTGTCAAGATCTGCAAGGATGTCCAGGGTGCTCTGCCCAAGGAAGCCAACAAGCTCAAGGACTTCAAGGCCAAGGTTGCCGGTGGCGAGGTTGAGGCCATCAACAGCCTGCGCGCCGAGATTGCCTCGTGGTGCAGCACCTTCCCCCTCCCCGTTGAGGGCTGGCGTGTCGATGCCGGTATCTAAGCTATAGGCAGATATCGGAAGATGTTGTTTAGCTGTTTGCTAATAGCTATCAGCTAGTGACGTAAAAGGAGTGAGAGGAGATACCAGTTTCAACATTTCGGCGAGACATTTTATTCGTGAATGCACGAACACTTCAACATATTATGGGAATAAGGAAATAAAAACCACGGAAAAACGGGAGGATAAGCATTATGTTTTTGCATTTATTGATTTTTGGATTGGATTAAACTATGAGATTATGATATCTTTAGCATGTCACAATATCACACCAGCTTTCAACAAGAAAGTTGAAGCCCACACTTTCAACAAAGTATGAGGAATTAACGGGTTACGATACATTGAGGATGCGTATTAAGTGATTTTTAGAAAGTGATTTTTCTCGTATAGTAGCTCCGTAGCCGGCTAAAGCAACTTTCTTAATCTTTATCGGATTATCGTTCAAGCTGCAAGAATACTCCGACTATCAGAGAGCTTGCATGAAACATGCCGCCTCTGCCCAACCCGTCAACCTATCAGCAAGCACCAGCGCAGCCGTGCAGTAGTTTTTTGTTTCGCTAGTGTATATTCTTTACTCGAGAAAGAGTTGTACACCGTTGCTCACGGGAACAGACTCGTGCCGAGTAGTACAAGAGCGGCAGCGTGTAGCTCGCCGTTGAACTGGTGGCACACACTCGCTGTGTCTATTATGTAATAATCTCTATTCCATTTTCTCTCTTCGTCTCGCCGCCTTCGGCAAGCATTGATGAAGAAGAGGAAAGAGTGACGGCAGGTGGAGCTCCACATGTGGAGATTGCTATACAGTCATAATGGTCCGTTTGTCTCTACTTGTCGCTGCTCTTACTTGCATGAAAGTCACAACAAGACCAAATGTTTGGACCTGCCTGTTGTCTGGATCTGCCTATCATGTATAGACAGGTAGATATCGGGCTTTCCCTGCAGTCACTTTTTGCCGTTGTTGTCTGCAGTCTTGGTGAGCTGGCCTCGTTGGCCTAATTCTAATAAAATTATTACTGCCTGAACCCTGTTTGTAAATATCCCCACTTTTACATGTACTCAGTAATAATACAGTGTAAATGGCCTGTGGTCCATCACCCATGATTATGGAGATGGAGAAAGGGCCAGACGGCGAGACGGCGTACCAGACGTGGGAAAGTGGAGACGGGTCCCCTCCAGGACTGCCGGGCGTAGGTATCTTGAGACTCATATACAAGTAGCGTAGACTCATGTTAAGGACACTCACAGACGGTATAGAGATCGACTGCAGAACAGGTTCAAATTATGGGAAAGAGCGTGTAGATGTAAAGATGTAAGAGGAAGGAACGACAGAACAGCAAAGAGAGATGCGCACAAAAAGAAAGCGCACAAAAAGCAGAGTGCGTCGTTCTTTCCATGTAAGTACTGTCTCGAACACCCCTGCGATAAGCCTGGTTCCTGCCTCCTGCCTCTGTCTACGGCGTATCGACCGTGCATACTCATACTGCGTATTAGCAAATATACAGTCGCAGCCGGAGATTCTCTCTACTTGTACTTCATGCCTGCCCATCCCATACATGTCGTTCTCTGTACAAAATACATTAACCATACCTACCCCCTCTCTGCCTGCCTCCTGCATGCCTCCTGCCTCCGCTGCCTCCTACCCTGCCGCCTCGTCTACGAGCCTTCTTGTTTCGTTTCGCCCAACGGTTTTTCCTTCTGTTTTGTATTTCTCCTCCTTCCTTATTTCTGCCTCGCCCTTTCCTCTTTCCTTCTTTCTCCTACCAATCCATCGTCTGCCACCCCCATATATATCTATCCTTACCAACGTCCAGCCCAACTCTCAACAACTCTCGACTCTTCTCTCTACACTCATTTTCTCACCTTGCCTATCGACATCACTGGCCTTTACTCTCGCCAACTTCTGCTTCTGCGTGCTATAGCTTCGCTCTGCCTCTCTTACAAGCACGCCGTTCATCTCACACCACGTCCACGCCCAATCTGACACAACAGAACGACAAACCCCCTCCTTTCGCCACCGCTGCCTCTACCTCTTTAGCCCCAGAGCCTCAGTCAAGCCTAAAGACCAAAGACAAGACAAAGATAAAGACAAGACCGACAGGTTTACCCCAACAGAGCCCCAGTCCCAAAACTGCATTCAAAGCTCGCTCTGTCGTCTTATCGCTCTCGCGTATCCCACTCAGGTCAAACGAGAATCCCGAGCAGACCCGATTAGTGTTTAGTGTCGACTCAGCAGATCACGCACACGACCTTTTGCTTTCTTATTTTCTTTTTACTCTCTCTTTCCTTCTTGTCTCTGATTCTCCTTTTTCGTCTACTTTATTCTTTGTTTTTCTTTTACTATTATCCATCCACGAACTTCAACCACCATGTCCTCCTCGATCCCCATTCCGCCTCAGGCTTCGGGCAGCAGCCATCACGACCGCAAGCCCCGCCATCACCACAACCTTCGTTCCATGGACGCTTCCATGTCTATGTCCATGGACTCACCCGCTACGTCGTCTGAGATGAGCCCTTCCATTTCTGCGTCGTCTTCCTCCTCGTCCACCGCTTCTCCATCGTCGCTCTACTCGGCTGGTACACCACGCACCCGTTCTGCCAAGGGCAAGGAGCCCGTCACACCGCTCTCGCAGCTGTCACAATCCGGGCCCGTGGCCACGCCGACACGAAAGGAGCAGCAGATGCACCGCCGCCGACCAAGTCTTTTGAGTAGGTCTTTCATCCTTTAATTATACTCTTTATAGTTTTATGATTCTTAACAATCAGGTCCTGCCATCCTCCACCAAGAAGCACATGTCATCAACATTGGCGACCCCGACGGTGCCCCCCGACTCATCTCCTACCTCTCGTCCAGCCAGGGCTTCATTTGGAACCCCGAGATTTTTGTGCCGTCGTATGTCGACTACGACTACACTCCGATTGAGAACTGCCGCGAGCCGATTATTGAGATCTTCCTAAGCGACGAGGACATACAGAAAATCTACCCCCAGTAGATGCCGATACGATGGGTGTATCGTGCTATTGATCGTGCTATCACGAAACCGACCCACACGATCTCGTTATCACGTCGACTCAAGATAGCCTCTGGACTGTCTATGAGACAGCACGGCAACTTTCTATTTGACTCAACCCCTCACGACTACTGTATTTACTTCTACGCTATTCACTTTATTCACACCACGATACCATATGGGCGACTTGAACGGTATGCTTGACTATCCGGCCGTCCAACACACCGAAAGACTACGTCATCAGCCATTCCGCGTCCTCTCGACTTGCTTCTTGCCTCGGACTCACGTCTCATTTCACCACTCGATTTCACTTTACGGCGCACTGTTGGGATTATATAGCCTTGGGTTGCAAGGGCGTTTGCAGCTTGTTTTCTTTTCCTTCTCTCCTTTTTTCTCGTCTTCTCGCCGTCTCTGCGCTATTCATTTTCACTGACGTTTCTCTTCTCCAACTGTGTTATTGCATGCAAACTCTAGGATAGAGTGTTTTTTGCTGTTTATCCTTCTCTATCTACTATTACTGCTGGGCTACTGCTTGTCTTTATTATTGTTGCTGATTGCTATTCTCGCTGCTCATTGTTTACTATTTACGGACGAACGGGTTATCGGCGGAATGGAATGCTCTTCAATACGAAACACTATATTACATCACGCGCACTAGACAAGCACACGGAGTCTGTGTATCTGCTAGATACTGGTTTTGGTCATCTTTCATTCTTTATAGTTTTTATAATAGAGAAATTACTATTTTATAAAAGGCGACTCAGCTGATTGTCAGTGTCGTATTGTCATTCTTGGCGGTGTTTATAGTGGCAGATTTGCAGATTTACGTTGCAGGTGGTGCGATAAGATAACAAGATACCACTGTAGTCTAGCGTCTGTGTAGGGTCAGCCGTAGCCTTGTAAGGGCGGGTGCTGAGAGCTGACCCCAGAGAGTAAACACTGGTAAATACTACCATCAGCACTGTAAATAATAGACACTCAACACTCAACGCGGCGCGTCACTGGCAACCACGACATTCAATTTAGCATTTCGATATCAACAACCTCAACGCTGCGCACCTTTTACCCTTTGAAAGTGCACACACAAGACAGCCACCATGGACCCCCACCACCGGAAGATTGAGCTGCAGTCGCCCGAAGACTTTGCCTACCTTGTCGACAATGTCCGCCGCGCCGCCGCCGAGTCTGTCCTGGCCGCCTTTCCGCCGGTTGAGGTCGCCGAGCCAAAGCCGGCCAAGAACGCAAAGACGTCCAGCAAGTCCAAAAAGATTGACCAAGACGACCTCCATACGCGCGTCGAAGCCCTTGTGACCGAGTACATCCACCGCACATTTGCCCTCGCCGCGCCCAACCTCAGCATCAACGGCGGCGACGTCGACCCGTCGCTGCTGGAGGATAAGTCCAACAGCAAAAAGGAGGAGGACACCGAACCCCAGGAGGAGCCGTTTGACATTCGCAAGCGGCAGCGCGTCGAGGACCTGTCGCGCGACGAAGAAGATCTGCTGCGCGACATTGCCCTGCTGAAACGCAAGGTGCCGCCGGCCGCTGTGCGCGCGCGTGAGCAGGCCCTGGCGAGCGCGCTGGCGGCGGATGCGGCCACGGTTGCGGCCCTGGGCGAGGCCGAGGTCGAGACCGACTTTGTCGACGACAAGGAGCAAGAGACGGCGGAAGAGGCCGCCACGTTCTCGGCGGCGGTCGCGGGCCTCGGTCGGCTCAAGCAGGCCATGCCGGCCACCGTGGCGCGTATGGAGCGGGCACGCGTGGCGGCAGACTATGCTGTGAAGGAGCGGTAGCTGCTTCAAAGACAAATATTGATTGGGACTCATTGGGCTTATGGTTTACTTGGAATATGTATATATTAGGACGGCGTTTGGGTAGATACCACGGAATCAAGAATGTTTTACACAGATCGACATGACCGTCTTAGTGTCAAGACATCAAAACGCTAATAAAGAACAAGAAAATCAAGATGAACTCATTGATGATAATGGCTAGCTATTAGAGACAGCTGAACACGATGCAGTAACTAACGACGCAAGGAGCCAACAGAGCCTGCATGGTTATCTATATAGCACTCGACACATGTAAAAAAGATCACAAAAAAAATTGTATTTATAATTTGCTCTGATGTCCAAATGCCCCCTCGTCTATCCTCATGCTTCGTAACCGTGTGACGCTGCCAAGAGTCTGCTAAGAGTCTAACCAGAATCAGAGTCTGCTTAAAGTCTGCTCAAAAAAAGAAAACAAAGATACCAGAAATCAATCAACCAAGCACCCGGACTTTCTAAGCAGCAGCGGGTGCCTTGGCACCGGCACCCTCAACAGGGGCCTGCAGGTCAATGCCCTCTGTTGATGTCGACACTGGTGCGGCAGCAGCAGCAGGGGCAGCAGCAGCCTCGCCCTCCTTCTTCTCCCACGCGGCAGGCTTGAACCACTCGTCCTCGCGCCACGGGCCCATATCCGACAAGGCGCAGCCGCCGGGGCACTCACACGAACCGCCAAACTGCTTGGGCAGGTTCTCGGGCGCCACCTGCTGGAACAGCTCCTTCTGGTACGAGCCGCCCAAGATGTGGATCTTGGCCACAGTGACGGGGTCCAGCCAGGCCTTGATAATGCCCCAGACGGTCGAGAAGCCCCAGGGCGCGTTGATCAGGTAGAAGCGGCCGAGACGCTCGGGGTAGTAGTTTTGTGACAGGCCGGAAGCCTGCTTGATGTAGGTGAAGACCTGGGGCGCCTTGGACAGGCCGACTCCCTTCATGTCCATGATGGTGCAGCAGGTCTCGAGCAGCTGGTTGGCCTTGCGCGAGCAGGCGGGCAGACGGGGGTCGGCGAGGCGCTCGTACTCGACAGCCAGGTTGGTCAGCATGCGCTCGGCGGTGGTCACCTTGTACATAGCGGTCAGGTCAATGTTGCCGAGGGCCTCGATGTAGACGGGACGGCCGTCACGGTCCGTCTTATGGTAGTACTGGGGGTAAAAGGCCGAGACCTGCTCCTTCTCGGGGTACTCCCAGGTGGCAACGAGGTCGTCGAGGCCGGTCTCCTTGCGCCAGTTCTCGCACTCGACAAACATGGTCTTGGCCAGGTTGACGTCGAACTTGCGCGCACGCAGGAAGCGCAGCTGCAGTAGTTAGTAAGGTGGTGGCTGCAGATACAGGGAGAAATTGAGGCTGCCTACCAGAGTCAGGGTGTCGAGACGCTTAGTGTAGCCCTCGGACTCCAGCAACAGGCGGAACTGGTGAACCTGGGCCTGCTGCTCGGGGGTCAAGTGGCCCGGGTGGCCGGAGAGGGCCGTCGGTGACACAATCGGGTAGTCATACTTGTCGTACTTGGGGTCGAGCTCCATGCCGCCATTCTTATCCTTTTCTGCCGCCATTGTGCTGGGTGTTTATAGAGGTGGTGGTGGTGGTGAGGGTGGTGAGGGTAAGGTGTGTTGGTGGTGTTGGGAGAGGAAGAGTGTTATCGGCGGATGGGTGAAGAAAAGAGAAGAGAAGTTGCGAAGCGAGAAGGAACGACAACTCTGAAGTAGCGGTCGTTGGCAGTAGCTCTAACCTAAATTAAAGGGAGAAAAGGAGGAAGGAGCAAAGACGAGGGCTCAGTGGGGGAGGAGATACTGGAGTTATTAGGGGGGTAATGGTACGTACCCGTCGCACTGCAAGAAGAGGCAAGAGAGAGGCAGCGTTGCCTTTTTCTGTCGCCAGACCCACTTTGTAAAGAGGACCCTAGGACTCCAGAAGTGAACGAGGGCGGTGGAGGTGGTTGTGGCGGTAAGCTGTGGTTTTAAGGATAGCTACGTGGTAATAGAAAATGAATCTTGTTTCAATATTTTCGACGGGCTTATACGACAATTGATAGCATGTTCACATCAAGTCGTGGCGGTAGAAACTAAAGAACGGGGGCTATGAGGCTTATATAAGCAGCCGAAACTTGGAACAAGGAAATGCCAGCTCAACAAGGAAGGAGCGATCCAGCAGGCCCTCTCGATGACGAAGTTACGAGACTACTGCCAGCGGGCTAATTAATGACTGCCAACGAATGTCGATGACTGCAAACTTACATAATACAAAAATACATTAGAACAAGACATAATCTGCAATTGGGCCAGGCACGCCAGGCTTCAGCAATAGTAGCCCCGCATTTCAAGCAAAAGGGGTCTCAGTGTTCCGTCTGATAGTGATATCAGTGTTTTACTAGGCTCCGAGCTCATGCTCTAGACGCAAGCATTACGCAGCGCAATTTCGCTCCCTCTAGATATAGTAGAATTCAAATTGAACATTGTAGAATTAGAAACTAGGAGATTAAAGAGGCTAAGTCTGCAGATTAAGGTAAAGTCCAAATATTATTTAAATGTTGATTTGGTAGCCTTTAGCGAATAGTAACCATTGAAATAGTCCCGATGACGATTACATAAGCAGTGCACATTTGAGATGCAAAATGATCAATTTCAGATTCAACTTTTATGCCATTAAATTCCGTTATATTCAGAGAGACGCCTGCCTTAACCATCCTCGCTGGCACCGGCTTTGCTACTTGTCTTGCTGGCCAGCTCGGCATCCGTCTTCTCCTTGCGCTTCTGCACCACATCCCAGTTGTAGACGCGCGCAATGGCGACCTCCATGGTGGTGATCTGCTCGCGCAGGAACTCGAGGTCCTCTTCGCAATTGCTGCGGCTCGTCTGAGCGGCCGTCAGCTTCTGCTGCAGCAAGGCCTGTGCCTCGTCGATGGGATACGACAGCATCACGTTGGCACCGAGCCAGAGGTAGACCTCGTCGGTGGGCGGGATGGTGGCCTTGGCGTAGAGCGTGTCGTTGAGCTCAAACGTGGTCTCGATGGGCGCGTTGTCGTCGTCATCGTCGTCGTCGTCGCTGTCGAGGTCGTCGTCGTCATCTTTTGCCTTGGTAGCTCCTGGCCTCCGGGTCTGCAGAAACTTGACAGTCTCGAGGGTCTTGCGAATGTCGGGCAGCTTCTCGTCCAGACCGGCCACACGGCGCTGCAGATTCTGCTCCATGAACTGGTACTTTGAGATCATCTCCTGGAAGCGGCGCAGCGTGGGCTCGACCTCTTCGCGCGAGGTGACATAGTCTTCGACCTTGTCGACAAAGGGGGCCTGCGGGATGCCCCGAGGGTTGGTCGCAACGTCCCTATGCTGTTAGATGTGTATATTTGGCAGAGAGGAAGGAATAGCGAATACTTACTTTGAACTTGAGCTTGCCATGGTTGCGATGTGCGTTGCTGCAGTCAACGTGAGCACGAGCACAAGCACAAGCCTCAATTACGAGAGCCTCGACCACATGGAGCTTCACCCCACCAAAAGCAGGGTATAGGCGGTGATGGGGGGCAGTACTGATGAAGTACCTATTTTACTATTTTACTAAATACACTATACTTACACGCTCGTACGACACATTAACCATTCAGCTTCACCAAAGCACAACGTTTGTGGTTATGTCAGTCGATTTCGAATATTTTACAAGCTTGTGAAACATATTTTAATTACATGAACAATCAATCAATCAGTTGATAAGTACTTGATAATTGAAGATCAGTAGAAGACGAGGATGAATAAACAAGATAAAAGAAAATATAAAAAAGAAAAAGGAAAGATGAAAGAAAATCATGTACATATATACATAGATATATACAAGTACTCAGACAACAACTCATCCACGCACTAAAGTGCCTGCCTCTGCGAGTCAGCGGTGCCGTTAACGGGCAGATTGTAGGCCCTTCGGTGCCCGTGTCGGTGATCTCAAAACTGACCGTCTGCACAAAGTTGGCCGTGCCGTT
Organism: Ophiostoma himal-ulmi; assembly: GCA_029299165.1. Classification (NCBI taxonomy): domain Eukaryota; kingdom Fungi; phylum Ascomycota; class Sordariomycetes; order Ophiostomatales; family Ophiostomataceae; genus Ophiostoma; species Ophiostoma himal-ulmi. The sequence goes on from JANSME010000012.1 coordinate 209,071, forward strand.
GAACGACAGGCTCGACACACTGAGTAGGCCAAGGGTGTTGACGGCATCGTAGACACTGACCAGGCAGCTGTACATGCGGACGCCGTCGTTGAACTCAACTGGCTTTGCACAGGCCGCCAGTAGGTCGCTCGTCTTTATGTCCTGGGCACGATCGACGACGACGTACGTGCCGTTGGCGATCCGCGCCAGCTTCAGCGGCACGCACTTGAATAGAATGAGTACCAAAATGAGCGTGGGATGAAGTCTGCTGTCTAGTATAATCAAATGAACCAAGAAGAATCAACACGTATATATGTCTACTCTTCCCGGCTTGATCGATGGGCTCATCGTTGCAATGCCATCTCGTTGACGACCCGAGGCCGCAGTCTCGTCGTCTTCGTCACTGTACCTGGGCATATCAACGACGTCGCTTCGCCAAGCAGTGGCCATAACTCCAGTTCGACACAATGTTACACATCTCTTGGACAGCGATGATGAATGGCAATGCTCCATCTTGCGATCTACAGCCATCAAAGACAGAGCATGCCTTTGTATATGCTGCGGCTACAAGACACCATTTCATATCATCAAAAATGAGATGCCACTCAAGTGTGGCCCATATATCTGTCAAACTTGACTGCTGCCCGGCCTGCCGAGCTCAAAGCACGTCTGGACTTATTCAAATAAGCATAATGTCCCTGTCGATCGCGCCCCATGGACTAGACGCAACGTAGTTTAGATGCCCGCAAGCGACGACCACCACGTCTGTAACGCTGTTGAAGGATACAGTGTAGTGCGGGCTGCTATCCCTCTAGTTGAAAGTAGATTACCACTAGACTTGTTGGGCAGATCACAGCGGCATTTGTATTGTTGTGCTATTTTCAATGGCAGATCATCAGGTGTTGCTTGTTCATATCACACAGCTCCAACACCCGCATCTCCATCTTAAGAGGCTGCTTGTTCTGCTTCCAGCTGCTCTTTCCGCCTGTGCCGCTGTATCAGATTGTACGCATCGTGCCGTGTCACATACGTGCTGTCAATCTGCGCCATGATGTCCGCCATGCGCACGCCCTGCTTGTGCAGATCGATGATCTGCTTTTCCGTCACGGGATGCACCCTCTTCCGCCGGTAGATGGGAAACTCGGTCGGCGGCGTGTAGGGGTGGTTGTGCTCGTGCGCGGCTTCCTGGATGGCCCAGTGCCGGAGGACGGTGCCGATGACCGGCCCCGGTTGCAGCTGCAGCTTGATGCGCGTGGTAAAGGGGCAGTTTGTCATTTGCGTTGTCGTCTTGCGGCGCTTGCTAACGTCGGCAATGGCCTGTGATTTGCGGATGTAGCCCTTGGCGCAGCGGTAGGTGAACTGGCGCGCATTGTCGTTGTCGCCCGACGGATACCGGCGGTGGTAGACCAGCGAGTAGCCGTTGTCAAAGGCGTGCATCTGGGCGGCGTGGATGGCCTGTTCGCTGGTGTCATAGCTGTAGCAAGGCGGTGGTGGGCCACATGGCCGTGGTGTTTGAGTGTCGTCGGACTTTGAGGTAGCCATGGGTAGGTGTTTGGTGTGGAAGACGAGATGCAGATGGCGATGCTGGTGTCGACTAAGAAGTCGCCTTTTGAGATGTTGGTGATGTCTGTTCACCCTACATTGAAGTCCTCTGATTGGCCAATCTGGTCGGTACCATCAAATAAGTGGGTATACGGTGGCCTGGTATGCAACTCAAGTTGCGTGATAAACGCTCAATAAGATATCAGACTGAAAAGCATCACGTCTCATCGTATCTCAAGGTACGAGTACCAAATTATAATTGAAACTGTTGAAATTGGAGCCATCCCTCTGGGCCCGTTTCCGCTTAAAATACAAGAAATAATAGTGACAAAGTAGTATAAAATAATAAATAAAGTATAAACAGATAAAAAGTGAAAAATATGAAAAGAAAATAGAAAAGAAAAGGAAATAAATGCAAATCGAAATAGAATGCAAAAAGAAAACCCGCTGCTCGTATCATCATGTCCTTTTAAATGTTACAACGACTGACTAGTCTGTATCTGCGTTTCTTTGACGCGCGTCGACATCCTCTGCTGTTCGACCTGACCCAACTCGACTCTCTTCTGAACTTTGCCTGTTCGCATGCTCACATGCTCACATGCTATCCTCCATCTCTCCAGACTCGCCCGCCTCGATATCGCCGTCTTCCCCAGACGACATCATCTCAGACGCATTGATCATGCTCGGATTGACTGACTGGTCTATGCTCTGGTTTACGCTCTGATTGACAGAATGCTTGACAGAATGGTGCGGGTTCGCGCGACGCGAGATCACCGATGACGACGCAAACATGCTCGAGTTCTCGTCGTCCATGTTGGCATCCTCGTCAAGCATATCCGAGCTCTCTTCCGACTCGGACGACTGGCTGAACGGCGGGTAGAACATGGCCGGCTGCGGCAGCTTGACCGGCTCGCGCTGGCCATAAACAACACTCAAGTACTGCGCGACGACGGGCGGCGTCGGCGGGTGTGTGCCCTGCGGCTGGAACGTGGGCACGGCCGCCGAGATGGGTGCTGTCTGCTTCTTGAGAGCGGCCACACGGCGCGCCAGCGACGACATGGAGAATGCGCCGGCACTGCTACTTTGACTCTGACTCTGGGAGTTGCTGTGAAACGAAGTGACTCCACTCAAGACGTCACCCTCAGCATCCGTGTCGAGATCATCGTCGTACTCAATCGCATTGGCAGTCCGGAACGGCCGCTGTGTCGTGACGCGCACGTTAAAGTGGTCATCGGGCATCACGCCGCTGAGTCCAGATGCCTCGAGGTGCGGCTCCCGGCTTTCAATCGTGGTGATATCCGTCCTGCCGCCGCGGCTGCCACCGCCCAGGTACGAGCTGCTGGCTGGACTGCTGCTGCCGTCGCGCAGCCGCAAGCCCTTGAAATAGCCAGGCGGCACGTGCTCCATAAACAGAATCTCGTTGTCCGGAACTTCCTCATTGCTGGCCGTGCTGTAGCTGGCTGAGCTGCTCATATTGTCGCCGCTGCCAGCATTCTTGATGGCACCGCCGCCAAGAGCACCAGTGCCGTTGCCGCGGCCGACAGTGCCGATACCCAGCAGACCAAGACCGGCCCATTCTTCGCGCGAAAGGCTAAGATAGTCGGTCAGTGGCCGGAAGGGGATCAGCGAACCAGATGACGACCGGTGGATCGTCGGCCGGCCCTGCAGAACCTCGTCGACAGAGTCTTGGGTCTGATTTGTCGACGTCATGTACGTCGCCGGGCTCGTTTCGCCGCCGCTGTCGCCTGCCAAGTCGGTGCAGAACGGCATGCCGCTGTAGTACACTAGCACACCGTCTGACTTGCGCCGCTTGCGGTTGTTGGACGACCCCGACCGGCTCATCTCGTAGCTGTGACCATGGCCATGGCCATGTCCGTAGCGGGAGATGTCAATGTTGCTGTTGCTGTTGGTCATGCTCATGCTGTGATGGCGGTTGGCCATGTTCATAATGACATTAGTCGAGCTCTTTGTTTTGCTCTTGCCCTTGCTTTTGTCGCCGGCAGTGCTGACGTCCAGCATGTCCGAGTCTTGCGTGGACCTGTCCTCGGACGTCATCACAGGAGACGATGTTTGGCGCACAAAGAGTGGCTTGTAGTGGAAGCTGGATGACGCGCCCGAATGGTGCATGCCGTTCTTGGACCGTTTCTTACCGCTCGACATGCCCGACACCGATCCCCCGTGGCCCGACATCTTGGTCCGCTTGCGGTGACCGGCCTCGTCCGATCCGTCACCACCGTCCGTCGATGTGCTCTGCTGCGACAGGTCGCCTGCACTGCCATCGCTGCTAAACTTGGTGCCGTCCGTCCCGCCGCGCCAGCGGATCTTTTGTCCGTCGGGCGACAGCTGAAACTTGGTGCTCTTCTCCACGACCGCCTGGCGAATAAAATCTGGTGCCACATTAAAAATGTGCAGCTGCGCCAGGTTGGACAAGAGATTAAGGTACACCCACCCATTAGCGTCTGGTGACACGTCAATCGTAGTCGCAACGCTTCTAGGCCCAATTTCCGGTGGCACAAGACCCAGGTGACGAATGTACTCCATATTCTCTGAAGGTACTTGTACGCGGTCGGGATCGAGATCGAGCGGGCGTGTTGGCCGCTGTTCAGGCAGACTTGAGCCAGGTGGTGACTTGCCCGTGCCGTTGCCGGACGCTGTGTTACTTGTGTTGCCGCTTCCGTTGCCGCTCGTGTTGCCAGTGCCGGTTCCACTGCCGTTGTTGGCGTTGCCGGCACCGGCACCGTTGCCGTTTCCGCTGCCGTTGGCTGTGTCGTCGCCGTTGGAGTTGGAGTGAGAGGTGGAAACGTTATCCTGCGATCTCGGCTTCTTATGTCCGCCGTGTCGTGACTGGATGCGTGCCTCGCGGACAGGTTCCGGATTAACTGGTCCAGTTTGTGCCGCTTGGACTGTCGTAGGTACGGACAATGATCCTAAAGCTGGTGCTACCAGTGTTTTTGGTAGTATTGTGCCTGCGCCTGCCAGAGCCTTGGGTGGATTTGTCAACATAGCTGGTGCACTTGCGTGTTCAGCAGGGCCGCTGCCGCTGCCGCCATCGCCGTCACCGCTTCCTTTGCTGCCACCACTGCCGCTCTTGCCGGCGTTGGGTGCTGACGATGCGACAGCAGCTGGGCCGGGCCGGAACTTATTGAGGGCGGCGATAGCGTCGCTATTTCTGGCTGCGCCGGCTTGGTTGGCTTTATCGGCGATTAGTGAGTGGCCCTGACGCGCAAATCGGCCGCCAATCTTGCCAGTAAAAAGCTGTTCCAATCGCCGCACAATGAGCTTCTTCTTATCCTTGTCGCCGAGGGTGCGCAGGCCGTAGTTCGGGTGTAGGCCCTGCGGAATATCTTCCAGGTAGCGAGCAACCTTTTGCTCAGATGATGCGCGCGCTTTTGATCCGCCAAATGGTTTCCGTGCAAGAGAGGGGCCGCTGGACTGTGCACCGGTAGACATGGACGCATAGGCAGAGTCGACTGGCCTTGACCTTGACGAGGAGTTGGAGGCATGTTTTGACCACGAGCCGCCAGACGAATATTGCGCTGGGTTGTGGCTGTGGTTTTGACTAAGGGCATGGTGGTGGTTGGACGAGCGCTCTTTGGACGATGCAGACGACTTTTCGCGTTTCCGCTGGGATGCATCCTCGCTGGATGGCGAGTCGCCGAGGCTGGCGGCAAAATCACGAAGTGTTGCTTCGAGCTCTTGCTTTTTGCGGCGCGGCAGACCGTGGACCTTGATCTCAAAGAGCTTTTTCTTTTCGAGCACGTCGCGGTTGATGCCTTGCCGATAGCGCTTGAGCTCTTCCTTGAGGCGCTTGTTTTCAATAGTCAGGTCGTCGATCACGCTGCGGTAATCGTCGGCACTGCTGCTGCGTGGCGTTGTGAGGGCATGGGGACCGAGGTTAGGTGGCATGAAGGAAGCTCCGGGGGAGACAAATGGCGGCGGATGTTGGGGAGACATGAGGGTGACGTCGTGGTTGGCTTCGTCGCCGGATGAGTCGCGCTTTTGAAAGTAGGGCGAGCCATCGTCGTTTTGTGTTTGATAGGTGTTGTTGCGGTTGTTGTTGGCATTGTCGAACCATCTTTTTGCGTCGTGCATAAGAGATCCGGTTCCAGAATCGGTTTTTGTCTTGGGGTTGCCGTCGCTGTCTTCGCTCACGTCGGGGACATCTGAAGCATCGGGGGCGTCGGGGAGGGTATCGTCATTGGATGCAGCCTGTGGGACGGAGGTCTGCATGAGAGGATGGGAGGTGGAGTGTTCTGCCGGACTCGGTTGACTTTGAGGGGGCATTGCGGCGGTGGGATGGAGGTTGAATGGATTTGAGAAAAGAGACGGATAAAATATTAAGATACGGTTTTCACGTCGAAACGTCTTGCCACTCGAGGGGCGCAAAGTTAGAAAAGGCGAGGCATCTGCCACTGGATTTTGAGACTGCGGTCCTCTGGGGACCCGACTGGAGGACGATGAGGTAGCGTCCGGGACGACGGCGTGTCGTGTCGCAGGGCTGATTGGCCGTGTGAATGTGCGCTTGGTGGTGTGTGGTAGATGTCTAGATGCCGAGATGATGTGCGGTGTCACTGTGGTGCGGCGTAGAGTGGTGATGAGTTGGTACGATAGCGATGAGATGCGATGAGATAGATGTGTGAGAGACTGAGAAACGCTGTCGTCGATTGGTGGTGTCTGATGAGGAGGGGTGTGAAAAGGAGGGTATGAATAACGGTGGCAGTTGCAGAGATGCAGATGAAGAGAATCCAATGCAATGCAAAAGTAAGTAAGGGATCGACGAGTATATGGACGAGTATGAGTATCGAGTAGAGTAGGTTGAGAATGGAGAGTCGAATTGACGACAAATGGTGACTAGGTTTCGCAGGTAATCTTGAGAGAGGGAAACAGCGAAGAGGGTAGTGTATTGAGATCCGCCGTTGTGGTGTAGTGTGAGAAAGAATCAAAGTAAAAAATAATAGTAAAAATAATAATGTATTAAAACATTCGATTTGGATGGCAGTGGGAAGGAAGATGGGCCATTGGTGGACTGTATGTAAGGGGGGGTGTATCTATCAACCTTACGGTCTGCTCTCGGGTACTTTAGTACCTTTACTTTAGGGTTACTTGCGCTTGATTCTGGACAGTTCTGGATTCAAAGACCGGGACTGGACGGTCCAGAACCGCGTGGAAGGAAGGAGCTTGAGCAATGGGGAATGAGCAGTGGACCACTCAGTAAACGAGTTAATGGGAGACGTGGAAGGAGCGACTGTCGACTGACAATGATAGAGCCAAAAAGGGAAAGAGGGAAAGACATCGACGCAAATGCAGAATAGAATACAGACTACAGAGCACAAAATACAGGAAGGAACGAGCACATAACTCGTGGAACAAGGCAAGGGGTAGCGAGAAAAGACCAAGGAGGAATGAACAGAGCAAAGAAGGAAGGCGCAACACGCACTCGACACGCTTTGCAGCTAAATACATGATACAAGACACCGGGTCAGAACCAGATGCGCTCCTGCCTATTCACATGCTCTATTTGTAAGTAATTGTAAAGCAAGGTGAATGTGGAGCGGTGACGGTTGCCTGACTAGACGTAAGCGTCGGAATCGATATCAACGATGAAAGAAGCTGTCAAAAGTTGCACCACTAGGGCATGGAGGTATGCTAGCATTGCCCAGACGGCCTTGACATCCGAATTGCATATCAATCGGGAATCGAATATTGAATAGTACAAGGGACGTACTCATACCGGATACTACGAGGTTTGAGAGCAGGGGAGGCGAGACAAATGGGAGACTGAAGTACTGCATGGAAACAGAAAGAGAATATGGATTAGAATTAGCATGTAGAATAGAATGCAATACAGAATACAGGATACGGAATACAGAATCAGGGTCCTCGGGGAGGCGGGCAGAAGCAGCCTGTTGACAGAGTCGAAAAGGCATAGAAAGGGGGCGCTCTTCCTCATCGAGATCACTCGCCAATAGAGAGTGAAACCAACAGGTCCAGATGGGTATGGCAGTCAGCTCACCAGTCAAAAAGAGCAGCGACAGGAGACGGGGAGGCGGCGGGCTGGGTATATTAAGTCGAGACTGTTCATGGCCGCATGCTAGGTCCAACGCTGCGGATTCTTTATATCATGATCAGACTGGCCAACATGCCGTCTTGATCGTCTATTTCACCCTGCATCGACCTGACTACTGACCACTTGACACTGGCTACTGACCATTCACCATTTGCCATTTGCCATTTGCCATTTGCCATATTGGCAATCTCAAAGTGGTCCGTCTTTCTGCGAGTCGAATACTTGCTGATATTGCTGTAATGCTGCAAGTACCGTAACTGCAATTGCAATCAGCAGTCTGTCTCATTGCATCGGCATCGATGTTGTGTTTTGTGAAAAAGCAAAGAAGAGGAAGAACAGAAGAACAAAAGAACAAAAGAAACAAAAAGACAACGGCCGGCGACCATCATTTCGAACGCCTAAAGTCGTATGTTCTTTCCTGACGTTGGCAGCTTCCTCTTGACCGAAAACAGCGTTACTTTGCTCTTCAAACAATCCAACAGCCTCATCAAAATGGAGTCGACACAATCTGCTCGCACGAGGCAGAATAAAGGCAGAACGTGAGGTGAGTATTTCTAGTAAAAGTTGGTATTTAATTTAATTATACTGAGCGCGGCCTTGGGATCGTGAGTTTGCAAGAGAATCGAAGATACAGTGCAATATAAACGGGTCTAGCCAAAATAGGCACGCTAGTCATACATAGGGTGTGCGCGTAGTAGTTGCGACCCTTATTTTGTAATCGATGTAAAGAGCAGAGAGAAAAGAGATTGAGCCAACACCTACTTGTGCCGAGTGGGGCCGATCTGTGTGTAAACGTATATCATTGGCCTGTTATTGCTCGACGGGCAGCCACACGAGACAAATAAGTACGAGTGCAGAGCCAAAACAAATAAGAAGCGGGGGGAAAGAGAGAAAGTACTAAAGAAAAAGGTATGAAAACATGTCGGTCTCACCAAAACCCAATAATCTCTTATATTTAATCTCTAAGCACAAATCACAAATACCATCATACATCTACAGCTTTCATCAGGCGACTTTATATTGCACGCAAATCCCGATGTCAAAATCCCGTGTATTTTTGAAGACCGAGAGAGGACTAATTAGTGGGTTTGTGGGCTGTCAGAGTGGAATCGAGGGGTTTTAAGTGGTTGGAGTAGATATACTTGTGGGGGTTATGACGCTTTACGAAGCCGCATCGTAGCTACATCTCGGCTGGCATCCATATAGAAGCAAAGGGCAGAGGCATTCCAGCATCGAGACGGAACAAATGCTGGCCGCCGGTGTATCAAGTCCGAGCGTTGTGCATCTATTTTGTGTCTATTGTATGTTTAGTTATCAACCGACCTTGAATGGCCGAGATGTCGCTCTTTAATTTGATATATTTTGGTTGGTGTTTATCTGCTCCTCTAATACGTTGAATAATCATACAATATATAATGATATAACGAGTTTTGTTCTGTTTTACTGCATGGTTGACACACTATGTCACAGTAGAAAACCGATGCTATTAAACAATATTGAATTACCACAGCCTTGCAGTCGACTTAAGTCTGCAGTCATTTTTGCAAAAGTACTAGCTCAAAACCTAACCTGTTGGGCTGCTTCTCGACTAGTCAAGGGTAAGGTGTGCGTATTTTTGGTTGTCCGATACCTTTCCTTGTTTTCGTTGGCTGTTTGGTCCATTGTTCTTGTCCTTGTTTGATGAATGGCCGTTCTGGAAGGACGATGACTAAACGACCAAGATCGATATTTTGACATATCAATCGGACAATAAGGATGATACTACTCCTCGAGAACAAAAAGCCAAATCGAATGATATCACACCGGGCCTCTCTCCACCTCCCCTACTCATATTTGTTGAGCACCTCCCGCTCGTTTTCACACCTTTTGGCAGTGCTAATTTTCCACATTTTACGGCAGCGCCGATCTTGACTTACTCTGTACAGGGGCGGTTCAGCGATGAGACCATTTTAGAGGGAGTCAGACTTACTTGTAGGTGCACTTTGCTACTAGCAGATGCCCATGGTCATGTCGGGGCTTGAGTCAACAGCCAGAGACAGCATACGACAATCGATGGCGAGTCAGCATCGACGACATAACTCCACGACAGTGATATCAGCGTTATGTCATGGATCAGATCAGACAGAGATCATTGACTCGCTTTGACATCACTGATAGGCCTGGCTTGTTCCAGTCGATTGATATCGTTGATAGCTTTGATAGCTTTAGTATCTGATAGCTTTGATATCGTCGAGACTACTCTGATCCATGATACCGACTGGCGTTGACGCGAATGTCTCACCCGACCCTGATCGCATCCTTCCGCTCATAGACGCCAGTCCTAGGCATAGCAGTCGACCTATATACTAATATATTCGCGTGGCATACATTGCCATCCTTGGCCCTTTGCATCTGCGGAAGACTAGACCCACCTGATGAGTCATCAGACCCATCCGCAGCATCCTGCCCCTCATATCACCACTCAATCCCGCGAGGCCGAAGATGACGGCTTATTGCTGAAACTCTGAACTCGAAATAGGACAACGACGAGTATGCCGACAACATCAGACCCGTATCACCCGACACGGCTTCTCGTCCTCTTACCCGCCGCTGTCAACCCGTCCAGAGTCTAGAGTGTTCTCGTATCACAGCAGTTCTACGCCGCTTTTTCCACTTGTTGATCAGTGACGTCATGTTGCAGAATGGCACGAGGGGTGCAGCACAGCACAGACAGACACGGCGCTACAGTGCCAGCTCAGTATGCGTACACTGACGGTTACGGGCTCGGAGCGGTGCGGAGCCAGCGGGTGCGACGACCATTTTCGAGCTACTTTGTAGATGTTTGTGCGCAATTGCGTCTGTGCTTGCTTGCTTTCGACTGGACCCGGCACGCGGAAAAGCGAAGAAGATGATGGAAATGCAGAAATAAAGCCGACACGGCCAACCAAGCCGACGAATTAGAGGGAAACAGAAGACTAACGAACAATCACGAGCAAAACAAAATGCACACCGACTTGCCAACGTCAACCGGCGAGCCGATGCCATGTTGGATGCGACCGTTGGCTAGGCCGTGGGATGGAGCCACACACTAAACAACAAGCATCGCAGCCTGGACCCTGATTTCTTCTGGATTGCTATTGCACAACCCACTCTGCCTCTGCCATTGCCACTGCCACTGCCACTGCCGACTGCCACTGTGGGCCGCCCGTCATTCACACAGACCTGTTTTGCTGTCTATCATTTTTCTTGGCAATTTCTTTGATGTCTGATTTCATTATTTTCATTATTTTTGTCTATGCATCTACATGCAGAAAAAGCACATCATCAACAGGGACCCCTGCCACTCCAAGATACAGACACTTTTCTGCTCCTCTACTCCCAGACTCCTACCCCCAAAACAAATACGTCACTGTGCAGCACCAGCTGGACCCTTGTTCCTCTTCCCCCTGGTTCCCCTTGATTCCCCTTGATTCCCCTTGGGATCAGCACACCAACGACCAAGCAGCACTGTGTACTCGTAGGCTCGGCAGACTGTAGCAATACTGTACTCATACTGTACTCGTAGATACCGCAGTAAGCTTAGCCATAAACATGAGCAGGCTGGCTGGCAGTCACCCCATTGTCGCGTGAGCTGTAGCCTCTAGGAGGCAGGGTAGAGAAGAGCCATGACTATTATTGCGTGTTGACTGCTATTTACGGCTAGATTTACTGCTTGACGAGAAGGCTCTTGCCAGTCATCTCCTCGGGCTGCGGCAGACCCATGGCGGCAAGAATGGTGGGAGCGACATCGCCCAGAACACCCTCGTCGCCCTGCTTCAAGCTCCAGCCCTCGGGCGCGTTGGCCATGATAAAGGGAACCTTGTTGGTCGTGTGCGACGTCTTGGGCTTGCCGTCGGGGAACTTCATCTCCTCAGCATTGCCGTGGTCGGCAGTAATGAACAGAATGTAGTTCTCCTTCTTGCACGCCTCGTAGATCTCGCCGATACCCTTGTCCGTGGCGGCACAGCCCACAATAGCAGCCTCGTACACGCCAGTGTGGCCGACCATGTCGGGCGGCGCAAAGTTGGTCATGACAAAGGGGAACTCGTGGTCGCCCAGGCGCTTGGCCACCTGCTTGGCGACACCGGCGGCCGACATCTCGGGGGCCTTGTCGTAGGTGGCGACCGACTTGTTGGACGGCACCAGATCCTGGGTCTCATCACGAGCCTCCAGGGGGAACACCTTTTCGACACCACCGTTGAAAAAAAAGGTGACGTGCGCGTACTTTTCCGTCTCGGCAATGTGCACCTGCTTGACGCCCTCCTTGCCCAGCCACTCCGCGAGCACGTTGCCCATGTGCTGGGGCTTAAAGGCAATAGCAAAGGGGTAGTCGGCCTTGTACTGGGTCATGGTCACCAGTGTAATGTCCTTGGGGAAGGGGAAGTCGGGCAGCGGCGAGCGGTCGACACCGCCGAGCAGCTGCGTGATCTGGCGAACACGGTCGGAGCGGTAGTTGAAGAAGAAGACAACATCCTTGTCCTTGATGCGGCGATCCTGGCCACCAACAATAATGGGCTTGAGGAACTCGTCGTTCTCGCCGGCCGCGTAGCGCTCCTCAATCGTCTTGAGGGGGTCAGTGCTGGCCTCGCCCTCGCCCAAAATCATACCCTTGAGCGCCAGCTCGTTGCGCTCCCAGCGCTTATCGCGGTCCATGGCGTAGTAGCGGCCGACAATCGTGGCAATCTCGCCAGTGCCAATCTCCTGGATCGTCTCCAGCAGCTCCTTGAGGTAGCCGAGGCCCGACTTGGGGTCGGTGTCACGGCCGTCACCAAAGAAGTGGATGTAGACCTCGGGGACAGCGGCGGCCTTGGCAGCGCGCAGGATAGAATACAGGTGCTCCTGCTTGGCGTGCTATGGACGAGTTAGCGGGCTACAAAAGCATATTTTATAGAGAACGAAAAAAAAAGAAAAAGAAAAAGACAAAAGAAAAACGTACGACACCACCGTGGGAGACGAGACCGCACAGGTGCAGACGGCCGGTGCCGTTTTTGGCAACCTGCAGAGTCTTGCTGACAACCTCGTTGGAGGCAAACTCGTTCTTCTTGACGGCCTGGTCGATGCGCACAACGTCCTGCCACACAACACGGCCGGCGCCAATGTTGAGATGACCGACCTCGGAGTTGCCCATCAGACCCTCGGGCAGGCCGACGGCGAGCGACGAGGCCTCGAGCTCAGTAAAGCCGGTGGCGCTCTTGGAGAACGCGTCCATCACGGGCGTCTCGGCGGCGGCAATGGCGTCGCCGTTCTTGGGCGACGACTCGGAAGCAATACCCCAACCATCAATGACGACTAAGGAGGAGGAAAAAGAAGCGACAAGAGCGCAAAGGACGGCAAGTAGCCGGCCGACGCGCGCACGAGCATGATGATTAGCCAGGCGATCTCTAGGTAGACGAGGATGTAGGCGGCAGTAAGCCAGGGCGATGGTGGTCGTCGAGCAAGAGGAGGTCTTTCTCTGATGACGGGCTGGAGTCTCTCTGTATTCTCTTCTTCTCTTTCTTCTCTCTCTTTTCTCTCTGCAACTCCTTCTTCTTCTTCGCCTTCCTCTCTCTCTTCTCTCCTATCTGTCTGAGAGACTTCCCCCATAACCCTCTCCTCCTCCTCCTCGTCCTCCCTCTCTTCTCCCACCACCGGTAGGGGTTTAAACAAATCGGGCTTGTCACATACTGAGGCAGGCATTTTGTTCGACTTTGACCATGTTTGCGGTTTGTGTGATTTCGATGTGTTGATGAGGTAAGAGTGAAGTCAAAGTAAATCGAGAAAGGTCTAGGAAGAAACAGAACAGAACAGGCCAAAAGTCAACATCGGGTGATCAACAGGCAAGGCCTGATAGCTGCGTGATTTTCAGTGGGACGTTGCAGCTGCTTCTGTTGAGGCAATAAAGGATTTGTTTTAAGCATTTACGCATTTAAACTGTCGGCATTTATTATTTATAAATCAGATATTAAGATTACATCACCCCGCGCTGTAATTCTCTCTCAAACTTTTACTGATATCCATACTGAATAGATAAAACGATACAGTCATAATGCTACGGACAACGGAGTAATACAGCGCGAAGGCCCCTCGTTTCTAATTCTTGCTTTGCTATTTGTTTCAGGATTGTTTTTCCTTTTTTTTCTTTTCTTTTCTCTCTGTAATTTCTTCTTCACTACGGCGGGGTAGCTGTATCTGCATAGTGTATAGGACAGATAGCACTGTAGCTAATTACTATAAAACACAGTGCCACCGAACCGACCGAAACATGCAGCAGCAGCCTCACAACGTTTCGCTTGCTTACATAATCGCCACTTTTGGACAGCACCACTCCACATCTGCATCTTGCCTGCATCCACGCGACCGCCTGACTTCAAGATCACCTCACATCAACACCTCAACCCCAACAACAACAACAACCTCACAATGTCCCACCCACTCGCTCTGCCAAAGAACTTCTCGCCTGACGCCCTCGATACGACGGCCGAGCTGGCATCGATCCTTGCGCGTCTGCAGCCGCCCCAATCAGCCGCCGCCGCTCTGAATGGCGAAGAGCAGCCTGCCGACGGAGAGGCCTCGATAGCTACCCTCGGGGGACCCATGGCTGGCACGCCTATTACACTGCGCGATCTTCCCACAGCTACCGACAGCATCAAGCACAAACTGAAGCACGCGCGCGCTCAGATCAAAACCCTACCCGACGTCAACCGCACCGTGGCCGCCCAAGAGACGGAGATGCGACAGCTCGAGGCGCGCATCCAGGCACAAAAAGACATGCTCGCCAAGCTGCGCGACCAGGGCGCACAGTTTGCCAGCAAGGGATTGTAATTTTTAGATTCTATTTTGTCTCTTAAAAAATGCTATACGAGATGCAAGGACTGAAGAGTTGCGCCTGTCCATTGGCGCTCGGCCAGCCGCTCGCCTTCAGGCAGGACCGACCAGTTGGGCGACGCTTCCGCTCGCAGCCACTTGAAGTCGTCCACCTGGTCCCACAGATTGCCACCACCTCCCATTACCTCCAATGGGGCAAAACGCATGTTCTTGCAATCTTCGATGATGGGCCGGCTGCGCACATCAAGGTAGACGTCGACATCGACACACTCGTGTATCCGCACCTGGCGCGACGACACGACCAGGATACACATGGTGAGGCCGGTGATGTGCACGGGACCACTGACGCGGCCAACGACAATCAGACTGCGCTGAATGTTGCGCAGCATCAGACTCTTGAAAGGAGCCTCGGCCGTCGCCACGGACATGTCGACAATACACTCGGCTAGGTCTGTCAGGGACCCGGATGCTGTGGCCTGCGATGCCGACAAAGGAAGCACAATGGACGCGCCTGTGTGCCCGGATATGTTGACTTCTTTGGCGGACGAGAAGCTTGGTCTTCTTACGGGCTCGGACGATGCGGCAATCTCTGCATTGTAGTCCTTGCCTGCGTCAACGGCAGCCGGCGCAGCTGTCTCGCTGGGGGTATCTACCACTGGTTTGGCATCAGGGACGCCCCGGAGAAGACGGTGGTCTGCTTTGGGCGTTGACCCGGCAGCTGCGGCAGCTTTGGCCGACTTTTTGAACTGGAATCGTGGCTTGGGCGGTGCGAGCCGCGCCAGCTCTTCATTGAGCTTGTCCGTCAACGATTTGACCGTCTATCATTCATCGATTAGCGTGCTTCCAAACTTGTGCGAGAAAAGACTCTACCCACATTGGAGTATGTCCGCTGGTCATAGGCGGGAATAAACTCGGCGGCATCAGCAACTTCGAGTGACAGCCGCGACAGGCTGGCAAGAATACTGTCTGACGCGTCTTTGCGCTCGCCGCCAACAACACTGAGAGAGGCGAGCCGGCTGATATGGTCTTGGATGTCGGCTTCTTCTGACTGGAACTTGCGGTAGAAGCGTTCTTTGGCGTCCATGATTGGTTCTTTGCCGGCAAAAGCAAACGGGAAAGCTATTGTATTAGCCATGCTTGTGGTAGTTGCAAAAGTGAACTTTGATGGAGGACAATGATAGACACTCAAACAATAAACAGCAACATACTGGACTGATATAAATACTGTAGAAATACCGTGCAAAAGCTTGAGAACTATGCTGTTGAGAATGAACGCAGTGACCGAAGGAGGTGGTGTGATCACCTGTCAGAGGACGGGACGAGGTGGTGTGGCGTGTTGTGGTGCAGTTGGCGCAGGATACGATAGACGAGCCTAGTCGACAGCACGTAGAAGTATCTGAGCTAGAGTCAGCTGCAGCGTGATGACATTGACAGTTGTGCAGAGATAGGGTGTAGGATGAGTCGGGTAGATGCGAGAAAGAAGCCAAGCTCAGGAGATGAGGAAGTGGGATGTTCAGGAGGGACGCAAGTGAGGTAGATGGCTTGGTGCTTGAAGCTACTAACGGGCTTTGAACGAAGAGAAAAAAGAATAAAAATATAAAGAGGGATAATGGAATTGATAGATGCCTGTTGTAGGGGGAATGAAGCTATTCGATAAGCCGCGAGGTAGTGTAGATAGATGGCAAGTGGTGGAAGCCCAAAGACCAAGATGCGGAAAGAGACACCCCGCTATTGGCACCGTCAGTAATAATCACAGCCATAGAACGTCAAAGTCACTAACAATGAAGGAAATATGATTTTATCTTACTAGAGATACTTTCTAGAGCATATCCACCGAGTTTTATCTAAAGATAATCTAAACTAGAGCCAACAAGATGCTGCCTGCTGTCAAGTGGTAGCCTTGCTTGCACAAAATACATCTATCGACACTACCCTATTTCTTCTTTGATTGCATGAGTGCCCCACTTCTGACCGATATAATGCCTACCATTCGCTACCTTTGACCCAGGTTCTCACACTACCGAGGGCGCGTTTGCACTGCTGCACCCTGGCACTGCACGTTGCCTGATCTGTAAATCGACCTTGATTTTGCATATCAATTTTGGAGCTTTTCTGGTGATTGAATCTGCACTCATGTAAACACTTGTCTTTACTTTCATACTCTCCCAATCCATGGATCGAGTTTCTTCTAGACCATGCCCTCGCCAGCGACTTTCGCTTCCCCGGCAGCCGGCACCCGGATCAGCCGGACGTTGATCTCCTTCAACAACCTCTCCATCACTGGACATGCCTGCTTCAGTACAAGGACGCCGACATGTGGCCGCGGCCAGATGCTGTTCCACCGCACGGCACTCGCAGGCATGCCCCGCCAGCGCACCTTTTTCACATCCAACCAGCTGATGCGGGATGCAAAGTCGGATGAGATTCTGGCTGCATCTCCAGCAACTTCTACATCTTCTGCAAACACTGCAAACGCGGCAAAGAGAAAACCTCGCTCGGCCGGTGCCAAAAACTCGCTCCGCCGAGTGGCCGCAATTGCCCAGCAGCCGTCCACTCCCGCTGTGCCGACTCGTGACGAGCCCGACAGCAGCAAGTTGGAAACCAAGGCAGAGACAGCTTCAGCGTCCATTGCTCACAAGTCACCGGCCCGTGCTGCCCGCCTGCGGCGTGAAGCCAATGACCTGCACTTGCTTGACTCAAACCTTGACGACATTGAGGACGGCAGCAATGTCATCAGCGCCGTCTGTCTCGCCGAGTCGTTTGATATGGAACGCGTCATGTCCATCCTCGAAGCCCAGGGCTTTACACTCGACCCAGACGGCAGCGGTTTCGAGTCGCACGAGGTCGTGCACGCCCGCAAGCTGTTTCTGTATGAGACTGAATCGGACCCGCGCGAGGTTGACCTGTTCGTCTTTGAGTCGGGCACTCTTGTCGGCTGGGGCCTGCCCGCCGACGATGTCGATCAGCTCGCCACGTCCCACCTCGTGGCGGCAGCGGCCGACCCATTTGTTGACCTCCGTGAGACCGAGACACTTGATTTCCGCCGCGACTCGGCGCGCGACAACAGTGTCATGGGCGGCGATGTGGTTGTGCTGGGCACACGCAATGAAGTGGCCGAGGGCGACCGGCTGGCGACGACACGCGCGCAGATTGCCTTTTCGTCGGGTCTTGCGCGCAGCACCAAGCTGGCTGTGCTCGAGCGGTCATTTACCGACTACTTTGAGTCGACACGCCGCATCCCCGAGATGCTGGCGGGCCGCAACAGCAGCCACACTGGCAAGGGCAAGAAGGGAACCAAGGTACTACGGCACTTGTCGCAAAAGTTTGTCCTCCAGAAGACGGGCGAGCTGTTGAGTCTGCGTGCCCAGCTGAACCACTACCGCGAGCTGACAGATGCCCTGCCCGACATCTTTTGGGATGCGCGGGCCGAGCTGGGACTGGAGAGCTACTACGAACAGGTTGGGCGGGCACTGGATGTGGGTGTGCGCATCAAGACGCTTAACCAGAAGATGGATTATGCACAGGACATTGCTACTGTGCTGCGTGAAATTTCCAGCGAGCGCCACGGTACGCGGCTCGAATGGATCATCATCTTGCTGATTACTGTCGAGGTCGTCTTTGAGCTGCGTCGTGTGTATCTGGACTGGCATGAAGACAAAAAGGTGGTAGAATGATAGACTAGGTAATCTCCTATTGAATAGACATCCCTCCTTATAGAGCCCACAACGTAATAAAAAAAATATAATAAGAATGACACTGAGAGGGAGCGATCTGAAAGTATTTATAAAATATCATCATAAAAAGATGAAAGACAAAAAAGCATTCCGCGCGGGACTCGAACCCGCAACCTCAAGATTAGAAGTCTTGCGCGCTACCATTGCGCCAGCGGAACCGATCAAGGTTTAGCTCGATTCCTTGTTGGGTGGTAGGGCCGCCGTAACATGCCTCTTGTAGACGCTGCCGACGAGAGACTTCTACTTGCCAAAATGACGGCCATCTTGAGGTTAATATATGACTGAAGACCCCATGTAGCAGAGTGGTTAACCCCTGGGTGTACCTCTTCGAGGTAGTAGGTTCGATTCCTACCAGGGCTTTAACTTACGGATTTTCTAGCCATTATTAACTCTGTACTACCGACCCGTGCGTTGACACTAGTACACTTGGGACCTGTACATGACAGGGCTTCGGCGGGTATCCGGCTAGGCCTATATACGGTAGTTATACCGCTAATAAAAAATAACTAGGCTGTGGTTACCGATTCAACTACCTATGACTATGCCTATTCGTTGTTGATTTGATATAAAGTCATAGTATGCAATCATATACTTAAAAGTTAAAAGATATAAACTAAAGAAAACAAAGGGGTTCGCTTTATTAGTCGCGACGAAAAGGCATTAATAAAAGGTCCGCAAGGGCAGAATGTCTCTCCCGTATGCTAACATTTGTATACTATTAGAGCCAAAAATAGGCCAATACCATAAAACTATCAGCCCGACGTAGTAAGGCAGCAGCAGACAACAGTCGCAGCCGGAGATTCTCTCTACTTGTACTTCATGCCTGCCCATCCCATTCATGTCGTTCTCTGTACAAAATACATTAACCATACCTACCCTCTCTCTGCTTGCCTCCTGCATGCCTCCTGCATGCCTCCGCTGCCTCCTACCCTGCCACCTCGGCAGGCGGCAAGGGGTTTTACCGTCTTTACCAAAGAAGCACCTGATACTATAAACGGTATATAGGAGTCATAATAAATAATAAAAGCGGCTTATGTGATACCATTCGCTAGTGCATACGTTTTATGGATTTGGGAATTTGGGGAAATGTGACAGAGGAGCTACATATATCATAGCCAAGAAACACAAATTGAAATCGGTCAGAAATGCAGTAGCAAAAAGTGGAATCTGGGTAGAAAGGGCATAATCTAAAATTTATGCAGTATTGCGCTGGAGAGGTGTATGAGATTCGCACCACCCGATGCCACCCCACGTTTTGCCACCTGGGGTCAAAGAGATGCTATCATCGGGGCATAATCAGGCATACGAAACTAGGAAGGATTATGTAGTACATAAATATCCGTAACTGCGATTTGTGCCATGCACTGCTGTGTCTTCAAGCCTTGGCACATAGTATGGGTAGAGTTGATCATCTGTTATCCACGAATCGGGCGGCGGACATGAGGTTAGTTCGTATGTGATGTATATTATTCTCAAAACAATATCTCTAAATAGTCCCTCGTGATGTATTGATAAGATGGACGGCAGCCGGAGTAAAAGTGATTGGGCGTAGAGAAACTATCGGGTCTGGCTCTCATTTTCTTGACAGTCGATGTGCGAAAATAAATGGTATAAAGAGATGAGTATGTTCCCACTGAGATACAAGTTTTATACTGCCAACGAACAGCAGCATATCTACAGTTTTCATCCATATTGATATACTGATAATCAACTTGTATATGACTGCCGATTTAATTATCAAAAAACTTCTAGACTCATTTCAGAACCCTAGGCCATGGCCATACCAGTCGAGGAGGGTATGGATATATCCAACATATCCGTCGAGAGTGCGGCCAGAACAGACATTGAAGAGTATGTCATAAAACCAATCGTTATTAAGCTAGACATATCTTGATATCTCCAGCATGACTAACATGTTTGAACTCGAAGAATCTCACGACAGCTCCAGGCACAGCAAGAGAATCGCGCCCTTCAAGCCCTCAGACTTACTCTTTTGCAGATCACTTCCTCAACTGTCTATGACAAAGTGCAAAATAAGCCAGCTAATAAGCTGGCCAACAGCCACCCGCGGCATGAGCAGGAAGAAGAAGACGGCGAAATCATTCTGGACGACCCTGTCCCCGGGTCTTGAATGTAGCCTCGTTTTGGGATAAGCTTCTGTTGGAGTATTTTATGTGGTATCATTTTGCATGTACTTGCCAATACATATGATACCTTGACTAGGCGCTGTTCGGAAAACGGGCTGGTGATTGCTTGGAAAAGTCGGGTCTTATGGTCGCAATTAGATAAAGTAAACTATATGAACTAGAACTGAATTAGGCTTATCACTTACACGCCAGCAGATAACAAGCTGTCATGATTGTAGCTGTTTGCACTGGGTCGATTGGCCATTGCTCCTTGAATTACTCCGTATTACGTCTTGTTAGCATATGCACAGGTGATTGGACAGCTAGAAAATCCGCCCCTCACCCATCGTGGGCCCGATGAGACCGCGGCCCAACGTGCGGTAAACCCAAGCGTGTCAAGCGCGACACGTTGCGACTTTGCTTGGGCGACTTAGCACAAGTAATGGCATCTCTGCCACTGCTCCGGGGGAGAATCACTCTATCAGACGCCCTCGAAGGTGACAGTGACATTCTCCATGCCCTGTCTTTACCAAAGAAGCGGCTCAACCTGTGGATTTATCTATACCAGGGCCGACCGCAGATCGAAGCTACTGTCGCGCGACATCTGCGTCTCTCGCGGCAAGACTTTCAACTCGGCGACGTCAAGAAATGGATCCACGGCAGCTTCAACGTGTGCATACCTGTTCACATCAAAGCGAGTCGCCGCACATCTGGCCTGCCACCAAAAGCCATCATCCGCTTTCCGCTTCCTTACAAAATCGGCGCCGAGTTCCAGCCAGAAAATGTAGATGAAAAGTTGCGCTGCGAGGCAGCCACCTATGTGTGGTTGAACCAGCACTGCCCAGATGTCCCGACTGCTCGACTCCTCGGCTTTGGGTTTCCTGGTGGCACATCGGTGTGTAATTATCATGCGCTCCGAATTTTATAGTGAACCCCACATACTGATATAGGTAGTTCACAAGGAGAGAGCATTGCTCGTTCTTTGATCGTCTGAGATGGTACGTTGGCTATGGCTTCGCGTGCCTCTTTCGACGGCCGCTGCCCATCCCCTATGTCGCCCACAGGCGAAGAGACATGCTTGACTCTGGGTATCTGCTTCTAGAGTACGTCCAAGATGGCCATGTGCTATCCGAGTCATGGGACACAAACCACTCAGACCCTGTGCGACGGCCTAATCTGTTTCGGGGGCTGTCTCGTATTATACTCCAACTGGCGTCCCACCCGCTGCCACGAATCGGCTCCTGGACAATGGACGACCACGGACACCTGGCTCTGACCAATCGACCTCTCACAATGACCTTGCACCAGCAGGAGAACCTAAACATCCCGACAGGTATACCGCGAGGCCGGACATATAGCTGTGCCGCTTCATACTACCTGGACCTATTGGCCTGCCGAGATAGCGTCATCATCCACCAGCCCAATGCAGTACAGAATGAGGAACAGGGCCGCACACAACTGGCTGCACTGACAGCCATGCGAGCACTACTGCCCAAGTTTGCAGATCGGCAGCGGCGTGACGGGCCCTTTATCCTGTCCCTGACCGATCTGCACCCCAACAACATCTTTGTCGATGACGACTGGAACATCACCAAGATCATCGACCTCGAGTGGGCGTCTGTACTCCCGCATGAGATGATCAGCCCCCCAGCCTGGCTATCGAGTGTCAGCTTGGGCGAGGCCCGGTCAGAACGGCTGGACGCGTATGCAGTTCTGTACGCAGAGTTTGTCCGGCATTTTGAGCACGAAGAGCGCGAACTCACTGGGAACGACTATGTAAAGATCACACAAGTGCTTCGAAAAACCTGGGACAGTGGCGCGTTCTGGTATTTTCGCGCCATGGACAGTCCGGGTGCGTTGCCGGGCGTATTTACTGATCAGATCCAGCCGCGGTTCATGACGCTCAACAGCCGTTCGCGGCTAGACTTTGACCGAGCCCAAGCGCTGTTGTGGGATGAGCATGCATCCGAGTTTCTGGCTGGGAAGGTGAATGATCACCGACGATATGAAGATCACATCCGTGAGATATTTCGAGCTGCCGAGGCGGAAATAGAAGACAGGAAGAAAAAGGGCATGCGAGACAAGGTATAGAGAGGGCTCCAGCAGATAAACACCGGTTTGTGCAAGGAGCGCGAAATAAGACAACATGTTTATTTTTATTTTTATTTCTAAAAAAAAAGTTCCGAATAAAGCTGAAACCCCCCAAAATTGTTCATTGGTACACTTGAGGCGAAGCGCAGCTCATAGGCATTGGCTAGAATGGTCATAGGCAAAGCACGCAGGTTGCCCACATCTGTATTCAATTGGCGCCACACCACTCCGACGTTGGCAGAAAGAGTCCCAGAAATGCATTTGCGTCGATTTCAATCAACAAATGCATTTTACCTTGTAACGCGGAGGACCGAGAGCCCCGACGCAACTCCAAGCTAACAATATATAAAGGCTGTCTTGCGAAAGACGTTTTCTGTTTTGTTGATACTTTGGATTCTTAACTTTGTAAAGGACGAAAAATCACATATCGCCCCTACGCACTACTTACTATCATTACTATTTACTTTTCATACGCTTTCTATCCATACACCATGGCTGTCTCCATCGAGGACTGCTTGGATATCTCCAATGTCTCTGTCAAGAGTGGTTCTCAAGAACAGAGTTATGAGTAAGATACCAGAAGCCAGAAGCCAGAAGCCAGAAGCCAGAAGCCAGATACTAGATGCTTTCATTATACATACAACTAACAGCTTTTCTCACAATGAACAGAATGTCGAGAAGACTACAGGCCAAACAAGAACACCAAGCTCTTCAGGACGCAAGAGTCTTTCTGCTGCAGGCCACGTCCCATTCCCTCTACGATAGAATTGAGCAAAAGACCGATAGTGAGAGAGCTATTATCAATGCCGATATTGGAAACCAAGGAGATGGAGATATTGTACTGAGCGTCCCCGTTCTGCAGCAGATGACCAAAGATGCTGCCAATTGAATCGTTGTTGCATATAATCTATTCACTATTTCATTTCTCATAATCATACCTCAAATATGTTTGAATACAATTGCGTACTTTCTGAAAGTATAGCCTCTGGAGGTGACAGCAGGCGATGATCTTGAGTCTTGCGTTCATCGGAGACGAAGCAACACTTTGTTGGTGTGATTCCACTGTCGAACCTTGGATCCTTCAAAATCCACCTATAAGAGGATAGTCGCACGTCTTTACGCCTGTCTTCCCAATAACAGAAAACAGTACGCCTATACATTATACCCCATATAAGCAGTTAATTTGCCCCTCACAGGTGCGAAAAGTATATTGTTTATTACGTGTCTATAGCGTATTGAAGAAGTCTAAAATGTGACTGATTATAAGAGGCAAGTTCATGCCTCCGTGATGCCAAGTGGCAACCTATTTAGTGCTATCTCAGACCTAGACTAGACCCATCCGCACGTATCTTCCGGTAATACCTTTGAAACTTGAATTGAACACCTATAGTCGATTTTCGACCCATTTAAGAAGCTTAAACCTTGAGTGCAACGATTGTATATTCCTTCATGCTGCCCTCTGAGCTCCAGTCTCTATAACCGCTCATATTCAGCTCCAACGTTTCCACTAAAGGAGCGGCTTGCCACTATCTTCAACACATACCAACTTTCGCAGGGACTTTGGGGAAATGGCGACACATCGCAGACTTTGTCGGGAGTGCGAACTCGAACCATCGCTTGCATATCCACTTTAGCCTTAAGGCGACACTTATATGTATACCGACTCGATTGATGCCATTACTACGGATTTAACGGTGTGATCGAAAAGCAAAAATGGGTAGCAGGCAATTTAGATGAGCCGATATTTAGTTGCTGAAATGAATATAATAGAAGAGAAAGTCATCAACTGTAGGAAAAGAAGGACGCTTTAGAATTATTTTCACTCAACATTATCTTTTTGTATATGTGACGAGCCATCCTCGTCAAATCGGGATCCGAAGACTGTTGCCGCTCAACATTTGCGACCCATGCGAACCAAAACAACAACTGATCAAAATGACAACGAGTTCTAATAAAAGTAGGTCAGTCATCATATACACCTGCTAATATAGGAAGACGTGGTATCAGAACAAGCGCCAACCCGCCGTAAGTATGACACAGCTGAATTAGCAGCGGCCATTGTACCAGGCAATGAAATATCCCACACCTATGAGGATACCCGACGTCGATCTATAAAGCACAGGTAATACGGTGGTGACATTAACAAAGTAAAATATTGGCAGTGACTAGCTCCGGAGCTGCTCAACTGTCGTTCGCTGTAAAGGCTGGTAGCATCCACTGTAGATGCCAGGGAAAGCTTTGCAGTGTTTGATGCAAGTTAACGTTGCATGCCTACTGTCTATTTTTACTCTTCGCGATCGCCATTTAAGTTAATGTGCAGGCAGTTCAATGCTCTTGAGGTATAGCTACCCAAACCGAAAAACACCAGAAGTAGTTGAATACCGACGTAGTATCCACTGTAGTCTTGTAACATTATACGCGAGAAGCGCCAGAAACGCGACAACCGCCAGAAACGCAGCTCGATCAAAGGACATCTAAATCTTGAAGTGCATAAACTTGCATTCTACAGTATGTTTCACTGCATCTTGATTCAAATAGAATTCAATCGGCGATGGAGGCGGTGCTGCCTGATGGCTGCCGATATCGAAATATATCAAATGATACCAATGTCTTTAGGATCTGCCAAAGCAAAGTGGCCCAGATAGCAGCAGTAGTGATACTGCACAAGTAAGAGGTACTAGCATGGAGTCAAACTAATTTCACAGTTGATATTTTATTTTCACAGTTAAGCTCGCCTCTTTTGGACGTCCAGTGGCACGTGACATGTCCGATTAGATGTTAATTAGATAAAATCGCGATTCTTTTCTGACATCATCACCACTTCTAGCAAGTCGCTGAAAACGTTCAAACTATACCTCTACGCGCGCGCGCCTTTTCTCTCCTCCTCCTCTCTTCTTTATATATTTCACAAGACTTGTCGTATGCCACTTCTTTGTCAGCCTCTTAGTCAAGGAATACATCTTATCTTCTATAGTCTACTCCCTCCGCAGATTGGCGTATCTCGGCGGCCCGAGAGAATCTCTTAAACCTAATCCTCTCAGTACGCGTACTGGCGTTTCCCGTAGTTGTAGGTATCAGCAGATAGCCCTTCTTCTAGGGATGACGGATATGCCGTGGATTGATGTGTGTATGTAAAGTTGAAGATAGGAGTGAAGCTTTTAATATTATCGTGACATAAAGGGGGGTTTGCCGTGAGAAATCGCGATTTCATCTAATCAACATCTAATCGGACATGTCACGTGCCACTGGACGTCCAAAAGAGGCGAGCTTAACTGTGAAAATAAAATACTGACTCCTAATAACATGCAGTTTGATTAGGCAGCAACGACACTCTTCTGACACCACATAAAAGTAAGCAAGCGTCTTGATAGTAATAAATTTAAAGTTGCATATTGCTAGGTGAAACATCCTTGTGAAGTATTGGAATACTGAAACATTTCACTGAGTACACCAATCTTTCAATCTAGTATTCCTGCCGCCAAGAGTAATGAAGGCATTATAAAAGGCAAAATTATTGGCGTTTTCCAGTCTGTTATCAGACTCTTGGCAGCATTCAGCTCCTTGGGGCCGTAAATCGAGGGAATTGGTGGACTCACTGCAAGTGACTTTCTAGATGATTGCCTTCGTATTTTCCTTCAGCTTACCAGCTATACCAGCCCATGTGAATTCATTGAAGGCAACATACAATAAAACAAACAGATATGTAGCAAGACTCGTATAATATCGACTTGGCCAAGCTGACCAAAAGACATTGAGAGCGTCTACATTGCTTTTATTGTTATTCATTGCGCTACCGCGTGGAATAGATGACTTAATTTAAATCTGGTTGTGTAAGACTGAAGAAACAGGTTAGCTAAGATGTGAATTGTCAAAACAAGATTTTAAATTAATCGGGATTTATCGGATGATACAAATTAGTACAATTCAACGGCTGAGGCTTTGCAGGAGCAAGTTAGCACCTTCGCTCGAGCTGAAATATTGCATATGACATAAGTTACCACTGTGATTCTGTGGTGATGCAAAACCCATATAACAATGGAGTGAGAGCCGAGCTTACTTTGTAGGCTAGGCGCTGAATCGTTGCAAGGCCGCGATGATTGATGGCATTTGATTGAGGCTCTGCACACAACACGAACAATTCATCCCAGGAGCCAGCAAGCGATCCGTACATCGATGAACTCATGACGGACTCGAAATAGCATAATCATCGTGAAAAAACCTTCGAGCATCTCGTTGCTTGAATTAAAGACGTGCAGCGATATAATGAGGCTCTGATTGTCGACTTATTATGAGATCTGGCTGCTAATGAAAGGAGAGGTATACTGATTGCTAGCAGATGCCATATGAATAAAACATAAACATAGCTGTCCCTGTATATGTATAGAGTATTGCGTAACTCTCTCACCAATGCACTGTCCTTATGAATGTGTATCTTGCCAACACTGGGTCTTAACGACAAAGTATCCTATTTTCTTTTGGGCACAACTGATACCATCCTCTCCCGAAGACGTAACTGTAGCTCTATGCCACAGAGTAGCTCAACCAGTATTTATACGTTATAAATAATAGTTTAGTGATCACTTTTGAATGTGTTAGCTATGCTTTACCATTGAAGAGTGCAACATCAAGTAGTCTACCGCACGTTGTCATGATTTCAAAACAAGAGAAAGACAGACACTTACAGAACATACAGCCAAGATTCTATCTGTGCAGTTTCGCCGCCTATAATATTGTTCTGCATGACTTTCAAGCAATCGACGATTGGGGCAATTGTCTTGTGTTAGTCTCTCTGTAAGAAAGACTGCATCATCGACAATTTTGCTATGTTGCACTATGGTTGGCCATCTCCCCCGAGGTGTAGAACTTTCACGAAATACGACACAGGCAAAGGCGGCATCACGTAGTATCAGTAGTCAGACATGACATTGACCATAACCAAACAAGGCTGGCAAGCCGCCATGTTAAAATAATGTGACGAAATGGGACTTTTTGTCTTCTTTTGGTTCGTTGCTTACCTCTTGGACCGCCATTATCCAACCAACGTCTCGATCCGAATCACCCGTGTCATCTTTCCGAGAACTGTTAATGAATGGCTTCCATATCTGCTAACATCCAAGAGATGCGTGCATGTAGCCGTGTAAAAGAGGTGGGTCTATTGTTCTTGAGGGCACATATACCTTTTCCATGCTAACAGTTGGGCATATTAAACCACCATTTCAACTCTGCCATATGACAATCACAGGATCAAAACAGATCACTAAAGGGGTAACTTTGTGAGAATGATCTCATGTTGGATTTTCATAGTTTTCAGATTGACCACACCAAAAAATATCGTCACCTCCGGAGCATGTAATTTTAATCTGCTACAACATCACATAAGATGCTACGCCTATAAGCTTTTGGACTGAACATCTTTACGGCCCTCAAAAACAGCCGTCTTACCATGAATGACACTTATAATAACTAGAAAGATAACTATGGCCTTCTAGTTTGCAACCCGGCCGCTATTCAACCCAATTTGGTCCCAACGTAGAAGGCAACTTGACGTTTCTCATTGTAGGCCTTCATGTCCTCTTTGCGCTGGATAATCTCATACAAAGATGTAGTAGAGGCAAACCAGGACCGTAGTCTCTCCCTCTCCATGCGCTGGGTTTCTTCTAGGGATTCCCGCACGCACACTATGCTAATCGCTGTTAATGTTTTGGTAAAATGAATATATTCAGATCCCCACATACAAATTTGAAGGCGTCACGCTGTATGCACAGAGCATGGAAAGACCGGCACCCTCTCTGGTAGAACATGTACTGGACATGGTGGATGCCGTGGCAATATTGCAATAGAGATGAGACTGAAGATGAGACTAGAATTGGGATCGAAAAGAGTATAAAGGTAGCCTGCTATAATTGTGTCGTGCGAAGTTTGTGCTGCAGGGAATGTCCTTTTTATACCCAAAGTGACACAAAAGACGACACGAATGCTTGGAAATTGCCTGCCATTGGGCTTGAATAGAAGGGCGTCCTGTTCGGACCGGTACACCCAAGGCTAGGCACGCGTGTATGGCTAACATCGCCGGATATTGAAGGGTGGGAAGGCGGAATCCCAAGTGAGCCGAGTTGTTAAGGCGTAGAGGTTGCGGCCATCATGAGCGAACGCCATGGTATACATTGTAGAGCATGCTTTGCCAAAGATCAGGAGCTATGTCCCTTTGTCCGCGAGCTGCTCATAGTTCTGCTTTAGGCTTTGCTTGGGCGTCATTCAACATTGTCTACACAGGTGACTGCAACTGGAATGAAAACAAAAGTTATCAAAAAGCACATACTATCACGTGAATATAGATCACAAATATTGTGATACTGGCTAGAACGGAATAACAGCCGGATTAATAAAAAAACACAGCCTCCAAATCTCACCTCACCTATTACTCTATTGTTGTTAGCTCACATAATATTGACCGTATCCTATGCATGCATGAGTTCTTATTATGCCGCATATAAGAAACTCCCTGGGCCAAAAAAGCCGATATACATCGGGGTAGGATTCTACTGCAAACAGGCTGTGCTGCGTGTAACCAGGATAAAACTCACTTGAGGCTTAAATCTTGTGTCAAGCTAAAGTATCCCCACAACAACTATATTTAAGACTGTAGTTTTTATGATTTTCAGCACAGCTTTTATTTCGTATGGCGTTCACTGGTCATGGTCGGTTCTGAATTCTGGCCTCCATGCCCTAACCACATCAGACAGTGTCTCGTTGCTGCCTACGTTGCCCGGAAATACTACATACGGCAGACCGGGCCACTTGCAAGTCGGCTCGTCACAGCGCCAGAGCGGTACACCCGGTGCTGCCTGGCCAACAACTAGTGCTCGCCGAAATCCCAGACCCTTGGTCGCCATGTCTGACGATGTGATGCCTCCCTTTGCAATCACGTACCGCGGCTTTGTTTTGAGTTGCGTCAAGAATGACACAAGAGCCTGCGCCACTGTTGCACCGATGTCAAGGCTCGCAGCCTCGTTCGATCCGACCACAAGACGACGACTGGTCATAACCAGTACATCTTTTCCTGACGTTATGGAATCTTCCGCAATAGCAAGCGCCTTATCGACGGCTTCCTTGGCAGCTTCTGTCGATGCGAGAAGCTCGTCGACATTGATAACGACTGTAGCAAGTACATCGGGCTTGTGCGCTGTGGTAAGAACCTCCAGCTGGGCTGTTGTTTTGGGCACATAGGAGCCGGCAATAACAAGACCACCCGCAGAAGAAGCCTGCAGATTGAGCCGAGCCGCCGAAATAGGATCGATTGGGGCGATGCACAGCCGTGCGGACACGAAAGCAGCGCCTGTCCGGAATAGAAACCTTTTCGATCTGGACGCCTGGAGAAGAGCCACGACAACGGCATCCACGTCTTCCTCGGCGGCAGCGTTGATGACAACGACATTGCGCTGGCCAGTTGGAAGTGACTCCAGTTGTGTCTGGATAGCCCGTGGCCCGCCCTGGCGGATAGTGTGTAGGCTGATGGATGTGACGTTGTCAGAAGAGATGGCACCACCGCTCTTTTCCACGACATACTCCCGCAGGTTAGAGCTCTTATAGCCAAATGTCGCATCCTTTGCAAATGGTGTCTCAGCCGCAGGGACAAGTACGCTTGATCCATCATCGCCCTTTTCGGCGACATAGTGCACATCTCCGATAGTGTACCGGCCGCCCTGGAGAAAAAAAGGGCATAGGATCCAAGCGTCGGCTACACCCAGGACTGACTCGACGGCTTCGGGCTCCAGTGGGAAATGGCCACGGAGAGTGGAGTCGCCGCGGAGAACAACCTCAAAGGAACGACCTACTGCGGCCGAAGCAGCCTGGAGGTTTCGGCAAATCTCTTGGATGAGCTGGCGAGCCGGTTCCGGGTGCAGAGCACGCGAGTTTGTGAGAATAAAGAAGCCAGGCGTCTGGCTGCTGGCCGGCGAAGATGTAGAGT
The DNA here is from genome assembly GCA_029299165.1 of Ophiostoma himal-ulmi. Classification (NCBI taxonomy): domain Eukaryota; kingdom Fungi; phylum Ascomycota; class Sordariomycetes; order Ophiostomatales; family Ophiostomataceae; genus Ophiostoma; species Ophiostoma himal-ulmi. The sequence goes on from JANSME010000012.1 coordinate 239,401, forward strand.
GGCGCTCAAACTCGGCTGTCAGAGTAGCAATGTCCCAGACTGTGAGTACAGAAACATCGTGGCATGTTTGTGTGCCTGTAGGATCATCATCGAGGGCAACGAGCAGGGGAATCTGGCATTCTGCGTCGTGCTCCAGAAGAGACCGGACCTGAGACCTGTATTCTTTGGCGGCGGTGCCCAGTGGCGGCAAGGCTGCAAGCGTAGCTGCGAGTTCAAGCGACATTGTATATTGGCTGCTTAAATAATCGATAGCCAGACGAATTATGTTTTATACCGACTGTATTAGTATGCATACCTCGACGGCTCCGAACCGTGCCTGAATATAAGCTGGAGAGGGGAAATGCGGCGCCATAGGCCTATCAGAATGCCACACTAGAGCGGATGGGGCCGCTGCTCCACTTGCCATGCCATATGGAGTTGAGCTGGAGGAGCGCTACGGATCTTACGTAAGATGTCGATTGGTAACGATCCGCCGTCGTTTTTTTATTATTTTAGAAAGTATTGTATTCGTGGGGATCACTGCATTCAGCTCACTTGCGTATAGATATGGTATAGAAGACATGTTTGCTATATTGGTATCAAGTCCTCGCAACAGGGAGGGTAAACAAACGATAAGAGCGGCAAATATGATGCCACAAACTTTACATTACACATTAGATTAAAAAATACAAGAGTCTGACGTTTAACCCGACTTCTCGTTGATCTCGGTGGTCTGTGAGACCTCGTCCTGAGAAGGAACAGCGTCCGAGGGAGTCACGAGGTTGCGGCGCTTCTCCCCGCGGACGGTGAAGATGACAAGGCCCGAGCACCAGATGATCAGGACGATGGAGACGGCAATCATGGCCCACATACCGCGCGTGAACCACGGCGCATAGGTGGCACCGTAGAAGATGATGCTCCACCAGGCATTGACGGCGCTGCTGCCCAGGTTCATGCCGGCCAGAACGATACCACGGAACAGGGAGTCCTCGTAGCGCATAACGTCGTTGCACCAGGCGAAGAAAGTAGCCTGGCACGCGTAGACGCTGCCCGCCCAGTAGTAGGCGGCAAAAACAACGCGCGTGGACATGTCGCTGGTGGGGTTGCGGGCGGCGACGAGGATCATGATGGAGGTGGCAATGCCAGTGATGCCGATCCAGTATCCGACAAGGTAGCGCTTGCCGCCGAGGAAATCAGTCAGCGTGGCCCAGAAGAGGGTCGACACAATACCGACGGCGGGCACACCCGAGGGGTAGTTGTTGAGCTGGACAACACTAAACTTCTCGGTCGGGTGGCTCTTCATGTACAGGGCCAGCAGACCGTTGGTGCTGAACGACTCGAGCTCGCCGGCAATGATCCAGAGCACGACAAAGCCCCACCAGTACCACGAAGTAAGAACCTTGACGAGCAGCGACTTGGTAAGCTGCTGCTTGAGCGTGACATTCTCGCTGGGGCCAGAGGTGATGGGCACGCGGTCCTTGGCGAGCTGGCGCTCCTCCTCACTCAGGTAGAAGGCGGTGGTGGTGTGGGGAGTGTCGGGGAACAGGAAAAAGCCGTAGACGGCGACGGGTACGGTGAGCAGACCGTCAATGATGAACAGCCAGCGCCAGCCGGCCAGACCGTGGCGGCCGTTCATGGACTCGTAGATGCCCGTCTGGATGAAGCCGCCAATCAGGGTACCAGCAAGACCCGAGGACGTGAACAAACCACTGCGCTTTCCGAGCTCCTTCTCCGTGTACCAGGCGCCGAGGATGTAGTGGGTGCCGACAAAGGTGGAGGCTTCACAGATGCCCTGGAAGAAGCGGATGGCCATGATGGACTGGGGACGCTGGGCCGAGGCGGTAACCATGGTGAGCATGCCCCAGAGGATCATCATGGCGGGGAAGTAGTAGCGAGGCTTGATGTGGTGCAGGGCGATGTTGGACGGGATCTGGCCGATGACGTAGCCGACGGTGAAGCAGGTGTTGATCATGTTGAGCTGGTTGCCAACAAAGCCCAGATCCTCTTTCATGCCCGAGACGTAGGCATTTGTGATGTTGGAGCGGTCGAGCTGTTGAGCGTTAGTATTTGGTCGCTGACATAAACAAGGCGACTGTCGAGACATACATAGTTGACAAAGTAGCTGACACAGCAAAAGGTGAGAATGAAAAAATCAATCTTTTGCACCAGCAACCGCTCGCCAGGCCTGTAGCTGGTGGAGAAGTATTCCTTGATGTGAGACGTCATGATGGGCGACGTGATGTGTTGCAACTAGAAAGCAACTCTGAAAGAAAAAGAAAAAAAAAGAGTTGGCTTGACGCGAGATGCAAGGTGATCCTTGAGGACACGACGTTGCTAGCTGGCTGGCTTGCTGGCTGCCTGACTGGAACCAAACACAAAAGAACAAACCGTGTCGACTCAAAGAGGGCCGACGATCTGATCTTATGTCTTGCGTATTGTGCTGTCGGCCATGCTTTGTAACATATCAACAGTATTACTGCATACAGCACCACAGCACAGACAAACACGAGATATAGGATGTACACACCCCCTGGTGGTGTGGACTGGGGCCTGTAGCCTCGAGCGGACAGGATAGGTGACGAGCGTCAGCTCACGGATCCTGGGCCGATAACAGGGTAGCTCGCTCGATGGGGAAAGTAATCAAAGATATGAGCTACCACACCATCAGAGCTATGAGATATGGGATATGAGCAGTGATGGACGGGAGAGGGAGAGATAGTGATGGAGGGGATGCAAAACAGATATGGAAGCCTTGTGGAGTATAGATAGAGAGAATAGTGAGTAGAAGAATGCTAGAAGAGTCGTGGGAATAGACTATGCTTAAACAAGGCGGCGCGCGACAAAATACGGGGATCCTGCATTTGATATTGAGAAACGAAATGGCCGACCGAGCGACTGACTGACTGCTTGAAATTGCAGTGTCGAATCGGTCAACACAGAGTGAAATTCTGAGCAATAATACGTCGCAGTCTCAAGACTGGGCACACCGTCGTCGGCAGAAATCAAAAATCAAAAAGGAAAAAGGTACGTGCACGGCCGGGTTGGTGGAAGGGATGCAGAAGTCGCTGAGAGGACGTAGAAGCAAGAGACTGCGACGGCGACCATGAGAAAAACTAAAAACTACTCTGTGCAATGAATACTCCGTAGTAGGATAGCCAGGGATAACGAGCAACGACCGAGGCCAATGGAATACTACGCAGAAGAAAACCCGGCTCCACCGATTTTAGGGGGAGTGGACGTTTCCCCGCCTTGGAAGGGCGTGCCGTGGCCCATTGTTGAGCAAAGCTGTTGAACTGTATTACGGAGTAATAAGATACTGAGTACGATGCTTGAAAAGGGGAGCGTAGGAGTGTGCCACGCGAGTAAGATGAGGTAGTTCTAAGCGCTACACGCAAAAGCAAGCAAAGTGAGGAGGCGGTATTTCTACAAGTCGGTAGGTCATGGCCTGGATTCGACTATACTCAAGCCTAGGAGAGATTCTTGATTTCCTTCCGAACATAGTCAAGGTTTCCGATACAGTGCCCTTGGCGGTGATATCGCCGGCATGGGGGTCACAATGTTTTAGTAGTGGTAGGAAGAATTGAGGAAGCAGCAAAGGTAGGAGAAGACTGCGAAGTACAAGAATACAAGTAATAAATCAAAAAGAAACAAAATAAAGACATGAGTGGGAACAGAGTGGCTTCAGCTTATCTTTGTCGGACTGACATGAAATGCGGAGGATTCCACTGGCCTGCACATCAGCAGGAATCAGCAGGGAGAAGAGGAAAAACACCAGAGAAAATAGCAAAGAAATTAGGAAGAAAGAAAAGGTAAGAAAGAAAACGACAGGGAAGAGCGTTATCATCGAAGAGTCACTTCTGGTGGGTCCGAGACACGAGGATAGTAGAAATAGGGAATCTATGGCACAGAAGGATTTCGCTGGAGCTCGAGGGATGGTCACACGATAAAGAAGAGGAGAGAGAGAGAGAGAGCGAGAAAGAGAAAGGAGGGCTCGTTGACTTGGAATAGGGCCACAGAGAAGGAAGAAGCCGAAAGAATATAGAACAATGATACGTTGAAAACGAACAAAGACGACGCTGTTGTGGGAAGTAACGCTGTTGTTGGCCGAGAGCACGCTACTGCATAAAAGTACCTACGACGTAGGAGCCAGCTAGGAGCCAGGCTAGGAGCCAGCTAGGGGAGCCAGGAGGAGCCAGGAGGAGCCAGGGCAAGGATAAGAATGGCGAATGGGTGGCGGAGGACAACAGTCCGACACTGTAGCATTCTCGACTGGATCAGGGACGGGCAGCACGACATATGCACGGCCAGCAAAAAGGCAACAGAGCAAAAAGAGCAAAAGAGCAACGAAGCAGAAAAAAGACAGGCCATGCCCCATCCTGCATGCACCGTTTTCTGCCCTTTTGCCTGTTGCCTTTTGCCATTTGTCATTTTTCATTTGTCATTGTCCATTTGCAATTGCCAGTGCCCAGCCAAGCTATCGTGAATCCTCCGAACGCCATTAGAAGGCGGGCAGAAGAGGAGGAGGAAAGAAAACAAGCTGCAAAGAAGATCCTCAGAACCAGAGCATCGGAGAACACGGAGAATTCAAACAATACTGAGACCATCACTATCAAAAAAAAAAAGAAAGATAAAAAGAAAAAAGAAAACAAGAAGAAGAAAAAAGAAAAAGAGTATTTACGTAAACAAGCATCATCATGGCGGACGCACGCCAACACACCCTTCAACTCTGCTGATGGCCGCTGCAGAACTGCACCTGTCGATACCCGTCTGCCTGATCTCTGATCTGGGATTCGATCTGGTCTGGACTCTGGATTCCAAACGCTAGAGTCGGGCGCCGTCTCGCTCCTAGTCTCTTATTTCACTTTTGTTTATTGTTCCTCCAGCATGCCGCCCAAAGCGCGCAACCCAACTGCCGCGCCTCCACCTGGAGAAGGCGAGCCTGGCCAGCCTCGACCTCGCGGCAAACCTCGCGGCATCCGGCGGGACCGGGATTGCATCACCTGCAAGAACCGCGGGCTCAAGTGCGACCTCAACCGGCCCCAGTGTCTGCCGTGTGTTCAGGCCGGCATAGCTTGCGGCGGCTACCCGTTGAGGGTCGTGTGGCTTGACGAGCGGCGGCGCGGCTCGGGATCAGCAAAGGCAGCACCGGCACATGCACCGGCATTCACAGGCCCGCCGGCATCACAGTCGCAGTCGGCATTTTCATCACAGTCACATCCACAGCATCCACAGCATCCACAGCATTCGTCACATCAATCACATCAATCACATCAATCACATCAATCACATCAATCACAGCAATCACATCACATGCCGTCACCACAATCCTCACTGCCGACCTCATTAGTTCAGCATCAGCAACAAACACAACTACCATCACTCCCAACTATATCATCCGTCACAAATCCTTCATCCTACGCCCCTAGCTCTGCTCCTTATTCTACGTCGCCCACTGTGACCTTTACACACGCCCCTCCCATCAACTCAATATGCTCCTCGCCCGACGACGTCCCGGTGACCTCGCCGCCAGGCCCTTCTTCCCTCGGCAGCAGCCGCACACCGCCGTCTGTCACCTCGCCGTCTGTAAACGGCAGCATTCCCAGCACTGCCGGCGACGAGGCGTGGTGTGAGACGGACCAGAATAGCCTGATCAAACGTCTCGCCGCCCTCTGTAGCCATATTCTTACGACCCAGGACGCCAATATCACACCCAAGAATCACTACCTATCACAGCCTGAAACCACCAGCTTACTCTCTGACTTGTGCATTTTTATACAAGCACGTATGGAGGGTCGCAACCTGCCGGCGATGGACCATGACGGCCAGCTGGAGCCAGCAAAGAAACCGCCAGAGTCGCTGGACATGGTCCGGTCGCGTCTCACCGCTCTTGCTCAAGTCAACCGCGCCATCGAAGCCGCCAATCCCTTTGCGTTTCTAGGCATTGCCACGTTTGCTGTATTTGAAGTGTGCGACGACACATTTGGCGAATGGCAGTGCCATTTGCACGGGGCTCGCCACCTGCTCGAGTACCACCGCTGCCGCACCCTCGCCGACCTCCAGCGCATGGCTCAGCTCGTGCCCGGCCTCATGGACATTCTCGCACGCCTCGTGTGGTTTGATCTTAGCGGCTCTGTCGTGCGCGGATCCGTCGTGGATGGCTCCTTTAAAACACCGCTCATCTTTGAAGACTGGCACCGCCAAGTCCTGCTCGACTCTAATATCTATGAGACTGTCGGTATCACTGCGGATACATGCGCGCTCTATGTCGATGTGGCCAAGGCGCGTCTGATTGGGCGTCCAGTCCAGGCTTGTCTCCGCGCAGCCGAACAAATTCTCAAAGTTGATGAGCTGCGTTCTGCTGGTGGGGGAAACGGCGGGGGCGGCGAGCAGCACTTGAGCGACTGGTCTCTTGCGACTAATGTGCACCGTTGTACTGCGGCGCTCGCCGTGCTGGGCCAGCTCCAGGCGTCGCAGGACCGGCTTGTCGCTGAGAGCGGCGGCATGGAAGATCCAGATATGCTCGAGGACCGCGCGGCATGGGAGGCAACGACACATGCCGCAGTCGACAAGCTGTGCAGTGCTCTGGCCGCAACGCCGGCGTCGTCGCGCTTCTATATCCACTTGGCCGTCGGCGCGTACATGGCAGGCATGCGTGCGCGCACGCCCGGGCACTGTGCAGTGGTGCGGCAGTACTGGCTCAACTGCAATATCTCGGGCATCTCGCGGTACCCTGGTGGTCTGTCCCGATGTAGCGAGCATTGGCGGCGCGTCGGGCTGCTGGATGATGCTCCGCCGACGCCAGTAATTAGTAAGAGTCGGATGTGAGTCGGATGTGAGTCGACAGAAGTCGATGTGTCTGCTGATGGATCTGCTGATGCATTTCTTATCAAAGACTAGAGAGTCGAAAGTCCGCTGCGGTCGAGATAACGGTTGACTCCGAACATGCTTCCGCGTACTAGTGAAGCAGTGGCTGCAGATGTCGGAGTGTGTTGATAGCGTTTGATACGATGCAGGCGGTTTTAACTTATTTCCACTGGGCAATCTTGTTTCGTTTCCTAAAAAGGAACGCCGACGTCGTTGTTGTTTGCTTTCCTTTTTTGGACTGATCCCGGCTGCTTGGCTATCGTGCGTCATCTGTCGTTCTGATTTGTTTTCTTTTTCCATTTGTTTTGCAATTCCGCTTCTCGTTTATGTTGTTTCTTATTTCTTTAGATATGTTACGATATACAGTTAATGATATTCACGATCGCAATCTACATGATCTCTCGCTTATTTTAACGTGTTTGGGTCGTTTCTTTATGGGCCTTGTTGATGCTGTCACAATTTACCGAGACCATTTTTTGTTTTCTTTCTCTATTTCGACTCTGACTCGATACATATGCATGCCGGCTCCGCGTGGAACCCAGATAAGACCCCGAGATTTGTTCTATTATTCTATTTTACCACGGCTTTTATCTCGTATTTATACATTTATACTATATAATATGTTGTGGACCGTACCACATCCGCATGTCATTTGGTATCGGCTCCGATGTCACAAGTATATTTACTTGATGCACAATAATCAGTTAATGTTTTGCATTTGCAATGTCTTGCTACTTTGTCAATGCGAAGCTTGAAAGCTGGGGATTTACGGGGATCTTGATCCTTCTCCCACTTCCACCCGCTTCTCCCGCCTTCACCCCTCTGTGGACTGATACGTAATACCTAGTCTCTGAGAATCCTGGAACGGGACATATAATATAATGATTTGATCAAGCAGTATTTTTATTATCATGAATATAGAATCAAATAGTGTACTGACAGCAGCATAATTGTGTTATTTATGTACGATAAGTAAACTTCTTAGGGAATATTTCAAAATCCGAAATCTTTAAAAGCAATGCAGATGAAATTCTAATTTGAGAAACTGCCAAAACAAATGTAACAGAAGTTGACAAGTCCATAGAAATGACATACACAAAGTAGGCCATCAGAGTGTTTCTCAGAATATAGTACATATAGCCGGAAGAGGTGTCTCTCCACTATTTGCACCGTACATTGGACTCGATTGTATTCATAATTGAAGTATTATGTTATGTACCATCTAATGAGTATAGAGTCCAAATCAACGTAGTAGAAGTCAACTGTCCCGTTCGCAGATGACTCAAGATAGTCCTGAAGTAATCAATAGGATCTATCTCGTCTCTCCATCGGAGCGATGCTCACGATCACGTGATCACAACAAGGCGCGACGGTATTTATTGTGTCCTTGCTACGATGAGCCTCGAGATTCGACGCCTGTCTCAAGCACATGCCTTGACAACGAGCTCACCATGTCACCAGCAGCTGGTAGGAACGGAGAAAAGCACCCCCGGAATCGATGCCCTTGCAGGCCCTGTCAAGTGTGAAAACGAACGCTACAGGGGTGGCTGAGCCATACCCTTCAGGATGGCTTGAAGCTCTTGTGATTGAGACTCCAGTGTGATTAGGCAAAGCCTTGAGCTCGCATAGCAGCACTAGATTATGTAAACAAGAACGGTATCCCAGACTGGGCCACTTTGTATCCTGCTCTTATTACTAATGCATTCATTGTATAAAGGCAGGCACTCGACAAAATGTACCTTCCAGCAGAATGGGCTTGTTGCCCCGGATAGGGGATGTAGATAGCACTTGCCGGTGGAAATGTAAACAAGTCCAAGGCGGCAGGCATTCTCCTACTCGAGCAAATATATAAAACAGCAAATTGTCAGCATCACCAAATCATATCAACCAACTGCAACAAGTGCGCACCTAGCCGACGCTTGTAAAGATGATGACGATCATGGGGGTGGGCATGTGAGTATTCCCTCCGGTATGAAGTTCAAGTCTCTTCCAGAACTAACGTCCATCCATTCATAAGAGCCCTCGTCGTGATCTTCTTTGTATTGAGCATGGCCAAGCTTTTACACCAAGTAATTACATTCCGACACGAGTGCATGATGACTGAGAGAATGCATGACGAGAGCGCTTACCGCTATGCTATGCATTATCACACCGAGCCGAGCCGCATCTATCTCGAATCAGTAAGGAAAGCACGTGAGAGATCCTTCTTCCAAAGACTCGTCTTTGGCAAAAGGTCTAGTGAATGGCCCGAGTTATCCAACTCCCCGGCTGCCAATGTCTCGTCCGACAACCCCGCATCCCGAGATTCCGCAGCCCATTCTACGTCAACCATTTTCCCCAGCCACACTGCTGCCGGAGGTAATGCTGCCACGGCAAATGCTGCCACGGCAAATGTTGTTACAGGAGATATTCCGACAGTCCTGCCAAAGCAAGCTGAAGCGCTTCAACTACGTCCCTTCGATCCTGGTGATAAGATCTAACCCAACGCATTCCTTGACCACCCACCCATACTGCTTTGCTTATCCAGATGCCTCGACCTTTTTGAAAAAGCAATGGGCACCGTTCCTCCTTCGGCCTAATGGCAGCGGCATAGCATGGTGCAATACCATCTGGACTAAACGTCGCCGGTAGGTTGATTGTGTGGTCCTTGAGATTTCCGGCCAGGAGCACCTTGAGCTCGATCATGGCCAAACTGTTGCAGATTGTTAGTCTTATTTTTTATTCATGTCAGAATTGGAGGGATTAGATGGTCCGAAAACACCTTCATTACAAGGTAGAGAATATGCATACACAGTGATGGGGGTATCTGGAGGCATAATGTTTTTTTTCCCTGTAATTGATGGTGAATTTCTCTGCTGCATGAGACCTGGTGCCGGCGGGTTTAGACACAAGGCCTCGACAACACACCTGTCTAGGTATGGCAAGCTGCAAATTTGCTTAATGTCCATAGGGGATGAGAGAATGTTGAGCTCTTGCCGGACCTTGTCTTGGTAATTTATGCACCGAGGCCAGGCCAATACATCGACCAGATAGGTGAGGCCAGCAGCGGTGCTATCGGCGCCCATGACTCTGTTAGCAGACAGTATACAATACAAAAGAGTTAACTTCTTCAAACAATACCTGCGAGAATATGGTAAAGCATTTACTCGTGGCATGCGCATCGGTTATTGTACTCCCAAATCCTGGAATTGTCTGCATTCAAGCAGTTTAGATTCCTGTTCAATTCGCGCTGTGCAAATAGATATTGAATAGGCTTGGGTCTGAAAACGTTGAGACTATATACAAGCTTTCAATAAACATACTTACAGCTCTACGTCCTTGGTGGTAGGCGGAGAGACAGGGATCCGTACCATCCATTGAAGGATCTCGTAGATGATCTGAGTAACGGCAATGGCGCTGGTTTCTGCCGTGTTGTCGTAGACAGGGGTCAGCTCCACGACATCGGCGCCGACAATCCTGACGCCGGCCTTTGCAAGACCATTAAGAATCCGCAGCAGCTCCCGCGTCGTCCATCCGCCGGGCTCAATGGTTCCCGTAGCGGGCGCAAAGGCGGGATCCAAAACATCGATATCAATGCTCAGATACACAAGCTCGTCGCCCACTGTCTTGACGATACGGTCGACAACCGTGGCAACGCCCAGCTCGTCAAGCTCGCGCGCGCGAATGTAGGAGAAGCCGCACTCGGCATCGTGCTGCAGGTCGTAGTCCTTGTCAAACAGCATCGAGCGCGAGCCGAGGTGCATGTTGCTGTTTTTTGACAGCCGGTCCTCTTGGTGCAGAATGTGGAACATGGTGCCGTGCGACACCTCGGCATACTTGCTCGTGCCGCCGCCAATCTGCTTGGGGTCCCACGAGTCGAGGTGCGAGTCAAAGTGCAGCACGGCGACGCGGCCCCAGGTCTTGTGCAGCGCGCGGATGGCCGGCAGCGTAATGGTGTGGTCGCCGCCGATGCTCACAATGCGCGGCGCGGTGCCCTTGTCGGTGTTCTTGACTGTACGCTGGGCAATGGATTCCCAGCCTCTCTGCAGCTCATGGATGGCCTGCAGCTTGTCGAACGGCGTGTGGCCAATGTCACCACAGTCCAGCACAGTAGCCCAGCCGCGAAACGGATTTGAGCCGTGGTCCATGCTATTTGCATGTGAGTGATTGCCATTGGTTTTATGTATTTTATTGAAGAGTATGCCTACCTGAAGCCTGCCGAGGGCGACAACCGTCTCGAGCCCATTCTCGTCCCAGCAGGGCCAAAGCGCGCACCAGGACGGTAGGTCACACCCAGGTCAAACGGAGCACCAACAATGGCAATGTCGAATGTGCCATCGCTCGCAGGGGAGAAACAGTTGGAGACATTGAGGTGGGCAAAGGAGGCAATGCCCTGGTAGGGTGTGTCCTCTTCAAACTCATTGTATGCGTGCTGCTGCGGCTCGCCGAGGTTAAAGGCCGACACGCTGTCGTCCACACGGCGGAATATCGACGAGTCAATGAATGATGACCGCTGCCGTTCCGCTGCTTGAGCCATCTGTGCCATTGGCGTTTGTGGCCGATGTGCCGACACCAGAGCCGGCAGCAAAGCCGCTGTGGCGCACACTGCAGCAAATGAGTTGAGCATTGTTTTGTGTTTTGTGTTTTGTGTTTTTTATTTGTTATTCTGCGTATCACATCTGACAATAACAATGTGATAAACGTGAGAAAATGGGAGAAGAGACTCAATTGATGAGATTATCCCGACTCCATTGGCTTTCAGTGTATATTCCAATCGCTCAGTCGAGTGCGGTAAGGAGCGGCTAACGGACCTGAATTGGCTAGTCTTGTGGCGGAGAAGATGACCCCAGACAGATACGCAGATAGCTATTGATTCCTCAGTATTACTTGTATGTCGTCAAAAGGCGTGCGTATCGATTGTCCTCGGTGACTCGATAGCTAGGAAGCGTGGGAGCTTGGCCGCCCGTGAACTATTGGCCATTATTCCACCTGAGCTTATCTATCTACCAGCGTCATTATGTTCATGTCGATCTCTTATCGTGAATCTATCCGACCTTTCTTCTATAAAGCAGATTGTAGATTCGGCAACGACTTGTTGTTTAGAAAACTCACTGCAGTACTCTCTTCCCGAAGACTGCCCTCTGTGACTTCTGGGTAGACAAAGCCACTGTACAATAAGTGTCTCTATTGAAATATCCAAGCCAATAAGCCATTAAGCTCTCGAGCTCCATGGTTGAAGCAGACGAGAGCTAAGACGTCACAAGTGCTCTCTTTGTCGCCCATTTGCTATTGTTTGTTTGTGCGTTATTGTAGAACACCAACAATGTGAAAGAATAACCCATCACATGACAGTCGCCATTGAGTTGCAGGTCCTCAAAAAAAGACGGCCTTGCTACATTCACGGTATTATTGAGTATCAAAGCATTGTTCGCTACTCAACCGCAAGAGCAGCTTGTCAAGGCCTGAACTCATCTACGAGTTTGAAGTGTATATATATATGTTCTTCCATCCTTCACGCTGTTCCTCTCCTTTTCTTCCGTCCTAACTCTCGAACAACATCCAAAGATGCCTACTGGCATGCAAAGTAATTGTCCCGTGCGACAACTCTCGCCGGCTCGCCTACACCAGAAATCATAAAGGAGACGCGACCATGGACCTCTCACCGGTGCAAACCGAGGACATGACGATTGCTTTCACTGATGTGATGGCGCTCTATAAGACCTTGGATGAGCTTCACGGTCACGACTTTGTGATTGTTAACAGTACGTATTGCGCGTTCGTTTCGATTCGACCTCGCTTTCGATCTGGCGTCCCTTTTACTGACCAAGTAGATATCTCTCGAAATGACTTTGGCCAAATCGATAAAGAGCGCGAGGTCCGTCGCCGCAAGTTTTGTTTCTTCTATCAGGCCAGCAAGCTGCTCCTGTGTGTCACCCTCCCATCGGAACCGCATGAAGTCGCCCACCTCATCCTGTACGAGGCCATCCGTGAAAATATGATCACTCACCCAAAAATGCCACTTTGGCGACCGTGCGGAGCCACAACTTTCACACATCCAGACGGCTTAAGCTCCAAAGAAGCTGGCTCGGGTGGATCCCCGGGTCACGGTCACACTACCGGCAGCGATCAGCGATGGCCTGCGCTGGTCATGGAGTGCGGCATGACACAAAGCATGGCCAGCCTGCACACAGCAATGGAATGGTGGTTCTCCGCCTCGGAGCATCGTGTCAAGGTCGTGCTCATCGTCAAGCTATACAAGTCTATGCGCACAATCATCATTGAGAAGTGGACGGACGAGAACGTCGGCTTTTCTCGCCCCGGCGCTACCACGACACGCAGCAGCAGCATGGTTCCGACCCTCCAGCCTGTCCTGCAGCAGACAATCACGACTTCTCCCGTGCCTAACAGCGGCCCCCATAGCGGTGCACTGGTGCTTGAGCTGGAGCTGCTATACCGTCGGGCACCGGGACCCAACCCAGGTGAACGGGATTTCGTCGTCCCCGAGGCTGTTTGGGAGCAGTTGGCGGTCGTGCTGTGGTATTAATCTGTACTATTCTGCCTGTTACCTCAAGTTCTTATGTTTTCTGTTTTCTGTTTTCTATTTTCTATTTTCTGTTTTCTATGCTCTCCTAAACTGTCGGCATGATCTTTACAAATGCAGCCGGGATTTTGGTTGAATGTTCGACCCAAATTCAATCCGATACCATCGGCTTATGATGGAGTTACTATATGTTGCCGAATCACATGTCATTAGAACACGATGCAATACTACACTCCCTTTGTTACCGCCATAATGTATTTATAAAGTATAAGAAGAGCACAGTATCAATAACGCCTGGAAGCATGATAGCGGACTCGTAGCGAAAAGCAAAGACATTTCCAATAATGCGAATGCGCAGATTCGGAGTGCATAGTGGGCGGACACACAGCTGCTCCGATTCCGCACATTTTACACTTGCGTGGCCACAGATGGAGAACGGATAAGGATAGTCGAGATACAGCGACTCTATCGCTACAGCCCGCCGCCGTCCGCCGTCTGCCGTCCGCCGCCGATGGTTCCCCTCCATGCCGCATAGGCTCTGCTCTCTTTTGATTCTCACCATTTACTATATTTGATACATATCGCTCCGAACAGTCGTCCATCCTGCTGGTCCATTGCTCTGTGCCAAGACCCGGAGCATTGGGTCTGAGACGGTTAGGCTACCGTCCTGGCCATTCATCCTTGTCGGATCGTGTCTTGCGTGTCTTGCTTGTCTTCCTTGTCTTCCTGCTTCTGCTCGACCTTGATGCCACCGCATGCAGCCAATGTGCTTATGCAACATGCAATACTCCGCGGGCCACGCGGTTACCCTCCGTCCACTCTCCCCCCTTTCCCTCCCCCCTCCAAGTCCCTTGTCTCTCGTCCCCGAGTCCTCTATTCCCCTGGTTCTTTAGTCCCCTAGTCCCCATCCCCAACTCTTAGTCCGCACTCCTGTGCCGCATGCCACCCTACCACAAAGCTCTCCCAACTGTCAAGCTAAATGGCTAACAGCACATTGCCCCTAAGCCGCTTATAGAAGGCAACCTACCGTATCTCACTCGCTCCCAGCCTGCGGGTCACTTGCTTTGTATGAGTCTATCGGCCTCTCTCTCCGATGCATAGTGCACTACGTCAACCGAGCTTCTATTTGCGACGGCCCGCGGCACCGCATGGCTTCCATGATGCTTTGATTCATTATCTACAACGCCGTCGGACTCTGTATCACGCGATGAAAAAGTGCCGTCGACTTGTTTCCATTGTTCCTTTGATTCGTGATTTGTGGATTTAGTTACTTTCCCATTTTGACTGGTGCTGCCTTTGTATCGTATCCTCTTATCACTTTCGACTATCGTTCTCTACTCTGCGACTGCGAGCCGGCGAGACTGCGACTGCTCACTTTCTCACTTCTTTTCATTTCCTTGTTTAATCTATCTCTCACTCTTCGCTTTTGCTTCATCGCCCCTTGACTTTTGACTGTGTGATTTGCTCGGCCTCCGATATATATACACGTCTACCCGACCGGCAATACCAGTATTCTCCTCTGCATTTCCCCTCACGCTCGCACATTCTGCTCCCAAAATCTTGAACAAATCACAGCCATGGCCAGTAAGTGGGAAGAACTTGCCGCCAAGAAGCGGGCGCAGCTCGCCGCTTCGCTGCCCAAGGAATGGATCGTCCCGGACGACAAGCTGCCGCCCGCCGACCAGAACGACGTCACTGCCTGGCCTGCCACCTCGGGCTGGTTCACCCCCAATGAGCTCAAAATCACCGAGTCCACAGCCACCGAACTCATCCCCCAGCTGGCTTCCGGTGCCCTGTCCAGTGAGGCCGTCACGCGCGCTTTTTGCAAGCGCGCCGTCGCCGCTCACCAGCTGCTCAACTGTCTTGCCGAGGTCTGCTTCGACCGCGCCCTTGAGACGGCCAAGGCCCGCGATGAGTACCTCGCCAAGAACGGCAAGCCCATCGGCCCGCTGCACGGCCTGCCCATCTCGCTCAAGGACAACATCAACATCAAGGGTCTCGACTCGACGGTCGGTTTCGCATCGCACGTCGGCGACCCAGCAGCGGCCGACGCGGCCCTGGTTGACGTGTTGCTGGCTGCGGGTGCCGTGCCCTATGTCAAGACCAACGTGCCCACGGCCATGATGATTGCCGAGACCGTTAACAACGTCTTTGGCCGCACAAAGAACCCGCTGCACCGCGGTGTCACGCCAGGCGGCTCGTCGGGTGGCGAGTCTGCCCTGATTACTTTCAAAGGCAGCTGTCTTGGTGTCGGTTCCGATATTGGCGGTTCTCTGCGTATCCCGGCCGCGTGCACGGGCGTGTTCACCATTCGCGCTTCGGGTGGTCGGTTCCCTGTGCGCAACTGCCGCTCGGGCATGCCCGGCCAGGAGGCTGTCATGTCGGTCAACGGCCCGCTCGCACGGACGATTGACGATATCGAGGCCTACACGCGTGCCGTGATTGGTGGCGAGCCGTGGCTGCAGGATGCCAAGTGCCTGCCCATCCCGTGGCGTGAAGCGGCTGTTGCCGCTCTGCCCGAGAAGCTCAAGTTTGGTGTCCTTTGGAACGATGGTATCGTCCAGCCTACACCGCCCGTCGCCCGTGCTCTGCGCCACACGGTCGAGAAGCTCAAGGCGGCTGGCCATACTATCGTCGACTGGGACCCGGCTGACCAGGCCGAGGGCACAGAGCTGCTGGGCCGCATGTTTGTCGCCGACGGCGGCAAGACCATCAAGCACGAGCTGGAGCGCACCGGCGAGCCCCTGCGCCCCGAGATGGCAGCCTACGGTGTCGCCGCCGAGCTCGGCACGGCCGATATGTGGAAGCTGCACCTCGAGCGCTCTGCTTTCCAGAACAAGTACCTGGACCGCTGGAATGCCGCCGGTATTGATGCGCTGCTGCTGCCCACGATTCCCTTCAACACGGTCAAGCACGGCGAGTTTGAGCATGTCGGCTACACCGGCGTGTTCAACGTGCTCGACTACGCTGCCGTGTCGTTCCCTACCGGTCTGACCGTCGACAAGTCTGTCGACCAGCTGGATGCTGCCTTTCAGCCTCTTGGCGATTCGGACAAGAAGGTTGCCGCTGCTTGTAAGTATTTTTCCGTTTCTTTTATCTCTTTTCTCCATCTCTTCTTCGATTTGCTCTACATTTGTTACATCCAATATACTAATAAAACAAATAGACGACCCTGAGACGATGAACGGTCTGCCAATCAGTCTCCAGGTTGTCGGCCGCCGCCTAGAGGAGGAAAAGGTCATTACTGTGTGCCGCAAGATCCTGTCGGTCCTGTAAGCACTGCATACTGCAAAGCAGAAGCATAGCAAGTCACAATTAGCGTTACATGAATGCTCGGGACTTGGATTGATAATCGATTGCATTGAAAGTGTAGAGGCACGCTGGCTTGTGAACTAGAACAACATCGCTATCGGCGCCTAACACGCCTAACAGCAAGACCGGTAGAGTGAACAGTGGCCATGGCAGCAGTGGACACCGCATGTGGTGCCGCCGCCGCGCATCGCTGCCTCGTCGCTCTGGTCCAGCTGAGCCATGGGAGCGGGCTCGCTCGTCTGTCGATTAGCACTGCAATGATAACACTGGTTTTGGTCTCGGTTTCGGTTGGTGCTGCTACATGTACGTACCGGCTGGCTCATGACAATGGAAGAGGTCTGCTTGCTGACCGCCTGCATCTGCATGGGCTCGGCCTGCTTCGGCGTGGCGTCGGTAAATGCCATTGCGCAGGAGAGAGGTAGAGATTGGAGTAGAACTGAATAGAAGAGGAGATGACGTTTGGTTAAATTTGGATGCGAGACAGTCGAGTACGCAGTGGCAGGAACAAGAATTCGGAGTGGCTGGCGAGGGATGAACGCGTTGTATTAGTAGCAGTTATACTGGGTATGTCGGGTCAAAGTAGAGTGAGTAACAACAACGCACTGATCGCCGTGCTTGCTTTTTCTTCTTTCTTGTCTCTAGGACTCCAGCCGCTGCTCCGCCCCATGTGTTATTTCTGGAGAGAGCGTAATACAGTCTATTTGTACTAATCGATCTACGGCTGTGCACTGGTAGACTGGCTGATGCTAGCACTTTTTTGGCATTGACTTCTTGGCGATTTGCTTCCTGCTGGCGATTGGCTGTGGCGATCTTGGCAGGGTCTCTTTTCAGAGGCTTTTCTCGCTCTCGCTGTGGCTGGACCACAGTGCTACAGTGACACACGCCAGACATGCAATACAATATAACAAGCTATGCGAAACACTAAACTGGTGCCTAGATGCTCTATTTACGGTTAGCCAGCAGCCCAGCGCACGATTCGCGATCGGTCCTACGGTCGTCAGATAGGGATAAGAGCTCCAAGTCATCCAATTAGCCAAATCAAAGTCGAGCATGGTATACGATCAAAGAAAAGGTAGGGCCTGCGTCATCCGAACTGCGTTTGCAGCTTGCAGCAATTGGCATTATAGTCTGCCTGTTCATTTCACGTGCAACTCAATGAGATAAAAAAAAATTAAATAAAATAAAAATAAAATAAAATACGAAACGAAACGAATTGCATCATAGCAACAGGCAGCAGTAAGAGGTATGATTGAAAATGCCTGATAAAGGTGCGTATGCTGCATCTCACTTTCTGCTCGGGTTCGTGCTCAAACACGGCCATCCAGTGCGATACCTCAGTTTCTACTTCAGAAGCTGGTGGCAACGACCGTCGCGCATTGATGACTGTTGCTTCCCAGAGTTTGAATAGATGGACCAATGTCCCATGTAGTCAGACCATAAAACGGTTCGTTGCATGAGTGCGTGGGTGGGCAAGGTACTCGAACCAATCACTTGTAGTGGTGCATGTGTAAAGGGAGAACATCAGCAGACATCATCTGATCTCTCTCTCTCCTCGTATAAACTCCTCATCTTCTTCTTTGTATACACAACGTTCTCATCAGACCAAGGATCCCCTTTACCACACAGAACACAGAACACAGAACACAGGATGGCATACGGCCTCATCCTGCTTCGGTGCACGCCCATGGCGCTGTCGGCGGCGTCTGTCAACTTTAGCTACAACCAATACCTGTTCCTGCAGCCCTACATCGAGCTTGCCAAGAGTGGTTCTTCTGGAAAGTCTGCAGGAGAGGCTGCAGGAGAAGCTTCCGGGCAGATCGCCCGCACGCAGGTCAACGCCATTCTAGCACCGTACATTCACCAGCAGTTCCCCTCGGGGTTCGCGGCTATACTGGCCCTCTATCCAACAACCTGGGTCGCCGCCGGCCTCAACCTGGCCACGTGCTCTGCTAAAGCTACAGCATCCACGGCATATGCAGCCCTGCCACGGGCCTCGCGCTACCTTTACGCCGCAGGTCTCATCTTCAGCATCGGGCACATGCTATGGGGTCCAAAGGCCAAAGACTTGATGGAACGCCTCGGGCGGCTCGGACGGTACTCCAAGTCAGCATCAGACGCAAGCACACACGGCAGCGACAGTGAAGACAATATCACTCTTCTCAGTCAGTGGATGCAGCTTCATGTGACGCGAAGCTTGCTAGCGGACGTGCCTGGTTGGCTATGCTTTACGGCTGCGTTTATCTTCAGTCACCGCGCTCTTTAGGCATACTTCTTACAGACATTGAGATAGTATGAGATAAATCTTGATTAAGAGTATAAACAACGCGCAAAGACCAATACCAGCCAGAACAAGTAAAACCCCAATTGAATAACGTGGATAATAAGATAAAAAGATAAAAAGACACGGAAGAAGAAACAGAAACGATTACAAAAAGATTAGAGTAGTACTAGACCGGTGAAGCAATAGAAAAGGACACATGAACGGCGTAGTAAAAGCAACAATAATGAAACAAAAACTCCAGATTTTTAGACTGATGGAATGGGCGATAATGGGTACAAATCTCAACAGAATATCTTTACTCTATTAGACCTATGCAGGCCGTGGGAATCCGCCCGTGGTGGCAGGCGACACGCTCTGCTGATGAGGTGGCTGTTGCTGCGGTGGTGGCGGTGCCATGGCCTGCGGCGTGCCGCCGTTCATGCTGTGCATGCTACCGACGGGCGACGGCGACGCCATGGGCCGCTGCTGTTGCTGGGCTGCGAGGAACGGCTGCGGCGAGACGGAAGGGTGGTGTACCTGCTGTTGGGGGTGCATTTGTTGCTGCTGATGTTGCGGGTGCTGCTGGTATTGCTGGTGTTGCTGCTGCGGTTGATACTGCTGCGGCGGCATCTGGGGGTGCTGCGGTTGGGCAAATTGCACGGGCGACGGCGACATAGACGGGCGGCCCGGCATGGGTGATAGTCGCTGCTGCTGCTGTTGTTGCTGTTGCTGTTGCTGTTGCTGCTGGCTCATCATACCACCACCGGGCATGTTAGCACGTGCGGCTGCGAGCTTGGACATGTCAACGGCTGGGTTGCTGGCGCCTGCCGGACCGCCTGGGCCGCCTGGGCCACCACCCAAACCAATGCCGGCAAGGCCGGCTACTTGTCCATTCGGCGCACCAACGGGACCGCCAGACTGTGGAATCTTTTCACCGAACCCCACAGACCGGTCGTGTGCTGATGCCCGAGCACGCGCCTGCTCCATGAGACGCTGCTGCTGCGGCTGATCCATGACAGTGTGGTAGCCAAAAGGACCGCCACCGGGTGTAGGTGTACCGGAACCACTGAATTGACGCTGCTGCTGCTGTTGTTGTTGTTGCTGCTGTTGGATCTGTTGCTGCTGCTGCTGTATAATATGCTGCTGCTGCTGTGCATTATACGGCGGCGGCGGCCGAGACATGAGCGGCGGCTGCTGCTGGCCGGGCGTCATCGGCATAGGACTGGGGCTCGGGTGGTAGCGCGGCTGCGGGCTGGCCTGGGGCTGCTGCTGGGAAGGGGGTGCAAGGTGGGCAGCACCGTTGGCAGGCGAGCCAGGGTAGGGCACGCTCTGGGATGGGCGGCGTTGCTGCTGCTGGGGTGGCATCTGCTGGGGTGTCATGCCTGGCTGCGGCGGCATCTGCTGCGGGTAGCCCGGTGTGCCTGGTGGGTATCTGAACTGCTGAGGCGTGCCGGGAGCATGAGGCGGGGGCTGCTGCTGATGAAGCGGCGGCGGCTGCATTATCTGGCCACCGTAAGCACCGGGCTGGGGCTGCGAAACTATGCGCTGCGGCGACATGTGTGCCTGCTGCTGTCCACCGGGTGTGCCAGGATATCCGCCGACAGAAGGTTGTCTAAACTGCGGCGGCGGCGGCGGCGGCACGCCAGGCTTGCCCATAACCTGAGGCTGGTAGTTGTTATTGTAGCCGTTGGGCGACGGTCTGTATTGGCTCTGGCTGGCACCGCCGCCGCCAGGACGCACATGGGGCGGCAGGGCAGCAACGGGCGCTCCATGCGACATGCCGCTGACGGACGAGCGGTGCGACGACTGGGACACGGTACGGCTGGGTGTCTGGTTATGGCCGCTAGGGAAGAAGCTGGTACCGGGCGCGGTCATGCTTGCGCGCGTGGGCGTGCTGAATTGGCTGGCACCGGCAAAACTGTGCTGATTAGCGGCGACCGAGGTGCTCGCAGCACGGTGCGAGGGAGCGCGCTGCTGGGGCGCGGCGACGGGTGGTGCCTGGGCAGCTTGGGTGGCCTGGCGGGCACGCACAACAGCCTCGTCCTCTTCGAGGATGCCACGGTACTCGTCGCTGCGAACCTCGATCTTGGTGCTAATGTTGAGCTCCTCGAGCTTGTCCGAGTTGAGACGGGCGACGGCATAGGGGGGGAGGCCAGAGATAATAAGAGACAGCTGGGCCTTGAGCGTTTCGTACGTGAGCGCTTCCTCCTCGCTCGGCTGCTGAGCCAGAGTCCCGTTGCGCAGCATATCGCCATTAACTGGATCTGCTGAGTAGCGGTCTTGGCTCGTGGGCAGAGTGAGGTTGCGGTTGCGCTGGTAGGAGGCAAGCGTGACGATGAGATCCGACACTTCCTGGAGGATATCGTCTACGTCCTTGTCGGCCTGGGACTTTTGGCCGCCCATGACCTCCTCGAGCGAAGGGTCGACCAGGTCATCGTCCCACTCGGCAATTGTCTTTTGCAGAGCCTCCTCGTCGAGGGTGATGGGCGCGCCGAGGCCGCTGTGCGTGGCATCGGGCGGTGTAGTGGCCTCGTCAACGTCCTCGTCATCGTCTTCGTACAGCTCAGACTCGGTCATGCGCTGGAACACGCGGTGGCCGACGCGCTGCCACCACATGCGACCCATTTGCGTTGCAGGCACGATGGCTCCTGAGTCGTCGTGCGACGGTGCAAAACTGGAAAAGGCGCCGCGGAAGAGCGTCTCGACTTCAGACGACTGGAGCTCAGCCAAGGACGGCTTGCGGCCTGCCAAGCTCTGTGCGCGCTCACGCTGGCGCGTTCTCACGGGTGATGTGGGCGTGGCATTGCTGTAGTCGAGCCACTGACCGGTGGTGATTTGCTGCGTTGCGTACGAGCCGGAGTGGTACTTTGATTTCACGGTCAGCTCGGGGTGGTAGAAGCTGAGCGTTGTCGACTTGGTGGTGCTCTTGGGCAGCTTGGGCGGCTGCAGCGATGGAAGGTTTCGGGGCGATGTGAACAGCTCGCCAAAGGTCAAGACGCGGCCCGTCTTTTCGGCCAGTGGTGGTGCAAAGGCGCGTGAAATAGAAATGTTTTCGCCGAGATCGTACTTTTCATCGTCGCGAATAATGTCCTCGACGTCTGACTCGGAGGAAGCACCGGCATACGTGGGCAGACTGGAGAAGAGCTGGCGCGCTCCGTTTGTGGCGCCCAAGACTGTGAGGATAGGATGGCCACGATCTGATGTAGCCACAGCGAGAGATGAGGTGGTGTTGATCTTGATGCCATCTTTGCTGTGCAATGGTCCGGACTTGGGGTAGGCAGTCTCGCGGCGGTAGAGGTCGTAGGCAAAGTCGCGCAGCTTGGCGATGTGTGCAATGGAAATCTTCTTGGCCTTGTCTTCTTCTGTGTCTTCTGCGTCTTCTGTGGTCTCTTCGGGCTTGTCTTTGTCGTCGGTCGGCTCAGTCTCCATCTTGTCTTCGGCCTTGGTTGCGGCGGGCTTGTCCTCGAGAGCGGCCAGTTCACTGTTGATGATGGTCGCGACGTCGACGACAAGGTCGTCTAGCAGCTCGTAGGCGTCGCTCTCCACCTTGCCGGCGATAGTCGATACTGAATCGGATGTGTCCTGGCGTTGGCGCTTTGCAACAGGCTCGTCGGGCTGGGCAGCGTCGGGCAGAGTGCGCTTAAACAGGGATGGGACAGATTTGTCGAAGCTGTCAGTTAGCATAGACTCGAATGCAATAGTTGATGGTGAAAAGGCCTACCTAAAGAGAACGTTAAAGTAGTCGCGGATGAGGCGCTTCTCGTCGCGGTTGCCGGCTGTGCTTGTGGTGATGGGAGCTGGTGTGGCCTCCTTGTCGGTGCTCTGGGCGGTCTCGGCTGTCTCGAGCTTGGGCTTGTCGGAGGACGATGAGGATGGCTCTGGCGACGCCTTGGTGGGCTGTGATGTGGATGGCGCATCGGACATCTCTTTGTCGGCGTCCTTGTCCGCATCATCTGTGTCGTCGCGTTTCCGCTTAGCATTTGCGTTGGCCATGGTGGACTGGCTTCCGTTGGGGCTGGCGGGAGCAGGGCCGGGAGACGCGGTGACAGTCGCAGAGTCGGCAGAGGCGTCGGCGGCCAGGCCGTTTGTGGAGGCAGTAGCCATGTTGTGTGATTTGTGTTGTTGATTGGTGATGGAGATGGGGGTGATGGAGATGGAAGTGTCGCGATGATTTGCCGCGAGACTGCAGATGGCGCGCGCAAGTCGAGCGAGGATGAGGGGTGTCGACTTGGGTTGCGATCGCGTCAATTTTCAAAAGGAGCGCGTCGCCGTCGTTGACGTAGTCGCCGTAGAATGTGCAGTCGTTGACACTGCAGTTCGTGTGCCGTCTGTCTGCCGTCTGCCGTCTGCCGTCTGCCGTCTGTCGTCTGCGTCTAGTGTTGCGTGTGGCTCTTCTTGTCCTGGGTCTAGGGCGGTCGTCGAAAAAAAAACTCCCCTTTTTTGAGTTTGGTCCCTGGTCGCGCTTCGTTCGCGTCTGATTGTTCAATGAAGCGTAACGCAGCAGAGCAGAGCAAAGAACACAGAGAGATGAGCAGCAACCACGCTCAATCGTCTATTCTCTGGTATTTTGGTGCTTTCTTTTGATTGTTGACTTTTTTTTTGATTGTCGTTTACTGTCGACTTTTTATTTCGATTCGTTTTGTTGTCGTGTTTTTCGGTCTTTCGTCTTTCAGTAGTACCACGGCAACGTCTGTATAAATGGTATATCAGAAGAAAAGGAACAAAGGAGACAAAAATGAAATCCTTTCAACATGTGAAACAATCAATCAAGGTGATGTTGATGAAATTTGACGAGAATATTGAAAGATGCGCCCTCGATCTCGACGCCAAAAGAGCAGGGGAAAGAGTCAATACAGCAGAGGAGGGCCAAGTGGAAACCGTGCCCGTTGGCTCCTTCCCTTTGCTCCTCTCTAACGCGGCGGACACTGACATTGGTTATGATTGGCTGGTTGGTTTGGAGATCAATCCACATCACGATCACGTGCCCTCGGGTGTTGAGTAAGTGGGGATCGGACAATGGACCAATCACAAGCAACTCCGGAGCTCCAGCTACAGCTACAGACGGCCTCAAGGAATAAGCTCGCAGCTCAGGTGCAGATGCAGATACTCGGTATATCAGATGCCTGATGCCGATGCCTTGATTAATATGTTTGCTTGCAGCTATCACCAACTTTTTCTTAAATTTTATTACAACACTGGGCAATATGTTTCCATTGCCAAAAGTAAATTACATAGTATATTCATGGTCAATAAAAACAAGTATTTATCATCGAGTCAAATTCTATAAAGCAAGAAATTATGATTCAACCAAAAGACTGCTACAGGCTGCAGAATGCAAAGCGAGTAGGTAGTAGAGGATAGCATGATATTACGATTAGATGCATAGCTCTATAAAGTGAGTAAGTGAGCACTGCCGGAAACGGGGATTGAAACACCTAATCTGCCTCAGCCGGAGCACGGCCTTTCTTGGCGTGACTCTACAAAATAATTATCAGTGTCACAATTACGATAATAGACTGCAGTAAAGTATCTGTATTGGCGGGCACCGTACAAAAGCCAAGCAATATAACGATAAAAGCAGAAGATAAACAATAGGATAATGGGGAGTGAACAATAAAATAATAGATATATAGATGCAACCAAAGAGACAAACGAAAGAGGGCAAAGTAAGCTAAGCTAAGCCCTGATCAATGTTATTAGGAATGGTGCTGGGTCAGTCTCAGGCAAAGTGAGATACTACACACACAATCATACAATCAACACCTTACTTGGCGCGAGCCAGGCCGACAGTGTTGTTGTCCAGATCGTAGATCGAGTAGTAGCGACGCAGGAAAGCGTCACCCAGAATAGCCAGAGGGCCAGTGGGCTCGGGGAAGTCCATGCCCATAAAGGTCGAGATGCAGCTGCCCGAAACCTCCAGGATGTAGTCCGAGGCAGGCAGGGTGAAGGGGTGGCCGCTCAAGGTGAAGGTGACATCGGGCAGGCTGGAGCGCTTGTCGCAGTCAACAGAGTACTGGCCGTTGTAGCCCTTCTTGGCACCAATCTGGGCGTTGAGCATCTCAGCCAGCTGCGAGGGCAGGGCAATCAGCGAAGTGCCAGTGTCCAGAATCACACCAGTGTTCTCCAGCTCGGCAACATCCTCGCCCAGGGCAATCGAGTCCAGGTCAACCTCCCAGTAAGCCTTGCGGCGCAGGGGGATGGTGGTGATCTTGCCGGTGTAGTGATCCTTGTTGACACCACCAAAGACGGCCTCGGAATCGGTACCGTCCTCGGAGTAGCCCAGGTAGAAAGCAAAGACGCCAGAGTCAATCAGCTTCTGGTCAATCATGCTGTAGAAGGGGGGGACAATCTTGTTGACCGAAATGGTGTCGTAGCCCAGACCCAGAATACCGTCGAAGCGGCCAAAGGCGAAAGCCAGACCAGGCTCCTGGGTGGCCTCCGCAAAGTCCTGCTTAGCAATCTTGAGGTTGCCAATGCTGACAGTGTCTTGGGACACGAAGCCGCTCAGGCTGCCAGAGCCGTACTGGATAGCAAACTTGGTGCCGTTGGACTTGTAGGTCGACGACTCGCTAGAATCGTACTTGGAGTGGAGGTAGCAGGCAATCGAGCCGCACTCGCGCGAGGGAACCCACAAGTTGGAGCTGCCGGTGTCGAGGACGACCTTGAAGCTCTGGGGCGGGGTGCCAATGGAGATTTCGGCAAAGTCTATCATGTTAGTATTCAGTCAAGACATGGACAGTTCAGATGGAGACGTACACTGTGCGTTCATAAAGTTGCTGACGGGGATGGGGTGGTTGGCCTCGACGTTGGCAACATCGGTGTTGAACACGGCATCGACGTGGGTCTCGGGACGGCTGCCCATGTACTTCTGGGTCAGACCGCGGACCTGTGCCTCAATGGGAACAGACTCCTTTTGATGTTAGCTGTGTCCAGATAAAGCAGAGTGTTGATGCTACGATGGTCTGATGATCTAGCGGTATGATGTCATCGGCCGATGCTGGAAGCTCCGACGAGCGTCATGGAGATGACCGAGATGGCGATAGAGACGGAGAGACGGGGAGACGGGGAGACGTACCAGCTGCTTGGCCAGAGGGACCTTCTTAAGCTTCAGGGAGTGGACGCCACCGGCCTGGGTGGTGCCGAGCAGGCCAGCTGCGGCAAGCAACAAAGCGCTCTTCATGATGACGGTTGTTGTGATGGTGAGAGGAGACGAGGAAAGGCGGACAGAGAATAGGCGGCAGAATTGAGGCAGACCAGATCGGAAGACGAGGCGAGGTAAACAAGGGAACACCCAAAAGAAACCGACGATAAAGGTTTCTCTGATGAAGACGCTTGCTTGATGATGGGATGAGCGGTGGGACGGAGAGAAAGCGGGAGAGTAGGAGGAGAGAAGAAGAGCAGAAGAGGAAGAAAGGAAGAAGAAAGAGGAGGGAAGAGGAGAAAGACGAGAGAGGAGGAGCACTCGAGTTAAAGAGGATGCGGGTGGGTGGAGCCTAGATAGAAGTGCTAGTAACAGAGTGCTAGCACCAGGTTATAGTGTCATAGCCATTGTCTCGTGGGAGCACAGGGCGCTAGTGTGCTGTATTAAGATACATAATAGTGGCTACGGAGTGGGTGGGCAGGCTGTTTTGGTCTAGGGTGGATACAGTGGACACAGCGGATGGCAGCCTGGACCTGATCAGTCCTCGTCACTGTTTGTGAACAGAACGAGGCGAGACAAGTAGACAAACAGGCAGATCGTCATCCCCATTCTTATCACCACGATCTTGGCGGATACACTCATTGCAGCTCATCTACTAATAGAGGATATGCCGATTGCAGTGTCGACGAGGAACTACCGATTAGGTAAGCTTTTTCGAGCCATGGCTGTGAAGAAGGCAAGATGGACGAAACAAGAAAGAGCGACCGTAGCTATCAGTGGCCTCGTGATGCGCGAACAAGGCGGGAAGGAGCGGCTAGCAGGAAAAGCAGGTACATCTTTAGCAGGTGCGACCTGCAATTACGGAGTAACTATCCCGCTGTTTCTGTTTATCTGTTTTGTTTAGACTGGTTGGGTTGCAGCGACCTGCAGGAGCAGGAGCAGGAGCAGGAGCGACTAATACAAGACCTCTGATGTCTTGGTTGCTGTCAGTGATAACACAGTGATAAGCCGTCCATAGCAACGCGCCGCCAATACTCTGTACAAACACAAGCACAACAAGGGGCAATGGTGACGCATACGACCGGTGGGCCTGGCCCGGCTGGTCAAAGTGTTTGAGAGCAACAAACAAAGCGGAGAAAACTGGGTGGCTGGGGGAAGCTTGCTGGCTTGCTCTGATTGCTGCTGTTTTGGGTTGCTATTGTGGGGCATCCCGTCATCACCTGACAGCGCTTGTCAATGAAGGGTTATATAATCTGCAGAGGAATCTTGGGGATCCGTTTTCGGATAATGCCTGTGTGACTGTCTCGGATCTTGGAGTAGCCATGAGCTATTCAATTCTGATTTCAATGTACTTTGTAGATGCCTACGGAGAAATATCTACGGCTTTAGGCAGGCGTATTCTGGGAGGCAAATGCGTGGGATTAGTATCGAGAATCCAAGAAAGCAAAAGGACCCAATCGGCCCATTGAACATGAAAGCGATCAAGCGATCAAGTGGAAAAGAAAGGACAGGAGGGGGCAACAATAATGAAATACTTGGTAAATGTGCTTTGAGAGTAGTGAAGAAATAGAGAGGTGTAAAACTCAGTAAGGGTAAGCTTCAAAAATACGAATGCTTGTGTTCGCATGTGATGGCGGTCACGTCAGAACAAAGAAGAAGCAAAGAAGACAGTGGAAGAAGACAATGGAAGAAAGAAGACGAAACAAAACGAATACCAAACAGATCGGATCGACCAAGCTCAACCTTGGGCTAAACTTTAATGACACGGGATTGGCTGTGCCAAAGACATGAAAATATGTGGGTGGCCGTACAGCTATCCATTGGTGTGTTGGCGCTGCAGGTGTAGATGGAAAAGTAATGTAGAGCTCCGGCAACAGGCATCACTGAAGGGGGCATTGGGTATTAAATTAGGTTTTGATTGGCATGCAATGCAATAGCAAAAGTCTCTATGTAGCAGACAAGAAACATGATTAACAGCAAAAAGCAAACGCAAACGCAGCAGGACCAGTGCAACGGAACAATCAAGATAACAGAAAACGAAAAACGAAAATGGGTGTAAATAAACAAGACGAAAGACATGACGATCCCCGAGAACACCGAGACAAAACGAGTAAAAGAATAGAGGAATAGAGAATAAAAGAAAGAGATATAGACAAGAAAATATAACATACAGGCCGTTTCAGCTCGAGCTTTTCGGGAGAGGTAGAGATAGAGGGTAACAAGAGAATAAGAAATAAAAATAACACATGTTTTTGTTTCAAAGGTCCTCCGCCACCCAAGTACGAAGGAGATTGAGGAAGAGAATAAGGAAAGTGAAGAGAAAAGAGGTATTGTATGGATGACAAGAGCCCAGTATTAGATCAAAGGGTAGTAGAGGGAACAAACAGATAAACGGGTAGACAGAAATAACAGAACGGCAGAACTAGTAATCAGAACAACCTTTCCAATCGTGGCATGATAGGGTAATGAATAATAAAAGACAAAATAAAACGTGAGAAACGAAACCAACGAAAACAGTGCACAAAGGAGAGGCTATCGTTCTAGACTATCAGGGCTCATCATACCGGGTTCGTCCTTCATGTCGCCGCCCGGACTGCCTTGACTGCCGAGATGGTCGCCATCGCCGCCGCCGCCGCCGCCGCCGGTGCCATTGGCTAGGTTTGTGCTCGTACCAAAATTAATATTTGGCACGGGAATGGTCGTGGTAGACCCGATCCGCTTCTTTGACGGTGTACTCTTCTCGGGCGCACCGGCAGCGGGTGCTGGCAGAGAAGGCGCATTTGTTGCGGCAGATCCATTAGCTCCGGCCGCCGCCGCTGCAGCTGCTGCAGCCATTTCGCGCTTCTTACGCTTCGCCATAGCGATCTGCTCTTTAGGCGGCCGCTTTTGGGGTGACACAATTTTGCCGGTGGCGCCGAGACGAGGTCGTGGCCGCCGCTGCTTAACGGGCAGGTCCTCGTCTTCAACAAGCGGCTGATCGCTGTTGGCATGCAGCTTGGCAAGGAAAAAGTTCTTGATAAGACCAATCTCGTCGGGGATGCTGGCGGTGGTAATCGGCTCAAGCGGCTCCAGATTCTCAAAGAGATTGTCGTTGGACACACCCGCAGGCGCATCGACGGCGTGTTGGCTGCGCACACGACTCTGCAGCAGGTGCAAAGGCACACTGAGAATATCGAGGCCGAGCTCGCGGTCGAGACCCATAGCCTTGAACCCAAAAAAGTCCTCACCCAGCTCATCGGCAAAGTCACCACCCACAAATTGCTCACTGCCGTCATTGAACGCCTCAGTGCCACCGTCTGTCAATGCAGGCCGCAGCAGGTCGCCGAGGTGTGACTTCATGCGCTCGTGAATACCACTCAGCTTCGTGCCGAGCCGCTCCACTTCTTCGCGCGCATACAAGTCCAGCGCATCAATGTCGTGGCCATTCTCATACAGCGTGTGCAGTACTACCTCCTCTGGTGTGTAGCGCGGCTGGAACCGTGCGCCACGGTCGCGGTAGGCACCCGTTGCCTCTTTCTTTTCGGCTTCGTTGTATACATTAAAAGTCTTACACAGCTTGGTAAAATAGTCGGCAGCAATGTCCGTGATCGCGTCCATTGCCGACGGCTGCAGCTCCTCGAAGCCTGCATGGAAAAATAACTTTCCGACTGAACGCTGAAGTGCTGCGCGAGATGTCTCGGCGGCCATAAAGGGGCCGTCGCCCGATACAAAGTGCGGCTCAATGTCCGCCTCATGGAATGGCTCGGGGTCGTACCGCTGGAACTGGTTGTGGTAGATTTGTGTCTGGATCTGCATCTGCTTCACCACGGCGATCTTGCTGCACACCTTGCGCGTTTCTTGGATTTGGCGCATGTTGGCCTCCAACCGCTTCGTAAGCT
This sequence comes from Ophiostoma himal-ulmi, assembly GCA_029299165.1. Classification (NCBI taxonomy): domain Eukaryota; kingdom Fungi; phylum Ascomycota; class Sordariomycetes; order Ophiostomatales; family Ophiostomataceae; genus Ophiostoma; species Ophiostoma himal-ulmi. The sequence continues at coordinate 269,355 of JANSME010000012.1, forward strand.
TGCTCGTGGGGGCAGTGAAATAGCCTTCAGGTAGTAGGCGGAGAAATTCCTCGTTTTGGTTGACCACCTGGCCCTCATCGTCCTCCACCCACTGCATCCGCAGCGGTATATCCGGCACAATAGCTTCCGGCTCGTAATAGTCAGGGACCACCTTTTCAACATCCGTCTCCATCTCGGCCAGCGTCGTCTCCGCTGCCTTGTGCGATGATCCACCCAAAGAATCTTTGCCGCCATCGTCGTGCTGGTAGGACGTGGGGCCAAGGATGCCCATAGCTTCCGCCTGCTTGATGCCCTTGAGATACCACCGCATGCCGGCCTTGTTGCGCAGTAGCGCCGGCTCGTCCACATTTAGCTTGTTATTGCGGAACAGGTCATGCCGTTGCTTGGCGATGAGCGCGCGATCCTTTTTAGTCACTTGCTTCCAGATCTTGTAGGCATCGTCTTCGTACGCGTGCTCGGCAGCATCGTTTAGAGCACGGTTTAGTGCAGCCATACCGCCGCCACCATGTGAAGACGCGCCATCAATGTCCATGGCATCGCCGTAGTTCGGTCCGCCTGGTGTCAGCGAGCCAGCACCCATACCGCCAGCACCCAAAGGTGTTGAGAAGCCGTTACTATTAGTGTCGCCAAACTCGGACCCTTCGCGACCAGACTTGGCAAGTAGGCCATTAAGCTGTAGCACAGGTTTCTGGTCCACGCTAGGTGTGCCCTCCTTTTGCTCATTGCCAGACGCAGCTGCGGCGTCGTCTGTCGCTGTTGTTGACGTGGCACCACCGGCGCGCGATTTGTTGCCCACGCCCTTGGTTCCCGTCTTGCGGCCCCGAGAGGACATGATGGGCTCGTCATCGCTGTCGTCATCGCCGCCATCCTCGCCGCCGTTCTGTTTCCGACGCTCTTCCGCCTCGACCTCGGCACGCGAACGTATAGTAACGTCCGGGATCAAGGGGATAAGCTTCTCGGCTTCTCTCCGCATGCCATTGGCCATGCGACGCAATGGGTGGCCGGCGTCACGATTGTACTTAAGACAGTTGTCCCACACGAGGTTGAGGTCAGAAACAAATTCAGCCTTGGACTTGAACTGAAGGCCCTTGAGTTTCTTCGTCATGGTGCCGAGGTCCATTGGCTGCTTAACGTATAGATGGTAGTCGGGAGCCTCGCGCTTGTTGACGCGCTGGAGAAATGGTGTTGAGTATTCGGTATGAGCCTTCAGCTCGCTCAAGACCTTCTCGAGCGCTTCGTAGAGCTCTTCTTGGCCAACATTTTCCTCACTGGCCCACTTGCTGCGGTTCTTTCGCACTTCGTTGATCAGTGACCGGAGTTCGGCGTCGGTGGCTTTAACTTGGTCGCGCTTCATATCGATGCGCGCAATCAGGTGCTTCAGGGTCAGACTCGAGGCACCCAGGTTAGCGCTACTAAGGGTGCCCTGGCCCGGCCCGCCCGCTGCACCATTGGCGACTTGGCCACCGTTCTTCTCAATCTCAGCTTGAATCTGCTTTTCAGATTCTTCCAGCTGCTGCTGCTCGAGCATAGCCATGCGATCATTTTCGAGAGTGTGGAAGATGGTGAAGAAGCTGCGCCGGGCAGCCTCCTCAGTGGCATGCCGGGCCTCTTCAAGCTCTTTGCGCACATCTTCCGACGACTTCTCTGCCGGCGCGCCCTGTTTTTGTTGCTGTTGTGATAATAATGATGTTGATTGGGAATGTGAAAAGGAGTTGAGTTGTGACTGGGATTGTGAGCGCGAGAGGGAAGTCGAGGAGACGAAGGAGGTGTCGTTTGGTATTGAGGATTTTGAGGTGGGGTTTTTCTCGGGCGAGCCAACTGAGTGCACTGGAGAGCTCCCGGTTTTTGAGGGAGACAGAAGTTGCTGTGGTGGTGCGCCCGGAATGCCGGATGTTGACCCGGAGCCGGCTCCGGCGCCGGGACCGGAAGTATGGTTGGGGTCCGATGCGGTGCCATTCGGGGCAGATTCTTCGTCGTCGTCTTCGTCATCGTCATCGTAATCATCTTCATCAATAGCGCGCTTAGCTTTCTTGAGTGGTGGTTCGTTGAGGTCGGAATTGTCTGCGGAGGGAGGGAGTAGTGGATTGGTGCCACTGTTAAGGAGGCGCTTTGGGGAAGGGCGTGATGGGCGCATTAGCGCGTGAATGGCATCAAAATTGTAGTTTCCATCATCAGAAAAGAGCATGGCGACACGGGCCTCGCTCTTCCGGTAGAGATCGGAGAACAAGACGCGCCGGGAATCATCATCGGCGTCGGTGACCGTCGCGGTCGTAAAAGTGGATGCCTCAGGCATCGAGCCGACGGGCATGGTCGTGTCGTGGTGTTCGGTGGCCGGGACGGGGGTATGTGTGCGCGCAGGCGCATCATCGGCGACAGACATCATTGCCGAATCGACGACAATGTGTGCGCTGTCGTGTGTGGGCGATGAAATCGGGGGTGGGTGTTGACTGCGGTTGCTGGGGGAGGGGGGCCGATGCGCGCCACAGCATCGCCAAACTGCAGCCGCCAAAAATTGATAGTAGGGAAGGAGCGAGTCAAATGGTCGATTCGCGTCAAAAAGGAGTCGCGTCCACGGCGGCGCCCAGGTCGGTAGGGCCCTTTAAAATACCACTGGGAGAAAGCGGAACATCTGTAGAGATGGCAGACGAAATTTGGCGATGATTAGAGTCGATCTGGTGCTGATCTGATGGATTGAATATGGTCGCTTTCGTCGTTATTTTCGCGGGTGAGGTTGATGGAGACATTGGCTGCTGCATGAGACGCCAGATTTGGTACTTGGGGTGTATCCCCGCTGGTGCGAAGGGAGCTAGGTAGCGGTACCTAACTGGGCAATTATGCAACTACATTTGTCACAGGATAAGCTGTCTTAAAATTTATAAAAATTACACATTATAGTAGAATAGTACAATGAGCATTTTCCGCTATTTATTTGTCTCTTTATAGCAATGTACAGTAGAATGTTAACATTGATAAAAGTGATCAGATGTAGAGCTACCGATAAGTCATCACGGCTCCCAGAAGTCACGTGGGCTCCTGACAAAGCAAATTTGACGCTTAACCCCTGAGATTCGTACTTGTAGCTCACGCTCTCGTTGAACACGCGACAAGAACACTGAATTTTTTGTGGTAATATATGTACTTGCTGTTCATGGTTTATATCCGCTGTCATTGAAACGAATAGAACTTATCTTTGGCTCGTCTTGTCTCTGTACACTCACGGCGGACAAGCTGCCATCCTCTTTTGCGACGGCCAATCAAGGTCATTCTTCTCATCTCTTTCGCTGGCGTCTCTCTTGCTTCTTAGGAGCTTGGGCGCGTCAGTTGCGACTTATCGTCCGATCTGATAAATCCACATTGGGCAGTTGATTGTCTTCTTTGGGATTTCCGTTCCCCGTCTTTCAGCTTGTGGCCCCCAGAGTCAATGATGACTAATCTCTCCACAATGCGAGCTGCACCATTTAGACTGCAAATAGCATTTGATTTGTATAATTTTACTTGACGGATTGTTACGGTGCTTGTAGTTTACCTTGGAAACCATAGGGCTTTACTGCCCGGCCGTTGACACAGATACACCGTTGTAAACCGAGTACATCTGCCTTTGGCTTCCAGCATCGCCAACTATGTCGAGTTACTTTGGTAATTTTCGATATATGGGGCTTAATTCTGGCAGTCAGACCCTTCTGTACTCACATGTACTGTTCAAACAGTTTGGGACTGAAGTGTTGAAATACCATACCGGCACAGCAGTATCATGTTATTAATATCAAGATAGATTTGAAGTATGGAACATTCATATAAATATCAATTATATACACTTATTCATGATAACTTATATAAAGTTGCTCATACTTTATAAAAACAAATGATCATACAACGATAATCAGATAATTTACAATAATTCCGTCCTATCTTGGTCATCATTAAATCAAAAATTAGGTCAAGTAGATATATTTGTTGTACATCGCAGTCCGAGATGCGTGATGAGTCAGCCGCGAAACTGTACTGTATAGACCGGCCCAGAACAAAGCAGCAGGCAAGACGGATGCTCCACTTTACAGCGACATGACGCATCAAGTCCACTAATAGCAGGCAGCTCTCCCACGCCCCGCTACGCTGCAGCTCTCTACACCAGTGTAACTTTTCGACTCCGTGTGTCTGGGATAGCTGCCCCAGCCTTCCCTCTCTCTCCACTTCCGCTGCCCTCAACATCTACGTCAGCGTCAACGTTTAACACCACTACATTCAGATTCTTGTTCGCCGATCATCTGTGCTCTCACCAGACTGCGTCAAGCTTTTCGGCAGTCAACCATCACGATAATATTGCAGCTACCAAGCTCTACCAGCACCTTTCATTGCTTGCGCCGACCGAGCTCGCCAAGCAGCTCCAAACAGACCACACCACCCTGTCACCAGCTGCACATCCAAATCTTCATCATGAGAATACGATTGCCCTTTGCAGGTATATAGTCATTCCTCAAATTCTGTCTTATGCACTACCAGCTATACTAACTACCTAGGCATCTTTTTCCTGCTGTTGGTACTTGCCGGATATGCCGGCCTCACATCGCTCCAGCTCGACGGCATCGTCAACGACAAAGTACTGCACTACATTACCTTTTTCCTGCTGACGCTTGTCTTCTACTGGATCGTTGACACGAGCCGCCGCCGCACAACGAACATGGCCCTGCTGGTGTGCACCGGCGGCCTGGGCGTGGGATCCGAAATTCTGCAGGGCCTGCTGCCAAACGGCCGCGTGTTTGACATGTTTGACATTGTGGCCAACATCCTGGGCAGTCTGACGGCGCTGGGACTGTGCTCGTGGTATCACAAGCGCATGCTGGAGCGCAAGCGCGAGCGCAAGTACACGGCCGTGCCGGGCGAAGAGGGAGCCGAGGGGCTGGTGGACGGCGACGAGCATGCGGCGATTGACGTCGAGCTGGGCGAGAATTTGGTGCACTCTACGGTGCTACACGACGGCGTGAGCACAGAAGATGAGGGCACTACGATCACGACGCCGGCGTCGACAAAAAATGCTACTGCCTCGACGTCTACAAACAAGGCACCTGCACCGCGCTCTCTAGAGGAAGAGGTCGACAACTGGGACGAAAATGCCGAGGATCCGTGGGACGACGACGACGGTGATATTGGTGGCGGTCCAGCAAAGAAGCGGATTGACTAGATTGACTACGCTGCCCTATTTTATAACCTTTGCCCATGTTAACGTCTTGTAACGTCTGACTTGCATTTTCTATATACCTGTATGTTCTCAAATAATCCATCAAATGTTTATGCTAAGTAGATCGGTCCTTCATTGGTCCAGTAATTGTGTATGAAAAGCCAATTTAAAATTAGATTACTGTATGAAAAGCCAATTTAAAATTAGATTACCATCCGAATGACTCGTTGTGCCACCATACAGTGCGGCCCTTTTGTACCCATCCGCGCACAGCACGACGCAGCTCCTGCACCATGGTCTCGGGCCCGCAGACCAGCACGGCAACACGCTCTTCAGTGCCATGCCGGAACACATCGTCCACAATCTGGCGCAGATCTGGTCGCTGATGTGATGCAAACTGATTTCTTCTTGAAGCTTCTCTTGATGATGGCAAAGAAGCCAGCTCGACATCGCCGGCGGCGGTACTGGTGCTGGTGCCAGTCAAAAAGATCCGTACATTATTGTCTTCCAGCAGACTGCGCTCGTTGCTGTTCCCCGATACAAGAGCCCACGTGGCCTCGCCGGCACCGCGGACAGACCACACGAGGTTGACTTTTGTGGAAGCGGACTCGCTGACAATTGATCGGTAGAGAGGCACGATAAAGGTGGCACCGACACCACCGGCGACGAGCAGTACGCGGTCGTAGTTTTGTGGTGTAAAAGTAGGAAAGTAGGCCGTCGTCCCATAGGGTCCTTCGAGGTTGACTGATACAGAACTCAAGGAAGAAGCGTTGCCGGGGTCTGCACTGTCTGCACCTTCGCGGTCTGCGACTGGAATGGCAGGCGTCTCTTCGTTATCGTCGTCGCCCTCTTCGTCTTCGGCATGCCGGCCGCCGTCAAAGACGGTCTCTTTGGGCAGTGCTGCAGACTTTGCGTACCGCGTGAGGATCTTGGACATGGGCCCGTCGCGGGCGCGCACAATAAGTGTTACATCGTTGGCCTGCTCATTGACAGAGGCAATCGTAAAAGGGTTGAACATCATTTCAAATAGCCAGTAGCCACGCAGCGAAGCAGGCGAAAACAAGCTGGTGGTGGGCCGCGACGCGTGCGGCAGGCTCAGAAATACATGACTGGAGGGGTTCTGGCTGAACAGGCCCATCTTGCCGAGCGGGATCGGTGCCACAAGCCGCACGAGCTCGGTGCCTGGGATGGCCTCGATACGGGCCTGTGTTGTTGTTGTATGGATGCGGCGTAGAGTAACGTCGGCGATAAGTAGCAGCAGGGCGCCCGTGACATAGTACTTGGAGTGGCTGGCATGAAAGAAGACCAAGCCGGGAAGGGTGAAGACGACGAGCAAATGCACGACAATGAAAAGCCGGTAAGACCAGCGGCGCACAAAAACCAGGGCTGTCGTGCTGAGAATAGTCAGGCTGAAGAAGGCGGCAAGACCGAGCGCGACGACAGGCCGCACCAGCCGGCCCCAGAAGCTACCGCCAGACGGCGACGCTGTCTGGGCAAAGAAATTGAGATAAAAGACAGTGTGCAGCGTCACGAGAGTATAGACAATAGTTCCGAGGGTGCGGTGCCAGCGGTTAATCTGCTCGTGGGACGTGCGGAAGATGGTGAGCAGCGGGTTGACGTAGCGCATGGAGAGGATGTACTGCAGGGGCAGTTGGGACATGCCGACGATGCCGAAGCGCTTGGTGAGGTGCAGGTAGTCGCGGCCGGTCTCGACGGCACAAAAGGTGAGCAGCACGGCTAGGTAGGCACCACCCACAATCCATTCGTCGCGCTGGCCCCAGCTCTGGCCGAGGATCACGACATTATCAGACAGCCACCACTTGGCGCGGCGCAGCCAGGCCTCCCATGAGCCGCGGGTGGTCAGGCGGTGCGACTTGAGAGACGGCGAGTCGGGGATGGCCTCATAGCGCGACGACGATGACGACGATGCAGTTGGAGTGGTTGGTGATGCGGGATAGGCTGAGCCGGGGTCGCCGGGTGTAAGACGGTAGTTGCTGGCATAGACTTGAAACAGAGCAACAGCCCAGGTGACAAAACGCACGGCGAGCATAGCAATGGCCGGCGACGCAGACAGGAGAAAGCCATAGTGGCCGTAGCGGTCGAGCACGAGGCGACGGGCATGGCGCTCGTCGGGGGTGAGGTCCTGGAACTCCCACGGCCAAGACATTGTGAATAGTAGCCAAGGCGACCTGACAGTTGATGGGTGTGCAGAGGTTGCAAGTCAAATGTCCGGGTGAAACAGCTGGATGAGATATCGCGGTGTGAAATGGAGATGCCAAGATGAGATGAGATCAGATAAGATGCGAGCAAGGCGGCAGCTCTAGTGTAGCCTATTTGCACTATTGGTAAACACGCTGAAGCCTGAACTGAAACACTTCTTATACCATTAATCAAACATATTCATCAATCAAACGTACACCGTCGTCTGCTGCTCTATTCTGCTTCTTCGTCGCAAGGCTGGCCACGCCTCTTTCTGGCTTGCAGACAAGCGACGCGACGATGACATCTTGCAATTTAGGCTCGATGTGGAAAGGGCTTTCGACCATTGTGATACAGCAATTACCGTCGTAATCATCGTAACTCGAAGCGCATTAGCTAGGCAATATATTAATTATAGTGGCTTGCGTGCGCGTAGACGGTTCCTTGGGGAAGGAGCTGACCGAGACGGGGCTTTTGATAGGCTGGCTGCACTTTGATATGCGTTTCTCTGGAGAATTCTTCTATTTGCATGCTGACATAATAATCCTATTGCGCCCTTCGAACCACTGTCGTTATGATGTCGTCTTAAAAGTGCTGGTCAGGTCGCCATGCCGATTTCTATATAGCAGCAGTGCATATTTCTGTAGCTTTCACTCGTTATTATCCTACTTGCCGAACGTGTACAATGTATTTGCTCGAATATTGTGTGAATAAAGCAGCTGTGCGCATATGACAAAAACGAAGACGGTCAAGGGATCAAGAGCAGAATACTAAGATCCAGATAGTTCCAGCCAGAATAGAGAGCTAATAGACAGTCTCTCGAATATGCATTGCTTCATCTAAGAACTTCTCGAGGCTACCTCACAAGTGGAGGAGAAGTTCACTTGATATGTTCGATGCGACCGAGACCAACTTGGTAGCTACACGACCACCACATCTACAGTCCAATGGTATTGCTTCACAAAGGAGGTATGTAATATTGACTATATAGTGGCATATCGATACAATCGAGTGTCATCGACCGATGGTGCCCTCCATATCAGCTAAATGTATATCTCGCAGTGGCCGCACATCTGGCTGTCAGCCCGTTCTTGCAGCCGGCAACTAGAACTGGTGTGTTCGTTGCATGAGAAGCAATATGTCGGGAAAAGACAACTATACAGGTAGTGTGCCCAATCAAAAGCTTGTTCCTTCTAATATCTGGCCACCGTCTATTCCATGCTGCGCAGCTAAAGAGGAGCGGCATATGTATGAGTGGCTTTCATTAAAATGCAAGTTTCAGTAGGCAGATACTTTCCTATGATATATTGTTTAACGAGCTATTCGACCGATACCTGTAGGACGACCATGTTTAGACGCCGGCGCTGATCTATCGTTGTTTTGATGTAGGGTTGCCGTTGTAGCTTGTATCAGAGCATGGTGGCATGGGGGCATGTGTTGGCAGAGGAGGGACGAAACCTGCATCGTTGACAACCTTGACCAAGGGAATCGACAGAAACAGCCAAAATGAGGAATAGTTGATGCAGGTAAGCAGGGACGAGCTTTGTGTGCGTACAACTTACTCGTATAAGCACGCATGCCATGCTTAGTCATGTATGATACTTGGTTTTGCGAATAAAAAATAGATCTCAAATTAAAGCACATGCAAATTAAAAAATTTAAAAGTAATAAATCTTGGATATATATAGAATAAGTAATCCAAATCAATAATAATGCGACACAAATTATACTACTACATCATTTCAAAGAACAACACCACCAATCTCGCTCTCACGGCAGACCGCGCTGACTGGCTGAACCATGACACAGACAGCCCAATAAGGCAACCGGATTCGGTAGCTTCTTGTCGTCTGTCTCCGTGATACTGGTGCTGATACTGATAGTGGAGCACGGAGTCGCTGATAACGTAAGGATTAGGGTCGTTTCCCCATTGCTCCCCAATGCTCTCAATGCCCTTTCCTCCACATCTCTGCAACGGCTGACCGACGCCTTGAGCAAGGGGGTTTTGAGTCTTTGAATGCAAGTGAAACCTTCTTTGTCATTGTTCTTTGCTTCATCGTTGCATTTGTTCTGCAAGACGACTGTACGACAACATCCACAGACATTGTCCATCAGCACGCCACTGCTGTCAGCATCGACCCCGCCATCCGAGCTCAGGTTGTACTCCCAGACACCGATATCTGAATACTCTGCCCCCCTCTACTCTCAATCAACTACGACCTCTACTCGACTACTCGACTACACTACTCACTACCACACCTCTACCATGGCCAACCCTCAGGTCCAGCCGTGCCGCTACAAGGTCGGCAAGACCCTCGGTGCCGGCTCGTACTCCGTTGTCAAGGAGTGCGTCCACATTGACACGGGCCGGTGCTATGCTGCCAAAGTTATCAATAAGCGGCTCATGGCCGGCCGCGAGCACATGATCCGCAACGAGATTGCGGTACTTAAAAAGGTGTCCATGGGCCACAAGAACATCCTGACCCTCGTCGACTACTTTGAGACTATGAACAACCTGTACCTCGTCACCGACCTCGCCCTCGGCGGCGAACTATTTGACCGCATCTGCCGCAAGGGATCCTACTACGAGTCTGACGCGGCCGACCTGATCCGCGCGACCCTCTCGGCCGTCGCATACCTGCACGACCACGGCATTGTGCACCGCGACCTCAAGCCCGAGAACCTGCTGTTTCGCACACCCGAAGACAATGCCGACCTGTTGATTGCCGACTTTGGCCTGTCGCGTGTCATGGACGAAGAGCAGTTCCACGTGCTCACGACGACGTGCGGCACGCCCGGCTACATGGCGCCCGAGATTTTCAAGAAAATTGGCCACGGCAAGCCCGTCGACATCTGGGCCCTAGGCGTCATTACCTACTTTTTGCTGTGCGGCTACACGCCGTTTGACCGCGACAGCGATTTCGAGGAGATGCAGGCGATCCTGCAGGCCGACTACTCGTTTACGCCAGAGGACTATTGGCGCGGCGTATCCGAGGCGGCCAAGGACTTTGTGCGGCGGTGCCTGACGATCGATGCGAGCCGGCGCATGACGGCACACGAGGCGCTGCAGCACCCGTTCCTGGCGGCGTACTCGCGGGTTGACACGCCGGTGGACGCGAGCACTATGACGAACCTGCTGCCGACGGTGAAGAAGAACTTTAACGCGCGGCGCACGCTGCATGCGGCGATTGATACGGTGCGGGCGATCAACAAGCTGCGCGAGGGCGGACAGCAGGGGCGGATGGACGGCGGGCAGTCACAAGAGCCGCCGCGGCAGCCAATTGGCAACGGCAATGGCAACAGCAGCATTGCCAGAAACAACGACTCTGGGTACGGCAGCACGACGCAAGGTTACCAGACGCCGTCGTCATTGACACCGGGCAGCGGGTATACAGCTCGGCAAATGGACGGCAATGGCGACATCGACATGTCAGACGCCTACCAGCAACAACAGCAGCAGCAACCACCACCAGTTCCACACCACATGAATGTGGTGCCCATGTCGCTGCGGCCGGGGATGGAAGTGAACAAGGTAGTTGAGACGACCAAAGGGCTGTGGACGGGAGTCGGTAGCAGGGGGTAGTTTTGTTGGTGTCTTGCTGACGTCCTTCTTTCACGTCTTCTTTGGCTGTCTTCTTTGTCTTTCTGTTTTTCTGCCTTGATGTCATTTTTGTCTTGTTCTTATTTCTGCCGCCATCTGCCTGCCTGATATACCTTGAGCCTGCTGATATTCCGTGATCTGGTATCATAATCTTTGTTTATATTTCTTTCTATATTTCCTGCATTTCCTTCTTTTCTTTTTCTCCATCAGCAGAGCGTTCATACACAATCAAAGACAACACTTGACAATGACATATAACTCACTGCAAGGCCATACGGAGTAAACTGATAACCCGAAGTCAGCCTTGTTACATAAATGGCAATTCGGGGCCGGTGTTGACATTGGAGAGCTCGGGCGATACTGAGTAGACAAAAGACAAAAAACGATAGACAATAGGCATGGAATCCCGCCAGACTCAAAGCCCGTTTTCGTATATTTACACTTCCCCTATTGCCCCAGTCCGCCTCGAGTCCCTAGATTATGCTTTTTTTTTTGTGTTGCGGTTCACTATCGAGACCCGTATGGAGAAGATGTAGGACCCTCTGTAGGTTAACGGTTGTTCTTCAGTCAAGAATCATCCGTATAATTTAAATTACAGGCCCCTTGTTCCCCCTTTTCTTATTTGTATTGTTTATTATCGATACCGTCGTTACGATGAACAGCCGCACTTGTGGGGAATATGAAAACGAGAATAAGGGTTAAAGGAGAGACGATCAGGCAGATATATACGATATACAAAACGGTGGTTATTAACGGTTTCGTTAACTGGCGATAATATAAACAAGCTCAACGAAACAACGGCTGCGGCGAGGCAGCCTCGCGATGCCTGTCGCCAATGCAGGCAATGCAAAGGCAATGCAGCAGCAAAGCGAATACTTTTAACTCAAAGCAATCGCAACTGACTGCGAAGGCTCGGACAATAAGCTACAAGCTATACCCTGCCGATCATTCATTTTTTATAGTTTGGACTTTTCAGCTCTCAGACACTACTGACTAAAGAGAGAGAGAGAGAGAGATAGTCTCAGACGTGCAGCGTGTACTAGATGTGAGACTCCCTTTGCTCACTGGATCACTGGAATGCAATTTAACGCGTCGAGACGAGACGAGACGAGACGAGACGCAATGAAACGAGCCAATAACAATGCCAGAATTAAGCTAGACATTTGTGACCACTTTCAACTGACAAGCAGAGCATTCAATAGAATAGCGGATGGCTCGGGGAGAACACCGGACACGAGAACGGGGAACCGGTGTCTATGCATTTATATTGGTATCGCAGATAATTGTGTAATGCGTGTGCACTAGAGGAACACACTAAGGCCGTGCTACAGAGTACAGCCAAGAACCGTTGCAAATCGTGGAGCATTTTTGTGCGCCGTACGGCGGTCGGTTGGTAGAAGAATAGTGGTTCACTTTGCTGGCTGACCCGCTGGGCTCTGGCTGGCTGTGCTGTGTTGTGCTGTGCTGTTGGTGCTTACATGTTCCCCGTATTTTTACTTGCTTTACTTGCTGCCCAACTGAGCTCACTCTCTATTTTCGTCTTTCTCACACCTACACTGCCCGCACATGCAGGATGTAAAAGTAAGGATATAAAATAAGCAATAGAAAAGGAAAAAGAAAAGGATGAAGAAAGAAAAAAAGAATAAGGAAAAGACCCGTCTTGTTCCGCTACACTTCCCGCTACACCTAGAGTCGGTTGGATCTGTCAGCATTCGACTTTTGACCGCATCAGACCGGATGGCTCGGACTTGGCCAACAGCGAATGAACCCTTCTCAAGAGCCCAGAACGGAGCCCAAAACGGACAGGCCTACTGCCCAATAACTGCTCGCAACTTATTATATTTACGTATTGGCGATCAGAGGTCGATGCCAGTTTGATGAGCGCGATGGGCATGCGCTAGACCGCATTTGCACGGCTCGTCTGAGCACGCGGGTCCTCTGTAGGGAGAGAGATTATGGAGAGATGGAGATGGAGAGAGATTGGGCGAGATTGGGGGGGTAGTGGGTGAAAAGAAATTACAGAGTCGCATGTCGGAGTTTGAATGATTGACGAGTCGTCACTTGGATGATTCTGATTCAACTCGTTGGGACTCGTGCTGATTTACTGATTCGGTCAGACATCCAAATTACCCTGCGTCTGAGCATTGAAACCTGTACCATAAAATCGGTGGCTGGGATCATCAGATCAGATCAGATCACAAGCAAAGTCTTACCTTTATTACTCGAGCCCTACACCCAAATCCAAACCCAAACCTAAACCCAAGCTGCTAGTCAAGCAAGCGCCTGCCAAGTCACAAGACGTCAGGGTGCATCGCGATGCAGCCTGCATGAATAGTAGGTGTGCCGATCCTCTCTCTCATTGTACCTTGTATCCTGGTCAACACTATGCCTCTCTACCCTCTACCTCTCTCGTCTGTCATGCTATGCTCAATCGGCACTCGTGATATGCGATACCATCCATCATGCAGTAGACTGCAGTAGTCTCAGTTATTTCTGTATGCTTAGACTAAAAAAAAAAGTCTTGTCAAGAATGAATAGTACGACTCCGGCAGCTACGGAGGATTATCTCGGAGTCTGGGCTCTACTTCGTACGGCTCTACGGAGTAGACCATCAGTACGTCAGACGGTGAGGCTATTCGAGTCTAAGCATATTGTGAGATGAGAGACGATGGTCGTCTCAGACCCGGACCCTTTTCTTCTTAGCTTGAGCTCTAGCACTAGACCGTCTTGTACAGTAAGTAGCGGTATTCGCTTGCAAGGACATCGCGAGACGACGAGACGGTGGGTGGGTAGGAGACGGACAACGGAAAGACAAAAGACGGGGATTGTCCGCGGAAAGGGCTGTGATGAGAATGATTTACATAATCAAGCCGAACGTGAGCATTTGCCCAGTTCGGGTTTTACGCATCGTATGCGCGCTCGGGTTCCGGCTTTTAGTCTTGTATGGACATAGAAATTTTGCTGAAATTAAAATTTGACGCTTGGCAGTGTATGATCCATAGTGGGGTGTTTTTGGCTTCCCCTCCGTTTTGGTTATTAGACGGTCTGGGTGAAGAGGTGACGCCCCACTTGTAAAATGAAATTGCAGTTCCCGTCGGGCGGGTTGTTCTGTTTCGCTGTCAATGGAGAGTGAAGTGAGACTGAGACGGCGCGCTGCAACCGAAAACGACGGCCGTCCGGTCATGCGACTCCTTTCTCTTTTGCGGACAGGCACTTGAAGAGAAGACGGCTTATCAATCGTGATGCGCAAATCCAAATGGAATCTTCTACCGTTGTAGCAACGCAACACTACTGCCGACAGTAGACTAGAGGATGAGGTGTTTTTGTCTTCTCATTTTGTCTTTTTGTTTCCTGAAGAGACGGTCGAAGAGTGACAGCTGTATTCGCCAACATATGCCCTACTGCATGCAGCTGCAGAAGACGACCCATTTGTGCATCCGACGCGGTTCGCCATGATTCATTGGCCGAGCGCGAGAAAGATGTCTCTGTCTGCTGTCTCCTGTCCCTCTATGCAGTCTTTATGAGTTACTTGTGCTGGCTTAGGGGAAGGTCTACGCGATGTCTTGTCTCCTGTCCGTTGCCCGCGTGTTCCCCGTTCCCCGTCTTTACTGATATGTCCCATCGATTATCGTCTTGTCTCAACTGTATTCTGGCCATCCGGGCTATCGGTGACTTCATACAGCCAAGGCTACAAAGTAAATACGGGTACTGGTACTGATAATGAATACGCCGTATAGACAATGCTACCAAGAATCTGTAAAGAAGAAATCTTAGAATCCCAGTACTTTGTAAATTACACTCGAGTTTTCTTTGTTTCGCCCCATCTGAGCACAACCTGCCGCGGCCGCCAGTGCCGCCAGCCCCATCTTTAGTGGCTTTAGTGGCTCTAGTGGCTAGTGGCTCTGGCGGCTCAGTTGATTCAGTGGGATAACCGAGATTCAGGAACTAGCCAGTCACAAGGCTGAAGTTTTTGATTTTGCATGATTTTTCAGCAAAATCAATTTAAATTTTGAGTATATTTTTTTAACAGAATTTTACAAATCACCGATGCCCAAGAAGTAGAATCTTAGACCGAGATAGACTTTTCCATGTGCGTCGTAAAACGGTATTATGGAAAGCCGTTGGAGAAAGATACTACATCCATTTTCCGTAGTCCATAATATTCCGTCAAACGGTCGGTATCTACGGAGAAGTGTTTTCAGGATTGCATTTGGCCTTTGGATTGGTGATTACCACAGTTCCGACGATTCAAGTTGACGATTCGTGCTGAGACATCTGGAGGCCGCACGGAGGTACCGCTCCAGCACTTTACAGTTAGCATGTACGCACCATGTGGCGTGCAGTACTTTAAATGGCAGTAGCTGTAAACCACTTGGACTGACATTCCGTCCTTTGTTAGTCATCAAAACCTGTTCTGTTTCCTTACCTCTGCTTATTTTGCTTATTTTGCTTATTTTGCTTACCTTTGTTAGCATTGCCCCAATTATGACGCACACGACGAGACTACAGGCTGTCACGCCGATGGAATCGATGGATCGGAGCTGAAAGTCCCTTGTATCGGTGCTGGAATCTTGCAGATGCTGAATGCTGAGAATGAGAACGGAGGCTATTCCACTGCCGACTACAAAGTATGGTGACTATCTTACCAGCTACTGCATCATTTCGTCATGCCAAGTTATCCTACGACGTAAAGCACGCCGAACTTATGCTTATGCTGCGGATGCATTTAGAGTCTAGAGATGTCTAAGAATATCTACAAAAGAACGTCTGCGCTTATGCTTATGCTTGAGAACCAAGACAACAGCCCGTTTCATGGGCTGCAGGGATATTGATGGCCTTTGTAGATACGCAAGATGCAGTATTATTGAAGAAGTCATTGTTCTCTCAGAATGTTCTCTCAATATACCGGCGGTCGACTCGACTCGATGTCCAACCACACACAACCGCGTGTAGAATGCAGCGTGCTGCAGACGGGACAAACAAAGAGCAAAACACTGCGCTCTGCTCAGCAGTATTTGCACGAGGCAGCAGGCCGTCTTGCACCTCATAATGTAGACTTTGACGACTTGTACAACGGATGCGACGGTAGACGAATATGAAACCTTGGCGTCGGTTGTCGCTCGCCCATTGCAACCACATATTACATGGGTGACACACTATTGGTGCTGATGCTCTAAAGTGTCTGCATGCTGCCCTATGCTGCTGCAGCCTACCGTATTGCAATGCTGCAGCCTGGAGGGATTTTCCATATGTAGGTGTCTTTTTCTTTTCTCTTTCATTCTCACTAACCTATTTGCAGTATATGAGCGATAGCGAGGCTGCTGCAGCCATGGAAGCTACTGAAATACGAAATACTGGCCCGATATATATAGGCTTTGCTTTAATTCTTCAATTTGGAAGAAATGGAAAGACAGAAAAGAAGAAGAAAAATAGAACATGCCTGAGCATAAGACCAACTGGGAAGATTGTCTAAATCTACTTTCCTTGTAAACAGTTGCATGCCTCACTCGCCGGCGTCTCAAGTCTTTGCTTACGCTGTCGTTTGAGGCCTCTCTGCCTGTAATAAGTAATTACAAGGGAAAAAAATAAGAAACACCCAGTCCCCAGAAAAGATGCCTGCAAGATTGGAAATGCAATCTTGTTAGCCTGCTGACCGTTTCTACCAAGCATACCCCATACGCCACCGTTTTACCCAGTAGACAGGCGGTAGGCATTCGGAATCGTCGAATTCCCCGAGGCTCCCGTTATTGCTCGCTTCTCTCTACACTTTCTCCCACGTCTAGAATGCCAATCTTTACTCGTACTCGTATGCCATGTCCCCCCCGAATCACCGTCAATGGGAATAATACTAAACACTAGAAAAGAAATAACGCGGCAGCCAATTAATGCGACACGCTCGACTGCTGTTGTGCGACGCAATTGCAACAACTTGAAACGGTCGTAGAACAGTTTCGCAAGAAAGAACAGACGATTTCTTTTTATTTTATTTATTTATTGTATTGCATTTATTCCTTTCGCTTTCCCGCCCGCCTGCTCGCACGCGTCGCATCCAGTAAACTATCGTGTGCTCTGCGTGACAATCGGCCTCGAATCAATCCACCCCCTAATCAGTCTCTGCTGACCCTCGCTGTTCTCGACTCGTACTCTGCCTCTCTTTCTCAGTCTCAACAGTACTAATTTACCAGGCTCAGCCCTCCTTGACGTAAGCGCTCTTGGCTGTTTGCCTACTGAGTATGAAAGCACCCCCTGTACACACACTGCCTTCCTTCAATCTGCGCTCTGCTTCAGTCTGACGTAGGGTGCTCGTTGCTCGCTGTGCTAGCTCGCGTGCCGTCGCTTCGCTGTC
Source organism: Ophiostoma himal-ulmi (assembly GCA_029299165.1). Taxonomy (NCBI): domain Eukaryota; kingdom Fungi; phylum Ascomycota; class Sordariomycetes; order Ophiostomatales; family Ophiostomataceae; genus Ophiostoma; species Ophiostoma himal-ulmi. Next base: position 286,677 of record JANSME010000012.1, read on the forward strand.
TCCGTTCCAACCCGTTGAGTGGGACCTGTCACTTTGCGGTGCTCCGTAATAATAAAAGACGAGCAAATGATACTGCAAAGTTGAAAACGGAGCGTCGCTTTCGCTTTTATGACCCACTATTTCCCTTTTCTTTTCTTCTTCTCATTTTTATTTTTCTTTGCCAATTTATTCTCACCTCCGTTCCCTAAAATCCCCCCAAACTCCCCTAAATTCGGCAGTGCCAGCTAGACCCCAGCTAAACAGCCAGCCAAGCCAAGCCCATCTCCGTCGCGACCTCCGTTTTTGTTCTCTTTTCCTCTCTAGGCTACTCTCCGTTAGCACCCTCGCCCTACTCCCTCGTCAGTGTCAGTTGGCCCCATGCTGTTTTCTCGCCCTCCCCCCGAAACCCTCATATTCTCGTCGTTGCCCGAGCCTCCCTCTCTTATTTGGTGTCTCTTGTCTCTTCTTTTTGTCTCTACTCTTGTCTCTCTTCTTCTGCCTCCTTCACCTCTCTACCTTTGTCACTCCTTGTTCTCACACACCTCGCCCTTTACACTCCTTTACCCTCCCTTACCCTTCCTACCCTCTTCACCCTCCTTTCTCTTCGACTACTCGACTCATCGACTTTCTCCACGATATGGGCTTGTGTTGACCAGACTACCACTGTGTTTTGTCGAGCCTCTCGACATCTTCAATTCGACATCTTCCATACGACCAACAAACAGCAAAAACACTAGACTTTCACAAACACAATGGCCGACATTGCCTCTCTTCTTCAGCCCTCCAAAATGAACGTTTTCGCTCCCGCCGCTGCGGCCCTCAACAGCCTCAACCCCATGCCGCGCAAGTACCGCCCAGCATCCAACAGCATCACCGCAAAGATCAACACCTCGCGCAGACAGCAGCCCCCGAAACCAACCCTCTCCGTCGCTGCCGCCGACTCAAATTTCATCATTGGCGGCAACCGCATTCTGGCCAACAAGACCGTTGGCAGCAACATCGCCGCTATCCAGCGCTCCTTCAACCCGACCGATGGCATGCGGGCCCTGCGGAGGCATCGCTGGAACGTCTACGATATCCAGCACGCCATTACCGCTGTCTTTGTCGTGTTTTCTTTTGTCATTGCGCCGATTCCCATCTACATTGACATTGCCGTCGTTGCTGCCTATGCACTGCTGCTGCTGATGCCTGCGACGCGCCAGTTTTTCCTGCCGAGTCTGCCCATCTGGACATACCTCTTCTACTTTTTCGCCAGTCGGTAAGTTTTTAGATGCCTAAAAGTACCAGATGTATCATGCTGTTCTGTTTTCTATCTGCCTCAGCCACGCAAGTTTGCTGCAGATAGACATTGTGGATTTCGATGAGTCTCGATCGCAGCTGTACAGCGGATCGAATTACACAGCCCCCTTACCTACCTTGGCCACGATTACTAACATTTCCAGCTTCATTCCCGTTGAGTACCGCCCTCATATCTGGGTCAAGGTCCTGCCGGCCCTCGAGAACGTCCTTTACGGCGCCAACCTGTCTAACATTCTGTCTGCACACACTCACCCCGTGCTCGACCTCCTCGCCTGGATTCCTTACGGTCTGGGCCACTTTGGCGCTCCCTTGATTTGCAGTGTCCTGCTCTTCTTCTTTGCCGCCCCCGGCACTACCCCCGTCTTTGCTCGCTGCTTCGGCTACCTCGCTCTCATCGGCGTCACCACCCAGCTGATCTTCCCCTGCACTCCGCCTTGGTACGAGCGCCTGCACGGCCTCGAGCCCGCCCACTACGGCATGCCTGGCTCGCCTGCCGGTCTTGCCCGTGTCGACCAGCTTCTCGGCGTCGACATGTACACCACCAGCTTCACCACTGCGCCCGTGCCGTTTGGCGCCTTCCCCAGCCTGCACGCTGCTGACGCTGTCCTCGAGGCTCTGTTTATGAGCTACGCCTTTCCCCGCTTCCGCGCCCTCTTCATTATCTACGTCGGCTGGATCTGGTGGGCCACCATGTATCTGAACCACCACTATGCCGTCGATCTGGTTGCAGGTAGTCTTCTTGCCGCTATGTTCTACTACGTCTCGCGCGTCAGCTTGCTGCCCCGCCGCCAGCTCGAGAAGCGCTCGCGCTGGGAGTACGACTATGTCGAGGTCGGCGAGAAGAACCGCTCCGTTGTCGACGAGTACTCGTACGACTACTATGACGGATTCGGTCTTGACTTGCTGCCCCGCCACAACCGCACTGGCTCTACTGGCGACAGCGACGAGTGGACTGCAGGCAGCACGTCCAGTTTCCACTCGTCGTCTGGCGGTAGCAGCCGTGGCGGTAGCAGTCCGGGTACTATGAGCCCGACGACGCCCGAGGTCGAGTTTCACAGTGTCCACGTTTGGGACAGTGCAGCTCAGCACGATTCGGAAGCAGTCGCCGCACGTTAATGTTTAATACCCTTTTTCTTTTGTTGCTTTTTTTTTTGTTCTAATATCACGATGACGACGACTGCTTTCGATTCTCGGCTTTGCTTTTCGCCTAGCTTTTATTGCTTTTTTAGCTTTTTAGCTTTTTTTTTTTTTTTGAACTTATGCGTCTACTTTATACTAATACTGGCGTTTGGCTTGTGGCTACCAATACATCATACGCATCACATTTGCATCTTTCTTTGTTATTTGTCCCGCAAATGTGCTCTGCATTGCATTCGCTTAGGTGTTCGGCTTCTGGCTCTTCAGGGTGGACTGGTCCTTCGTTTTGTTTTGGATAGGATTAGGATGTGTTGACTTCAAGTTTGCAATAGTCTTGTTTTCTTGGATATGTCTAGATGTCGGATGTCTACTCGGGGACGACTGGATAGGACTGGACTTGGTGTCAGTCGTAATGGGTGCGAGGATGAGATGAACAATACAAGATGAGTGAATATTACTGATTGAATACTGATTTTGGCTGTTAAGAAACGACTGAATATCATCCGTGACTTGACTTGCCGTGAGGCTGCTACTTGACTGATTACATAATACATGATGACGCGTGGTGTGCTAGGCTGCTGAGCTGGCACTGCCGCGAAATTAGCGCTGCCACGCCTGACCGCCGTGTTCCCCTCTATTCCGCAGAAACTTGCCAGCCTTTTTGCTTTTTGCTTTTTGCTTTTGCCTTTTGCCTCTTGCTTCCAGCTTCTAGCTTCCAGCTTCTCTTACATCCACATCACCTTTCCATCACCTCCCTTGATTCCAACATCCCTTGACCCATTTGCTTTTCTTCTAGATCAACCCAAGGCAGTTCGCCCGCTTGCTGTTCCGTGGTTGGTAAAGGCGTACAGCTTCCGCGCGTAATAGATTTACCAGAACCGGAATCTGAACCCAGAGTTCTAGCTAGAAACACGAAACAAGAGAGGCAAGAACCCTCTGTCGCTCCTTCCTCGACAAACAATCCAATATCGCTCCTGCTGTTTCTACTCTTCTGTTTCCATTCTCCTGCTCTGCACTCCGCAACCCGACTAGAACTGTATAAGACTCTTGCCTCTCGTTACCTCCTTCCTGTCGCTTTTTTGCACTCATTCTCTGTAACTGCACACCCGACACCGCCACTTCTACCCGACCTAGTCACCTTGACCCATCTAGCTATCGTATTGTCGCCAGCTCCCAGTACCATCCTATCACAAAGCCCACTTCGTTCACCGCCACGATGGCTTCACCTGACGCCGAGGCGGATGTGCCTGACTTAAGTGTGCCAGAGGTGGCCGCACAGGGAGAGGTTTCTGTTCCTGTCACTGCGTCTGCAGATCCCGACGCGATGAGCGACGGCGATGTTGTAGAGACTGCTGAAGCGATTGAAGCTGGCAAGGCCAACGAGGCCGATAGCAAGGCCGACAGCGAAATTTCCGATTTTGATGACGAGGATTTGTACACGGAGGACCAGGAAGACCAGGAAGACCAGGAAGTCCAGGAAAAGATGAAAAGTAACATCACACAAGCCCAAGCTGAAGCTTCGGCTGCAGCTTCAGCTGTAGACGCAGTTTCTACTAGCGAGATCAATGATAATGACAAGGCTGGTGTCGCGGAGGCAGAGCCTTTGACACAGGAGGATTTCCAATCTGATGATGCTTCTAAAGAGGTCGCAGCAGAGACCAATACGCAGACCGAGACTGAAACTGAGACTGCGGCCGAGACTGAGGCGGCTGCAGATGCCCCTATTGCAAACGGTCCCGTCTCCTCCACAGATGCCGATGCAGTGACCGAGCCAGAGAGCAAAGATCCTGTACAAGACATCGAGACTGCTGCCACTGCTGCCACTGCTGCCAATGCTGCCATCGCTGAAAGCCCTGTTAATTCTAAATCTGATGCCAATGACGATGAAGAAGAAGAAGAAGGCGAGGCCAAGGAGGAAGGCGAGGCGGACGAAATCGAGGATGGTAATGGCTCCGGAGAGGAGGGCGAGACCAAGTCCGACGCCGAGTCTGATGACCTTCCTTATATTGCAGACATTGCCATGCTGGATGACACGGGCGACTCCGGCGAAATCCAGCCCGACGCTCCCGCTGTTTCTGCGTTTTCATCCATGCTCGGCACTGATTCATCGAAGCCCACTATGCAAAGGCAGCCGCCCACGGGGCCTGCGGCTATGGTCAAGTCTTCCAAGGCGCCCAAGGCATCTAAGCCAGCCAAGCCCATTCCTACGGGCCCTGCCAACCCTCATGCCCTGCCCAAGCCTCCTCCCACCGGGCCGGCTCGCTCGACCGTTGCCGTGGCCATGCACAACTCGTCGTCCAAGTCCAATGCCAATGCCAATGCCAATGCCAACAATGCGCCTCGTGGCCCGGCAGCTGCTGGCCGCCAGGCAAATAACCAAAACAATCAGAACAACCGCGAAAAGGCCGCTGTAGAACGGGCGTATCAGGCCTTCCTCGTGGAAGAAAAGGCCTACACTGCAGTCGGAAACTGGGAGACCAACTTTCCCGAAGAGTCTCGCATGTTTGTTGGTACGTTGATCGAGATACTGTCCCTCCGTCCACATGTTATACGTAATGGTAAATACTAATCGTCAAGGCAACATCTCACATGAAAGAGTCAGCAAGCGCGACGTTTTTGAAAAGTTCTACCACCATGGCCGCCTTGCCCAGATCGCGATAAAAACGGCCTACGGATTTGTGCAGTACCATACTGCTGATGAGGCCCGTGCTGCCCTGAAGAATCTTGAAGGCGTTGAGATTCGCGGCCGCAAAATTCGTGAGTTGATTTTATTGGACAATGTGCGTATAGACCGGATAACAACTAACAAGCAGACATCGAAATCACCAAGCGAAAGCCTGGCGAAGCTCTGGAAATGGCGAGGAGCAAAAGCAGCCGTGGCCAAGATCGCCATGAGAACGGCCGTGACCAGCAAAACGGCAGCGGACGCCGCCGCGATTCTTCGCCTCGCCGCGATCGCGGCCGGGATGATCACCATGGCGGGCGTGATCGCAATGGACGTGACAGCCACAGCCACCACTCTCGTGATCGGTCTCGGTCCCCAGGGGGCCGGCACGGTCGCGACAAGTCTGCCTACCGGTCGCGGCGGTCGTCTAGTCCATCGCATGCTCACGGCCGGGACCGCGACCGCAAGACCAGCAACATCAAGTACGAGGAGATCAAAATTCGGTCTGGCGGCGACGTGCCCGATGTCCAGTTTCTCGTTAACCCCGGCCTGGAACGCGAGTTTGTCAAGTGGACGCAGGCGCCGTTTCTTGAGCGCGGCATGCGCACCGATGTCTTGTTCCGCAGCCCGCTGATGCCGCCGCGCGATTCTCTCATCCAGACTTATGCAGCCGAGGGTGTCATTGCCGTGGTGGACCTTAACATGGCCGCCCAAGCTGCTGGCAAGATTCCCATGCAGATCTTTGACCGGTCGAGCGGCGTCGGCAGCGTGCGGTTCGATGGCTACCAGGACCTAACACCCGCGGTTGCGGCAGACGTCGTGTCGCGGGCTAAGGCGGCTATTATGGCTCAGAGATATCCTGTTCAGAACTCGTATGGCGGCGGATACGCGCCTCCTGCGCGTCCTGCAGCACCTGCCATCAGCGCCAATGATCTTGCAGCACTGGCAACGCAGCTGGATGCGACGACATTCGGTCAGGTCGTTGCTATGCTTCAAGGTACACAGCAACAGCAGCAGCAGCAGCAGCAGCAGCAGCAGCAGCAGCCGCCTCTAGTACCAGTGTATGGCCAGCATCAATTGCCACCGCAGTATGTTGTACCCCAGCAACAGCCTCCCCAGCAGCAACCTCCCCAGCAGCAGCTCGATCTCAACTCGGTGCTGAGTCTGCTCGGCGGCACCGTCCCTCCGCTGGCCAACAACTACAGCGCAGCACCTTTGGCGCCGCCCGTTTATGGTGGCCAGGCGCCTGGCTATCCTGGCGCGCCTCAACCCTACCAACAGCCGCCACCGGGCCAAGGTCCCAACGACCAAGCTCTGCAGGCACTCATGGCCCAGTTTGGCCAGTACAGACAGTAGGCCGTAGTTTATGCATCTGATGCCCCATATGTTGTGTGTTGGGTTGCTTTTCCATTGGTGTTCCGGTCTGGTTGATACCCTAATTTACTTGTTCAGTCTTGCAGTTGATATCTTGTTGACGAATCTGAATTTATGCTTGGATTCACTGTGGCATAATATGCGTTGTGCTTTCATAGAATGAAGATTTAAAGAGATGGATTTCTAACACATTGAGTAGAATAAGAAATGATGATGAGAAGAATCAAGAGAACAATACAAATAATGATGAGTGATATGAAATAGAAAGCCCCGCGGCAATGCCCAGTGTGTTTATATGCAGGCCTTGCATCCGTTTTCCGTTGAATGTTTTCCGATGTCCGGTTTTCCGTTGTGTATGTATGTGTGTGGTGTAGTGTGTATGGTGTTTTTTCCATGTAGCCGCCCAATGTTGTAAATTAATCTATGAAATAAGCGAGATTGAACTCAAAAGGTCGAAAGAGCCAAGCCTTGATATATAAAGAGATCAAGGCCACTCCTCGGGCCGCCGCGTCAGGAGCGTGGCTATCCGGTCGTGGACATACTTGTCCGACGGCTCGGCCGACTTTGTGCAGTCAATTTTGGTGTACTCGAGCCAGCGGGTCAGGAGCGGCCGCAGCTCAGACTCGTCCTTGTCCAGCACGTCCAGTCCACGGTCCGTACACGCCAGCGCCACCTCGTCCGTCTCCAGCGCAGCAGCACCGCCGGCCTCGCGCAGCAGCGCATCGTCCTGCGCCAGGAACTGCAGGCGCTTGTCGGCCACGCGCTCAGCCAGCGACGGGACTGCCGACAGCAGACCCAGGCGATCCCGCATCGGCGCCAGACCCAGGCTGCGCGTGATCAGGAGAGCGGCAGGGGTCTCCGTCTCTGAAGCCTCTGCCGTCTCAAACGCCTGCCGGCGCCGCTTCTCGTCAGTCTTGCGCAGCGACTCGACCTGCTTGGGGATGCGGCATGGGTACGGCACGACGTGCGGGAACACCATGACGACAAATGGAGTAAACTCGCCGCAGATCAGCAGCAGCAGACCAAACAGCGGCAGGCGGCGCATGTCGTGCTGCCAGCGGTGCCGGAGCACAAGGTCGGAGCGCGTCAGCGGCTCGTTTTCATTGAGCTGTCTGACAAGCTTGGTGTTGGCAAACAGGTACTTGAGGCCCGTCTTGTAGAAGGCGAGATAGGCCTTGCCGGTGGCAAAGATGTGGGAAAAGGTCGTGGTTTCGGGGGCGCGGTCGGGCAGCGTCAGGGGCGGCGGCCGGGTGGTGTGCGGCGGGTTGGCGGTGCCGCCGACCTTTTCGAGTGCAGTTGCAGATGTGGTAGTGGAAGGGAGCGTCGAGGCATAGCGAGCGGTGGAGGGTTTCGATCCCGTAGGGGCGGCGGCAGAGATGGCAGCGAGACGGGCGTAAGCAAAGGAGGGCGAGCAAGACGGCCCGTAGAGACCGGCGGCCGGGAGACAGCGAGTGGACGCGCGCAGGACGCGCAGTTGTGATGGGGCGTTCATAGTGTATTGTTATGTAATAGATATGAACGTAATTAAGGAAGGAACCAAAGAATAACAGAGTCGCAATGAAGGACAGAAGAAGAACCCGGGGTTGTTCTCTACTTTGTTGGAATTTGTTGGCTCAATTTGTCAATTTTATGAGCAATCAACGTGGCAGTCCATTGACTAATAGTTTTTTGGAAAGAATAAAGTATATTTAAAGTGGATACGGGCGTATTACGTCAGGGCGAATTACAGTTTTACAGTGGAGCATACGGCACTGGCAGCACTAGAAAAAGTCGCAAAACAAATGTGATGAGCGCTGATGGCAAATTGGACCACGGCAAACAGGGACAGACTTGGCATTAGACATTGGACAAAGAACGGAGAACAGAGAACGGAAACTTGAGAATTGAGATGATTCTGCGTAGGTGTCTATGAGGATTAGATATGAGCATCTGAAGCACATGGGATGAGAGGAAAATGGCCAAGTTGATATAGAACTGCGAATAAGGTAAGGAACAACTGGCCTGGCTGTTACCCAATCCGTTTGTTGGGTTTGCACTTGGTATCCCCGATGAACGGCTTTATCAGCCGGCCGGACATCTGTCCGACGGATACCGATTAGTCATCATGGTTTCGGAACAACGACAGTCAGAGCTGTTGATATATGTTTAGGAATTGTATATTTAAAACTTATTTTACTGTCTCGTGTTGGCAGTTGACCATGCCCGCCCTACAGATTGGCCTTGCCGTCACGCTCGAGGGTGGCAATGCACTCGATCTCAACATCCGAGCCGCCGGGCAGCTGGTGCACTGCAACGCAAGTACGGCACTGTCACGTTAGTAAAAGTGCTTTGAATTGACCTAAAGAGACAAGTGTAGACTGACCGGCTTGGGGAGAGAGGTAAAGAACTCGTCGTAGACCTCGTTGACAGACACAAAGTCCTTCATTGAGATGAGAAAGATGTTGACCTTGACAACATTGTCGATGCTCGTGCCGGCTTCGGCCAGTACGGCCGACATGTTGCGCAGCACCTGGCGCGCGCGGTCCTTGACGCTGCCCTCGACGACCTTGCCGGTCTTGGGGTCGACGCCGAGCTGCCCCGAGCAGTAGACCATGCCATTGGACTTGATGGCCTGCGACAGCTGCGGGCGCGGCTGCGGTGCGTTCTTGGTGTAGACGGCTTCTCTGGGCATTTTGGAGTTGGTGTGCTTTGGATAAATTTGAAGACACAATGTTAGACCCCAAAATCACAATGTAGGATGCATGTCATGTCGTCGGGATATCAGTCCTAAGCCGCCAGATAACGCCCAGCTAACGGCTTATCGCAGACAGGTGGATCTGCGATGGCAGCATGCACTGAGAACAATAGCGTTTAGGTAAGAGAAATTGTAAATTTACTGTTGATTCAGCAGGGCGGCAATGGAGTGCAAGGGTCGTCAATATTGCAGTGGAAACGGCACTGATTGATTTTTGTATTGTTGAGCCCTACGGCAGAGACGAGCTTCTCAGTATTTTAAAAAAAAATTACAAACAGTAAGCGCATACCGTAAAGCAGCTTGTTGACGTAAGCAGCCCTACACAATAGAGCCCAAACGAGAAGCAACCTCTTCGCCCAGCTCACTCAACACTCCCTCGCCGTGACTGCTTTTTGGCGCTCTGCTTTTTTTTGTCTTTTAGCCGAGCAGCATGAAAGGTTTTTGTTCTGTCAATTAGCTCGGCTGGCTCTCTACTCCCGCTACAAGACGTTGGACCTACACTTCTTTATACTTGGTGGCCGTCTCGGGCCGCGACTCGCCCGGCACGGCTGCGTCGTACAGAGCCACCAGCTCGTCATACAGCTTCTGTCGATTCGTCTCCGTATTGGCCGTGCGTGACCTCTGCTCTTGTGCTTGAATAGTCAGGCTATCACTGGCATTCGTGTAGTAGCGCGATGTGCGTACTCTTTGGCGCAAGAGAGAAGGCAGTGCAGTCATGAGCTCGGACACGGGCCATGCCGTAGTGGCCTTGGTCTCCGTCTTGTTGACGTGCTGGCCGCCCGGTCCGCTCGAGCGGGCATATGTCGTTGACCCCTTGGGCAGTTTCATCGGGTCAGTGAATGTGGCACGCCATTGCCGGGCTGCCTTGAGCTCGTCGGGATCAAAAGATTTGTCGAATGCTTCGTAGCGGTCGCTGTAGCGTCGGTTGTGTAGAGGGTGTGGTGGGCATAGTCTGCGAATACAGGATGGAAACACCCTTGATGGAGCTATTAACCTTGCTGGAAACATTGTGATTGTATATGTGTGGTGTTTTTGCTGTTGGTATAGATGTTGACGTCGGCGATCAATGTCTGGCCCATTTTTGTGATCAGCGTATTGTAGTGCGATTAGTCAATATACTAGTATTAATACGAGTTACACTATGGCGAGGCTGTAGCCGTATGGTAATGTCTGCCTTTTCCTTTATGTGTTTAGATTTATCGAATGCAATCCCATACACTTTTGTAGCATCTAAATTCCATTGTATTCAATTAAAACATAATAGCAATTACAGCAAGAATTTTCTAGTGATTCAAGGGTTTTTTCATTTGCTTTAGTCTTGTTTATTGTTGTTTTAATCCATTGAAAAAAAAGCACATATTCGAGCTTGACCTCCGAGGAACGCACACGAGTTGACTGATTAAACATTCGAACAAACTCAATAATAATATAACACTGAAACAGACAAGCCTTTCCGAAAACACCCCTAACTAAAATGGCAAATGCAAATAAAATGTAACAGTAAACAGAAGAAAGTAAAGAACAAGAGACACACAGATGGAAACCATGAAACCGTGCGTGGTAAAACCAGTGTATCAAAAGAATTCGTTTCAATGAAACTTCAACGAGACGGGACTGCCTCTACGATCAGTAGAAAGTCCGCTCCTTGAGCCCAAATGCCCCCTACGGCACATGCGGCGCTGGGATAGGCGTCACCTTCTTGGTCGTCGGCGTCTCTTCGCTCTTGACCTTCTTTTCCTTCTTCTCCTTCTTCTCCTTCTTCTCGGCCTTTTCAGACTTGTCCTTCTTGGTCTTGGACTTCTTCTCCTTCTCGGGCTCGTCGACTTCCATAGCGTCGACGTCGACGTCAGCCTTGGCCTTCTTCTTGTCCTTGCTCTTCTTGGTCTCGGCAGGGATGACAGGGGGAAGGATGGCGGTCTGGGGAATGACAGGAGGTGCCACGGGCGTCACTCTGGCAGACAAAGGGATGGGGACGGCGGTATTCTTAAAGGGCTTCTCAGCTTTTGTTGTGCGGGGCTTCTTGGCTGCTGCCTTGACGGCGGCGCTGTCGCTGTCGCTGTCGCTGTCGTTGTTGCTGCTGCTATCGTCGCTGCTGCTGCTGTTTTTCGCGACAGCAACCTTGCGCTTCTTGTTGGCATTGTCGGTAACGCCGATGGGCAGGAAACGGCTGCGCAGGCCGGCGGGCTGGGCGCGGGGGGCCTTGGCAGGAACAGGCGCCTGGACAGCGGGCACCTCCTCGTCGGCCTGGACAAACTGCGTCACGCGCTTCAGATGCATAGTCTGATCGATGTCGCGGTTCACTACTTTTGTTAGTCTTTGTAGATGATGGATGTCGCCCAAATGATTACAACATACGCAATTGGTACTTGTCGCCGGCCTGGTTGGGGATGAGCAGCTTGATGGTCTTGGTGGTGATGCTGTCGTCAAAGCTGACGCCGTAGTCCTCGCCTGCGTGGCTCAGGACCGACTTGCCCTGCCGTGCCTTCTCGACGGGAATGGCCATCTTCTCAATCACGGTCACGGGGACGGATACTGGTGCGGTAAAGTACCACACCTGTTTGCCCTCGAGCTTGGCCTGCTTGAAAATGCGCGACACATCGGATGCGTCGGCGTCGTCGTTGGCGCGCCGCAGCTGGAAGCCCTGCGATGTGAATTGGCTGGTAGAACTACCAAAGTTAGTACGCAATCTGTAATATAAATGATGAAAGAGCAGAGCTTACCCCTTGGACTCGCGCGAAGTGATGGCAAACGACTGGTCAGCCATCTCCGCGTCTGAATCGCTGTCGTTGGCAACGGGTGCTGCAACTGCCTTCTTGCTGGGCTTTACCGCTGCTGCAGGCTTGGCCTCCTCCTCGTCATCACTGCTGCTGTCGGCTTTGCCGCTGTCGCTACCGCTGTCGCTGCTGCTCTCCTCGCTGCTGCTGGTGTCGTCCTCTGAGCTTGTCTCATCAGCCTTGACGTTCTTGCTCTTGTCTGCAGCTGCAGTGCCGCTCTTTTTTGCTGGGGTATCGTCGCTGTCGCTGTCGCTGTCGCTGTCGCTGTCGCTGTCTTCCTCGCTGCTGCTGCTATCACTGTTGCTGTCGCTCTTCTTGACTGCCGCAGTCTTGGCCTTGCCGTTGGTCGTCGGTGCCGGTGCTGCTGCCTTGGCCTTGGCTGGCGTGGGAGAGGCCTTGACGAGTGTAGGAGCTGCCTCTGCCTTGATTGAGGATCCGCTCACTTTGCTCAGGAACGAGGCCTTGCTGGTGTCCTCCTTTGTCTTCTTCTTCTTGTCCTCGCTGTCCGAATCGCTATCGTCGGAGTCGGAGTCGCTGCCGCTGCTGGACGAGCTCGAGTCGGAATCCGAATCATCGTCGCCAAAGATGTTGCCCGACTTGGCGCCGCCGTTCTTCAGGTCCTTGAGTGATGGCACCGAGCTTGAGCCGGTCACCGAGCCGTTGGCACCACCGTTTGCGCTGCTGCCCAGCCAGCTCCGCGGCATGTCCTTGACATGCGCTGACAGCGAACCAATGTTCACCCGTGGGCCCACCATCATCGATTTGTTGTGAGGATATTGAACTGTGCTTTGTTTAGATTATTGAACAAGGTCGGAGATCGGTCATAAAATTGTCGCGAATGTGGTCGCAGAAGTGGTCGCAGAAGTGGTCGCAGATATCGCGGTGATGTGTTGACAGCTGTCGGATCGACAGCAAAACTTTTGTCGGCTTGTCTCGTCGAAAAAAAGTTGCGCGTCCAGAAAATAAAACTTCACTTATTCGAATCGCGCGCTTTGATTGGTTGGGAGTTGGAGGAAAGAGCGGCAGAATTAGTTCACCGCCAAAATTATCTGGCGGGAAGGTGCGATGGTGCACTGTGCGAGTTTGTATGTAGACAGCAGCAGGATATTCTCATAATGAAACACGAATGATATAGAGGTTGTAAACTTGCTTTGAAGCAGATTTTGAATAAATAGAGTCGCTCCTAATCTGCCTCGGATTTCTGCTAAATGCGTTTTGCTTGCAGCTTGTTTGCGGCCCGTCAATCAGGGTCGGATGTAATGCCCCACCGCCCAAAGCCAGCTCTCGAGGGAACAGTGCGAATAGTCACTCCAGCGCAGTCTTGGAATTTCAACGTCTCGTTAAGATCCATTCACATCGAGCTCACCCTTGGTGAAGAAGCGACGAAAGAGTCTTACAGATTGGGGAGAGACGTCCAGGAACAGTTGGTACTCATGCCGGATACTGTGCTCACAAAGGCCAACATGGAGCCGAGGAAAAAGAGAAAAGTCGAGCCAGTGCCGCCGGCTGCTGCTGCACGTAAGTTTGGATGAGAGATGCTCGTTTGTTTACTTGAGATGACAGGTGGACTTGAGGATTTGATGTGTAGGTCTACTCGCCAGAAGCTAATCAATCAGCTACGAGCGCGTTTGCCTTGCGAAAGCGGTTGCAGCAGCAAAAGGAGGAACAGGCCCGGGCGGCACAGGCCGAGGCCGAGACAGCTCAAGCTTCGGCCCCCGTTGGCGTTGAGGATATCCCGCCAATAGACAAGACGTCTACAGTAGAAACACCAAGACAACCAAAGACACGAAAGGGAAAGAAGCCAAAGGAAGCTCAACCAGTTCAGCCACAAGATCCCGTCGTGGCGGTTGTTGCTGTTGCCCCAGTCGAACCACCAGCACTTGTCGAGACGCTGGCACCAGTTGACAAGTAAGACATTCCGGACTGGGATACTCTATATCACGAGACGACCCAAGAGCAACATGCTGACAGTATAGGACTGCTCAGCTGATATCGCCTCCGGCGCGGACCGGACCTGTCATTGTTCGTTCCTCGTTCCAGCCAAGCAGCCAGAACTTTCAAAAGAAGGCCAATGGACACTTGCATCTCAAGATTGCCGACGACCAGGTACGTCAGTCTCACCTGAGATCATATGAAATGGCACTAATGTATAGCGTCTTGTCATTCTGGGCAGCTATGGCCTCACTGTGCGGGAAGGCGAGGTTACTCTGGCCGGCGCCATTCTGCGGGCATCGGACAAGACGCACTGGGTGCATGCCCCCCGATGCCATGCTTTGCCAGTCCTGCGGTGCACAGACGACGCCTACATTGTACTGCAACCACATCCTGCAGCACCAGCTATCCGCGAAATGGCAAAACTGTCACCTATCTTCCAAAACATCTGGAATGAGCCCAAGCCAGATGATGCCAACAGCACATTTCAAATTGTAAGTCTTTGATGCATTCATCTCATCAGTCACACACACAAACTAACAACCAGATTTACACATCTGATGACTGCCAGGCAGTGACGCGCGATCTCTCCTCGCCGGCCGAGTGGAACAAGCTCATTGCTGAGCTGACATCACCCAAGAAAGCTGCAACTACCACCAGCACAAAAGGCGGCCAGCCTGTCTTCTTTGTCTGCGGCCCCAAGTCGTCAGGAAAGTCGACCTTTTCACGACTGCTAGCCAACCGCATCCTAACAGCTGATGGAGCCGACGGCAAGAAGACACGGAAATGGGCCGTACCTAGCCTTGCCGTCCTTGATATTGACCCGGGCCAGCCGGAATACGGTACACCAGGCTCGCTGTCACTCGTGCATGTCCATGAACCAAACCTCTCACCCACATTCTGTCACCCATATGTGGACAGCAGCAGATTGCTACGTGCCCACGAGACGGCCGCTGTGTCGCCCTCGACGGATCCAGAACACTACATTGAGTGCGTCATGGACCTCTTCTCGCTCTACCGCCGGGACCTCCGCAGCCGCTGCCCATTGGTGGTCAACACACCCGGCTGGATCCAAGGAACGGGCCTGGGAATATTAAGGACCCTTGCCGCTCGGATGCAGGCAAGCAAGGTTATCTACATGTCTCAGGACGGACCTGAAGACACAGTACAGGGCCTGCGGTCCGCGTACCCCAACTTGCCCCTAGTAGAGCTGCCATCCCAGCCAGGCGACCTCCGCGTCAGAACAGCTGCCCATCTGCGCAGCATGCAAACTATGGCCTACTTCCATCTAGATTTGGATGGCACTGCAGCCCCCTCACCACCATCAAAAAAGACAGCAGCAAACCCAACAGTAAACAAGCAGTATCTGTCATGGCATGCCTCGCCGTTGACTGCTGTGCGGCCATGGACAGTTCCTTATTCTGGACCCGAGAGCGGCATTCTGGGCATCATATGCTACGACTCACAGCCACCACCACACCTCATTGGCGACACGATCAACGGAACGATCGTGTCTATTGTCGCCATTCAGAACGCATCCGCCTTTCGCACTACACAGCACCGCGAAGCTCGTAACTACGACTCACCCATGGACATGGACATTGACAATGACGAAGATGATGATACAGCGGCTGCCCCAGGCATGCCAACAGGCGACCACCTGCCGCCCATCGTGCGCTCGCCCGAGGGTTTTCCGTTTATCCTGAACCCGAGCGAGGCCAGGCTAGACCCGCGCCACTCGCACAAGCTGGGCATTGCCCTCGTCCGCGGTATTGACCGCGTCAACAATGTGCTTCACCTGCTGACACCGCTCCCAATCGATGATCTTCTGGAAGAGGTGATCCGCCAAGATGGTATGGGTTTTGTGCTAGTGTCGGGCAAGTTTGATGTTCCCACGTGGGCCTACACGGAAGACACCAATCTGCAGAACTACAAGGCCGACAAGGAGGATGAGAAGGGCGACAAAGAGGAAGAAGAGACAGACAATGATGGCGATGAAGAGGGTGGCGGCCCGGAAGGTGCCGAAACAGCTGCTGCCCAAGCTGATTCTAGTACAATCCCTGTAGATGCCCTTTCTACACCGCCGTCTTCAATACCCTGGGTACAAGTCCTTCAGGGCCGGCAGACACGCGATGCCGGATCACAGGTTTGGCGCGTCAGACGCGACCTCGGCCGCAACACAGCAGCAGGCGGTGATTAGATAAGCAGGACAGTAGCTGCCGAGCACTCTACAATTCAGGGTATACACCATTTTATGCATCACCCGTGACAAAACGAGCTGTTTCTGCTCGCAGGAAGTACCCAAGTAGCCGCCGAGATACATTGCGAGGCTGACGTTGATAATCGGTGTAATCTCAACCTTGAGCCTCTGTCACTTCTGTTACTGATATTGACTTCAAGAACTTGCGATCAAGCCAGCAGAATATCGAGGCACAGAAGAAACATGCATCTATCGTACGACAACCTCGCTCGATATTTTTGCAGCAGCGTCCCTGCATATATCTTCTTCAGTCTAGACTATTCTCCTCCAACGACAGCCATCCTTCCAAGGAGCCGATATTCCGTCGCGGCACACTGCAAAGGGCGTGGCAGACAGCGACGATGGCTAGGCGGGCGGGCGGCCATCTATGATGATGATGGATATCCAACCACTAGAAACTCTTTGCGCTATCTTTCTGCACAAACGCCCGGAGCTTGGCTTATTATAAATGTGACATAACTTTGTTGATGCCAACGATAGCCGTATACCGCACAAGTAGGTATCGACGCGCAGCTGGGTAAGCATAAAAGTGCACAAGTGCTCACCAAAGTCGTATTGGCACCGACGTGCAACCATGGTTGGCTTTATTCTGCATATTAAAAAGATTGTGGTTATGCGACCAAGTACGTAATACTTATGACGATAACATGTTGACGCCCTGGATCGAGTCAATGGAAATGATGGAGGCCTTGCTGGATTGCAAGCCACAGGAGTTGGCCTCGGGCGTTGGGCTGATTGCCATGACCGCTTGGCATCTCTTCCCAAGTCTCCTTGTGTTCCACGACAAAACAGCCGATGTGCCCTTCAACGACAGCCTCTTTCCGCCGTCATCCATTGTCAGCATAGGAATAGAGCATGGTGGAACGCCGAACAAGATCGCACAGTGGTCTCTCTCTCTTTCTCACTTGCGGCATTACAGTGAGCGCGCAGCAGTGGAAGCGATCGAACACGAATACCGCCAGCGCAACTCGGGATTGCTGCCCTTGGAACTGTATTCCGGCAGTGGGATGTACCGTACCCGAAGTTTGACAGCCCTCTGGCATGGTTTCACGGACTACACGAGGTGCTTTCCAACGACCAGTATAGGAGCTCGGGTATTTCGTTTTGGATTGTCGAGCTTTCTAAAACAGCGGCTTCAGTGAGGGACAAGGAAATACTGCATGGCGACTTTCTGATCAAACACGGCTACCGCCACGGGCATTCTATCTTCGGACTGGACGGACTCGACTCGGCTTCACCATGTTTCGGCTTGTGCAACCCCTATATTGTGAACGTTGTTCGTATGCAAGCAATTGAACATCTCTCCATTGAGTACCTGCGTTCAATTGCTAAAGCAATGGGGCTGCAGCCTCACAAATGTATTATTGTCGGCCACGGTAGCGAACTTCTTGCAACAATTGCGCCAATGCCATTGCCTAAGAGTATCAGTGGCCAAGGCCGTGAACTACAACGCATGCGCTGGCATCGTCGTTGAACGGCAGAGCCCCTCCACCCGCCTCCCCTGCCTTCCAACAGCCGACAGCGAACTATTGGCGACTGGGAATACCCTGATTGTAATGATTACTCCATCGATCCGACAGATGCTTCTCTGGAATGGACCAACCCCCTTGTTTTTCGGACCAGACTTGCTCACGTACGCAGTTGTATATCAAAGTGAAGACTGCGCGTTGTGCTCCAGTAGAGAAGCTGCCCAGTCCACTTACAAGAAAAGCTGCCGAGCTTGAGAGAAGAACAGTATCGTGGTCTGACGCATGTGCATTGTTGAGCACCGCCAAGACCGGCCAGCACAGAAATGGTCTCATATGGGCGGTGAAACAAAGTGTGAGTGAAGAGAGGCATGCTAGTTCTAATATACTTAACTACTAGAACGCCAGTATAGGAACAAACAAGAGTTTGAAAGCGGATCCTCTTCCCTCTTATCTGCGATTTGCTATTCTTGGTACCACAGAAGCATCCAGTCCACCGGTGTCATCGCTACGGCCAAGCACTTTATCCTCAACGAGCAAGAGTATTATCGTAATAATGTGGACGTCATGATTGACTACCGGACCATGCACGTGTTGACTTTGTCATGTGTTTGTACAACAAAATTGACGGTAAGTACAGCTGCGAAAATGGCTGGACTATAAACGCTCTGCTCCAGAACGAATTTGACTCTTCAAGGGTTTGGCATGCCCGACTGGGGCGCACAGCACTCTAGGGTGGACTCGGCTCTCGGTGGACTCGCCATGGCCATGTCCGGTGACGGCGGCTCCTGGGACAATCCGTATGGTTCCTTCTGTGGCGGCACACTGACAGGGTCGGTTCTCAATGGCTTGATTCCAGCGTGGCGAGTTGACGATATGACTGTGTGCATCATGGCTGCATTCTACGAGGTTACGGGAAACCGGACACGTCCAGGCATCAACTTCTGATCCTGGGTGAAGCCCGTTCAGGCCGACCACGCTGCTATTATTCCGGAGATTGGAGCCAAGTCGACCATCTTGCTCGAGAACAAGGACAACGATGCACTCCCGCCCCGCAGACTTTACGCGGCGGGATATAAGCGGCGGGATATAAGTAACTGGGACTCGGGTGAACAGAACTGGGTGATTACAGACGAGAAAAAGACTGCCTTCATCGGCCATTCCGTTGCAGACATTGCTCTGAATGCGACACTTCCTTCACTAATTTAGATATTCTAGAGGTTTAAAGGTCACGATGCAAAATATAGGACTGTGAAAGATACAGTTGAAATGTTATATTTGTAAAAAGAATGTAAAAAAAAAAAGAAAAGGATCAACTATTAACGCCAATACGATCTACGAAGAACTTGGCACAACAAAACAAGTTCACACTCACCTATTCAAACACCCTCAAAACTCTGACTGCCGATTATCAAGTTCCTCGTATAATTCGATCATGTCAACCAAACAACCACTAAAGTAGCGCGAGATGGAATGAAAGTCTCCAGCACGTGCTGTACTACTGCGACGATGTCAGCGAAGGCCAGTTCTCGCCAATCAAAGATTAAAGAGCTTGGAATCTGGTGATTCCAAACCCCGTAGTCTCGGCCCTGCGAGAACTGTCCTCCGCTGACATCGTCGCAGGAATACAGCACGTGCGGGGGACTATCACCCCATCACCCACCACTTAAGCAGCGTTCCATTGACATGCTCGCTATATGTTGAGGAAGTGTTAACGACAACCTAGTATGAGCTCGGCTACTCACTGTTGACTCTGGCGCGCAAAATACTGGGAGTTGTGAAGAGCCGATCGGGGAGACTCGAGAGGCTGATCCGCTTCAGGGTTACCATCGGTACCGGAGTTGCGGCGCGGAGATCCCATGTATGCAGGCGAGAGACCCTGGAGAGGGACCTCATGGAACACAGGTGCGTCTTCGAATATGCCATTAGATCGGGTCGATCGGGAAGTTTGAGATGTTCGAGCTGTGTGTGATCTTCGCGCTTTGCGTGCAGCACGGCGCGTCGCCCGACGCTCGGCGCGTCTCGCCTTTGCCGCCCGAGCAGCTTTGACGCTCTGCGAGAGGACGGCGATAGCGCCAAAGAGAATAAAGATGATGGGTGCCGCAATGGCAAAGATGAGGGCGCCGTGGGAGCCGCCGTCATTGTTTTTTTGGGGGGCATCCCGTGCCCAGAGTCCATTGAAGGACCCAGGATTGGGGTAGGGGTGAGTAGAGTTGATGGGGATAGAGTTGATGTTGGAAGAGTTGAAGTTGTTGAAGATGCCGCCCATGGAGGGGGCACCAGTAGGCCTCACATGAGGAGCCATGTTGAGTTGTATGTGTTGTTGTTGTTAGTAAAAAAGGGTTGGATGTATTGTGCTTACCTTGCTATCTGCACTTGATACCAGATCGAGTGCTGAATGAGTAGATGCTGCAGAAATGGAAGTGCTGGAATAGTTGATGAGGAAAGAAAAGGCAGCAATCAGTGTGACGAGGAGGGCACTGATACTTATACATTGTCGAGAGACGGTTGAACAGATATGTGGACAATATGAATGATGTGAACACGATCTCCGAGGTGAGGCTGTGAACAAACAACAAAGAATCTGAACAATAGAAGCCGATTGGCATTATTGTTCAGAGCAAGATTGATCTGTTCATTGTGATCCATTTGGAAAGGGTAGTGTTTACAAGCTTCTTTGTCTATGAAACATGTTCAATTGTATGTCCACATGAGGTAGTCTTCACTTGTATCCGGGATGAGACTCGAGCGCATATCTCGTCAAGGTCACGGTACGAAAGGTCCTGTTGGTGGCATTTAACAAAGACGTCAAAAACTATGAAGCAAACCACTCGTATCTTTAGAAAAAAAACTCAGCATGCACGGCTGTCATACGAGTGTAGTCCATGGCTGGTATACCAGTGACTCCAAGATAGCGAAACAGATTTAACGAAATAAGGAGGACTCTGCCGCTCTATAACTGCTGGTATGATTATATTTTGCGTAGGACGGAGGCCAAGCAAGAGTTGCTTATCTATATTGACGGGCACTTTGATAGAAGGCTATTATTGTCTTGTAGATTGTACTCTGGACAAAGCCAGCACTCCGGCAAGCATCTACGTAAAGCTTGTTGTTGCTTATAGAGTCGAAGAAGATTGAGCTGCCATTTTGGTAGGCTGGCTATCATATGAATTATTCAGGACAGGTGTGGTAGGATAAACAAATTATAGTGAGGTGCGAAGAGGATCCAGCCCTTCCGGACGACTACCAAAGAGCAAGGTAAAGTTATTTTGTGTCTTGTTTGTCCATGAGCATGGCCTTGTCTATTCAAAGGCCGGACGAAAACCTCGTGGATCGTTTTCACCGTCGACACTTCAAGTCTTTTCTAGAGAGGATTTCTCGCAACTGTGACTAGCATTACCCCCTTTGCTGACAATTCAACTATCATAAAGACCCTCAAGGCTACCGTTTCGACACTCTTCCCGGCTTTGGTCCTGGTATGGACATGGCAAAGTATTGGCCTTTGCCGGCTTTGGCGATTTGTCGTTGACATCACGATTTTACAGGCTTGGCTGGCCAAGTCCTCTTCTCTTTCTTTTTTGGTGTGTCTATGTTTGATATACAAAACAGCAGGCTGTAGTTGGATTGCTATACAATTATCAAGTCAATGACCCTCATTTGAAAATCAACAAGCCAGCGTGATCAAATCCATAAAGTACATCACAGAAACCAGCCACAATCCCACAATCCCACAAACGCAGCGGCCAATCTTGACGAGCAGTCAAAACACTTGGCCGGCATATTTTCCATCCTTATCCATATTGTCCCATACAGTACCAAGTACGTATCCCTTACTAGTATTACATGAACTTGCTCTTCACGGCGCCCAGCACCAATCCACGCTTCTGCTTCGTCACATACTTGCTTACGTCATCGGCCCAGCCCTGGCTCGATTCCTGCAGGTTGTCCATGCTTTCACTCATAAAGTTGAGGTTCTCTGTGCGCTGGTTGAGCTGCCGCGTCAAGTACGAGCCCCAGCCCTCTTGGCTTGCAACACCAGCAGACACGCCTCTTGTCGACGAGCCGCCGCCGCCGCCGTTGTATCTTGCCTGCCGCTCTTCTTCAGCGGTCGCTGCCAGCATGCGCTTGCTAGGTGGACGGTCAGGGCCACCAATGAGGATGTCCAGATCTGTGGGGGAGACGTATTGCGTGCCGGCAATCCACTGCAGGTTGCTGATTGTCGGGCGCGGCGGCACAGTAAGCTCGGGGTTAACAAGGGTATCGTTCTGCTGCTCCTCAGGCCGGTAGCTAGCATTGCGGCCCCAAACAGACACATTGACAAGCTCGGACGGGCCAGACCATCCGTAAATGTCTCCCGTTGCACTGATAGTTGCCTCGCCGAACCGCGCTGGGTCAAGTGCGCCTAGAGGTGCCCTGTTGATTTCCTTCAGGCCGGGCAAAGAGTATGCCCGAGTCGTACGGTCACCAAACACACCAACAAGAGCGTAGCCGTGTAGTTCGAGATGTACGACGGCCGCAGAGTAGCAAAACACGTCATCAAACGACTTGGAAGCACCCTTGGCCGACACCGGCTTGAAGATGCGGGCCTCCTTTTGTGTTGTGACGACCAGTGTGCCATTCACATGTCTGCCGCTGCGCAGACCGGCAACAGTATCACCCGTAGCCGAGGCTGGCGCACCCGTGTCAGAAACAATGGCTGAGATGGACACGATGCGGTCCTTGAGGTCGGTCGATCCCGCACACTTGGCGGTGTAGCTGTTGCCAGAAGGAAGCAGCTCGAAAGTGCTGACCTTGCCCTGGTTTGTACCGACAAAGCACACAAGACTGGAGTAAGCCTTGCCATCAAGAGATAGCACGGAGAACTCAATCACGACAGGAAAGTCCTTTTGCCCCGCTGAAGCGCTGCTGCTCTTGCCGAGAAACGACTTCTTCTCGGGCTTTGCAAAGTCTGAGACGGCGCCGTGGAAGATGACAGCAGGGCCGCGCAGGTCGACAATGCTGAAAAAGCCATTCTCAGAACCGACAGCGACGAATCCAACGTCGGAAACCTTGAGGGCCGTAATGGCACCCTGCATCATTTCATAGCGGATCCATGGCTGAAGACCGTCTTGCAGATGCTCCTCGGCGCGCGAGCTAACGTCGGTAAAGCCGCCAGGGTTGGACGCAGGTGGTGGGGGTTCACTACCACCTCTGCCGTACGCTTTGTTGGCTCCCCATCGGTACAAGATCATCTCACCCTGTCGAGTGCCAGCGGCAAGCTCACCCGTTCCTGCCCCCATGGACAGCGCCGAGATATCGACATCGCGGTCTCTGCCAACAGAACGTGCTACGTCGACCTGTAGTTGCGTTGTGTTTTCGATCTCGTCGCCGTGGCCGACATCCCAAACACGGATGGTTCCGTCGGCGTGGGCTGTCTGAATAACATTGCGGCGCTCGTACCGACGACGGGGTCTCGGGGCGGGAGCACCGCCCTTGAGCAGCTGCTCGCCAAGGTTGCGCTTCTCTGTGAACCCCAACCACCGCTCACGGCCCATGGATGTCATGGAGAACACACTGATGAATGGGCTGACAAATGACAGGGACGGATGCAGCTGGTTTGTGGGGCTGATGGGGTAGCCCGAGGGGAAACTGAGGGTGAGCATCTCGCCCGAGTTGATGAGAGTGAAGACAGCTATTGGGTCGTGAGCACCACCAAAGTGTGGCGATGCTCTCGGTGCC
Source organism: Ophiostoma himal-ulmi (assembly GCA_029299165.1). Classification (NCBI taxonomy): domain Eukaryota; kingdom Fungi; phylum Ascomycota; class Sordariomycetes; order Ophiostomatales; family Ophiostomataceae; genus Ophiostoma; species Ophiostoma himal-ulmi. The sequence goes on from JANSME010000012.1 coordinate 310,015, forward strand.
AGACAGAATCCAGTCACATCAGTGCCCGCGGGAATGGGAAGGATGCTCTGCCGCTTGGCCTTGAAGTGGTCAGACAGGATCTGCCACGAGGATGTCGAGTACACGGGAGTAGGACCCAGCTCGAGGAACGTGAGGCCCTTTTCAGGCGCATCAAACGAGAGACCACCAGCAATCAGAAGAGCTGTGTCGTCGGGGTTCGTCTTGCAGCACCATGCAATCTGAACAAAAGGGTCGAGCAGACTAGGGCCTCGCTGGGGTGCTGATGGCTGGTCAACGCCCAGCTCGTATAGAGTGCGTGCCATCAGGACACGGCCATCTTTGGCGTCCCAGAATACCAGGCTTCCGTCATCGTGTGCTGTCAAGACAAACGTGCCAGAGGGGTGCCACACGGCCTGCGTGAGACGTGGTCTGCGTTCGACGTTGGGATTTTCGCCGTTGCCCCCGGGAGCTCCAGCGGGAACAATGTACTCAAAGAACTTGGTGGCCTGGTTCTGCTTAAACGAGTAGACGACGGCACCAGATGCATATCCGACAAGCAGCTTTCCAGCATCGCGGGGATGGAGCTGCATCGACACCATGTGCAGGCCAGCGGATGCTATCGCGCTCGGGCCACCGCGGATGCGCGGGTCACGCTGGGTATCGAGGTAGGATTTCCACAAGTTGTGTACGCGGAAAGGTGCAAGGCGGTCACGGTCGAGATCGAATGCGACAATATCACCGCTGCTGAGTCCCAAGAAGGCCCAATCGAGCATCGGGTCAGTCACCATACAAATGGCCGCACCGGCGCCGACAGATCCGCCGAGCCGGTTGCCTGAGTCGAGGTCCCAGATGGCGAGTTCACTCTTTGCATCGAGAGACACAAGACGGTTGAAACTAAACTGAAGCTGCCGTAATGACGCGCCGCCCTTGGGCCGGATGACCTGGTTGACGCGATCGCGGCCGTAGATGTAGATGGTGCCCGGGCCGAAGCGTGACTGTGTTGTACCGACAGCCATGAGCGACTGTACGGGGTCATATGCAGTGCAGCTTCATTGTCAGTTTCGCAGCAACCTTTGCAGAAGGGGTCTATATAAGAAAGTACCTGATCTGTGAACCAACGCCGTAGCGCATCTGCTCGGCCGGCATGAAGAGAGTCGGGAGAATGCTTGCGGAGAGGTCATTCTGCATGCCCGCCTGCTTACCCCGGATGAAGCTTGCCATGTTGACGGTTTTATAGAGTGAGTTTACACTCTGACTTGCGTTGCATAGGAGGACTTCGATGTTGATATTGTTCGTTTAGATAAATCAATTTCATCAGCTAGGCAGCCCTCCGAATGAACCGTCAAGCCAAGCCGTTAGTGGTGGGAGGTTGTCAGTGGGGCAGCTGCGTCATAGCGTCAAGATGTACTTGAATTGAAAGAGTGGTCACATGACGGGTCATGTGGTACAGCACTGGTCAACGATAACAGGGGCATGTAAACAAGACTATATTTGCTTTGGGCTTTGGGAGAAGCGAGATTTGCAATGAAGACTTTACATCACGAGTGTCCTTATATCATTTCTACACCCAAACTATAATGGCTACATTTTCAGTCCCTTGGTGGGCGGTGCACTAAATTAGCTGCTTGGTACTGGATGGCATTGCTTTATAAAATATAAAAAATCAAATAGTTGTTATCTAATTTTCTGTTTTTAAGTTCCGAAATATAAGACACAGAAAGTAGTTGCAGGATAGACTACAAGTTGACAAAATTGCAGTGATGCGAATTGACGCTGGACAGCCTTATTTAGTACTGGCCACCGATCTCACGCAAGTATGCCCAATTTGACTCGGCAAAGAAATCCTAAGCATCAGTCTGCGTGCCGCGTCTTGTGCTTAGCCGGCGAAAGTAAGTCACCGGCCATCACCCAATGTGCATTTTCAGCCACGCCAGGCAACAAGGACTGCGTTACCAGCGTACCGTTCACAATTCGCATAAGCTCCTAGTAGAATATCTGTACCAAAGCCGTGCTTGGGAACGAAAGGCGCGACTGTATTATGCGCATGTATTCGAAATCTGCCGACGATTTGTCTGCTGCATCGCTTAATTATCCTAGACGAGCCTTTTTTTTTTTTTTTTTTTTACCTGCAACTATCTATTCATCCGAAGCACAAAACATGAAGACGGGAGAGCGAATGAAAAAAAAATCAAAAAATCAAAAAATCAAAAAGAACACGGCGAAGTCACATAGTAAACCAAAAAACAACAACCAGCTGATCCGCTGTTCCCATGAGGCCCAACCCATTACACCGAATGTAAAGCCAGCCAATCTCGATGCTCATCACCTTTGGCCGTCGCCTGTTCTCGTCAAAGAACGCCTTTATTCCCAACGCCCCTGTGACTCGCATGAGCCCCAAACCTGCGACCTTGATTCTGAGCATGGTACCTTGTACTTTTGCCCAACTGCTTCCTTGATACTCACGTTCTCGTCTTACCAGGTTGAAACCGGTTATCTGCACGACAGGACCTTCTGTTCATCTTCGTCTTGCCCTGTACTCCTCGTTAGAATTCAAAAAGGCAACAAACGGCCGGCTTAGAGCTCGATGCTGTCGTTCCTCCCCGGTGGGTGACGGTCGATGCCGCCACCCCGACTGTCTTTGTGGAGTCTTGCGTAGAGGTTGTCTTTGCTCCAGTCTGCAATCCTTTTCTTCTTATCTTGTACAGCATCATCAGCAGGGCTATCTTGCGTTTGGGCTGCTGAGGTCTCCGAGACTGAAGTCACACTTGGGTCAACCAGAGGCCGAGCCGGAGAGGAAGACAAGCCCTGAGACACAGAAGCAACGCCGAGTTGGCTAGAACTTTCATTCCGAGGTTCACTTTTAAGACTGATAGTGCTGCTGCTGTTGCTACTACCAGTGCCACTGAGACGATCACAGGACCGACGAGAACTACCAGTCTGGAAGAAAGAGCCACCAATTTCGCGGAGCGAGGTGCCGGTAGGGGCCACAGTAGAGGTGAAAGAGGAAGTAGGAGATTCAGAAAAACCACTTTAGTAGCATTAGTATAGAAAATCACCTGGAGGGATCTGGCATCTCTAACCTCTGGTAGTCGTCACTGAGCTGGACTCTCGAAGACGGGTGTGACACCCTGCCTGAATCAGCTTGGTTGCTGTCCGAATTTGACATTATGAGTTTTTGAAAGCAGTTATGTTGAGAATTGTTCTGGTGTATAGACGAAACCGGGACAAAATTCAAGAAGAGAAGAGATATTTATAAACAAACAAAGCACGCGAACTCTAGAGCGGTTGCGGAGCGAGAGTTACCAGTTGAGATACAATATGAACTCGAATGAGGCGTGACAACTCCCGTACAAGACACGTCGACACCTCTCTCGACTGACGGTTCTTGCCCAAGCGAGAAACAGATGTGGAATCCCGCTCCGATCTATGAAAGGCAGGCTATCACAGATGCACGACTTAGGCAGCCAGTCTGCTTTTGATCACACATTCTTCATATCTGGATGCATATAAATAGACGCCATTTATAGTCAAACCGAGGCACGTGAGAATATTACACTTTTCGACCTTGGCGGGGGACATCGGGCATCAATAGTAATCGCCAAACCCTCCAACACCATCAAAAGGCGTCTGACTTCTTTCTCTCTTCACTGCATAAAGTACTGGTGGAATGAGACGTACGAGAAATATCTGCGTAAGTGATACAGTCAATACTTCTAGATCACTGCACTATACATTGCGCTTTGTTAGACTTGTGCTTGAGCTGGCAAATCATGCCGAGTCGATGCAGCAAGGGGCAACGCAATAAACGCCTATGAAATTCCAAGGCGTACCGCCGTTTGTAAAAATGCATAAGCAAAGTACATATCAAATACAGTGGCCGGTATGGACAACGCTTTGAACCAGTTTTATTTACCTTTGCTCTTTCACCAAATTGAATATCTGCTGGTGTAGCACAGAGGGCGGGCTTCAAATTGAATATACATGCCAACAGACTCTGCAGGACTGAAAAATGGCAATGTATTACTTGTCTGTCACCTCCATTCTAGACCAAGCAAAGCTTCGTATTAAAAATCACAACCTTGGCTACCTAAATACATTATGAACACACAGCAGCAATTTCACAAATGCAGTTGTAGGAACAAAGAAAAAGAAAAAAAGGAAACGTGTCCAAAAGCTACTGCTCCGAGTTTACCACTGCCAGCAGAGAACAAGCACTATTGACACACGCATCCCGGACTAGAGCCCTGTCTTTATTCCTGGAATCAGCTACAGCATCACAGAGCAAGCCCCAGACATGAGGCAGCACCTCGCTCGACTTGTCCTTGACCGCCGTGTGCATGTACGTGCCACTGACACTGTGCACGATGTTGGCAGTCATGTCTGCTGTGACCTTTGACAGACGTGCGTCGATAAATATATCCTTTGCGTAGCCAAACGAGGCGATGGGAATCTTGTTGGTTTTCAGCTGGTCTAGGTCAAATAAAGGCGCCCAGTCTGCCTTGTTGGCAAGTATCTCGGCAGCGCCCTTGAGGCCTTGCATAGACTTGAACTGGTCGTAGTGGAACTTGAAGACGTGTTCGGCGTAGAATGTGATGCGGCCATCAGGCAAGTTGCCGTCGATGAGCCACGAATACTCCGGAATGGTCCTCCCAACCTTCTCCGCTGCCCAGCCAGACACAGGCAGACCCTCCTCGGTGTAGATGGTCTCTTGCATGATGCAGTAGAGCAGGCGTTCTTCGAAGCGGAACCATTTCTCAATGTCCTTGAGAGTGTTTTCCGAAAGGCAGCCGGTTTGGCTGATCTCGTAATGACAGGTCTTGAGAGACGCAGCGACCTTGCGATCGCCATCTGTGGTACCAAGAGTCCGACCCAGACAGAGGAAACGCTCCTTGGTGAGAGAACCGCCGCCGGGCATCGCGATAGTTTTACCATTTGTCGTATTAGCCTCCACCCACTCGACAACGCTTCTCGCCAGCGCGAGGCGGCTGGGATCCTCTGCGTAGAAACGGTCGTTGGCTCTGAGAGTAGCCTCAAATGTGTGCCTGTACACCGTTTCGGCGCTCTGGCCAATAGGCGGAACACCGCCCGTGACGATCACCATATCGAGGGCTTCGGGGTAGAATGAGAGGTACGTAAAAGACACCCAGCCGCCATAGGACTGACCAACCAGAGTGAGCTTCAGACTCTTCTTTCCTTCCTTCATTGCCTGCTCCTTCAAAAACAAGCGGACTGCCTCCAGATCACGGACAATGTTGTCCTGCCGAAAGTGTGTGAGGTACTCGGCGATTTGCTTGTCACCACCCAGATGGGCGAGACGGCGCTCCGACTTGACCTGCGTGCCACCGGTGAAGACTGCGTTGAGATTGTCAAGGCGCAACTCGTGGCTACCGCCCATCCCGCGATAGTCCATGTAGAGAATTTGGAACCCCTTCCCAAGATAAAAGTCGTTCATGGCAGTGTGAGCAGTGGCCGGGTTGTCAGAACCAGGACCGCCGACAAGGTAGGCGGCAAGGGGCTTTGCAAAGTCCAATAGAACATCACAGTCCTTGGGATCGGTGTTGGCTATTCCTTCAACCTTTCCGAGAATGGCACGAACTGTCACATCGATACGCTTGTTGCACTCAGGGCCGAGATGCTTGAGAGACGTCTTGAACACGAGCTTGTTGATGGAATACCCGTTCTCATAGTAGTGAGACGAGCTGATGATCGACGCAGCGTCGACAGGCCGCTTTGCAAAGTCCAGAGCAGCAGCGCGTGTAGCGGACGAAGCCTCCGAGTATGTCGGCTTCGGGGGCACCGCTCCCACAAGAGGTCCAGCTATGGAAGACATGGTTGGTGTATGTGAGCTAAAGTACTTGAAGATATCCGAAAGAAAACGTGATGACGGAATTTCGAGCAAAGATAGAGTAAGCGGGAGTGTCGAGTTGAGTCTTCTAAACTGATGATGGCGGCGAGGGCCTTTTATATTGGTGTGTTGTTGCATCTTGAGCTTGTCATGAGCCAGTCGTCAAAACCTTGTCAGTGACTCCTCGAGCTTCCTCATAGCTTCATCACTGTTTCCTCGCTCGGTCCTCATTCCTTGTTCAACAGTTGAAGGCTTTCTTTGATGATCCTTTATACAAAATCATATACAATGAAAGCCGCGGCGACATGCTGATCATGGATGGGACATAAGGAACTATAAAATGAACGTCATAGTCAGAGCTCGAGACGTCAGCGTGGATAGACGTTCTTTACATGAACGTCATTTGGAGCATGGGAAGATATCAAGTACCAACAACGTCACATCTAGGCAGATAAAGAAAGCTCTGCTGCAATTATAGGCGATGCTAGATCAGTAAGAGATTTTGTGCTACCTTGATGTTATGCTTTTGGTCGTGCACGGCCGCAGCCGTTGTGGAAAAAACATACCTTTTCAGGACGGACAAGCTCTTATCTTGCTGTGGTTTTTCTTTTGTTGGCCGATTTGCTTCTGCTGTCTAGCACCAAACAATGTCGCGTGCCCTGCTGCGCAGCATGGGGTGGAGGAAGCAATACAGGATAGTCGATTTCGATTTGCATTTTGTTTATGAACACTGAAAAGAAGTGCAAGCAACCCGAACCACGCTGGTCACAAGCATGCGCCACCGGTTCACTTGTCTGAGAATATAGTAGGTTGCACGGGGAGCGGTAAGATGAATTTTGCAGAGTGTCCCGAGTGACACAGCATGTCTCCTTGCAGCAGTAATTGATGATCGTGTGCGTACAGGAGCTGCAGTCCATGGGAAACAAGCGTGTCACTACGCTGCCGGAAGTCGGAAACCAAGGAAAACTTGCAAGAAAGTTGTAGACATTCATAGACATTACCGAGGCATTTATGCCTACACAACGAGGCGCTGCAATGTAGAGTCTCTTGATCCTCCTGCCAGGGATGATTGCAATTTCTCAAAGCCAACTTTTGAATGTTGAGCCGCATTGTATCATGTCGCAACATTGTCTCGATTTGTCAATGTTATAGACTAGATCGATATGATGTCTCTAACGTGGAGTATCTGTACGGTGACCTGCATGTCTTGTGTGTCTTGTGATACACCCAGAGTCCCATTGGTTCCGTTTCTTATTCCATTGCCTATTTCATACTTTGTTGCCACTGGCTCGCTATATTGTCCTAATTTGATAGCGGCCCATTTCATGGCCGTTGCATTTGATCTGTTGGATTGACTGGCACTGTCTTTCCATTGCATAAGATAAAGATAGGCGCCCATGTATCAAGTCTCTTTTCTAGGCTCGTAGATAGAGAGCGTACTTTTATGCTTTGTGGGTTACTTGGCAATGGCCAATGGTGGTGAATGAGAAAGCCTCGTTGCCTGCAGAGTATACAGCGAAATACAGCATTAAAATATACAAGTACACTACTCATTGGTCCTTAGTATCCCACTAAGCCAAGAGTCAATTTCGCCCCAAGATTCCTTACCCAGACCGACAACCAGCCCAACGACACCATCTGGCCGCACACCAACAAGAGCACCCTTTGTCTGGTCTATGCCGTAGCTAGTATATGCCTGGCCTCCACCGTCGTGGTGGCTTGCCCGATCGACAAACACCTTATCGTAGTCGAGTCCGAGCTTTGGATCAAAGGGCTGGTAGACGCTGTGAAACAAAAGACTCACTTCCTCACCAACTGCCTCGTCGCTGTGAAACACGAGGAGAACATCTAGGATACTTGGTGGACTTTCTGGCTGGAACCCATAGCCGGGCCGTCCACCGCCGTGGAGGTTTGTCGTGCCTGGCATGGCGCGAATGGTCGGCAATTTGGGAAGCAGCTCCGTCGACAGCCACTCGCCGAGGTCGTTGGCTGGCTGCAGATGTGCTTGCTCTTGGACGTGGCCGCCAAATACAATCAGCCTGAACCGGCCGTCGGACTGCATTTTGTGGTGCAGCTGCCAAGGCCGGGCATCGGAATGGCGCAGGACCTGGTGGGAAGGGAAGCGCATGCCGGGTACGCATTCCGTGGCTGGGGACTGCGTATTGCCGTTGTTGTGCTCCTCGGAATTCTTGGTGACGAGCATGCTCGGCTCGTATTTGATCCCGACGGCCGTAGTGAACTAGAGCCAATTGTCAGATTTGTTCATTCGGCCACGACAAAGAGCATCTTACCATGTGGCTCTGTTGGAAGGCGGCGCCAAACTCGACTACAGAAACACCAGTTTCGTCGAGAATACTTTTGATTGGGCGGCCGGAAAAGAGGCGCGAGAACTTGTGGTCGAACGCGATGAGCTGCTCGGCAATCGGGCGGCGCTCAAACTCATACGTCGACAGAATGGATGGTTTGGCAACGCCCTTGCACACGAGGCCCAGCTTCCAGCCGAGATTAAAAGCGTCTTGCATAGACACGTTCATTCCCTGTCCCGCCTTGGGCGAGTGTGTGTGGACGGCATCTACTTGTTAGCAGGCTTCCGAAATGGGGGCTGCAGAGAGGAGACATACCACCAGCCAGGAACACGCGGTCGAGCTTGCTAAAGTGTTTGCCGACACGCTGGCCGATCTGGTACGCCGTCCACCAGTCGCAGTAGTGGTAGTCGATCGTGTAGGGATGCAGGATCTTCTTGGCCGCAGCAAGGATCATCTCGGGCTTGATCTGGGACCGGTCAACGCGCCCTGTGCCGGCCGACACTTCTGTGAGCTGGGCGTAGAGCCGGACAAGGCGATTCTCGCGAGGGATGATCATGATGCTGCCGTTCTCGGCACTGTGGATCATTGTGCGGTTGCGAATATCGGCTTTGTTGTCAGTGCTGTTTTGATTGATTCGAGTGGGACTGTACTCACGGAAATCGGTGATGGGGACAATGTCTAGGACACCCCAAATGTAGTCGGTCATCTCGCCGACCATGTCGTATTCTGGCCCCAATGACTTGCGGACCCAGCTGTGCGCGCCGTCGCAGCCGACAACATATTTGCATTGCACAATCTCTTCCGTGCTTGCTGCAGCTGGACTGCCTGCGTCGGGGTCAACACCGTCTGGTGGGCTGAGGTTGCTCCTGAAGAGCCCATCCTGCACGTTGCTCAGCATCTGTGTAGGAGTGGCTTCGTCCTCGGACAGGTGCCGCAGCGTCACACTGACGGGGTACGAATCCTTGTTCTCTGCCGCGGTGGCCGTTGCGTCCTCGTCAACGACCAGGTGCGTCGGCATGGTCTTGCGTTCGACCGAAATCATCTGTCTTTGTTCGTCTATGTGCTGTTGGACCCCCACGCGTTGTGTATCTGTGCTACCATCCACCCGCTGCTGTGGCCCGTAGGAGTCGCGGATAGCATTGAGAAAGAAACTCTCTGCCCGTCCCTGGTGCAGAACGACTTCATGGAACCGCGACAGGCCTGCTTTTCCATTGACGACACGGCGGCTGCGACAGATGCGGCCGTTCTCGTCTGGGTTCCAGAAGCAGACTTCAATCATGTGGTTCGACTCTTGCCAGATGCGCTGGGCAATGCCAAACGTATCGAGAATCTCCAGAGAGCGAACTTGAAAGCCGTCGGCCTGTCCGGAGTAGACCTTGTCGCTTCGCTTGTCAATGATGCGGGCATCGACGCCAAGCCGGGCCAGCCATAGGGCCAGCATGAGACCTGCCGGGCCCGCGCCGACAATCAGGACATCCGTCTTGGACGTTGGTGTAGCTTTCGGTGTCATGCCGGGGATATTGATTGTTTGATCCAATTGATGACGGGAAAAATAAATAAGAATCGACGACGAAAGAAGAGACCAGGGAGTCTATCTGACGACGCACCAAGCAACAGTCAGAGTTGTACCAGCACACGGACCAACTGATATATATTCAAGGAGGCTGCAGGCACATTATTATATAGATCTCCATCCTGGAAGCACTATATCAACGATTTTCGGACTGATGCCGTCGGGGCTATCCTCTCACAGGAGTACACGTTGCATCAGCAATTGGACTGGCTTACAAAGATGAGTAATGAAGCCGCGCATATTTGTGTAAGTAGAGATTGTGTGGTAAGGCAAGCAAGCGGGGTATTGGCTATACGATTGAAAAGCATTACAGAGCATTACACATCAGGCCGGAGATATCATATTCATAGTCAATACGGTGCGGAGACAATAGCATGTTTCTGAATGCAGTGCGTGTTTGCTACTATAATCGTGATTTACGCTAAATGCACTATCTCCCCAAGACGATCACCCGTACTAGGCTCCCCGTTCTTAATTATCGCAAATAAATAAATAATACTCTGCACAAATACCTCCGAACCTAGTACGTGTAGCGGAAACCGGGCTGGTAGTTATCCTGGCTGTGTTAGCATACTGCAATCTGAATCTGGGTCTGAATCAAAGAACCTGCAACTTACTTCTTCTGTTTCGAGCTCGAGCTCGCCGCGGTCGGCCTTCTTGTGGCTGAAGAAGAAGCTCGCACTGAGAGCGCCGACCAGCAAGAGACTGAGCAGGCTGACAGCAATGCATGCATAGATGCCGGGGCGGTACTCGGGCCTGTCCTGGGTGCGGAACACCAGGCTGCCGGCAATACCGCCGATGCCACCGAAGCCGACAAATGTGGCACTGGCAAAGGCGCGCTTCCACTGGCCGCGAATGTTGTTGGCCTGGTAGGACATGACGGCCGGCACGTTGGCATTGGAGCCGGCGGTCAGCAGAAAGACGCCAAAGTAGCGGATGGCCGCCTTGGGGTGGAAGCCGACGATGGGCAGGCCGATGAGGCACAGAATGTTATTGAACACGACAAAGGGGCCGCGCAGCCTGAAGCGGTCGCCAATGTAGCTCTCGACGAGCATGACGATGCCGGCAAATGCGTAAGGGGGGGCGACGAGACACTGAGCCTCGATGATGGAGAAGCCCATGTTGCCCACCAGAATGATGGGCAGGAAGTAGGCCAGGGCGTAGGTGATGGTGGTGGTGTTGAAGAACAGCATGCCGTATGCCCACACCTTCCAGTCGAGGCCGCTCTTGAGGTACGACTTGAGGCGGAACGGCGGCAGCACGGCATCGCCGCGGTCGGCCTGGACCCGTGCGACGACCCAGGCGCGCTCACGGGCGCCGAGGAAGCTCCACGTCTTGCGCTTCGAGTCGGGGAAATCAACGAGCAGCCAGTAGCCCAAGATGGCAATGACACAGGTCAGGATGCCCTGAATGATAAAGATCCAGCTCCAGCCATTGAGTCCCTGGAGACCCTTCATCTGCATGATGCCGGCAGCCAGGATGCCCGAGAATGCAGCAGCAACGCAGCCGAGCAGGTAGAATAGGGCGTTGCGCTTGCCGAGCTCGTAGCGGGTGTACCACGTACTGAGCAAGTACACGCAGCTGGGGAAGAAACCCGCCTCGAGAACACCGAGAATGACACGTGTGACAGCCAGCATCTCCCAGGACTTGACAAAGCCCATGCCAATCATGACACCGCCCCAGAGCAGGGTGATGAGGGCAAGGTGGATGCGGGGGCCGATGCGGCGCACAAGCACGGTCGAGGGTGGCTGAAGAAGAACATAGGGAATAAAGAACAGCAGAGTGACAATGGAGTAGCGGCTGTCAATGTCCAGGACGAGATCGACTGACATGCCGGCAATGTTGGCGGCGCCAAGGTTTGTGCGGTCCATCAGACTCACGCAGTACATGAAGCCGACTGTGACGACAAGGCGACGGTCGATGTGATTCATGATACGCCTCTGTTCCTGGGGGGAGAACTCTGTGAGAATAGATGGCTCAGGTGGCGACGAGGACGATGTGCGGCGCTCGACCATAGTGGCGCCCGGCTTATCATCGGGAAACCCAGCGCTGAGCTCGGACTTGGCGCGGTAGGCCTCGCCATTGTCGATGTTGGAATTGGCTGTGGTGTTGGCATAAGAGGCCGGGACTTCGCCAGCGGACGACGAACGGTGGTCCGAGTCACCCCCGGTGCCAATCATGTCGGCGATGGTTACTTGGAAATAGGGAAGAAATTGATAAAAGGGAAGTAAATACACAGAGACAAAGTACCTGCGAGATAGTCAAAACACCTTTGAACTCTTGGTATGGCCGCACTGGATGTTGAGGGGGGAGCACAACTGTGAAGATGTGCGAATATTGCACGTATATGAAGATCAAGCAGATCAAACGGAGGGCAGAGTCAAACAAATTGTAAAACAGGAACAAGAGATGACAGGTCTAGCAGGTGGCTTGCAATACCCTTTTATCTTGGTCTGTCTTGGTCAGTCTTGTCGTCTTGGCACACTTGGAGCCGCCGATCTGTGCTCCAATGCATGAGGAGGAGGGGAAACATGAGGACAAAAAGAGGCGCACTTGGCATTGCTGTTGGGGAAATTGTGGCAGAATAGGGCGGTTGTGATGATGGCAGTGGCAAGAATACACCTCTACAAGTGATATCAAGACAGCTGCAGGCACAAAGGACATGTATGACGGGAAGGCCACGAGGTCGAGTTACAGATCACCATGATGTGATCTCCGCTCGTTTTTACTGCTTATTATGATGATCGTGAGGACTGTCATTGATAGCAACCCCAGGTTCTAAACAGCTTGGCGTTGGTCTTTGCAGTATTTTTGTTCTTTGTCGTTGGATGAGACACCCTGATGGAGGGTAAAAGAGACAAGGACAAGGGACAGGCAAACAGGCGAACAGAGACACAAGAGGAAATAGACACGAGAAAGAGCAATCCCCCACAATACGCTACGCCTATTCTGGTAGTGTCACCATGGAGAAATTGTCTTGGTATTGGTTCTTGGTTCTCGTAAAGACGTGTATTACAGAGTATTTATAAATGAAAGACGTGACACAAGCTTGGTCTGACTAGGCGCTGACTGTTGGCTCTCAATCTACGACTGGAGAGCTATGTGACGGACGAGTATTGGAGTGATGGAAAGATGGCTGGATCAATATAACATTGAGGTGGGCTGAGAAGATTGGAACTTGAAGACAAGGCAGACAGAAAGAGGGGAGTGGAAGAAGAGACGAGGGGAACCGGACGAGAGCCCTGTTTGGGAATAGTAACGGCAGTGGAGGGGGGTGAGTAGGAGCGTGCCATACAGATCGGAGAGTCAGGAATCTAGAGAGACGAAGAGATGGATGGGGAAACCCCGAGAAAACACAAGTAGACAGGGAGAGGGCGAGGCCAATGAGACGCGACATTGTGTCAAGGTGGCAGGCGACAGGAAAGACGAATAAAAGGGCATGTAATCACTTGATCATGGCCAAGCAGCTAGGCCAAATCAATAGTTTAGAAGCCAATTTGTATTTTTCAGGCTTTTTGGCATGGATGATAGGACCTAGACTCTACACGTACACTAACTACGAAGAGAACACTGCCGTGATGGTGACTACTCCGGATATGGCACTTTAATACCAGCCAACTCCACTTCCCCGCACTACACTAATGCCATATTCCCTCTTGTGTGGGTGGATTTGCGGAGAAATGCCTAACAACTGACAACGTCAACATCCAACAGGACATCAAGAATCATCTCCATAATCTTGGCATGGAGTAGATAGCAGTCAGAGTACCGGTAGATTGAGCACTGCGTGCTTCATGTGGACCGAGGCTTCACGTAAATTCTCAAAGTCGTAGCGTGGCCAAGCGAGGGGAAACGCGACGACGGAGGAGACACATCTCCTTCACCGCTTGGTCTACATCACTGGCAGGCAGATATTCCACTTTTCCTGTTCTCGCACACTTCTGCTATACTTCAGTGCGGTTCAATATATCTTACGGATGTTCGGAGGACTGCAGGCGAGGCGGGGTCTTATTGTGCTATCTAGTCCGTATCAACGGCAGCATACTATCATATAAATAAAAACATCGTGCACAGCTAGTGACTTGCCAAAGAAATGCATACCAAACTTGAACATGCATTTTTCACAGTTTGATTCTGTCCATCCTCTCGCTTTTCTTCCTATTTTTTGCATTTTCTGATCCTTGGCTTCTCGTTCTCCATTATTTTATTCTTCCAATGAATTGTGCCCTATTCCTTCGCTGCGAGTGCATTTTCGTTTTTTTTTGCTCTCGGTTCCTTCTTGCCTTTATACAAACCACATCGTGAAGGGTGTAAAATTGGCATTGGATGCCGCCGCGTCGGGAGACCCAAATGGCAGCAGCGGCTTGGACTCGGTGGGATGCGAGATGCTTCCCGACGACTTTTTGGCTGTCCAGTTGGACATCACCTTCTGCATATGGTCGGGATCCTTCCGGTCCGACTCGACGTTTTCATGTGCGCGAGCACGCTCTCCAGCAAGGTGAGCGTAGTAAACAGCGGGATGCAAAGAGACCGGTGTCGTCGACCGGGCATACTGGTAGCATTGCTGATAGATCATCTTCTGTAACAGTGCAGAAGGCATTTTGATCTCATCGTGGATTACGTGGTAGTGGACGGGTCGAGCTGTGCCTTGGATGGCGACATGCGAGCACAAGTAGAAGTCGTAGTGGAACGGGTGAGTCACCTCTGTCTCCACCAGTGTGCCAGGAAGCGGGTTGCCGTTTCGGTCGCCGTTTCCACTTCCTTCAGGGAAGAAACGGATGTGGTGGCGCTTGGTGGCCACAATGACAGTGATTTTAGGCACGCGGCCACACCGGCGTTCAAAGATCTTCTTGATTTCAGACACCTCGTGATCCATGACCTGTGAGAACTGGCCTTCGCTGACACCATCACGGAAGTAAAAAACATTTGTCGGCATTTTGCAAGCCATGATCTCGCGCCACTTGAGCAGGGCTCCATCAAACATGCTCTGCATGCGGACAGACTGCACAATCTCCTGTCGGAATCCATTTGTCTGGCAAAATGCTGCATACTTGGACGCGTCCTTGTCCCACGACACAGACATTGCTGCCATCGACGGCTCCAGCTCTCCCATGATATTTGTGGTACCGTGGGACACATCAAGGCCGATGATCATTGTTGGCTCCCGGAAGAAGGCGGGGGCGGCAGGGTTACCTGCCTCTGCGGGAATTCGACAGGTGGTGCCACCCAACTTGGAGTTGACCTTCATCGCAATGTTGGAGCAGTACTGTGCCTGCGCCTTGATGACATGCGACGCGTTGAGCATCTGGGTGACCATGCCAAAGCGGCACTCGCCGCTCTTCTTCAGCCGGTAGTAGTTGAAGCTGTTCTTGCTCTTCAGGACAAAAAACATCATAACTGGCGGGACACCGCCATTTGCATTGGCCGTTGCATTGTATGCCTCAAAGAAAGCATTACCAAGGTCTTTTCCAGGAGGGAAGCGCACCATGTGTGGGGCGTTCGTGATGAGGCCACCATGATCCTTGTAGGTCTTTGTGAAAGTGCGCATAAAGTTCTGCAACACAGGGAAGTCTACAGAGTTGTCGATGATAGCCACGCCCCAAGACTTTAGCTCGCGACCCTTGTTGTTGATGTGGAAGGACTTTCCACGAAGGTCCCAACGCCCAGAAGTGCCCGGATTGGCACTGCTATTCTTGAACTGCACCATAGGTGCCTTCAAGAGACGTGCTGTCACCGTGGCCATGGAGGGATTGACACGGATGCCAAACTCCTTGAGGTACTCGTCCGAGTCCCAACCCAGGCGGGCAACATTCTCATGGATGTTCTTACCACGCTCGGCAGGGCGCGTGACCGCGAACTTGATCATATTCGAAGTCTGCTCGGGGTTCAGTTTGAAGTTGTACCGCTGCCAAGGCAGGATGTGGCAGACCTCAATCGGGAAAGCACCCTCACGGGTTGTTTCAATGACGGGAAGGTCAGGGAACTCCAGATTAATGTCGTATTGCTTCTTGTAGTGGTTATAGACAGTGCGAGTCTCACCTGTCTTACGCAACTTGAAGGCGTAGTTCTTGGCAGTCGCACCCTCGAACTTGTAGTCTTGATGCCAGGCAAACCGGGCAATTGTGTAGATCTTTTCGTCATTGCTCTTACCACGGTGCTGAACCCGGAAGCGGAGCTTGTGGAAACGACGCAGGACCTTGAAGGCGTCGGAGACCGTTGGCTGGTTGGTCTTCGTGTTTCCATGCCACTGAATGGGACGCAGGAAGTCGGCAAGCTGCCTGCGATTGCAATCACGCCACTTGTCACCAGAAATCTGAATCATTCTCCATACAGCATCATGCAGGCGCTGTTCTTTCCAGAAGGTAGTGTTGGCAACGTCCACGTTGATACCGAGGCCCGAGCCACCAGAGCGAATGGACTCAGACAAGCGAAACGCTGCGTAAATACCCTTGGCAGCATAGATCGTATCATCCAGATCACGGCGCGGGGCTAGAGGGTGGTAAAAGTTACGCCGAATAGCAGTCATCGACTGTGACGGCTTCTGGCGGAGAGCGTGGTCAAAAAAGTTCATGCACTCTAGAACATGGTTATTCCACCCCGACTCTCCCTTGAGGTAACTAGCCAGGGCGTCTAGGTGAATGGTACTGGTGCGCCGCACAACCATGATAAACTTGTTGGGGTGGCCGGCGCGCTCTGGCTTGCCCTGCTCAGCATCGAGGTCGATCTCGATGCGGAAGGGGTCGATGACATTGTTGATAGACCTTTACTGTTAGGGCACATTCATTAATATTCTGAAGCAAGTTGTAACTTACCATGCGAGACTGCGTCCATCATACAGCCAAATCTTGGGACTGCTCTCTAGAACACGTTGCACTGCGTGCGAGTCCCAACACTTCTTGTAGATAACAGATTTGGGGGGTTCGGGCACGAGCGAGACCTTTATAATTAGCCACATGTAGATTAAGGAGTTGTACTGGGAGGTTTAACTTACAGCGTACTGCTGCACCTTGACAGTGGCCGCTTGCTCGACACGGTACTGGTTGACCCGGACCTTGAGGGGCTTGTCTTTAGTGTTGTAGCCGGGACGGGCGGCAAAGATTGGCTTGCGTCCTTGCTATTTATTGTTAGATAATGGAAACAAAAGAAAGTGTCAGGCAGGAGGAAGTATTATAGAGCTTACAATGAGAAATGCCTCAGGGGGGAGGTCGAGGCGCTTGGGCACATCGTTGACCTCGGGCTTCTTGTCTCTGGCTGGGTCAAAGCCAAGGCTTGGAGGGAATGGCGACCGGTCAATACCCGGACCACCAGGGCGCTTGGGGCCGATAGAACCCGCACGGGACCTGGACTTGGCGCGGGAACGGGATCTGGCACGCTGTGCCTGGGCATCAGGGCCAGAGCGGCCACGGTTGTCCATATTTTTTGGAGAGACTCAAAGTATATACTGTAGAGTTAGAATAGAGCTGTGAGGTGAGGATGCATGGGTGTGTAAGGAATATGTAAGGGTGTAGGTGTTTGATAGGGCGATGGTGTAGCTGCGCAGGAGATATCCAATCTAAAGATTATGTTTTCTGAATATTATATCTTGGTGATGATAGGATAAAGAGTAGAAGAATCCAAGGGGAGGGGCAGGGCCTTCCTATATAGAAACAATGGCGGTTGTGACAACGTGGTGATGGATCAGATCTATCTTGAACATACCTTGCAATGTGTTAGGTTGTGAGCTGTTGTTGTTGGAAAATGATTCCTATTAGTTGAAAGCAAGGTAATGAAGTATGCTGTATATTGGTGTGTCAATCTTCTAGGCAAAGTTAGATTTGGTGATGTGTGAAAGATGAATAAAGAGAGAGAGAGATGCGATATGAAAGGGGAAAGGTTGGGTATTTATAGTTTTTGGATCACCATAAAGGTGTCTTCACGTGTCAGGGAGACGGTGAGATTTGAGCTCTTGAATCCAAAGTGAAAACAAAGTCAAGGAAGTCTGGAAGAGTGGTGAAGTGAGGCTCAATTTATCGTTTGGGGAGTGAAAGTGGTGAGATGTCGGAGGGGAGGTTGGGATGGAAAACGTGGCTTACGGATTTTGTTTGTTGGCGTGAGCCTAGGATGTCAGCAGGGTTTTCAATGACTGAGCACCAGCAAAGGTAAAAGATCTCTCAGTTGGAGACTTTTTTCAAGTGCTTAATAGTCTTGATGGGGTCAAGATATGCTTGGCCACCATCTCACACGACTGTTGGAAACATTGAGAGGGGATACGAACAGCTTGCTAATACATGTTGAAAGCATATGATGCATCGACACCGCCACCTTGATGAGACAGGCAAACAAACAGTCAAAGAATAGACAAGCAAACAAAAACTAGGACTTACTGCAGCTCTTGTAGGTTTGCGTTGTTGACGGGGACGTTGACAGTGATGTCAAAGACCCAGTGCAAGTGAGTATCTCTGACAGCAAACAGGAGGCTCAGCTAGTCAATAACACATATGAAGAAAGTGAAGAGGAGGTGGTGAGACCGGGACACTTGAGGATGCCTGGCTCTGGGTAAGGGTGAGATGAGGTTTGGTGAGAGGGAGAAGAAGAAGAGGAGAAGAAGAGGAAGAGATGGAGGAATTTGGCCCACTATCTTTGGAAAGTAGTCTGGCTATTTTTTTACCTTTTGTCTTTCTTCATAGCTCGCTCCTTCCGTTTTGGTATTGTGCGTTTCCACGGTATGCCTTTGCAGGAAAACATTTAAACAAGCAATAAAAATAATCTACAATGGGTCTAGACCAATACCAGGCAGACGCCTATAAGAAAAGATGTGAAGAATTACGGGGAGACGCTGCATTTGTGCTCGAGGGGGGGTGAAAGTATCCAGTACGGGTCACTCTTTCCTTGAGGCCTCTCTGAAGGGCACACGGTCATATGAGAGCCCCAATACATTTGTTTATTTCCTGTGTATGGACTGTTCATCAGGAAGGAGCAACCATTGGTGCTTTCCGTACCTTCCCCAAGTCGACGGACAATACTCTCCAATACGAGGTGCTCTTTCCGTTTTCCGTAACTAATTTACAATACTATCTCAAACTGAAGGAGGCGGGAAATGATGTAATGGAATATAATAAGAAAGGCAGACCAAAATAGAAGGAAGCTATTGTGCAACTGGCTGCCGCTTCTTCTTGGTCCGTAATGCTTTTATACCCCGAGCAAGGCGAGGTCTAATTATATTTGCCCTTAGTTTAGAGCATTCTATAAACTTGATGCAGCCACTTTAGAAACATATGCTGGTACCTTCAACTATGAAGCCAGCTTAAAAGGCAGTCACCAGAAACAGGCATGAAAAGTGCTTTGATCGGGGGCATGGAGGCTCTGACTTATCCAACATGACAACTCTCGAATATCACAGTCACTTGCCATGGGTGTTGACAGTCATATTTGTTCGCCGCTCAGTTGTTTACTCCAATGACTTGCAGTACTTCAGGTGCAACTGGCGTTATCTGTGGTTTGGCAGATAGTGGTACAAACAAACTAACAGTGTAACACCAAGTTATCCCTCGCAAGAGTTGAGTGTCATCCATGATTGGCTCAGTACATTGACCCAAATTGTTTACTCTAATACATGTGGATAACTAGGGCGGTCTTAACATGTACGTTGAATCTACGCAATAACAATAGAAGCATCACTGCCTGACACCGATTTGGCTTGCTGTGGACTGCAGTGAAGCTCCCAGCTCGTTGGTGGTAGGGCATGTTACTTTAGCAGCCTTAAATAACCTATATGGAAAGCAGAATACAGTTGTTTCAAACACGTAGTTGATTCAAGGGTCGGGATGTTTTAATCTCACTCCATGACATTTATTTCAAAAGAATAATCTCAAGTTGTTTTAGCAAAAATATCAAGACAATTATTTATAAAATAAACTAAATCCTCACTAAATAAGAACAACACTTTAATATTAGTAAAATATATAGTATGTCGGTTGACAGGATGACTCAGCAAGGCGGTAAGCTGTCAAGCCACGTTTACATCACTAAGCCACAACGCACGGGCCACAGGACCTCTACGCACGGACCACGTCCAGGTTTTTACCTTTACTTGTCGCTACTTTTGGGGCCTCAACTTTTGCTCCCTTTTGATACTTTTTAGACAGACATTTAGAACAATATTAGTATATAGATTAAAGGACAGAATATATACTTCTACGTGTATGTGGTGTCTGGATCATTGTGCTACGTTGTTTTGTAGAAATAAATAAGTGATTTGAGTGATTCCGGAAACAACGATTTTGATAGTCTCGATAATTGTAATTTAAAGATTAAGGACTTAGTATTAGTTATTATGCCTTTGAAACTTAAAGGAAAATAAAGAAAAGAGGTTTTATTTCGATAATAAATAATTAAAAGGTATAATTATAATCGGAGGCTACCTTAAAAATAGTCTTTAAAACGGTCTTAAAAAAATTTTTTTTTTAAAAATAATAAAAAAAAAGCCGGTAGATCGGTACGTAAACGAAAAAAGTACCGTACTTTTATAAAACGGATTAATTTTATTACGGCGTATAATAAAGATTTAATAAACATTTTTTAAAACGTGTTTAAAAGATAAACGTTTTAATATTATATTATACCGATAAATCTTATTTTTATTAATTACGAGACTTTAAAAGAAGGCTTAAGTCTTAAAACTACCTTATAAACGGGTTAATTAGTTATATAAAAACGACCCTGTAAGCCGACTATAGATTCGGTAAAGAGTTAGGCAGGTACTTAAGCACGTAACTATTAAAAGATTCTAAAGGGATTACGTAAAGGGAGGCTTGACTTAATATCTAGTCTTTATAATCGTTTAAATTTAGTAAGTCGTATAGACGTTTTTATTTAAAAGTGTCATAGCACGATGACTAGGCCAGGGGAGTCCCCGGTGAATCTACGGGGTTTACCCATAGCTAAACCAGCGTCGCGCCCCCTTAGCTAAATTGAGTCAGCCCCGAGGAACCCCCGGGGTTCGTCGAGGGCCAAGGCAGCGCTAGCCGCAAGGCCAGCGCCAGATCACACTTTACGTCACGTAAGCAGTTAGATAAATAACTAGTTACGTAAATGCCTTTAGTATATTACGGGGATCTTATAGACTTAAATATATATATCGGTTTAGCCGGCTATCTGAAAGGTAGAGGGCATAGATTAGACTTTATATATATCGACACTTACCTTTAAGAATTAATTAATAACTATCGACTATTGCTTTAATATATAATCTTTAATCGACCTTTATAATTCTAATCTATCTTTTATACCTTATTGAGATAATATAAGATAGTCGCTACCCGTTCGAACAGCACGGCCCCGGCGGTAAACGCCGGGCCATCGACCCAGACTTTAAGCCCCGCCTAAGCGGGCCGTAACGAGTCTTTAGAAAGCGACACTCGATTAACCTAAGCGAGCGTCGTTATAAAAGACTCTTAAAGGAATCCCCGTAAAGCCTTTAAGGCCTCCCCGACTAAATTAATCTTTTAATCGATTTAAGATACTATTAAACGACTTTAACGTTAAGTAGTAACGGAAGCCGTCCGGCGTAAGAGGAGCGACAATCTTTTAAATACGATAATAAAGTATTTATTTTCGTTAAAAGACGTTATACCTTCGAAAAGAGGAGATTTAACTACTTTACTTACAACGAGCGCTTAGGTCGGCGTAAGCTAAACTAGCGACTTTAATAACTCCGACGTAAAAGAGGTTAAAAGATTTAATATAGGTAGTCTTCTTAAAAGATTTAACCGCCGTCGCGATCGTTACTTTCCGTTCTTTCTTAAACTTAAGTTATTAACGATTTATAAAAAGAGAGACGCTTAAAAGCGTTAAGTAGAAGACTACTTTTAAATAACTCCTTTCCGTTATAAATTTAAAAACTTTAAGGTAAGCGCGGTAGTCTACGTACTTAAAGACGAGGCGCGGGATTAATAAAATAGTTATTTAGCTAATTTAAAACCGGTAAAGAAAGCTACGGCTTATAAATTTTAAATAGCTTTTACTATATAGCTAAATTAAGTTAAGTTAAAAGCTAAAGATACGTAATTAATTACGATCTCGTAATACTTCGTTCTTTTTTTTAATATTCTTTAACCTTAAAAGCTAAGAAGCTACTTCCGTACTTTAAAGAGTAAGATACTTTAATTATTAAAAACTTTTAAAGTAAGTAGATTTTTCGTAGCTTTTAAGCTAAAGTTATAAACTTAATTATTTATTATAAGCTTATTTTTTCGCTCTTTTTTATAAAAAGTAGTCGAAAAGGCCGATACAATTTACCGCTCTACGAAAAGAGGCGCGCTTAATGACTAAAGTTAGTCTTATAAAGACTATAAGACGGCGTAAAACTAAAGCGTTAGCGGCTCCGAAAGTTCCGCGGGGAATTTTAAAAGTAACCGTAAAGATAAAAATAAAAAAAAAGGTAATAAAAACGAACGTAGTAAGCTAGTTACCGTAAACTTATCTAATATTACTTGTTTTTATTATAGTAAAAAGGGATATTATAAGACTACTTACCGTAACTTAGCCGTTAATAAACCGCCGGCCGTTAATATCATATCTATTAAATAAAAAAAAACGTTAAAGACAACTTCGTAAGACAAAGGCAAAAAAAAAAAAAAAGCGGCTTAAGTACTACTAACTTAAAGTCGCCCCCGTTAATCTTTATCACGGCAGCGTTTATAACAATAAACAAGCTTCGAGGCTACCGCGATGTTATAATTTCGGTAAGCTTCGATATATACGTAAAAGTCGATATCGTAAAAATCGAATTCGCTTACGTTAACTTTTTAAAGAAGAGTAGGCTATCGCCGTTAAGCGTTAACGGGATTAAGTAAATTCCCGCGGGGACGTATAAGTCTTAAAAAGTTCCTTTTAAGCTATAAGACAGCCGAGGCCGCTAAAAAGATATTACGAGGATTTATACGGCAGTAACCCGATCACTTACCGACTGTCTTATACTTTTAAAGATACCGGGGCTAACGGAGATAAGAGTTAACCTTACGTCGAGCGATTTTTTATAGCATTTCCCTTTAAAACGATAAGACATCACTTTATTAAAACCTCGGTAGTTTATACGGGAGATTTTATAAGGTGTACGAATATATATAATAGTCTTAACTAAAGTCTTAAGCCCCGAAGGCTAACTCGAGAAATTATTTATAGTTTACTTATAAATTTTATAGAAATTTTACGTATACTTTTATATATTCGATACTAAAAAGGCGGATCTTTTATTACTTTATTCTATAGCCGACTACCGTATTAATTTAATACTTAATATATAACTACTATACGGTATAATTTACCCGCTCTCGTTAAAAGAACTTTTAGTCTTATAAAACTACTTTAAAAAAGCTTTAAAAAAAAATAAATCCGGGAATTTAAAAGCTTTATAGGCGCCCCGATCTTTTTTATATTAAAGTCGGACGGCTCGTTACGACTATATATTAATTACCAAAGCTTAAACCGTATCACGATTAAAAACCGTTATATATTACCTTTAATTAACGACTTAATATTTAAAGTTTAAGGCGCTAAGTATTTTATTAAAATAAATATTAAAGATACTTACCATCGCTTTCGTATTATAAAAAAAAATAAATAAAAAACTACGTTTAAAACGAGATATAGTTATTATAAATATACCGTTATACTATTTAGCTTAATTAATACTCCTACTACGTTTTAAGCGTATATCTATACGGCTTTATAAAGCTTATTCGACTTATCGTACGTAGCTTATATAAACGATATTTTAATTTACTTTAAGACCCGAAAAAAACACGAGGAATACGTTAAGTAAGTCTTAGAACGACTAAACAAGTTTAAACTTTACGCTAGTCTTAAAAAATGCGCTTTTTTTTAAGAAACCGTAGAGTTTTTAAGTTATATCGTTACTCCTTAAGGAATTTTTATAAACTTTAAACGTATCGTTACTATTTAAAAGTAGCCCGTCTTTAAGACTTACTATAACGTTTAAGTTTTTTTAAGCTTCTATAACTTTTACCGCCGTTTTATTAAATATTATACGGGGATAGCTTTTTTTTTTAACGCCTTACTTAAAGGCTTAGTAAAAAAAAAGAAGCCGGGGAACGTTATTTAAAAATTATAGAAAGAATAAATATTTAACTTTTTAAAAGACGTTTTCGTATTAGCTTTTCTTTTAAGATACTACGACTTTAGTCTTCCTTACCGGGTTAAGATAAACGCGTTAGATTTTATAATAACGAGAATTTTATTATAGCTTTTTAAAGGCCGGTAGTACTTAATCGCGTTTTAGTTTAAAAAGTTTAAAAAAGCTAAGCTTAACTATAGCACTCCCGATAAAAAGATATTCGTTATTATAGCCTCCTTTAAAGAATAACGCTACTACCTTAATAGTACGTTATAGTCGGTAAAAGTATTAACCGACTATAAAAACCTTTAATTAATTGCGACGTAAACTAAACTTAACGGCCGATAAGCCCGTTAAATAATAAAGCTTATACCGTTTAAATTTTAAGTTAAGTATAGGCCGGGATTTACTAACTTTACGGACGGTACTTCGCGGAGGCCCGACTTTAAACAAAAGATAGACTTTAATGCTATACTGCTAGACTTAAAACGTAAGCTTAACGTTATATAGGCTACGTTAACCTAGGGGATAACACGAGGGATTTACGAGAATTCCTTGTAGTTTAAAAAA
The DNA here is from genome assembly GCA_029299165.1 of Ophiostoma himal-ulmi. NCBI lineage: Eukaryota > Fungi > Ascomycota > Sordariomycetes > Ophiostomatales > Ophiostomataceae > Ophiostoma > Ophiostoma himal-ulmi. Next base: position 334,401 of record JANSME010000012.1, read on the forward strand.
GTCTACGACATTTAAGTATTAGTAGCGGTTATTATAGTATTATAAAGTAATAAGAGCGATGCTATCGTTAATATAACCGGCTCTTTAGACGTAAAAAACAAGAAGTATAAGACTCGTTAAAAAAGATATTTTAAGTAGGTACTACTTACTTAAGTTACGGCTATTATTATAGCTATAAATTCTTTTAACATTTAAAGGTTGTCTAATAACCTTCGCTTTTTAATTAAAAACGTTTAAAAAGCAGACCTTAAGTATTAAAAGACGGTACGTACCGTAGTTATAAGGATACGTTTTTATATTCCGGCAATTAATTAACCGACGATATTACGGATAAATAAAGCTTTTAATTAAAAAACTTAATTTATTAATATAAATAGATTGCTCCGTAAAAACGGCTTAGTCTACGTACTAAAAAAGGCTACGCTACGGTAAGCTATCTTCGAAGTATACTATAATACTTTAAAGGTAAGACATTTTAAAAAAGAACGTACGCTAGTATTTATTAAACGAAAGTTTCGATAAAAAACAATAACTAGACATATAACAGACTACGTAAAGTCTTATAAAATATACTAGTCCTCAAAGACTCGAAAATACTAACTATATAGCTCGCTCTAGCCTTTACCGATCCCGAGTCAGCCTTAAGAAGAAATCTCGATAGACTTTATTACAGGCTTTCCCCCGGTATTTAACGGAGATAAAAAAGACGATACTATCTTAGTTATAGTCGATAGACTGACTAAGTATTATTTGTTTTTATTAACGTTAACTACGTTAAAAGCGTCGGAATTAGTAAATCTATTAATAAAAGAAGTATTAAATAAGTACGGGCCTTTAAGAGAAATTATCTCCGATCGGGGTCCTGTCTTTACGAGTAGTTACTAAGATAAGTTCTGCTTTTAGCTATAAGTAAAGAAAAGATTATCGACGGCATTTTATTTATAAATAAATAAGCAAATAAAAAGAGTAAACTAAATACTTAAATAATACTTACGTAGCTTTATATAAAATAATTAAGCTATATAAGCAGTTCTTTTCCCGACGGCATAGTTTATTATTAATAATACTTTTAACTTTTTTATTAATTTAACACTTAACGAAACACTTATAAACTATTTGCCTACCTTTACCATAATCGCCGAGGACGGCTCTCGTATAAAAAGGGTACCGGCCGTTAATTAACGGATTTAAAAGCTATAAGCCTTTAAAAAGAAAGCTAAGAAGCGTTTATAGTCCGCTTAAGAAAGCTAAAAAAAGTATTATAATAAAAAGTATAAAGTAATAAAGTTTTAAAAAAAAGATTAAGTTATACTATCTACCCGGAACCTTAAGCTAAAAGTATAATATAAAAAACTAGCCTTTAAGTTTATCGAGCTTTTTATAGTACTCGAGCGTATAAGTAAACAAACGTATAAACTAACCCTCCTTAATTAATACGACCGGCTATATAATATCTTTTTAGTTACTCTATTAAAATAATACTAAGCTCGTTAAAAAAAGGCAAAGGAATCTTTAAAGAACTTTTAAATGCCAAACCTTAAAAACGATCTTAAATAATAAAAAGTAAAGAAGATTTATAGTAAAAAAGCGGTAAAAGGAGAAGTCTTATACTTAATTTAATAAAAAAAATAGCCTTTAAAATATAATCAATAAATAAACGAAAATAACATCTATACGCTAAATCTATTAATAAACTACGAAAAAAAAAGTAATAAAAAAACTAAACGTAACAAAGCTTAAATTTTTTAAACTAAAACCCGAGCTAGCTTTATATTAAAAACGTCTACCTCTTCCCCGTCTAAACGCGCCTCGGCGTACTCGCGCACGGCTTATACGGCAGCTACTACTTAAGCCTTTATAGCCGCGAACCCGGAGTCTTCCGGCCGTAAACGCAGCAAATACGGGCGACTTAACAAAGCCGAGGCTAAAGCGGCCCGCGCAACCTCGACTACATTAGTATAAGCCACTTCTTTCTTTTATAATCCGCTATTAATAAACAAACAGTTAATAAAACTAAAGATATTACGTATTAAATTAACCCGAGGCCCCGTTAAGCTATAAACGCGGCGGTAGCTATCTATAATTAAAGTTACGGCGCGGCAATACTTACGGAGGCGCTCGGCCAGACTATCGTTTAAAACGAGGTCGACGCGAGTAGCGGTAACCGCCGCTACCGACTAAAAGACGTATAAATTACCGGTTAAAAGGCCGGGGACTAAACGGTAATTGCTTTTCTTACGGTAAGACCGGTAAGAGTACCGTACGGAGTTAACGGGGAACTCGTATTTAAGTAATTTTAAAAATAGCTTTAATACCGTTAAAGCACGGAAATAACGAGCGTAAGGCAACGCTTATAAAGGCTACGATAATAATAACGTATTATAAATTATAAAAAGCATTATTATAGCCGGGCTAATAATTAAAGTAAACGTAAACGTATTAAAACCGCCGTTAAACTCCGACGATAAAAAGCTATCGGTAGCTACTATCGTCGTATTTTTACTATTAAATAAAAGAGTAAAGAACGGCGCGAAATCGTCGCCGTTATAGTCGGCCTCGTTTTAAAATATAACGTTATTATTATTATTATTATTAAAAGAAATCGAGTCCTTTTCGTTAAACTTTGTTATTACTACATTTTCTTTCTTTATCCTTTCGTTATTATTATCGGCTACTCTCGACTAAGCTTCGAAGTTTATAGACATACTTTTAAAATTAACCTCCCCCGACGAATTAACGGGGTCTCTTTCCTTATTAACCGGGGTTAAAACTAGGCTATTAAAAGAAACGATAAAAGTCTTAACCCCGTCGTTTTAACTAGCTACTCCGAGAGTAGTCGTTTTCTCCTCCGAAAGTTTAATCGCGAGCGCTATCTCTTCCTTTAAACGGGCGGACTCGCGAGTAACGAGTCGCGCCGCGGCGCGTTTTCTTTTAAAACTAAGCTATCTAGTTAGCTATTATAAAGAATTTAAAGAGATACTATTAAAGCTTATTATTATATTATTAAAGCTATAGATTATAATACCGAAGATATTAATAATAATTAAAGAAAGGTAAGAAAGAACTTTAAAGCCGTAAATGTTAAAAACGACGACTTTTTTTTAACTATATTAGTTATCGAAGTAGTCGGCGTAAATCTCGGTTAAACGTAAATTTACTTTACTCTTTTCCTTAGCTTACCTTTACGTTAGTCTACTAGTTAATAAATATTACTTACACTTTATATAAAGTAAAGAGACACTATAAGATTTACGGTGTCTCCCTTGCTTTATTAGTTTATATTTTCTTCCTTAAAAGGTTTTTATTTTTATTTAATTATTAAAGATTTGCTTACGAAGGTTTGCTTTAAGCTTTACTTACTTCCTCTTACATCTTACTTTATAAAACGTCGAGACGACACTTATTAAAGGGAAGATAATTGTTATAGTATAATAACTAAGCTAAAAAAGTCCCCGGTAAATTTACGGGGTTTATTTATAGCTAAACTAGCGTCGCGCCTTTTTAGCTAGATTAAGTTAGCCTCGGGGAACCCCCGGGGTTCGTCGAGGGCCAGGGCAGCGTTAGCCGTAAGGCTAGCGTTAGATTATACTTTACGTTACGTAAGTAGTTAAACAAATAACTAGTCACGTGGATGCTTTTAGCACACTACGGGGATCCTATAGACTTAAATATATATATCGGTCTAGCCGGCTATCCGAAAGGTAGAGGGCATGGATTAGACTTTGTATATATCGATACTTACCTTTGAGAATTAATTAGTGACTATCGACTATTGCCTTAGTGTATAATCTTTAATCGACTTTTATAAAAAGCTTAAGAGAAGGACTTTTATATCGTTACTAAAAGAGGGGACGGAAAGGCTTAAACCTAGTCGACGGCGAGACGAGAGATAAAAAAAAAAAGGTATCGCTTCGATCGATAAAAAGAGAGATACTATAAAAGTTAATTAAGGATTATATATTAAAGCAATAATCGATAATTACTAATTAATTCTTAAAGGTAGGTATCGATATATATAAAGTCTAATCTATACCTTTTACCTTTCGAATAGCCGGCTAGACCGATATATATATTTAAGTCTATAAAATCCCCGTAGTATACTAAAGGCATCTACGTAATTAGTCATTTATTTAACTGCTTACGTGACGTAAAGTATAATTTAACGCTAGCCTTGCGGCTAGCGCTGCCTTAGCCCTCGACGAGCCCCGGGGGTTCCCCGGGGCTGACTTAATTTAGCTAAGGGGGCGCGACGCTAGTCTAGCTATAGGTAAACCCCGTAGATTTACCGGGGACTCTTTTAGCTTAGTTATCGTGCTATGATAACTATTCTCTTTTTAATAAGTGTCGTCTCGACGCCTTATAAGGTAAGATATAAAAGGAAGTAAGTAAAGCTTAAAGTAAACCTTCGTAGGTAAATCTTTAATAATTAGATAAAAATAAAAATTCTTTAAGGAAGAAAATATAAACTAATAAAGTAAAGGAGATATTATAAATCTTATAGTATCTTTTTATTTTATATAAAGTATAAGTAATATTTATTAATTAATAGATTAACGTAAAAGTAAATTAAAAAAAAAAGTAAAGTAAATTTACGTTTAGCCGAGATTTACGCCGACTACTTTAATAACTAATATAACTAAAAAAAAGTCGTCGTTTTTAACGTTTACGGCTTTAAAATTCCTTCTTACTTTTCTTTAATTATTACTAATATCTTTAATACTATAATCTATAACTTTAATAATATAATAATAAGCCTTAATAATATCCTCTTAAATTCTTTATAGTAACTAACTAAACAGCCTAGTCTTAAAAAAAAACGCGCCGCGGCGCGACTCGTTACTTACGAGTCCGCCTGCTTAAAAGAAGAGATAACGCTCGCGATTAAGCTTTTAAAGGAGGAAGCGACTGCCTTTAAGGTAGCTAGTTAAGACGACGGGGTTAAGACCTTTATCGCTTCTTTTAATAGCTTAGCCTTAGCCTTAGTTAATAAAAAGAAAGACTTCGTTAATTCGTTAAGGGAGGCTAACCTTAAAGGTATGTTTATAAACTTCGAGGCTTAGTCGAGAGTAGCCGATAGTAGTAACGAAAAGATAAAGGAAGAGGACGTAATAATAACGAAGTTTAACGAAAAAGACTCGATTTCTTTTAATAGTAATAACGATAATAACGTTATATTTTAAAACGAAGCCGACTATAACGACGACGATTTTACGCCGCCTTTTATTCTTTTATTCGATAGTAAAAGCACGACGGTAGTAACTACCGGTAGTTTTTTATTATCGGAGTTTAACGGCGGTTTTAATACGCTTACGTTTATTTTAATTATTAACCCGGTTATAATAATACTTTTTATAATTTATAATACGTTATTACTATCGTAGCCTCCGTAAACATTACTTTACGTTCGTTACTTCCGTACTTTAACAATATTAAAGCTATTCTTAAAACTACTTAAATACGAGTTCTCCGTTAACTTTATATAATACTTTTACCGGTCTTACTATAAAAAAAACAATTACCGTTTAGTCCCCGGCCTTTTAACCGGTAACTTATACGTCTTTTAGTCGGTAACGGCGGCTACCGCTACTCGCGTCGACCTCGTTTTAAACGATAGTCTAGCCGAACGCTTCCGTAAGTATTATCGCGCCGTAACTTTAATTATAAATAACTACCGCCGCGTCTATAGCTTAACGAAGCCTCGGGCTAACTTAATACGTAATATCTTTAGTTTCGTTAACTACTTACTTACTAATAACGGATTATAAAAGAAAGAAGTGGCTTATATTAATGTAGTCGAGATTACGCGGGCCGTTTTAGCCCCGGCTTTATTAAATCGCTTATATTTACTACGTCTACGGCTAAAAGACTCCGGGTTCGCGGTTATAAAAGCTTAAGTAGCAATTATCGTATAAACCGTATATAAGTACGTTAAGGCGCGTTTAAACGGGGAGGAGGTAGACGCTTTTAATATAAAGCTGGCTCGGGTTTTAGCTTAAAAAATTTAAGCTTTATTACGTTTAGTTCTTTTATTACCTTTCTTTTTATAGTCCGTTAGTAGGTTTAACGCGTAAATGTTATTTTCGTTTACTTATTAATTATATTTTAAAAGCTATCTTTTCTATTAAATTAAATATAAGACTTCTTTTTTTACCGTTTTCTTACCGCAAATCTTCTCTACTTTTTATTATTTAAGATCGTCTTTAAGGTTTAATATTTAAAAGTTTCTTAAAGATTCTTTTACTTTTCTTTAACGAGCTTAGTATTATTTTAATAAAGTGATTAAAAAGATATTATATAGCCGGTCGTATTAATTAAAGAAAGCTAGTCTATACGTTTACTTACTTATACGCTCGAGTATTATAAAAGGCTTAATAAACTTAAAAGCTAGTTTTTTATATTATATTTTTAGCCTAAAGTTTCGGGTAAATAGTATAACTTAATCTTTTCTTTAGAACTTTGCTGCTTTATATTTTTTATTATAGTACTTCTTTTAACTTTTTTAAACGGATTATAAACGTTTTTTAACTCTTTTTTTAAAAGCTTATAGCTTTTAAATCCGTTAGCTAACGGCCGGTACCCCCTCTACGTAAAAGCCGTCTTTAACGATTATAGTAAAAATAAGTAAATAGCCTATAAGTACTTCGTTAAGTACTAAGTTAATAAAAGAGTTAAAAGTATTATTAATAATAAACTATGCCGTCGAGAAGAGAGCTACTTACACAGCTTAGTTATTTTATATAAAGCTACGTAAGTATTATTTAAGTACTTAGTTTACTTTTTCTATCTACTTATTTATCTATAAATAAAATACCGTCGATAGTCTCTTCTTTACTTATAACTAAAAGCAAAACTTATTCTAGTAACTATTCGTAAAGACGGGACCCCGATCGGAGACAATTCCCCTTAAAGGCCCGTACTTATTTAACACCTCTTTTATTAATAAGTTTATTAATTCCGACGTTTTTAACGTAATTAACGTTAGTAAGAATAAGCAATACTTAATTAGTCTATCGACTACAACTAAAATAATATCGTCTTTCTTATCCCCGTTAAATACCGGGGGAAGGCCTATAATAAAGTCTATCGAAATTTCTTCCTAAAACTAACTCGGGATCGATAAAGGCTAAAACGAGCTATATAGCTAATATCTCCGAGTCTTTAAAGACTAGTATACTTTACAAAACCTTACGTAGTCCGCTATATATTTAACTATTACCTTTTATCGAAACCTTCGTTTAATAAATACTAACGTACGTTTTTTTTTAAAATATCCTACCTTTAAGGTATTATAATATGCTTCGAGGATAGCTTGCCGTAACGTAGCCTCCTTTAGCACGTAAACTAAGCCGTCCTTACGGAGCAATTTATTTATATTAATAGACTAAGTTTTTTAATTAAAAGCTTTGTTTATCCGTAACATCGTCGGCTAACTAATTACTAAAATATAAAGACGTATCTTTATAACTACGGTACGTACCGTCTTTTAACACTCGGGGTTTGCTTTTTAAACGTTTTTAATTAAAAAACGAAAGTTATTAAACAACCTTAAGATATTAAAAGAATTTATAGCTATAATAATAGTTGTAACTTAAATAAGCAACACCTACTTAAAATATCCCTTTTAACGAGTCTTATACTTTTTACTTCTTACGTCCAAAAAGCCGGTTATGCTAACGACAACATCGCCTTTACTACTTTATAATACTATAGTAACCGTTATTAACACTTAAGTGTCGTAGACTTTTTTAAATTATAAAGAATCTTCGTAAATCCCCCGTATTATCCTTTAGGTTAACGTAGCTTATATAACGTTAAGCTTACGCTTTAAGTTTAATAACATAATACTAAAGTCTATCTTTTACTTAAAGTCGGGCCTTCGCGAAGCACCGTTCGTAAGGTTAGTAAATCCCGGCTTATACTTAACTTAAAATTTAAACGGTATAAGCTTTATTATTTAACGGGCTTATCGGCCGTTAAGCTTAGTTTACGTCGTAATTAACTAAAAGTTTTTATAATCGGTTAATACTTTTACCGATTACGGCGTACTATTAAAATAATAACGTTATTCCTTAAAGAAAGCTATAATAACGAATATCTTTTTATCGAAAGTACTATAGTTAAGCTTAACTCTTTTAAACTTCCTAAACTAAAACGCGATTAAATGCTACCGGCCTTTAAAAAGCTATAATAAAATTCCCGCTATCGTAAAGTCTAACGCGTTTATCTTAACTTAGTAAGAGAGACTAAAGTCGTAGTGTTTTAAGAGAAAAGCTAATACGAAGGCGTCCTTTAAAAGGTTAAATGTTTATTTTTTTTATAGTCCTTAAATAACGTTCCCCGGCTTTTTTCCTTTTATTAAGCTTTTAAGTAAGGCGTTAAAAAAAAAAGCTATTTTTATATAGTGCTTAATAAAACGACGGTAAAAGTTATAAAAGCTTAAAAAGACTTAAACGTTATAGTAAGTCTTAAAAACGGGCCACTTTTAAATAATAACGATGCGCTTAAAGTTTATAAAAATTCTTTAAAGAGTAACGATATAACCTAAAAACTTTACGGTTTCTTAAAAGAAAGCGTACTTCTTAAGACTAGCGTAAAGCTTAAACTTATCTAGTCGTTTTAAGACTTACTTAACGTATTTCTCGTACTCTTTTCGGGTCTTAAAGTAAATTAAAATGTCGTTTATATAAGCTACGTACGATAGGTCGAGTAAGCTTTATAAAGCCGTATAGATATACGTTTAAAACGTAATAAAAGCATTAATTAAGTTAAATAATATAACGGTATACTTATAATAACTATATCTCGTCTTAAACGTAGTTTTTTACTTATCTTTTTTTATAATACGAAGGCGATAGTAAGTATTTTTAATATTTATTTTAGTAAAATACTTAACGCCTTAGACTTTAAGCATTAAGTCGTTAATTAAAGGTAATATATAACGGTTTTTAATTATAATACGGTTTAAACTTCGGTAATTAATATATAATCGTAACGAGCCGTCTAACTTTAATATAAAAAAAATCGGGGCGCCTATAAAGCTTTTAAATTCCCGGATTTATTTTTTTTAAAGCTTTTTTAAAGTAGTTTTATAAGACTAAAAGTTTTTTTAACGAGAACGGGTAGATTATATCGTATAGTAGTTATATACTAAGTATTAAATTAATACGGTAATCGGCTATAAAATAAAGTAATAAAAAATCCGTTTTTTTAATATCGAATATATAAAAGTATACGTAAAATTCTTATAAAATTTATAAGTAAACTATAAATAATTTCTCGAGTTAACTTTTAAAGCTTAAGACTTTAATTAAAATTACTATATATACTTATATACTTTATAAAATCTTTCGCGTAAACTACCGAGGTTTTAATAAAGTAATGTTTTATCGTTTTAAAAAGAAATACTATAAAAAATCGCTCGGCGTAAAGTTAACTCTTATCTTTACTAGCCCCGGTATCCTTAAAAGTATAAGATAGTCGGTAAGTAATCGGGTTATTGCCGTATAAATCTTCGTAATATCCTTTTAACGGCCTTAGCTATCTTATAGCTTAAAAAAAACTTTTTAAGACTTATACGTCTTCGCGAGAATCTACTTAATCCCGTTAACGTTTAACGGCGATAGCTTACTTTTCTTTAAAGAGTTAGCGCGGGCGAATTCGATTTTTACGATATCGACTTTTACGTATATATCGAAGCTTACCGAGATTATAATATCGCGGTAGCCTCGGAGCTTGTTTATTATTATAAACGCTATTATAATAAAAACTAACGGGGGCGATTTTAAGTTAATAATACTTAAGCCGCCTTCTTTTTTTTTTTATTTTTATTTTACGAAGTTATTTCCGACGTCTTTTTTTACTTAATAGATATAACATTAACGGCCGGCGGCTTACTAACGGTTAAATTACGGTAAGTAGTCTTATAATATCCTTTCTTACTATAATAGAAGTAAGTAATATTAAATAAGTTTACGGTAGCTAACTTGCTACGCTCGTTTCTATTACCTTTCCTTTTATTTTTATTTTTACGGTTACTTTTAAAATTTTTTACGGAACCTTTAAAGCCGTTAACGTTTTAGTTTTATACCGTTTTATAGTCTTTACGAGACTAATTTTAGTTATTAAACGCGCCTTTCTTTATAAAACGGTAGATTATATCGGCCTTTTCGACTACTTTTTATAAAAAAAAGCGGGAGGATAAGCTTATAATAAATAGTTAAGTCTATAGCTTAAGCTTAAAGGCTACGAAAAATCTACCTACTTTAAAAGCTTTTAATAATTAAGGCATCTTACTCTTTAGAGTACGGAAGTAGCTTTTTAGCTTTTAAGGCTAAGGGATGTTAAAAAAAAAAGCGAGGTATTATAAAATCGTAATTAATTACGTATCTTTAACTTTTAACTTAACTTAATCTAGCTATATAGTAAAGGCTATCTAAGATTTATAAGCCGTAGCTTTTTTTACCGGCTTTAAGTTAGCTAAGTAACTATCTTATTAATCTCGCGCCTCGTCTTTAAGTATATAAATTATCGCGCCTACCTTAAAGTCTTTAAATTTATAACGGAAGAGAGCTATTTAAAAACAGTCTTTTACTTAACGCTTTTAAGCGTCCCTTTTTTTATAAATCGTTAATAACTTAAGTTTAAAAAAGAACGGAAAGTAACGATCGCGATAACGGTTAAATCTTTTAAAAAGATTACTTATACCGGATTTTTTAACCTCCTTTACGTCGGAGTTATTAAAGTCGTTAGTTTAGCTTACGCCGACTTAAACGCTCGCCGTAAGTAAAATAGTTAAATCTCCTCCCTCCGAAGGTATAACGTCTTTTAACGGGAATAAATGTTTTATTATCGTATCTAAAAGATTATCGCTCCTTTCACGCCGGACGGCTTCCGTTGCCACCTAACGTTAAAGTCGTTTAATAATGTTTTAAATCGATTAAAAGATTAATTCGGTCGGGGAGGCCTTAAAGGCTCTACGGGGATTCTTTTAAAAATCCTCCGTAACGACGCTCGTTTAAGTTAATCGAGTATCGTTTTTTAAAGACTCGCTACGGCCCGTTTAAACGGGGCTTAAAGTCTAGGTCGATAGCCCGGCGTTTATCGCCGGGGCCGTGCTATTCGAACGGGTAACGATTATCTTATATTATTTCGATAAAGTATAAAAAATAGATTAAAATTATAAAAGTTGATTAAAGATTATATATTAAAGCAATAATCGATAATCACTAATTAATTCTTAAAGATAAGTATCGATATATATAAAGTCTAATCTATACCCTCTACCTTTCAGATAGCCGGCTAGACCGATATATATATTTAAGTCTATAAAATCCCCATAGTATACTAAAGGCATCTACGTAACTAATTATTTGTTTAACTACTTACGTAACGTAAAGTATAATCTAGCGCTGGCCTTACGGCTAACGCTGCCTTAGCCCTCGATAAGCCCCGGGGGTTCCCCGGGGTTAACTTAATCTAGCTAGAAGGGCGCGACGCTGGTCTAGCTATAGGTAAACCCCGTAGATTCACTGAAGACTCCTTTAGCCTAGTCATCGTATCATGACAAACACGCTTTAAACCTTTACTAATGCTATACCTACCTTTAAAAGATTATTACCGGATTTTTATTTAATTTATCTATAACTACTCGATTAAGCTCCCTTTTACTATAACATTATAATTTTAAAACGTCTACCCTAAACTTCTTTAAACATTTTAAAATAATAATACCTCGTCGTACCCGTACGGCCGCTAGCGCGCGTAGCGCTACTTCCGATAATAAAGAAAGTCCCTTAATAGTTTTTATTAATAATACTATGCCCGGGACTTAAAATAAGTCCGTCGCTGCTTTAACGATAAATACTTTTAAAGACTTTTTAAAAAATCCGGCTACGATTTTAATTATAAATACTTTTAAGACTTTTATTTTAGTCTTACTCCGTTTTAATTTAAACGCGATTATCGAAGACGTTACCAACGACGTAACTAATATTTAAAAAAGTCCCGCGTCGTCTTCGCCCGTATTTACAATAACTATAAACGTTTTACGTAAAATAACGCTTTTAACGATAAAAACTAATATCTCTCTCGAATAGACGGCTTTATTATAAAGTTTTTTTAAAAACTTTTATAATTTTATATAACGAAAATACTAACTTATCGAAAACCGCTTAATAATTCGAAATTTTAAGATTAATCGCTTAAGCACTTATAAAGCCTTCGATATTTTCTAAAAAAAAAACGAATAAAAAAAAACGATAAAACAAATATTTATTACCGCTCTTAACGCTTACGTTTTCAACCGCCGTAAAATCTTTACGGTACTCGAAAATATAAAGTCATCGTTTCTCTCTCGTTAAAAAAAACACGTAGCCAGCTTACCGTTAGCCGAACGACTAAAGGCCCCGGATTCTTAGCCTGCTTTCGTAGTATAGTTAAAAACACTTAATCTAAAAGCCGGTAATACTTTCTAAGCCGCGTTTATAAAATATCGGAAAACGAAGCAGCTATCCGGCCAGACTTTTATAAAGTTTAATACTTATCTTAAATCGTTAAAAACGAAGCTAAAACTAATACCTTTTAAAACTACGGCAAATATATTTCTCTTCGGCTTAAACGAAGACTTATAAAATAGTTTAGCTATAAACTATATTTTATTTAACTTTAATAAAACCGAAATAGTTACACGCATAAACAAAGTCTAACGTATTATAAAGTCCGTCTAAAACCGTACGAATAAAAACAAGTCTTCGTTTAAAAGAAACGCGGATTTCGGTAAGATAACTGAATACGGGAATAATAAACGGTAAAAAAACTTTTAACGTAAAAGCCGCGGGAACTATCGAAGCCGCGAAAATACTCAAAAAAGTTCGTCTTAAAGGGACGTTAAAAATAGTTCCGTAAAACGAAATAGTTACTTTTTTACGTTATAAAAAAATAAAAATAAAAGTAACTACTTTACTTATTATAAGCTTAAACATTTATTTAAAGATTATTATTAAAATAAAAATAAAAAAGTAATAGCCGTATAAAATACTACGACTTAAAAAGTAAAAAAAAAAAAAACGAACTAAATTAAAGTTTCTTTTTTAGTTCGCCGATATTATTAATAAAAAAACTACTTTTTATATTAATAAAAATTTATAAAAAGTTTAAGATAAAAGTTATCGTAAATCTTAACTTAAACGCCGAAATAAACTTTATTAAATAATTACTCGCCGTTAAGCTTAAGCTTTACTTATCTTATTATACCGTACTTAAAATCTACGTTACGAACGAAAACGGAATAAAATAATATAAAGTTTAAAAAGTTTTAATAACTTTAACGGACGCCTATAATATCCTCCGTTATACAATTCGTTATTACGTAAAAGTTAATAAATTACTCGAAAATCACTTACTATTACTAAACGTATTAACTTTAAAAAAACATTATATATAATTAAACGTTAATACGCGATTTTAATACTTTAAAAACCGCTTAAAGGATATCGTAAAGATCTCGGTTAAGAAGTTTACGAAACTAGCCTAAAGATCCTTTAAAGTATACGCCGTTATAACGTTAAAGGTAAATCTATTAAATAAAGATAAAGAGCCGCCCGAGTCTTTAAACTTCGAGCTTTTTTTCGAGTTCGTAAGATATAAAAATATATTCTTTATAAGCTACGAGCTACGCGCCTAATTTAAAAGCTCGGATTATAATATCGATTTATTACCGGATACTTAACTTTTATACAGTACGATTTACTTATTATTATTAAAGAAATTAAAGATCTTATAAAAATACTTAAACGATACTAAAAATAAAAGTTAAATCCGAGATTTCTAAAGTCTAGTTAAAGCTTTTATCTTATTTATACTAAAGCCAGATAACTCGTTTAAACTTTATATTAACTACCGTAAGTTAAATAAAATTACCGTTAAAAATCGTTACGTTTTTCCTTTTATTTACGAGATTATTAATAAAATATAAAAAGCTTAATAGTTTTTTTAAATCGATATTAAAGATATATACTATCGTATTAAAATTAAAGAAAGAGACGAGTAAAAGATTACATTCCGTACTCATTATAAACACTTTAAATATATAGTACTTCCTTTTAATTTAATTAATATACTAGTTACGTTTTAAAGTTATATTAATAAAGCCTTATATAGACTTTTCGATATTACTTATATCTTTTATATCGACGATATACTAGTCTTTTCTAAGACTAAAAAAGAATATATTAAAGACGTTAAAAAAGTCTTAAACCGGTTATAAAAGGCTAAGCTATATACGAGCCTTAAGAAATATAAATTCTTTTAAACGAAAGTTACGTTCTTCGAATATATTATATCTAAAGACAAAGTTAAAATAAATCTTAATAAAGTTAAAGCAATCTAAGAGTAGCCTTAGCCGGTTACATACCGAGATATTTAAATATTTATCGGGTTTTATAATTTTTACCGAAAGTTTATTAAAAATTTCGTAAAGATTAACCGGCCCTTTAATAATTAATTAAACGATATAATAAAAAGCAAAAAGCTTAATAAAGCGTAGATAGGTCTTATAAAAATCGTAGCATTCGAAAAGCTTAAATCTATATTTTTTACTATACTTTTACTAATTTACTTTAACCCGATACTTTTAATTAAAATAAAGACGGATGCCTCCAGGTTTATTATAAAAGGCATACTTTTTTAATATAAAGATAAAAAGTAATATTTCGTAACGTTTTAGTTTTATAAATTTAAAAATACGGAAATTAAATATAAAACTTTAAATTAAAAGATGTTTGTTATTATTAAATTATTTAAGCAGTAAAGGCATTATTTTAAAAGTACTAACCATTAAGTAAAAGTCTTATTAAACTATACTAACCTACGTATCTTTATAAATATTAAAGTATTAAATTATAAACAAGCTCGTTAATATATATATTTATCTCCTTTTAACTTTATAATTAAACACCGCTTAAGTATATCTAATTTAATAAATAAGTTATTTAAACAGCTTTATTTAAAAAACGAAGTCGATACAACTAATCACTTTAAAAAGATTTAAAAAAAGATAAACCCCCGTAAAGACATAGCGGGACTAAAAGAAATCGACTCCCTTTTAAAAAAAATAAAAACTTTGAAAATCTCTCTATCTTATCTCTTACTTAAACTATCAAAACGTTCTATAATATACGTAGTAACCGGTTTAAACGGAAATCACTAAGAGTTTAAAAAAAGCTTTACTAGCCTTAAAAATAAATAATATTAAAGCGAATTTATAAAGTAGCGGCTAACCGTTTAGGTTATAACGTTAACCGTGTAAGACAATCACTTTATAGACTTAACGGGTAGCCCTACTATAACCGAAAAGATTCGGGCTACGTAAGTAAAAGACCCCGACTATTCTAAAAATATAAAAGCTACGGAAGATTTATATAATAAGTAGATTAAAGATAAAAACTATTTATTCCGTTACCGGGAACGTATTTAAGTTTTTTACGACGTATTACTTTAACGTAAAATCTTGCGTTTATACTATAATAGTCTAGTTATTAAGCATTTTAAAATTAAAAAAACTATTAATTTAATTAAAGCAAGATTTTATTAAAAAGGCTTATATAACTTCGTAAAGAATTATATTTAGTCTTACTATATTTATTAAGTAACGAAACCCCGGAGACATAAGCTATATAGTTAGTTATAGCCTTTTCTTATACTTATAAAACTATAGTAAAAAATTATAATAAATTTTATAACAAGTCTCTTTTTAGTCTATTACTAAAGATAAAAAGTAGACGTAATTTTAATTATAATTAATAAATTAATTAAAATATCCCTCTTCTTTCCTATTTAAACTATAATTAATATTACAAAGATAGTATCTCTACTAAAACAAAAAATATAACTAAAGTACGGGCCCTTAAAAAAGATCGTATCGGACAAAGGCTTTATCTTTATAAACGCGTACTAAGAAGATATCTATAAACACTTACAAATTAAAAAAAAGCTTTCTATAACATTCTACCCGCAAACCGACGGGCAAACGGAAAGAACTAACCAAACCCTCGAGCAATACTTACGTTATATCGAGACTATTAGAATCGTTGTTTCCGGAATCACTTAAATTACTTGTTTATTTCTATAGAATAACGTAGCACAATGATCTAGACGCCACATGTACGTAGAAGTGTATGTTCTGTCTTTTGATCTATGTGTTGGTGTTATTCTAAATGTCTGTTTAAAAAGTATTAAAAGAGAGTAAAAGTTAAAGCCTTAAAAGTAGCGACAAGTAAAGGTAAAAACTTAGACGTAGTCCGTGCGTAAGGGTTTTATAGCCCGTGCGTTATAGCTTAGTAATGTAAACGTAGCTTGATAGCTTACCGCTTTGTTAAGTTATTTTATTAACCGATATTAGACTTTTTTTTTTTAAAGTCGCGATGCTATAATTTACTTTAAAATATTAAAAAGTACGTATTAAAATAAATAAAAAGCTTAAGCATTTGCTTATATATAACGAAAACTTTACGATATCTTTCTTACCCTTTACCCTTCCTTTTCGACCTATCTTAACGCCTTAATATCTACTAAATTCGAGTTAATTAGCCTATTTAATATATCGTTAGCTTTTCGTTTTATTAACGCGTTAGCCGGATTATTTTTTTTAAGGATTTAATAGACTTCTGTAATCTCTCTCCGTTTATATAATTAACGAAGCATCGCGACGTCGATTATAAAACGCTTCTTAACGGTAGTACTTAGCTTCGTAACAACGTCGTAAACGCTTTTAAAGTTTATATAAATTATTAACGGGATAAGACGATCGTAAATACCGTCGATAGTAGCTTTAAAACAGCTGGCTATATTAAAACTATATATAAAAACGTATAGCTTTACCGCGAAGACGGACTTTATAACTTTTTTTAACTTAGTAAACGACTAGTATATAATATTATAATTGCCTACTATATCGTATATCGTAATAATATAGCCTAACTAAAACGTAAAGTCTTTATTAAAAGCAAAGCTCGTATCGACGAAGGCAACTACCTTAAACGTAGACTTATCGAACTTTACGAACTTTAGTCTTCTATCGGGGTATTCGATTTACTACTATAGTCGAGAATTTAATACGGCAACCTCCTCTTTACCCGGGTCGGTGTATTATATTGCCGTCGAGAAGTCGTACGCCGCCTCCGGCTAGTATACCGAGGCAACGTAAGCGCCTTATACTCGTTACGTTATATATTACTGCCGAAGCTTAAGGGGCTTACTTACTTTACCGCGCGTTTTTATATTTACTATAAAAGTTTCCGATATAAAGGTAATATTAGCTACCTATATAAGGGTTGATTAAGGATTATACACTAAAACAATAGTCGATAGTCACTAATTAATTCTTAAAGGTAGGTATCGATATATATAAAGTCTAATCTATGCCCTCTACCTTTCGGATAGCCGGCTAGACAGATATATATATTTAAGTCCGTAAGATCCCCGTAGTATACTAAGGGCATTCACGTGACTAGTTATCTGTCTATCTGCTTACGTAACGTAAAGTGTGATTTAGCGCTAGCTTTACGGCTAGCGCTGCCCTGGCCCTCGACGAGCCCCGGGGGTTTTTTGGGGCTAACTTAATTTAGTTAAGGGGGCGCGACGTTAGTTTAATTATAAGTAAACCCCGTAGATTTACCGGGGACTCTTTTAGCTTAGTTATCGTATTATAATAACTATTTTTTTTTTAATAAGTGTCGTCTCGATATTTTATAAGATAAAATATAAAAGGAAGTAAGTAAAGCTTAAAGTAAACTTTCGTAGGCAAATTTTTAATAATTAAATAAAAATAAAAACTTTTTAAAAAAAAAAATATAAATTAATAAAGTAAAGGAGATATTATAAATCTTATAATAAATCTTTATTTTATATAAAATATAAGTAATATTTATTAATTAATAAATTAACGTAAAAGTAAGCTAAAAAAAAAAAATAAAATAAATTTACGTTTAATTAAAATTTACGCCGACTACTTTAATAATTAATATAATTAAAAAAAAGTCGTCGTTTTTAACGTCTACGGCTTTAAAGTTCTTTCTTACCTCTCTTCCTTTAATTATTACTAACATCTTCGGTACTATAATCTATAGCCTTAACAATATAATAGTAAGCTTTAATAGTATCCTTTTAGATTCTTTATAATAGCTAACTAAACAGCTTAGTTTTAAAAAAAAGCGCGCCGCGGCGCGACTCGTTACTCGCGAATCCGCCCGTTTAAAGAAAGAGATAACGTTCGCGATTAAGCTTTTAGAGGAAGAAACGACTACTTTCGGGGTAGCTAGTTAAGACGACGGGGTTAAGACTTTTATCGCCTTTTTTAATAGCTTAGCCTTAGCCTCGGCTAATAAAGAAAAAGACCCCGTTGATTCGTTAAAGGAGGCTGACTTTAAAAGTATATTTATAAACTTTAAGGCCCGGTCGGGAGTAGCCGATAATAGTAATAAAGGGATAAAAAAGGAGGAATTAAACGAAAAAGACGTAGTAATAACGGAGTTCGATAAAAAGGACTCGATTTTTTTTAATAGTAATATCGATAATAACGTTATGCTTTAAGACGAGGCTAATTATAACGGCGACGATTTTACGCCGTTTTTTATTCTTTTATTCGATAGTAAAAGTACGACGGTAATAACTACCGGTAACTTTTTATCGTCGGAGTTTAACGGCGGTTTTAATACGTTTATACCTATCTTAACTATTAACTCAGCTATAACAATACTTTTTATAGTTTATAATACGTTACTACTATCGTAGCCTTTTAAAACGTTACTTTACGTTCGTTATTTCCGTACTTTAACGATATTAAAGCTATTCTTAAAACTACTTAAGTACGAGTTTTTTATAAACTCCGTACGGTATTCTTACCGGTCTTATCGTAAAAAAAACAACTACCGTTTAATCTTTAACTTTTTAACCGGTAACTTATACGTCTTTTAATCGGTAACGGCGGCTACCGCTACTCGCGTCGATTTCGTTTTAAACGATAGCTTAATTAAAGGCCTCTATAAGTATTACCGCGCCGTAACTTTAATTATAAATAGCTACCGCCGCGTTTATAGCCTAACGGAGCCTCGGGCTAACTTAATAAATAATATCTTTAGCTTTATTAATTACTTACTTATTAATAGTTAATTATAAAAGAAAAAAGTAGCTTATACTAATATAGTCGAGGTTGCGTAAGCCGCTTTAGCCCCGGCTTTATTAAGTCGTTTATATTTATTATGTCTACGGTCGGAAGACTTTAGGTTCGCGGTTATAAAAGTTTAAGTAGCAACTGCCGTATAAGCTATACGTAAGTACGCCGAGGCGCGTTTAAATAAAAAAAAGGTAGACGTTTTTAATATAAAGTTAGCTCGGGTTTTAGTTTAAAAAATTTAAGCTTTATTATATTTAATTTTTCTACTACCTTTTTTTTTATAGTTCGTTAATAAGTTTAACGTATAAATATTATTTTCGTTTACTTATTAATTATATTTTAAGGGCTATCTTTTTTACTAAATTAAATATAAAAATTTTTTTTTATTATTGTTTTATTATAAATCTTTTTTATTTTTTATTATTTAAGATCGTTTTTAAGGTTTAGTATTTAAAAATTCTTTAAAGATTCCTTTACTTTTCTTTAACGAGCTTAATATTATTTTAATAAAGTAATTAAAAAAATATTATATAACCGGTCGTATTAATTAAAAAAGGTTAGCCTATACGTTTATTTATTTATACGTTCGAGTATTATAAAAAGCCCGATAAACTTAAAGGCTAGCTTTTTATATTATACCTTTAGCTTAAAGTTTTAAGTAGATAGCATGACTTAATCTTTTCTTTAAAACTTTACTACTTTATACTTTTTATTATAATACTTCTTTTAGCTTTTTTAAACAAACTATAAACGTTTCTTAGCTTTTTCTTTAAAGGCTTATAGCTTTTAGATTCGTTAGTTAACGGCCGGTACTTTTTTTACGCGAAAACCGTCTTCGGCGATTATAGTAAAAGTAAATAAATAGCTTATAAGTGTTTCGTTAAATATTAAGTTAGTAAAAGAGTTAAGAGTATTATTAATAATAAACTATACCGTCGAGAGAAGAGCTATTTATATAGCTTAGTTATTTTATATAAAGCTACGTAAATACTATTTAAGTATTTAGTTTGCTTTTTTTATTTACTTATCTATTTATAAATAAAATACCGTCGACAATCTTTTCTTTACTTATAGTTAAAAACAAAACTTATTTTAATAACTACTCGTAAAAACGAGACCCCGATCGGAAATAATTTTTTTTAAAGGCCCGTACTTATTTAACACCTTTTTTATTAGTAAGTCTATTAGTTCCGACGCTTTTAGCGTAGTTAACGTTAATAAGAATAAATAATACTTAGTTAGTCTATCGACTATAACTAAAATAACATCGTCCTTTTTATCCCCGTTAAATACCGGGGGAAGGCTTGTAATAAAGTCTATCGAGATTTCTTTTTAAAGCTAACTCGGGATCGGTAAAGGCTAGAACGAGTTATATAGCTAGTGTCTCCGAGTCTTCGAAGACTAGTATACCTTATAAGACTTTACGTAGTTTGCTATATATTTAGTTATTACTTTTTATCGAAACTTTCGTTTAATAAATATTAACGTACGTCTTTTTTTAAAATATCTTACTTTTAAAGTATTATAGTATGTTTCGAGGATAGCTTACCGTAACGTAGCCTTTTTTAGTGCGTAGACTAAACCGTTTTTACGGAGTAGTCTATTTATATTAATAGACTAAGTTTTTTAATTAAAAGCTTTGTTTATCCGTAATATCGTCGGCTAACTAATTATCGGAATATAAAGACGTATCCCCGTAACTACGGTACGTACCGTTTTTTAATACTCGAAGTCTGCTTTTTAAACGTTCTTAATTAAAGAGCGAAGGTCTTTAAACAACCTTAAGATATTAAAAGAATTTATAGCTATAATAATAGCCGTAACTTAAGTAAGTAGTATTTACTTAAAATATCTTTTTTAACGAGTCTTATACTTTTTACTTTTTACGTTTAAAAAGCCGGTTATATTAACGACCGTATCGCCTTTATTACTTTATAATACTATAATAACCGTTATTAACACCTAAGTATCGTAAACTTTTCTAAACTATAAAGAATCTTTATAAATCCCCCGTTTTATCCTTCGAATTAACGTAGCCTATATAACGTTAAGCTTACGTTTTAAGTTTAATAATATCGTATTAAAGTCTATCTTTTATTTAAAGTCGGGCCTTCGCGAAGCACCGTTTATAAAGTTAATAAATCTTAGTTTATATTTAACTTAAAATTTAAACGGTGTAAGCTTTATTATTTAATAAGCTTATCGGCCGTTAAGTTTAGTTTACGTCGTAATTAACTAAAGGTTTTTATAATCGGTTAATACTTTTACCGATTACGACGTACTATTAAAGTAATAACGTTATTCTTTAAAGGAGGCTATAATAACGAATATTTTTTTATCGGAAGTATTATAGTTAAGCTTAGCTTTTTTAAACTTTTTAGACTAAAAAACGATTAAATGTTACCGGCTTTTAAAAAGCTATAACAAGATTCCCGCTATCGTAAAGTTTAACGCGTCTATCTTAATTTAATAAAAAAGACTAAAGTCGTAATGTTTTAAGAAAAGAGTTAATACGAAAACGTCTTTTAAAAAGTTAAATATTTATTTTTCTTATAGTCTTTAAATAACGTTCCCCGGCTTCTTTCCCTTCACTAAACTTTTAAGCAAAGCGTTAAGAAGAAAAGCTATCCCCGTATAATACTTAATAAAACGACGATAAAAGTTATAAAAGCTTAAAAAGACTTAAACGTTATAATAAGTCTTAAAGACGGGCTACTCTTAAATAGTAACGATACGTTTAAAGTTTATAAAAATTCCTTAAAAAGTAACGATATAACCTAAAAACTCTACGGTTTCCTAAAAGAAAGCACACTTTTTAAGACTAACGTAAAGCTTAAACTTATTTAGTCGTTTTAAGACTTGTTTAACGTATTCCTCGTGCTCTTTTCGGGTCTTAGAATAAATTAAAATATCGTTTATATAAGCTACGTACGATAAGTCGAGTAAGCTTTATAAAGCCGTATAGATATACGTTTAAAACGTAGTAAAAGTATTGGTTAAGCTAAATAATATAACGGTATATTTATAATAATTATATCTCGTCTTAAACGTAGTCTTTTACTTATTTCTTTTTATAATATAAAGGCGATAGTAAGTATTTTTAATATTTATTTTAATAAAATACTTAACGCTTTAGACTTTAAGTATTAAGTCGTTAATTAAAAATAATATATAACGGTTTTTAATTATAATACGGTTTAAGCTTCGGTAATTAATATATAATCGTAACGAGTTATCCGACTTTAATATAAAAAAAATCGGGGCGTTTATAAAGCTTTTAAATTCCCGGATTTATTTTTTCTTTAAAGTTTCTTTAAAGTAGTTTTATAAGACTAAAAGTTTCTTTAACGAGAAAAAGTAGATTATACTATATAATAACTATATACTAAGTATTAAATTAATATAATAGTCGGCTATAAAATAAAGTAATAAAGAATCCGTTTTATTAATATCGAATATATAAAAATATACGTAAAATTCCTATAAAATCTATAAATAAACTACGGATAGTTTCTCGAATTAGCTTTTAAAGCTTAAGACTTTAATTAAGACTATTATATATACTCGTATACTTTATAAAATTTCCCGCGTAAACTACCGGGGTTTTAATAAAGTAATGTCTTATTATTTTAAAGGGAAATGTTATAAAAAATCGCTCGGTATAAAGTTAACTCTTATCTCTATTAACCTCGGCATTTTTAAAAGTATAAAATAGTCGGTAAGTAATCAAGTTACTACCGTATAAATTCTTATAATATCCCTTTAACGGCCTCGGCTGTTTTATAGCTTAAAAAAAACTTTTTAAGACTTATACGTCTTTACGGGAATTTGTTTAATCTCGTTAACGTTTAACGGCGATAGCTTGTTTTTCTTTAAAAAGTTAACGCGGGCGAATTCGATTTTTACGATATCGACTTTTATATATATATCGAAGCTTACTAAGATTATAATATCGCGGTAGCCTCGGAGCTTGTTTATTATTATAAACGTTGCCGTAATAAAGATTAATAAAGGCGGCTTTAAGTTAATAATATTTAAGCCGCTTTCTTTTTTCTTTTATTTTTATTTTATAAGATTATCTTTAACGTTTTTTTTTATTTAATAGATATAATATTAACGGCCGGCGGTTTATTAATAGTTAAGTTACGGTAAGTAGTTTTATAATATCTTTTCTTACTATAATAAAAGTAAGTAATATTAAATAAGTTTACGGTAGTTAGTTTACTATATTCGTTTTTATTACTCTTTTCTTTATTTTTATCTTTACGGTTACTTTTAAAGTTTTTTATAAAACCTTTAAAACCGTTAACGTTTTAGTTTTACGCCGTCTTACGGTCTTTATAAAATTAACTTTAATTATTAAACGCGCTTCTTTTCACGGAACGGTAGATTACGTCGGCCTTTTCGACTACTTTTTATAAAGAAGAGCGGGAAGATAAGCTTATAATAAATAATTAAGTCTATAGTTTAAGCTTAAAAGCTACGAAAAATCTACTTACTTTAAAAGCTTTTAATAACTAAAGCATTTTGCTTTTTAAAGTACGGAAGTAGCTTCTTAACTTTTAAGGCTAAAAGATGTTAAAAAGAAGAACGAAGTATTACGAGATCGTAGTTAATTACGTATTTTTAACTTTTAGTTTAACTTAGTTTAACTATATAGTAAAGGCTATTTAAAATTTATAAGCCGTAGCTTTCTTTACCGGCTTTAAGTTAATTAAATAACTATTTTATTAATTTCGCGCCTCGTCTTTAAATATATAAACTACTACGTTTACTTTAAAGTCTTTAAATTTATAACGGAAAGGAGTTATTTAAAAATAGTCTTTTACTTAACGTTTTTAAACGTCTTTCTTTTTATAAATCGTTAATAACTTAAGCTTAAGAGAAAACGGAAAGTAACGATCGCGACGACGGTTAAATCTTTTAAAAAGATTACTTATATTAAATCTTTTAACCTCTTTTACGTCGAAGTTATTAAAGTCGTTAATTTAACTTACGCCGACTTAAACGCTCGTCGTAAGTAAAATAATTAAATCTTTTCCCGCCGGGGGTATAACGTCTTTCGGCGGGAATAAATGTTTTATTATCGTATTTAAAAAATTATCGCTTCTTTTACGCCGGACGGCTTCCGTTACTACTTAACGTTAAAGTCGTTTAATAATATTTTAAATCGATTAAAGGATTAATTCGGTCGGAAAAGCTTTAAAGGCTTTACGGAAATTCCTTTAAAAGTCTTCCGTAACGACGCTCGCTTAAGTTAATCGAGTATCGACTTCTAAAGACTCGTTACGGCCCGTTTAAACGAGGCTTAAAGTCTAGGTCGATAGCCCGGCGTTTACCGCCGGGACCGTGCTATTCGAACGGGTAGTAACTATCTTATATTGTTTTAATAAGGTATAATAGATAGATTAGAATTGTAAAGGTTAATTAAAGATTATATACTAAAGTAATAATCGATAGTTACTAATTAATTTTTAAAAATAAGTATCGATATATATAAAGTTTAATCTATGCTTTTTACTTTTCGAATAGCCGGCTAGATAGATATATATATTTAAGTCTATAAGATCCCCGTAATATACTAAAGGCATTTACGTAACTAGTTATTTATCTATTTATTTACGTAACGTAAAGTGTAATTTAACGCTGGCTTTACGGTTAGCGCTGCCTTAGCCTTCGACGAGCCTCGGGGGTTCCTCGGGGCTGACTTAATTTAGCTAAGGGGGCGCGACGTTAGTTTAACTATAAGTAAACCCCGTAAATTTACCGGGGACTCCCTTAGCTTAGTTATCGTGCTATAATAACTTAGCTATTTTATAAAAGAGTTAATTAACCGTCTTTACTAAGTATAAGTATACCGTCGTTAAATTTTAAGTTTTTATCGATAATAAAAGTATTACGAGGCTTCGTAAAAAAGCTAGCTTTATCGAAAGCGCGTTGCTTTAAAGTAATAAAAGCTTTATTAATTAAAATAAAAATATCGTCCGTTTATAGTCTTACTAACTTAAATATATTTTTTTTACGTACTATAAGATATATATCGTACGTCGACGGTGTTATACTAAGATTACGAATATAGTGTTTAATATAAGTAACAAACTAATAATTGCTTACCTTAAAGACGCCGTATAAAAGCTTAAAAATATATAAGATTTCGTTATTAAAAAAAGCGAGGATGTCGCGTACCGCGCGGTTCGGATTAATATAAATATCGCGTTAAAGAAAGGTAGAAGCTTAAATATAAGCTTATGAGATATCGCGTAATAGTAGCTTTAGACTTTTATTACTTATTTTATACGCGGCGATAAAAAGTAATAAACGTTGACTTATTCTTTAAATAGTCGGCGATTAAGTAAGGATTACCGCCTTGCTAACGTTATTATATACTTAGACGATAAATTTACTTTTCTTTATAGCTTAAGTAGTGCTTATATACTTAATTTTATCGATAAATCGCTCGTTAAAAAGTCGTATACCGTTAAAAAGATTAATACGTAATATAAGTACGAAAACATTTTTTTTTAATAATCCGAAGATTTTTATACGTCGTAAGACGTTATAGTTAAGTAGTAGTATAAGTAATGTTAATTAAATTATTACTATATTATTATAAATAATTATAAAAACCGAATTTAATAATAGCTTACAGCCCGTAATACCGTCTAATACAAAGCTTTAACCGGTAGCTTACTTTATTAGTCGACCGCGATAACGTTTAGTCTGTTTTTATACTATAACGGCAATCTCCTCCTCCGGAAGCTCGGACTTAAAAATACGTATAAATATCGACCGAAACGTGCTTACTACGCCATTACCGAGGTCTACTATAATGTCTTTATCTTTTATAACGCGTACTTTATAAAGTCCCTTTTACTTTTTCGTCGTCGCCGTTTTGCTAAAGCCGATCGACGAGCGTTATACTTTTGTTTATTTATTTACTTTTAGCTTCTCCGCCGCCGGGCCGTTACGTTAAGTAAGTGCCTCCGTAATTCGACGTTCGGAATAATGCTTTTTTAACTTTTTCGTAGCGGTTTTAATAGTAACGGCACGTCGGGTAATTATCGGAGACGGGGATAAGTTCTTAGTTAGTCGAGGGTAAGTATTAAAGACTAGTAAGGTAAGTACGATACCGCCCGGGCTTACTGTATTATTAATAGCTTTAACGGTTATTTAAAGCGATGTATTTACCGTTATTTTTAAAGCTTTTTTCCGGATAATTTTATACGTTCGTTTAAGTATTTTATAATAGCGTTTTACTTTACCGACGTTATAATAAGCTTTAGTCGGTACCGGCTTAGTCTTAAACCCGAGTAAAGCGGCGTTAAATTAAAACTTTTAACTAATGAAGTATATATTTTAATTATATACGATAAAATCGAAAAGACCGGCGTAAGTGTCGATTTATATTTCCCGTAACTTATTTTATACGTGTTATATAGTTAGGTTTATTAATTATCGTATAGCTATAAAATTAATGCTTTAATCTACGATATAAATATATAATATACCGTCGATATATATAATATTAACTACGATAGTCCCGTTAAAGACTATATCGTTCTCCTTACGTAAATTAAACTTAAAACGTCGGGGGGGACCTTAGTAAAGCTAATATTTATAATAAAAGTCGCGAATTCGTTATAGCTCTTTACGATTTATTTCTTTAATGCCTACTTTTATTAAAAGTTTATACAATCTTTTTACAGAGGGATGACCGAATCGACGATGTATACGTTTAAGCTTTATAATAGTATAGAAGCTTTAAGCGGTACGGGGGTAAGTTATTTCTTTAATAGTAAAAAAGACATAGCCGAAACGACGAATCACCGGCGTCTCTCCGCGGGGTAACACTATTATATTACGTATATTATCGAAGTAATTATATAAACGGTTAATATCTTTAAAAGATATTAAAAAAAAAGTGTCGACGGGAAGTATATAAAAAGTGATGATGCCGATGGGTGTTTTGACTATTACGGAGCCTATCGACGTAGTGTTTTTTATATCACTAAATCTTACTATAATGTTTTTACCTTTTTATATGTTTATTTAGATCTCCGGCCGTAGCTTACGGAGAGCTATTAGTTAAGGATTGTTGTAAGTAAAGAATATAGCCGTATCGGTATCGACGATAAAGTCTATAAATATATTAGCTTCGTACCGAAAAGTCGTCGATACTATCTATATAAATAAAGTAAAGGAAGTCGGGGCTAACTCCGAGGTATACGGTATAGTCGTTAGTGTAGAAGGTCGGGGGGAAGAAAGAGACGTTATAAACGTTATAAATATCTTACTATAGTCGTCGTCTTTTTCGTCTTCTTTTTCTTTTTTTAGTTTATAAATAAAACTATCGTAAAAATCTTTAATATCTTTAGTATACTACTACTCCGCGTCTTTAATAACAATAAAGTATTAAACTATCGACTTAAAGAACTTCTTATACTACGAGCGTTTATAAGCGTCTTTCTTAGCTTACGTATAGTTATTTTAACGGCATCCCTCCTTTTTATAAAAGTAACACTTGCTTTACAACTTACTAAAAGCCTTACCGTAATACGCCGCTAACCTTTCTTACGAAGCTTATTAGCACTTGCCGAACGTTTATTCCCGCTACCGCCGGTTAAAAGTATGTGTCTTTGTTTAAAAAAGTTATTTATAAAACGTTAACGTAAAGTAGCTTAAGTAGGTTAGTATTAAAAAGTTACGTCGTAGTCTTATTACTAGTTAAAAGAAGTATCGAATAAGCGACGGGGATCCGTAAATTAAATGCCCGTATTATAGGTAGAGTAGACCGGTACTAACCGCCGTAAAAAGCGCTATATAACATTGCCGAAATCGTACGGAGATATAAAGTCCTTCAGCATCTCGGGTCTTTTTACTTTAGCCGTCGTAAGTAATATATAAAAGTTATTCTATTTATTTAGCTTTACTTAACGACTTTAAAAAAGTCTATCGATAGCCGATAGTAAGACTTTTTCTCGTAGCTTATCGTTAAAGGTTTATAAAGTAAATCTTTTAAACATACGATTACTGTCATAGCACGATGACTAGGCTAAAGGAGTCTCCGGTAAATCTACGGGGTTTACTTATAGCTAGACTAGCGTCGCGCCCTTTTAGCTAGATTGAGTCAGCCCCGGGGAACCCCCGGGGCTCGTCGAGAGCCAGGGCTGCGTTAGCCGTAAAGCCAGCGCCAGATTACACTTTACGTTACGTAAGCAGTTAAATAAATAACTAGTTACGTAAATGCCCTTAGCACACTACGGGGATCCTATAGACTTAAATATATATATCGGTCTAGCCGGTTATCCGAAAGGTAGAGGGCATAGATTAGACTTTATATACATCGATACCTACTTTTAAGAATTAATTAGTAACTATCGACTATTGCCTTAATGTATAATCTTTAATTAACCTTTATAATTTTAATTTATCTTTTATATCTTATCGAGATAATATAAGATAGTCGTTACCCGTTCGAATAGCACGGCCTTAGCGGTAAGCGCCGGGCTATCGACTTAGACTTTAGGCCCCGTTTAAGCGGGCCGTAGCGAGTTTTTAAAAGGCGATACTCGATTAATTTAAGCGAGCGTCGTTATAGAGGACTCTTAAAGGAATCCTCGTAAAGCCTTTAAAGCTTCCCCGACCGAATTAATCTTTTAATCGATTTAAGACACTATTAAACGACTTTAACGTTAGGTAGTAGCGGAAGCCGTCCGGCGTGAGAGGAACGATAATTTCTTAGATACGATAATAAAGCACTTATTCCCGCCGGAAGACGCTATACTTTCGGAGGGAAGAGATTTAACTACTTTACTTACAACGAACGCTTAGGTCGGTATAAGTTAAACTAACGACTTTAACAACTCCGACGTAAAAAAGGTTAAAAAATCCGGCATAAACAGTCTTTTTAAAAGATTTAACCGCCGTCGCGATCGTTACTTTCCGTTCTCTTTTAAACTTAAGTTATTAACGACTTATAAAAAGAAAGACGTTTAAAAGCGTTAAGTAAAAGACTACTTTTAAGTAGCTCCCTTTCGTTATAAATTTAAAAACTTTAAAATAAACGCGGCAGTTTACGTACTTAAAGACGAGGCGCGGGATTAATAAGATAGTTACTTAACTAACTTAAAGCCGGTAGAAAAAGCTACGGCTTATAAATTTTAAATAGCTTTTATTATATAGCTAGACTAAGTTAAGCTAGAAGTTAAAGATGCGTAATTAACTACGATCTCGTAGTACCTCGCTCCTTTTTTTAACATCCTTTAGCTTTAAAAGCTAAAAAGCTACTTCCGTACTTTAAAGAATAAGATGCCTTAGTTACTAAAAGCTTTTAAAGTAAACAGATTTTTCGTAGCCTTTAAGCTTAAGTTATAAACTTAATTATCTATTATAGGCCTATCTTCCCGTTCTTCCTTACAAAAAGTAGTCGAAAAGGCCGATATAATCTATCGTTCCGCAAAAAAAAGCGCGCTTAATAACTAAAGTTAGTCCCGTAAAGACCGTAAAACGGCGTAAAACTAAAACGTTAACGGCTCCGGAGGTTCCGCGGGGAATTTTAGGGGTAACCGTAAAGATAAAGATAAAAGGAAAAGTAATAAGAACGAGCGTAGTAAGCTAGCTACCGTAAACTTATTTAATATTACCTACTTCTACTATAATAAAAAAAGACACTATAAAACTACTTACCGTAACCTAGCCGTTAATAAGCCGCCGGCCGTTAATATTATATCTATTAAATAAAAAAAGACGTCGGAGACAACCTCGTAAAATAAAGGCAAAGGAAAAAAAAAGGCGGCTTAAATACTACTAACTTAAAGTCGCCCTCGTTAGTCTTTATTACGACAACGTTTATAATAATAAATAAGCTTCGAGGCTATCGCGATGCTATAATCTCGGTAAGCTTCGATATATACGTAGAAGTCGACATCGTAGAGATCGAATTCGCCCGCACTAACTCTTTAAAAAAAAGTAAGCTATCGCCGCTAAACGTTAACGAAATTAAATAGATTCCCGCGAAGACGTATAAGTCTTAAGAAATTCCCTTTAAGCTATAAGACAGCCGAGGCCGCTAAAGAGATATTACGAGGATTTATACGGCAGTAATCTGATTACTTACCGATTGTTTTATGCTTTTAAGGATGCCGGGGCTAGCGGAGATAAAAGTTAACCTTACGTTAAGCGACTCCTTATAGTATTTCTTTTTAAAACGATAAGATATTACTTTATTAAAACTTCGGTAGTTTACGCGGGAGATTTTATAAGGTATACGAGTATATATAATAGTCTTAACTAAGGTTTTAAGCCTCGAGGGTTAACTTAAGAAATTATCTGTAGTTTACTTATAAATTTTACGGGAATTTTACGTATACTTTTATATATTCGATACTAAAAAAACGGATCCTTTACTATCTTATTTTATAACCGACTACCGTATTAACTTAGTGCCTAATATATAGCTACTACACGGTATAATCTACCCGCTTTCGTTAAAAGAACTTTTAGTCTTATAAGACTACCTTAAAGAGGCTTTAAAGAAAGGATAAATCTAAGAATCTAAAAGCTTTACGGGCGCCCCGATCTTTTTTATACTAAAGTCGGACGGCTTATTACGACTATATATTAATTACTAAAGCTTAAACCGTATTACGATTAAGAACCGTTATATATTGCCTTTAATTAACGATTTAATGCTTAAAGTCTAAGGCGTTAAGTATTTTATTAAAATAAATATTAAAGATGCTTACTATCGTTTTCGTATTGTAAAAAAAGATAAGTAAAAAACTACGTTTAAGACGAGATATAGTTATTATAAGTATACCGTTATATTATTTAGCTTAACTAATGCTTTTACTACGTTTTAAGCGTACATTTATACGGCTTTATAAGGCTTACTCGACTTATCGTACGTAGCTTATATAAACGACATTTTAATTTACTTTAAAACCTGAAAAGAATATAAGGAATACGTTAAGCAAGTCTTAAAACGACTAAATAAGTTTAAGCTTTACGTTAATTTTAAAAAGTACGCTTTCTTTTAAGAAATTATAAAGTTTTTAAGTTATATCGTTACTCCTTAAGGAATCTTTATAAACTTTAAACGTATCGTTACTATTTAAAAGTAGCCCGTCTTTAAAACTTACTACAACGTCTAAGTCTTCTTAAGCTTTTATAACTTTTACCGCCGTTTTATTAAGCATTATATAGAAATAGCTTTTCTTTTTAACGCTTTACTTAAGAGCTTAATAAAGGGAAAGAAGCCGGGGAACGTTATTTAAAGACTATAGGAAGAATAAGTATTCAACTTCTTAAAAGACGCCTTCGTATTAACTCTTCTTTTAAGATATTACGACTTTAGTCTCCCTTACCGGGTTAAGATAAACGCGTTAGACTTTACGATAGCGGGAATTTTATTATAGCTCTTTAAAGGCCGGTAATACTTAATCGCGTTTTAGTTTAAGAAGTTTAAAAAAGCTAAGCTTAACTATAGTACTTTTAATAAAAAGATGTTCGTTATTATAGCCTCCTTTAAAAAATAGCGTTATTACTTTAATAATACGCCGTAGTCGGTAAAAGTATTAACCGATTATAAAAACCTTTAGTTAATTACGACGTAAACTAAGCTTAGCGGCCGATAAGCCCGTTAAATAATAAAGCTTATACCGTTTAAATTTTAAGTTAAGTATAGGCCGGGATTTACTAACCTTACGGACGGTGCCTCGCGGAGGCCCGACTTTGAGTAAAAGATAGACTTTAGTGTTATACTGCTAAACTTAAAACGTAAGCTTAACGTTATATAGGCTACGTTAACTCGGGGGATAATACGGGGGATTTACGAGGATTCTTTATAATTTAAAAAAGTCTACGATACTTAAGTATTAGTAGCGGTTACTATAGTATTATAAAGTAGTGAGAACGATATTATCGTTAGTATAACCGGCTTTTTAAACGTAAGAAGTAAGAAATATAAGACTCGTTAAAGGGGATATTTTAAGTAAGTACTACTTATTTAAGTTACGGCTATTATTATAGTTATAGATTCTTTTAATATTTTAAGATTATTTAATAACTTTCGTTTCTTAATTAAAAGCGTTTAAAAAGCAGACTTTAAGTATTAAAAGACGGTGCGTACCGTAGTTACGAAGATACGTTTTTATATTCCGGTAATTAATTAACCGACGATATTACGGATAAATAAAGCTTTTAATTAAAAGACTTAGTTTATTAATATAAATAAGTTGCTCCGTAAAGACGGCTTAGTCTATATACTAAAAAAGGCTACGTTACGGCAAGCTATCTTCGAAGCATACTATAATACCTTAAAAGTAAGACATTTTAAAAAAAGACGTACGTTAGTATTTATTAAACGAAAGTTTCGATAAAAAGCAATAGCTAGATATATAGCGGACTACGTAAGGTTTTATAAAGTATGCTAATCCTCGAAGACTCGGAGACACTAACTATATAACTTGCTCTAGCCTCTACCGATCCCGAGTCAGCCTTAAGAAGAAATCTCGATAGACTTTATTACGGGCCTTCCCCCGGTATTTAACGGGGATAAGGAGGACGATGTTATCTTAGTTGTAGTCGATAGACTGATTAAGTATTGCTTATTTTTATTAACGTTAATTACGTTGAAAGCGTCGGAACTAGTAAACTTATTAATAAAAAAGGTGTTAAATAAGTACGGGCCTTTAAAAGGAATTGTCTCCGATCGGGGTCTCGTCTTTACGAATAGTTACTAAAATAAGTTTTGCTTTTAGCTATAAGTAAAAAAGAGACTATCGACGGTATTTTATTTATAAATAAATAAATAGATAGAAAGAATAAACTAAGTACTTAAACAATACTTACGTAGCTTTATATAAAATAATTAAGCTATATAAACAGCTCTCTTCCCGACGGTATAGTTTATTATCAATAATACTTTTAACTTTTTTACTAACTTAATATTTAACGAAATACTTATAAGCTATTTACTTACTTTTACTATAGTCGTTAAGGACGGCTTTTACGTAAAAAAGGTACCGGCCGTTAGTTAACGGATTTAAAAGCTATAAGCCTTTAAAGAAAAAGCTAAGAAACGTTTATAGTCCGTTTAAAAAAGCTAAAAGAAGTATTATAATAAAAAGTATAAAGTAATAAAGTTTTAAAAAAAAGATTAAGTTATACTATTTACTCGGAACTTTAAGTTAAAAGTATAACATAAAAAACTAGCCTTTAAGTTTATCGGGCTTTTTATAATACTTAAACGTATAAGTAAATAAACGTATAAGCTAGCCTTCTTTAATTAATACGACCGGCTATATAATATCTTTTTAGTCACTTTACTAAAATAATATTAAGCTCGCTAAAGAAAGGCAAAAAAATCCTTAAAGAACCTTTAAATATTAAACCTTAAAGACGATCTTAAATAATAAAAAGTAAAGAAAATTTACGATAAGAAAATAGTAAAAAAAGAAGTCTTATACTTAATTTAATAAAAAAGATAGCCCTTAAAATATAATTAATAAGTAAACGAAAATAACATTTACGCGTTAAACTTATTAATAAATTACGAAAAAAAAAGTAATAAAAAAACTAAACGTAGTAAAGCTTAAATTTCTTAAGCTAAAACCCGAGCTAGCTTTATATTAAAAACGTCTACCTCCTCCTCGTCTAAACGCGCTTCGACGTACTCGCGTACGGCTTATATAATAACTACTACTTAAGCTTTTATAGCCGCGAACCCGGAGTCCTCCGGCTATAAACGTAGTAAATACGAACGACTTAGTAAAGCCGGGGCTAAAACGGCCCGCGCAACCTCGACTATATTAATATAAGCTACTTCTTTTTTTTATAATCCGCTATTAGTAAATAAGTAGTTAACGAAACTAAAAATATTACTTACTAAGTTAGCCCGAAGCCCCGTTAAGCTATAAACGCGGCGGTAGCTATCTATAATTAAAGTTACGGCGCGGTAATACTTATAAAGGCCTTCGGCCAGACTATCGTTTAGAGCGAGGTCGACGCGAGTAGCGGTAGCCGCCGCTATTAATTAGAAAACGTATAAGTCACCGGTTAAAAAGCCGGGGACTAAACGGTAGTTGCTTTTTTTACGGTAAAACCGGTAGAAATACCGTACGGAGCTAACGAAGAATTCGTATTTAAGTAGTTTTAAGAATAGCTTTAGTACCGTTAAGGTACGGAAGTAACGAGCGTAAGGTAATGTTTATAAAGGCTACGATAATAATAACGTATTATAAACTATAAAAAGCATTATTATAGCCGGGCTAATAACTAAGGTAAGCGTAAACGTATTAAAACTACCGTCGGACTCCGATAATAAAAAGCTACCGGTAGCTGCTACCGTCGTGTCTTTACTATCGGATAAAAAAGTAAAAAACGGCGTAAAATCGTCGCCGTTATAATCGGCTTCGTCTTAAAGTATAACGTTATTATCGCTATTACTATTAAAAGAAATCGAGTCCCTTTCATCGGACTCCGTTATTACTACGTCCTCCTCGTCTAATTCTTCCTCTTTTATCCTTTCATTACTACTATCGGCTACTCCCGACCGGGCTTTAAAGTCTATAGATATACCTCTAAAGTAAGCCTCCTCCGACGAATTAACGGAGTCTCCCTCCCTATTAGCCGGGGCTAAAGCTAGGCTATTAAAAGAGGCGATAAAGGTCTTAACCCCGTCGTCTTAATTAGCTACCCCGAAGGCAGTCGCTTCCTTCTCCGAAAGCTTAATCGCGAACGCTATCTCCTTTTTTAAGCGGGCGGACTCGCGAGTAACGAGTCGCGCCGCGGCGCGTTTTTTTTTAAGACTAGGCTGTTTAGTTAGTTATTATAGAGAATTTAAAAGGATATTATTAAAGCTTACTATTATATTATTAAGGCTATAGATTGTAATACTAAAAATATTAATAATAATTAAAAGAAAAGAAGTAAGAAAAAACCTTAAGGCCGTAAACGTTAAAAACGACGACTTTTTTTTAGCTATATTAATTATCGAGGTAGTCGGCGTAAATCTCGGCTAGACGTAAATTTACTCTACTCTCTCCTTTAGTTTACCTTTACGTTAATCTATTAATTAATAAACATTACTTACACCTTATATAAAACAAAAATTCACTATAAAATTTATAGTATCTCCCTTACTTTATTAATTTATATTTTCTTCTCTAAAAGGTTTTTATTTTTATTTAATTGCTAAAGATTTGTTTATAAAAGTTTACTTTAAGCTTTATTTATTTCCTCCTACATCTTACCTTATAAAACGTCGGAACGACACCTATTAAAAGAAAGATAGTTGTCATAGCACGATAACTAAACTAAAGGAGTCCTTAGTAAATCTACGGGGTTTACTTATAGCTAGACCAGCGTCGCGCCCCCTTAGCTAAATTAAGTCAGCCCCGAGAAACCCCCGGGGCTCGTCGAAGGCTAAGGCTACGCTAGCCGTAAGGCTAGCGTTAGATTATACTTTACGTTACGTAAGTAATTAAACAGATAACTAGTCACGTAAATGCCCCTAGCACACTACGGGGATCCTATAGACTTAAATATATATATCGGTCCAGCCGGCTATCCGAAAGATAGAGGGCATAGATTAGACTTTGTATATATCGACACCTACTTTTGAGAATTAATTAGTGACTATCGACTATTGCCTTAGTGTATAATCTTTAATTAACCTTTATAATTACGAACTACTTTTAAGTACGAAAGTATTTTACTTTTTACGATAGTTTCGGCTACGCCTCGAATTATATAAATGTCTCGGTTAAACGTCTCTTTTACGTAAACTCCGCGCCGGAGTATAACATCGCGTAGCTTTATCGTATATTTTAAACCTACGTCGACGTAATATTAAAACGTTTATCTTTTAAACACGCTTTAAAAGATATTTATTAAATCTTTATTATACGTCGTAGTAAAGTTAATCCGTTTTATAAAAGTACGGTACTTTTTTTATTTACGTACCGATTTACCGGCCTTTTTTTTATTATCTTTAAAATTTTCTCTTTCCGAAACCGCCTTAAAGACTACCTCTAAAACAGTCTTTAATTATAATTATACTTTTTAATTACTTATTATCGAAGTAAGACCTCTTTTCTTTATTTTCCTTTAAGTTTTAAAGGCCTAATAACTAATACTAAGTCTTTAGTCTCTAAATTACAATTATCGAGACTATCAGAATCGTTATTTCCGGAATCACTCAAATCACTTATTTATTTCTATAAAACAACGTAGTACAATAATCCAGACGCCACATGCACGTAGAAGTGTATGTTCTGTCCTTTAATCTATGTGCTGGTGTTGTTCTAAATGTCTGTCTAAAAAGTGTTAAAAGGGAGTAAAAGTTGAGGCTCCAAAAGTAGCGATAAGTGAAGGTAAAAACTTAGACGTGGTCCGTGCGCAAGGGTTTTGTGGCCCGTGCGTTGTGGCTTAGTGATGTAAACGTGGCTTGATAGCTTACCGCCTTACTGAGTTATTTTGTTAACCGATACGTTGTTTTATTAAGGATATATTAAATATATAGCTATTATTATTAAAAACTACTAAGTTTACGTATAATAATATACGGAACGAGTTTATCGAAAGCTCTCCTTATTAAATATTAATAAGATATACTCCGGACTTTAATATAAGCGCCGCGGACAGCGCTTTTAAAGGAGGGGTGCTAGCAGTAAAAAACAGAATCGATAGACTAGTACGGGTTCGAGAAACTACTAAGAAACATATAACTAAAGTTTAATTAATATAAAAAAAATATACGGATTAAAAGAAAATCCCGATAAAATTCTTATAAAAAGACCGCGTCTTGCTATTAATAACGAATCTAAGATTAAAAAAATACCTACGTAAGCTTACGTTACGATTTATCGGACTATTTAAGATTTTATAAAAAGTCGGTCGATAAGTATATAAATTAGTACTCCCCGATTAATATTAAAAATTATATAATATGTTTTCAGTGACTAAGTTAAAGCTTTAAAAAGGAACGTTATAAAAGTCTATACTAATACTTACTTTAAATAAAGACTTAGAACTTTATAAAGTAAAGGAGATCGTAAAAAAAAAAAGAATTTTTTTAAAAGTTTATTACTTAGTAAAGTAAGTAAGGTAGCTACTAGAATATAACTAATAAATTTTTAAAGGAAACATTAATACTAAAAAAACAATTAAAAGCTACGAAAAGAAATTATTAAAAAATAAAAAGTTAAAGTAGTATTAAACTAAATAAAAATATATAAATTAAACAAATAAATAAATTACCGAAATAAATTAAGTAAAAAAAATACTAAAAGATTCCTATTCCTCGTCTTAGATATAGTCGTTAACGGCTAGAAAAAACTTAAATAAAATAATCTATACTTTAAAGTAAAAAAGGTTACCGGGTTCTTAACGGGGCAGGGTAAAAACGTTAATAAACAAGCCGCTTATACGGAGTATTACGCGTTACTAATATATAGCGGCGTAGTATTATTTCTAAGCGTTAAAAGTTAAGCTTTTATTAATACCGTAGATCTTTATATACTTCTCAGCTACGCGTTATAAGCTACGATTAGCCTTTAAAACAACTAAGCGTAAGCTACGGCGAGTCCGGGCAGAATCGGCGTATTAGTTAGTATAAAGCTGCTCGATTTAACGTACGAAGCGAAAGTAAACGTTAAAGTCGCTTATTAATATAATTAATAGCTAAGAACGGTTAACGAAGAATTAAAAATAAGAATAAAACAAGACTTACGGACCGATAGCTAGATTTAACGTACGTGTTGCTTTTATATTTAAAAAAGTTAACGACCGAGTTATATTTATAATAGAAATTTACGGGCTCGCGCGAAGAATTATTCCGTTATAGCTAGGCTCGGAAATAAGCTAGATACGGCTAAAAACGTTATACGCGAAGAACGTAAACGTATTAAAGGTTTTCTTTTTTATAGATAAAGAAATTCGAGGCAAAGCCTTCGACTTAATTAAACTAAAAAAAAAATAAGTCGTTAAAACTTACGGTAAAACTTTAAAAGCCGAGAAGTATAAAATCGTTTATAATAATATCGTTATTTATAAAATTAACCGTATTAAAATCGGCGAGAGAGTTTATAAAAACCTTTTAATTAAAGTCTTTATTTTTAAAATCATACTACTTTCCGGACTTTAAACTCTCCGCGGAAGCTTAACGAGTATAAAGCGACCGACGGCTTAATATAATACTTTAACGACGAGTAAAGAAATTAAAAGTAGCCGAAACGTTACTAGTTTACTAACCGCGTATAAAAATAAACGGGTCGGGAGTTTAAAAAAAACCTTAATTTTAAGTTTTAGTCGAAGCGGCCGAAAACTTAGCTTTATTTTAAGCTTTATTTTTAGCTTTATAAATTATTAAAACGGTAGTAATAGTAATTATAATAAAGTCGTTTAAGCTATCGTTATTTTTATTATTTTTCTCGTTATTATTAACGCTCCCCTTAAAGACGCCGACGGCGTTTTATAACACGCGTATAAAAAGATTTATAACGAGAGCCGTTTCGCTAAGAGTTTTTTTTAAAGTAAACACTAAGCGGCGAGAAGCTAGCTTAAAAATCTTATTAAAAGACGAAGAACTTATTTAACAAACGGCGGCGCGATGCTAAACGAAACTAGCGGCGCGATTCTTCTTTTAAGATACGAGAGAACCGCCGGAGCCGTAAAGGCTTCGATTTTTATTAACGCGGCTAAACTTTTAAGCAAAAAGCATTATAAAAAAACGGGTAAAAAAAAAGAAGTATAAAGAAATATAGTTAAAAAGGAAGAGAAAAAATAAAAAAAGGGAAAGGAAAATCCTTTTTTTTTATCTTAATAAAAACGTTACTATTTAGATTCCTTTTTTTTTATCTTAATAAAAACGTTATTATTTAGATTCCTTTTAACTTTATTTAATAAATAATAATAAATATTATTAAGGTTATTTTAACGTTTATATAATAAATATAGCTAAAATTATTAACATTTTATTAAAGTATATATTATAAAAAAAAAAAGCGACCGTTAAAAGTATCGATACTACCGTTTCGGGAAATACTAAAGGACTAATATAGTATACTAAGTTAAATTAATTAACTAATAATAAGTCGGGATTCTTTAAAAAACATAACTTAATAAAAGGTAAAAGACCTTACTAAGTTCTTTATATTTAATATAATTACCGGGGCGTAGGTCTATTCTTAAAGTCTTTAAAAAAGATTTATAATAACAAAAAGTAGCTCTTTTCCTTTTAAAAGTTTTAGTCTTACTATAAGTTTTCTTTTATAGTAGTTTTTACCGAAGACCTTTATTAAAGCTATTTCCGGTCGATTCGAGACGAACGACTATAAAAAAGGGATAATTATTATACCGACAAATCTTACCTTTATTAGTTACGAGACCCCGAAAAAAAGCTTGAGTCTTAAGACTGCCTTATAAACGGGTTAGTCAGCTACACAAAAACGACCCCGTAAGCCGACTATAAATTCGGTAAAGAGTTAGGCAAGTGCTTAAGCACGTAACTACTAAAAGATCTTAAAAGGATTACGTAAAGGGAGGCTTGACTTAATATCTAATCCTTACAATCGTTTAAATCTAGTAAGTCGTATAGACGTCTTTATTTAAAAGCTTAAGAGAAGGACTTTTATGTCGCTACCGAGAGAGGGGACGGAAGGGCCTAAACCTAGTCGACGGCGAGACGAGAGATAGAAAAGGAAGGGTGTCGCCTCGATCGATAGAGAGAGGGACACGCTTCAGACCTTTACTAATGCTATACCTACCTTCAAAAGATTATTACCGGATTCTTATTTAACCTATCTGTGACTGCTCGACTAAGCTCCCCCCTACTATAACATTACACATTACGTCGACGTAAGTTTAAAATATACGATAAAGCTATACGATGTTATACTCCGGCGCGGAGTTTACGTAAAAAAGACGTTTAATCGAGACATTTATATAATTCGAAACGTGGCCGAAACTATCGTAAAAAGTAAAATATTTTTATACTTAGAAATAATTCGTAATCGTATACTTAAAAGATTTACTTTATAAATTTTTAATAATAAGTTACGAGAAAGAGTCTTACTATCGGCTATCGATAGACTTTTTTAAAATCGTTAAGCAAAGTTAAATAAGTAAAATAACTTTTATATATTACTTATAATAATTAAAGTAAAAAGACTTAATATACTAAAAGACTTTATATCTTTATACGATTTTAGTAATGTTATATAACGTTTCTTATAACGTTTAATACCGGTCTACTTTACTTATAATACGGGTATTTAATTTACGAATCCCCGTCGTTTATTTAATACTTTTTTTAATTAGTAATAAAATTACGACGTAACTTTTTAATATTAATTTATTTAAGCTATTTTATATTAACGTTTTATAAACAACTTTTTTAAATAAAGATATATACTTTTAACCGGCGGTAATAAAAACAAACGTTCGGTAAGTATTAATAAGCTTCGTAAAAAAAATTAACGGCGTATTATAAACTAAGGCCTATCGGAGGTAAAAAAAAAAGAAAATAATACTATACTTAACGAAAAAGACTAGTTAAAGAAGATAAAGATTATTAAAAAAACCTATAATAAAAGCCTTAAGTATAAAAGTATTATAAACGAGATAAGCTTAAAGTATAAGTTTATAGCCTTCGTTTTAAAGTATTAAAAC
Source organism: Ophiostoma himal-ulmi (assembly GCA_029299165.1). Lineage (NCBI taxonomy): Eukaryota > Fungi > Ascomycota > Sordariomycetes > Ophiostomatales > Ophiostomataceae > Ophiostoma > Ophiostoma himal-ulmi. The sequence goes on from JANSME010000012.1 coordinate 375,241, forward strand.
GGCGGTCTTTATATTAACTACTTTTATAAAACGCTACTTATTATAATAATAAAAAGTAAAGCTTTCGACTACTACTAAGATCTCCGTATCGGTCTCGTCGATAACAAAGATTAAAAAATAGTAATAAATAATATAATTATACGGTTTAAATCTAAAGCACTTTAACGTCGTTATAATACGCGGTAGTCGATTATAATATTAAATAAGATTACTAAAAAGCACTTCGACGAGCCGACGTCTCAAATCGTAAAAAAGTTTTACGATAAAGCTATACGTATATAACGATACTTAATTAACGAACTAAAAGGCTTAACGGTTTTATATAGCCGTCTCGTAAATGCTTTTAAGGCTAATCCCGCTATATACATAACGATTAATTTTATCGTTAGTCGCGAAAAAAACATTAATGTTATAATAATAACGTTATAAAAAAAGGTTATTATATACGAACGTTATAAAGTAATATTAATATAGAAGTCTCGTAATAACTATATTATTACCGCACCGGCGACTACTTACTATACTAACCGTATATACTAACGTAAAAACATTAACAATTACGGTAAGGCTTTTAATAAATTATAAAGCAAGTATTACTTTTATAAAAAGGAGGGATGCCGTTAAAATAACTATACGTAAGCTAAGAAAGACGTTTATAAACGTTTATAGTATAAAAAGTTTTTTAAGTCGATAGCTTAATACTTTATCGTTATTAAAAACGCGGAGTAATAATATACTAAAGATATTAAAGACTTTTACGATAGTCTTATTTATAAGTTAAAAGGAGAAGGAGAAGACGAAAAAGACGACGACTATAATAAAATATTTATAACGTTTATAACGTCTTTTTCTTCTTCTCGACCTTTTATATTAACGACTATACCGTATACTTTAAAATTAACCCCGACTTCCTTTATTTTATTTATATAAATAGTATCGGCGACCTCTCGATACGGAGTTAATATATTTATAAGCTTTATTATCGATACCGGTACGGCTATATTTTTTACTTACGGTAATCTTTAACTAATAGCTTTCCGTAAGTTACGGCCGGAAATTTAAATAAACATATAAAAAAGTAAAGGCATTATAATAAGATTTAGTAATATAAAAAACACTACGTCGGTAAGCTCCGTAATAATTAAAACACTTATCGGCATTATTACTTTTTATATACTTTCCGTCGACATCTCTTTCTTAATATCTTTTAAAAACATTAACCGTTTACGTAGTTACTTTAATAATATACGTAATATAATAATATTACCCCGCGGAGAGACGCCGGTAATCCGTCGTTTCGGCTATGCCTTTTTTACTATTAAAGAAATGACTTACCCCCGTACCGCTTAAAGCTTTTATATTATTATAAAGTTTAAACGTATATATCGCCGATTCGGTTATCCTTTCGTAAAAAGATTATATAAACTTTTAACGAAAGTAGGCACTAAAGAAGTAAATCGTAAAAAGCTATAACGAATTCGCGACTTTTATTACGAATATTAGTTTTACTAAAGTCTTCTCCGACGTTTTAAATTTAATTTACGTAAAGAAGACGATATAATCTTTAACGAGATTATCGTAATTAATATTATATATATCGACGGTATACCGTATATTTATATCGTAGACTAAAACATTAATTTTATAAATATACGATAGTTAATAAACTTAATTATATAATACGTATAAAATAAGTTACGAAAAGCATAAATCGATACTTACGCCGGTCTTCCCGATTTTATCGTATATAATTAAAACATATGCTTTATTAACTAAAAGTTTTAATTTAACGCCGTCTTATTTAAGTTTAAGACTAAGCCGGTACCGACTAAAACTTATTATAACGTCGGTAAAGTAAAACGTTATTACGGAATATTTAAACGAGCGTACGAGATTATTTAAAAAAAAGCTTCGAAAATAACGGTAAATATATCGTTTTAAATAACCGTTAAAACAATTAATAATATAGTAAGCTTAAGCGGTATCGTACTTACTTTACTAATCTTCGATACTTATTTTCGACTAATTAAAAACTTATCCCCGTCTTTAATAATTACCCGACGTACCGTTATTATTAAAGCCGTTACGAAAAAGCTAAAAAAATATTATTCCGAACGCCGAATTATAAAAACACTTACTTAACGTAACGGCCCGGCGGCGAAGAAGCTAAAAGTAAATAAATAAATAAAAGTATAACGCCCGTTAATCGGTTCCGGCAAAACGGCGACGACGAAAAAGTAAAAAAGACTTTATAAAGTACGCGTTATAAAAGATAAAAATATTATAATAAACTTTAGTAATAACGTAATAAGCACGTTTTAGTTAATATCCGTATATATTTTTAAATCCGAGCTTTTAAAAGAAAAGATTACCGTTATAATATAAAAATAAATTAAACGCCGTCGCGGTCGATTAGTAAAGTAAGCTACCGGTTAAAGCTTTATATTAAACGGTATTATAAGCTATAAACTATTACCGGAGTCGGTTTTTATAATTATTTATAGTAATACGGTAATAATTTAATTAATATTACTTATATTATTATTTAATTATAACGTCTTACGACGTATAAAAATCTTTAAATTATTAAAAAAAAATATTTTCGTATTTATACTACGTATTAATTTCTCTAACGATATACGACTTTTTAACGAACGATTTATTAATAAAATTAAATATACGGGCATTATTTAAACTATAAAAAAAAGTAAATTTATCGTTTAAATATATAATAACGTTAATAAAGCGGTAATCTTTACTTAATCGCCGACTATTTAAAAAATAAGTCAACGTTTATTACTTTTTATCGCCGCGTATAAAATAAATAATAAAAGTTTAAAGCTATTATTACGCAATATCTTATAAACTTATATTTAAGCTTCTACTTCTTTTTAACGCGACATTTATATTAATCCGAACCGCGCGGTACGCGATATCTTCGCTTTCTTTAATAACGAAATTTTATATATTTTTAAGCTTTTATACGACGTCTTTAAAGTAAGTAATTATTAATTCGTTACTTATATTAAGTATTATACTCGTAATCTTAATATAATATCGTCGACGTACGATATATATTTTATAATATATAAAAAAGATATATTTAAACTAATAAGATTATAAACGGACGATACTTTTATTTTAATTAATAAAGCTTTTATTACTTTAAAACAACGCGCCTTTAATAAAGCTAGTTTTTTTATAAAGCTTCGTAATACTTTTACTATCGATAAAAGCTTAAAATTTAACGGCGGTATACTTATACTTAATAAAAACGGTTAATTAACTTTTTTATAAAGTAGTTAAATAGTTAATATTCCCCCGTATCGGAGACTTTTATAATAAATATAAAAACGCGCGGTAAAGTAAGTAAGCTTTTTAAGCTTCGGTAATAATATATAGCGTAACGAGTACGAGGCGTTTACGTTACTTTAATATATTAGCCGGAAACGGCGTACGACTTTTTAACGGTAATATAATATACCGACCCGAGTAAAAAAAAAGTTGTCGTATTAAACTTTCGATTATAATAGTAAATTAAACACTTTAATAAAAGACTAAAGTTCGTAAAGTTTAATAAATTTACGTTTAAAATAGTTGCTTTCGTCGATACGAGCTTTACTTTTAATAAAAACTTTACGTTTTAGTTAAGTTATATTATTACGATATACGATATAGTAAACAATTATAATATTATATACTAATCGTTTATTAAGTTAAGAAAAGTTATAAAGTCTATCTTTATAATAAAGCTATACGTTTTTATATATAATTTTAATATAGCTAATTATTTTAAAACTACCGTTAATAATATTTATAATCGTTTTATTCTATTAATAATTTATATAAACTTTAAAAACGTTTATAACGTTATTACGAAGTTAAGTACCACCGTTAAAAAACGCTTTATAATCGACGTCGCGATACTTCGTTAATTATATAAATAAATAAAAATTATAAAAGTCTACTAAATCTTTAAAAACAATAATCCGGTTAACGCATTAATAAAACAAAAAGCTAACGATATACTAAACCGGCTAATTAACTCGAATTTAATAAATATTAAAACGTTAAAATAAGTCGAAAAAAAAAGTAAAAAGTAAAAAAGATATCGTAAAGTTTCCGTTATATATAAACAAATATTTAAACTTTCTATTTATTTTAATACGTACTTTTTAATGTTTTAAAATAAACTATAATATCGCGACTTTAAAAAAAAAAGTGTAAGGGTTGATTAAAGATCATGCATTAAGGCAATAGTCGATAATCACTAATTAATTCTTAAAGGTAGGTATCGATGTGTATAGAGTCTAATCTATGCCTTTTACCTTTCGGATAGCCGGCTAGACAAATATATATATTTAAGTCCGTGGGATCCCCGTAGTATGCTAAGGGCATTTACGTAACTAGTTATTTGTTTATTTGTTTACGTGACGTAAAGTGTGATTTAACGCTGGCCTTACGGCTAGCGCTGCCTTGGCCTTCGACGAGCCCCGGGGGTTCTTCGGGGCTGACTTAATCTAGTTAAGGGGGCGCGACGTTAGTCTAACTATAGATAAACCCCGTAGATTTACCGGGGACTTTTTTAGCCTAGTCATCGTACTATAATAACTATTTTCTTTTTAATGGGTGTCGTCCCGATACTTTATAAAATAAGATGTAAAAGGAAGTGAGTAAAGCTTAAAGTAAACCTTCGTAAGCAAATCTTTAGTAATTAAATAAAAATAAAAACTTTTTAAAGAAGAAAATATAAACTAATAAAATAAAAGAAATACCGTAAATTTTACGGTAAATCTTTACTTTATATAAAGTATAAGTAATGTTTATTAATTAATAGATTAACGTAAAAATAAACTAAAGGAAAAAGTAAAGTAAATTTACGTTTAGCCGAGATTTATACCGATTACTTTAATAATTAATATAGTTAAAAAAAAGTCGTCGTTTTTAACGTTTACGGCTTTAAAGTTCCTTCTTACCTCTCTTCCTTTAATCATTACTAACATCTTTAATACTATAATTTACAGCCTTAATAATATAATAGTAAGCTTTAATAATATCCCTTTAAATTCTTTATAATAACTAACTAAATAGCTTAGTCTTAAAAAAAACCGCGCCGCGGCGCGACTCGTTGCTCGCGAGTCCGCCCGTTTAAAGGAGGAGATAACGCTCGCGATTAAGCTTTTAGAAAAAGAAACGACTACTCTTAAGGTAGCTAGTTAAGACGACGGGGTTAAGACTTTTATCGTTTCTTTTAATAGCTTAGCTTTAGCCTCGATTAATAAAAGAAAAGACTTTATTAATTCGTTAAAAAAAACTAACTTTAAAGATATATTTATAGACTTCGAAGCCCGGTCGGGAGTAGCCGATAGTAATAATAAAAGGATAAAAAAGAAAGAATTAAACGAAGAAGACGTAATAATAACGGAGTTTAACGAGAAAGACTCGATTTTTTTTAGTAGTAATAACGATAATAACGTTATACTTTAAAACGAGGCCGACTATAACGACGACGATTTCGCGCCGTTGTTTACTTTTTTATTTAATAATAAAGGCACGACGGTAGTAATTATTAATAGCCTTTTATTATTAAAGTTTAATAACGGTTTTAATACGTTTATATTTACTTTAATTATTAACTCGGCTATAGTAATACTTTTTATAGTTTATAATACGTTACTACTATTATAGCTTTTAAAAACGTTGCTTTACGCTCGTTACTTTTATACCTTAACGGTACTAAAGCTATTTTTAAAACTACTTAAGTACGAGTTTTTTATAAACTTCGTATAATACTTTTACCGGTTTTACCGTAAAAAAAGCAACTACCGTTTAATCCTTAGCCTTTTAACCGGTAACTTATACGTCTTTTAATCGGTAACGACGGCTACCGTTACTTACGTCGACCTTATTTTAAACAATAGCTTAGCCGAAGGCCTTTATAAGTATTACCGCGTCGTAACTTTAATTATAAATAGCCACCGCCGCGTCTATAGCTTAACGAGGCTTTAAGCTAATTTAATAAGTAATATCTTTAGCTTTATTAACTATTTATTTACTAATAGTTGATTATAAAAGAAAGAAGTAGCTTATACTAATATAGTCGAAGTTACGCGGGCCGCTTTAGCCTTAGTTTTATTAAGTCGCCCGTATTTATTACGTTTACGGCCGAAAGACTCCGGGTTCGTAGCTATAAAAGCTTAAGTAGCAACTACCGTATAAACCGTATATAAGTACGCCGAGACGCGTTTAAACGGGGAGGAAGTAGACGTTTTTAATATAAAGCTAGCTTAAGTTTTAGCTTAAGAAATTTAAGCTTTACTACGTTTAGTTTTTTTACTACCCTTCCCTTCGTAGTCTATTAATAAGTTTAACGCGTAAATGTTATCTTCGTTTATTTATTAATTATATTTTAAAGGCTATCTTTTTTATTAAATTAAGTATAAGACTTCTTTTTTTACCGTTTTTTTATTATAAATCTTCTTTACTTTTTATTATTTAAGATCGTCTTTAAGGTTTAACATTTAAAGATTTTTTAAAGATTCTTTTACCTTTTTTTAACGAGCTTAATATTATTTTAGTAAAGTAATTAAAAAGATATTATATAACCGGTCGTATTAATTAAAAAAAGCTAGTTTATACGTTTATTTATTTATATGTTTAAGTATTATAAAAGGCCCGATAAATTTAAAGGCTAGCTTTTTATATTATACCTTTAGCTTAAAGTTTCGGGTAGATAGTATAACTTAATCTTTTCTTTAAAACTTTACTACTTTATACTTTTTATTATAATATTTCTTTTAGCTTTCTTAAATAAACTATAAACGTTTCTTAACTTTTTCTTTAAAAGCTTATAATTTTTAAATTCGTTAACTAACGGCCGGTACCTTTTTTACGCGAGAGCCGTCTTTAGCGACTATAATAAAAGTAAGTAAATAGCCTATAAATGCTTCGTTAAATATTAAGTTAGTAAAAAAGTTAAAAACATTATTAATAACAAACTATACCGTTAAAAGAAAAGCTGCCTATATAGCTTAGTTATTTTATATAAAGCTACGTAAATATTATTTAAGTATTTAATTTACTTTCTTTATTTGTCTATCTATTTATAAATAAAATGCCGTCGATAATCTCTTCTTTACTTATAGCTAAAAACAAAACTTATCTTAATAATTACTCGTAAAGACAAGACCCCGATTAAAGACAATTCTTTTTAAAAGCCCGTACTTATTTAATACTTCTTTTATTAATAAGTTTACTAATTCCGACGTTTTTAACGTAGTTAACGTTAATAAAAACAAATAATACTTAATTAGTTTATCGACTACAACTAAGATAGCATCGTCTTTTTTATCCCCGTTAAATATTGGGGGAAAGCTTATAATAAAGTTTATCGAGATTTTTTTTTAAGGCTAACTTAAAATCGGTAAAGGCTAGAACGAGTTATATAGCTAATGTCTCCGAGTCTTCGAAGACTAGTATACTTTATAAGACTTTACGTAGTCCGTTATATGTTTAGCCATTGCCTTTTATTAAAACCTTCGTTTAATAAATACTAACGTACGTTTTTTTTTAAAATATTTTACCTTTAAAATATTATAATATACTTCGAAGATAGCTTACCGTAACATAGCTTTTTTTAATACGTAAACTAAGCCGTCTTTACGGAATAACTTATTTATATTAATAAATTAAGTCTTTTAATTAAAGGCTTTATTTATTTATAATATCGTCGGTTAATTAATTGCCGAAATATAAAAACACATCCCCGTAATTACGGTACGCACCGTTTTTTAACACTTAAGGTTTACTTTTTAAACGTTTTTAATTAAAGAGCGAAAGTCTTTAGACAACTTTAAAATATTAAAAGAATTTATAGCTATAATAGTAGCCGTAACTTAAGTAAGCAGCACTTACTTAAAATATCCCCCTTAACGAGTCTTACACTTCTTACTTCTTACGTCTAAAAAGCCGGTTATATTAACGACCGTATCGCCTTTATTATTTTATAATACTATAATAACCGCTACTAACACCTAAGTGTCGTAGACTTTTTTAAACTACGGGGAATCTTTATAAATCCCCCGTTTTATCCCCCGGATCAACGTAGTTTACATAACGTTAAGCTTACGCTTTAAGTTTAATAATATCGTACTAAAGTCTATCTCTTACTTAAAGTCGGGCCTCCGCGAGGCACCGTTTATAAGGTTAATAAATCCCGGCCTATACTTAACTTAAAATTTAAACGGTATAAGCTTTATCATTTAATAAGCTTATCGGCCGCTAAGCTTAATTTACGTCGTAATTAACTAAAAATTCTTATAGTCGGTTAATACTTTTACCGACTACGGCGTACTATTAAAGTAATAACGCTATTCTTTAAAAGAAGCTATAATAACGAATATCTTTTTATCGGGAGTGTTATAATTAAGCTTAGCTTTTTTAAACTTTTTAAACTAAAAAACGATTAAATACTACCGGCCTTTAAAAAGCTATAATAAAATTCCCGCTATTATAAAGTTTAATACGTTTATCTTAACTTAGTAAAAAAGACTAAAGTCGTAATATTTTAAAAGAAGAGTTAATACGAAAACGTTTTTTAAAAGATTAAATACTTATTCTTTTTATAGTCTTTAAATAACGTTTCTCGGCTTCTTTCCTTTTATTAAGCCTTTAAGTAAAGCGTTAAAAAAAAAAGCTATCCTTACGTAATACTTAATAAAACGGCGGTAAAAGTTATAAAAGCTTAAAAAAACTTAAACGTTATAATAAATCTTAAAGACGGGCCACTCTTAGATAATAACGATACGTTTAAAGTCTATAAAGATTCCCCAAAAAGTAACGATATAACCTAAAAACTTTACGGTTTCTTAAAAAAAAGCGTACTTCTTAAGACTAACGTAAAGCTTAAACTTATTTAGTCGTTTTAAGACTTGCTTAACGTATTTCTCGTGTTTTTCTCGGGTCTTAAAGTAAATCAAAATATCGTTTATATAAACTACGTACGACAAGTCGAGTAAGCTTTATAAAGCCGTGTAGATATACGTTTAAAACGTAGTAAAAGCATTAGTTAAGTTAAATAGTATAATAGTATACTTATAATAACTATATCTCGTTTTAAACGTAGTTTTTTACTTATCTTTTTTTATAATATAAAAACGATAATAAGTATTTTTAATATTTATTTTAATAAAATACTTAACGTTTTAAACTTTAAGTATTAAATCGTTAATTAAAAGTAATATATAACGGTTTTTAATTATAATACGGTTTAAGCTTTAGTAATTAATATATAGTCGTAACGAGTTATCCGACTTTAGTATAAAAAAGATCGAAGCGTTTATAAAGTTTTTAAATTCTTAAAAATTTTTTTTAAGGCTTCTTTAAAGTAGTTTTATAAAATTAAAAGTTCTTTTAATAAAAAAAGGTAGATTATACCGTATAGTAGTTATATATTAAACACTAAGTTAATACGGTAGTCGGTTATAGAATAAAGTAGTAAAAAATCCGCTTTATTAATATCGAATATATAAAAGTATACATAAAATTCCCGTAAAATCTATAAGTAAACTATAAATAGTTTTTCGAATTAGCCTTTAAAGCTTAAGACTTTAATTAAGACTACTATATATACTCGTACACCTTATAAAATCTCCCGTATAAACTACCGGGGTTTTAATAAAGTAATGTTTTATCGTTTTAAAAAGAAATATTATAAAAAATCGCTTAGCGTAAAGTTAACTTTTATCTCCGTTAACCCCGGCATCCTTAAAAGTATAAAACAGTCGGTAAGTAATCGGGTTACTACCGTATAAATCTTCGTAATATCGTTTTAACGGCCTCGGCTATTCTATAGCTTAAAAAAAACTTCTTAAGACTTATACGTCTTTATAAAAATTTACTTAATCTCGTTAACGTTTAACGATAATAACTTACTTTTCTTTAAAAAGTTAACGCGGGCGAATTCGATCTTTACGATATCGACTTTTATGTATATATCGAAGTTTACCGAGATTATAATATCGCGGTAGCCTTAAAGCTTATTTATTATTATAAACGTTACCGTAATAAAAACTAACGAGAGCGGCTTTAAGTTAATAATATTTAAGCCGCTTTCCTTTTTTTTTTATTTTTATTTTATAAAGTTGTCTTTAACGTTTTTTTTTACTTAATAAATATAATATTAATAGCCGGCGGCTTATTAATAGTTATATCATAGCACGATGACTAGGCCAAGGGAGTCCCCGGTGAATCTACGGGGTTTACCTATAGCTAAACCAGCGTCGCGCCCCTTTAGCTAGATTGAGTCAGCCCCGGGGAACCCCCGGGGCTCGTCGAGGGCTAAGGCAGCGTTAGCCGTAAGGCTAGCGTTAAATCATACTTTACGTTACGTAAGTAGTTAAATAGATGACTAGTTACGTAAATGCCTTTAGTATATTACGAAGATCTTATAGACTTAAATATATATATCGGTCTAGCCGGTTATCTAAAAAGTAAAAGGCATAGATTAGACTTTATATATATCGATACTTATTTTTAAGAATTAATTAATAATTATCGACTATTACTTTAATATATAATCTTTAATTAACCTTTATAATTTTAATTTATCTTTTATATCTTATCGAGATAATATAAAATAGTCGTTACCCGTTCAAACAACACGGCCCCGGCGGTAAACGCCGAGCTATCGACCTAGACTTTAAGCCCCGCCTAAACGGGCCGTAACGAATCTTTAAAAAGCGATACTCGATTAACTTAAACGAACGTCGTTACGGAAGACTCTTAAAGGAATCCCCGTAAAGCTTTTAAAGCCTCCCCGACCGAATTAATCTTTTAATCGATTTAAAACACTATTAAACGACTTTAACGCTAAGTAGCAATAGAAGCCGTCCGGCGTAAAAAGAGCGACAATCTTTTAAATACGATAATAAAACACTTATTCCCGCCGAAAGACGCTATACCTTTAAAAGGAGGAGATTTAATTACTTTACTTACGGCGAACGTTTAAGTCGGCGTAAACTAAACTAACGACTTTAATAACTCTAACGTAAAGGAGGTTAAAAGATTCGGTATAAGTAGTCCTCTTAAAAGATTTAACCGTTGTCGCGATCGTTACTTTTTATTCCTTCTTAAACTTAAGTTATTAACGACTTATAAAAAGAAAGACGTTTAAAAACGTTAAGTAAAAGATTACTTTTAAGTAACTCTTTTCCGTTATAAATTTAAAGACTTTAAAATAAACGCGGTAGTCTACGTATTTAAAGACGAAACGTAAGATTAATAAAATAGTTACTTAACTAACTTAAAGCCGGTAAAGAAAGTTACGGCTTATAAATCTTAAATAGCCTTTATTATATAGCTAAACTAAGTTAAGCTAAAAGTTAAAAATACGTAATTAATTACGATTTTATAATACCTCGCTTTTTTTTTTAACATCCTTTAGCTTTAAAAGCTAAGAAGCTACTTCTATATTTTAAAAAGTAAAATGCCTTAGTTATTAAAAGCTTTTAAAGTAAGCAGATTTTTCGTAGCCTTTAAGCTTAAGCTATAAACTTAATTATTTATTATAAGCCTATCCTCCCGCTCTTCCTTATAAAAGGTAGTCGAAAAGGCCGATATAATCTACCGTTCCGCGAAAAAAGGCGCGTTTAATAACTAAAGTTAGTCCCGTAAAGACCGTAAAACGGCGTAAAACTAAAACGTTAACGGCTTCGGGAGTTTCGTAAAAAATTTTAAAGGTAACCGTAAAGATAAAGATAAAAGGAAAAGTAATAAAAACGAACGTAATAAATTAGCTACTATAAACTTATTTAATATTACTTATTTTTACTATAATAAAAAAGGATACTATAAAACTACTTACCGTAACTTAACCGTTAGTAAGCCGCCGGCCGTTAATATTATATTTATTAAATAAAAAAAGACGTCGGAGATAACTTCGTAAGATAAAAATAAAAGAAAAAAAAAAACGGCTTAAGTATTACTAACTTAAAGTCGCCTTCGTTAATCTTTATTATAGCAACGTTTATAATAATAAATAAACTTTAAAGCTACTACGATATTATAATCTCGGTAAGCTTTAATATATACGTAAAAGTCGATATCGTAAAGATCGAATTCGCCCGCGTTAACTTTTTAAAAAAAAGCAAGCTATCGCCGTTAAACGTTAACGGGATTAAACAAATTCTCGCGGGGACGTATAAGTCTTAAGAAGTTCTTTTTAGGCTATAAAATAACCGAGGCCGTTAAAAAGATATTATAAAGATTTATATAGTAATAACCCGATTACTTACCGACTATCTTATACTCTTAAAAATACCGAGGCTAACGGAAATAAAAGTTAACTTTACGCCGAGCGACTTCTTATAGTATTTCTTTTTAAAATAATAAGACATTACTTTATTAAAACCCCGGCAATTTATATAAAAGATTTTATAAAGTATACGAGTATATATAATAGTCTTAATTAAAGTTTTAAACCTTAAAGGCTAACTTAAGAAACTATCCGTAGTTTACCCGTAGATTTTACGGGAATTTTATATATACTTTTATATATTCGATATTAAAAAGGCGGATCTTTTACTACTTTATTTTATAACCGACTACCGTATTAATTTAATATTTAGTATATAATTATTATACGGTATAATTTACTTACTCTCGTTAAAAAAACTCTTAGTCTTATAAGACTACTTTAAAAAAGCTTTAAAGAAAAGATAAATCCGGGAATCTAAAAGCTTTATAGGCGCCCCAATCTTTTTTATACTAAAGTCGGACGGCTCGTTACGATTATATATTAATTACTAAAGCTTAAACCGTATTACGATTAAGAACCGTTATATATTACCTTTAATTAACGACTTAATGTTTAAAGTTTAAAACGTTAAGTATTTTACTAAAATAAATATTAAAGATATCTACTATCGCCTTCGTATTATAAAAAAAGATAAATAAAAAACTATGTTTAAAACGAGATATAGTTATTATAAATATACCGTTATATTATTTAGCTTAACTAATGCTTTTATTACGTTTTAAACGTATATTTACACGGCTTTATAAAGCTTACTCGACTTATTATACGTAGCTTATATAAACGATATTTTAATTTACTTTAAGACTTAAAAAGAGTATGAAAAACACGTTAAGTAAGTCTTAAAACGACTAGATAAGTTTAAGCTTTACGTTAGTCTTAAGAAGTGCGTTTTCTTTTAAAAAACCGTAGAGTTCTTAAGTTATATCGTTACTCTTTAAAGAATCTTTATAAACTTTAAACGCATCGTTATTATTTAAAAGTAGCCCGTCTTTAAGACTTACTATAACATTTAAGTCTTTTTAAGCTTTTATAACTTTTACCGTCGTTTTATTAAGTATTATATAAAAATAGCTTTTCCTCTTAACGCTTTACTTAAAGGCTTAGTAAAAAGAAAGAAGCCGGGGAACGTCATTTAAAGACTATAAAAAAAAAAAATATTTAACTTTTTAAAAGACGCCTTCGTATTAGCTCCTTTTTTAAGACACTACGACTTTAATCTTTTTTACCGGGTTAAAATAAACGCGTTAAACTTTACGATAACGGGAATCTTATTACAGCTCTTTAAAAGCCGGTAATACTTAATCGCGTTTTAGTTTAAGAAGTTTAAAAAAGCTAAGCTTAATTATAGCACTCCCGATAAAAAGATGTTCGTTATTATAGCCTTTTTTAAAGAATGGCGTTATTACTTTAATAATACGCTATAGTCGGTAAAAGTATTAACCGACTATAAAAACCTTTAATTAATTACGACGTAAACTAAGCTTAACGGCCGATAAGCCCGTTAAATAATAAAGCTTATACCGTTTAAATTTTAAGTTAAGTATAAGCCGGGATTTATTAACCTTACGGACGGTACCTCGCGGAAGCCCGACTTTAAGTAAAAGATAAACTTTAATGCTATACTACTAGACTTAAAACGTAAGCTTAACATTATATAAGCTACGTTAACTTAAAGGATAACACGAAAAATTTACGAAGATTCCCCGTAGTTTAAAAAAGTCTACGACACTTAAGTGTTAGTAACGGTTATTATAGTATTATAAAGTAGTAAAGGCGATGCTATCGTTAATATAACCGGCTTTTTAAACGTAAAAAGTAAAAAGTGTAAGACTCGTTAAAAAAGATATTTTAAGTAGGTATTGCCTACTTAAGTTACGGCTATTATTATAACTATAGATTCTTTTAATATCTCGGGGTTGTTTAATAACTTTCGTTCTTTAATTAAAAACGTTTAAAAAGTAAACCCCGAGTATTAAAAGACGGTACGTACCGTAGTTATAAAGATACGTCTTTATATTTCGGCAATTAGTTAACTAACGATATTATAAATAAACAAAGCCTTTAATTAAAAGACTTAGTCTATTAATATAAATAAGTTGCTTTATAAAAACGGCTTAGTTTACGTATTAAAGAAGGCTACGTTGCGGCAAGCTATCCTTAAAGCATACTATAATACTTTAAAAGCAAAACATTTTAGAAAAAGACGCACGCTAATATCCATTAAACGAAAGTTTCGATAAAAAGCAATAGCTAAATATATAACAGATTACGTAAAGTCTTATAAGGTATGCTAGTCTTCGAAAACTTAGAGACACTAGCTATATAGCTCGCTTTAGCCTTTACCGATCCCGAGTTAGCTTTAAAAAAAAATCTCGATAAACTTTATTACGGGCCTTCCTTCGGTATTTAACGGGGATAAAAAAGACGATGCTATTTTAATTATAGTCGATAGACTAACTAAGTATTGCTTATTCTTACTAACGTTAACTACGTTAAAAGCGTCGGAATTAATAAACCTATTAATAAAAGAAGTATTAAATAAGTACGGGCCTTTAAAAAGAATTATTTCCGATCGGGGTCTCGTCTTTATAAGTAGTTATTAAGATAAGTTTTGCTTTTAGCTATAAATAAAAAAGAGACTATCGACGGCATTTTATCTATAAATAAATAAATAAACAAAAAGAGTAAACTAAGTATTTAAACAATACTTACGTAGTTTTATATAAAATAACTAAGCTATATAAACAGCTCTCCTTTCGACGGTATAGTTTATTATTAATAATACTTTTAACTCTTTTATTAACCTAACACTTAACGAAATATTTATAAGCTATTTACTTACCTTTACTATAATCGTTAAAGACGGCTCTCGCGTAAAAAAAGTACCGGCCGTTAACTAACGGATTTAAAAGCTATAAGCTTTTAAGGAAAAAGCTAAGAAACGTTTATAGTCCGCTTAAAAAAGTTAAAAGAAGTATTATAATAAAAAGTATAAAATAGTAAAGTTTTAAAAAGGAGATTAAGTTATACTATCTACCCGGAACTTTAAGTTAAAAGTATAATATAAGAAACTAGCCTTTAAGTTTATCGGGCCTTTTATAATATTCGAACGTATAAGTAAACAAACGTATAGGCTAGCCTTTTTTAATTAATACGACCGGCTATATAATGTTTTTTTAATTACTTTATTAAAATAATATTAGGCTCGTTAAAAAAAAGTAAAAGAATCTTTAAAAAACCTTTAAATACTAAACTTTAAAAACGATTTTAAATAATAAAAAGTAAAGAAAATTTATAGTAAAAAAACGGTAAAAAAAAAAGTCTTATATTTAATTTAATAAAAAAAATAGCCTTTAAAATATAATTAATAAATAAACGAAAATAATATTTACGCGTTAAACTTATTAACGGATTACGAAAAGAAGGGTAATAAAAAAATTAAACGTAATAAAGCTTAAATTTCTTAAGTTAAAACTTAAGCTAGCTCTATATTAAAAACGTTTACTTCTTCTCCGTCTAAACGCGTTTTAATATACTCGCGTACGGTTTATACGATAGTTATTACTTAAGCTTTTATAGCCGCGAACTCGAAGTTCTTTAGCCGTAGACGTAGTAAATACGGGCGACTTAGTAAGGCCGGGGTTAAAGCGGCCCGCGTAACCTCGACTATATTAGTATAAGCTACTTTTTTCTTTTATAATCCGTTATTAATAAGCAAGTAGTTAACGAAACTAAAGATATTACGTATTAAGTTGGCCCGAAGCCCCGTTAAGCTATAAACGCGGCGGTAGCTATCTATAATTAAAATTACGGCGCGGCAATACTTACGGAGGCGCTCGGCTAGACTATCGTTTAAAACGAGGTCGACGCGAGTAACGGTAGCCGCCGTTACCGACTAAAAAACGTATAAGTTACCGGTTAAAAGGCCGGGGATTAAACGGTAGTTACTTTTTTTACGGTAAGACCGGTAAAAATACTATACGGAGCTAACGGAAAACTCGTACTTAAGTAGTTTTAAGAATAGCTTTAATACCGTTAAAGTATAGAAATAACGAGCGTAAGGCAACGTTTATAAAGGCTATAATAGTAATAACGTATTATAAACTATAAAAGGTATTGCTATAACCGGGCTAGTAATTAAAGTAAACGTAAGCGTATTAAAACCGCCGTTAGACTTTAACGATAAAAAGCTATCGGTAGTTATTACCGTCGTACTTTTACTATCGGATAAAAAAATAAAGAACGGCGCGAAATCGTCGCCGTTATAATCGGCCTCGTCTTAAAATATAACGTTATTATCGTTATTATTACTAAAAAAAATCGAGTCTTTTTTATTAAACTCCGTTATTATTACGTCCTCCTCTTTTATCTTTTTATTATTATTATCGGCTACTCCCGACCGGGCTTTAAAGTCTATAAACATACCTTTAAAGTCAGCCTCCTTTAACGAATTAACGGGGTCTTTCTCTTTATTAGCCGGGGTTAAAGCTAGGCTATTAAAAAAGGCGATAAAAGTCTTAACTTCGTCGTTTTAACTAACTACTTTAAGGGTAGTCGCTTCTTCCTCCGAAAGTTTAATCGCGAGCGCTATTTCTTTCTTTAAACGGGCAGACTCGCGAGTAACGAGTCGCGCCGCGGCGCGTTCTTTTTTAAGACTAGGCTGTTTAGTTAGTTATTATAAGGAATTTAAAGGGATATTATTAAGGCTTATTATTATATTATTAAGGCTATAGATTGTAATACTAAAGATATTAGTAATAATTAAAAAAAAGTAAGAAAAAACTTTAAAGCCGTAAACGTTAAAAACGACGACTTTTTTTTAGTTATATTAACTATTGAAGTAATTAACGTAAATTTTAGTTAAACGTAAATTTACTTTACTTTTTTTTTTAACTTATCTTTACGTTAATTTATTAACTAATAAATATTATTTATACTTTATATAAAATAAAGAGATACCGTAAAATTTATAATATTTTTTTTACTTTATTAGTTTATATTTTCTTCCTTAAAAGGTTTTTATTTTTATTTAATTATTAAAGATTTGCTTACGAAGGTTTACTTTAAACTTTACTTACTTCCTCTTATATCTTACTTTATAAAACGTCGGGACGACACTTATTAAAAAGAGGATAGTTGTTATAACACGATGACTAAGCTAAAAGAGTCCCCGGTAAATTTACGGGGTTTACTTATAGCTAAACCAGCGTCGCGCCCCTTTGGCTAAATTGAGTCAGCCCCGGGAAACCCCCGGGGCTCGTCGAGGGTTAGGGCAGCGCTAGCCGTAAAGCCAGCGCCAGATTATACTTTACGTTACGTAAGCAGTTAGATAAATGACTAGTTACGTGGATGCCCTTAGCATACTACGGGGATTTTATAGACTTAAATATATATATCGGTTTAGCCGGCTATCCGAAAGGTAGAGGGTATAGATTAGACTTTATATACATCGATACCTACTTTTAAGAATTAATTAGTGACTATCGACTATTGCCTTAGTATATGATCTTTAATCAACCCTTATAAGTTAAGTTACGGTAAGTAGTCTTATAATATCTTTTTTTATTATAGTAAAAGTAGGTAATATTAAATAAGTTTACGGTAACTAGCTTATTATATTCGTTTTTATTGCCTTTCCTTTTATTTTTATCTTTACAGTTACCTTTAAAATTCTTTACGGAACTTTTAAAGCCGTTAACGTTTTAGTTTTACGCCGTTTTATAGTCTTTATAAAACTAACTTTAATTATTAAGCGCGCCCTTCTTCGCGGAGCGGTAAATTACGTCGGCCTTTTCGACTACTTTTTATAAAAAAAAAACGAGAAGATAGGCTTATAATAAATAATTAAGTTTATAGCTTAAGCTTAAAAGCTACGAAAAATCTGCTTACTTTAAAAACTTTTAGTAACTAAGGTATCTTACTTTTTAAAATATAAAAGTAGCTTCTTAACTTTTAAGGCTAAGAGATATTAAAAAGAGGAGCGAGGTATTACGAGATCGTAATTAATTACGTATCTTTAACTTTTAGCTTAACTTAATTTAGTTATATAATAAAAGTTATTTAAGATTTATAAACCGTAGCTCTTTCTACCGGCTTTAAATTAGCTAAGTAACTATTTTATTAATCCCGCGCCTCGTTTTTAAGTACGTAAACTACCGCGTTTACTTTAAAGTCTTTAAATTTATAATAAAAAAAAGCTACTTAAAAGCAGTCTTTTACTTAACGTTTTTAAACATCTTTCTTTTTATAAGTCGTTAATAATTTAAGCTTAAAAAAAAACGAAAAGTAACGATCGCGACGGCGGTTAAATCTTTTAAAAAAACTACTTATATTAAATTTTTTAACCTCCTTTACGTCGGAGTTATTAAAGTCGTTAATTTAGCTTACGCCGACCTAAACGCTCGCCGTAAGTAAAGTAATTAAATCTCTTCCCGCCGAAAGTATAACGTCTTTTAATAAAAATAAGTATTTTATTATCGTATTTAAAAAATTATCGCTCCTTTTACGCCGGACGGCTTCCGTTACTATTTAACGTTAAAGTCGTTTAATAATATTATAAATCGATTAAAAGATTAATTCAATCGGGGAAGCCTTAAAAGCTTTACGGAGATTCCTTTAAAAATCTTTTATAACGACGCTCGCTTAAATTAATCGAGTATCGACTTCTAAAGACTCGCTACGGCCCGTTTAAACGGGGCTTAAAGTTTAAGTCGATAGCCCGGCGTTTACCGCCGGGACCGTGCTATTCGAACGGGTAGCAACTATCTTATATTGTTTTAATAAAGTATAATAAATAGATTAAAATTATAAAAGTTGATTAAAGATTATATATTAAAATAATAGTCGATAGTTATTAATTAATTTTTAAAAGTAAGTATCGATATATATAAAGTTTAATTTATGCCTTTTACCTTTTAAATAGCCGGTTAAATAAATATATATATTTAAGTCTATAAGATCCCCGTAATATATTAAAGGCATTTACGTAACTAGTTATTTATTTATCTGCTTACGTAACGTAAAGTATGATTTAGCGCTGGCTTTACGGCTAGCGCTACTTTAGCCCTCGACGAGCCCCGGGGGTTCCCCGGGGCTAACTTAATTTAACTAAAAGGGCGCGACGCTAGTTTAACTATAAGTAAACCCCGTAAATTTACCGGGGACTCCTTTAGCCTAGTTATCGTATTATAATAAAAAGTTTAATATCGGTTAATAAAATAACTTAATAAAACGGTAAGTTATTAAACTACGTTTACATTATTAAACTATAACGTATAGGCTATAAAACCTCTACGCACAGACCACGTCTAAGTTTTTACCCTTACTTATCGCTACTTTTAAAGCCTCAACTTTTACTCCCTTTTAACACTTTTTAAACAGACATTCAGAACAACACCAGCACATAAATCAAAAGACAGAACATACACTTCTACGTGCATGTAGTGTCTGGATCATTGTGCTACGTTGTTCTGTAGAAATAAACAAGTGATTTGAGTGATTCCGGAAACAACGATTCTGACAGTCTCGACATAGTATATATATCCAAGGGAATAAATGCTGCTTAGGAAAATTCAACGCAAGAGAAACGCAACACTAAAACGTAGAGGAGTGTCGTGAGATTTCCCATTGCCTCATTTGAATGTGTCGTTCAAATCACGTGATCTCAAAGCTGGTACACTAATATTCAGTTTAATTCTCATCTCTTTTTTGCATGGCTTTCATAACTACTATAAATCTTGTTATTATGGAAGGCGCTATCTTAAATTCAAAACTATGCTAGAAACCAGAATATAGAACCCACGTCTGCAATCTAGTATCGGTACCCGTACTGGCCAGGAGCAGGTGGCGGCTCATACGAGTCTTGCGACTCGGGCCGCAGCGACGACTGCCGATAGCCACCAGACGCGTTGCGGTTGCCACCTCCTGCAAAGGGGCTATTGCCGCGGCCGTCGCGCGCTTCAGACCCGGAAACTTGCCGGCCATGGCCGCCGCCGTGCCCGCGACCGCCGCCGCCGTAGACGCGCCCGGCACGCCGGCCGGCCTCGTAGGCTGCATTGGGGTCGATCTCGGTTTCGCGCAGCAGGTGGACGAGGGCAGGGGCAATGTACCGCACGCCGTTGTACTGATGTGCCGGCGGGATCTGGCCAAGCAGGAAAGTGACCATGGTGGGCAGCGGCGGAGGCGGTGCAGGACCGCTGCCGCCACCGCCATACCCGCCGTGGCCACCACTGCCGCCATACCCGCCGCCCATGCCACCACCAGCACCACCGGAAGGTGCTTGTTGAGCCTGGAGGCGACGCTGCTGGTCGAGGCGGCGGCCGGCGGCACCCTTGAGGGGCGACTCGCCGCGCTGGAACTCGCGCTGCTCAGCCTGGCGCAAGATCTTGCGTGGCGGAGCATTAGCGTCGTCGTCGTCGTAGGGCCGTTTTGGCGACGCGACACCACCAGCACCACCAGCACCACCAGCGGGTCCGCCGGCACCATAGTTGGGCCGCGGGCTGGTGGCACGCAGGTGGGACATGGGGCTATCGCGGAGAGCGGGTGGCTGTAGCTGGCCCTGGCTTGGGCCTTGCCCCGGCTGCTTTTCGACAGAGGGCAGGACCATGAGGCGCGGCCGGAGCTGAGCAGATGGCGAAATGATAATTCGCGCTGTAACAGGATCAAACTTCTCAGTTGCGAACCGCTTGCCAAACTGCACCAGCTTGGGGTCGTTGGGGTACAGCTCGGCCATGCGCTTTTCCAGCTCGATGACGCGAGCGAGATCGCCATACTCGGCCTCGCGCTTGTGCATGTACGCCAGCAGCGGCTTGGCCTTGTGCACCGTCTCGGGTTTCTGGGCCAGGCGATTGACACACGTCTCAAACACAACACGCGAGTTGGTATTGTCGCCGTGTGCAGTCAGATATTTGATGTACTCAATCATAAAGTACGGGTCCTCAGGGAACAGCTTGGCGCCGCGCTCGAGAATCTTGCCGCCCGACTTGTCGTTGTAGCACTTCCACTCCATCTTGGCCACCGCGACATAGATGTCGCTCTTGAGCCGGCCGCCCTTGCGCGCCTCGGCAAACACGGCTCGCATGCCGCCCATGGGCTGGCCTGGGGCACCCTTGCCCTGGATGCGGCGCATCGCGCGTGCCAGTGCAATCCACACATGAGTCAGGCACTTGGAAACAAGATCCATCTGTGCCGCAAAGCCTTGCTTGATGAGGGCAATCTTTTGTTCGTGCTCAGGGTTGACTGCCGGGGTTTTCGTCTCGCCGTTGTTATACCGTCCATTCTCTTCATCGTCGTCGTCGTCATTGTTTCCATTGTTTCCATTGTTTCCATTGTTTCCGGCTGATGCTGCTGTGGAAGCAAACATCTCTTCCATCCGTGTAATCTCAACTTTTTCGCGGTCCTGCAGTGATTTGTGCAGGTCGCGCAGGGTCTGGATAATGCGGTCATACGGCTCGCGCACGGCCAGACCGCGCGCAATCTTGGCCTCGTCGCCCTCCGTGATGGGGTATGTCGACTCGATGCGGTCAGCATGCTTGAGTGCCAGCAGAATGCTTTCGGGGTTGGCCTCAATACCGTCAACCAAAAACTCGAGGCCCTTGTCCTTGTCGTTCTCCTTGATGTCGTTGTCGAAACACCACTCAGCGGCCTCGACCCATAGTTCGGGCCAGAATCGCAGTGGCATCAGGGCCTGCTTGTAGCAGTAGAGGATGCGCGCCTTGAGCACCTCGGGCTCGTCCATCTGAAGATCGAGTGGGTCCGACTTCTCCCAGTCGATCCATTTCAGCCACAGGTCGACCTGCTGCATGTACTCTTGGTGCCCCTCAAAGCCAGCAACAGGCGGCAGGCGAGCAATGGTGGTGCGGTTGAGGCCGCGTGTGAGGTTCTCGAGGCCCGTGTTTGCTGACTTGGCCGACATGTAGGCGGGCGACCGCTCAGCCAGAAACTTGCGTCCAGTGATCTTGTTCAGACCCATCTCGAACTGGTCATACTCCTTCCAGAGCTGGTTGACGTTGGAAATAGGCACGCTTGTAGCGCGGCGGAATGCCTTGCGGAGCTGGTCCATCTTCTGCTGGTCCTGCCAGCCGCTGCCACCAATAGTGCCAGGGCCTGACCGGATAAACTGAACATAGTCTTGCCAGACACGGCCCGAGTCCTTGTCAACGCCAATCTTTTCCAGTACAAACTCGTAGGCGCGGTTCACAACTACGCGCGACTCAGATCCGCTATCGTTGAGGTTGTTACGCCGGCGGACATAGTCGAGGTAGACGATCCAGAGAGGGACATTGACAACAGTGGTCAGTGATCTGCCAAACAGCTCTTCGGCAGCTGCAAAGTTCTCCAGCTCCAGCTCCATCTCAATAAAGTTGACCCAGACCTCGCCTGCTTGGGGGAACACCTTGAGAAAGCGGTTGAACACGGACCGCGCGTCGTCAAAACGATTGTTGCGGCGGTGGTCGGCGATGAGCGCGAGCCATGAATCGACAGCACCGCGGGGATCCTCCTTGATGCGAGCTTCGAGGGCTGCAACAGAGTCTTGGCCGGCTGGGATGCCAAATGGAAGAGCAGGAGTGGCGGCTTGGGGGGGCGCGGGCGCGGGGGGTGCCGGCTGTACAGTGAGTTCTTGCGTTTGTGGTTGTGTCTGCGTCTCTGGCTGCGCCTGTGTCTGTGTTGGGACTTCAGAGGCCGGGTTGTAGTCATCCGTAGTGAGCTGCGAGGGATCGTATTCTTCGCCGTCATTATCGTCGATGGGTTGCGCATTCGCAGCTGCTACTGAGCCTGGTGCCGGGGTGTCGTCGTCGTCTTCCGAGTCCGAGTCGACAAAACCGCCGACAGCCTTGGGCTTCTTGGAAAGGGGTTGCACGACCAGGGCCGTTGCTGGTGTGCTGCCTGACTGTTCGTCGCCTTTGTTGGTATCGTTGGCCTCCTCCTCATCTTCGCCGTCAGAGCCAATATCCTCCAGAGGGACCATAGCCGCACTGGGATCGTACTCGCCTGCCACACCTCCATTGGGGTATCCCTCTTCGTCGCCCTCATCCTCGTTCTGGTCATCCTCATCTTCTTCATCATCCGCGCCACCTTCAATATCATCAACAGTAGGAGAAGACAGAGCGTCACCAGCAGTATCAGGGGCATCAGGTTCTGTAGCTTGTTTATCGCTGTCGCTAAGTTGGTTCAAGATATCAGAGGGTTCCTCTACAACCATTGCGCTATCGCCGCCCGTATCCTCTGCCATATTTGCGCCGTATTCTTCGTGGGATGCCATTTGGCTGGACGTAGCTGCGTTGTTAGTGCTGACTTGGAGTATGAATGGTGGCAATGAGACCACGATAAGAACGCCGGCCGGAATTTTTTCTGAAGAAGCGCGTACCTTACAAAACTGCGATCAGTGTCTCGTGAGCTCGAGGTGAGGTCGCGTAGCTACTGGAGCACGCGACAATGCCACAACACGCCGACTTCAGATAGCTTCCATATACAAAAGCCGCAGTAGATATGCCGCAAGATGAATAGAATCGTCTGCTGTCGTAGATGCTCGCGATGGACGTCAAGGCTGGATTCGAGGCTGCTGGAGCTTTGGCTGAGATATGAAGCTGATCGAGCTGTTCCCGTCGACTGGGTATGAAAACAGGCGAAAGATGTGTTGGAAACAATTTTAAAAGTCCACTAGATGCAAGGAGATGGCGCGTAGATCGTGGCTGACTGAATAGGCGGCTCCGTAGTGTGATTGAGCGTGGTGATGTGCTTGAGCTCGTCGTATGTCGCAAGTCATGCATCGCTCAGCTCTCTCTGTAGACTTCCTGCGGTTGGCAGTGAAAAAGCTGACCTGGCGAACGAGGTAGGACAGGTCTAGGCCGGATTTGGACTAATGCAATTCTGTGACGTATCGAATAGCCAAAGTGTGAGAACCAGCCATCTTTTTAGCGCGCAAGGTTGAGAAATATGCAATTCTAGGCGGCTCAGTCCCTAAATTCCCTCTAACTAGTACTGGTTCAGTGGCTGGGGACGGAGCTTATATAATCGAAAATTATGACTATCCACCGCATCGAATCAACGCATTTTGGAAGGTCTCAAGACTGCGATTTGATATGGTCTTGTGAAGAAGACGACAAACATACAAATCGCAAGAAAAACAGACCACATTATCTATTCAGAGAGTTGTTTGCTTCAAGGGAAACTTATTAAGATTGATAATAGACAATCTCAAGTGCTGTGACACGTCACGTGTGTCGAAACTTCCGTATAAGGAAGTAAGTTAGATCACTGATTACCACCGGCTTGATGCTATAGCTTGGCCGACAACATCAACAGTTCCGCCTCGCATTTACTTCCACTGTTATATCAATTGTGAGAGCGTTTTTAAGAGCTGAAGCTTGCTCAAATCGCATCATATTATATCTCACTTGGATATCTGATGGCAAAATGGTAATGAAGTTGGAGTGTTGGGCCGCCGTACACCAACGACAGAGCACAGTGCAAAAAGCTGTGAGAAAAGTCAAAAGCGGCAAAGATGGAAGACCAGTCCAACTTTGAAGAGCATTTGCCAGTTTGGAACGGCGGCAGCATGGACTAGAGATTGCTGCCGGTTATATAAATATGCTGTTGGCTCGACAAAGTCAGTCAAGGACGACAGGGTCCCCTAATTACACTGTGAACTGTAAATAGAAGGTGTAGGGTCGGGCAGATGATTGGCTGCCATCTCCCAGCCTTCTTTGAAGCGGGGAACACCAGTCGTCGCCTAGCCAAACGCGCCAAAAGGCCCGTCGAAAGACCGCCTGCCTTGAGCCGGACATAGTGCAAATAGCAGGAGCAACCACTTTAGCAAAAACGCGACCTGCCGACGCGACGTGTCAGAGATGGCGTTTACTTATTTCCCGACCCACTCTGCCACTTGTAGATCGGAGCAAGCTTCGAGACCACCTGAAATAATAGCGGAGATTGGCTGAATGGCTCCTGGCTAACTGGGTAACTTAAGTCAGGGCGATAGTACATAGTAATTACTAGTAATACATAGTCTGCTCCTTCCTCTTCTTCTTTCGAGCGTCTCTTCTCTACCGTTTTGCCTTTTCTCGACTCTCTTCTGACCTTTTTTCTTTTGTCCCTTTCTTTTCATATCTGTCACAATTCTCAACTTCCTCACACTCTACTCGCTACCACATCCCACTTCACGCTCTTACCGCCAGGTCTGCGATAGCCACTCGACACCGCCTTTCTCAACCCTGTAGCGCCCCTCTTCGAGCTCGTCCCCCTCGGCTTGTCTCAACCCTCAAATCACCCCTCTGAC
This sequence comes from Ophiostoma himal-ulmi, assembly GCA_029299165.1. Taxonomy (NCBI): domain Eukaryota; kingdom Fungi; phylum Ascomycota; class Sordariomycetes; order Ophiostomatales; family Ophiostomataceae; genus Ophiostoma; species Ophiostoma himal-ulmi. Next base: position 400,833 of record JANSME010000012.1, read on the forward strand.
CTTTTCTCCCTGACTTTTTGTCTTCCAATACCTCAGTACCCCCCCAAACACCGCCAACATGTCGATTGTCTCGCTTCTTGACGTCAAGGTCAACAACAACCCCGCCAAGTTTGGCGACCCGTACGAGTTTGAGATCACCTTCGAGTGTCTCGAGCAGCTGGAGAAGGGTGAGTGCAGGCGCAGGCAGCGTGCAAGGCAGCAACCTTTTCGAGACCAATATGAAAGCCAACACTAACTTTGCCACAGACCTCGAGTGGAAGCTTACCTACGTCGGTTCCGCTACTAGCGATCAGCACGACCAGGAGCTCGACTCGCTGCTCGTCGGCCCTATCCCTGTCGGCGTCAACAAGTTTGTCTTTGAGGCTGACCCGCCAAGCGTCAAGCAGATCCCTGACACTGAGATCTTGGGCGTCACTGTCATTCTCCTGACCTGTGCTTACGACGGCCGCGAGTTTGTCCGCGTTGGCTACTATGTCAACAACGAATACGATACCGAGGAGCTGAACGCTGACCCCCCGGCGAAGCCCCTGGTTGACCACATCCGCCGCAACGTTCTCGCCGAGAAGCCCCGTGTTACCCGCTTCGCCATCAAGTGGTAAGTAGATGTCTTGTGTGAATGACACTGCAAAAAGAGGTTATAATGTATACTAACTGTCGACAGGGACTCCGAGGCATCTGCCCCTGCCGAGTTCCCTCCTGAGCAGCCCGAGGCCGACCTCGTGGCTGACGAGGAGGAGTACGGTGCTGACGAGGCTGAGGAGGAAGAGGCTGAGGCTGCTGCAGAGGGCGCTGAGGCCAAGGCCGCCGCTGGCGAGGATGCTGCTATGGACGGCGCCGATGAGACCACTGCTGCTGCAGACGGTGACGCCGAGGAGGATGAGCTCTCGGATGACGGCAGTGTCGACATTGAGGGTGAGAGCGAGGACGAGATCGATGAGGAGGAGGACGTCGAGGGCGAGACTGTCGATGGAGACGACGCAATGGATGTCGACGACGACAAGCCTGCCGCTGCTGCACCTGTCGAGCTTATGTCGCACTAGGGTGCGCTCGAGTTGTGCTGCTGAGCGGGGAGGCAAAAGCAAATGAAAAGTGTTGCTATGGGCGGGCAGCAGCTGTAAGCTCTGCCCCGTTATGTTTACGTCTATATGAGTTTCTTTGATTTTGTTTATCACGTCTCCTGCATTGTTTTCTGTTGCGTTTTGTTCATGTCTATCTGCCTTGTTGTCTTTCTTAGTAATGTTTGTCGGGTCGAGCTCGTCGTCTGTGCCAGCACACACGAAGGCTCCCCGACACGGTCGAGCATCTCATATCATATATACCACGGGCGAGGGCCAAACAAATGTACACGGTTATGAAAACTCTGGCATGGCATGCAGTGTGAACCTACCATATGAATGCACTAAGTGTAAAGTTTTATAAAGAGAGTCAACTGCTTCGTCGCGTCGTCTGGCAAGCAAAGAAATGCCCCTCGCGGGTATACTGTATAGCTTTTGATATATAGCAAGTAGGTAAATAACAAGAAAATGGGTAATAATAGTCGTCCTCCGTTATGCCGGCAGTGTTTGTTGCTCTGGCATCACCGCCTAGCTCATGTTCCCCGTCTCCGGTTCGTCTAGTCGTCCGGTGTCGGCGTCTTTTCTCCCCCTCCCTCCCTCAGAAGCCTCTGTCAATTTTCATCACTTTGGCTTCTATGCATCAGCCATCGGTGCGTCCTGTGTCTTGGCCCACTCGTCGGGCGTGTGGCACTTGGCACTCCAAGCGTGGATGTTGGCAATCTCGTCCTTGAGAGCTGTGTTTACCAGCCGGTGGCGCTTCAGCCGGTTCAGGCCGTTGAACTGGGGCGAAACAATAACTGCAGTGAAAGCCTGGCCACAGCCGCCTATACGAGTTAGTCTGTGTGCTGTGTTCATGTCCAGCCTCGACCTCTACCCACCTGACACGTCTGTCACTTGGACGGCCTCGGCCTGCAGCTTTGCGCGCAGGGCGTCCTTGAGCGAGTCCTCGGTGATCTGGTCGGCCATTTCGGTGCAGGAGTTGTGGCGACTCGTGTGCGCGCAAGGGAATGGGTGGTGAGTGGGCGGGAGACAATTGCGATGAGGGGTGCGCGAGTTCGCCAAGTGGTGACGACAGTTATCAGATTGATAAGATGTCTGAAATTTTTATGGCTCAAAGGGTCCGGTACGGCGGATGCGCTGTAACTATGGGCTATAGTTTGCACTGTGCGCTGGGACTTGACAAACTACTGGAATTGGTAGTGACTCGAAAACTGTCTTTGTGTGAATATTCGCTACTGCATGAATGAAAAAAAGAGGTTCACATTAGTTTATAGGAGACAACGTGCAGCTTACAATACAATTTTGATTTCCAATCTGCAATCTGCAATCTGCAATCTGCAGATATGCCAGGTCTTTGAAGCACGCGCGCTGACGCCATAGGCCACCAGGGCTAGTCATCAAAGCGTGTTTGCGACACCGCCCTGTAGTATGCAGAGTGATAATCACTAGTTCCAGGCACCTCCCCGCAGAGCAACGAGTAAAGCTAAGAAACTGCACAGTGTCGAGAGGAGGCGGGGTAGACACACTGTGCGTTTTCAGTCAGCATCAAGCTCTGATAGTGACGATAGCTGAAGCTTGCACAATGCGTGACGACATAGCTTGGACCTTTTACTCTTATACTGCTTGAATTTATTTGTGAAGATTGCTGTTCAAGATTTAACTTGCTACTTGCCCTACGCATGTTCCAGTCACGCTTCTGCCGTGTCCTCTCCCGCCAGCACCCCACCGTACCGTCGCCGTCCATCGCGTCGGCCTCGATCTCATTCTCACGACCATCGCAAATTGCAGCTAGACTTGCAGTTGCACCTCTGTCAGCACGCCCATTGTCATTCTCTCATCGTCTTTTGCTCTGCTGTCCATCCTCCTCCATCAGGCCAGTTGTCTCTGACACCCTCAAAATGGACCCCATCGCAGAAGCTGCCGTCACGGCCATGAAGAGGCTGTATGTTGATTTCACCAAACCAAACTCATCCCAAGTCTCGAGGCACAGAATCTAACAGTACAGCTACCCAGAGTGGCTTGCGGATAGCGCTTGGGACAACACCGGCCTGCTGCTTGCAAATACTACGCCCATCAACGCGAGCAGTCACCCCCGTGTTCTACTCGCCAACGACCTGTCGCCCCGCGTCGTCGACGAGGCCATCTCCTACGGCGTCAGCATCATCATTGCCTACCGTATGTTGAATTATTCATCGAACAATTGAAAACGATAACAGCTACTAATGACAAGATCCCTTTATCTTCCGTGGTCTCAAGTCCATTACACTCAACGATCCGCAGCAGGCCTCGCTGATCCGCCTTGCCCAGAACAACATTGCCGTCTACTCGCCGCACACGGCTATGGATGCGGCACCGGGCGGTATCAACGACTGGCTGGCCGATGCTGTCATTAGCGCCGCCGCTAGTATGGAGAGAGCTTCGGTTGGCCGCATCACCCATGCCTTGAAGCCCCTCAAGGGTGCAACGGAGGAGGTCTCTGCCAACCCCGGCGCCCCTCGCCACCTTGATGGCAACGACAAGTTAATTACTGGCTACGGCCGGTTCGTGCAGCTGTCTGATCCCGTGCCAGTTCGCGCCCTGATTCGCGGCATTCTCAAGAGCCTGGGCCTGCTCAATGACGAGTCCAACACAGCATCGGCCGCATCGACACTGCGGCATGTGCTCGTAGCCCGGCCACGCACCAGCCAGGGTCTTGGCCGTGATCTTATTAACTCGCCCAACAAGACCACAGACGTTATCGAGAGCGTTGCTATTTGTGCCGGCTCAGGCGCGGATATCGTGCGCGGCGCGCCTGCAGACCTCTACCTCACAGGCGAGATGAGTCACCACGATGCTCTGGCAGCGACTGTCCAGGGCAAGTGGGTGGTGTGCCTGTTGCACAGCAACTCGGAGCGCCTTTTCCTCAAGCAGCGCTTGCAGCCCCAGCTCGAGAGCGAGCTTTCATCTAGATCGGTATCTGTCCTCGTGAGCGAGGCCGACCATGATCCGTTTGAGATCTGGGACATGACCGACCCCAACGCTGCCGGTCCCGAAGACAAGCGGCCCCAGACCTACAGCATTTGATACAAGTAGACAAGCAATCAATGAAGAAAAAAGGAGAAAAAAAAGACAAACTGGGTATGAACATGTTCTTACTCTAGGGATATAAATATGTACTGTGCATGAATAGAAGCTATCGCTGAACGCCGTATCCGTATAATCAATAAACAAGGAAGAGGAGTGGTCGACAGCATCACTCCGTCTCTTCGACCTCGGCCTCTTCCAGGGCAGCGTCACCCTCTGCTATGCACGCCTTCACTTCGTCCGCCCCGCCGACTCCTTGGTCAAGCCATGCCTGCAGCAACCGCCGCGGCCGCTGCCATGCCTCTCTCGCCTCATCTGCCCGTCCTTCCTTGACCAGCTGCCGCAGCCGTGCCGGTGTTTCGAGTGCAGTCTCAGCCAGCCGCCGTGTATGTGCGCGTGCTTTTGCCGTCAAGGCGGCATCGCTCTCGGGGGCTGGCACAGATTCGCGCATGGCGTCGCGCAGAGTGGATGTTTGTGTGTAGATGTGGGCAATCGCCGGGTCGAGCGTCTTGGCCATGGGGTTGAGGGGGTCCATTGTCGCGCGCATCTTGTAAACGGTTAGCTGTGTTGGGGTTACTTTCGGGGGAGCGCCGGCGCCTTTGCATACCTTTCTGATAGTCTCTGTCGCTGTGATGAGCCGACTGTAGTTGTCATAGACAAGACTCTTCTTCTCGGCGTCGAGGGCGCGCGTCTCGCTCAGCACGCGTGTGTAGACCCGCAGCAGCTCTTCAAGGCTGTTGTCCTGCAGCGCCTGACGCACATATGCTTCTGCGTCAAAGTCGACAGCATCCATGACGGACGACGCCACTTCCGAGTAGGACAGAAGATCATTGGGCTCGTCGGGGTCGCCTGTGACTTCGAGTGTGGGAGTGCCGGGCTGTTTCTTCAGGTTGTAGTATTCGCGCAGAGCGGCACGGTTGCGACGGGCATTTTGAGCCGGTGCAGGCCCTATTGCAGGCACTGCCACGGCAGGCGCTGCTGGGGCTGGTCCGCGGCTGGGCGACCGTGAAACCGACCGGGCCGAGTCGACACTGGGACGATTGCTCGACGTCGGGGTCCGCAAGATGCGCCGGACCGGCAGGTCGCGTGGTGTTGCAATTGTAGACATATTGATCGGTTGTCGGAGGTAGTGGTTATTTTGGTGAGAGCCAGCTCGCCGTCGTCGTCGTCGTCGCCGTGGTAGTAGTTATCGAGGGGGTCGTCAATGAGGAGTGACGTCGAAACTGGCCGCACTTGGGTCATCGCGAAACGACAGCTAGAGCTTCCAAAAGCGGACCCTAGCGAATGGACTAATCACACTATAAACTTTTACATGTGACTTGGTGTGAGTTTGGTGGGGATTGCGCCTATCTTCTTCTAATTGCACTACGCGTCAGACTGGCAACAGTCCAGTCCAACACCAATTTTACTTGGGACGTCGAATATTGACAAAATGAATCAATCGATGCAGATTCGCTCTGCTCTGGCTGGCGAACAGCTGCCGCCACCATCTTTATCATGGCTCCAATCCTTCCTGGCTAGCCAGTCCTCGGCACTGCCGTCAGCGCGCACGCTGCCAGCCCTCGTCGCGACAGCCAAAGCCCACCTGCTCGGATCCGACTGGACGACACCCGGGCTGTTTGACGGCTCGCTTCCCGGGTTTCCTGCACAGCTTTTGGGTCCCAGTGTAGGGTCAATACAAGAAACTCAACTGCCCCAAGATATCATTGTCCAGGTGCTGGATATCGAGAACCTGTCCCTAAGTCGGTGGCAGCAGGTGCAGGCCCTCGAGGCCATCGAGCGCGGCGAGCAGAAACGAGGTCGCGAGATCATCCGCGTTGCAAACGATGCCGACGACGACCAGGAGACAGACAGTCCGAGTACGAGTGGCCCACCAAGGGGAGGCCCTACGGCCCGCTCACAGCCCCCGCCGGATACCAACGCGACACACCGACTCGTTCTGCAGGACATGTCTGGCAACAAGGTCTTTGCCATTGAGCTAGTGCGCATCCACCGCATTGGTATCGGCCGGCTACGTATCGGCGAGAAGTTGGTGCTGAAGGCTGGCACAGTAGCAGCACGGGGGATGCTGCTGCTGGACCCAACAAGTGTCAAGTTTCTCGGCGGGCAGATCGAGGCGATGAACAGTGCCTGGCTCAAGGGGCGGCTTGCACGGCTACGGGACGCAGCCCAGTCTGGCTCGACTGGCTAAAGCTCGCATGGAGATACAAATGATACACAAAAAACATAGATTTGATACCCTAAATATAATACACTATATTCATCGTTTGATGACTTTTATTTATTTATGCAATGGCTTCTGCCAGTCCTTGCCATCCGTCGGCGAGCCATGGTGCAGCCATGATTGCTACTTGAGCATCGGCGGGCAAGCGTGTGCGAACGCATGCTCGGGCCAGATCCTCGGGACCCAGCTCGCCACGAGGGGGCAGCAAGCTCGTCGTCAGCTTCAGTGACATGTCGTTGCAGTACTCCTCCTCTTCGTCGTCGATTTCTTCGTCCTCGCCCAGGGCAGCCCACGAGTGCGGCAGGTAAGGGTGCAGCATGATATCGCGCTGCGCCTGTGTCCGTGCCGCCTGGCCATCACCAGATTCTGGACTGGCCAGAGCATGCAGCACTTGTCCGATACGTGCATAGTCGGTCACAGAAATGGTCTTGCTCTGCTTTCCTTGTTGGAGGTCTACGAGCTCAGAGACGACGGCGTCGGCACTGTCGGCATCGCCCGTGAGCAGAGCAATCACGCCCAGCAGCAAGATAGCCTGCGTATGGTCGGGGTGTGCTTCCATGACCGAGAACAGCTCGTCTTGTGCGCGCTGCTTGGCATCTTCGGTACCGGTTGCCCACAGGACTTGGGCAAACAGGCAGATGGCATCGGGACTGCGACCTTTTTCGCTGCCGTCCTGCACCGCCCAGATGGCCTCGAACTCGGCCAGGGCGCCGTCAAAGTCTTCCGTGAAGAACTTGGCGAGCGCACCGGCGAGGTGGGCAGACAGCTCAACCTTTCTGCGCGCAGGTGCCGACAGTTCGCCGATATCTTCGTCGTCTCCAGCGTCGGCAACAAGCTGGAGGGCCATCTCGCTGCACTCGAGTGCCTGGTCGTATTCGCCGAGAGCAACATACGCGCGTGCAAGATCGGCCTTGGCTACAGCAACACGCTTTAGAGACTCGACAGACTCGGTGTCCTCAAAGTCGGCCTCGAGCACGGTGCAAATCTTCTCGAGGATGGTGACAGTCGTGTCGCGGTCCTGGACACGCTCACCGTAAAGCGCAAACAGGTGGGCATACGGCAGCTCTTGGGGCCGCAGACGCCGGACCTGTTCAAGACCGATAAGTGGCCGTGCCAGTGACGAGTGGCCACCACCTTCTTCATCAGTAATGTCCTCGTCGGCGACGTCGACTAGGTGGTCAAATAAAGAGATGGCGTACTGCTCGCGAGCAGCAAGCGATGATGCATCCGACAAGTCCATGGCGTGCAGGAACAAGCTGCGGGCCTCGGCCGCTTCGCCAAACTGCAGCGCAACGTAACCCTGGCCAACCCAGCTGAGGGCATAGTCGGGGTCGCTGGACTGGCCGGCGGTGAACGCATGATTGGCCAACTCGGGGTCGTCGTGCAGCAGAGCAAGCGTGCCCAGGTTGGCCCAGACGGGTGCACGGCCGCGGCCAAGGAAGAGACTACGTGTGAATGCGTGCTGGGCGACGGGTGCATGCACGGCGCTGGTGGCCACACCGAGCGCATTCCAAAACTTGCGGTTGCCAGTCTCAAATTCGATAGCCTGCTTGAAGCAGCGAATGGCGGCCCTCAGAAAGCCGTTGAGCTCGTTTCTCAGGTCCTCGGGAAGACAGGTATGCGCGCGGTACTCGGCCCAGCCCAGATTGTAGTGGGCAATAGCGAGCATGTGCGGGTCAGCTTTGCTGGCAGTCGAGGCAATGTAGAGCTCACGCTTGAAAGCAAGGATGGTGGCGTGCAGACAGCGCATCAGGTTGACACCACTCTTTTCGTTGTACGCGATGCTCTCGGCCAGCACAATGTTGGTTCCGACCTTGTCGATATCTTGCAGGAACTGATACGCAGGGTGGCTGTCAGTCTCAGCGTCGGTGTTGCTTCCAATCGACACCAGAGACGCCATGACAGCGGAAGGGAACGTGTTGACTTGGCCCTGGACGGTGGTAAATACGGTGCAAGCACTGGCTACGGCGGCCCAAAAGCCAAATGTTGCCTCTGCTGTAGCCACCGGCACCTTGCTTGCAAAAGAGAGTGTGTCTGTTGCCTTGCTGGCGGCCTCGCCAAAGAGACCCGTCTTGATACAGGCGTCAGCACTCTCAACCATGGCGTGCATGAGCGCAATCAGGACGCCCTGCTCGTGTGGCCGCTGCTCGAGGATTGACTGATACAACTCAATGGCCTTGTCAAACTCGCCGACGCCGCGGTGAACATTGGCCAGCAGATATTCGGTGAACCACTTGTCGTAGCCGGCATCGAGGCCGCTCTCTTCTTCAATGCGGCGGGCCTGGTCAATGGCGCGGATGGCAGAGTAGTGCATCTTGGCACGCAGGTATGTCTCGGCCAGTGCAACGAACGAGTGGTAGTCGCTTCCACCTGAAAGGCGCGTGGCCATGCGGAAGGACATCATGGCTTTGTTGAACTCCTTCTTGTGCAGCTGGGCCGTACCGATCGCTGCAAAGGGCCAGCTGTGTGCCGGCTTCTTCGAGCCCCAAGGTGGTGTTGCCTGGCCAGAGTCGATGACGCGCTGGGCCACGAGCTCGATGCTGTCCCAGTCGTGCTTGTCGGCAAATGTCTGCACCAGCCGGCGGCCGGACTCGAGCTCGCCGTCAGACAGCTCAATGGCCTTCATAAAGCACTTGAACGCGCGCTTCTTGTCCTTGCCATAGTCGGCATAAAATACACCCAGGCTGGTGTATGCCGGGGCCAGATTGAGATCATTCTTGAGTGCATTCAAATAGTGACGGTAGGCATTGTTGCGGTCTTTGCGGGCAGACTTGGACGGGTCCAGATCCCAGAGGCATACACCGAGGCGGTACTGCGTCAAGGCCAGCAGCTTCTTGGCCGGCTGTGAGCTGCGCAGAACCTTGCTCTGGACTTGCTGCGTAAGAAGAGGGACACACTCCTCAAACTCCGTTTTTGCATGCGCATAGTTTCCTCGCAGGGTGTGCACCCAGGCTGTCTCGCTGCGGACACGGAGGTCGTTCTTGTTGCGCTCCAGGGCACGCTCGAGGAACGAAGCGGCTGCGTCATAGTTGAGCTCCTCCTCGCTAATCAGGCCGACACCAAGCAGAGCCGGTGTGTTCTTGTCATTGTGTTGGAGGATCTGCTGGAACAGCTTCTTGGCCTCGGGGTGGTTGTGCGGTGTCTGATGGTAGATAAGTGCCGTGCCGAGGAAGGCAGTCAAGGCGTCTTCGGTGTGCTGGAACGGGATTCCGGTCTCTGCTTTGCGGGCTTCGAGACTCTTGAGTGCCTTGCGCATGGCGTCAATGTTCTCGGGGTAGTCCTCCGAGTCCTGGTACCAAGAGCCTAGCATGCGGTATGCCAGGAAGGACTTGGCTGTCTTGAGGCCGTCGAGAATGGAGTCTAGCCGTTCCTCGTCTGTCTCTGGTAGGGGAACGACCTTTTTCCTTGGCTTTATTTTCTTCTTGTCCTTATTTTCCTCTCCTTCCCGTCGATCCTCTGCGGGTGCTTCTTTCTCTTCCTCTGACACCTCTTCGTCATCATCTTTCTTTTTTGTTTCCTTCTTCTCCTCGTTTGGTGCTTTTTGGGCAAAAGGAGAAACGTCACTCGTCAGAAAACCAGACAATACCTTTCCGAGACCACTGTCTGGAAAGTGTGTGCGGTACTTCCATAGCAGGTCGACATCGTAGTCACTGATCTCAGCCCGGTCCTCCCAGTCCACTGCGATATCCCATGCCAGCTGGTACGGGTAGTCAATAACCACCATGCCGCGTGCAAACTCCTTGACCTGTGCAAGCTCATCTTCTTTTGCTTCGCCAGAGAAAGCCGACAGTCTGTCGACGCGGTAGGCCAGCAGCTTCTCCTCGTAGTCGCGCCGCAGGTCGTCGTCGTTGGTCCAGTTGATGAGCTCATTGTAGAGGCGTGTGAGCTGGCTGCCGGCATACACTTCGGCCTTGACCTGCACAGTGACCTCGACCAGCCGTGCTCCGATGCGTGTCCTGCGCTCCGCAATAAGTGTGCTGATGCGCTTCTGTTCGTCCGCCTCGACCAGTTTGGCGAGTGTCTCGTATGTTGCTGCTGGCCGAGGTACGCGCCCCTGCAATGTTGTATAGATTGGTGACTCGGGCAGAATAATGCTGAGGGCATCGACAATCTGACTAGTGTCTCCCTTACTGCGTGCAAATCCGGTGAATTTATCAATGACTCCCTGGCACTTGAAGAGGTCGTCGGCGTCGCGGTAAATCATGGCCAGTTGCAGGGCTGCATCCTTGTACTTGGGGATCGACTTGGCTCCCTGCTTTTCAAAGACCTTGATCAGACCCTGCCACACATTGGCATCACCGGGCTTGACTGCTGCAGCATCTTCATAGAACTTCACAGCCTCGTCGAGCTTCTCGGTCTTGTCAAGGGCGAAGCCCAGAAAGATGAGTCTGTTTGTTAGCAGTCTGAACTCTCCATAACAACTCGTTTTTTTTTGTTTTTTTTCTTCCTTGCTCCTCTACAACTATACTCACGCCTGATAGTTCTTGCTGTCATTTTCGAGCACATCCCGGGCCTTCTCAGCCGCATCGTCAAACTTCTCTTGCTTGAGAGAGTCCGCGATGGCCTTGAGTTGGATCTTGACCACCGCCGACACGCCTCCGGGCTTCTTTGCTCCGGCCATCTATACCAGTTTCATTCCGGTTCGAGCCAGTATACTTCTATCGATTTTTTATAGATAATTATCCAAAATTTCCTCGATTCGTTATTCTCCAGGCAAAGCTATGATGTCGTCCAACATCGAAATATGTGGGGCACCTAGCTAGGCCGGCCTCACTGATCTAACTGCCGTTTGAGTCGCTATAGCTCCAGTGCTTATCGGTCCCCGCCGGAGTGTGATCAACCATTTTCCGCTTATCGCGATAACGAATTTCTTATCGTACCGATTTTTTTTTCAGTAGTAATACTGCCTACTGGCAGCTGCCATACCGGGCGCAAGCACTAACAAAACATCACCAAAAAGGCACATCCGACCAGCCAACGACTCTAGTCAACACACGTTTACGGAGCCACCATTTTGTCAATTGGCCATCAACACTCGCCAATATGGACTCCAACCCGGCCAAGCGTCGCAAGACCGACCACTCAGGTGTCGGCAGCGCCCTTCCCTTCGATGCTGCCGCCGCGTCGGCCGGCCTCTTCCGGCCGAGCACGTTCATTCTTGAGACGGCCGAGCTGCTCGAGCAAAGCCGTGTCGACTATGGCAAGCTGCTTCCCGGCGCAGAGGAGCTTCTGCGCAATGTAAAGACGGCTGTTGAGTCTGTTGAGACCCATGGTCCCGTCCTGGTATGTGATTGAGTGTCGTCCACCTCGGCCGCGCGCGTCGCTAACTTGACCCTCCTCCTCCCTCTAGATCAACAAAGCCTCGACCACCTTTGAGAAGAAGAACGCAATCAAGATTCCGTACCCGACTCCCCGCCCTGCCAAAGACTCGCTGCTGAAGCTGTCCATGGAGGCACCCGCACACATCAACGTCGTCGGCAGCTACGTGCTCAAGACCATGATCCGGTCACAGCGCGAGTTTGCCGTCGACATGATTGTCGAGATGCCCAAGACCATGTTCCAGGACAAGGACTACCTTAACCTGCGCTACTTTTACAAGCGTGCGTACTACCTCGCACACATTGCCAAGGCCGTGGCCAAGTCCGACAAGCTGAGCGACGTCCTCGGCGACGTGTCGTTTGCCTACCTCGGCGACAACCCACTGCTGCCCATCCTCGTCGCAACACCCAAGAAGGCCGACGCCGCCTCGACCACCAAGAAGAACGCAGTAGAGTGCAAGATCCGCATCATCCCTTGCTGCGCCAGCGACCTGTTCCCGCGCACAAAGCTGCTCGCCAACAAGAACTCGCTGCGCCCCGAGGTTGCCAAAGATGCCTCTGGCTCTGACAAGACCGAGTCCGAGAAGAAGGATCTCCCCCCGACACCGTTCTACAACGCCACCCTCAAGGCCGAGTCGACCTACCTGGCCTACCTCAAGCTCCTGCACCACGCCCAAAAGACCTGCTCTGCCTTTGCCGATGCCTGCCTGCTCGGCCACGTCTGGCTGCAACAGCGCGGCTTCGGCAGCTCGCTGGCCCGCGGTGGCTTCGGCTCTTTTGAGTGGGCTGCCCTCGTTGCTCTGCTGCTGCAGACTGGCAGCAAGAAGCGCTCGTCTGCCTCGTCCAACAAGACCGCTTCTGTGCTGTCCCCCTCGCTCAGTGCCACCCAGATCTTCAAGGCCGTCGTCCAGTTCCTCGCCTCGACCGACTACCGCAGCAAGCCCTGCGTCCTCGCCGGCTCTGCCCCGGAGGCTGGTGTCGATTCCATCAAGGAGGGCACACCTGTCCTGTTTGATGCCGGTAGCCGCCAGCTGAACATTGCCTACAAGATGAGCGCGTGGTCGGCCGGTCTGCTGCGCCAGCACGCCAAGCGCACCCACGAGCTGCTCAAGGACGACGCCGTGTCGGACCAGTTCACACCTACCTTTATTGCGCGCGCCGACATTGCCCTCGAGGCTTACGACATGGTGTTCCGCATCCGGTGCCCCGCGCCCGAGACCGACAGCAAGACGGACAACCTTGGCCGCCACGGTGCAGTGTGGGACTTTGGCGACGGCGTGTTCCAGACCTTGAAGCGCGCCTTGGGCGACCGTGCCCGTCTCATCAACGTTCAACTGCCTCCATCTGCGTCATGGGCCGTCAGCCAGCCTACTCCTGAATCAGCCCCCAGCAAAACAGCCTCCAGCTCTACATTTGTCGTCGTCGGCATCAGCTTCGATGCAACCAACATGTCGCGCCACATCGACCACGGCCCGCCCGCCGAGGAGAAGAAGGAGGCCCGCAAATTCCGCGAGTTCTGGGGTGACCGTGCTGAGCTGCGCCGCTTCAAGGACGGCAGCATTCTCGAGACGCTCGTGTGGTCGGCCGGCCAGTCGGCTTCGGCCACGTGCGAGGAGATTGCACGCTACATTCTGCCTCACCGCCTCGGTGTCAAGCCTGACGAGGATATTCAGGTCGTCTCCGGCACCGAGGAGGAGGGTTTCGCCGCCATTGTCCCCATTACGCCCGTCGTTGACACTGCTTCGTTTACGCTTGCCAAGGAGGCTTTCACCACCCTCGAAGCCGACATCCGTGCCCTCGAGGGCATTCCTCTGCACGTGCGCCAGGTATCAGCCATCGACCCTGCTCTGCGCTCGGCCACGATCCGCCCGCCGCCCGTGCAGTCGGGCAACGTGGCTCTGCAGCCGATGGAGGTCGTGCTGTTCTTTGAGGCCTCGGGCAAGTGGCCTGACAACCTGGCCGCCATCCAGCGTGCCAAGCTTGCTTTCCTGCTGCACATTGGCGAGACGCTGGAGGCGTACAAGGCGGAGCAGTCGGGCGGCGACAATGTCGTGCAAGCCTATGTCGGTCTCGAGAACACTGAGATTGGCAGCGGCGTCGCCAACCTTGCGTACCTGGACATTGTCTACCGCGAGACGGCTGCCTTCCGCATGCGCATTCACAGCGACCTCGAGGAGGCCATCCTGACGCGCCAGACCAAGGACAAGACCCTCGAGCAGCACGTGCGTACCACCGCCGCGCAGCTGCTGGCCGTGCAGCGCCGCCTGTGCACGGTTCTGCCCCTGCACAACCAGATGATTTCGACGTTCTGCACCCGGTTCCCTGCCTTTTCGCCGACGATCCGGCTCGTGAAGCGCTGGTTCAGTGCGCACAAGCTGCTGTCGACACACGTGACCGACGAGACAGTCGAGCTACTTGTGCTGCACGTCTTCCTGCGCCCATACCCATGGACGACTCCGGCGACGGCCGGCACTGGTCTGCTGCGGACGCTGCAGTTCCTGGCCCGCTGGGACTGGCGCACCGAGCCGCTCATGGTCGACACTTCGTCCCTGACCAACGTGCTGCCCGAGGACGAGGAGGCCCTTGCCAGCGGTCCCACCGCTGACCCGCGCACGCGTCTCGAGGCGTGGCGCAAGATCGACCCCAACATGAACCACACTGTCTTGTTTGTGGCGGCAACGCACGAGACCAGCGGCACAGCTTTTACGACAGCCAGCTCCATCTCGCCCGACAACACGGGCATCAGCCGGCCGCAGCCGAGCAAGGTGGTGGCCGCACGCATAACGAGCCTTGCGCGCGCCGCCTGCCGCGTCGTCAAGGAGAAGGACGTCACGGCGACGGCCAACTTTGTGCAGGGCGAGGGCGGCCGCGACTTTGAGCCCGACATGCTGTTCCAGCCGTCGCTGGGCGACTTTGATGTGCTGCTGCACCTCAACAGCCGCGTGATCAAGCGTCTCGTAAAGGGTGACATCTCTGAGAACGCCGACGACGAGTCTGCAGCCAAGCGGCGCCGGCCGGTCTACAAGAACCTGGACGCACGCACCGGTCGCGAGCTGCACGCCCTGCCTGCACACCCTGTGAAGCTGCTTCTGGACCAGTTGAACGAGGTCTACAACAGCGGCAGCGGCAGCGGCGTGGGCCCGATTGTGTTCTTTTATGGCGCGCCGGATGAGGAGGAGGGCGACCACGTCATTGCGGCGCTCTGGAACCCGCAGGTGCATGCACGCACGTTCCGCGTCAACCTGCCGTGCTCATTCAAGCCTGTCGCGACGAGCAAGAAGCAGAAGAAGAGCGCTGCCGCTGCCGAGGACGGCGAGGGCGAGGGCGAGGGCGAGGGCGAGGGCGAGGGCGAGGGCGAGGGCGAGGGCGAGGGCGAGGACGAGCCGATGATCGAGGTCAACCGGGAGGCGATCCTGGCCGAGATTGCACGCATTGGTGGCTCGCTGATTGACCAGATCGAGGTTGTCAGCAAGGCTTAAACGTGTGCATGTACATTGACGTTTGTATATCACAAAAGTGTTTTATAACATTGTCCATTATTTTATTTTATTTTTATTCTTATTTCTTTCATAGATCAGCATAGCGAATGCATTTTGGAGTTCATTGGATATGGTTTATATAATACAGTCATAACATCAAACAACATCTTCAACCACGCTACGCCATCTGAAATTCGACATTGACCTTTTCCTTGACATCGTGGCGGCCGACTTGCAGTCGCCACTCGGGCTCGGCACCGAAGCGCATGGTGAGCCGCATGTCGTCGACAACACGCAGGCCCATCTTGGGGTTGATGATGCGCAGGCTGTCAAAGGGTGTGTCGTACTGGCAGGTCAGTGTGCACAGCAAACTGCACGTCTCGTCCAGGCGCACGGGCGGCGTGTCGGCGCCGCTCACAAAGATCTCAAATCTTGTCGACGTCGTCTTGGGGTCGTTGACGAGCTCATAGAACTTGTGCGACACGGGATCGCGGTTGTCGAGCTTCTCGCCCTTTTTGACAAACCACTTCATGCGCCAGACGCGCTGCTCCTCGCCGTGCTGGTTGTAAAACTGGTCCAGAGCGCGGTCCACGCGCGGCGCGGCCTGGCTCACGGGGATGCCCGTTTTCACACCATAGCTAAGACGCGCAATGCGGCTCGCGACTTCGGGCAGCGTGCTAAAGTCGTTCTGCAGGTCGGGGTTCTCTTTCATGTCTTGGGGCAAGTTGTAGTTGCGCAGGATCGCGACGACGGCACCTCGCGCGACGGCCGACCACGACCGCTGGGGCTGCACAATGTTGGAAAAGGCTTCCTGGAGACGCTTCAGCAGATAGTTTGAGCTGCCGAGACCGCCGACTAGGACAATGTTTCTAGGCGGTGTGCCGCGCTCGGCACGCAGAATCGCGTAGTACTGCTCCTGCACAAGACTATGGATGCCCTGATATGTCTCTTCAAAGAAGCCATTGACGACGTCGCGGCTGAGGACGACCTTTTTCGGGGCCAAGCGCAACGGCGTTATGCGCAAATATGCAGGGATGGCCTGGAACGGCGGCGTCATGCGCACCTCGGCGAGCTGGCTAGGGCCGTAGGTAAAGTTGCGCTTCAGTGCGTGCTCCCACTCCGAGTAGACAAACTGGCGCCATTCTTCGAGCGAGCAGTTTTCAAACTTGAAGGGCGTCTTGCGCTTCATATGGTCGACAAACTTGTCGTCGATCATGAAAGCGCCGCACAACTTGCCGGCTCCGCCAACGACCTCACGCACACGGAACGGCCTGATACTCAAGACCTTGTAGCTAATGACATCAATAGTGCCGCCGCCGCAGTCGACGACCATAAAGGTCTCGCCGTCCTTCATGTCTGGGTACTCGCGGCGCTCCATTAGTGTGGAGAGAGCCGCGGCCTCGGGCTCTTGGACGAGGATCAGCTCGGTCTCGCCTGCATCGCGCATGTCCAGAATACCGGCATTGCGGGCAGCACGCTTCATCGAGTCTTTGGCATAGCCAGGCCAGATAGCCGGCACGGTGAGGGCGACCTTGATGGGCATGCTGTCCAGATAGGGCTGTTTAACTTCGCGGGCAATCTCTCTCAACGCAGTCTCCCAGAGCTCCTTGAGGAAAATGGCAACCAGCTGGATCGGGCCGTCATCACCGAGATTCTTTGTCTTTTCCCGCGTGGCTCTGAGATACTCCGAGTTTGCAATGTCGCGGGGGATATCGGCATCATTCAGCAGCAAGAGCTTGAACCAGCGCATCGGGTCATCACTGCCCTCGATGAGAAAGCCCCAGTTGTGCGACTTGAAGTCCAACAGAGTCGGCACCTGGGCTTCGTCACGAGACTTGTGGTAGTCGGCAGACGAGGGGTATTGTTGAACGTCGTGGATGTTGCTAGGGTTGCCCGAGTATGCCCACGAGACACCCGAGTAGGTGGTTCCAAAGTCGATGCCGATGGCAAAGTAGTGTTTGGCTGGATGGTGTGGGCTGAGTGAGCAGACACTACTTGCAGGGCCTCCAGGGCCTCTGGGGGCCAAGAAGTTGGGCGGGTTGTATGGTGTCATCGCGGGTACAGACCGAGGCGGCTGCGGGCTTGGTGCAGGGGACGGAATATAGCGGCCAACGCCATTGGTAGCACCGCGGGCAACTGGTTTCATTGTTGGAGCTGTCGGCACTGTTGGCGATAAGAGACTATGCTGGGTATGCTGGCCTCTGGTTGGCATAGGTGGCGACATGCCATGACCCGATGCCTGAGGCTGTATTGGGGAGTGCACTGATGGGCGCACCGGTTGTGAATAGTTGAGCACAGCTGGAGGAGGACGTCCTGGCGACAACAGCATCTCGGGTGGCTGGCCGTACTTGTCTTCTGGTGTTGGCGGTGGCGGTGTTGCAGATGGCGACGGTATACGCGAAGGGATCTTTGGTGGGATTTGTGGAGGTACCTGGGATCCCAAAGATGGAAACCGGGGCCGCACTGGTTGTGCAACGACCGGCTCCGGACTCGTGTACAGGGCGTCTATATCACTATAGTGGCTGGTATAATCTATGGGGCGCGGCGGCGCGCGCCCTGATGTGTTGGAGCGTATACTGTATTGCCGGCCTGGAACGTTGTGGAGGCCCGGGCTGCTCTGCACGCTCGCGCGGTTGCTTTGTGGCGCCAGCGTGCTGGCCGTTGATGAAGTGTCAAACGGGCGATAGTTGAACCAGTTTGCATGACTGCTAAAGCCATCAAGTAACGGCATGGACCGGCTGTCAGACATGGCGGGCGACGCAGGCGGAAAACTCTCACCATCACCGTGGATAGGATATGGGCCGGTGCGCGAGTCGCCGAGAGACGATTGTGAGGACGACAGAGAGCGGCGCTGCTGATTATGCTGCGGATATTGCTGCCCCTGTATGTGCTGTTGGTGACTCTCATATTCGCGCAGTGAGAAGTTTCGAAAGTCTCTGGTAATTTGATCTGCTACATCATATACAGTTTGCTGACCTTGCTGATTTTGCTGGTTGGATGTTTCGTTGTAGGAATCTCGGAACTGTCCCTGTTGAGGAGGAGGAGCACCGCTCCAGTTGGAAGAGTGCATTGTGTATGTAGGGTGTGCCGGCTTTTGGGTATGATGTTTATAATGGGTATAATAGCTATGTCGTTGTAGAAATGCTGACAGTTTCTGGAGTCATGCAGAATACCAAAAGTAAAAAATAGAAGAGTGTGATGACGATAGGAGACGGAGAGGGAGAGTCAATGTCGATGTGGAGGGGTATGGAACACAATGGCAGCTGGAGCTCAAGTTAGCCAAGCAAAGTATGAAGTAAAGTGTATAGTCAAGTGCAAAGTACTCCAGCAGGAGTTCGGAAGAAGAAACAAGTGAGGTGGTGCTTGTCCGGTCGAGGGCGTCAGCACAGGAGTGTCGCCTTTCCGCGGATTCTCGCCTCGTTCAGGAAGACGATTATCCAACCAATGACTCTCTATCCTCTCTGCTCGTCAAACGGTCTGTCTCTTGTCGTTCGGGATTTATTCAGGATACTATTTCTTGGTTTCGCACTATATTCTTGCGTTACTGTTACTGTTTGATTTCTCGTTCGGAGACTATATTTTTTGAGTTTTGCTTTGATTTATTCGATGACGACAAGAAGGACACAAGACAAGCGGCTCTGGAATTGCCTCTGGAAACAATATTGGGGGAGCAGTCAGCGCGTGAGAGACCTGCATACCCCTACCCCTGCTCATTGCCAATATCCAATATCCAATATTCCCGATCATCCAATACTTGACACCCCCCCCCCCCTTCTTCTCTGTTCAAAATATTTCAGCCCAACTCCCACCTCCCAACTCCCGCCAGTCTACCCAACGGCCATCTACTGACCCTATTGAGCTTTCCTGCTACTCGCCTACACACTTCCCCTCTTCCTCCTCTTGTCTTTCAGAAAGATGCAGGAGATACAGAACTGCAGAGCCAACATCATAGTGGTGGCCGTGCTGCTAGCTCTCTCACATCGACTCCATAGTAGCTCTAATCCATACTCCATTCCACTCTTAATAGTCTGTTTAGTGGGTTTATCGCCAGCTAACGGTATAGCGGCCTGTTCCGCGTTCGACAAGCCAATGTCGGCTTCAGCCTTGCGCAGACACACTCCACCGATCCCCTCTTCTCACTCCCCTCCCGTCCCCTTTCTACCCTCTTGTTTTTCGTGTTTCCCTGCTGCCACCCTCTGTGATATTCCATCTCACTCTCATGTGCTTCTTCCAGTGGTGCTGTTTCTCCATATATGCGCTGTCTCGCTATTGTGAAGTGGCTTAAACTGCCTATTAATTCAAAAGACTCAAGGGGTCTCCAGAACACCCCCCCTTGTCTCATCTCTGTTATCCAACGCTCTACCTCCAAGTATCTCATTTACAGCACAGAGTGCATACGAGAAGATATTATTGCAGAGCATAACTCTCCGCACTCGGTAACTACGCACACCTAGCAATACTCGGTAGGTCATTTTACCACGAATGCCTTGCCGTTCTGCCTCAGTATTCGTCCCATCCCTGCACAGCCTCAGTGATCAACAAGTCAACCTTGTGATTTGGTTTAAGCCCAACTATATCTTAGCATCTATAGTTATCAGTAACTCTACACATCTGCGCAATTATGTTAATATTTCCATCTGCTATCAGTGACCACGAATCCCCAGTCTCGGTCTCGGCCAGAACACCCTTCAGCCTTGGCTTGTCGTCTTGTGTGCTGTCGCAGTTCAATCATCTTCTCTGACCTCTCCTTTATCTCCTTTTATCGCTGTCAATCTCTGTAGGCATCTGCATTTTACACCCATGTACGTGTTTGTCCACGCATGCCTTTGTCATGTGCTGTGAGCCCAATGTCTGACCGACGCTGTCGTGTCTAGTCTCGCTATTATTACCCTTTGGTCCTATATCCTCATATCCTCATACGCCATTATCCTCGTTACTTTCTCCCATACGGTGTCGGTGGGCGGCACAGCCAGTCCGCCTCTTCCGTGATCGTCTCAGCCACCCTTCTCGAAACCAGCTTCAGATCTCCCTCTCTCATAAAAACGTCAGATTCTTGTATTCTTGTTGACCAAGTCTGGCTTTTTCCAAAAGTCTTGCTTTACTTCTTCTTGCAATTACCAAACTTGTACAGAGATGGACCGACGTTCACGTACACGCGAAAAGCCACCGCTGTCTCACGGTCGTGACATTAGCAACAATGCACAAACAGTGCAGAGCCAGGGAGTGCTCACGAAGTCGCAGAAACGCTCGTTATCGAGATCGCGAGTCATGCGATGGGCAAACAGTTCTGCGGCCAATCTATCTACAGACGGCGGCGCCGATGCCAACCCTGGCGACGAGCAGCCGTCAAACAAAATGTTCCTCTCCAAGCATATCTTGAGTGCCAAAAACCGCTTCAAGGGAAGCAAAGCCGAGCCGAATCTTGGGTCGAGTCCAAGCTCAGTCTCTACAAATGCCGCGCAGCCAACACCCACAGGAAGCACGCGCAGCAACGGCAGCAATGGAATCAAAACCAACGGCACTGCGCCTGGTCTGTCTCCTACTTTCAGTGCCGATGACAGTGAGAGTATTATCCTCGACAACAGCAATGAGCCACTCAGTGGCAGCTCGCAGCAAGCCGCCGACCCGGCAGCTTCAACATCTCTAGCTTTGACTTCAATGCGGCAGCAGCAGCAGCAGCAGCAGTCACGGCCCGTTGGTGCTTTTGGGTCTCAGCCTCCCCCGATTCCCGCCAAGGTGAAGGAGGGTTTTTTTGTGCTGGAACCACCACCTCCCATCGCGTCGTATTCTTCAGACATCCGCCAGGTCCAGCAACCACCGGGCCGACCCATTCCCATGAAGCCCGTAACGCAGAACGTCGACATCAATCAGCAGCCGGGAAAAGTTGTTATTCTCGAGCCGCCGCCGCCTGTCCGATCGGCGGTGGACGCCAGATCACCACCTCGCAAGAGCTTGCCGCCAAAGCACACTTCACCAACACCAGGCACAGCCAGCGGGTTATCACTTGGCGGTGCTGCTATGGTCGCCTTGAAACTCAAGAATCTACGAAGGACAAGCAGCAAGCGTTCAAGTGCCAGCAGTGCCAGCAGTGGGCCAACAAGTAGAGTCAACTCGGCTCCAAAGCAGCACCAGCAGCACCAGCAACAACAACAACAATCAACCGTGCAAAAGCCCAAAGATTCAACGAGCCCGACATCAACACACAGCAGTGGCAATGCCAATATTCCTCCACCACCGCCGCCAATTCATCCACACCATATCAGTCAGACATCAAACTGGGAAGACCAGCAGCAACAGCAGAAGCAGCAATATCCGCAATACCAGCACATACAGGCCCATTCGGTACAGCAGCACTTCAGCCAAGACCCACAACAGCAGTTTGTACAGGACCCCTACCATTATACATCCTCCGTCGAGGCTGAACTCGATAGCGTCCGCCAGCAGTGCACCGCCCATGTTGCACTGCTGCACCAGCGCGACGCCCAGATTGTGTCGCTGTCGGAAACGGTAGAGCGTCTGCGCGAGCGCATGCAGGACCAGCTGCAGCAGCAGCTCGAGTCGGAGCAGCACCACTCCTTTTCGAGAGACAACAGCGGCGGCTTGTACGGTGCGGCATCCGTGTCTCTGCCCGACAGCCAGGTGCGGTCGCGCTGGATGGGGCTGCGGTGGCAGATTCAGCAATGCGTCGAGACGTCGGTCGAGGCGGCAGTTAATATTTTTTCAAACTCTACGAATTCTCTGGACGTCTCCGGGGGGGCTTCAGTTGGGCGCGCTGTGTCTCCTACGCGAGCGGCCCAGCTGAGACGCCTGTCGCCCAACTATGCCACTCTGCTGCAATCGCGCACTGGTGCAGTGTGTCTGATCGAGGCCGCCATGTGGACGGTCCTGGCACAGCACGTATTCGGCGATGCACGGCGATCAAGCCCCATGTGCTGGGCGCCGCCGCCGTGGAAGTCGCTTACGAAAATCAACGACAATCTGCTGTGCACGCGGCCAGCGGATGCCGCATTCCACCAGTGGCGCGCGCAGACGGCGACGTTTGTGGCAAACACGCTGGCGCAGGATAAGAATGGTGCGCCGTCGCCGTACGTGGACGAGGTGGTGCGGCAGCTTGAGATGGAAGTGGGCGCTCTGCTGGCCGTGGCATCGGGCGGGGACGAGAGGAAATCGCGCCGTACAGATTCAGAAAGTCTACGTCGCCAGTTGTTTGATATTGTAGGCAACGCTGTTGCGCTGGATGCCGACCTGTGCCAGCAGCGCGCACGGTTCTATGTCCATTTCCCACAGTCGGGCAGCGGCAAGCGGTACGGCATGCCATTCGACCCAAGCGAGATGGCGGTAGTCGAGCAGGAAGAGGTCATGGCCGGAGGCGATTCTCATATGCACAACAGCGTGTCCTTGGTGGTGAGGCCGGCTCTGTTCAAAGCGGGCAACTCGCGGGGCGAGGCATACGACGACGTCGAGCCCATTGAACGGAGCATCGTCTGCCGCGGCCCAGCCAGGTCGCGGTCGTCACGGTCATCGCCACAACCACTGTCACGCCGGTAGCCTGATCAAACGAGTCTATACAAATTCATAATGTTAGATATAGTAGATGCAAATCACGGAGCTAGAGAACCAAGAGTCCAAGAGTCCAATTCAAGAGTGAGACCAATTGTGTATTGAGTGAGACATGACGTTGTATCTCGTATGATAATCCAAACGCCTGGCTAGAATAAGTGACCCGGGAATATGGATATAAAGGAGGGTAGTGAGGAAGCTATGAATCAAGAGAAATTACAAGCGGATAAAGTATAAGACCGAAAGAAGAGGAAGACAACAATTATAAGCAATATAGAACAAAGGCGGAACAGACGCATCTGCTCGCTCGCTTGAAGACCAACAGGAGACCAACAAAAAAGAAGCAAACGATAACAAGAGGTGATATCTTATAGTGATAATAAAAAAGTGTTAGGATGCACTCGGGTCCATAGCCGATTGGTGCAGGTTCATATTGGAGGCTGCTGTCCTGAGACGGCCAACGCGTCTTGGTGGTGGCAGCTTGGGTGGCAGCTTCTTGACTGCTGCAGTAGCAGTCTGGGCAGCGACAGTCTGGGCATGTGCAGCAGTTGCTGCCGCTGCCGCCGCCGCCGCCGCCGGGTGTGCCTCGCTAGCCGTTACGTTGTAGCCGCCACCGTTGGGGACAGCCTTTGACGGAACGCCGGCACCGGCAAGAGCTGCACCGGCTGCTGCCTCTGCTGGGTGCTGACCCATATGAGAGTGTGTCTGGGAGTGGCTCGACAGAGTAGACAAGGAAGATGGAGGCCGCGGGGGGGGTGACGTAGCTTGCCGGTGCTGGGGCGGCGGTGGTGCCTGTTTGACGGGCACGCCGTGGCGGTGCTTGGGCACTGCAGGCAGGACCCGTTTTGCACGGGCCTTGAAGCCAGGCGGGTGTGAAGGAGGAGGCGGTGGTGTGGGCATGATAGCCGATGTAGGTGTGGGCGTGCTCACGCCCACAGGGGAAGAGCCGTCAAAGAGGGCCATGACAGCGTCGGCCGCAGTAGCTTCTTCTGCCGTCGAGGCCAGCGTTGCATCGTTGAGCTTTGCATGAGTTGTGTTGTCAAAGCAGTCAAACGATGCCTGGGCCGCCAGTTTACGGCTTGGTGTCTTGACTCCTGGCTTCTCCTTGACGGCTGCGACATCGGCAACACTGGCGACACTGGTCCGGCTTTCACGGCCGCTGTTGTCATCACCCGAGCCAAGACTGATACCGAGAAATTTGTTGACGATACTGTTGTGCTGCCGCTGCTGGTGCTGCTGCTGCTCGTCGTCGGTAGTTGGGCTGCTGCTGCTTGCAGTAAGGAAGCTGTCGGCACTGGACGCCGTACTTGTGCGCGTTGTTGTCGTGGCAAATGACGGCGTGTCTGCTGCTTCTGTTGCATCAGTTCTTTCTGCTGTTTCTGCTGTTTCTGCTGTTTCGACTGGGTCGACTTCATGACTGCCAGGTGATGGCTCGGGCGACTCGGGGGGCGTTATAGCCTCTGCAATCCACGGAACATTAGACACACGGTTGACTAGGCGCAGTGTTGTTTCGTCGGCGGGTGCAAAGTGCGCATTGCCGGTGCCTGACAAGATAGCAAGCACTCGCAGGATCTCGTCGCGCTTGTACTGGGGTGCCTGGTTGAGCTGAGTATGGGCGAGCAAGGGGTAAAAGACACGCAGGTAGGTATGGCGGAGCGAGGCGGACTCGTCGGGCAGGTCAAGCAGGTTGCGGATAATGACATCGACAAGCACGCGCAGATCATTTGTGTAGAAATACTCGTAGGTGGCGTGGGTGGTGAAGAGGAGGTAGAGCAGCTTGAGGATAAGCAGCTGCAGGGCGGTCTCGGTGGCGCGGTTCAGCAGCAGAATAATGTTCTCGCCAAAGGTGCGAAAGTGCAGTCCGTGGCGGCTGAGGATCTTGACGACGCGGTTGGTGAGGGGGGCATCCATAGTCGACGAGCCGTTGGCGTCGACGGCGGCCGTAGTAGCAGCCACCATGTACTGCTCGTTGAGCACCAGCAGGACCCGAATAACGGGATAGTGGTAGGGGTCGTCGATATCGTCGGACAGGTCCTCGATGATCTGGAAGAGGTAAGTGACAAACCCATCATCGACATGCAGCAGGTCGGCAATGCGGACGCGCTCGATGCGGGCCATCTCGTACATGAGCTCGAGCAGCAGACGGTGCAGGCGGCGGTCGTCTTCGCGGCGGTTCTTGAGCAGCTCGACAAGGCGCGCAAAGCAGCCGGCCTCGACCATCTGG
The DNA here is from genome assembly GCA_029299165.1 of Ophiostoma himal-ulmi. Taxonomy (NCBI): domain Eukaryota; kingdom Fungi; phylum Ascomycota; class Sordariomycetes; order Ophiostomatales; family Ophiostomataceae; genus Ophiostoma; species Ophiostoma himal-ulmi. Next base: position 425,756 of record JANSME010000012.1, read on the forward strand.
CGGAAGACGGCCTCATCATAGCGGCCGGCAAACAAGAGATAGTTGGCGATGACGTGGAGAGGCCGGGACTCGTCTTCCTGCAGCAGGCTGTAGACGATCTGGGTCTGGACATAGTCGCGGACGTTGGGAGAGGCACACAGCGGGCTGTCCAGCAGACATCGCGAGCAGCGTGCAAGGTCGATTTCGTCGTGAAGAAACTGGTCGCGGGCCGAGGAGACGAGGTCGAGCCAGGCGCGGAGGGTGTTGTCGATCTCTTCGTGGCTGCCACAGTAGGTGTTGACGGTGGAGGAGAGGCCTGGTGGTTGTTAGCAGGAAGTCTGGCTGTACTGTGTACTGCAACTGCAAGAGACTTACTGTCCCAAAACTGATTTGGATCGTCGGGGACGTCCTCATCAGGGTACGTCATGATGGCGGTCGAGGCTCAGGGGGGGGGGTCCGTTGCATGGGGAGGAGGGGGGAGTTAAGTCGGGACGGCAACTGGTGTCGGCATCGAAGACGGTAGACGGCGGCCTTGTAGAGAGATCATGTATGTTTGTTGTGATTAGGGATACTACTGAGTGTCGTGAAACTTTGGCAACAATCGATGAGTATCGGTGGATGGTGTATGTGGTGTGTGTCGACGTCGAAGCAGGGTTGGGATGTCTCAAATGAAGCGACTCAAGCAAGCAGTAGAGATGCAGCGAAAGACACAGGCAGAGACAGTGGAACAAGAGACGAGAATCATTCAAGCCCGGTCGACGGGCGGTGAAGTGAGTGCAGATGGTCCAGAATGGAAAAAGGATGGGATGAGATGGCGAGATGGATGAAGAAGAGGAGACAACACGCCGACACGAGAAGAAGTGGAGTGGGTCTCCGATTTGGTGATGCGATGCGAGACTAGGAAGGACAAGGGCAAAAAGCTACATAGTGCAGGGCTAAAAGAGGGCAGTGTGCTTAGCAAGCCGGTGCTATAATTAGCTAATCTGACAGTTGGCGCCCGTGTTTCGGCTGTTAGTGCATCAAGGATTATGTAAGATTTGACGAGTATGCCTTATGACGGTGATTCCTCAAGGTTCTGACATGTAGAATTCTGTAAATAATATTGAAATATTTTGCTGTGTTGTGCCATTATTGATTTTTTTTTTTATCAATTTGTTCAGATTGTGTAATTGGTATCTTGAATGAATGATTTAATTTAATAAACTTGAATTTAAATCTGGGATCGATAAAATGTATCTTTATTCCAAACACATAGGAATGAGAAAGGCCATCAACTCAAAATGATTAAATAGAAGAGAAAAGGACAGAAACCAAGCAGGCTCACAGCGTTGAGCAGTAGCCGACAGTGGTTGTGAGAATTGCAAGAAAGCCTCATTGTCGATCATTTCAAACCGGTTTCAGAGCCGTCAGTGACTTGGCCGTCAATTGGGGTAAACATGCAATGTGACGTGCTTTTTTATAATACGAACAACGAAATACACTCGAGGCAATATACAGTATACATATACAATACAGTCTATCCTTCCGGATTTCTATACTTACACATCGCGGACGGCGGGAGAGCTCTCGGACAGCGGCATATGCGTCGACCGAAGGCTGAACCAAAACCCGAAGATCATTGAAGGAAACCTACGAGAAAAAGACGTACAAAAATACATAAACGGAACAAAAGCGGTAGATATCAAAGGTGCGAGAGGGGAAATGCGACGTTATGGATCATCAAGTGACTGGCTTTGGCAGACTCCATGCGAGGCCGGTGTGGTCATGTCTGGCTAATATGGCAGAGGCACGGATATATAAATACCGGCAAAATGCAGCTACGAGTCAGAGACAGAGTTCACGTTAGACAGAGAAAGACAAGAAAGACATCACAAGCCAACTCTTACCATGCGCTTCTCAGTCTATGCTCTACTGGCGGTGGCCGCGCAGACGGTGTCGGCCACGATCGCCGTTGTCCCCGGCGCAACGTGGACGGCGTCTGACGGCGCCCATCTGCAAGCCCATGGCGGCGGCGTCATTCATGTCAATGGCGTCTACTACCTGGTCGGCGAAGACAAGACCAATGGTTCGGCCTTTCAGCACGTCAACTGCTACTCGTCGACAGACCTTGTGCAGTGGCACTACGAGGGGCCCTTGCTGTCGGTCACGGCAACGGCCGGCGACCTCGGACCCAGCCGCGTCATTGAGAGACCCAAGGTCCTCTACAACGACAAGACCAACAAGTATGTGCTGTGGATGCACGTCGACAGCAGCAGCTACGGCGAGGCCAAGGTGGGCGTTGCGACCGGCGATACCGTGTGCGGCACCTATACCTACCAGGACAGCTTCCAGCCGCTCGGCCACCAGAGCCGCGACATGGGCCTGTTCAAAGACGACGACGGCTCTGCGTACCTGCTGTCCGAAGACAGGCCCAACGGGCTGCGCATCATGCGCCTGACCGACGACTACCTCGGCGTCGCCAACGAGACGTACCTGTGGCCCGACCACATTGAAGCGCCCGCCGTCGTCAAAGTGCAGGGCCGCTACTACATGTTTGGCAGCCACCTGACCGGCTGGAGCGCCAACGACAATGTCGTGTCGTCGTCGACGTCGCTGTCGAGCGGCTGGTCTGCATGGGCCACGTTTGCCGACGTCGGCAGCAACACGTACGCGTCGCAGACCAACTACATCCTGCCGTTTGACGACGGCAGCATCGTCTATCTCGGCGACCGCTGGGTCTCGACCAACCTCAGGGCCAGCACGTACGTGTGGCTGCCCCTGGCCATCTCGGGCACGACGGTCACCGTGAAGAACCACGCCGCCTGGGTGCCGCCGTCGGGCCGCGATGCCCTGCAGACGGTGTACACGAGCAGCTCGGCCGTGCTGGCCAATGGCGCACGCAATGTGACGTGCTCGGCGTGCTCGGGCGGCAATGCGGCAGGCTACATTGGCGGTCCTAGCCACGGCACGGCCACGATGAACATCAACAGCACGGGCGCCCAGCTGACATCGCTGATTATCCGGTACGGCGTGTCAGAGGCGGCGGGCCGACTGGGCACGGTGCGCGTCAACGGCGGCACCCCAATCCAGGTGGCCTTTTTGCCCGGAAGCAGCACTGGCAACATTGGACAGAGCGTGCTCACAGTGCAGCTGGTCAACGGTGCCAACACGCTCGAGTTTGGCGGTGTCGGCGATACGTACGGTCCGGATATTGATACCGTCACAGTGCCGTCGTAGTCGGACAAGGACTATTGATCAGAACTGATAGAATTGATAGAATAGATCAGCATCGATCAGAATAGATCAGATGTGGTAGAGCACAGAGGTGGCAGACGGGCGTTTCAAAGTGGCCCGACCCCGGGATTACAAAGGATCAATGTGAATGCAACTCTGTTCCTGACTGTTTTGTTTTTATAGCCATGTGTTTGTTTATCGCTCCTACTTGCCTTTGATCCTTCTCCTCTCTCACAGTCACATTGTGACGACGTTTCAGGGATGTCGTGTTTGTGAGCTGTTGGCTGTTGCTTGTTGGACTGGGCTGTTTCGTGTTTTGTCGTTTCTCTTCCCCCTCTTCTTCTTCGTCGCTCTCTCCACTTACTCCATACTCCCTTTCGCAATACGCACCATCAGCCTGCTAATAATTGATAATGCAACCAATGTCACTGCAACCAAGCCTCGGTCTGCAACGCTGTGCACACCATTTGACCATTAATGACTATTCGTAAACCATGTCTGGTTGCGTCGCCTTGGTTATGGATAAGTGGCCAGTAACATGCAAGTAACCTGTTTTTGCGTGCCCCATTCATTTGTTTTTATATTTTTTATATCTGGCAAGTTCCGATTTTGGAGGGTCATCTATTCTCTCCCACTGCTATTGTCAGATTATATCTGGACCCTGGAAAGTAATATATATCTTGATATCTGGACCTAAATCCTTGCTTCAGCCTTGGCCTCGGATCAAACGTTCATCATCTATTAATAAGTCCCTGCTCTCCTGTTCTGTTCACTCTCAATGCCTGTCTATATCAAGCGGAATATGGGTCTGATCTATCTCCATCTGTCACAGCTATTTATAACAGACATGTGAAGCCACGGACAGTCGACTCATCACATAATGATACGAGATGTTCAAATGCTCAGCCAAGATATTCACCACGACGAAACAGCACAGCCCGGCCAGCAGTGTAGATAGATAAGAGATATATATACACGTCGCTCATTCGTCCTGATTACACACACGCGTGTGAGTAATCGACGTCGTGACAGATGATCAGTATGTGCTCAGTCTGTGCTCAGTCTGTGCTTCATCTACACATACTTTGTAGCCTTGGTGATATTTATGATCTTTGATAATATCGCTTGCAGTCAGGATAATACATTCCGATCGATATCTTTGGCTACATCTTCGAGACATGGCAATACCTCCGGATTCGACTTGTAGGCCTCCGGACTTGTCATGCCGAAACAGGAAAATTATCACTATTGCCTCTGGATTGCTGGGACTATTACTATCTAAGAAGAAATAACCTCCTTCTCATGTGTCGTCCCTGATCGTCTTTGCTTTCTACCTTTGTGCCTTACCTTTCCAACCTAAGTGTACCTTTTTTCTACATTTTAGATACTGGCAGATCCAGATCGGCACCGGGAAATAAGAAAGAAAAACTAGAAGAGAGAACAAAATTTGATTAGACTGAATGTAATACGTGCATAAAGTTTGATAAAAAATGGACAAGTGCCGCCATTCGCTTGTTGTAAGACAGGATAAATTTTATCTTTTATTTATTTATTGTTATTTATTTTTATGATTTATATGCTTTTTATGATAATCTGGCCATGGCTGGCCATTCTATTAGAGCACTGATTTACATGGCGCATGCCGTGCCGCTGCTGAACTCAGACTGTCTCTTCTTTCTTATCGTTTTTTTCTTTCTTTTTCTTCGTCGTCTTTCTTCTTTTGTTCTCTATGTCTCTCCTCGTCTTCGTCTCTTCTTCCTCAGCCCCTTACTTGCAACTGCGTGGTCTTGACTATCAGGGTATTTGCGTAAATGCATGGTACCTTTAAAAGACAAATTTAGCAAAACCAATATAATTCTCAAAATAGAGAGGCTGGAGGCTGTCCTCGCCTGTTCCACTTGAACAAGGAAATGCCCGAACTGTCTCCAATACCCTGAATGTCACACCAAGACTTTACCCCGTAGACAAGGAGACAAGTATGCCGCTGCTAAAATGTAGAACTGCCGTCGCCCTACTCCGTCGTATCTGCAGCTACTGCTATCTTAGGAGTCTTTTATCCTTGCCCTTGTCGACGGTTCTTGATTCTATGTTGTATCGATGATGGGTGAACTCGACCACATTTTTTGGTTGTTAGCTGTTCGACTATATTCATCATATCTTTGCTCAGACCGTTCAAACGATTTTCTGGTATTTTCTGGAATTACTTTATGTTTCTTGTCTGATATAATCGTCAATCTTTACTTGTTGTATCGACACTTTGCATACATGTCTCACAACGTGGCGCCCATCTTTGTCGTCACTCGATATGCTCCGTTTTGATCTCATCTCTGCGTCTTCTCGCTTCTCGCGCTTCCCTCTGCTCCCCTGCTCCCCTGCTCCCCTGCCCCCCTGCTCATCCTTTGCCATTCCTTCTCGTCAAGTTTGTAATCTACACACTTTTTCCTCTTCCCCTCTCCACCGTGCCACCGCTTGATGAGCTTAATTTTATTCGCAACTAGTTTAGCCATGCGAGCAGGATTGATGTCGTCAAAACCAATGTCCCAACACCCAACAATAGTTTCTATCAAAGACTTTGGACTGGGTTGTCGTAGCCGCTTTACGATAGCCTTGTGCATCCTAATCCCGGTGTATCCGACTCTCCACGTTTAATTGAGATGCCCGCCATTACTACTTCGTATACTGCATTCTGCATATCTATATGCATCTATATGCAGCCTGTGGCACCTCGACTCTCTGGGCTTCATCTCTTTTCTTACTGTCCTCTTACGAGTACCTGTATCAACTCATGTATTTTGACTCAACTCCACTGTCTGTTGGCCCGTTTGCAAAACCTAATACCAATTATCAAAAACAATAATACTCAAATACACCAAAAAAAGGCCTGCCTCGAAACAGGGGGAGGCGAATGAGACATACCTGATGTATCTTTCCATCATCCATACTCTCACACTTCATTCAATGAAACCGTTCATGGTGTGCCCATTTTGTCAGTGGCTTTCGATAGTGTTGGCTCTTTGGATGACATTCTCTTGAAACGGAGTTCTTCTTGGAATCATCTCTTTCTTCCACTGATCACCAACAGTCTGCAGCATCTAGCGAATGCTACTGCTTCGCTGACCATTGATCATCCTACCGCCAATATTGGGCACATGCTCTCCTATTCTGGTTTCTATTTCCTCGTAATTCCTGCCATTTCCTAATATCCTCTAGTCGGTCGCCGTTGCAAGTGCGGAGTCAATCCGCCGTTGGTGTGAAGGTCAAAGGGTAGTCGATATAAAAAGTGAAATGTATCTCGTATCTTACAAAAACGTCACACACAATCATACCTGCCTTTGATAATAAACGGAGTAATCGATACCTCTAGCCTTTCTTAATACTGACTAGTCAACTACTCCTAAACTAAAATCTACACTAACGACAATTATGGAGAGTTGTGCCGACAAACTAGGCACTAAGGGCGCGTCGACTATACATGCAAACATCTTGCTATGGATGGGAAAGGCAAGATGGCAATATATGGCAAATAGGGTGGGAAAAGGAGGCCAGGAAGAATCTGCAGTGAAAGACAGAAACGAGAAACACCAAACACGGAAGGAACAACCAAATCAATTAAACAAAAGGACGGCCCTTGCGTCCAGCGCCAAAGCAACGCACAGCCAGAACCACAGAACTAGGACTACAAGACAAAGCCGCCCCCAACTGTCTTTCAGGTACGCCGCATCGCTTGCATCCCTTGCTCTCCACTTGGCTGTTGTTCCTTCCTCCTTTCCTTCTTTCCTTCTGTACTTTTTGTATCTTTTCATCTTGTGCATCATTCTCCTTTTGTGAGTATCGTCATAGTTCCTTCCTTTTAGCGATTATTTATTTATTTATTTAATTCGAGTTTTATCTATTTATTCATTTCGGGAATCTTAATCAATTCTCTATTCTCGTGCTTGGATCATCGCTCTTTCCTTTTTGCGGTTGTATAGCCACCGTTTTATCAAGTAGTCCATTGCCTTTATGGCTCTTTCTTATTCGAGTCCATCAGCTCACTCTCGCGATCGCTCTTGCCTGTATTGTATCATTCGCACCTGTACTGCCACACACGTTTCTCTCTCCCCGCCGTCTGCTCTCCGTTTCAACAGCTCGTCCCTCTACGGCGTTTGGCTACCGCCCGCCCCGCCCGCCCTTCGCTCCTACCCTCCCCTCGCACCCCAATAGTCTGACCCCTTGCCTTGTGCCTGCCTAGTCTCCAGGCCTTGGACTGTCTAGTCTCCAGGAGCCGCCACTGGGCAACTGACAAAAGCTAAAACGGGCAGTAGCCAGTGTCCGCACACCAACCCACAGAGCCACACTACACAAAGTACGCCTGCGCTGAAACGGTTCCTGAACCCTGCCAGCACCCCTCTTGCCTTTCCGCGTTTCTCGTCTTTTCCTTTTGCTACTCATCACACCCCTGCTCCACCCACGCGCGCATCTTTTTCCCTCTCCAATCTCCTTTTCGTCGCTCTTCCCGTTCTCTGCTGTTCTTCTTGTCTCTTTTTACCCTTGTCTCATTGTGTGTCTGCTCTTGCCATTTCTGTCCTCTTATCTTGACCACCCCTCTTCTGCCGAGCATGACCGTTTTCAGCCGTTTTCATTTTTCTTCTTTTCTTTCGCTTCACTCTGTAGCTTTTGTTTCTTTTCTCTTCTCTTGATTCTTTTCCTCACTCTACCTTTATATCTCAATGTTTCTTACGGCTATTTTCTACATCGCTCAGTGGTTCTCCTTAATGAAGTTGAAAATTTGGTCTAAAGTAACGACAGTATATCTGACAGTATATTAAATCCAATTATTAGATCATTAAAAAATCAATAAATTCGGTTCTTTGGCTTAATTTATCGACAAGAAATCAGAGCCACCCCTCTCATTCAAAGTCCCGTAGTCCTACTTCATACACAGCAAGAGCCGCCCTTCTCTCTTTCCCCTTTTACCAGTCACCACCCACTCCCTCCTGCCTCTTTGCTGCGTGCCTGCCTCCCACTCCCTCCTCTGCCTCCGTTCCTCACCATCAGTCTCCCTCAGGGCGATACTTCCCGAGTTTCATAATTCCTGTTATTGCCCGACGCATGTTACCCCATACATACTCACTCCGTCGCTCTTGCTCTTTCTGTCGCCCTACTCCGTATCCCTCATTCCTTCTTTCCTTTTTCATATTCCTGCCTTTCCATACTCATACTTCATACCCTTTGAGCCTTTCATTCCTCAACCACGCACACGAGCATCTTTCCACTATCATTGCTCTGCTTCAATACTCATATCAAATCACCACTTCAATTACATCACATTGTTACCACATCACGATACCATCGTCATTCGATCGCGATAACATCCCTATTCTCGACTCAAACATCACCCGCGCTGCCACTCATTTGCGCCCGCTTCGACTGACGACTCAACCGACGACTCATATCAACACCCTCGTCCTCACCCCCTTCGACCTCCTCGGTATCTAACCAGCTGACAGAATGTCTGTCATGCTGCACACGCCCTCACGAGCCTCGACTGCCTCTTCTTCATCTTTCCAACCCATATCTAGACAAAACACAATGTCGTCCTACGATGGCGCGCGCAGCGCCCGCCAATCCAAGCGCATCAGCATGTCTGCGCTCTACATGTCCATGTCCGCCCAAGAGACCGATCTCGAGATTGAGGACGAGCTGGCAAGAGCCCAAAAGATCCTGCGCGACCTCAAGGCCAAAATCTCGTCCCAGTCTAAACAGAACTTTGTCCTCGAAAAGGATGTCCGCTACCTCGACTCCCGCATTGCCCTGCTAATCCAGAACCGCATGGCTCTCGAGGAACAAAACGAAGTCGCCAGCCGTCTCGAAGACTCCAACGAGCTGCAGGTCGGCGCGTTCCCCAACGACGACAAGACTCAAAAGTACGGCAACCTCATGTTTTTGCTCCAGTCCGAGCCGAGACACATTGCCCACCTGTGCCGTCTCGTGTCAATGTCCGAGATTGACTCGCTGCTCCAGACCGTCATGTTCACCATTTACGGTAACCAGTACGAGAGCCGCGAAGAGCACCTACTGCTCACCATGTTCCAGTCCGTTCTCACCTACCAGTTCGACTCCACCCCCGAGTACTCATCCCTGCTGCGCGCCAACACCCCTGTGTCGCGCATGATGACCACTTACACGCGCCGTGGCCCCGGTCAGAGCTTTCTTAAGACTGTCCTCGCCGACCGCATCAACAGCCTGATTGAGCTGCAGGATCTTGATCTCGAAATCAACCCGCTCAAGGTCTACGAGCGCATGGTCGCCCAGATTGAGGAGGACACCGGCACCCTACCCGCGTCGCTGCCCAAGGGCATCACTGCTGAGCAGGCTGCCGAGAACTTGCAGGTGCAGGCCATCATCGAGCCCCGCTTGACCATGCTGGGCGAAATTGCCAACGGCTTCCTGACGACGATTCTGGATGGTCTCGAGGAGGCGCCGTACGGCATTCGCTGGATCTGCAAGCAGATTCGCAGTCTCACCAAGCGCAAGTACCCCGACGCCAACGACCAGGTTATCTGCACGCTTATTGGCGGTTTCTTTTTCCTGCGCTTTATCAACCCGGCTATTGTGACGCCCAAGTCGTATATGCTGATTGATGGCACGCCGGCCGACCGACCACGCCGCACGCTGACTCTGATTGCCAAGATGCTGCAGAATCTGGCCAACAAGCCATCGTATGCCAAGGAGCCGTACATGGCCAAGCTGCAGCCGTTTATCCAGCAGAACAAGGAGCGCATTAACAAGTTTATGCTCGACCTTTGTGAGGTGCAGGACTTTTACGAGAGCCTGGAGATGGACAACTATGTTGCGCTGTCCAAGAAGGACCTGGAGCTGTCGATCACGCTCAACGAAATCTACGCCATGCATTCACTGCTGGAGAAGCACAATAGCGAGCTGAACCGCGACGCAAACGCGCACTTGGCTCTCATTCTGGCCGATCTGGGCGTTGCACCCGCACAGCTGCCGCGCAAGGAGAACCGTGTCATCAACCTGCCACTCTTTAGTCGGTGGGAGGCAGCCCTGGACAACCTGACGGCGGCGCTGGACATTACACAGGAGGAGGTCTTCTTCATGGAGGCCAAGTCCGTCTTTGTGCAGATCATGCGGTCAATCCCGTCCAACTCGTCGGTGGCGCGCCGCCCGCTGCGGCTGGAGCGCATTGCCGATGCGGCAGCGACGTCCAAGAACGACGCCGTCATGGTGCGCAAGGGTATCCGGGCCATGGAGCTGCTCAGCCAGCTGCAGGAGATGAAGGTCACCGATAAGTCCGATGGCTTTGGTCTCCTACGCGACGAGGTGGAGCAGGAGCTGCAGCACCTGGGCTCACTCAAGGATGGCGTGCTGGTCGAGACCAAGAAGCTCAGCGAGGTGTTTGCGACGATCACCGACCACAACACATACCTCAACGGCCAGCTGGAGACGTACAAGAGCTACCTGCACAACGTGCGCAGCCAGAGCGAGGGCACGCGCCGCAAACCTCAGAAGCAGCAGGTGCTGGGCCCGTACAAGTTCACGCACCAGCAGCTGGAGAAGGAGGGCGTGATCCAGAAGAGCAATGTGCCCGACAACCGCCGCGCCAACATCTACTTTAACTTTACGAGCCCGCTGCCCGGCACGTTTGTCATTTCGCTGCACTACAAGGGCCGCACGCGGGGTCTCCTAGAGCTGGACCTCAAGCTGGACGACCTGCTGGAGATGCAAAAGGACAACCTGGACGAGCTCGATCTGGAGTATGTGCAGTTTAATGTGCCCAAAGTACTGGCTCTGTTGAACAAGCGGTTCGCACGGAAAAAGGGTTGGTAAACGAGTCGAGTCGACACGATTATCCCCTTTATGAGTGACGGCCGCATGAAGTTGTTCTTTTGTCTCGATGTTTGCTGTTTTGTTCACCTGCTCGGTGTATTTCTGTTTCTGCTTTTGCTTCTGCTTCTGCTTCTCCTTCTGCTTGTGTTGCTTTTGATGTCTTTTATGCCGGCGTTATGATACCACCTCGCAACGATTGCACAAAAGACCAAAAAAAGAAAAATACTGTTTTGTTCTCGGTTGCTTTGTCTCGTCATCTTTATTTACTTCCTGCTATTTGCTATCTGCTACATCTCATGTATCCCCGGCCATTTTGGCCAAGCGGAGTAATGTCTTTCCTTTGTTCATCTATGCCTCTCCTACCCGTCTTGTATCTTGCTTGCTTGTCTGTCTGTCTGTCTGTTTGTTTGTTCTGGAGGAGGGCCTACTTTGCTTTCTGCTTTGCGCTGTCTGCTGTTTGATTTTGATCTACTACTACTTAATAATTCGGACAATGTGTCCACGAGGAGGATCTGTCTGTTTTGGATGTCTTTTCCTTTTTCTTTTCTTTTTTTTTCTTCTATACTCACTACCAGTCTCTACACTTCTCTTATGTCTTTTCTATCTTTACATGTTTCGTCACGTCTATTTATCTGCGTCTACGCTATTCGATTTCTATTTCTACTGCTACTGCTACTGCTTCGTACTCGATTCTCCTTTGCTGCTACTTGGCTTTGCTGGTTGGACTGGAAACTGCGCGTATCGGCCGGTCCGGAGCCGCAGCAGCGTGTACTGCTTATCGTGCTTTATCTTTTCTCATTTCATCTTCGTCTGCTTATTTTGTCACTGACGGGAAGGAACTCTGCTTTGCCGGGTCGTCTGCTGGGTTTTGTTATTTACCAAGAAACTTGACTTCTATTCCCTCTTTAGCATCATTATTCAACATTGCCAAAGGCATTTTTACAACACTTGGATTTACATGCAGTGCAAACAAGAATGTTCGGGTGATATTATATTTGATGAAACAACTAAATAAAAAAGTAAGAATAGCCAAACTGTAAAAAATTCATACACGTTGCTAAAGCGAATAGATAGCATCAATAAAAGTAAAAGAAATTTTTGAACCAGAGGACTCGTGACTATGCTATCTCAACAGTCCCATAACAAAGTGAGATAACAACTTGTTTCGACCAATATCAATCTACACACGCTTAGATGCTGCCGTGATAATACAGAAATTAGTCATCATCTTTTAAAAACACTTACGTACCGAGTTACCCCTGTCTTACCTAATCTTCAGCGCTATATATTATTACATAATCAAGCTAAGTGCCAGATTAAGTGCAGCAGATTAAGTGCTTTTTATGTCTCGTCCAACCAGACGACCCCGCTGCCTTTGAGTGAACGGACGAAAGAATATGATGTAACTGGATCGGAGAAGGATCGGATTGAATTTGTTCTGCATGTTTGCACTTTGCATTTCTGAATTGTTACACTGCATTGATTGGTATCAATTTGAAGAGATAATACACACTTTGCCGTCAACAGGAACAATAGTTGCCATCTGCTCCTTCCATTCCTAAAGACTCGTTCCTTCCTTTATTTGACAACAAAAAAAACACTTTAACAAAGAGTGCGCACGAGGGGTCCTTTATACACCTTTTTTATATTTGACTACACTTAATCCTGGACCACCCTGGCCGTTCTCCGTTCTCCATAACCACTCTTCATGAGTCTTTTACGCTGGCTTTTGGATTTAGTATAAACGGCTTTTTCCTTCTTTGGGATGCACTTAGTCTCTTGTCTTCTCCTCACGACCTACCTACATCTATATTAATATCAACACCAGCTCCTTTGCTTTGACTAACAACTGTTTGTCTATATATTCCTCGACCCCTCAAAGACATCCCCTGCGACCTCGATTATAACCTCAACCTCACGACCTCGTCTTTGCTCGACTGTACTGTCTGCACCTCCGTTGCTACATCTACACATCCACTCCACCTCCACAATGTCAATCGGCCTCGGCGAGTCCATCCCGCCAGACACGGCACATGTAAGTGCTTTTGATATGTGACTGTTGGTCTCCAAAGTATTCCGGTAAATTCCAGTTGCTAATAGTCTTATCAAAAAAAAAACAGGCCGTCAGTGTCTCCCTCCCAACATGGCGGGCAAACGTCGGCTATGAAGAAGGCGAGGCCTGGGTCATCAAGAAATTGGTCACCGGCTACCCGCGCTTCTTCATCCACAACAGCATCAAGGCCTTTGCTGCCGACGTTGCCGACCGCTATGCCAAGCCCGGCCAGACTGCCGTTCTCTTCTCGTCGAAAGCTGCCGCTACTCGCTGTCTCGCTTTCATGAGGCAGTATGCTTCGACCATCGAGTCCCAGAACACGCTGTCCGACTTGAAGGCTGTCCACCTCGTCCTTGATCCTAGCAACTCGGCCACAGCCCCCGTTCGCTCCCTCGTGCCCACCATCTCCGCCGTCCTCATGCACCCCGATGCCTTTCCCTTGGCCAAGCAGTACTGGCAGCACACCGGTGATGGTGTCTCAAGCCGGCGTGCCGAATTTAGCCACAAGCTGTTTACCGATGGTCTGCTGATTGATGAGTCGGCCACAGTTGCCGCAGCAGCAGCAATCTCAACCGCAAAGCTCTCAGCATCGCCTCCTCCCTCTGCCATTCCCGGCATGAAGCCATTCCGTGGCCCCAAGCGGTACCAGCGGCCAATGTCGCCCACCAATGCCCCCCAAATCTCGTCCTTCTCTGCAGCTGCCACACCTACTCCCACAAACGGCCGGCCCGTCTCGCCCAGTCTCGATGAGGATGAAGAGGAGACCAGCCGGTTCCTGGAAGAGCGGTTCGGCCGCAACCTGGATATTTCGTTTGTGCGCCGTGCCCGTGCCGCAATCCTGCGCCGCATCACTGGTGCACTGACGGCCGACAACCACGTCGAGAAGATGTCGCCTTCTTCGTCGCCGTCGGAAAAGAACGAAAACGACGCCGAGCCGCTGCGCGGTGTGGCCGTCCGTGAAGACGACGTCTACCTTGTGCCATGCGGCATGAATGCCATCTACAATGCGCACCGCTTCCTGCTAGAGGCACGCCCCGACCGTGCTGGGCTCAAGAGCATCAACTTTGGTTTTCCCTATGTCGACACGCTCAAGATTCTGCAAAAGTTTGGCGCTGGCTGTCTGTTCTACGGCCACGCGTCGGAAGACGATCTGGACGATCTGGAGAAGAGATTGGCTGGCGGCGAGCGGTTCCTGGGCCTGTTTTGCGAGTTCCCGGGCAACCCGCTGTTGACGTGTCCCAACCTAGTCCGTATTCGCAAGCTGGCCGACCAATACGACTTTGCCGTTGTCGTCGACGAGACGATTGGCACGTTTGCCAATGTCAATGTGCTGCCGTATGCCGACATTGTCGTTAGCAGTCTCACAAAGATTTTTTCCGGCGACTGCAACGTCATGGGCGGCTCCCTGGTGCTGAACCGGCGCCTGCCCCTGTACGACGTTTTGAAGAAGGCGGCCACTGCAGAGTACGACCCTGAGGGCTACTGGGCCGAAGACGCCATCTTCATGGAGCGCAACAGCCGCGACTTTGCGGCACGCGTTGAGCGCATCAACCAAAACGCCGAGGCCATCTGCGATGTGCTGCGCGCAAGCCCGATTATCAAGGAGCTGCACTACCCCAAGTACTGCCCGACAAATGCCAACTATGAGGCGTGCAAGATCACCCCATCGAGCGGCTACGGCGGCTTGCTGTCGTGCTCGTTCCAGACACAGCAGCAGGCAGTTACGTTCTTTGACCAGGTTGAGTCGGCCAAGGGCCCGTCGCTGGGCACCAACTTTACGCTAACGTCGCCGTATGTGATTTTGGCGCACTATGGCGAGCTTGAGTGGTGCCGGAGCCTGGGTGTGGACCCGGACCTGATCCGGGTGAGTGTTGGTCTGGAAGACACTGATGATCTGCGGCGTCGGTTTGAAGTTGCGCTGGCTGCAGCGGCGGCAGCTCCCGAGACTGCGGAGGCCAAGTAGAGAAGAAAAGCTTGGCGTTTTGCCGTCGTCTGGCTAACCTACACCAGTCCATTTCTGGGTAAGCTGTTCAGATGATATACTGAGGATATACTGAGGATATCGGGAGATGTTGAGGTATCGAAATGTAAAAGGAGAATGATTTGAATGACAGCATTATATCACGCCACGAGCATTGTTTTATTAGAAAGAAGTAAGAAAAGTTTCATATATTGGTTCATTTATACTTGTTTATTTACATTATTATATTGATATTAATTATTCTGCAATGCTATCATAGAATGGGTATCGTATACTCGTCTGTTTTGTTACTGTCATTATCCCTCACATTACAACACAGCTAGTCGGCTTATAGTCCTCGCCAAACAACTCGACTCCTTGCTCCAGCTCGTTGGCCTGCTGCTTCTCCTTGGCTTCTTGGCGGAAGTACAGCTTCAGGAACTTTGCCAGGTCCTTATCCAGGTTGTCCAAATCGGCTTCCATTACGACCTCGCCGCGGCACAGCGGGCAGTGCTTGTTGTTGTCGCGCTGCATCTTGATCACGCAGCGCACGCAAAAGACGTGCTTGCAGCTCAGACGCACAGGCAGCCAGGCCAGGCCGAGACAGACAGGACACGTATAATCTTCGAGACGCGGCACAACGGCGACGATGTCTTGTGCAATGCGCGCACACACGTCGCGCGCAAGACCATCCACCAACAGGTCGGTGGTACCGTCGTGGTATCGTGACAGGGCGACAGGGAACGTTGTCGACACACCGAGGGCCGTCACCTTGTCGAATTTCTTGAGAATTTTGATCTGTGCAGTCTGGTTGAGCTCGCGGAACCGCATATTCAGATACAGCCGCTTGTTCAGCAGCAAAAAGTTTTGGTACGCAGACCGGCTCTCTTGAAGCCGAAACGTCTGCAGCAGATTCCGCTTGCGCACCTGGTCCTGGAACCAGTCGAGCTTCTGTGCTGCCTGCACCGACGACCGGACACCGCCGTGATTGCGGTTGCGGTCACACTCGCGCGTCGAGAAGAAGATCTGCGCATCCAGGTACAGCTCAAACACCTCGCGCCACGTCGTCAAGTCACTGTCGAATTTGGACAACGTACCCTCCTTGTGTTTTTGCGACTTCCAAAACGGCCGCTTCAGCTCCGGCCGCGCAACAGCCTCCACCTCTTTACCCAGTGCGACTATGTCGTTGGTGATGGATGCCTGCTCGGCCTGTCCGATGCGCTCTAGCTCGGCCATATCGCGGTAGATGAGACCAAAGAACTCGCTGTCGGCTGTCAACGATACCTCAACGCGCTGGAAGCTCTTTTGACGTTCGCGCATCGTGGCAGAGTCGTCGCCGTCTAGATTTTCACCATCATCGTCGTCATCGCCGACAACCGAGACGTCTTCTGACACGTCTGCCGACACATCTCGCGATGCATCCACTGACGTATCCGTTGATGCCTCGGCCGAGCTGACGGATGATCTCCGAATATCGGCCTGTTTCTGAAGGAACGCCCGCGATGCCGGGGACAATGAAGCGTCCACAACGATGCCGTCCTCGAGGTCGACAAAGATGGTAAAGTGGGTGCGCACATCTGACTTGCCAACGTCAAACTTGTACTTTGCAAGTGGGATCTGGTCGCCATGAGATGATACAGCTTGAGCGGCAAGCAGCTGGCGCAGGGTATCGGCATCGAGGCCCATGTCCTGGAACTCGGCGCGGATCTTATTTAGGCATTTCTTGAGCGTAGGGTAGGGGATGGCTGCTTGGCACCATTCCTCTGGGTAGTCGCCGCTCTGGATGGCGGCTTTAAATTCGCGAGCAAACTTCATATTGCTTTATTCCTGCTAATGTGATGTAGTGTTGGCATAAGCGTCAGGGCTGATGTTGAAGTTGATGCTATGGCAAATAATTCGGGTTGAATACTGGATGGCGCCGAGGTATCATGGCGTCGCGATATGAGTATATGAATGCTGTATGCGTATGAATGAGACGAGTCAGGTCGACGAGGCTGAAGTTGAACGAAACAAAGTGATTTGGAGTGTGAGGAATAAAGCGTAAACGAAAATACCATGTATGGATGAAGGCGAAGAAAGAGGAAGCCAAGGCTATATAAGTCGATTAAAGTTTGGCCAAGGCTGTCCCGACCGGAATGCCAAGTTGTGCCGTTCTATTCTCGTGGAAGTTTATGTGCCCGGCTTGGCGATGAGCTGGGGTACATTTCTACAGGTAGTACTGCAGGTGTGGTAGAAGTCGGAGAGGCGCAGATGGGTGACTAGAGGTGTAAAGTAAAGCCTGGAGGTGACGATGTAAGATAATACTCTGTAGCAAAGCTGCAGGTTGGGCCCGTCCGAAACAGGCGTCGGCTAGGGTCGAAGCGCCACTATTTGTAGCAGTCGGGCTCGGCCAGCAAAGGCCTAGAAGACCTAGAGTCCACTTAGAGTAAGCGCAAGAAGACGGACGTTGAGGGAGACGGGCCTACTTTTTTTCATTGGCGCGGGGCGAAAGGCCGGACTACTCGATATATTGAAAGTTGTAGATTGTTCATAAATACCATGCTAATGTGCGATGGCTAGAAAATTTACGCCCTAGTCAGGGGAGGTGGTAGCGAAGGAGAGACACGCAAGGCAACGTCATCGAGGAAGAGGTTTTCCAAGTTCGTCTTCAAGGGACGTCGTGATAAACTATTATGATTACTAAAGCCGGCACATGGCCAGCACGTTGTGAAGACATATAAACAAGAATGAATAAGAAGGAGCGATGAGTGTTCCTTCTGTTTTGATCGTGTAGGATCGAATCTTCAGCAGGCGGCATTAGTCATGCGACGACACAAGGCTGGATTCAATTAACGCTTGATAACCATAACAGCTACAATTCAGGCACATGGGGGAGAACTGAGCTGTCACTGGCTAATTTTGGTACGATGTCCAATATTCAAGATGAAATACAAGACAAAATACAAGACAGAGTGCAAACAAGCTTAAACGAGTCAAATTGACGGGAAATAGCGTTTAGTAGCGGCCCATCGCAGTAGTGGGTACCTGGCCAGTAGCGCATGGATGACATAATACAAAATCTCTGTAAACAATTTGGCGGGGTCCAGCACATGCAGAAAAAAATGGTATAGTGTGGTTAGTTATCAGTGTAAGTAATGCTCTTATCGCATACTTTAGCAAAGCCCACTACGGGGATGTTATATAATCACTACAAAGTCTGAATCAGATCCCGTCATAGCAAGCGGCAACTCGATACATAGGATCGAGAGCAATGTCACGCCAGCATTCACGTCTATATTACTACACGCAAAACACAAAACTACAAAAAAAATAGCTTTCCGTCAGAATGGGAGCAGAACAGTCGTCCCAGCGCAGTGCTGCTCAGGCAGAGGCGACGCCACAAAAGACGTGCTACTACGAACTGCTCAGCTGCGAACGCACGGCTACCGACGACGAGCTCAAAAAGGCATACCGGCGAAAGGCCCTTGAGCTCCACCCTGATCGCAACTTCAACGACGTTGAGAATGCGACGCGCAAGTTCGCCGAGGTCCAGACTGCCTATGAAATATTGTCAGACCCCCAGGAGCGCGCATGGTACGACTCGCATCGTGACGACATCTTACGCGGCGACAGCGGTGCCAATGGCGACGATGGAGAGGGAGGCGGCGGCGGTGCCGGTCCGCGATACTACAACAATGTGCGCCTGACGCCCGCCGAAGACTTGTACAAACTCATGGGCCGCTTCAACAGCAGCGTGCCCTTTGACGACTCGCCGTACGGATTCTTTGGCATTTTGGAGGCGACGTTTGCACAGCTCGCGCTCGAAGAAGAGGCCGCGTTCAACTGGGATACCACCCGCAACGCCAGCGACACACTTCCAACCTACCACCCCTTTGGCTCAGCCAACGAAAACTACGATGCCGTCGCCAAGCCGTTCTACAAGGACTGGTCTAACTTTGCTACGGTCAAATCATTCAGCTGGAAGGACAAGTACCGGCTGTCAGACGCGCCCGACCGGCAGGTGCGCCGGATGATGGAGAAGGACAACAAAAAGGCGCGCGAGCAGGGCATTCGGGACTTTAACGATGCGGTGCGGTCGCTGGTAGCGTTTGTGCGCAAGCGGGACCCGCGGTATATTCCCAACATGCAGTCAGAGGCTGAGCGGCAGCAGGTGCTGCGGGACTCGGCGAATGCGCAGGCACAGAGGCAGCGCGCGGCAAACCAGGAGAAGCGGCGGCAGATGCAAGAGCAAGCCGGGTACGTTGAGCCGGGGACACGTCCCGAGGAGACGGAGAAGCGGATAGAAGTGTCGAGCTCCGAGGAGGAAGACGAGCCAAACAACGATGCCCTAGAAGAGATTGAGTGTGTGGTGTGCGACAAGACATTCAAGAGCGAGAAGCAGTTTGAAGCGCACGAGCGGAGCCGGAAGCATGTCAAGGCGGTGCAGACACTCAAGTGGCAGATGCGCAAACAAGACAAGGCCCTGAACCTGGACGAGTACGTACTGCTGCCGCCCCGGGAGAGCAACGAGGCCGACAATAAGACCAAAAAGGGGAAGAAGAACAAGAAAGCTGCAAATGAAGATGCGGAGAATGAGGAGGGAGGGGAGGAAGAAGCCGAGGCAAAGGACGACAAGGTGGAAGAGGAGGATGAAGAGAGCAACGACGAGTACGCCCCAAGGCATGTCGTTGAGAGCCGATTCAAGGCTCCCGATGACAATGGAGAAGACGAAGACGACGTGGAGGAAGACGACTCTGACAATGAGTTTGCTGCGAGAATGAAGAAACTGAGTCTGAAGAAGCAAAAGAAGAAGAAGAAGCAGATGAAGCAGATGGGCTTCTTCGACCAAGAGGAGGAAGAGGAGGAAGAGGACGACAAAGACCAGCAGGACGAGAAGGAGAAGCCTGCTACAAAGGAGGAAGAAAAGTCGGAAAAGGCCGACGACGATGAAAAGGAAGACAGCGAGCCAACGGCCAAGATGGGCAAGGCCAAGGCGCGGCGCGAAAAGAGAGCCGCCATCCAAGCAGCAGCCGCTGCCGCTGCGGGCGAGAACGAGGGCGTCGTGGCCTGCACCATGTGCCGCAAGACGTTTTCGTCGAATACCAAGCTGCACCAGCACCTGAGATCGGACCACACGGCCGCCAAGGGCAAAGGCAAGAAGAAGAAATAGAGTAGACATCTAGACATTTTTTCTACCATAGCCTTGCACTAATGAGACATGACAAAAGTTTGTTTTCAGTTAAAATATGATTAATATTAGTTTTGAACAAAAACAATGCTACCGACTGCTTCCAAAATAACAAAAACAAATGGTATGACCAACTCCGCGAATGCCAGCCAAGGTATATAACCAAAAAGAGAAAAGCCAAAGAGAGACAAAACGCAAAGAAAACATGACAAAAAAACACTTTTAAATATCAGAAGAGGTGGCGAGAGAGAGGGAGACGGCGAGAGAGTGTGGGAGAGATAGATAGAGAGTATATGATGCTGTGGTAGACACAACTACTTTGACGAAACAAAGACGGGCTCAGTGGTCTCACCGACTTCCGTCTTCTCGTTGTGCTCCTCGTCGATATCGGCCGTCCGCTCGATATCGATGCTGTGCATGCCGCGGTCGCCATCCTGGCTGCCTCCGCTGGCACGGGCTGCCGCTGCCGCCTCTTCACGCTCGCGCCTGGCCTGCTGGCGCGCAAGGATCCGCAACAGCTTGGCCCGCTTGGCCTCGGTGCGCTCGACGTCGGCGCGCATCTGGCGAATGACACGGCTGCGGGCACGGATCTGCTTGCCGTACTTCAAAAACATGACCGGAATGGGGATGAGGCAGACCTCGAGAAGACCCAAGGACGTGCCGGCCCACTGCGGCGTCATGGCCTTGTACATGGCCGGACCGGCAAGGGGCAGCGTGCCGCCGATTATGGAGCGGATGACCATGTTGCTGGCGAGTGCAGATGCGGCATACAGACCGTACGAGCCGGCGAGGTAGTTGGAGCTGTAGATGAATGTCAGCGTGTTGCCGGCGCCGAAAAGGATGCCAAAGGCAATAGGCACAGCCCAGTGGATGGTCGCAGGCAGACTGGTCCATGAGAACACCAGCTGGCCAATGGGCGTGAGGATGGCGCCGATAACCATGATCCGCGCCGACGCCTCGGGCGGTGCACGGCCGGTCTCGGGGTCTTTGGGGTAGTCGTTGATGAGGCGGCGGCACAGAGGCTCACTAGCGATGGCACAGAGGGTGCCGATACCGATGCCCAGAAAAGCGAGACCCGAGATACCGGCGCCCCAGCCGCGGCCTTCGGTAAAGACGATGGGGTAGGCGACGAAACACAAGTACAGGATGCCATAGACAATGGAGATCCAGGTGTTGAAGAACCACAGGATGGGCTCGGTGGCGGCCAGGATAAACGGCCGGCTCAGATTGGTCTTGACGAGCTTGTAGACAGAGATGCGCTCGTCGTAGCGGCACCAGTAGCGGTCGTCGTCCATCTCCTTGCGCTTCCGGGCGGCCTTGGCCTTGAGGATGGCAGGCGCATAGGTCTCGCGCACGGTAAACATGACGGCAACGGCGACGCAGCCCAGGATAATGACAATGTACGAGTCCCAGCGCCAGCCGAGGTACTCGTAGACAAAACCGCCAATGAGGGGACCCGTGACAGGGCCGTTCATGGGAGCAATAGACATGACACTAATGTAGAGCGCGCGGCTGTCTTCGGTCGAGATATCGACCATGGTGGCCGGGCCGTTGGACACGAGCGCGGCACCGAAAAAGGCGCCAAAGAAGCGGACGATCAGAATTTCAGCGAGCGATGTCGCGAGCGCACTGGGAATGACAAGCAGAGTAAAGCTCACGATACACACAAGATAGACGTTGCGACGGCCAATAAGCTCGCTCATGGGTGCCACGACCATGGCACCGACAGCCAGGCCAACCAGATAGGTAGTCACACCCAGCATGGCAAGGGCCTTGCTGGAAACATCAAAAGCTTCCATGACACCGGGAATGGCCGACGTATAGCTTGTGCTGTAGACGACGACGACCCATGTGGAGTAGGAAATGGCGGCAACGATCCAGAAGCGGTACCAGATGGGCCAGTGGCGTGGGTCGTCTGGGTCGTTGTCTTCAAAGGAGACCTCGAAATCAGGCAGGCGTGAGGCGACACTGCCAAAGGAGGTGGAAGTAATAGCGTGCGAGATGGGCTCGCGGGCGGCCTGCTCTGCCTCGGTCTCAATGTTGGGGGTCATGGCGAGCTCGAGCGGCTCGAGGGGGTCCGAGTCGTCACTAGAGAAAGAGGATCGACGAGTCCGGGGTCTTGTGAGGTGCGAGAGGCGCGTGGCATGGCTCATCTGGCTGACATGGCTGGCAATCTTTTCGAGGCGGGCCGCCTGTTTGGCGTCGCGCGAGGAGATGTCGCTGTCGTCGGTGGAGGAGGCATTGGAGGACGGCACCTCGACTTCTGCGGGGATGTGAGCGAGGGGGGAAGTTGTTTCTGGTGTTTGTACTGTGGCAGCATGGTCGGTGGCAGCCACACCGGCAGCCGTTTTTTCTGACATGGTGCCGGTGTTGAATATAGACGGAGGTAAGTGTGAGTGTGTGCCGTCTCCGGGCTCGGGGGTTCCGATCAAGTACCGAAGCCGTTCCGGGTCGCAGAATGAGTAACGAATGGTATAAGTAGTATAAAGGAGTTTTAAACACAGATTAGAATTTAGAGGGAATGAGGCGAGAAAATCAAAAGAACCAAAACTAAAGAACTGAAGAGCTGAAGAACTAGAAAATGAATAGAAAATCAGAAGAACAAAAAGCAATTTAGAGAACCAACAAGCTACTAATAAGAAGAAATCAGTCACGCAAGACGTCTGTCAAGTTGTTAATCGGCGGGGACGACTAGCATAATCATTGAAGAATAAATAAAATAAAAAAAAATAAAGAAAAAAGAATTTATCAAAAAACTAATAGGACTGCTGGCTACTCTGGGCTCGTCTACCGTCGGCATCTTCTCTTCCTTTTTCTATTTCGACCGGCAACGCGCCGCCGTACGGAGTCGTATTTTTGATACCACCCACCTTGGGCTAGAAAAGGGAGCCGAGTGGGGGTGGATCGTGATCAGGGGGAGTAGAGGAGTAGAGGAGTAGAGAAGAGAAGAATTTAGCTATTCATTGATTTAGAAGGATCAAAGAGGATCAAGAGAAAGTAAATACACAGCAGACTCGAGAGAAACAAGGACGAGCAGACTCTGAAGATGCTGTTGGCCATGATGATTGTGTATGCATGTTGGTGGCAGCCGCTAGAGGCAAACATAATAATATGCCTGTAAAGACTTTTCAAGTTGTCTTATGTAATTATAAGTTCTTTTCTTTAAGAACGGCGCCTCGGCGGCAACATGGCATGGCAACTGAGCTTGACTCTGACGGTCAGTGCCACGATGGCGCCTGGTAGGATAATTCTACTTGATCTATTCTTGTGCACAATTTTGCCCCTTTCTAGAAGGATGGAAGGATACTCAGTAGGTGCCACTGAATAAAAAGGAAGCAAAAAGAAAACATCTGACTTTTACAGAAATTTATAGAAAAGAAAAAGAAGAAAAAAAAGATTTCAAACAAGGACCTGACCGTCATGCGTCACCGCTTCATACGACAGTGCCCCTTGGGCAGCAACCGGGGGTTGGAATAGCAGCTGGAAATTAGAATATGGCAAATTCAAAGTAAACGGTAAAGAACGTAAAGCGAAACGACTATATTCTCTCTTTGATTACTCATTAATTTCAAGGACCTCCGCACGGGTATAACTGGACATAACTGGACAAAATGGACAAAACTGGACAAAACTGGACACCGCTGCCCACGGGATCAGCCCAAGCACAGCAATCAATAGGACTGAGTGCGAAAATCAAAATGATCTAATATCAACAAAGCAGTGACAACATTACGCCCAATATGAGAGCAACGTAATTGTGCGAGTACGAGAGGTCGTTGAGTAAGAAGACATGCAAGAGTCTGGAAAGGAGGCCAGGCCTGTCTGTTCCCGTTTAGGCTAGTGGATGTGCAAATATCATTAATAGTAGAGAAATAAAGAAAAAGAATACTCGTGACTACAGGGATTAAACGATGGAACAAAACAAGAAGGCACGACAGGGGCAGCTGCCGCCAAACCGAAAAGTCTGCTCCGTAGGTCGGCTTGCTACGGGGGTCATTGGCCCGAAGCTAGAACAGCAAGTAATAGCAGGTATTAGTGCCTGCCGGTCATGTCATAGGGCGTGCATGAGTACAAAGTACATGGGCTTCACTGATCTTTGTTGTTCTTGATGGGATTCTATTTATTGCATTTCAAATGCTGCTAAGCACGATAAGATAGCTTATATGTGGCTTATATAATCAACGGAACGACTCCGCGGGCCGATGTCAACCGCACGGATCTCGGGTTGGTTCAGAGGATGAATTCGGCGGAAAGAAATAATACCAAGACCGAGGGACAAGCAATGCGACAGGCAATTGACAATTGGCAATCGAGAATCGAGAATCGGCGCGACACACGGATCACGGCAAAAGACTACCGACTACGCGCACCAATCACCGTCCAAGGGTCGATACAGCCGACGTGCTTTCCTCGTTGGGCTGTCATGGTGTGCTTGTCCTTGTCGTTCCTTCCGTCTTTTAATTCAGTGCGCCTTCCTTCCTTTTGTCCCATCCTTTGCTCCTTCCCTCTATTTTCCTCCTTGCTCCTTCCCAATTTTGTCGGATTCCTCAGCAAACATCATACCTTCCCAATGCAAAGTGCAAAGTGCAAAGTGCAAAGTGCAAATCTAAAAGGTCAGCAGTCCCAAGAAACAGAGTGGATCGCTCTAGGCATATGCAGCCTGTTCCCGAGTCCACTCTCCTGTTGTCTGCGTGCATGTTTGCGAACCCACTCTGCACCTTCCACTGCTTCCACTTCCACACACAAACCACACGCCGCTGTCATGCCCCATTCTGCTCCATCGCTGCTCCACACACGTTCGATGCTCGCCTAGACCTTCTGCCCTTTTGCAGTCCGAGGTCACAAATGCTGTCATACAATGTACTTCCAGTCATGGTAATCTGTGTCTTGTGTAGCGGTCTGCATGCATGATATAATGTGTGCGACATTGACCACATCATTGTCGTAGAAGCTCACAGGTAGCTGCATCATTGACAGCAACAGCGACTGCGACTGCGACAGCACACATGAACGGACACGAGATGCAGAAGAATGTAGCTACGTGTCGGGATATAATTCCAGTATGCTATAGATACTAGAAAATGAAAGAACACAGTTAACTTGACACAGCGGTCTGGAACTCATATTCAGCGTGATCAACTCCGACTCGGCCCTGCCTCCGATCGACTTCGGAACAATGGCCGAGTCAAAACACACCGGAGGTAGAGTGGGTCTATGCCTTTCTATGTAAATCTACCTACGAGTAGTCTAGCAATTTGGATTGTTCCTAGGTAGGCCCGCTTTCGGAGTCGTTGAGCGCTGATGGCCACTGCGCCGAGAGGAGCTCCTCATGAGCAGATGATCAAAGAAGACAGTAGACAGTAGACAGCAGACAGCAAGCTGTAACAAGCATGGCATGATCGAGATGGGCAGTCTCTGATGTCGGCAGGGCTGTCTTTTAGGGTTTCCTTGACCCTGGCTACAGCAATGACCATACCCATGAGCTGTGAAATTAAAATATTTGATTAAAGGTAAACTAACGTATAGCTAGAAATGGCGTTTATAAACAGCCCTCTGCACAGACTTGCCTAGCATCCGGCTTGGTTTCCTAGATGCCATTTATATTCTTGCATTCTTGTATTCGATTTGCTATTCGCAATCGCCATCTAACAAAAGATCCGGCCATTCTCGTCTGAATCATCTTTACGAGTATATATAGCACGGAGTATTTGGAAACCTTACCAAAGTGTCTCCTATACTTTATATTTTATGAAAACCAGCTGGCCGTCTCCATGGAAATCACACGTCGGAGAATATTCAAATATATTGAATGCTTATAGTCCACGTAATCATGTTGGTCGGCGGGAGGTCAGTTCTTCCGGCCTGATTTGCAGATGTGAATGTCTACAAATGCCTGTAAATGCCTGCAAATAGCAAATGCGGTCTTGGCATGTTTGCAATATCGATCATTACGGCTTATGGCTCTTTCAACGGCTTATAACTATAGCCTCCAAAGCTTACATTCAGAAGCATAAGCAATAATCATCAGCAGCACCAAAGGGCCGCATGATCATACCAAGACTGAAAAGTAGTACTAGCAAATAACTCATAACGTCTGGCTTTGGAGAGGCCCATAAGAGGCTCCATCGACAGTGTCTTTGCAAATGCTGTGCTCTGCTTGATGATCGCCGCTCGTATGATTCTCATTGCAGATGAAGACGTAATGGCAAGGATGGCTGCTTTGCTGTTTTGCTGTCATTCTCTCTTGTAATCACATTGTCTTGTAGCCTCGAGATGCTATACACACTCCTCTTGTTGGTGTGCTCGGCTGCTGAAGATGTCAGATCTCTATTCCAATCTCCCAGATCTTCTCGCTGTCCCTTGACTTTCTTGTTTTCTGCCTCTCTTACTCTTTCTCTTCTTTCTATCCTCTCCCCACTCCTCTTTCTCCTCGTTGCTCTTCTCTTATTCCTTCTTGTTCTTTTTCTGTTACTGTTTTTTTGACCTTCTTCTCTCTGCTTTTGATTTCTTTTCTTTGATTGTTTGTGTTACTGCTTGTTCTCGTCTATCATTCTCGTATCTTGCTCTCTCTGTCTCTGGATATCCAGATATCTAAAAACATGGGCATTCTGTCCTTCGTTTACTAGGTTTGATACGCTGGTCGTCAACCTCTGTTTTGTTTTGTATTGCTCTTCTCTTTCATTCCTTCTCTGTATATTGCCCTGGTGGCTTTTTTCCCCATAGTGTTTTAATCATTTGCTATTCCAAGCATCTCATTCACTCGATACTAGATCCTCGCCAACACGGGCAACCCCTTCAAAATCATCGGGCACGCCGTGGCTACCTACGGCCGCAATCTCAAAAATGCTCCCAAGGCCCAGTACATGACTCGCACTGCCGCAGAGTCGGTCATTCCCAGCATGACCACCCTGCCGCCTCACACCTACCGTCCAGCCAGCACAGGCTTTGATTTTAATTTTATTCCAGCAACAGCAGCTCACGCCCGACAAGCCCAGGCAGCTTGGACGATATCGCCATTGAAAAGGAGCGCCTCGAAACCGCTGGCGCCCTTGCAGCCGGCCCTCTGCCCTCCCATGACAAGGCAAAACCCCAAAAGGGCGTCCTTGATTGCGCCGTTAACGCTGCCGGTTCGCGCTGGACGTTTCTTGTCACCATACTGCTCATCATAGTATGGGCTGTCCTGGGCGGCGTCTATGGCCCGACGGACACCTGGCAGGTCATCTTTCAGAATGTGTCATCCATCCAGTGTTACATTTCAGCCACACTTCTCATGTGCCAGCAGCAAAACTCAGCCCGTGCCCTGCTCGATACCATCTGCGGCATACTCTCGCGGTCCCAAGGCAATGAGCAGCTTCTCCGCAAGCTGTCGAAGAAACAACTGTTCACTCTCAAGCAGTCGCGCCGGGCCATGCGGACCGACTTGGCGAATGCGCTGGATCTCAGGGAGGACATCTTTGACAGAATAGCCAACACGGTGTCGCGCTTCCTGGTCTCCTTGTATGCCTTGTTCAACAACTGGGCCGGCATTTTGATCTGGGTCTTTCTCGGTATTCCGCTCATGTTCTTGGGTACGTGGCAGCTCTATGTCAACACCGCCACCGCCCTCGAGCTGACCTTTACCACCATGTTCTTGCAAAACGTGCGCCGCCAGCACGAGCAGGACCTAGAAAAATGTCTCAAGAGCATCGACATCCTGGACCGCAAGCTGGAAACGGACCTGCGCCGCATGGCGCGTGGCATGCAGCCCAACCCCGTCGTTGAGTCGCAGCCGCTGCGCCTGAACCGCACCGAGAAGGCCATTGACTTTTGGGCTTTTATTATCGGCGGCTCCGTCGGCGTATTCTTGTCGTGTATGGTGGGCGTTGCGTGGCTGAGCATTGGCAACTTATGCATTTTGATGACAACTGGTGGCTGATTATCGGTACGTACACGGGCCTGATGGGCTTTGTTGACGGCTTTGTGCTGCGCAACGTGCACCACCGCGAGACCACCATGGCCGACAAGCACTTTGCCATGCTCGTTAAGCAGGACTTGAAGCTGTTAACCTTGCTGGATGCTCCCTTGCCCGAAGCGCCGTCGCCCGTTAACCAAAAGGCGCCGCTGTCGTCCAGGATCTCGCGCTGGATCGGCCATGTGTGCAAAGTTCCGGCGGCGTCATTGGGCAGTGTCGTCATTGTGTTCGCCCTGCTGATGGTGGCGTCGGCCATGCAGTGGACAGTGACGGGCCAGCTGCTGTGCAACACGCCCACCATGATTATCGGGGGCTCCTTGCTGCTGATGCTCATCGAGGGCCACAACAGTGCCGAGGGCAAGCGGCGCGCGCAGTACACGGACATTCTGGAACGCCGTCTGATGCTTGAGCGGCGTGTTGCTGCATGGGATGACAACTGGGAGCTGGATCTTGACATTGACGACCTTGGCATAATTGATGTTTGACCGCTAGTGAGAAATTGATGTAGGCGTTTGTCTGGGGATATGGCCCGGATATGAGGTGTGCGTGTATGTGTGCAAGTAGTGTTTTAGACTGTTATCTTTCCGTGTTTCGTT
The DNA here is from genome assembly GCA_029299165.1 of Ophiostoma himal-ulmi. NCBI lineage: Eukaryota > Fungi > Ascomycota > Sordariomycetes > Ophiostomatales > Ophiostomataceae > Ophiostoma > Ophiostoma himal-ulmi. The sequence goes on from JANSME010000012.1 coordinate 454,505, forward strand.
ATGTTCGGTCCGTCTTGTTTTCTGTGTGCATGTTAGTCCTTTACTCTCATATTTATCCGTCTTTATCTCATTTACAGTATATTTACGATGCCCTTATGATAGCACACGCGTTGATCCTGAAAAATAAACCCAATAAAAAAAGATCAAATTTTTAAAAGTAGCCGGTTCCAATTACTAAATGCATATCCATAACCAAAAAAAGAAAGAAAAAGTCGAAGAAAAAAGGTGAGATATACAAAAGAGAACTCTAGGCATTATTGTAAAGTATTAGCAGAGCGAAGATTACTCAGTCTTTGAATTTGTCTTTGCACTGGCCTCGGCAGTCAGGACCAGAGCACGCGGTGCGTCGTCCTTGGGCATGTGTACCATGACAAACTGCAGCTTCTGAGCAGCAATAAACTCCTTGTCAGCCAAGAGCGTGTTGAGCTCGTCGACTGTCTTGACCTCGCGCTTGGAAGTGCGGTCCTCCTTGCCGCCAAAGACGGTCACAAGGTCCTTATACTTCCACTCTGCAATGTCGTTGTACTCGGCCTCCATGCCGTGGATGAAGCGCTCAATAGTGAATCCCTCGTTGCAAATAAGGAAGATGATGGGATTCAGGCCAAGACGAATCATGGTGCTGAGCTCTTGTGCGGTCAACTGGAACGAGCCGTCACCAACAAAGAGAATAGTACGTCTCTTGGCCTTCAAATCCTTGATAGCCAGAGCGGCACCTTGAGTGGCACCGACAGACCAGCCAATACTGCCCCAAAGGACCTCTGTGTTGTTAGTATCAAACTCATAAGCAATACTCCACCAGTGAAGGGTATATACGTACGGCTGAGAGCGGTTGCGTTGGGAGGGAAGCGGGTGTCCCAGATACCAAAGTTGGAAGTGCCAGTCTCGGTGATAATGACATCGCTGTCCTGCAGGAACTTGCTAATTCTGGGCCAAAACCAGGCCTGAGTAATAACACCTGACGCTTCAGCCTTGACCTCGGTGATCTCCTTGTGTGCAATTGGCTGCACATGGAGCTTTGAGACATCGACACGGTCGACGACCTTCCTGAGCACGCCGCGCATTGTGACATCGGGGTATTGAGAGTAGCGCACAACGGTCATGTAGCTGTGGAAATCAATGGAGCGCAGCTGGGAGGTGCGGTAAGAGAAACCTGATGTGTTGAAATCGCTCTTGAGTGCACCAATGGACAGGATCAGGTCAGAACCCTCGACACGCTTGATGACGTCGGGATCGGAGCTGATACCTGCATACACACCACCATATGTTTCGTGCTCCTCGTTGACGGCACCCTTACCCATGGGTGTGACAAAGACGGGCATCTTTGTCTTTTCAATGAGAGCGTGCACCTCGTTCAGGGCGCGGTGGCGAATGGCACAGGCGTCAACAAGGATAACAGGATCCTTGGCTTCATGCAGGTACTTGAGGACAACGTCGACAACGTAGTCCTCGCGCTCGGCCTCGTTCTTGGGCTCCTCGAGGTCAATGGGAGTGGCAAGACGGGCGCCCTCAACCTTCTTCTGAACCATATCGGTGGGCAGCATTAGGTAAACAGGCCGGCTGCGAATCCAGCACTGGCGCAGGGCGTGGTCGATTTGAGCTGCAATTTCGTTGGGGTTGTTGAGGCGGGCGAGATCACACGAGATCTCCTTGCTCATGTTGGAGAAGACGTTGAAGTCGCCGTTGCCCAGAGTGTGATGCAGCAGCATGCCAGAGCGCTGAGAGATGGTCGAGGGGCAGCCGACAATGTGGACAACAGGAACATGCTCGGCGAAGGCACCGGCAATACCGTTGAGAGCAGACAACTCGCCGACACCGAAAGTGGTGACAATGGCAGAGATGCCCTTGACACGGGCATAGCCGTCGGCGGCATAGGCGGCATTCAGCTCGTTGACGCTGCCGACCCAGCTAAGGCCAGCATCGGGAATGTAGTCGAGGGCAACAAGATTGTAGTCACCTGGCACACCGTGAACTGAGCGGACACCAACCTGGTGCAGACGAGTGAAGAGGTACTCGGCAACGTCGACGGGCTTATCAAGCGAGCCGGTACGAATGTCACTTGAAGACATGGTGAGTTGAGATTTTGATTTTGAGTTTTGCGGGCTTGAATGTCTGAGGATTTTGATGATTGGAGAAGCTTCAAGTTATGGCCAACTGATGTAAGACGATAACAGGTGAAGCTCTGAAAATGGTGATGTCGAGAAGACAAGAGGAGAGTAGAGAGGCTTAGTGAGACTGAAGAGGAGGAGACGAAAGCAGTGAGACAGCTCGAGCAGACAAAAAGACCGAGAGGCACCGGCGAGACAAGCTCTTAAATAAGGAAAGACCTCGGAGGGGAATGTCAAGTATGACGTTGCTGGGTGCATCCCACATATCCCACGTTCCCAAAGGGGCAACTACGGTCCATTGTTTTATTGTTTTATTATTTAAATATAGCTGAATTTAGATATTGCCTGAGCTAGGGATTGATAGATCTCGCTATGGAAGGAGCGACCAGGTCGCGGTTCCCTTGTTGTACACTGATGGTATTTTTGTCGGAGCGACATCCTTTACGTGCTGGCCAAAAGTGGACTGACGCTGCGGGCCTACCAGGCACCGGGATGCCGGAGGAGGAGGAAGGAGCTATGGGTATCAATTGATACCTTCTTTTTATGTCTCATAGAAGCTGTTACCAGAGGCAGATAATTGATTGTGTAGAGAATCAGATCAGGAAAGGACAGAGCGATGAATAACGAAGCTCAAAAGGCAAGACCCAGAAGACCTGTTTCCTTCCATTTTGTCCCCCTTGTCAATTAGTGACGTCTGCGTAAATATGGAGATGCTCAATACAGGAGCTGTGTTAGTCGAGAATCGAGGTGGTGTGAGGACCCGCTGACGGACAAGGGCGAGACTAACACATGGTGCATCGAGAGTCAGTCCACGCGAAAAACGAGCAGACGAACCGCAAGGGTGAGCGATAACGGATGAGTTGATTCTGGTCAGTTTATTATTATTATCCCTATATTTTGTTGTATTTAGATGATTGTCAATATAATCCAATGAGTTGAATACGGTCATGGATCATGGGATTTTAATCAAATTCGGCAAAAAGATGAAAGTAATACCAAAAGAAAGAAATAAAAGCATAGTTGAATTCAAAAATGGGCTATAGTTACAGCAATCGAAACTAACAGTATTAGAAGCTAGTATTAATAAAGTAAGTACAGTAAATATATACAAAAATCCAAAATCTATCAGCTAAAAAGTTCATGATCTCGATGGCATGCAATGCAACACAGCCAAACGACAACTGCAGGACTGGTTGGATACGACCTTTTCTCTTAACCATGGATGCAATGTGGTGTTGTATTATCTAGTGAGATGTTCATGATATCGTACATCGTATCGTACAATGGCCTGGCCCTATGGTCTGGCCGTGTTCCAGCCAGCATCAGCCTCTGGACTGGCATTGTCCCTTCGGGCTTCTCCTGAGTTCCTCCTGACTTCCACTGACTTGCTGACTCCTCAAAGTGCATTGTCAGTCGTCGGCGACTCTCAGTCACACCGCCCGTCTTTCCACCCCGTCCGCCACCGTTGCTCCCACAGGTCACAGTCAAACTGCGGCTTGCCCAGCTTCTCATTCACCTCGTTGTGCGCCGCACACAACCACCGGCCAAACTCGTCGCGCGATGCCGCCCGGACCGGCGACCGGGCCAAGAAGACCTGAAAGTCTTCGGCGCATACCCAGCACGGATACAGCCGGCTCAGAGAACCAATAAACCCGCTGACATCAGACTGTTGTGCGGGTGACGGCTGTTTGGGGTATTGAGCGGCAATGGAGTGCAGCAGGGTCCAGGTACCCCGGCCGAGAGTCTCGACATCTGGTGGACAGTCCGTGGGAGGGCCTGTAGATGATGCCGCAGAGGCAGCGACGGCAGCTCCTGCGATACCGCCAGCTGCACCTGTGCCTGACTTGAGAGACGACTTTGTCTGATTGGCCCAAGAGGCAAATGAAGTGCACGAGCGGCAGCTAATTTGTTAATTCTATGTCCATCTGGCTGGTCTTGTTCTCATTCTCGAGCCTTGAAAATGTAAAGCAACTTACGGCTTGCCGTCTTTTCCTAGGACGACACCCTTGGGTATTCTCTTGGGGGCATCTGCATCACCGGCGGGTGTACTTGACTGGCTGTCCGACATGTTGGCGTCTGTGAACTATGTTGTCTGTCGATCTCGTACGTGTCGTCGTCACTCCAACTCGACTCGTGTCGTCTCGCCGACAAGGTCCTGAAATTTCAAATCTGAGGAATTTGATCGTATGTCAAGTACCGTGATGTGTCGTTGACCGAAGTCGGAGAAAATGGATGCGGCAATTTAGATATTGATAATGTGAACCCTGCAATAACGAAATACGAAATATACGGCGAGCTTTGTTCCTGGTCGTGAGACTCGCCCTCTCGCCTTACGTGGTGATCCTGCCGCATAGAAAATGAAAAATGCGTGCCGATTTGTCAGCTACCAACTCGGCTACAAAACTAAGTAGTGTAGTGCGGCCCGTAAACACTATTAATTCTCGTACTGTTGGAGAGCCGCGAGTTGCCACCACAGCGCTAAACGGCCGTCTCCACTGATTTACAGGCTCTACCTCTACTGCCTGCAGACTACCACAGCTCAGTCATCCCGATTCTATGCGACGCAAGCCTTTTCTCAACCTCGACTGTTCGACATGGCAGCATCACCAGCGCCGCATGCGGCCCGCGCACACCCGAATGTGCCCGTGTTTCTCCTTAAAACCAAATCATCGCCGCACGATGCTTACGAAGAGCTTTTCTCGAGCCCCCCAGACAGTGACAGCACCACCTCGGCAGCCTTTGACCCTGTGTTTGTGCCTGTGCTCGAGCACCGCTTCGACGAGGCCGGCATTGCCAAATTTACGAGCTCGCTTGTCGAGAAGCAGATTGCAGACGGCCAAGAGTATGGCGGCATGATCTTTACCTCGCAGCGGGCAGTCGAGGCCTTTACCAAGGTGGTGCAGGACAACCGGTCAGTCGAGGGCGAGGAGTCCACATCGTGGCCTCGCTTGCAAGTGCCCGTGTACAGTGTCGGCCCGGCCACAACGCGCGCACTCAAGTCTGTACCACAAGACCCGCCGCTGCAGGTCTCGGGCGAGCACACTGGCAACGGCGAAGACCTGGCTTACTACATTCAGGACACGTACAAGTCGCAGCCCACCGACGGCAAGAACAAGCTGCTCTTTCTGGTCGGCGACAAGCGGCGCGACATTATCCCCAAGGTCATGGCCAGCGGCAAGGCACGCGACGGGTCACCACGAACCGTGATCCCCGTGGACGAGGTGGTGGTCTACGGCACGGGCGAGATGGCGTCGTTTGGGACCGATTTCCGGCGACTGTTGGCCGACACGGTGGACCGACCGGTGCGGTGGATCGTAGTGTTCTCCCCCACAGGTTGTGACAGCATGCTGCGCGAGCTGAAAAGGGCCAATGCGTCACAGGGCAAGACATATGTAGCCACGATCGGGCCTACGACGAGGGCATACCTCCAGGACATGTTTAGCTACGAGCCGGACGTGTGTGCGGCCGAGCCGAGTCCGCAGGGCATCATGCGCGGGATCGCAGAATTCATGTCTAGGCAGGCTTGATGTATACAAATGTAAATGTTAATATTGAATTGTAAATAACTGAATTGCAAGTGTATGGCGGCATGCCTAATTAGTGAGCCAAACGCCTACAGTGAGCTACAGCGTCTACAGCGAGCACCTACGTCACAGCCCCGCGACCGACCAATGCAGACCTTACACCAAAATGGGATAAGACACCAACCCCCGCTAGCGCCCTGCCCAGCCTAATCTAATCACTCCCCGAGCAGCCCTATTGGCTGGGCAGCAGGCATGCCAGTAAGCATAGATGTTTTAGCATATGCTTGAAGCAATCTGTTGATTTCCAACATCTGACAATTAACGTCTCGTCACCGGCAGACTATTCAACTCCGACCACAGCAGCAGACATCTCACTCGGAGTCAATATCTATATTTTCGCATGCCTCTTCTGCTGCAAGCTTGTGCCATATTCAACGAGCTAATCTGAGCTCACCGACCTCGACCCTGACCTTGACCTCCTGGACCTCGCCAACCTCGTCCGATCGCATCACACCACCTTGCCATCACCAGTTATCACGATACTTTTGTAACTCTACAACACCACCTCGGCAAACACTGCTCACCGCAACTATGAGCTACTACAACGGCGGCAACCAGACCGACGCATCATCCGTCTACTCGTCACACTCGCGCAGCAGTAACAACGGCGCAGCTACACCGACTGGTACTGGCAGTGGTAGCAACGGCAACAACAACGGCAGCTTCATCTCCAACTCCCTCTACAGCGCCTTTGGCGGCATCATGCGCAGACTCTCGTCCGAACCCAGCGGCTACCTCCCTACGCAGTCATCAGTCTCATCCTACCACGACCGCGACATTGACCAACTCGGCCACGCCGCCACCTTTCCCGCGTCGCCCACCTTTCCTTTGTCGGCCTCCAACAACGGCATCGACGGCGTCTACACACCGCCCACCATGACCCGCACTGCATCTCCCCTGCTGCTGCGCCCACCGCCGCTCGAGCCTCTGACACTGTCTGGCTTTCATGCCGACACCCCCGACTCCGCGCGCCTGCTCACAAGCACCGTTGCGGAAGAGATCCGCATCATGGTGCCCGAGCGCCTGCGCATCGAGGAGGACTGGAAGCTCGCGTACAGTCTCGACCAGGACGGCGCCAGCCTGGCCACGCTGTACGAAAAGGCGGCGCGCTACGACGAGCACCGCATCGGCTTTGTGCTCGTCGTCAAGGACCAGGACGGCGGCATCTTTGGCGCGTACCTGACCGAGTACCCGCGGCCGTCGCCGCACTATTTCGGTACGGGCGAGTGCTTTTTGTGGCGTGCGGCTGTGCTGTCGCCCGTCCATGCTCACTATACTACTTCCTCGGCTGGCGACACTGCAAATGATTTGCTGATCCCCGACGACAGCACAGCCTCGCGCTCATACGCATCCTCTCGGCAAGCCTCGTCATCCACACTCGCGTCCATGGCCGCGCCGTCAATTGCATCAATGGCATCAACACAGCCGCCGCGATCGCCGCTGACTCACCTCGTTGCGGCACCACCACACCCGCCGCCAAGCCCGTCCATTCGGTTCAACGCGTTCCCATACAGCGGTGTCAACGAGTACTTTATCTACTGCGAGGCACACAGCCTGAGTGTTGGCGGCGGCGACGGGCGCTATGGCCTGTGGCTGAACGACAGCCTGGAAAAGGGCATCAGTGCGACGTGCCTGACCTTTGGCAACCAGCCGCTGAGCGACGAGGGTGAAAAGTTTGGCGTTTTGGGAGTAGAGCTGTGGGTGATTGGGTCTAGGCGGTAATACATGAACTCATTTACTTTTCAACATTTACGGCGTTTGGGAACGATCTGGGACTCGCATTGTGCAGGCACGTCTGCTTTTATTTGCAAGATCTACAAGATAGATTTGTACATTCTTTTTTCTACTCATTTTCTTAGTTCATATATCCTCTTGTTTGCTGCTTCTTGCTAGCTCTTGCTTCTTGGTTAACGTTACCACCGGCGTCGTGCATATGCAGTGGTTGACCGTTGGACAGCTATATATCAAATATCACACCCTCCTCATGATGCAGTGCTTTGTGCTTCAGTGCTGGCAAATTTACAGTTGGTCAATTGTCATATAGTATTGATTGAGCAATAAAAAGAAAAAATGTCCTGCGAGAAACCCATGCAGACAATGTTGAATGCAAGGTATAATAGAGCCGCCCACATGACACAACAGCTGTTGAGCCAGCAAGCAGACAGTAGTAGCATCAAAGGCCTTTTAAGGCCAAGGCCATCGGCACTCCTCCATGGTCATTACATGCGTTGTGACATCTGTCACCTGCCATCGTCTAGTACCCATATCCCATGTCCATATCCATATCCATGTCCATATCCACGGCACTGCCGTTGTAGCAGATTCGGTTGGTAAATTTGTAAATCTGTAAATCTGTAAATTTGTGATTTGATATTTGTACTCTTGAATTCGTGACCCGCGCTCACTCATCGCTTATTTTGAGTTGGTACGCCTAGATGGTCAGTAAATGGGGATGAACAGAAGCCAACCAAGGTCTATACTCACTTCTTGCCGGCAGTGGTCTGCACAGTGCTGGCGTGCTGGTTCCACACATCGACCAGCACCTTTTGCGTGGCATCGACATATTTTTCGTTCTTGACCTCCTTGACATTGACGCGCATACCGTCCTTGGTAAAGGTAAAGTTCTTGTTGCCAATGTTCTTGGTCGCGTGCTCCTGAATCTTGGTGACGCTGAGGTAAATCTGGTAGCCGACGAAGCCCAGGCCGCCGATAACGGCAAACAGCACAACGAGTGGGACGACCTGGCTGGTGTTGGTTAGTACTGGGTAGTTATAGAGGAATAGAAGCACGCGACAGAACGGGTCTGAAAATGACGGTCGTCAGCAATGGCTGCAGCGACGATCAGCGCGATCGCTGCATGATGCGCGTATATGCGTCTATGGACGTATACATGCTGAAGAGACGTACCCGATTATTGACTTTGCCATTGTTGCGGTAGAGGTCGAGTCGAGAAATGGAGTGAGATTGGGCCGAGTTATTTTTATGTAGAGGTTGTCGATGTGGAGGAGGGGTCAGAAGCGAAGCTGTAGAGTCGAGGCTGACAAGAGAAGGAGCAAAGAGGAAAGAGGAAAGAGGAAAGATAAATGACAAGATCAGACGGACTAGGGCTGAAACAGGTAGGTAGAAGAGAAGATTAGGAGGAGTAAAACAACTGAAGAAAAGGGAAGGAGAAGATGAGTAGAAGCAGAAGAAGGAAGGAGCGATCGAGAAGTACTCGTAGACAACAAGTAAAATAGGAAGGAGCAAAGACGATCACGGGCGAGACGAAATGCGCAAAGAATCAAGACAAACGACGTCTACGCCGTACAAGGTGTATAGCTCAGCACGAGTAAGAAAACCCTGGGAGGCCTTCTCATATGCCTGTCCATTCTTCCATTTGCTTGCTCCAGGGCACAAGGGGGTTGTATTAATATCTCACGAAATAAGATACGTACGGCAGCTAGCCATTTAGTGCGGGAGACAAGGCGCCGTCCAGCACGAAACCTGCTGGTAAGGCAGAGACAAAATGATGGACAGGCCGACAAGGAACAAGCTAGAGGTCGAACTAGGAGTTAATAGTCGCCAAGGCGCAGTTCAGCTGGGCAAATATGGCCTAGCTATAGCATATTGGGTTTGAGCCGGGTTTTAGCGAGCTGAGTTTCTCTATTCAGTGAGTGTTAATGATTATTATTACAGCTGTATCTTGGTAATATAATATCTGAATATGCTAATGCTTTAATGTTTTTTCGGTCATTTCAATATGATCCAGTATTTAGTGCTGACTTAACACAGGCAGATAAGGTGTCGGCTGTGCCACCACCGTCCATAAACCATATCATAGCTAGGACGCAATTCAGACTATTTACTGCTGCTCATTCCTGTTTCATTCCCTGCTTATCCTGTTTCGCTCCCTGCAGATTAAGCTGGCGCGTCGCAGTTCTGCGCACGCTACGTCGTTTTGTCGCCCTACTCAGTATTCCCCCTCTACCCACTGTCAGTCTTACCTAATCCACTGTCGTCGCATGGCGGATTGCGACAGCTGTGGGTCCTACAGGGCCCTCCACCTTTCTATTCTTATCAGCTTCTTATCTTTCCTCTGCGGCCATCTGTCCTTATTGCTAGGCCTAGCGCCACCTTCCATCACCATGGCGCCACAAGCTGCATTCCTCCTTCCATTTGTACTAACGAGTACGCACTATCTTATCTTCACGTGCTATATCACGACGGCGGGGCGCACACTGCACCACACCGTGGAGCACAGACCATTCTAGAGGACAGGTGGTTTGCCCTCTACCGGAGGCCACTCTGAGCCCGTCTGGCTGGCAGCAGCTCCAATGATGCAAATCCACAACCTCTCCTCTCAAGTTAACACCCCCTTCCTCCCGCCTCTTGCCTCTAGATCTACCACCTCACCTCACCTCGCCTCTTCCCTCTACATTGCAGCCTAGGCAGAGAAGGTCGTTAATTTTCTCCTTTGTTTGCATCATCATCACAGAGGACACCTGTTGCTCTATCGCTGCTATCAATCAGCTATACGAAGCTCCTCGTCTCCCCTTGGCAACCCTTCCCCCCCCTCTCCTCATCCCGGATATACTCTTGCTCGATATATCCCATCGCTATATCTTCAGAGTAGCTCATTGGCTTTTCTGACCTCGACTTTCGTCATCGACTTTACCACTGTTCACATCGACCCAATCGACTTCGACTCACCGCCATGTCTGCCCCCTACGGCCAGCAGTACGGCGGTCAGCCGGCTCCCTACGGCGACCAGACCTACCCCGACCCCAACCAGCAGCTGCCTGCCGATGCCCTGGCTCCCGCACCCTCAGCCACTCCTCTGGCTCACGCTGCCGAGCATGGAAAGAAGAAGAAGAGAACCTACGCTGCTGATGCCTTCAATGTCGGCACCGGCGCCAATGTTACTGCTGGCGGTCTTGGTGCTCCCCCGCCGCCTCCCGGTCAGTACGGCGCACCCGCCCCTGTTGCCGGCACGCCCGTCTACGGTGGATACGGTGCACCCGTCGACCCTCAGTACGGTGCCCCACAGCAGCAGCAGCACCCCGTCAGCGCAACTGCTGGTGGCTACCAATACCCTGACTACGGTGCCAATGTTGCCGCAACCCCCGGTGGCGTTGACGGCTTGACTGCCGGCATCGCAAACATGGGCTTCACGCCCGTTGGCGGCCAGCCGCATCTCCAGCAGCAGCAGGCACCTGTGCAGCAGCAGGCACAACAGGCCGGTGTCCCTGTACGTTCCGGCCCGCTGAACCAGCTCTACCCTTCGGACCTGCTGAGCCAGCCCTTCAATGTGTCGGAGCTGGAGCTCCCACCGCCGCCTATTATCCTCCCCCCCAATGTAAGTAACTTGATCGCACATCTTGTAGTACTTGACCTAATCCCATCTAGACCAGCGTTACCCCCTCGCCCGACGCCAACTGCCCGCCCAAGTACGTGCGGTCGACCATCAACGCTGTGCCCACGAACCACTCGCTGCTGAAAAAGTCCAAGCTGCCTTTTGCCCTTATCATCCAACCCTACGCCGCCCTGCACGACCTCGACGACCCCGTGCCCATCGTGCAAGACCAGGTCATCTCGCGCTGTCGGAGATGTCGCTCTTACATCAACCCCTACGTCACCTTTGTCGACCAAGGCCACCGCTGGCGCTGCAACATGTGCAACCTGACCAACGACGTGCCTCAGGCCTTTGACTGGGACGCCGCTTCGCAGAAGAGTGTCGACCGTTGGCAGCGCCACGAGCTCAACCACTCTGTGGTTGAGTTTGTTGCGCCTCAGGAGTATATGGTACGCCCACCTCAGCCACTTGTTTACCTTTTCTTGTTCGATGTGAGCTACGCCGCTGTGTCGTCGGGCCTGCTGGCCACGAGCGCACGCACAATTCTCGACAGCCTGAACCGGATACCCAATGCCGATGGCCGCACGCGTGTTGGTTTTATTGCCGTCGACTCATCGCTTCACTACTTTGCCATCCCGCGCGACACAAAGCCCACCAAGGAGGAGGGCGAGGAGGAGGACCCCGACAACGAAAACAGCGACGAGAGCAGCGGTGCTGGTGAGACGAGCATGCTGGTTGTTAGCGACCTGGACGAGCCGTTCCTGCCGGTGCCACAGGAGCTGCTGGTGCCTCTCACAAGCTCGCGCCAGAGCGTCGAGCTTTTCCTGAGCAAGCTGCCCGATATGTTTGCCAACAACCAGAGCAACGGCTCATGCATGGGAAGCGCTCTGCGTGCGGGCCACAAGCTGATCTCGCCCCTGGGCGGTAAGATGGTGGTGCTGACGGCGTCGCTGCCCAATCTGGGCACGGGCAAGCTGGACATGCGCGAGGACAAGAAGGTTTTGGGTACGTCCAAGGAGGGCGCTCTTCTGCAGACAGCGAACAGCTTCTACAAGAGCTTTGCCGTCGAGTGTTCCAAAAACCAGGTGTCTGTGGACATGTTTTTGTTTTCGTCGCAGTACCAGGATGTCGCTTCGCTCAGCAACCTGCCGCGCTACACGGGTGGCCAGACCTGGTTCTACCCTGGCTGGAATGCCGGCCGTCCCGAAGATGCGATCAAGTTTGCCTCTGAATTCAGCGATTTCTTGTCGTCTGAGATTGGTCTCGAGGCCGTGCTGCGCGTGCGTGCGACTACCGGTCTGCGCATGAGCTCATTCTACGGCAACTTTTTCAACCGCAGTTCCGACCTGTGCGCGTTCCCGGCGTTCCCCCGCGACCAGTGCTATGTTGTCGAGGTTGCCATTGACGAGACGCTGCAGAAGAATGTGGTGTGCCTGCAGACAGCCGTGCTGCACACGACGTGCAACGGCGAGCGGCGCATTCGCGTCATGACGCTGGCACTGCCGACAACAACAAACCTGGCCGAGATGTACGGCTCGGCCGACCAGGGTGCCATCACTGCCTACTTCAGCCACAAGGCTGTCGAGAAGGCGCTGGACGGCGGTCTGGATTCTGCTCGCGACAGCCTGCAGAACAAGCTGACGGAGCTTTTGCAGACGTTCCTCAAGGAGCTTGCGGGCGGCAGCATGGGCGGCGGTCTGCAGTTCCCGGCCAACCTGCGTGGCCTCCCTGCTCTTTTCCTGGGCCTGATCAAGAACGTCGGTCTCCGCAAATCGTCACAGATCCCGTCGGATCTGCGTGCCGCCGCGCTGTGCCAGCTTTCAACGCTGCCGGTGCCACTGCTGCTGCAGTTCATCTACCCGCGCCTGTACTCGCTGCATGATATGCCCGACTCGGCGGGTCTTCCGGACCCGGAGACAAGCCAGATTGTGCTGCCGCCCCCTGTCAACCTGTCGTCGGAGCGCTTCCAGTCGTACGGCCTGTACCTGATTGACGACGGCCAGACGCAGTTTGTGTGGGTTGGCCGCGATGCGGTGCCGCAGCTGCTGGTAGACGTGTTCGGCGTTGACGACCGCACGCAGGTGCGCGTGGGCAAGGTGACGCTGCCGGAGCTGGACAACGACTTTAGTGAGCGTGTCCGGGCGGTGCTGCAGAAGAGCCGTGATTTCAAGAGCCGCGGCGTTGGCAGCATTACGGTCCCGCACGTGTATGTTGTGCGCGAGGACGGCGAGCCTAGCCTGAAGCTGTGGGCGCAGACGCTACTTGTGGAGGACCGGGCGGACCAGAGCATGAGCTTCCAGCAGTGGATGGGCAACCTGCGGGAGAAGGTAAGCACATAATTGTTGTCTATTTTTATCTGTCTCTCTCTATTTTGTCTGTAAGGGTTTGTCCTGCTAACAGTCCAGGTTGTGCAGTAGTTTTATCAAAGAAGTCCTAGCCAGAGTCTATAGTTGTTAGTCTTGGGTGTTTGTTTATGATGGGGAGGTGTCCTGTTTGTATTGTTTCATGTTACTTTTGAATTCACTTGTTCTGCTACAACTCTTGCGTCTCTTCCTTGTTGCTCTTCTTGCCTTTATGCTCCCAAGTCTTTATGTCTGCGTTGTGCGGTGCTGGAGATGGAGTAAAAGGGACTGTGATCCCAAGAGCAAAGCACTTGGCATTCACGGATACAATTGAAAAACATTCAAAGAAGCAATGCAATGCATGCTCATAGCTACATGTTCCCTATGACTACACTTGAAAAGCCCACGATACTATAGAAAGTCTCCCATATGCAATGTCCTTCAGCACCACCACCACACACTAATCCAGCACACCAACTTGATATGAATTCTGACAAGCATTATCAAGCCCATATACTCCTGTCCAAACATGTTTTTTTCTTTATTTTATCTGTTTTATCAATACTCTCCATCTCTCCCCTTGAATACCGGCCCTTGCCTCGTGCCGGGCGTCTGCCGAAGCTACGGTAACGGCAGAAACTTGAGCACATCCAAAAATAGAATCAAACCAGTCTAGTCCTTGTGAATGTGAGTATCAAATGTATCACATGTATCATCGATTAGAAACATATGCGATAGTCACTACATCTTCCACAAACCAACGCAACTACAGCCTCACCTCGCCAGGTGAGCTGATGGTGTGCACTCTAATTAACAAAAATCTATTTTTACCTTTTATTCTCTTCACTATCAACTCAAATAGGTCTAATCATGCAATCACTTGTACATATTTCTACATATACTCTGTATTTATTTCCTCTTTTCCTCAAATACCCTCCACTCATGAAACAGCACTTGGAATGTGATTCGAAACACACGCGGCGGGCGCCTCAAGACGATGTTTGATTGGCTGCTTCGTCTCAAGTGGGGTCGCACACTTCTTTGTACGCTTGTCTTCTTTCCCTATTTGAGAGCTTCGACTGGCCGCACTCAGTATCATACAAAGTAACACAGGAGCAAGGTACCAAAGTACTCAATAGCAAAAGACTGCCGTCTGTCTGCTTACACTGGCTCCCGGCTGCTATTGGTGCACGACGCTCCTTCTTTTTTTAATAACTTTGGCGGAGAGCTGTGAGATCGAATAGCAGCACGCTGGTGCTCGTAATGGAAAGAACGATGCGCGGGTAACCAAACAAAAGCTCGAAATAAATCAATGCAAAAGACTGTGATAGGAAAGAGCGGCAGTCTCAGTCTGTAGAAGCCATGGCCGATGAAGCATGCAAGTCTTGGAATTTACAAGAAGAAGGAAGGACTGTATTGACTGCCTGTTTAGTCTGACAATATCACCGACGTCGTAAGTTGTCGTCGATTGCTCCTTCTTCATCTGATTAATAAATAAATTTATTAAACTCCGATACAGTAAATATTCGTATATTCATCCCCCCTTTAGAGCTTTCCTCCTTTTATCTTGCATCTTCGTCTCGACATCGCCAACCAAGCAACTGCATTGCATTGCAGCAACACCCATTACAACAACAGCACCAACTCAGCTAGACCAGGGGCCTCTGTCAGCCCCTCTTCATTGTCCACTGATTCGCTGCGCTAACCTTGTCTGACTGCGCACAAGCCCAGCATCCAAAACGAGCGCGGGACCAGTCGCCCACCGTCAAGTGTGTTTAGTATCTCTAGGCTTCTTAGCTAGCTAATAAGTATTAGCTAGGAACAAAAGGTCACTATACTTGCACAGCTCAAGCGCTGCCCCTCTTTTCACTCCATCGCCCACCTCCACTGGCACAGCTCCCGAAACGGCCCCTTTCGTTGAAGATCATACAGGTACGGTTGTGGGAGAGAGGAAGATGGGAGAGAAGATGGGAGAGAAGATGGGAGGGTCAAAGACAAAGAATGGAAAAAGACCAGACGAAGACAGTCCGTTGTGGAGGGTTTGGGCCTTTGTCTGCGTCAGAGCCATCATATTGTTGCGACTAGTACTTTTGGCCTTTTGCTGTTCCTGGCCGTTCCTGGATGGCCGTTCCCGTTTAGGCGCTTCTTGAAGACAAGAGTTAATAAATGTCTAACACGATAGATCCCATCCACCTCGTCTGACGTCCGTTCCAAGGGGCTTCCATACCACGTTGAACCGCTTGAACCAGGCCACTTGCAGAGTTGAGCCAGTATTCCAGCGTTTGATGGCATTCGTTATGTCTTCTGGAAGCTTGTCCGGTCCCAGTGTTCGACAGGGTTCCTACGGAGGAAACGCGATGGCACATACACGGGCACATGAGCCAGGGTGCACCTATTAAAGGCAGAAAGTGGAAACAAGCATGCTGCGAAGCATTGTGACATCCAAGTGGCCCCAGTGCAGTCTGATCTAGTCGGTCTGATACTCAATCTGCAATCTTCAGTTGATGTTTTGCAGCTGTTGCCGTTGATACTGCTTGCTGCCAGAGCCTTTGTCTTGAACCTTTTTTTCTTTCATTTTCTATTCTTGTGTTGCTCTGCGTCTCAGCAGCTGCTCCTATGAAGACTAGCATAATGTGTTCTGTCCTTTGTGTTTTCGGATGTGCCTGCTGTGTCTGGGTATGATCTATACGATATGTCTGCTTTGGCTTTGCCCTGCATTTCAATGTTCTTCTGGTCATATCTTCACATTGCTTTGATCAGCTACTCCCCGTCTCTACTTACCTCCGTGCGCTGGGCTGTCCGCTCATATCTCAAGCCAGTCCTCCTCGTCTAGCAGCCCCATCGTCAAAGCACCAAGTCTTCCTTATTCCAGGCCCAGCTCATCTCCAGCTGCCCATTTTACACAATTCCTACTCCAGCTCATTATTCTCCGGCTTGTTCTTTTTCTTTTTCTTTTTCTCCTGCTCGCTTCTCGCCGTTCCACTCCGTCGTTGCCACTTCATTGCATCTTATGTGTCTTTGTTTACGGAGTGCTTGTAAATATACTAGCACTAACGACTTGTTCACTCCTTCCTTCGTATTTCGTCGTATTCTTGTTTATAGCAGACCTGTTCATTTCCCATCCATTCCTTTCCCATTTCCATCCATCTCCTACGACCCATCAGTGTTTCTACTTTGTTTCTGTTCATACTATTGTTTCCTCCTCTGTCTCCATCCACCTCCACCGCGTCGGTCCGTCTTCCTCTCTCTCACCTTGGTCGTTTCGCAATTTTGTGCGTGCTCGTGCGCGGACGCTTGCGCCTGTAAGTTGCCCGTTAGCGAGTGGAGACCTATCTGATTACAGTCCAAGCTTCTGGTTTATCTGTCTTTGTGTCTTTCTGTCTTGAGCACTAATACGAAGTATTACTGCGTGCTGTCAGTTGCCCTCAGGCCTCTGTCCCCGTGGTCCGTGGTTATCGGCCACAGTTCCCTCCTTGGGGCTGTTTTCGCTTGTTGTTTGTTTCTCTGACGTGTTGCTTTCGTCTTGGCTTTGCACTTCAAATATTGCTTGTACACCTCTTGCAACATCAACCGTCTTCTAGCAACACCTTCGTCAACAGTCACCGACCACACGACCTCCGAGCCTCAGACTCCATACCAGCTCCATACCCATCCATAATCCATAACCACATCAAACGTCAACCATCAGCATCACCTCAACTGCTCCCCACATCAGCCCGCTCTAGCAGCAAAAATAAAAGGGAAAAAGGAGAACCGACACCCAGAAAAAGAAAGCACAAGACGACATAAGGTCTTTCCCCTCTGCAGCCCCTGCACCACCAAAGTCACCCCTCCCTCCCTCCATTTATACCTCTGACTCCTCTATTCTAATCCTCTATTCCATGTCAGCAATTCTCTATTATTTCCCTTATTTCTTTATTTATTATTCTCCGTCTATTAGCTATTTACTCCCCTATTTATGATTTATTTCCTTTATTTGTCTGTTTCAATAGTACTTTATTACTTACCACTCTATTATTTATATTTCACTTTACCAACTTGCAACGACGACTGCCCTCAGAAACAACGACGTGCCCACGCTCAACACAACAATACCAGCCGTGTCACCCAAGTTCCATATTACTTTCACCGCTGGGAAGGGCTGTCTTCCTATTTGACCTTTTTTGTATTTTATTGTCTCCTTGTTGTCCCCTTTCTCTCCTTCACCCGGTTCCTCCTCTCACTCATTTCCCTCCCTAATCTTTCCTCGTACTCCCCCATTTCCACCTACTCTACCTCCTACTTCCTCCTACTCCCACCTCCTGCAAGCAGCCCCGCCTCTCTAAAGCTGCCATCCTTTTATCCACCACATCTCGTCACCTAGCTTCGACTGCGTATCTTTATCTCTCTCACTGCTTCCCCTCTCTTTTCTTCTTCTCTTCCTTCTCTTCCGTATCTCTTTTTCTTCTTCTTTCTTTTCTTCTATTCCTCTTTTCTTCTGTCCTCCTCTTTCTCTTTTCTTCTTCTCTCATCCGATCTCACACACACACATACATTCACAATGTCCCGAGCTCAACCCCCGAACCCTCAGGGTTCGCGCAAAATCTCTTTCAATGTCAGCGAGCAGTACGACATTCAGGATGTCGTCGGCGAGGGCGCATACGGTGTCGTCTGCTCTGCAATCCACAAGCCCTCTGGTCAAAAGGTCGCCATCAAGAAGATCACGCCATTTGACCACTCCATGTTCTGTCTACGCACTCTGCGTGAGATGAAGCTGCTGCGCTACTTCAACCACGAGAACATCATTTCCATTCTCGACATCCAGAAGCCCCGCAGCTACGAGTCCTTCCAAGAAGTCTACCTCATCCAGGAGCTCATGGAGACGGACATGCACCGTGTCATCCGCACACAAGACCTGTCCGACGACCACTGCCAGTACTTTATCTACCAGACTCTGCGTGCCCTCAAGGCCATGCACTCCGCAAACGTCCTTCACCGCGATCTCAAGCCTTCTAATCTGCTTCTCAATGCCAACTGCGATCTCAAGGTCTGCGATTTCGGTCTGGCTCGTTCCGCCGCTTCACAGGAGGACAACTCGGGTTTCATGACCGAGTACGTCGCCACCCGTTGGTACCGTGCCCCCGAGATCATGTTGACCTTCAAGGAGTACACCAAGGCCATTGATGTCTGGTCTGTCGGCTGTATTTTGGCAGAGATGCTCAGCGGCAAGCCCCTCTTCCCGGGCAAAGATTGTGGGTTGATATTTCCTTCGTATATCTTCGTATATGCTGCTCTATGCCACAAATGTTACAAATGCTAATTATAGACCACCACCAACTTACGCTTATCCTGGACGTGCTGGGTACACCAACAATGGAGGACTACTATGGCATCAAGTCGCGGCGTGCGCGCGAGTACATCCGCTCGCTACCTTTCAAGAAAAAGGTCCAGTTCCGCACTCTGTTCCCCAAGACCTCCGACCTGGCCCTCGACCTGCTCGAGAAGCTGCTGGCGTTTAACCCCGTCAAGCGTATCACTGTCGAGGAAGCCCTCAAGCACCCTTACCTGGAGCCCTATCACGACCCTGATGATGAGCCCACTGCACCCCCAATCCCCGAGGAGTTCTTTGACTTTGACAAGCACAAGGACAACCTCAGCAAAGAGCAGCTGAAGCAACTCATCTACCAGGAGATCATGCGGTGATTGGGTTGGGCATTAAGTTTCATGTTTTGATCTTTTTGATTGTGTTCTTAGTCTTACCTCTCACGTCATTGTTTTTCTGTTTTACTCTTTCCATCTCTTTTATGACCTCATTTTGATCTCACCGATCTCTTTGACCTCCCATATAACATACCCCGAATCTCACATGCAATGTTATTTTTTTGGCATCTCAAATTACAAGTCAACGTCCCAAAGTCAAGCTGATCATTACCATGTGCACTTTATTGTTTCTGCTCCATGTTTTCGCATTGTGGCTTTGTCTTTTGTTCTGGGGCTTAGTAGATGGGCATCGGGGCCACGGGGATTGACCCTGGGCATGCTAGCTGGACCAGGGCAGGAAAGGACACACGATTACGAACTTTACGACGCGCTTTTCTGCCTTGTTCTCTTTATTTGGTCATTTCACTGTTATACACAATGCTGGTTATGCTTCTTATGTTTGTATGATCGGCATGCTTGATCGTGATTCTCATTATTATTTTCGTAGGTTTTAAAATGGCCATGTATACTCATAACATGCTCGTAACATGCTCATGTCATTTATGTGGACTCTTTGTGCCACTGTTCTTGATACCGAGCATGTCGGCAAATGGACTGCTGACACTCTCGCCCTTGCCCAGTTGCCCCGTAGCCGCATGTAGTGCCTGCTGTGCTACAGACCGGTCGCGCCGGATCATCATGGACGGCGCCCGGAACTTGACGCCCGACAAGAACCCGGCATACCGCATACCCATAGCATTGCTAATATGCTTGAGCCGGCCAACCACCCATTCGCGCTGCTTGTCGGTGGTGTAGTCCTGGCTCGCGACGTTTGTGAGAGGCCAGGTCAAAAAGTAGCCCGACAGACCCTTGAGCTCGGTATTGTCGCCGAGCATAAAGCCGGTCTGCGGTGGCGAAACGGGGACATATTCTTTGTGGCCCGGTCCGGTGTAGTGGTCGTAGTGGTACTCGCGCTGGTGCTGGTACTCGCAGTTCAGCGGGTCGTGCAGGCTCGGTACAGGCTGTTGGAGGTGAAAGTGTGGCGGTAAAGATGTCGTCGAAGCAGTCGTGGCAGATTCGGGCGACCCAGCAGCTGCTGGCGGCGACGTAGTCAGAGGCGGTATCGAAGCGGGGTGCTGAGTAGAAGTAAACATTGAATAGGACGAGTATGGGTGCGTTGTCGGGGGCATGGCAGTCGTCGTCGGGATGGGGTATGCTGTGTGTCCGACTGTGGGTCCGGTAGACCACGGCTGTCCTCCCAGTTCTCCTTGTCCTGATTGGCTCTGGACGGTCGGGTCGACCTGCCATGGCGGCACAGTTGACCATGGCGGCGTGGCCGACTCGCGCGGTGGTGTTGGCGGGTATGCCTCGGGCGATGGGGTGTCTGAGCCCGACGATGATCCGCTGTAGACGCGTGGCGTAGAGAACTTGTGCTGTTTCAGCCATGTCCAGCCTTCTTCGGAACTGCCACGTTTGAACATGCCATCCTTGCTGGCGAATCCCATGTAAAAGGGTACTGTCGATATAATACCCTGGATCATGTTCTTGGAAATACTTTCCGCTGCTTTGTATTCAGGCGTCGTGCGGTAGTCGGCCGGCCAGCAGACCCATGCAGCACAGCGCACACCGATGGACGAGATGCACAGCCGTGTTCCGCGCATCATGTTCCAGCAACCGGCAATGTAGAGATCCGGGTACTCATCGACGTAGCCGGGAAAAACCTCGGCCTTGCTGTAGTCTGTGCCCTCGGGTAGGTCGTCTTGCCAGGCGATTGGGCTGTAGTTCCATTCGGCCGACAGGTTCTGCATCCAGCTGACACACTCGCGGTCAAGGGCGTATGCCTTGTCGGCGAGGGCGCGAACCTCTGCCATGATATGGGGCGGTTTCTGAGCCATACAAGACGACACGCGTTCCATGCAGGCAGTCGCCTCCGACCTGAGCTCGGCGGCCCGGACACTGAGGCGCTGGCACTC
This sequence comes from Ophiostoma himal-ulmi, assembly GCA_029299165.1. NCBI lineage: Eukaryota > Fungi > Ascomycota > Sordariomycetes > Ophiostomatales > Ophiostomataceae > Ophiostoma > Ophiostoma himal-ulmi. Next base: position 475,520 of record JANSME010000012.1, read on the forward strand.
CGCGGCCAAGGAGTCGCTGACGGCATCTTCAAACCACCACTCATGCCCCATGCCTGGGAGCTTACCTGTCGCCAGGCTGTGGATGATCATCTGTGTGCGTACGGCAATAAAGAGGCCGCGGCCAACGATTGTGGTGCGCTGCTGGAGACTGCGTGACTTGACGATCTCAATGGCACCCTCAATGTGCGAGCCCCATGCAAAGAGACCCATATGCTTTGCAGTGATGCTCTCAAAGATTCCGAGGAGCAGTACGGCGGCCAAAGTGTTGTCAGTGCATCTCAGAACTGGGTCGCGCAAGGCCAGGGTTGTTGCTGCGAGGGCGCGGGTGTAGGCACCAACAGCCTTTTGCAGGAAGGGATATCTTTCGGAGGCGACGCGCGTGCCCATGGAGGCGAGTGCGCACGCACGAAAGGCATAAGATAAAGCAAGGGCGCCTTCGCTAGTTGGCTTGCTAGCGTCATACGGATGACGGTTAATGGCCGTACTGAGGCCGGCAAGCTGTGTTGCTACAGGGCTGTTCATTTCCTTCATGAGGGGCATGAGAAAGTCCAAGTAGCCACGCCTGGAATTTTCGTAAGGGACCATGATAAAATTTGAGAAGAAGTGGTGTATGGCGAGATCGGACGGGGGCTGTGTGAGGGCGGGAATGATAACCTCGACGGCCCCGAAGCCAGGGTGGTACTGCTGCTGAGCACGTTGGGTGCTGGAGGATGCGGAGTTCCTGCTGCCTGAAGTCGAGTCATCATCATCGTATTCTTCGACGAAACCGGGGCTGCCGCAAGAGCTGGAGAGGCTCAAGTCGCCATATTCGAACTCGGGAGACTGCCGGTGTGCAAGGACGTAGCTCATAGACGCCTTGGCCAAAGTGTCGACCATGAAGTGATTGTCGTAACTACCCGGCGAGTTCAGGGCTTCTATTCGGACATTGCTATCGATATTGTTGAAGTCGTCCAAGTTGCTGCTGACGTATGTGTTTCTGTTGCTGTTGGTAGAGACGTTTGCCACAGGAGGTACTGACGTCACAGTGGCAGTCGCGCTGGCACTCCTGTTGTCGGTATTGCCGCCGGTGCGGGCGTTACGTGTTGTGGCGGCATTCTTTCGACTGGCAGCTGTCGCCTGTTTCCGTGTTGGGCCAGCTTTCCGTGAGGTTGCTACTGGTATTGTTGATGGTTTTTGTGCGGGTGGTGGCGGAGCTGGTAGTGGTGGTAATGGGTTGGAAAGTGAGAACGACGAGAAGGATGCGGCTTGAGCAGCTGCTTGGGACGTAGCTTGTGCAGATTTTGCCGGTGCCGAGACGTGAGATGATGACGGTGTTTGTGAATGTGATCCCAATGACGTCGGCAATGTGGCGTCTCTTGAGCTGGAGCTGGAGCTGTGTTGTGTTGATGGTCCTGCTGTTGATGATGATGCTGGGGCTGCCGAAGACTTTTTGCGAGACGCATTGCGCGCGCGCTTTTCAGCGGCACTGGCGCCGGTCTCGTTGCGGAAGAGCAGATCGATCTGGCTCTTGTAGCCGGGGCAGGTGCGGCCGGTACGAACACACTGGCTGCAAGAGGGTTTTGCCTCGTCACACTGGGGGGTAGTATTAGTAATCGGTTATAGAACGGCGTTGGCCTCGATGATAAAATGCTGTTGGTGCCTGCTGGTGTGTGCTGGTTGCATACAAGGGACAGACCAGGCACAATGTATGTTGTGTGTTGGCTGGGTATGCAAAGGAACGGGAGTAGTATCAGAAGTGAGGAAAAGGATTTAGCTGCCAACGGCAAAGCTCTGTCGCAGCATATCAGAAGGGGGGCATACATGATTAGGGTGCAATAGTAATATAGAGCAGTTATAAATGTGATGCATTATAGATGCTGCATCTATAGCAAGATCTATATTGCATCTATACTGCAGGATTGCATGCAAGGGAGCTATTATGCAGTACTGTATTCGGACACGTGCAGATATGAATGTAGTAGACGGTAGATGGGACGAGATCGGATGACGAGATGCAAGAAGCAAAGGAAAAGACCAGCAGCCAAAATCAGAAGAAGAAAAAAAGACACAAGCTCACCTTGATTCGCCGCGTCCTGCACATCTGGCAGCCGGTCGACGGCTTTCCAGAGAAAACCATCTTGGCTAGAGGACCGCAATGTGCTGGAAAGCGGCGCTGCAGAAATCCAGAGTAGTAGAACGGAGATGACGTCGAAAAGGGAGGGGAAGACAAAAGAAGTCAGGTCCAAATCATACGAGTAAGTGATTGATGGTGAGCAAAAAAAAAAAAAAAAAAATTTAAGAGACGACGTTGGAACGCCGTATCGAGGGTGATAGAGTTTAAGTTTAAGTTAGCCGTGTTAGGGTTGGAGTGGTGGGCAAGGTAGCAAGGTAGCAAGGCGGACGTTGAGCACTTTGAGAATGCTCTAGGTGAGATGTGAATAAAAAGAATGGTGGCGGGGGTTGTAGAGGTAGGGTGTAGAGTACAATTAATGGAAGTCCGGGGAGTATTAGCGTGCTGTTGCTATAAACCAAAGTGGGCTAGTGATAGACAAGTACTCCGTATAGATGTGGACGACCGGGTGCAGCGGTCTAAGAGTCTAAGAGAGTGGTCTAAGAGGGTGGTCCAAGAGAGTAAAGCGTGATCAGTTCGTCTTTCCCGGTTTGCCTAGAAGCATCGAGCTTGACTTCCAGATTAGGCTTGATAGCTTGATATAGGAAGAACAAAGAAGGAGGAGTCGGGAAGTCTAGACCCAGCCAGGCAGTACTGGCCAAAGGTTATATAGAAGAGGAATGGTTTGTGTGTATCGTGAAGAGATATAGTATATGTGATTTTGAGTGAGGCATTGAGAATGAGACGAGTACTTGTGGTGAGGCCGCCGTCAAAGCAGAAAGCGTGTTACGAGACAGTGTAGAGGGGAGAAGAGGGGGATGTCGAGGGGGAGAAGAAGAAAGCAAAGAAGAAATTGGACGGAAGCAAGAAACAGAAGAAATAGAAGAAGCAGAAGCAGAAGAAGCAGAAGAAGAGCGTACAAAAAGAAACAAAATGGGCGAAGAGCGGAGAGACAGCCCGACAAGGCGACACGTTTCGTACAATGTGTGGGTATCTGTGACGACCGGGTTTTACAACGGGACGGTTCGTAGGTGTGTGTGTGTGTCTAGGAAAAGAGGGCAGAGTAAGCTGTAGATAGTAGAGAAAGTATGCAGAAGCTAGTCGAATACGGATATGAAAGCCACAGGGACGAGAGAAGAGCCGGCACACATCGCAGAGAAATGGGGTCGGCAGTCGAGAAAGGATGGCAATGACAGCTGAAACTGACGGCAAGGTGACGAGGAGAGCATGGCGAGTAGGGTGGCGAGCAAGGGAAAGCACGGTGTGAAACGGTCAAACTCTATTCCAGCACTGACCGAGTATTTTCAGCAACGTTATTTCTTTCAAATGGATTAAAAGCCTCAAGGATGCAGGGATGCAAAGACTCAAACAGAAGCAAAGGCAAATCAACGTCACGAGACTGGGAGGATGGACGGCAAACATCGTACCAAGCCAGCTAGCCTTCCCGGAGCATTGGGTGATGATCAATGCGCAGATGGGCGATGGGCGATGGGCGATGGACGATGGGCCGTGGTGGTGGGCCTGCTCTAGTTCTACGGAGGAGTGCATGGAACAAGGGAACTGTTGTACATCGGATGTGTGTGTACTTTGTAGTGAGATTAGTTCTGTCTTGCTTCGAATATATTTAGGGAGTGCCGGCATTATGTAGAGCGGGTAGTCAAGAACCCAAGAACTATTACCAGAGTAATTACTGAGTAGAGGTAGATGAAGATGTAGACAGCGATATGTTTCAGATTAAGAGTAGATTACGTGAGAAAAGATAACGATGCAAGACAATGGATTGATGCAAAGATGAGTGGAAGAGACAAACCGCAAGACATTGTGTAAGAAGACGATAACGAATGCGAGCATGATATGGAAAAAGTGAGGGTGAAGGTGAGAAAACGAAGGCAGGAGGTGGGATGGGAGCTGGGGGGCGAGCACCGCGAGCTGGAGAGAGGTGAGATGATATGATGATGACTTGGCGAGACGGAGAAACTATAGACGAGTGGAGGTGTGAGAGCAGAAAAGAAAAGAAACGACGAAACAAAAGAAAAACAACGCATAACACGACAGGGTTAGGCGCGGGGTTGATAACAGGGAGAGTAGATGGAGAAAGGAGAAAGGAGAAAGAAAAAAGGATAAAGGAGAAAGGAGAAAGGAGAAAGGAGAAAGGATAAAGAAGAAAGAAAAAAGAAAAAAGAAAAAAGAAAAAAGAAAGAAATCTCCGCGGAGTGCTAAAGACTGCGACTAAGCATACAGACGCACTGCAACTGAATCATGGCTGAGACAAAGAATGCAGATGAACGAACCCAGCTCACCTGCAACGGTCTGTCCGACTATATCTGGTCAGCTCCAGAGTCGCATATACTAATACTAGAAAATACACCTACAAAGTACGACCTACAGCTGCATCTATGCATGCCGGGACATTCAGGCCGGACTCTGAGACAGATGTGCTGAGACATTCAACACCGCCACTATGCCTTGTCCATCTTGCGTCGGCGGCTATCCCATTTGGGCGTTCTTTGTCCGTGCCATGTCTATCTTTTGTTTCTGTCCGTGTGCTCGTAGTTGTGTCAGTCTGAATAGTCTGAGCAAATCTGAACGTCATAGCTCAGGCTCAGACCGCTGGTGATTGCCGAGCAGATGGGGACGGCAGAAGAATACCAGGGGGGCAGTGGAGTGCAAGTAGACAAGAAAAATGCGGCAAGAGATGCCGATGTCAAAAAAGGCAAATAAAGACATCGGTGACAATGAGGACAGCCAGTGCCCGACTGCATTATCACGTATGTCTCAAGTTGTATAATCTCAATTGACGTCGCACTACGGCTAAACGGTACATCTAGCAGTCCGATGGATCTGTCGGAGCGAGAGAGGTTTTAATCTATTTTATATTTGTCTGCTTTGTTGTGGCCAGGTCAGGTGAGAGCCAAATCGTGCATGTCATCTCCATCGCGGTCGGAGATTATGAATGGGCCATAGTATCAGATATACAACGATGATCTGAGGCCTATGTGTTTCACTTGTGTATATTTACCTAGCTTTGTACAAGGCAGCTGGCCGCTATTGCAGCGATCCCCGATCTGACAGATGGCGGGACCGGCTGCCCTGTAGATTGCAGAAAGATAAGTGTATTTATCTTGCTACGTAGGAAGTAAGGAGTAACAAGAAGGAAAGGAAGAGGAAAAAAAGAAAATAAATATCACCGTCTCGGAATCGAGTGTCGACGATAGCTGACCTGGAAGCACGGCAGGAAGTAGGCAGCTGTTTAGATCATGAACAATACAAGCTGAGCAGAAACAAGTGTGTTTCTGATCAAATGGTGACTTGAGGACTTTTGCCTGTTGGGCAGCACAGACAAAGGGGCAACGGGCGACCAGGTAGTTGTAGTCTCCGAGGTATCTTATCGAGAACATTTACTATGGGGACAGGTAACTCTTGCATGTGCTCGAGTACGTATAGAAATGTAGTCTTAGTAACAAAGTGGTAATGGAAGCGTCATTATTAAATATTTGCAGAAAGTTGACAGATCCATGCCGGCAACGGGTGGCGGTGAGAGGTCGACCAAGGCCGGAGCCGCGCCGATTTGATACTCGGTGCAGATATTGTGTAAAATACATTTATTTACAGTCGCAAGCGTACTTGTGATGTATCTGATTTTGTCATGAATACATCTGCCAATAGTGCTTATTACAGGCGACCCGAATGAGACGAGACGAAGGATCAAATACATGCGAACGGGATAATGGTGCATTAGCTTGTATTTGAAGAGCATTCTTCGAATGTGTCATCGCTGCAGTAGTCGGCAAGAAGCTGCAGTAGTTTACAGGACAGAGACTAAAGCAGAATGGCTTCGGGAAGGGCGAGGGAGCATCGTGGCAAAGATGGAGAAGCAGGCAGGAAAAAGGAAGCAGGCAGAAGAAAATATGGCCGGACAGATTCGTCCATGGTGGACAGGGGTCGGACGAAGGAGAAAGCTGGCCTGGTAATACTGGCAGACTGGGCGAGCTCAAAGGAGTGGCCACTGGTGCGCAAGGTGAGACCGCTTCTAACCCGTTGTAGTTTATTGGTTTCGTTTTTCGGTTTCGTTTATTGGAAAGACTGACTCTGCGCTTGACAATCGGAGAATGCAGCTTTTTACGTAGATAGGGTTGAGTGGTGATAGATTCTCAATTCAGAACCTGGGTTAAAAAGAGACGATGAAAAAGTAGGGGGGGGGGGGGGGGGTCCATCCCGAAATATAGTAACCAAAACTACTCCAAGTCGAGCATCCAAATAAATTATAAATTATAAATATTATTGATTTATTAATAATTAGATACATAATAAATAATAAGTAATAAATAAATACATAAATGTTCAACGAGACCGTTGTCTCCTTACTGGTCAACGGCTTAGTTGCTAGCAGGTTTAATGCTGCGGAGATATAGGAGAAACAACGCTCTCGCCTCTGGTGCATCAGAGCTGCAGCGTCTCTGCGACGTTGTTTTTCCATCCGGCATCCCCCGGTATATGGAGATACCAGCAACACAAGGGTGAAGCGTTTGCTTTCTTGTTTCCTGTTTCTTGTTCTGTTTTCTGTTTTCTGTTTTCTGTTTTTACTTTTTACTTTTTAGGTTTTACTTTTTGCTTTTTACTGGCAATGCCTCTGGCAGGCTTTTCGTTAAATCTTCGTATTACTTCTACCTCCACCTCTGCCTGTTGCAACAGTCTGCTAACACAAGTCCTTTTGTCCCGAGACTATCCTTCAACTGTTCAACTCTCGTCTAGCTGCCAGTCTAGCTATCCCAATTACTAAAGTACCGTGATATCAATGCAATAAGCTTAAGAGCAACAGCATATTGATCATCGGGCACAGATGCCGCCTTTTCTGCCTACTGTGTGCATCTTCCGTACTGAGTAGTTGATCTCCGTTGACAGCCTGCACCTCGAGACTATCACTGCCTCTTCTGGCAAAGAAAAAGAAAGTACAAAGACAAAAAGTACAGAGGATTACAGAGGATCACGTAACTAGCTTGGGGATCTCCTTCTTTGCCCTTTAACATCAATGATCGCCCGCCAGGTATGGCCTACCGAGGCTATTCAACGCGTCCGTCATTTTCTTGTGATTTTCTTTGGGTAGAGGTATTGACGAGAAGAAAAGCCAAAAAGAAAGCTTTGAAACACTGCCAGAGAATGTCCTCCCGAATACCCTAACAGCCCTGTTCAGCCTAATTTGTAGGGACACTGTTTTCTGTGAATTATCAGTCTTTTTATGACGTGCAGCTATCATAATTGTTTGTATTATGAGCTGAAGATAGAATTCAAATTAATAAACAAAGTAGTGATAATGCATAGAATCTTGATAAAAAAAATAGCAGATCATTGTACAAAAACCAAAATAATATTAAGAAATATAAAAAAAATAAGAAATATTAAAAAATATCAAGAAAAATACCTAGATTATTCAACACAACCATCACCATTACATCATAGCATCTTAACACAGCCTCGTTGGCCTTTTTGTATTTGGTTTCCTGTAATACTCCGATAGTAAATTACCGCCGCTCTCCCAATTAAGTTATTGTCTGATGTTATCCTTGCGCGTAGAAATGTTTCCCCGACTATTCATATTCGTCTATTACTCCGCCAGCTGAAAGAGACCAGCGACGCCCTCCAAGTCGGGACTCTGTCGGCCCTCGCCCATCCGCGATTCGCCAGTGCCGGCTGCCCCCGCACCGCTGCCGCTCCCATTGGCTGCCGGCGCCGTCATAAAGTCTTGCACCATCTTGCTGCGCTGGCTGCTCTTCTTGGCCGATGGCCGAAACGAGTCGCGCTTGAGCCCGCCCATCTTGCTCAGCTTGCCCATCTCTGCAATACTGACACCCTTCAAGTCCTTGAGCAAGTCCAGCACAAGTGCACGCTGTTGGCGTGATGCCATGCCCGGCCGGCAAATCTGCTCAATAGTGAAATCCACATCGCTCTGCTTCATGCTCGGCAGCGACAGCAGCACGCTGCGCGGTGTGTTCGTAATGGGACAGTAGTGCGAGAGGATCGATGCTATCAGAGATCCGAGTTCTTTGTGCTGGTCCACAAAGTACGGCTCGTGCAGCGACATAATGCAGCTGCGCAGCACCTCCGACGACAGGTACTCGCGCACGGCATTTGACGTCTCAGCCGGCACAGGGAACCGGTCAGGCACGCGCGTCGCTGTCGAGTTTGCACGGCTGCGCCCATCGTTGCCGTCGTCGCCGTTGCCCGCTTCCGGCCGGGCTGGCGGAGATAGTGCCTCAGCTGATGCATCTGTTGTGCCTACAAACTCGCTAATAATCGTCCGCAGTACGCGCAACACTATACTACAACAACGGCCGTCGTGGATGCGAATCACATGGTTGCAAAACGTCAGCAGCGGCTCGACGAGCGCCGTATTCATTAGGCAGAACCGGCGCAGCGTAGGGTACTTGGCCGACGACGTGGACGGTTTCTCTTGTGTCACGTCTTCATCAATGAGAACATTGACACGTGTGGGATCCAGAAAGTCAGCCATCATAATCACTGCACAGTAGCCGAACTGGCGCAGAATGCTCTCTGCCTTCATCTCCTCTGTCAGTGCATCGCCGTCTGTCTTGACCTGCTGCTGCTGGTCCACCCGCCCCCACTCCTGTAACAGCTTGGACGACGTCTGCTGGAAGCACAGGGCAATGAGAGGTGGCAGAAACTGTCCGCGGAACTCAACCGGGCAGTTGTCCACTAGGAATCGAACCAGATTAAGCAGTCCAATAATCTGGTGCGGCGGAAGGTGCAGGGCGTTGCCAAATAAGGCCTGCGACAGCGGCTCCGGAAGCTCGGCAAAGCTGTAAAACTGTACACTGAATCTGCTCAAGCTGCATAGGATTGAGTATGCCGTTTCCCGCACATATCTCACTGTCGACCGGATCGACGACGCCAGGCCTTCCATAGTGCCCTTGCGATCCATTACCCTCGCATAAAAGTCATCCTTGCTGCCCTCGGAAATACCAGACTGCCAAAACCGGTCGGTGAGTACCCGTCCCACTACTGGCCGCATCTCCTCTGGAAGCAGCGACCAGCTGTTCTGGTTGTGAGCCGCATGGCCGTGCGCAAGGAACTGCAGTAGCCGGATCAAGATGGGTGCTACGGCGTCTCGCCAGAGGACAACCGAGGCCTGGAAGGCGTCCGAGTGCCGGTCGATCCGCTCCACCGACGCGTTCAGGAACGTTTTCGTTGACCGCAGAGGCAGTAGCGTCTGCCGCAGCTCAAGGTCCGCCTGCAGCGCAAGGCCCTCTGCGTCCAGCTCAATCGAGCCCCAGTCTGCCACTTGGTCGATGCGTTTGCGCGCAATATATGTCTGTGCCTTGTCCAGGCCGACAAGCTCGCAAAACGTATCGTATGTCGCTAGCGACTGCTCCAGTTCCGGCCTGAGCCACACTTCCTGTACAGGCACCACAAACTGCTTTAGCCGTCCGACGCGCGTGTCGAGGTCAAAGTGACTGCACCGGTGGATGATCAGAAAGAGGAAGCTCTGATATGTTATCTGCCGCTTCTCATCCAGGGTGCCCGACTGCATAAGCTCATTGACCTTGGCCTCTAGCTGGTCGTACACATTGAGCAGGTGATCGGGCTGCTTCGTGGCAAGGCGCTGCAGCTCAACCATACTTTCAGACTGCAGCTCCTTGATGGATTCGTTGAAAGAACGGTACTCGGCCTCCTTGGGACTGGGCCATGTCAAGAGGATATGTTCCAGGACCTTGAGCATGAACGACGGGTGGCGGTCCAGGGCTGAGATGGAAAAGGCAACTAGAAGCTGCAGTATCCGCTTGCGAATGCATGGGTCCTCAAAGGTGAGGTCTGCTACACGGTTGCACCAGCTCTGGAACTCGGCCTCCAGGGAAGCCCGCTTCTGACGTTTCTCCTCGGGGTCTTCACTTGACGATGTAGACTGCCGCCACTTCATGTAGCCCTTGAGCGCTGCTTCCACCACCGTGAAGTGGGCATCGACTCGGAGGACTGACATGGAGTTTTTATTGTAATTCACAGCTGCAAGGTTAGTTTGGTTTTATGTGGTAAGAAAAGGCCACAAAGCTGAGAGACTGAAATACCTGTAAAGGGCTGCCCGCCATCGTAGAGATGTAGAAGCACATTTTCTGCTTGTGAAAAAATGTGGTGAAAGGCATCGACAAGCTTGAGCTGCACAATGGCCTCAATAACCTGGGAACTGTATCGCCGGTAGTTGCCTAAGAAAGCATGGCGCTCGGGGATGGTGTCGGTGTCCTCGAGAAGGAAGAGGTAGGAAGGGTCTCGGGTATCTTCAGGTAGACTCTCGTAGCGGATCAACCGGGAGCTGCAGACCTCGAGCAGCGGGCCGATCAAAGACGTGTCGGCAATCAAGGGGCCGATGCTGCGGTGGGCAAGGAACCGCGTCCATGTCACCAGTACGGGAATTGACACTACCAAGCTCTGGCTTTCAACAACCTCCAGCAGAAACTCGACAAACTTTTGCACGTCGGCGCCACTCGGCAGGTTGTGGAAGCGCCGGTCCAGGTAGTTGCCTAGACACGACAGCATCTCGGAGAACTTCTTTGCAAACTGGTACTTGTCGTCGTCAATGTCTTCAACGTCGACCTTGGCCCATTCAAACAGGCGGTGGTACAGGGCGACCTGCTCGCTGCTGTATGTGGGTACCACCAACTCGACAAACTCTTCCTCGTTGAAATGGTTTCGAGAGTAGAGCGCGTACAGGGCCTCCAGAGCCGACTTTTGAATGCCGACGTGGGGTGCGGCCAGGCTTGTGTAGAGTGTGGGCACGCACTGGCAGGCAATAACTGCACGTGGAATGGCCCATGGAAGCAGCGCCGTGAGCACAGCAAGAGCACGAGTAGCACAGCTCCGGGCCTCATCGTTGCTCTGGACATCGGCCGAGTTGCAGGCAGAAAGAAGCTCCGTCACACGCAAGAGCCAGCCTTCGTTGCCAGCGCGGACGTCGGGTATCTTGTTGCGGTTGGGGAAGCACTCGTTGAGCACTGCCGCAGGGGTGAAGATGTCGACGCAGGCCTTGCTCAGAGCACCTTCGCGCAGGGCGACAACACTATCGTCGCTGTTGAAGACCTCGTCGGAGAGCGTCTCGAGAATGTAGAGCACCAGTTCCTTGCGGACACTGTCTCCGCCAGCCGCGTCAACCGACTGCCACAGGCTGAGCAGCTGGGCGTCCATGTCCATCCACTCGTCGGTCCATGAGCGTTTAGCCACCTCAACCCACAACAAGCCGATCTTGTTGCGCAGAAAAGCGGCGTCGGAGCGCGAAACCTTGCCGGCGAGCTCGAGGGCCCAGCGGCGTAGCCAGGTGATCTGATCGGCAGTGAAGAGGGACCACTTGTGCTTGATGGCATGCTCGAGCATAGACAGACCAAAATGGCGGACGGTGGGGGAGGCAGACGGGTTGGAAGCAAGGGTAAAGCCGATGGAGGGCGACTGGTCAACTTCCTTGACAATCTCGAGGAACTGCTGTGCTTCCTGGCGGGCCTGGTTGGTGGACTGGGGGTTGTAAATCAGGTCGAGGGCGCTGGTGATCTTGGGTAGCAGGACCTCTTCGGGCTCGCTGGCAATGGCGGCGACGGCAGCTGCACCGGCGCCGTTGTAGTTTTCCGCCATGGTGGATGTATATTATTCGGTGTAGGTAAAATAAAGACAGAAAGGGGGAGTGTTGAGGAGTATATCGGTGTGCCGCAGCGTGGGCTTCCGCACGGTGTGAGGTGAAGGCTGTATGTGTATGTCGATGGTGTTGCCGTGTTTCCAGAATCGCGTTTTGTATCGCAAGTGTTGACACGTCCGGTCCGTGGTTTTCAGGTGGCCGCCTCTTGAGCCCGCTCTTTGCGTCAGCTCTCACGGGTGCACCGTTTATTGTGTCAGGTCTTTGCGCCTCTAGATACTGTCGGTGTTGGCGGGGTGGGTGGTCGTTGGACTGTAGACGGTGTGTCTTGTCTTGGATGAGTTGACTCTCAGAGCGCTAGCGGTGAGACTTGGGAGAAGCTTGGAGAAGACAAGAAACCTGAAAAGATGGGGAGACAAGAAAACGAGAAAACGAGAAAACGAAACGACCTTGTGGTGTTGTCGCGATTGAGAGATAAGAAAGATAAAAAGAAAGGCGGAGGCTCTGCTGTTGAGAATTTCAAAAGAACTTGGTCGAAAGAGACTCAAACGAAGGGAGGAAGGGGGGGTTGAAATGTCGGAGAGCTGAGGCTGTGGACAGGCGAGCGAGCGATCGAGCTAGTCTGTCTCTCTCTTGTGTATTTCTTATTAGATACGGAGTAGTCTAACGGTAAATGTAAATAAGAACAAAAGGTGGGTGGATGTCAGCTGTCAACAAGGGCGGCATGCCGTGAATAGGAGATCAAATCTTGAGAAGGACAGAAGATGAAAACGATTGGACACAAAATGAGAAGCAAAGATAAAGGAGAGAAAAAAGACTGAAAGAGTAAAAGAATAAAAGAAAAAGGAGACAAAATATGACGCTGTCTAATCTGTAAGAGGATTGGGCGGCACGGAACAAATGTGTAGCAGACAATAGGCGGGAAGACGACGGCAGAGGGAAGAGATGAGAGGACGGAGGGCGAAGCAGAAAAGTGAGGCACAAAAAAGGGTGTAGATCGAGAAACAGCAGGAAGTCGACAGGAAAAGCAGTCAGGGGTCGTCTAGTGTGTATCTATCCTTTTTATTAATATTTATCAATATTTATTATATACGACGTCTGGCGAGGAAGGAGGGATCCCGAGAGATCGGTGAGAGCAGTCAGAAGCGGAAAGAACGAAGCGCCACACTTGCCCAAAGTCGACTCGGCCGTTGCCAACCAGAGTCAGGGACAGACAGACAGCAGGCGCGTTCTGTTTTAGCGGACGCTGGCGTGTTCTGGCGCTTTGGCTCTTGGGAGAGAAGGTGGGTGGGGACCAGCACACTGCGCGCCAAGCCGGACAGAGCGCGCCAGTATGATTCGACAGGAGGGGAAGGCGCGGTGAGATGCACCCTGATGACAAAAGATGAGGAGGCAGATAAAAGAAGAGAATAATACGTTGGAAGAGAAATATAGAAAAATGGAAAAACAGATGAAGAGACAAGCTTCTTAAGTGAGAGAGATTCACGAGCTGCACCCGTAAATAATTACAAGGCGGATACGCCCTTCCATCAGCTGGTTCGCCAATGTACTCCGGCCCCCAGTAATATGCATGAGTTGCATGTGGGCGACAGTGCATGCTGGGCGGTGTTCTAAATATGTATTAGCAGGTGTGAATATGAGATATACATATGTGACAGGCTAGAGTTGCAAAATGCGAGGCTATGGTACAAAGTGCATGCGTACAGCCTCGTTTGAAGACATGCACTTGGCTGACTAAGCAGCCATGATGGTATGCGAGTGTCATCATCACGATCACAAGATTACATTCGACATACAAAGAGACTCTGCGAAAGATTTTGTATACTATAGAAAGGATGCTAGTTGCATAGTAAGAATGACTGTGTTGGTGCTAATGCAGTTGCGTGGTGACGCACGCCTACTATCTATGCTATGGGATATCCAACCTCGTGAATCAAACAAAAAACAAACGACAACGTCGATGGTGTAATAACTGTCGGCGATGAAAACAAGTAAACAGTTTAGAATTGCCACTCTATACCAGGCTGCCGCGGTGCTTCTGGTGGGCTTGCTGGAATTGGTACATCAGACCCAGTACTCCAACATCGCTGTCGTCGTTCGCACTGCTGCTCTCTCTCGACAAGTTGGCCGGCGGTGCCGTCTGCCACGTTGACTCCTCGAGCAGACCTTCGCTACTGTTATGAGCCAACTGGTGCGCAGGCATATTCCCGTCTTCACCAGCTGCAGCAGCATCCATGCGGCTGTCCTCGACGTCTGGCTCTTCCACGATATAGCTCTCGCCAGTGCCGCCAAGTCCGTAACGGCCATTATTGCCACCGCGAGGCCTGTGCACACTTCGGCTTGTTACATTCAGGCCCGTCGGCTGATGGTGCGGGTCAAGCAGGATCGAGGCCATGGGCGATGGGTGGGCGATAGACGAGGCGCCAAAGTGTGGCGTCCGCAGAGCCGGCGGCTGACCCTGATTGCCGTTTCCTCCCCTGAGACGAATACGCGAGTTCTGCATGTCTGCCGCGAGAGTCGGCGAATTGAGTCCGGGGAAGGCAGGCGGGTGGTGGAACTGCTGGTAATGGCCACGTGCACCGTTGCCGCCACCGCCTGCACTGCCTGGCGGATGGTGACCGGGGATGCCCGTCTTGGGGTTGATGACATAGTTGTCCAGGAATCCGTAGTAGGATGCAGCCATCTTGCCGTGTTTGGTGGCATAGTAGTCGCCTCGGACATCTCCGCCGTCTGCCCCGAGCGGGTCGTGTTGGGCGACCTCAGGCTCTTGCTGTTGGCGCTTGTTGTTGTTGCTATTGCTGGCGCCGGCCGCTCCGCCGAGACCCTTGTGGAAGTCAAACACGGCAAACGAGCAGACATAGCCAAGTCCGTCAACGTGAATGGTGAACTCGCGGAAGAAGTCGACAATCTGGTCGCTGGACCGTGGCAGGCTCGTGAAGAGAATTAGGGGCGTGAACAAAATGCTCATAATCTCTTCGAAAAAGATGCGGATCTTGAGCTGGTATAGTTCTGAGAACTCAACCTTGACATCATAGCTGTGCAGCCGGCCCTTCCAATGGTCGGGCTCATAGTGCGTGTACTCGATAACGTTACGGAGGGCGTACTCGGGATCAAATACGCTATTGGGCTCAGTGATCATGCCGCGCGCTGCCGCCCAGACAGAGGCAAACACACCGACATAAAACAGCACGGTATGGCCGCGGGTGATTTCCATGCCCAAAAACAGCGGATCCGGATCGAGTAGAGTGGCGATGGCTAGTACAGTCCAGAGAGCACCCGAGATAAATGTGACTGTGCGGGCAATCTGCTCCGTCCCTCTCTTGGGGAACTGGTCGAGGTACCGTGTCGCAAAGGGGTACGACATGTTGAGTCTCTCCTGGAACAAGTGTTCCAGCTCGTTGAACTCGCGAAACTTCCACTCCGCCAGAGGAGTGTAGCCACGAGCACCCAGAGCGGATGGGTTCTTTTGGTATTCCTAGACAGTTAGTATATGCGTCGATTCTGCAGTGCAAACAGGGAGCGGGAAGCTTACATTGTAGTAGGTCAAGAAATAGACGACAACGAGGTAGCACGCAACAAATGGAGCCAGGAGGAGATTCATAAATCCGGCAAATAGGAAGCGCGACTTGAGCTTCAGACTCAGTTGTGTACGGCGGCTCGACTTGAGAAACTCTTGATTGACCTGACCGCGCTCATCAAAGACAAAGTCCAGCACACTAAACCACAGCGTCCACTCCAACGTGCGCGTCAGCAGCTGCGTGTTGCGCAGAAAGGGCACAGGGATGGACAGGTCGAGAATGTCCTTATTGAAGAGAGCAATCAAATAGTTCTCGCGGCGCATCAGCCGGTTAGCAATATCGTGGGCATCCAGCCGCTCTTTGGACTGGCTACCGATCCATTCGCGCTGCAACCGCGTCATGTTGGTGGCCGTCTTGGGGTTGTGGTCGCGCAGCGCCATGATCTTGACGACAACGTCCTGCCACGACACAGTCTGCATGTCATGCTCGGGGATCTGGAGTAAATGACTGAAAAAGTCACGCAGGTTGAGCAGCCGACGCACGTCAAAGATGAAGAACTGCATCGTCTTCCAGATAAAATAAAAGGCAAACAACCACAAGCCCAGGTTCCAGACCCAGGACATGTTTTTTGTGCACTGCGGAATCAGGATCTGCTCCATCTTGGTGTTGCCGCGGCTGCTCGTGTAGTCAACACACTGCGTAAGGAATGTCAGGAAGACGGCCACAAACGCGACATTGACAAGGTGCAGAAATCGTGACAGCATGATGCACCGCAGGCCACTATCGCGGTAGTAGTTGTAGACGTCGCGAATAAAGTTGTCGAGATTGGACACGTTAACCCATCTCCACATTGCGCGGTCATACGCCGTGCTCTTCTGCTGGCCGCCCGAGGTAAAGTACGAGAGCAGAGCATGGCCGGGCGTGTTATTGTTTCCGCCGTCTCTGGCAGCGCCGCGTCCCCCTAAAGCAGGTGGTGGACCGCCAAAGTTGCCTCTACCACTGCCGTAGTCGCCCCGGTGTAGTCGCTGCTGGTTCTGGGTTGCTTCCCACTGTGACCTGTTCTTCAATGTCGGTGCACCTGGGATCGCGCCGCCACCGCTGGGTCTACGAGACCGTCTATCGTTGGGCGGGTGTGACGGGTGTGAGCGTAGGGGCGTTGCCTTGAGCATCGGCGGCAGTGGTGCAGTCTCTGCGCCTTGTGCTTCGACCAGCAGAGATCCGGGGACGTCGTCGTCAAACTCGTCATCGCCCGGAGCTCCCCACCGGGATCGGGATGGGTTGTTGCTGCGGTTCTTGCTGCTGTGACGCGCCCGACCCCCTAAGCCTGGTGCGCCCTGGCCTGCCATCCTTGCTACTGCCGCCGGTGACACACGTGCTCCAATACCAGCCGCTGCCGCCGCTGCTGCAGACGATGCAGGACCTCCGGATATTTTGCCAGCGGCCGCTCTCGCTTCGGCCGCACTGGTTGCATGCTCTAGAGTCAAACGGCTATCATCGAGTCCCAGGCCATCAGCATTTTCGAGGTCGTAGTCGTGGAACTGCTGGTTGAGGTTCTCTTCATCAAGTGCCTGTCCGGCCCGGTCCTCGATGTCAAAGCCCGTGTCGTCGCGTGCTTCTCCCGCCTCGCCAGACCGCAGGTCTTTGTAAAAAGACCGGCCTCCACCGTTGCCGCCGCCACCGCCAGTATTTGTACTAAAGCGAGAAAATATATTGGAAGCCATGCCGTGTGATACGTAAAAGTCGAGAGTATATGGAGGTCGTGTTTAGTCGTTTGGAGTTTGAAGCTGCCAAAGACAAGCTCAACCGTTTGCACTCAAGGTCCAGTAACCATACTCGAGTATGAGTACGATATCAGAAAAGAATAGTATGTGACTGAAAGGAATCAAAGAGTGTCAACGGTAAAGGGTTCAAGGCAGAGTGTCACAGAGATCGCCAGGGCCTGTGTTGCCTGGCGATAAGGACGATGTCGAGGAGTCCGTTATCGAAGCCGATGCGATAATGACGAGTGGATTGTAATTAGAGGGCACACGCCGGGTTGGTCAGATGCACGTCCAATGCGGTGTTGCCTTGTGCTATTGCTTGCTGCGTATTGCGTATTGCGTATTGCTTGTGCTTGAAAGTAGCTTGATGGTCTGCAGTTGGGTGGCGAGTGACCTTCAGCTCGAGATGGATGGCCGATGACTGGTGCTCGTGCTCACTACTGGGTATTACTACTGATTAGGCGACAAGGGAGCTGTAAGCAGCAGCTGTAGGCGACAAGTCTGGGGTGGCAGATTACGTAACTGGGCGCGTCTGGGGGATGACGTTCCTGTGACCTGTTTCCGGCAGGCGGTGAGGGGTATGTGGCTACTATGGAGCGATAACTGGAGCTCTAATGCCAGCTGTCGCAGTCGCTGTAGAGAGAGACCCTGACTAGTGATCACCACCATTGGCTTGCGACTACAACTCGCAACATTGACTGCAACAGCTGCAACGCCACCCCAACTTCCACGACATGCGTCTGCCATACGTCGACCCAATATCATAGATGGCTTCCGAACCCGCGTCACTACGGCTGGGCGCCCACGACAGCCTCACCTCACCCAGCAGCTCCGACTCGCTGAAATCACAACGCCTGTCATCATCATCGGTCTCGGCTTCGACACCTGGCCTCAAGGGGCTCAACAACCCGCTGGCATCCAAGGTCACGAGTGTGCTGTCAGCGTCATATGCCGATGCAGAGTTTCGGGACTCGCTAGGACTGCTTGACTCCCGGAATGCGCAGAACAATGCAGAGACACGGCGGAGGCTGCGGTTGGATGTGCAAAAGGAGGTCATTGACAGCAACGGCGAAGTGATTGCCGAGTTTGGCCGCGTGGCAGAGGTATGTCTACTCGATCTACATGTTGATTCATATATGTTGTGTGTAGCGAAAGTGGCTAACAAAGCAGCAACTACGGCGGATAGGGAGCACGATCGACAAGCTGAACAGAACATACGACGCAATGAAGACGGAGATCACAGCCGCACACACGGCGACACAGCCGGTCCTCGAAGAGGCAGCCGTGCTGATTGACCGGCGGCGCAACATTGAGACTCGGCAGAAACTACTAGGCGCCTTTGTCGGCCACTTTGTGCTCAGCGAAGACGAACTGGCCTCGCTCACGCAGACGGCCGAGCCTGTCGACGACCGCTTCTTTGCCGTCTTGAAAAAGGCCAAAAAGATTAGCAAAGACTGTGAGGTGCTGCTGGGATTTGAGAGCAACCAGTCGCTGGGATCCGAAATTATGGAACAGACAACGCGCAGCATCAATGTCGGCTACCAGAAGCTGTACAAGTGGGTGCAGCGCGAGTTGAAGCATCTCAACCTCGAGAACCCGCAGATCGGTTCGGCTATGAGCAGGGCCCTGCGCGTGCTCGCGGAGCGGCCCACAATGTTTCAGAGCTGCCTAGACGCGTTTGCCGAGGCGCGCGAGAACATCTTGTCTGACTCGTTTTATGTCGCGCTCACGGGCAGCGAGGCGTCATCTGCCGCTGGCGGCAAGAATGGTGCTTCGTCGTCTGCCTCGGCCAAGCGTGCTTTGGCCCAGGGTGTGAAACCTATCGAGATGACGGCACACGACCCTCTGCGGTATGCCGGTGATATGCTGGCATGGACACACTCGGCCACGGTTAGCGAGCGTGAGGCCCTTGAGACGCTGTTCGTGGCCGACGGCGGCGAGATTGCACGCGGCCTCAAGGAAGGTCGCGAGAACGAGGTGTGGCGGCTGGCGGATGAAGAGGGCGACGAGAACAGCGCCACGGCCGTTTTTGACCCCATCAAGGCACTCAATCAGCTGGTGGACCGCGACCTTGCCGGTGTTGCGCGTCTCTTGCGGCAGCGCATGCAGCAGGTCATCCAAACTAACGAAGAGACAATTTTGGCGTTTAAGCTGGCCAACCTGCTCAACTTTTACCGTGTGACATTTGCGAAGCTGCTTGGCGGCAACGGCAGTGGAGCACGCAAGGCCAGCATCGGCAATGGCTCGGGTGGTATCGGCGAGGCACAGGGCGACAGCGAGTCGAGCCTGGTCGAGACGCTCTTCAGTCTCGAGGTGGAGGCACTACGGCACTTCCGCCTGCTGATCAGCGACCACGTGGCAGCATTGCAGGGCGAATTCTCGCATGCGCCGTCGGACTCGGCACAGCCCGAGTTCCTGCAGGATGCACTTGAGCAGCTGGTGGCCGTGATGAAGACATACGACACGTCACTGGCGGCGCCCGACAGTCGCGAGCCGGGCTTCAAACCAATTCTGGAGCAGGCCCTCGACCCGTTTCTGGCAGGCTGCGACAAGATGGCCAGCAAGGCCGCCAACGCCGTCGACAGACTTGTTTTTACAATCAATTGCCTGATGGCGTCACGCGACACACTTTCTACGTTTGATTTTACAGCTGGACGTGTCGCCGAACTGCAGGCTGCTATTGACACCAAAGCAGCTGCGCTCGCCGACAACCAGTACGGCTACCTGTGCGAGCAGTCGGGTGTTGAGGCACTCTTTTCTGCATTGGAGCCACTCAATCCCAGCAGCGAGGACGACCTTCAAAAGGCACTCGGTCTCGATCTGCTCCAGCCCCAAGCCTTATCACTGGCAAGCCAGCGTCTCGACGACTTCCTGCCCTCGGCTCTGATGGACGCAATTGAAAACCTCAAGCCGTTGCAAGACCCGAAGCTGGCGCGACAGCTAACAGAAGAGGCAGCCGAAAAGTTCTGTGTCAACTTTGAGCATGTAGAACAAGTCCTCGATGCCGCCGATGCCCTTTCAAGAGGAGGCAAAGACGTCGACGAGGCTGAATCTGACGACAGTGATGAGGAAGATAAGGAGCCTGAGATGACACTGCGCCGACTGTTCCCAAGAACGACAGTCGAAATCCGGGTGTTGTTGTCTTGATTGCAATTGGCATAGTCGAAAACCAAGCTAAAGCTATCGCATATACAACAAGTACAATAGATGATCACTTCGACGAGCGATGACGATGCGATGCAGACGATGCTGAATAATAAATCAAATGCTAAAATCAAATGGTTAAATGCCAAAATAAAATGATTAATCTTCACAAGTACCAAGTAAACAGGTCCAAGCTTCGCCGCCTTTGTCCGCATCAGGAAGCTTCTGGTATGTTTGTCTCTCATAGTCTCTTCTAGTCTCCATCTCCCGGGCATTTCTACTGTCTAAATGTCTCTTACTTTTATTCTTGTCTGCCTGCCGATCGCCGCTTGACTCTACATAAGCAGCGTTGCTGACCTGACACCAAACTGCACCAAGCAGCACCAAGCACGCACCAGTGGCACCCAAGCCCCCGAGACAATACGTCACTGCTGCCCCGCTATTCCACAGACCTGCACTGTATTTCGGTATATTTGGTATATTTAGCATGTTTAGCATGTTTAGCGACGTTTAGTAGGCGTAGTGTAGTCAGCCAGCCTCGCCTGCCGTGGTTGCCCTTTGTCAAGAGTGCCCAATTATGCTCACTAGCGCCTTCCCGTCCTTGAAACAGCAGATCCAGCGTGGGTGGTTCCTGCCCATTTCTGTTCTCTGCTTACTAGCCGCAGTTCACCACCACCACACTGTTCGATGTATACACACACACACGCACGACAACCGCACCTTCCTCTTTTCCCGCCAACTCTTGCGATCACCACCTCAATCTCATGATCTCGGGTTTCCTCTGATCTTCTTGATCTCCTTGACCTTTTGACCACCTTTTCACCCTCAATTTTTGTGAATACGAAAGCTACTCTACAACTTTGACTTGTCTCGATTGCGTCCACTATTACTGTCCCATAACGCACCTAATCCGATCCACTTTGCCACTGTCTTTTACGACTGTTACTATTCTGAATCTTCCTGTCGTCGTCGTCAAACTTTGGGATTCAGGACGAAGGATCAAGGTGTGTCCATCTCGTATCCGGAGCCGACTATTTTGCCAATCTTGCCAGTACTCAACCAATTTCAGCTTGAATCGCAAGCATCCAACCTTCGTCACCACCACCGCCTCGGCCGCCTCAACCACCCCCGGCCAACCGCCTCGCTCCCCGTTGATTTCGCATGCTTCTAGGGCAACCCCCGGCAGCAAGATGCTGCAGAGTGGGACAACGGCGTCCGGCCTGCAAAAGATTTACGAGGAAGGCTATTTAACATGTTCAACAGCCGTATACTATGAAGGCCAGGTATGCACAAGCTTCTTCTCTTGACTCGAAGTTATACAAAGCTGACAATATAGGGCAACGAAGATGAGGCTATGCGGTGCTGGAGGTCGGCCGTGCAGCAAATCCGGAACCAGTATGCCACCGGCCACTTCCCTGACTATAGAGCACTGTCATCCAGCGAAAAGGCACTGTCGGACAGCATCCGCGAACTGGAATATCAGGCTCAGGAGCGCATTGATCTGCTAGGAGCGTTATCAGAGTCGCGTGCTCATGATCCGTTTAAAGATCCCCCGAGATATTCAGAAAGCACAGAGCCCATCCGCTCGGGCAACCACGCAGGCTACGGCGCAAGTCCCAGCAGCACAGCCGGTGTTGTTAGCGGCGGCGACGGCGGCGACTATCTGAACGGCTATCATACATATAGGCAAGGATCTGGCTCAGGTGCGCCGCAGACACCCAACAGCTCGGGCTACATCGGAGGCGGTACTATTCCGGCCATAACCTACAGTGAGCTGTCGCGTCCAGAGATCGCTCGCAAACCGCCGCCTGTACCACCCCGGCTGTCCATGACTCTGTCGCATAACTCGTCATACGAAACAGGAGGTGCAGACGCAGGGCCAAGTCGTGGGCCGACAGGCAGCACAACTGGTAGCAACGAAAACCTACGCAACGGCTTGTACCGCGCGTCCAGCTCGTACACCATGGCCGACGCCGACTCAGTCCCAAATCCGCATCCACAGCCAGATCCGTCTTCGGCCAGCCGCAACGTCTTGTCGAAACGCACATCACGGTCCCCCAACAAGGATAGACAGCACACACTACGGCCAACTCTGCGGACAGCGCCTAGTGATGCATCGTCAAAGAGCTCAAAGCCATCACGCATGTCTCGCCTATCATCCAAGTCAACGCAAGAGTCAAAGGGTGCGAGCAAGGCAGCTACGCTTGCATGGACCGCGCTTGGTCTGTCGTCATATGGCAAGTCAGACAGCAGCAGTAGCTCGCGCAAGGCATCCAACTCGGCTACAGAATCGCCCCCTAAAACGCATCCATCCTCGTCCATGCAGATGCCCCAGCGGAAACCCGTGCGTGACGACTCGACCAGTCCCCACCCAACCCAGCCAGCAATGCAGTGGGACAGCAACTCCCGCCGACTTGTCCCTCAGCGCAGCGTCCCCGACTCGACAAACATCTCACCGAACCGGAGCAGTGTCGATCTGAACAGTGCCGCGGCCGATGGTCGCAGCTCGGGGGAGTATGGCTCCAACTCTCGGCTGCAGTCGCTCTCGCTCAACGCCGCTGCTAGCGCCCTTGGCCGGTCACTGCAGCCCCCTGCTGAAGGGGCCAATGTTAGACCCAGCCGGCCCAACCGTTCTACCTCGCACCAACGTCCCTCAGTCCCAACGTCGACGTCATCAGTGTCTATCGAGAGAACTAGCGGTGACCTCTCGGCCCGTCCTAAGTCGACTGGCAATGCCCGCCTCCCCGGATCGTCCGGGGCACCTACTTACTCGTCCAGAGGCAGCCGTATTGAGATCCGGAGAAATGTTCATTCGAGTTACAGTGCTGTCAATTCTGCCTCTCCTGCGCCCAGCGAGCGGGTCTCCACATCAACTCCAACTACCTCGCGGAGATCAGGTCAGAAAACAAAAGACAAGGGGCCCTCGCGGTCTGCGCAAGAGGTCTCGCATCTTCTCGCCGATGTGCAGCTTGATCCATCGTCGAGTGAAGATTCTGACAAACTTGACGAGAGCGACAAGGCCGACGGGGATAGTGAAGAGGACCCGGCACGGATGCCCTGGAAGAAGAGGAAGCAAGCCATTCTCAAGAACCTGCCAGCAGGTGTTGATGAGGACGCCGCCAAGAATATTCTAAACGAGATTGTCGTCCAAGGCGACGTCGTTCGCTGGAGCGACATTGCTGGCCTGGAACCTGCGAAAAAGGCACTGCGCGAGGTTGTTGTGTACCCTTTCCTTCGGCCAGACCTGTTCATGGGTCTGCGTGAGCCCGCCACTGGTATGCTTCTGTTTGGCCCTCCGGGTACTGGCAAAACTATGCTAGCGCGTGCCGTGGCCACCGAGTCGCGATCGACTTTTTTCTCCATCTCTGCCAGCAGTTTGACCAGCAAGTATCTCGGTGAATCTGAGAAGCTTGTGCGTGCACTGTTTGTGCTGGCCAAAGTATTGGCACCAAGTATTATTTTTGTCGATGAGATTGACAGTATCTTGTCGCAGCGGTCGGGGTCAGGCGAGCACGAAGCATCGCGGCGCATCAAGACCGAGTTCCTGATTCAGTGGAGCGATCTTCAGCGTGCAGCTGCCGGCCGTGAAGACAAGGATGGTTCTAGTGGTAGAGGCGACGCCAGTCGGGTGCTCGTGCTTGCTGCGACAAACTTGCCGTGGGCTATCGATGAGGCAGCACGGCGTCGGTTTGTGCGGCGCCAGTACATCCCGCTGCCCGAGACGGAGACCCGGGCAGTCCACCTACGCACCCTACTCGGCCAGCAAAAGCACAGCCTCACCGAAGCCGATATCCAGCGCCTTGTCAGTTTGACGGACGGGTTCTCTGGCTCCGATATCACCGCCCTGGCCAAGGATGCTGCCATGGGGCCGCTTCGGTCGCTGGGTGAGGCGCTTCTTATGACGAAGATGGACGAGATCAGGCCCATGGAGCTGGCGGACTTTGAGTCGAGCCTAGTTACCATCCGGCCCAGTGTCAGCAAGTCTGGTCTCAAGGAGTATGAGGACTGGGCGCGCGAGTTTGGCGAGCGCGGTGGTTGATTTTTGACGTCATTGAGTTGGATTTGAAGTTTGTTTAGCTGTCTGTCGTTGCCTGCTGTTGCTCATTGATTTGCCTTGTTGGGCTACGTCTGGAATCATATACATACATTCTGGTCATGCTCTTGGATTTACTTACTTGGGGAGCCGAGCTGTTTCTTTAATGCCTTTTGATGCTCCTTTTTTGTCTCTTCATATCGTCTTGGGGTTTCCAGGATTTGGCGCATGGGTGGCCGTCTCATTCGTTACATCTCCATCGGGGTTGCATCGCGTTTGGCATTCTGGGATTCTGCGTCCACCAATTCTTACCTCGCCAATGTCCACACATACTTTCACATACCCACAAGCAAAGTATTTCACAGTCACTCTTAGACTCATATATAACGTATGTGTTGTAAATGTTGTACATTGCCAAAAATAAATAAATCAAAATAGGGCATGATATCGTCATCCTAGGTCTAATGCAATAGCAATATAGCCCAAGCCAGTTCCTATGCATCGTACATCCTTGCACTCTGTAGCTTTTTTCTTTCCGTGTGTCATGTTTTCGCTTATGCCGTCTTCTGAGCTGCTGCCTCTTCCGCCCGCATCAGCTCCTCGGCTTGCCGCACACCATCCTCCTGCTCGACTGCCCACTTCTTTGCCTCCCGCTTTGCCAGCCTGCGTGCCGCACGCCGCGACGACTGGTCCTCGGCCTCCTTGGCTGCCCGCGCCTCCTTAATCACGGCCCGGCGCTCGTCCTTGGCCGCCCGCTTGGCCAGGGCCTCGGCCCACCGCTCCTCCTTGGTCGGCACCGGCGGGCGCTGGTCGATGGGAATACCGGCGGGCGAGATAATGCGCTCGACGATATGGCGCTTGTTGCGGGAGGTGCGCCAGCCGGGGCTGATGGCGACAACGTCGCCGGCACGGAGGCTGTCGTTGGGGTCGTGGACGAGATGGTTTATTGGTTTTTTAAAGTACTGCAGAGATTAGCAACGTGGCCGAGTGCGCGCGGAGCGAGGACACAAACCTTTTGGACTTTTGAGTTCCACTCCTTGTTGCCAACCCGGACGGTGGCAGTCTTGGACATGAGGCCGGACTTGATGACGACGCCGGTAATCTCGTTGAACGTCTTCTTTGCGGCGGCGACCATGTGTGTTGCCATGGCGGGCAGATGTGGTGCAAGTGACTCGCACTTGCAGAGGTATGTGTAGTAGAAAGTAGTTCGGCTCGGTAGGCTCGTCGAGGTTGCCAGGGTCGTCGAGTAGCAGACGATTTCGTGATTATCGTGATATCGTCGGCACGGCTGGCTGAGATACTTGTGGTCCGAAATGCTAAGGAAAAAAGTTGGAAAGCGGATTCGTTGATGACTAATCTTTCGGTCTCCACATCGAAGCGATTAGATAAGGGGCCTATGTGGGATGATGAACAACGTTATGATTGGGCAATTGGGTCTAGACCCAGATTTTTACTTACACTCGACGACACTCGACGACATACCGTCTTCATTATCACTTTTTCTTTCTCCTTGAAATAAGTATTGCTTTGATTTTGTCTATAAGCAGTGCTCTCAACAAAACACTGAAAACAAAAGGTTGTGAAATGTTCTGTTTATTGGTTCAAAGCAGTCTATCCGAGTTATAAGTTGAACATTAAAATCTATTAATTTGTTTTTAAAAAACGAAGCAAAATAAGAAAACACAAAAGTTTTCAACATAATAGAACTCTGAAAAACCGAGCCCAAAACAGCAATAGAGTTGATCCCCAAATACCATCTAGATAGGATTTAAAGCAAAAGGAGCCGCATCAGACGCCACATCCCAGCTACTTTGTTACTATTTCAGTCTTCATCCATCTTACCATGCTCTTCATATACGAGTCAGCCATCACGATTCAGTTGACAAATACTGACTAGCCCTGCCAGCTATGCTTGCTATTCTCCAGTTTGAGTACACACCAACTTCCGGAACACGACTATCCGGTACAAATGCTACTGGGATCCAGCCTATTGTGCGCCCTACGCTACAACTTGAGATACCCTCCGGCCTCGTTTCAGATCCAGGGGATCAAACAAGCTTATTTGCCACATAGAAAACCGGCTTGGCTTGACGGCATTGTCAACGGTCATCATACCCCAGTGCACGCACCTTGTTTGTAGTTTCTTACAGATATAGTCTACTATTGCTGACTTAAATCTGCAAATTAAGAATAGATTTGAAAAGTAAGAAAATAAATAGTGAGTAGAATAGGAAAAGTGATTGGAAGAAATGAAAATGACAAGGCCCGGCGTGATTTGAGGAGAACACTGTAAACAGAAATATCCTCAACTATCCTCATAAAGAAATAAGAAACAAACAATAAAAAGCACAAAGTGTATGGAAAACGTGCCAAACATCCGTACATCTAAGCATAAGAAAAGAAACACACTTGAAAGATAAGGAAAGGAAAAGCAGACGTAGAGCGCCTACTACTCATTCAGTGCTTATGCGATGAATGTGCGACGCTTGAAACGGGCCAGACGTTGTGCCTTCTTGCCGCCCTTTGCACCAGCGTTAGCGTTACCACCATTGGCGTTACCACCATTGGCGTTACCGCCATTGGCATTGCCGTTGGCAGCGTCGGCAGTAGCGTCAGCGGCGGCGGCGCTGGTGGTAAGGGCACCGGGGCCGATATCAACTGCGGACTGAGCAGCAGCGGCAGCAGCCTCACCCCTGATATTTGTTAGGACCTAGACGTCTTTATAAGGTTGAATAAAGAGTTGACTTACTTGGAACCATCGTTGGCAGCCTCGTTGGTGTCGCCGCCATTGCCATTGACGGTAAAGCGGGTGCAGTCATCCTGGGCACCGCGCTGGGCAACAGGCATAATCACAGGCTGGTGGTTGGCGGCCGAGGTCAGAGTGCAAAGACGATAGTTGCCAGCGGGAAGACCGCCGGTGACAGCGGCAGACAGACCGCCATTGCCGTCACCGGCATCGTTGATACCCTTGAAGAAGGCGAACTGGGTGGCATCGGGAGGCGTGGTGGGGTTGAGGCTCTTTCCCATGTCCTGAACAGTGACGTGAGTGTGGCCAACAATTTGGCCGCCCTGGAGCTGCTGGGGGGCGGAGTAGTAGGTGGCGTCGGCGTTGGTAAAGGCACCGGCCTGCAGGTTGTCGACCTGCACAGTAATGTCAAAGTCTTCGCCGGCCTGGATGGTGGCGCCGTCCTGGGGAAAGGTGATGACGGTTGAGATCATCTGGGCCTTGGCGGGGATCTGGCCCATGACGATACCGTTGCAAGAGCCGTCGGTGATCTGAAGACCGTTTGTCAGGGTCTGGCCGGAACAGAAGTTGATAAAGTTGTTCTGCGACGTGGCGGAAGCAGCCTCGCCGGCATCAGCACCCACACCGGATTGGCCATCGTCAAAGGAGCCCGACTGGATAGCGTCGGCCAGCAGGGTCGTACCGTCGGCACCGCCATCGCCGGTGGCTGTAGCAGCGTTATTGTTATTGTTATTGTTGTTATTGTTATTGTTATTGTTGTTGTTGTTGTTGTTGTTGCCATCATTGGCAGTAGCAGTGGCGGAAGCAGCCGCAGCAGCAGACGAGCTGGATGCTGCAGCATTGGCACCGTTGTTGGCATTTGCTTCGTTACCGGCAGCGGCAGCAGCATCAGCACCAGAATTCTGACCCTTGCCCTTGCCGGCGTTGGCGACATCCTTTCCTCCGGCTGCGGCATTGTTGTTCTGCGCCACGACGGCGAGAGAGAGCAGCGTTGCCGCGTAGACCAGTTTCACAGAAACCATTTTGAAGGTAAAGATGGGGGGGGTGGTTGAGAGAAAGGGGGTTAAAAGTGAGGTATAAAAAAGAAGGATAAAAGAAAAGTGAAGAATGTAAAGTGAACGGCAACCAGTCCTGTCCCAAGTATTAAAATATAGACTGCCCTCTTGATAAAAAAGAATGTAAGTTGTAAAAAAGAGATCAACGGTCAACGCGATCTTGTCTTGACTAGCAAGGCTGAGCAAGAATCAAAGTAAAGAGAGGACAAGAGGGAGGACGAAGAGAAAGAGAGAGGAAAGAGCGGTAGCAAGAACAGCACTTTGGGGATGGTGATATTATATTGAGAAGAGGATGAGGAGAGAGAGAAAAGAAATCTTGGCTTTCTCGAAGAGGGCTGAGGCGGGACTACTTATCTTTCTTGGCACGGCTTGCGGGCTTGTGGGCTTGTGGGTGGGTGTGTAGGTGTGTAGGTGTGTGGCCAAGGAGGGCGTGCGGTGGGAAGGGGTAGTAAGGGGTAGCGAGGGAAAGCAGAGGACAGAGAGGCAGACAGAGATAGAGTGGGAGAGTGACAAAGTGCTGGGCTGGTAGGCACACACAGAGAGACAGAGAGCTCAGGGTGTAGGGAATGCCGATCCCGTTGCCGCATTGAGACGTTGAAACGACATGTGAGGAAGAGCCTGTCACAGGGACAAGACAGGATGGAAGAAGGCTTCTCTGGGTCTCTCTGCCTTTCTTTCTCTTTTGCTGTCTGGATGCGCGCGTTTACCCCTGCTGGACGCTCGGGCACAGGAACAAGGAAATGCCAATGAAAGATTAAGCTCCAAGGCATGGAAATCAGAAACAGTCTCCATATTGAAAGTAGTGCGGAGCAGAGTCTCAAGTAAATACCAAGACACATATCAAAAGAGATGAGTGCAAGAGTAGGTTGCTACGGGACAGTGCAGCAGAGCTGGGGCTCGTGTCCAGCCTCCACATATATCTAATACTCTGATGCTGTAAGCTGCTTGAAGATAGTAGTGTAGTAGGTTCATTGCCTGTGGCTTGCTCTATGAGATATGAATAGCTGCCTGCCATGATACTTACTACCTATTGCTGTTAGTGAGCAACCAGTGTTCTGCCAGGCTGTCAAGCTCGAGGAGGACGAGACATCGCGAGCTGCACTCTTTCGTATTTACTAAGAACTTTCTTTTCAAAAACACTAGACCAAGGCACCCAGCCTGCCACAATCATGGAATCATAGCCATAGCCACTGACTCCCAGAATTCCACTTACCAAGCCGGGAGCCAAGACGAAACACTCGCCATCCTACGCTGAATCGTAAACGACGTCGAGAGTGGATCCTGCGTGGCGCTAAAATAGACGTGAGTGAGGTTAGGTGCCGGCTTGGCTCTGGGGTGCTGTAAGTGCTCTGTGTCCTTCCTCTTCCTTTGTCCGTGCTTCTGCCTCCTTCCCTCAACAGCCTCAACAGCGAAAGAAAATATAAATAAACGCCAAGAACATATACATGTAGATTGCGTGTTTATGTGGGGGAAACAAAGTACCGGTACATGGCTTGTAGTTTTGCAAATCTGTGATAATCTGATATAGGGTCCGGACGGATGTCGCGCCGAAACAGTCCGTGTTAGAGACCATGGAGCTGCAACGAGCGCGACCTCAAATGCAAATACTTTTGATGAAATTGATCTTTTAGTGAATAGTCTGATAAGTGCGAGCAATAGTGCATCTTTGAGTGGCTGGTATATGTGTGATTGCCTTCGTCTTGCATGTCGAACAGAGCTGAGGGAGGCAACGAGAGGGGCTAGGTGAGACGTGAGAGAGAGGGCGGTGATTGACTCGAGCAGGTCGAGAATAGAGAGATGTATTTGCTGGAGTCGGATATGATATTGGCTCTCCGCACAAGATCATATGGAATATTGGTACTAGTCGAATTAAGTCAAACAAATAGTGTCATCTCTTGGTAATGTCACGATGCTTTGATGGAATCGGATACTGGCATATATTTATCTCTCTCTTTTATATATATATGTGTGTAAACGGAGTATATCCGCAGACAAATGGAATCCTTCTTGAGGACCTAGTGTTTGCTGTTCCAATGCCCCTATGTGTGGTGTACGGAGTGGTTGTTTGGGAAACGCCCCTTACCCCGGGTTCAAGAAGCTTGTTTGCACAGGAGCTTTTGTCTGTGTATATACATCAACAAGCGCGGTGTGAAAACTAGTAACTGCTTTGGCAAATAACTACAAAAAACACCACTGCGAATGGACATCTACAGCGGCGTAATATTAAGGAGAGGAGTTGGAGCGGGTATAGAAACTCGCCGATGGAACGTCCTCCAACTTGATCAAAGCTTAATGTGAGAGGGTCTAATCCAAAGGATGCACTCTTGTATATTTTATGAAAACAATCTATTAATCCATCGCTGGTCCTCGTTTAGTTTTATGCGTCACAGCATCTACAAATACATCCCCGTGTCAATTCCCTTGGCGAAACTTTGAAGAAACGACTGAAAGGGGCCCGCTCGGCGCGTGGGTAGCCTCCAGCCGGACTCAGCAATAGGGATGGCAGCAGTGAGAATGGTAGGCATGTAAGCTTAAGCATCGAGTCCGAAACCATCTTGTAAACGAGCATGAGCATCCAAGGGAGCAAATATGCATCTACCAACTGCAGAGTGCAACGCATGCCAAGGGAGGAGTTGGGACTGATGTCGTGGTTTTGATGCGTTTTGATGCATTTTACTTTGCAAGTTTGCAAGATCCTATCTTTACATTTCTACACCAATGTTTACATGTTTACCATCAGACATCTGTGAATCCCGTAGTCTTGGTAGATGTAGATATTCATACGTCTCTTATCCAGTGCGCAGTCCACTCGCGTAACATCCAATGTTTTTGTCCAACGTCAATAATTGCTACTTTAGCAGACGACACTCCGTTCCGTGGACCCATATCCCCTCCATCCACCCCATCAGTCGTCATGAAATAAGATGAAAAGAAAGCGCGTGGATTGCCATATTCATCCCATATGTTATGTCACCGGCAGAGTGCATCCACCTCCCAGATATGGTAGATGGCCACTAAAGATGTCAAAGTGCATTCCAAAACTGTCAACCTTGTTCAACCCGATCGGATGCAGCGCAAGATTCAACACCGTGCAAAGTGGTCTGATTTGTAAAGAGACAGTCTCCAGCACCGAGACTGCAGCTCTGCAGCTCTGCAGCCCTGCAGCAGCGAAGCGAGTGCATTGACATGGAACAAGGTCGAGCAAGTCAATGTCGGTTAAAGTTGGCCGCAGTCTAGCCTGTCACGGAAAAGTCGGTAATTTCGACGACAGTACAACACTTTAACGATAATCGAATCCGAACTACGGGGACAGACGGCACAGACTAGCTGTGCGAAACGTCGATCAGAACGGCAACTGTTCGAGCCCTGAACCCCTGTCCGGGGGGTGGCATGAAACCGTAGAACTAAGAATTGAGAAAATAATACTTTCACGATTCCTGGTCACGAGCACAATACCAACAATACGGGGTAGCACGAAATCTTGAATCAGAGAGATGAAAAGAAAGCTGTCTTGTCTTGGTATGGATCTTGGTGCCTTGACCTGAGCAGCAGAGACTTTCAAACCGAGGAGATCTGAAGAGTTGAGACAAAGGTTGTAGTATTGGATGTATTCGTATTGCAGAATCACGAATCGATTAGAGGTGCATATATTCTAGTTGATGAGGGCGGCGGTGTGCAAGAAAACTGTGACAGAGAAAGGGCATCTTTAAACTGAAAAAGAGACAACCAAAGAGAGGCTAACAAGAATAACAAGAGTGAAAAGGCCGTGACAACCGGGTGACAGCGACCTTTGACAGTCCTCTGCTCTTTTCAATCCCTCCAGTCACAAGCCAATGACAGACAAAGCATTCCCAAATGGTATGTATGATTGAAACTGATGTAAACGAAAAGAAATACAAATCTACAGATATGTCGTCGTCAGGTCGTCAAGCTGGCCATCATGGTAATTAAGAATGTGACTGGCCGGTTTTCCAACCATTGACAAATGGACAAGAAAAAAGAAAGTGAGAAAGCAAGCAAAAAGTATATAGTTGTTTTTACAAAAAAAAAAAAAAAAGCAATACTTCTAGTAAAAGAAGACGTCATTTAGAGACATGTCCACTTACAACAGCATGCGTCTGGGGTCCTCAATGTACTCCTTGATCTTGACGAGGAACTGCACGGCTTCCCGGCCGTCCAGCAGACGGTGGTCGTAGGTCAGGGCCAGGTACATCATGGGGCGGATCTCAATCTTGCCGTTGACGGCAACCGGGCGCTCCTTGATGGCATGCAGACCCAGAACGGCAGCCTGGGGCAGGTTGATGATGGGAGTGCCCATCAGCGAGCCAAAGACACCGCCGTTGGAGATGGTGAAAGTACCACCGGCCATGTCCTCAATGGTCAGCTTGCCGTCACGGGCCTTGTGGCCGAGGTCGGCAATCGACTTCTCAATAGTAACCAGGTCCATGCCCTCCGCGTTGCGCACAACAGGGGTGACGAGACCCTTCTCGGTAGCGACAGCAACGCTGACGTCGACGTAGTCGCGGTACACAATAGTGTCGCCGCCGTCGGGGCCCTCAATCGAGGCGTTGACGGCAGGGATGTCCTTCATGGCCAGCACGGAGGCGCGGGTAAAGGCGCTCATGAAGCCCAGCTTGACGCCAGTCTTCTTGAGAACCTCATCCTTGTACAGCTTGCGGAACTCAATGATGGAGGACATGTCGACCTCGTTGAAGGTGGTCAGCGAGGCGGCGGTGTTCTGCGACTGCTTGAGGCGCTCGGCAATGCGGAGGCGCATGCGGTTCATCTTGACCTGTGGGGTGTTAGTGTTCCGATATTTTGATGTTGCATATATATCCGGCTGGTTGACATACTCTGCGCTCCTCGCGGCTGCCCAGCGGCGACGACTCCTGTTTTGGCGCAGCCTTGGCGGGAGCAGCGGGTTTTGAGGGGGCGGCGGGCTTGGGGGCTTCCGGTTTTGACTCGGCGGGGACGGCGGCAGCAGGCTTCTCGGTGGGCTTCTCGGCGGGGGTCTCGGCAGGCTTAGACTCCTCCTTGGGAGCCTCGGAGGCAGCAGGCTTGGCCTCGCCCTCGGCGCCGATCTCTATGCGGATGAGGTCCTGGCCAACAACGACAGTGTCCTCCTCGTTGGCAAAGAACTCGCGGACCACACCGGCCTCTGTGGCGTTAACAGACACATCGATCTGTTTTTTTTTTTTCGTTTGTTAGCTGTTGTCATTGCAGAAGTGGCGTATACTATAAAAAGAGCGCACCTTGTCGGTCTCAATGGTGGCAAGCTCATCATCGACCTCGACGCGCTCGCCAATGGCCTTGGAGAACTGCTTGAGGGTACCCTCAGAGATGGACTCGGCCATGACGGGGACCTTGACAACCATGTCGGCGTAGTTGCGGACGTGCTGCATCATCAGGGGAAGCTGGTAGCTGCGCAGGGCCTGGCTGGGACGGCTGCCCATGGCAGCAGACCGGGCGGTCAAAAGGAGGCGTCGTGACAGCATGATGGTGATTTGAGGAGATGGTTGGGGGTGAAGAGGGCGTGTCGAGAAATCGAGAAATCGAGAAGTCCAAGATTCGCGAGGTCGAGTCGTAAAGGTAAAGTCAGGAAGACAAGAAACAAAAAAGAACAAAGGAGAATAAACAAGGCTACAACCGGCGAAGATCGAAATGTGGATGGAGCTGAGATGACGGTGCAGGAATAGGGAAGCCCCGGATGGCTAAAAAAAAATACAGAATCTTGTTGCCGAGCAAAGCACGTAAAACGTCAAGCGTAGCCGTAGTCCAGCGGAGCACAGGCCAAAGAATGGCAGAGTCATACCCCAAAGTACAGAGCCCAAAGGGCGAAAGAGACGAAACGCATAGGGGGAGGTGTCCTATTGGTCAGACTGCGATTGAGTTGAGCCGAATTCTGTGTCAGGTGATTGGACATGGGCCGAATAGCGTTAAAAAACAGGGAGCGTTCCCGATATACAACGATAATATGCGCTGCAGAAGCTGTAAACACAAAGAATACAGCAGGAGCTAGCGCCACATTTTGTTAGTCATCGCACCGCCACGAGCGTCATTTCTTGTTTTGGAGGCATTGGCAATGACGACAGTGCGTCTTTTTGGGCATTGGCAGTAGTTGTCATACTGCATATTAAATCGTGCAGACTGTTTAGTTCTGCACTGTTGGATGTGATTGACTGGCATACTTGATCGATATGAAGACCCTCCAGAGTGCATATATGGCTTGTTCGGCCCTTTGTGATAGACAGCAAAGCGAGCAGCAACGCAAATGGGACGAGTGATGGGGACAAGGACACAGACCAGATAAGACCGTGTCAGTCGAATAAGCAGCAATCGGGTCTGGGGTATATGGAGAATGACAGCCCGCACGAGTGCACTCCCACCATACCAAATTGCAGCTTAGTCATCGCTTCCTACTCCAGATCAGTGGAATAACCTAAAAGCTGGCGATCATCGCAGGGGCTTCAAGGTCAAAACGAAAAAGGCAGGCAAATTGTAATTGCACTCCATAATAAGCTCGATTGGCAAAGAAATCATAGGCTGTGTAATATTAAAGGCATATTCTCAATTCTCTCAACTGTTTTCTATATTGCACTTCATTGCCGCGCCAAGACTGAAATGGGAAAATGACTAATAAATCGACATCAGAAAAGGAAGGAGTCGCAGTTGCAAAGTCTGACACGTGATTCTCAACGTGTAATTTTGCTACATTTGTTCTCAACGAAAATTTCCGCCCGCCTTCTTTTTCTTCATGGTGCACTTGCTGCCAATCTGCCTTCTCCTTTTTTAACTGTCAGAACTGTCTCGTATTCCCCTCTTCTTCTTCTTTCTACATCGTCACTTTTGTTAGCAGATATATTGCATACCCATCTTATCGACAATCCGGTCGCTACCGCTACACATACACGCCTTCTCATACCCTCAGGACATCCACAATGTCTTCTCCGGAGCACCGTGCTGGTAAGAGACAGCGTAAGTTTTGGAATATTTTTTTTTGTCATTTTTTGGGGGGTAGATAATACCTTTTGGACTGCTTGGACTGTTGGACTGTTGCTCTGTTGCTGGAGACATTGCTTGGGACGACCGTTTGAAACTGGCTATTTGGGCAGTCTTTTCACTAGACATAGTATAGTGCCCCTTGCGTGGCAAGGCTGTCAACTACAAGACATGATCACATGCCCATCTGCATCGGGCAACGGGGCACACGGAAGATGATTCGCGCATCTTCTGTTGTTCTTCCACCCTTCTATTCCCACCATCCTCTTGATCCTTTTTATTCAGAACTAACTTTTATTCTTACAGGTACTCAGTCTCTTCCTCCTCCCGCCCTTCCCCAGCTCGTCGCCGAGCAGGCCCATCCCATCGCCAACTCGGACAAGGACTCCCGCCGCCTGATTGTCGTGCTCGCCAATGCCAGCCTTGAGACCTACCGCGCTGCGTCGCAGGGTGGCTCTGCTAACCGCGTTGGTGCTGCCCACCGCGACGAAAAGTACTCCCTGCTCAACTCGGATGAGCATATCGGC
This sequence comes from Ophiostoma himal-ulmi, assembly GCA_029299165.1. Lineage (NCBI taxonomy): Eukaryota > Fungi > Ascomycota > Sordariomycetes > Ophiostomatales > Ophiostomataceae > Ophiostoma > Ophiostoma himal-ulmi. The sequence goes on from JANSME010000012.1 coordinate 511,016, forward strand.
GTCATGCGCAAGATGAACCGGGACATCTCTGACGCGCGCCCCGATATCACACACCAGTGCCTGCTGACGCTGCTGGACTCGCCCATCAACAAGGCTGGCTGCCTGCAGATCTACATCCTGACGGCCAAGGACGTGCTGATTGAGGTGTCGCCGAGCGTGCGCATTCCGCGGACGTTTAAGCGGTTTGCGGGTCTGATGGTGCAGCTGCTTCATCGGCTTTCCATTCGGTCTACTAACTCGCAGGAAAAGCTGCTCCGGGTGATCAAGAACCCGATCACTGACCACCTGCCCCCCAACTGCCGCAAGGTAACCCTGAGTTTCGATGCGGAGGTGATGCCAGTGCGGGACTACGTTGACGGTCTGAACGAGAAGGAGAGCATTTGTGTGTTTGTTGGCGCCATGGCCAAGGGCCCCGACAACTTTGCCGACGCATATGTCGACGACAAGATTTCCATCAGCAACTACAGCTTGTCCGCGAGTGTAGCATGCAGCAAGTTCTGCCATGCCGCCGAAGACTCGTGGGGCATTCTGTAGGTGGGCTGTTGGAAAAGTCAAAGCATTGGTAATAAAGAACAAGGGAAAGAAAAGGAGAAAAGGAGAAAAGGGCGAAAAGAGAAAAGAGAAAAGACTGAAACAACTGATTGGATGTGGTTTCCTTGCCCTCGAGGCGGGGTGAAGAGTGAGATTGCTTGTGCGAGGTTCCAGAAGGTGGTAGCACGACACCACAGCGGTTGACAGAGAGGGCCAGAGCGAGACAAAGAGACCAACAAAAGAGACTGAAAGAGAGACATGGGTGGGAGCACGACGCAAATGTCAGAAATGGTATGGATACACGGGGCACAAGGACAATGTGCTCCCGGAAAGAGCCGACTCGCGGCCAACTCCCACCACATCTCACGATGTCTCTTTACTCGAGTCTCACTTTGCGCAATTTTCTCGACTACTGCCGTGTTGTTGGTTGCTACTCTACTTTTGCGGCTTTCGTCCTGCTTCTTGCCTTTTTTCTCTCTTTTGGGGTTTACGTTTTGCATTGAGCTTTGGTTACGACGACAGCGCCGTACGATTCGTCTGTTCTGTTATACAACATGACAGCAACAGATGATGTACTGCGGTGCTTGTCACTTGAGTCGTGTTGTTTATGTCTGGGTCAATATCTTGTGTCACTGCGCTGTCTGCTGTTTTTGCAACCAAAACATGGGGCGTTCAACACTGGGATCCAGAAGAGAGGCCCAATACTATTTAGTATTGGAGTTGTCTTTTTCGTGGAACACTTCAACTTGTTCCACTCTTTTGTTTTCCTTCTTTGGTTTGTTTTGTTTATTCTGTTTTTGTCGTTCCCCCCCCCGCCCCCTACTTCTCCTTGTTTTGTCTGCTTGCTGCTGCATGTGGAGGATTCCGGTTTGGGGCTTGACCGCTCTTTGGTCCTGCTGCATCTGCATAACTTCACCTTGGACACCTGGCACGACTAGTCCGGCCGATACTACTCACCGACTGGATGGACCCACGACTACTAACATGGTGGGGGACAAGAGCAACAATCACGACAAGCAAGGAGACGATGAAGATGATGAAGACGATAAAAGGAGACGACACTGGAAACAGACGACCAGAAACAAGGAAGAAACAAGAAGGGAGTCGTGAGACCGGCACGATAGGCCACGGATCATGAACCACCCACGACAACAATACAGCACGGCGAGACTGGCTAAAATGAATAGGGACGATAGTCTGGACAGGCGACACCTACAATACCAAAGCCTGGTGTTCTACACCGGCTCGACTGGACTTGGACTCTACCAACCACCAACACTACACTGTTACTACTACCACTTGGAATGGAGTTTGCGAATTGAGCCGGCGTTTATAAAATAATCCAATATTCAATATGCAATATGCAATGTTCATGCAGCACCCGAAATATGATACGCAATAGTGATAGGGAAGTGAGCAGAAGACGGGTCTTCGTCATTTAAGGCGACCCTGCATCTGCCGGGCAGTAGACGCCTTCATCAGCCTCTTCTTGCCTTTCCAAGTAGATGCCGGCTGATGCCTTTTGGAGCCTTCCTATATGCCTTGTTATACCGCTACCCTATTTGACAAGCCCGTCCATATACGTTGCGGGATTACAAGTGCACATTGTGATGTGATATCAACGGCAACTGCAACTGCAAGGTGCCAGTGTGATTCAGGAGAATCTAGCTATGGGCGCCATGGAGAGCAGGTAAGACGGCGTGAGATGGAAAGTGCATATTTGTGCAGCCTCGTCTTTGGGAGCTTTCCTCGTAGCTTCATTGCCGTCCCATTGAGCTCTCTACTACCTTGACACAACATCAACAAATGCATTGTTGGCCAACGACTATCAACACAAAATAGGGCGTAATACCCCTTTTGCATGCAGTCTCTAGTCAATGCAGCCCATGCAGTCCATGTATCCATCAAGCTGCTTTGTATATTTATATTGCCCTAGCGGCAGAGCGGAAGAGCTGCCAGCCATTCCTTTTTGCAGTTTCTTTCTTGCATTCGCCCTCATATAACAGACTCTTCCGCCGACCCCATACTGACGAGACTCCAGACTGCAGACCCTAGACTCCATAGCCAAACACAACAACTGCAGACTACGCCTCGTTCTTTGGACTGCGGGACTGCATCGACTGCGTTGTCGCCCCATTTGTTTTTGCGATTTGAGCTTCCGAGAGGATATGAGGCAATGTGGCTCTTGAGCAAAAGAGGGAATATAAGAAAGAAACCGCCCGCGCGTCGTGATCGACGAGTGATTGGACAGCTTCTACGAATCACACAAGGCAGTTCCGTTTTGGGCACACTTGATGAATGGATATGAGTGGCCAGCGTTTATTCGGTACAGCCTTTGTAGAATGCTTTCTTGATTTAATATATAAATACGACATGGCGTGGGTGGTGGTGGTGCAGTCGCAGCCAATCATGGCGACGATGCCCCTCACTTTCGGACTGTCTCGTAGAGAGTGATGGTGATAATGTGAGAGATTTTGTCTCTGTCTCAATACCAAAAGTAAGACCTCTGAAAAAGGGTAGTATGCTGTAGTTGTCCAGCTATCTTTGACTTTCTTTGGTCTCTTTTGTTTTCGTTCTTATCTGCCTCCCCCAGTTTGAAAAGTTTGACGCGGATGCCTCTTGAGGGCTCCCTCTCTTGGCCACGGCCATGCCACGCAGTTGTCTGCGGTCCACGGTCTGCTGTCTGTTGTCCCACTGACTAGCGCATCTGATAGTGCACTTGATAGTACCGTCATCCATATTTAAGAAACTTGAAACCCTTTGTCCATCAGTATCGAGCTGCGGCCCGTGATTAGTCTCCCGTGTCTTTGTTTGATCATCCGTGACAGGAGTGGCAATATTGCGCGTCGTCGTCTTTTAGGGTAGATTTCAGAATAATGTCAAGGGATTACTATTACTGCCTGTTTGGGATATCTTTTGAGCGGAAAAATAGCAATACTACCTTTTAATGCATCGGATATGAATGCTGCCTCCTGCCAGCCTGCTACAACCGTGTGCACATCTACAAGTACTGGCAGATGACTACTTTATGGAACATGTCTCAGCTCAAAGTCTGGTGGCAGTAACAAGCGCGATATACTGATATGCATAACGGGTGATATTATACAGGTATGTGATATAGTGTGATGTGTGATAGACACGCAGTGTGGTAGAGTGTGATCAACCGATGGCATGCAATCGGAGTCTGTGAGATGCTGCAGAATAGATGTAGAGGGGTAGTAGAGTAACAGAGTAGCAGAGTAGGGAGATGGAAACCAAATGGAAAAAGAGGTGGAAAGTGGAAGAAGACTGTGTCAAGTGAGTGAGATACACGTCCGAGTACTGTAAGACGGAGAACGACTATATCTGCCTCTCTGGTGTCCGCATTCTTACTGTCTTACAGTTCCTACGACTCTTACCAGAGTAGTAGCACAGATGTCTGCAGAGCACATCTGACGGCTGTTTTCAAACTCGTCTTCCATCTTTTCTTCTGCTTCTCCTTCTAGCCGCCACAGCTTATCCTTCTTTACTCTAGTTTTTCATCTGCAACTTGTCCTATTCGCTCGTCTTCACACCCTCTTTTCAAGAGTTGTCAAGCTGTTCCAACTCGGATAAAGTTCTTGAGAGGATTACTCCGTAGGTGCTGGTAGATGCAAATATATTTAATAAATACGGCACCCACTCGCCACTGTATTTGCACTCACTAAATTATTGGATACTCTGTCTGCTAAGATCTGCCTATCCGCCTACACTACTGCAGTATCCGCAAAGTAGCAGGGAAAAGAGCGGCAGAGCGGGCACAGAGTAGGCAGAGAGCGGGAAACAGCAGGGATGAGTTGGACACTCTTGGATAGAGTGGGAAGCATGGAGTGATCGAGATGTCGAAAGTGAGACATGTGAATCGTTTGAGAGAGGCAGAAACAAAAGACAGTCTGAAGACAAAAGATCTAAAGGCAAGGAAGAGAAGAAAGAAAAGATAAGAAATGCGATACGACACGTGATACAGGTAATGGCAAGTGTTACCATCATGCTCTATTCTGTGCTCTATTCTGTATCTTACACTGCAACACTCAGGCCGGGCTGCATGCATACTATAGTCACCCACTCCGAAACCCCGGCGTCATCAAGCATCAGATTGATTGAGGGATAGAATGACTGCAGAACTGCATGACTGAAAATCGATTGCCCGAATGAGAATATGCTTACTGTCAGCCAACTACCTCATTCCGCATGTCCAGACCCGATGCAGATTGGCTGTGTCCGAATGAGTGTATCCTGCCGACAGCCGGCCGGTCTCTTGTAGCTTGTATGATAGCCATTGATAGTCATGCAAAGGAGAGTAGAGTCTAGAGTACATAGTATGACTTGGGCTTAGGTCGCCTCGCAGGAAATGGAAATGCAGAGCGGTGCACTTCGGCCCAATGCCCCATGCAGACGTGCAATCACAATGATGGAGGGATTAATAAAGACGATAAAAAATTGGAGTATTCACAAATACCAATAAATACATGTTATTAAATACATATGGTCGGGCATGAGTGCTTGTTGACCGCAACTGTGGCCGCCCTGGAGACGAAGTGCGTTGGCAGACCCGCTGGAGTGGCATCAGACGTGGTGGCAGAGGGAACAGAGAGAGAGTAGTAGAGAGAAAAGAGATGTTGAATGGGTAGAGAAAGGCATAGATATAAGGGGATGCCCATAGAAAGGCCCATACGATGTGGAAAAGGTCGAGCAAAACGAGCAAAACGAGCATTTTGAGAAGCAAAAGTGACGATTGAGATCAGACAACGAGACGACGACAACACTACAGAGTCAATAATCAAGTCAAGAGATCAACAGAGCCCAGAGCCCAAGCACCACCACAAAGATACAATATACAATATACGACAATACAATCAGTACAAGATACACGGCATCACCAACCCTGAACCACCATACAGCATCCTCCAACGCACAACGACATCATCGCGGCCTCATCCCCTTGCATGCACAACACCGTCACCTGATTTAGAGGAGACAACAAACGAAAAATAAAAAAAAGACGCAGAGAATCGATAGATAAACCCCCGCGATAGACATACCCAAGACTTATGAACATCGTCATCGACCCTTTGTCTCAGGATCAGGCACGGCCCCAGACATCTGTCTTTCTCTCCCTCTTCATTCTAGCTCGACATCTGCAAATTTCCACACACTCCAAAAACACACAAGACCAGTGCATTCCAATCACCCCAGCAGCCTCAGAGACAGCTCACTCGGTCCCTCTCCCAAGTGCACAGCCTCTCATCTCAGCTCGCCCCAGTCCGCCCTCTTCCGCTGGATTCTTTGGATTTTCTGGACTCTTTGGATACTATTCATTCAAACTATCGAGATACTCCTCATCTGATTCTATTCCGCTTGCAAAGCATTTTGGCCTCAACTGATTGCCTCCTGTTCCGCTGCATAACTTTGCTCGTTTGCGTTTGGCTTCAACCCCTACGCAAACCCCATACAGCCCGCCCTAAGCCGTCTTCTACACACCACTTCGCGTGGCCCCATCCACTCTTTCTCCCCCTAGTCCTGCCTCCCCCAGTGGTCATCCGACGCCGCGTTACCAGGAACATCCTCTATATTCACAGCTCGTATCGGTACCTCCTTACCCTATCTTTTAGAGTGCCGACACTCCCTGTTCACAAGTACAGTTTCTTACTTGTGAATTCAGACACTTGCTGCCGCTCGGTCTTTCCTTTTCTTATTGTTCTTATATCGCTCCTTCCTTTTTTCTGCTTCTACCTTTTTCCCTCTTCCCTCTTCTTCTTCTTTTCTTCCTCCCCTCTTCCCCCCTCCTCTATATATCCATGCTCCCCGTCCTCGAAGTCAGCCGTCTCTCTTCGGCCTCATCCTTTTACTCGGCCGTCACCCAGTCTCTCGGTCTCAGCTACCTCCCAAACCACACCCACCCCAATGACACCTCCAGCTCATCCACCCCCAACAGTACCGCCCTTGTAAAACACAACTCTGTCGTTGTCTTTGGCGACGAATACACCGACTCCCCCGTCTTCCAGCTTTGTCTTGTCGACAACCGCCCTCTCAAGCTCGCCAATATTGTTCTCTCTGCCAACTCGCTCGACGCCGTCAACGAGTTCCATGCTGCCGCCCTGAAAGCCTTTCCCCGGTCTGCCGCCGTGATTGGAACCAAGGAGTCTCTCAATCACGCCCCTGAGAAGCACAAGCATATCATCCCTTCTATTGAAGACTACTTTTCGTCTTCCCACTCTACTGCATCCCAAGGCAACTCGTCCACCATTGTCGCTCGCATCTCCGACTTTGACGGCAATACCATGGCGGTCGAGTACTACCCTTACCAGCAGTCGTCGTCTTCACACTACGGCGGAGGCCGCTCATCGCGCCACTACGACTCTAGTCGCGTCCTCGATTATTCCACCTCTGCTTCCGCCACTGCGCCCTCCATGTTTAGCCCACGCTACGGCTCCAGCGGCGCCACCGCACTAACAACGGGCTCGTCCCGCCAACGCGGCACGGTTGCCGCCACAGAAATGGCCCCTGCCTACTATGACCATTATTCGTCGTCGAGGAACGACCGTATGGGCACACTGCGCCACAGTGCCACGTCAGCGTCGGCTGCCTCATATGAGTCGGATCCGTCCACGTCGTCGTCCAACAAGGGCGGCATGGGCGCCTTTGGTCTCGCTGCTGCCGGTGCCGTGGGCGCCATGGCCGGTGCCGCCATCACCTACACTGTGATGCGCAGCCGCTCGCAGTCGCGTGGCGAATTGACTCGTGAACTGCCCTACGAGTACGACTGCAATTACAAAGACCGAAGCTACGGCGACGATGTCCCATCGTTCCAGCGCCGCGAGACGGCACCAGCGGCTATTGCCTATGAGCCCGACTACGCCGCCAGCCACTACTCTGCGCGCGACAATGGTGGTATGCGCACTTCGCGCACACGCTCCATTGCGTCGCAAAAGGACGTGCACCCGGTTGAGGACGTCTACGACTACAAGGACGCCGCCTCCGTCGCACCTCCGCCAAGCTACCACACATATGTGCGGTCTACCAAGGCCCCCTCTACCTATGCCCGCAGCAGCCGCAGTCGCAGTGAAGCCCCGCTTGACCGCGCGCCTCTCATGCTGACCAGCGGCAGCGAAAAGGCTCCTTTTGATGGCTACGACTATGGCAATGGCTACGATGGCTATGAGAAGGGTGGCTACGACAAGTACGAAAAGGCCGATCGCTATGAGAAGGCCGATCGCTACGAGAAGAGCGACAAGTATGACAGATACGACAAGCGCAGCTACGTGTCCGAACGTACTGAGCGCAGCAGAGTGCCGCCCAACTCGAGCCGCAGTGCCCCACTGCGCGCATCGACGTATGCCCCGTCGCAGGGCTATTCGCAGCATTCGCAGCAGCCATCGCAGGCGCCCAGCCGTCACAGCCGGTCTGGTAGCCGCAGCCGCAGCCACTCGTACCGCGAGTACGAGCCCACAAACGACAGCCAAGCCACCCTCGTGCGCTCCAGCAGCAGCCGCGCGCCACCCTCGGAGCGTGCTGAAAGCCATGCCACTCTGCGCAACGGCAGCCGTGGCTACTCTTCGCAGTCTCACCACCGGCCAGACCGCGGCCGTACCAGCAGCCACAGCCATGCTCCTCGCTACGAGGAAGACGACCGCTACGGCGGCGGTTACGATGACGACGATGCCGATGGCGACAGTGTTACGCCCGACGACAGTATTAGCTGCGTCGGCAGCCGCGGCCGGTACCGCTAAGCACGACTTTCACGAATACAGGGATTGGTTTTGTCTGATTTACTTTCTATCTTTTATCTCTTTACTGTTTTGGACTATGCACTTATGACATTGCTACACTCTCGTTTATTTATGACTCTTGCGAGAGGCCTGGGCTAGGATTCTTGGTTTTAGTTATGTTTCTTTCATTTTTTGCTTATATATCGTTGTCCATCTCTGGATATTTGGTTACTATTACTATCTTCAGCATTACATTCTTCTGTTTATTTGTCAAAGGGTTTATCTTATTTATCTCTTGCTCGCTCTGTCTGTTTGCCTTGGCTTTCATGTTTACATCTTGACTTTTCTAAACCAACCAACAGAGCAATCTGACATTGGCATCATCAGCAACTACTCAACTTGTAACTAATTTGGACGTTAATTTACTCACTTATGTATTCGTTCAGCTAGGTTTTAAAACGCATGTCTGCCTATCTGTCTGTGCCTGCCTACTACGACTAGTATTGTGTTGATATCTATGAATCACCGGCATCAACATCAAGTCTGACAGGCAGTACTTTGGGCTGTGATAGCTTGGTGGGCATAATGTGATATTGTTGGTTCACACCATTTTGTGTATTTATTGTGATATAATCAGTAATAAATATTGTCATTGTTGTCATTATTTTCGGGTTTTTATGTTGCGTTAGTTTGGTCAGACTTGCATGCTTATTTTTTGAGTAGAGGAACAGCTATCTTTTACCAAGGATCTCTTTCATGATTCTCATTGACAGCTGTTTCCAAAAACAATAGACGAGCAAATTAGTACTGTCACGACTATACTTTGTCATCATTGAATTGACTGACAATTATTTCATACTGAATAAGAAAGGAGCTGACCGTAACAATATCACGTGACCTCAGTTCTCGAAATATGGAAAGCAGCTTTTTACACACCCACAGCTAACCTCATCTTAGTTTTGACTTCACTCATCGCGTTCACATATGTTCAGCAATTTCATCCTAATCTCATTGTTTTCTACACAATCTCATTCAAACGATTGAGTGTTTTGCATGCTCAGCTTTATCAATCTAGGCGGCTACTGGGGCCACTCTCAAAATCCCAAACAAACGAAGGTAGTGCTTCCACTACACCCAGCAACATAATGGCGGATAAAAGAAAGGGTGCTCCCGACGGCGCCGGCCCGAGCGCTAAGAGAAAGAAGGCCGGTAACAAGGGCAAATGGACCACGACTCATCAGAACGAACGGCTCGCAAATATGGCTGAAGTCTGGGGGTCGACGAAGCCAGTGGGCATGGCCGGAGTCTGGCTGACGTGTGCGCGCGGCATGGAGCGCAAAGCCGGCAAAGAAGTCAACAATCTCTACCAGCGGTATGCAAAGAAGCTGTACGGCATTGATCCCCAAGGCGAGGCCGACGCCAAGGCTACCGCGGACGCCGGAGCTGGTGCTGATGACAACAACAAGGAGAGCGAGGCTGCCGATGCCGACGAAGGTGATATTACCGCCATGATCGAGAGGGAGCTTGCGGAGATGAAAAAGGACGCAAAGCAGACACACAAGCACATTGTTCGCTACGAAATGAGCCTCACCTGTGTGGGCTTCTCATGCCTCAAACCGCCCCTGGACCCGGTTACTATTGTCGAGCAAATCTGCATCGACACCAAGAAGGAGGCCGACGAGGCTGCAGCGATTGAGGAAGAGGCCATCCGCGCGGGAAAGCCTGCCACTCCAACGGTGCGGTCGTGCAAGTACGTTAACCGCCTCACACCCGTTACGACTATCGGCAAAGCCACCCCGCTGGGGATCAAGAGTGTCTGCCGCGAGGTCATGTCAAAGTACTTTAAACTCATCCCCAAGGGCGAGGACGAGATTGCAGCTGAAGAAGCCGACAAAGCTGAGGCTGAAGCTGAGGCGGGTGAGGAAGATGACGGGGCTGCTCCGAGCCCGACAGAGGACCTGGACGAAGAGAAGCCACCATACTCGGTGAGATATTTATGTTTTTTTCTTCTTCTTGTTTTGCACTGTTTGCACAATGCTAATCCGACAGTTTTCTATCCGTGCGAGTATCCGGCGTCACGACGGCCTTGAGACTCGGCCGCTCATCGATCAAGTGGCTCAGCTTATTGACCAGAGCCACCACAAGGTGAACCTGACAAACCCAGACAAAGTCATTCTGGTCGAGGTCTTCAAGAACACCATTGGCATGAGCGTCGTCTCCGGAGCATGGGAGGCGGAGTTGCGCAAGTTCAACATTACGGCCATCTACAACCAGGCGCGCAAGGACGCGGCCGACGCATATGACGCCAAGCTTGAAGCCGAGAAGGTAGCTGAGGGCGGTGAAGGTCCCACCAGTGCAGGCAACGTTGACTTGATCGAGGCCGCAAGCAAGGCCGACACAGTGACCTAGACAGTGACAGAGACCATTGGCGAGTAAGACGCGTACGCAATCGTAGCTCCTAGTGACTCAGAGGTCCGATAGCACAGCGACCAAGCCTCAATGCCTAAATTGCATCTCACAGACTGTCGAAGCGAGATATGAACGAGATGACGGCGAAAAGAAAAGACAAAATGCAAGGCAACGGCGGAAACAAAAAATAGAACAGCATCAGCACTGAGAATATTATATCATGTTTTTCGTCTCGTTACTCAGTTGCCCATGTTCTGGTTTACTCGACTACTTAATTACTCATTTTTCCAAGCCAGACGCCCCTGGCTGTCTTGTACCTGGTTGCTACAAGACATGATCTAGGCAAGATTGCCGATGCAACAGGGCGGCAGGACATCAGGAGGGCATCTCATCCAAGACCCAAATGTTTTTATTTGTTCGATTGTTATATAAAAAAAATTTCATTGCATTCTTTATATATTATCCTCACGGAGCAATAGGTACCAAAAGTATGGTTGCCACATATGGGCACGGCAGAAACAGAATCGAAATCAGAAACAAAAATAAAAACAGAAACAGGATGAGAAACCAAGAAACCTTACAATCATTGTCATTCCAGTGTCTTGTCTACACCTGCAATGCTACACACATAATGCACACTACACACACCATCATGGCACCAGCGGTGAGGTCAAACAACAACGACAAGACATCTCTTCTTGCATTGACAAGTGACAGCTGGCCTGAGGACAGCCGGCCATGACAGCTGCAGTGCAAGTGTACGATGCGGTGAGGGGGAGAATGAGCGTGATTCGACAGAACCCGAAGACGGATGATAAATCTGACAAGACATGGCCGTTTAGAGGCCAACGTGACAGAGCTGCATGAGCTGGGCTTGCGTTGTCATGCAGTCGCGCTGTCGTACTGTCGTGTGCTATGGCATGTCTTGTGCTTATTTGTCAAAAGTGGACTACACGTAGTCTACTTCTGGGTCAGAGTGCAAGTGTGCAGGGAGTCAAAGTGTCGGAGTACGAATCACAGCCAACGTCTCTAGTCTGATATTCACATGCTTCTGATACTTGCGAGCACTATTTGCAAGGAGTCGTAGGAGTGGAGGAGTCAGAGAGCCGGAATTGTATCTCGCCTAATTTCCTGACCAGGGCGCAGACAGCAGCTGGCTCGTCTATTTATCCCATACACAGCTGTGATTAGGATTGTCAGATCCATCCAGGATATTTTGCACGAACTATGCATGTCGTTGGAGCTTGATATGAGTGACGATCTTTTCCGACTACGGCACACATGAAACCAGCAACAGGCTTCGAGGCGAGAGAAGGCAGTGGGCGAACAAGAAAAGAAGAAACCAGAAGAAATAGCACATCAGCAAAAGCTTCGCCGAGGCTTGGCTCGTCTATACTGTACGTATCCAACAACAGTAGCCGGCTGCTTACCAGATTCGTGGGTCTCCTTTCTGTATTAGATTTAAATATACAAGCAGCATGTGGACGATATACGGAGTATGCTGCACTCTACGTGTACAAGTGGGCATTTCGCGGAAGAATGCAGAAAACCGGCTCACAGAGGACCTACTAGACATGGCAATAAGGATATAAAGCTGGCCATGGCTTTGACGGGCGAGGCCCGTGAGGAGGATGAAAATAGAACGGGACCTGGCAGTACGGCACCAGACAACCAGCGTATCACAGACGGCGGAGTGTTCTCCGGATGATTGTCTCCTCCCAGTAAGCGCAATCCATGTCTAAGCAACCAGTACGGCTAAACTAGAAAGGAGCTGAAACTGAAGGATCGACAGGGTGGGTAGAGTGGTAGCCGACGAGCTGAGAACTACTAACGGCGAGGTCGACGAAGTAGAAATAGACGAGTAGAAATACGGAGACATGAGTGTAGTGGTCAGCAGTAGATCAAGCAGACGCTGTGCATGTCCTGTTTTGAGAGGATGATCAGTCCAAGAATCCAATTGAAATGAGGGAGCAATGAATACCTGCTTATTCGATGCTACTGTCGTGGAGAGTAATATGGGAGAGATACACTAGTTACTCGATGCTATGTTCCTTGGTGAGGTCCGAAAGGTGGAGAATATACCACGCTAGGCCTTATTTTGATAAATTTGACGAACTCGACTACTCAGTAACGTTTCCGTGGGGCGGCTGCAACGAAGCTATCTCCCAGACTCCAGATGTCAGAGAAGACGGCCCAGACGGATTCCTACGTTGATCCATGGTCTGCTTACGATTGCAACAGGCTTGTAATTTTTCGAACGGAGGTATTTCTGTTGGAGCATCAGGGTCTGTTTGCGGAGTAGGTCGTAAGTGGAGGAAGATCCGAGAAGGAAAGAGGGCGGCATATATGCTTCGGGCTATTTACGATGTATGTTATCGGTTGAAACATTTACCAAATTCACCGGCGGTATATGGCTTAGCAGAAGCAATAGAAAGCAAAGCCCGAACAATAACGGGATATGCATCAGTCAGGCTTGGTAAGAGAGAGCCTCCATCAGGCTCGCTTGTAAGACTGCCAGTGTCGTGTAGACGGCACTGGCACCTGCCCGTTTGGTTGTCATCGTGTCTTGGTTTGTTGGGTTATTGGTGCTGACGTTGCTTGTATTTTCGTGTATTTTAATTGGATTGTCCATTGCCTTATAAAATTCTATTAATATTCACATGATTTTACTCGAGTTATCTAGTCTTTAATTTGGTGCTCGACTTCTGAGTGCTCTGCCTACCAGTCCATCTTTTATAGTTAGTCGCATCTCGAATCGTATTATTATATTAACATATAGGCACGATCTCGCCAGTTTCATGCGCGTGTTTCATTTTCATCCAAAAGTCTAGAAGATCTCAAGACCAGACCAGAAGCTACCTGCACAAACGCAGCCCCACCTGCGACTCACTAATACTCCATTCGTCAAAGCCTGATCCGTCCCGCATGATGTCACTGGTCTGGACCCGTCCCCGGGCCTGTGGTCTCGCTTAAGGCTGGCCAATCACAGCTAGCCTGTCTCGCTTGCCCCTGTCCTACAACCAGGCTACGGAACATTAAGGTCGAGCCATAATCCCCTTTAAACTCGTAAGATATTCAGCAACCACTTCAGTACTTGTAATCAAAATACCATATAAATATTATCATGCATAGCCAAATACCGCCGAGCGAAACAGTGTCATTTCTAGCTAATATTGCATTTGCACCATCTATCTGATTTGCTCTTATCTCTTACTGTCGTTGCGTTGCGGGAACTGTCCGACATAGGCTGTTGGAATTTCCTGTTGCGGATTTTTTTTCTTTTTCTTTTTCTTTTCCTTGTCTTCCCTTTTCTTCTTTCGTCTATATTGTTCTTTTGATATATGTTCCATCTCACACGCTCGCTTCTTGTCGTAATAAGACGGACTCCGTTTGGTGGACCACCAAGCTGTAGCTTCTTCATCGTGACTGCCGCTTGGGGTAATTTGCCCTTTCCCTGTCTTGTCTACAGTCCCTCTGTTCTTTCCCCTTCTGTCATCAGGTTCCTTCCTCGTTTGCTGAGTCCTCCCTGGCTCTTTTCTCTCTTCGTCGCTCTTTCCTTACTTTCCTCTGCTCCTTCTTTTTTCCTCGTCCTTTTGTCTTTGCTCTTTCCCCCCACCTGCTCGCTATTCTATCCCTTTACATCCTTCCCTCCACATAGTTCGGTTCCGTCCCGCCACTAACAAGATTTCTCGCTTGTCTGAGTCCAATAAACGCGCCAGCTGTCTTATTGCCCTTTAGGTTGTCTTTCCAATTGCGACTTTTGCACCTTCACCCACTTTCTCTTATTTGTTTTACCTGGAAGAGGCTCGTATTGAGAGTCGTATCGCGAATCTTTTGAAGAATTTTGTTCTCGTTTTCTCTTGTGCATACTTCTCTCCTATTCTTTTATCCGTGATGTATCCAAGCTCCTTCTTGATATGCTCTGTTTCCATGCGGCCACATCCATCGTTCCTTCCATCGGAGTTTTGGCATGTGGGGACTCGTCATCGGAGATTATGTGCAATATGCGCATTTGCGAGTAGTCCGTATTAATATAGTCAAGTCCAGCGCATAAATACATGCATATATAGATACGCATAAACATTGGCAATTATAAAGCCACAAGCCGCTCTGGTCATAGCTCCTGCATCTCTACAGAATCGGACTACGACGAACATGCTCTGTCCAGTGTCTGGTGTGTGTAGTGTGTATTGTGTTGTCTGTCTGGGTTTGGCCAGAACGGCCGAACGCGTGCTACTTTTGGCTTGGTCTGGCTTGTGCCAATATTGTGGTTATTGTGGTTATTGTATGCGTGTGTATAATACTCAGACAATTGTATGCTTATGTACTATGAGTGGTGAGTACGATACTAGGATACTTGAACATTATATCCTTCCATTTTAGAACCATCGCAGTGCATCAGCAGACGTTGCATTCTTGCCCATCGTTCTTTCCTTGTTTCTTGTTTCTTCTTTCTCCCTTTTTCTTTCCCTCTTCTTCCTAGCCGTATTTGTATGCGCAACACCACTTGTTCCTTCCTCCAAGACAATTCTCACTACTCCCCGGTAGTTCCTGCCGTTTTATCATACTTCCTTCTCGCATTCTTACTCCCATAAAAACTAAAACACGTCGGGCTTGCTACTCTAAACGGACGACTAGCCCGTCCTGGACCGCGCCCTCTCTCCGTCTCTCGCTACCTGTAACACCCCATTCGCCAGGCCCAGTCTTGCCCTCCGAGCCGCGTGTCTCTCTGCTTACTCAGTTACTTCCTCGACTGTCACTGTCTGTCACTCCCATCTCACCGTACCTCATCCGCCCATCCACCACCACTACTACCACCCACTCGCTTGCATTGACTGACTCTGCCTCTGCTCGCTTCCAAGTCACTTGTTCTGCATCACACTGGTAGACAGCAAACGAACCCCTTGTCTCGACGTCGTCATTCGTCCCCCTTTGTCTCCTTTGCCTTCTGTTGTCTCCTATTGTCTCCTGTCATCTCCTCTCCTGTCTTCAGTCTGTTTCTGTCTCCTGTTTCTTACTTGGCTTTTGTCTCTAATTATCGTCTACCTCCTTGCCTCCTAGCTGTCCGCCGCATACCGCCATTCAGTTCGTCGGCATCGCCATCCATATAAACACAAAATGGCCAGACTAGCCGGCACGATATTGGGATCCTAACCACCAGTACCAGCTTGCCGGTTCTTGGCCTTGACTTTTGAATTCATTTGATATTTATGGGTTCAATGCAAATTCTATTTCAGTTCTATCGAACTTCTATGACACGGCTTGCGTATCAAGCTTAACCGCGGCACGGGATTTGTATTCTGTTCGCACGGCCTACTGCTACCACCTGACCACCCGACGGACTTTTTCACTGCATATTCAGTACCAGTGCCAGTATCTGGAATGTCCACAACTGTTTTGATTATTATTGCCCGGGCCTTCTATTCAAACTTGCTCTGTCACGGTTTCTTGTTGCTGCTGCCTCTGTTCTACCTCTGTTCAAGCTTGGATACCAACTTCGTATTTAACCCTTTCCCATTCACGCTTGCGTTGCCACTTGCAAAATAACAAAGTACAGTCACCAGAGTACACGACTACACAACTACTCAAGAACAAGGAACGTCTCATCGCAAACTTGAACACTTTAGCGGCTCTCGTCTTCACCGTCCTTTTCCTGTCGTTCCATTCCCTTGCTCCTGGCTCGCCCAAGCTCCATCAACTCGACAACTACCTAAACTGGCCCCGGTATCAAGCCCTTCCAGTCCGGGTATACTTCTCTTTTTTGGCTTCTATTCTCCATTATCGTCTTCGCACTTCTCCTTCTTCTCTCTTCTCTGCCCTCTTACCCCCACACCTCCGTCTTTACCCCGACGTCTGCATCATCCTACTCGGGCCCCGGTTTTCTGCCCTTTCTCGCTTCTCTCTACCCTTTCGAGCCACATCTCATGGCTTATGGGATATGCTGGACCTCTACTATCCACATATTGGCAGTGATAACAGGCCCAGGCTCGGCTGGAATAGCACATCTTTCCCCATCTCATGTGAAGCTGCCCAATCCGAAATTTTGTTATTATTATTTTGTCGTCTGCTGGTTTCTGTTTGGTCTTGGTCTCGCTTTGACATCCTTTCCATCGTTTTTTGAGATTCCCATTCGTCACTTTCCCATCCTCGCTTCAACCTAGCACGGTCCTCCCTTTCCAAGAGTCGCCAAAATTGCCAAATAACTGCGTCTGCGGCGTCCATCGCCACCCCGGGCCTCGCCTATACCCACACCATTCTCAACAGTCTCCCATCTGATACGTGGCTAGGACGCTTCAAGTATTTCAATACGCTGCACCTTCTTGACCTTTATTATCAATTTTCTTGCGCGTGCCCAGTCTTACACCCAATCAACATCTCAGCCTCAAGGCCTTTGAGATACATCCATATGACCAGGGCCGGAATCAAGAAGGCGGTCGGTCCTTAAGAGTGTCCAGGGCCACATTCAGTGAATCAGATTTGATAACGACATATCAACCACGACCAAAAAAAAAAGCCACCATCTCCTGCAACCTCACCACCGTCTCTCGATATCTTCGGCCCTATTCATGCATTGTATTGGAGCCCCTCTGGAAGGGTCATACTAGACACCGCTTGACGCCGTTGTTTTATATCATCCTCCAGCTTTAGCCTACATATCCCCCATATATGGAGTCTTTGGAAAGAGGTATAGATAGCCTCTACTTTCCGCCTCCATCTCTCCTCTTTACGTTTTTATCTCGCACACCTGCCAGCAAGTAGACAATGCAACAGACAGAGACTACACTCGACTGGAGGTTTCCGGATGACCTGGCCCTTGCACATCGACACTATCACGTTCGCTACGCAAACCCTGAATCAGATTATCATAACCAACTGCATCACGGGCACCAGTCTACATCACCACAAAACACCAGCAGCCTCTACGCTATCCACTACTCTCAAATTCACAACCACTACCGCCTCCAGGCTGCATACTGTTCCTTTCTCCTCTCACATATAAATTGGACTCCTAGAACCTTTATAAATTCCACGACACCTCAGAGACAGCATACGTCGTGCACGTCTCGCTCATCTCGCTCATCTAACACCTCTCGCACCTCTCGCAACACGGTCATACCCAACCTCTTGACCCTGCAACGTCCCACAAAGCAGCAGCGGAGTCAGTCTCAGTATCAGCACTACCATCAGCAGCACCTGAGAACCCGTAACGACGATTGCAAGGCAATCTCTGTCAGACCCAAATCTGCCTCCTATTTACCGAGATCACAGTTGCCTTCCATGCAGAGAATCTCTCCACCCTTTGATCGGTCCGCCCAGGACATACGGGCCATCGTCTCAAACATTGTCCCACCACACGCTTCTATCTGTTCTGTGCAGCTTTTGCCTCACCACAGCTCACAGCAAGTATATGAGGTCAAGATGTCCGACACCTCCACGATGCTTGTGGCTCTCCCACCACAATCTCTCAGAAGGCTTATGCGTGTTGAGCAGAATAGGCCTAGATCTGAAGCTGTTGTCATCCGCTGGATCAGAGAAGAACTTCTGCAACCTGCCTCACCTCCACGAGAGCGCCAGACTCCTCCTCCATCTGTTATGCGTACCCCTATTTCACCAACTAACCTGCCATCTATCTCTTCTGTGACTTCGATTTCATCCGCCTCTTCTCTTCCCACTTCTCCATCCTCCACGACTACAAAATCAACTACAACGTCTCCCAGCGTACGAGTCCCAAAAAAGCTCTCACCGAGACCCCCTACTACACCAATGAATCTTGGTCTCTCCAGTTACAAAAGTAGCGTCGATGCTGCTTCGATTGCGACGTCTGCCACGATCCGGGCCGATCTATTAAAGTACATACCTATTCCAGTATCACTGAAGTCAATACCAGAACCTGGCATCGAGGATACGAGCAATGTCCCTCCTCCTCCTCCCTCATCTCATCCCCTGACATTTAATGTCTTTCGGCCCACCTCCGGCACCCCCGTCACTTCTCTCTCGGCGCCACTAACACACGCTGAAAGAATGGCAGTCGACTTCCAGGCCGGCAAGCTCATCCGCCAATTATCTGAACTGGCTCCTCAGTCCGGCAACTTTGGCCCGGCTTTAGTTGTACTTTCGCCTGAGTCTCAGATCAGCCCGGCAAACAGTCCCAACAGTGCAAATGACATTATGCTTGGCATGGGATGCTGGTCTCTAGCCTTCCACACCATCTTGGAAGCCATCCTGAGGGACGGAGAAGATGTGGCCGTTCAGCTGCCATATCCCACAGTTCGAAAGCACTTTCGGCGTTTAGGGCATCTTCTTGACACCGTCACAACACCGTCTCTTGTGGTGGTAGATGCTATGGACGACACCAACTTGCTAGTCGAGAGGCTATCAACACAGTCACCATCAGGCAGTGATGAAACTCCTGCAAAGCCTACAAAAAATAGAAGTGCGTCGCCAACCTCGCCAGCAGCAGAGACGGCAAAGACAGTTGATGCAGAATACAAAGCAGAAGACGCAAGAGAAGCATCTCCAGAGGAGATCAAGAAGGAGGAGTACAGCAATACCAGCACACCCCTCCCTCCTAGCCCGAGCCCGTCATTGAGGGAGTTCCGGGCATCGTCATCACCACCATTCTCCGACTCTTCATCCGAAATTGTGGTGACAGGCTTCCGCGACTGGAGCCACTGCATCTTTGGCGATCCGCTATTTGCTTCCGTCTTCTGCAACCAACCGAGCGTACCTTTTTTGAGTGGATTTAACGGCATGGACAACAACAATGAGGTCACCTTCAACCCACTTGAGCCACATGTAGCCCACGAGGAAACGGAGTACAGGCCGGCTCGGCTCCTGCTGTACCAGTGCTACCATGCGATAGTGCAGATTGTACGAGGCTTCTATCACCCGGGCCGCGATCGGACGACACAGGAGCTTGCCGCCAGAAAACGACTCAACGAAATCTTGATGAAGCTGGAGGCTATTGACGAAGACCCCAAAAAGCTATTCCGGCATCGCAGACCAAGCGGAGAGATGTCGCCAGCCAAGAAGCCACGCTCAGATAGCGGTGACGAGACACCAAGGCGATGATGCCTCAACAATACTTGATGGAGATGAGACATGTGCTACACTGCGCATTGAAATCTACAGTACACCAACATATTTTTAGCGATTTCTTTTCCATCTTGTTTCGGTTATCATGCAACACATACTGACAGACGAGAGACATTCACTTTTGTTTTTATTTTCCCTTGCAATTTATCATTATTCTTTATTACTATAGTTTCTTGGCATGGATTCCTGTAACATCATGTACGGTTATTAATATTGTGTTTGTTTAGACTTTGGCTTTGATTTTCACTTGTACACTCATGCTTAGGCGCTACTTTAGAATATAGAAGCGCTTGGAGTATGATATTCATCGTATTCATTCTATTACAATAAGAAGAAATGAGTGACACCTACAAGCTTTAGTCTTCATCGTCATCGTCATCGTCCTTGTCTCGGGGCAGTGTCATTCCGAGCATGCTCAATATGTTTCCTGCCGGTCCGGCCATGCCCTCTTGACCCTTGAAACTCTCTAGCAAGTTCTTCGCCAAGTTGAAGTCGACGTCCACCTCGTCATCATCTTCGTCGCTTTCGAGGTCTTCGTCTTGAGACTGGGATACGGCAGCTGAGCTACTTCTCTTCCCGTCAGTAATCTCCTTTGCCGAGGAGCCCTTCGGCTTGGACGGGTTGAGCTTCAGCGCGCCATGGCCCTTGAGCTCTGCTTCGAATTGGGCTGCCAGCTTGAGGATACTTTCCATGTCGTCTTCCTCTGGAATAGCCGCTGATTTTGTAGCATCTCTCGTGAGTGTGGCCTTGGCTGCTGCCTTTGGTGCTGCCTTTGATTCTGCCTCGGGCGTTGCACCTTCGGTCGGTGGCAAGCCCATCATCTCCCTCATAAGCCGATTAAACTCGTCCTCATCAAAATCCACACCCTCTTCATCCTCGTCGCTGTCGTCTTCGTCGTCCTCATAATCCTCATCGTCTTCGTCATTATCCTCATCCATTTCATCAAACTCGGCACCCTCAATGCCGGCATTGTTGTCGTTTAAGAATGCCTGAAACTGTGAGACAATTCGCCGCAGGTCTGTCTGCACACCAGCATCGCCGAAACCAGTACCGGTATTCTTTGAAGTGGGCTGCTTCGAGGTTGAAGTACTGTTATCTAGTTGTGTAGTCTCCTTCCCCTCCTCTTTCCGCCCGCTGTCCAGCTCCCGCTCAAAATCATCACAGTCAATATTGAGCCAAGAATCATCATCTTCACGATCAAAGTCTTTCCACTTCTGGATCTCCTTGTCCGTAGGGAGCTCGGTATCATCTTCTGCAAGGTCTTCTAGTACAAGCCCGACCTCGCGCACTATGCGGTTGTTGCTCATATCGGCCGTCGAAGCCATGAGCTCAAAGCCGCACGCCAGTTTCATGCTCACTTCCAGCATGGCCTGGAGTCTTTCGAGATCGGGCTTTTCATCACCAGCTTCTGCTGCCTTTGTCTTGCCTTTTCCTTTTGAGTTTTGCGGATCTTGTAATTTGAATCTCTCTTCGCAGAAAGCACCAAAAGCATCCGGCCATCCAGTAGGCGGCGTGAATCGCTGGCCTCGGAGTTGTGCGTACAAGACTCGTGTGAACTTGACGCTTATGGCAACAAAGTCTGTCGGTGGAAATTGCAGTTGGTGTGAAGTTGGTGCTGATAACTTGTCTGAGTCTGTCTTTGTGTTTGTTGATGCCGTCGTGGTTCCAAAAACCTTCTTTGTCGAAATGGGGTCCCGTGCCACAAATGCTTCGACGGCGGGTGCTATCGCGCGTGGCCGATGGTGCAGCACATACGCGATCTTGAGCGGCAGAATGAGGCATGTGTGGTATATGGATGAAGTAACGTGACCAGGATATTTTCTCAAGCGGTGAAATGCCTCTTTCTCGAGGGCCGGGATGTGTACCAAACTGTTTGGCGCAGACCGAATTATCTGGACAGCATCCGCCAATTCGAGTAATGGCTTGCTGCCTGCTTCAAGCGGAAGGACCAAGAGCTTTCCGTTGCGAATCCATATCCGGTTGGCATCCATTTCTGGGTTCAGCCATTTGGGCACGGCCTTGGCTGCCTCTACAAGCAGAAACTCGCCGTCGCTGTCGCCGATGCGTACCCATACGTCGGGAAATTGCAGGCTGATTTCGCGCAAAATATACACAATCAACCACTCATCCTCAACGCAGTCGCCGTAGCTAGTTATACCGTGAAGATGTAAAAGACCTAATTATCAGTAAATAATCTTAGATATATCAAAGCTGTCAGACTCACTGTTGCGGCTGGCAATTTCGAGATTGAAATGGTCTCTTTGCCAAATATAATCCCTTGTGAGTTCTTCTGAGAGTTTCAGAGCAGCCTTGCGGACCTGGTCCAGCCTTGCCCTTGGCCTAGAAGCTGCAGCTCCTGATGGAGTCGTAGATGCCTTGGCCTGTGTGTCGTCCACCACGAAGAGCATGTACTCTGCCGCATCATCTGGCAGGCTTCGCTCGAGCGCCGGAGGCAAAAAGCCTTGATCGCCATCGCCTGTGTTTGATTCCATCCCCCCAGAAATTTTGAGATTTCCAGATAGTGTTTTCGTTGACTTATTTTGACATTTCCATCTCGGCCGCTGCCTTGTTGAAGAAGAGTTGACGTCAAAATTCATGAGCAGTCTGACTAATAACCAGCCTTGCCTGTTTGAGTACATAATAACTGCCGTTCAAAGATAGTGTGGGGAGGGTTACGAACGTCAATCACCTGATCCAGATAGCTATTCCCTGAATTTATGGGGCTCTGCGGCTCGTCAGTTAATTTGGCAAACGCGTAGTAGGCCAGGGTCGCGTGTTTGGGTCGCTTTCGTGTAATGCGCCAAACGCCCACTCTATCACTCTATCCCACGCCCGCCGAGACAGGATATGCGTTTGTTCGCACGAGCTGTTTGATCTCAACGCTTTTGACTTTGACGAATAGCACGGCAATAGGCAACCTTGAAGCAGCAGAAACTATTCTCTCTTTTTTTATTATTAGTTTTTTTCATTAAATTCCACACATTAGCACTGCGATGCCCAGCAGAACAGAGAGCTCAAGGCACACGGCCGCTCCGTCTCGGCGGAAGCGGTCGCGGCGTGTCTTGGAGGAGGGCGACGACGTAACGACAGTCGACGGCGATATGGAGGTTATCGACGTTGCAGAGGCGAGCTCTTCATTACAACATGCCATAGTAAGCCAACTGTTCAATTCCGCTTCACTTGAGACAGCAACTAACAACCACACAGAGATCAAAACGGGCGCGAGTCTCGGAAGCAAATAAGTCCTCTTCTCCTTCTCGACAAGATGACGGCGAAGGTACGGCCGCGAGCGACAATGATAACGACAATGCCTCGGCAGCCGGCGACGACGAGCACTATGGCCAGACAGAGTACGAGAGGATGCGTGACATGGACTTTAAGCATCTCAAGGACGAGGCTGGAGATGACCAGCAGGCCACAGCGCGACTTCAGGAGCGTGTTCAGCGGATTGCCAACCTTGCTGCCGACACAAGTGGCGAGAACCGGAAAGCTGCCAACGGCATCATCGAAAAGGTCACATGCGTCAACTTCATGTGCCACACCAGACTCGAGTGCGAACTGGGTCCGCTGCTCAACTTTATCGTCGGCGAGAACGGCAGTGGAAAGAGTGCTGTGTTGACTGCTATTACGTTATGTCTCGGTGCCAAGGCGAGCGCAACTAACCGCGGTGGCAGTCTGAAGAGCTTTGTCAAGCAGGGTGAGGAGCGCGGTTTTTTAGCCGTCAAGATCAAGAACGGCGGCGACGACGCCTACGAGCCTGATGTCTATGGCGAGTCTATCACTGTGGAACGTCACTTTTCCAAGACAGGCGCGGCTAGTTTCAAGGTCAAGTCTGCGACAGACCGCATCATCTCTACAAAGAAGTCTGTCGTGGACGATATTGTCGAGTACTACTACCTACACGTCGACAACCCTCTCAATGTGCTGTCCCAAGACAACGCGCGCCAGTTTCTCAACAGCTCGTCCAGTTCGCAAAAGTACAAATTCTTTATCCAGGGTGTTCAGTTGGAGCAGCTGGACAAAGACTACCAGCTGATTAAGCAGTATGTTGACAACCACAACGACAAGATCCCACTACTCGAGGAGCGCGTCGAACACGCAGAGAAGAAGCTTCAGAAGGCGAAGGAGATGGCAGATATCATCAGGGACAATCAGAACCTGCGTGTGAGAAAACGCCAGTACCTGAACCAACTCGCCTGGGCCCAGGTCACCGAACAGGAAGCATTGCTCGAGGCTCGCAGAAAGGCAGTGTCTGATATTACGAACAGCATTGCGGAGGCTGTGCACCAAAAGGAGGCATGTGGCCAGAAGCTCGACATTGAGAGCGACAAGGTGCGCCGAGCCGAAGAGGCTCTGGCTGAGCTAAGGACAGGCGAGGAGGATATAAAAAGGGACGTTGAAGCGGCCGAGGAAAAACACGACGCTGTAGCGTCTGATCTCCGGTCATTGCACTCTGACGAGCGAGATATTCGCAGTCGCCTAAAAGGCTTTTCTGATCGAGCAAAAGAATTGGAGGAAAAGATTGTCACAGAGCGCACGCGTCTTGAAGATGCAAGTGGTGACCAGCGGCGCGAAATTGAGAGCCGACTTGAAGCGGCCAAGGCCCGGCTTGCAGAAGTTACCGCGGACGTCGACCGCGAAGCTGCGCGATTTTCTGGCCTCGACGGTACTCGAATTAAGGCTGCAGACGCGGCGCGGTCAAAGGCACAGGAGGTTGAGCGGAAGCGTGAGGATGTCCGAGCCCGCGAAGCACGTGTTCGTAACCTAAAAGCAAATCGTGGATCGTCGTCAATATACGATGGATTTGACCAGCGCATGCCTGACCTGGTTCGCCTCATTGAGCGCGAGAACCGCTTTTCTCAAAAGCCCATCGGCCCCATCGGCTCCAAGATTCGCGTCTTGAAGCCCATTTGGTCGCCTATCCTAGAAAAGACGTTTGGTGGCTCGCTCAACGGATTTATTGTGACCAGCCACGGCGATCAGCAGATCCTCAGTGGCCTGGTGAGACGAGCAAACATGAACAACATCCCAATCCTGATTGCAAATCCGAGGCCCATCTCTACAGAGGGCAGAGAGCCCGATCCGCAGTTCGACACCATTCTTCGTGTTCTCGAGTTTGATGAGCCTCTTATCCGCGACCAGTTGATCATCAACAACTACATTGAGCAAGTCATTCTCGTCGAGGACCGAAAGCGCGCCGAGCAAATCATGTTTAACGGACCTGCGCCGCCAAATGTTGCTGCGTGTCTGTCGCTGCATGACCAAAAGCGCGGCGAAGGTCTCCGTCTCACCAGCCGTGTCGGTGGCAACGTCAGCACGACACCGGTCATTCCCAACTATGCCCAAAAGGCGCGGATGCGAACTGATATCGACAGCCAGATTTCTGTACAAGAGGACATTTTTGTGCAGGGCCAAGAAGAGCTAAATGCTCTGCGGACACAGCTAGATCAGCTACGCAATGAAGAGCGGCAACGGGCGGCAGATATCGAAAAGAACACACGCCGCATGGACGTGCTCCGGAAAGCGGCGCGTGCAGCAGCCGTTACCATCGGACAGGTGGAGTCGGAGCTGGATGTGTTTGATGGTGCCGACGGCCGCCTAGACGCCTACGAGCAGGAGCTCGTGACGGCCGTCGAGAGCAGAGAACAGTTTGGCGCTCAGTACGGCGAAGTCACTTTGAGAAAGGCTGAAAAGGCCAAAGAAGTGGAAGAGCTGAAGGCGCTGCTGGAGAACGAAAAGATGAAGCAGCGCGACTTGCGAGCCAGGATCAACAAGACAACGCGGTCACTGGAAAAGCACAATGACCTGCGGCGTGTGGCTCTGGTCGAGAAGAACGATGCGTCTGAAGCACTTGAAAGACTGGAGCACGAAAAGGAACAGGCCGAGCATAGAGTCGAGGACCAGGAGGCGGTGGTGCAGGAGTTTGTTCAGCAGGCGACCAATGTCAGCAGCGAGCGTGTGGAGATTCCCGAGGGCGAGACATACGCAACGATTGAGACGAAGATTGCCAAGCTGATGAAGCAGCTGGAGAAGCGCCGCGATCACATTGGCATGACGGACGAAGAGGCGCACAACCGCTTCGTCTCGGCCATGGAGGCGCACGAAAAGCTGAAGCAGATCCTCGAGTCCAGTAATAATCAAATCGAAGCTCTTACGTCTGCGCTCGTTCACCGTCTCATCAAGTGGCGCATGTTCCAGCGTTGGATCTCAGCCACAGCACGCACCAACTTTATCTACCTCTTGTCGGAGCGCAGCTACCGCGGCAAGCTGCTGCTGGACCACAAGGCGCGCAAGCTGCAGGTCCAGGTCGAGCCGGATGATACACGGACGACAGTCTCGGGCCGCGACACGCGCACGCTGTCTGGTGGTGAGAAGTCATTCTCGTCCATTTGTCTTTTGCTGTCGATCTGGGAAGCCATGGGCTCGCCGCTGCGGTGCCTTGACGAGTTTGACGTGTTCATGGACAATGTCAACCGCGCAGTGAGCACGACGATGTTGGTCGATGCAGCTCGTCGGCAGGTGGGACGGCAGTATATTTTTATCACGCCCAACGCGATCCAGGGTGAGGCACAGTACGCACCTGATGTCAAGATTATCCGGCTCACGGATCCCAGACAACGCACACTCGACCAGATGGTGTAGGCTAGTCTGTCTGCTTGTTTTGAATGTCTCTTTAATTCCCATTTTGCTTTCTAGCGCTCGGTGTTGTTTAGAGGTCATGATTTATTGATACCATTGTTATTCTGGCAACCAGTTTGCACACTTGTTGTCTTGTCCTGTATATACATTCTTATAGTCTACATATATGAGTCATGCGAATGGAAGCGTGTCACTATCACTTTCAAAGATGTATTGGGGTTAAGTCTATCCTATGCTAGTCGTACAAGTTGGCGTTCGCTTTTGATTATGAGATGAGGTGTGATATATATAGGTACAAATTACAGCCGGCTTAGATGTTAACACCCTTGCTCCGTAGCACATTGACACCGGCACTCGCTGCAAAGCCAAAGAATTCGCCCACAGACCGCACGGCACCGCCCAGGTCGCTCGACTCCTTGAACCGGCGGTGCAGGAACTCCCGTGTCGCCGCATAGTCGGGGCTAGTGTCGGTTGTCATGAACAGCTCGGCCGATGCGTAGATGGCCGAAATAGCCGCCCGCTTTGTGTACCAGCTCGGATCCACGGCACGGTCGCCCGCCAGTGCCCACACCTCGTCGGCCAGCAGCGCCAGCTCCCGCAGCGACGGCGAGACATAACTGGGCTGTGCCATGATGGCGAGGGCCTCCTGCCAGCGCGAGATGACGGCACCATTTCCCAGGAGACGCTCCCACAGCAGGCGCTCGGCACGCTCGGCCACTTCAGCAGGTGAACGCTGGACGTCGGCCTCATCGGCACCGAAGATCTCAAAACTCTTGGCGGCAAGGGCGTTGCGCTGGTTGACGAGATGCCAGCGTACAAGCGTGAAGACGCCGTCGGGCAGAATATTTGTGCTGATTCCTGGGTAGCCGGCCTCGTGCACGCCCAAGCCGACCGTATGGTCAGTAAAGCCGTGCTCGGGAATGTGGCGGGCCGCGGCAGTCAGGATGGTGGTCTCCGCAGCACTGAACGAGTCTTGTGCGGGAGCTTCATTAGGGTGGTCGTAGGAGTGGTAGCAGCGAGCTAATGAGGTTGAAGATGGAGATGTAGAAGATGCGAAAGCGGTGTATAGAGCAGGAGTGCGTGCGACGGGCGAAGATGTTGTGCGGGCAAGACGGTGCGCGGCAATGCGGACGGCCGGAACGGAGCGGGGGCCGGCAAGTCTCCGGGCCACAGCGGCAGCGGCGGATGTGCCTGTTGACATGGCTGATGAGCGCATTGTGTATGATTTTTGTATGGGTGGGGTTTTGCTGGTCTGGATTCAGTGAGCAGATGTTGTAGAGCCTTGTATCAACGTCGTGAGGCTGAAATTCAATTCAATGTCGATCTCCAGTGGCCTACTTTTCTTAGCTTTTCTGGAGCTTACTGGAGCTTGGTGTAGCCATTTGCTGCTGATCGAGGCCGATCCACTATGCCGGCATTACCTAAGCGTCGGTGAGTGCCGGAGAAAACTTGATGCGGGTAGTGTATTTAGCAGTGTTTATATAGCAGTATAGTTCAATTAGCGGTCTACTGGGCTGTCACCTTGTAGCCCTGGTGGTCCAGATTACTGTAGTGTACTTAGCACTTCGCACAATAAACGGATAGTGTCAATAGAGCGTACTTATTATATTTATCTCGACGACTATAAGCAAGCCACTTGCACAATAACTGACTATATTCGTTGCCAATGGTTCACCTGTACACTCGCTTGATACTTTTGTCAAGGAAAAGGAAACAAGCTGCCTGAGATGCATAAACAAGGCTCTTGTTCGGGTCGGCCACCAACATGACCTCTGTCACAGGTCGGCTATAGCCATGCCCAAGCATATTGCACCCGTCGACTATCTCCTATACTCTTTCCCAGTCATCTGCCAGCCCCAGTAGCCCTCCCTGAAAATGCCTACCTGGCACAGGTAATAATGCCCGGATGTAATCGCCGGCATCCGCGCATTACAACATCAGTCGTAGCCATTGGCTCGTCACGTCTTCCTTTGGCCAGCTTCTGTTCTACGAGGCCGAGAAGAAGGCAGTAGAAAGTCGTAGAAACTCATCCACCAGTCCTTGAGTATCATAAAGTCGAGTGACCGTTTTCGTTGTTGATTCGTTGGTTAGGCATTGCATTATCTCTCCCTCCATGCCGTCTTTTCCTGCATATCTTCCTCCTCAGCTTCGGTTGAGTCTGCATGTCTAGCAAGGACTCGAACCGAGTGTGCGACTTATCATCTTTGTTGTCTTTGTCGTCTTTATAGTCTATACCATATGAGAGGCTATATATGACACTGGTGTTGCCGAGATGAATAATGAAGATGAAGAAGACATTCTCGCAGCACTACTTCGTAGTTGGCAGCAGCAAAGGAAATGAAGTAGCGAATCCCAGTGTGGCAGGACGATGAATAGAAGCAGTGCAGTATACCAGTAATCAGCTGGCAAGAGACACGGCCCTAAAACGACAAGGGTCGGGCACACGGCGCAAGATTATACTTAACCAGGCCTGGTTGATATGCTCTAGAGTCCTTTCTCGCTAGATTGTATAGATACATGGCATGAGTTGTAAATGCATGCACCGCTTACCAGCTCAACAGCTATATTTACCGGTCAAGGCTCTTGAAGAGGTGGCTTCGAGCACAGTTGAATGCCAATGTTGCAGCCAATAAGCAAAGATGAATCTCAATATAAATAAGCATTGCCGAGTGCGATGAGAAATATTGTATACAAAGCCCAGGGTATCACTTGATAGAAAAGTAGCAAGTCGACGAGAAAAGGTTGGATAGACTTTTGCGAACCAGTTCGCTCAGCTGGTACGCAACACTGATACCTAGAATCTGCATGCAAGCGACTTGCAGGGCACAATAAATCAAAAGCAAAAGGAAATCGGGCGTAAACTGCAAGCCAAAATAAGGCATCAGCAAGGAAAGGGAAGGATTTGGCTCTGTTGGGGAAGCACAGCGACCGGGGCAGAGTTGCATCTCTATAGAGCTTTGCAGAGTTTTCACTTCTCACTTCTCACTTTTGGACGGCTGTCTTATTTTTTTTTTATCTCGCGTGTGTGTGGAGAGCACCCTGTGTCTTCATTCTTTTGTTTCCAGTTTGTCATGTGTCTCCTTTGTTGGCTGATACTTCAAGACAAGGGGGGAGTAAGGATAGCGAATATGTGCCACAGTACATTGTGCAATGAAAAGAGACGTTGGACTTAGTAAAGAGCTTAGGTGATGACATGCAATGTGGTGCTGAGACAGGTAGATATGGTAAGATATCAGTTGTTGGCAGGTTATGAATTATATGGCTAACAGAGAACAAGCTCCCTGGCCTCTTTGTTCAATGCCTCTCCCCGAGAAGGCTATCGTAAGACCTGCTTCAAAAACATATTTTTAGAGTATGTATTTTTAAAAAGGAGGAGCAGAGCTAACGTAGAGCTTACTCTCGACTTTGAGCATCAGCATTACTTTACTTACATACTGGTAAAGAGTGTGCTAACACCTGGCTCGTCCCAGGTGTACTCTCCTCCACCGAGTAAGCCGTCACGAGGATGTAAGTGTAACAAAGCCAGGAGAAGAGCAGGCTCGGTAGGTCAATAGAGAGCAAGGCCGACCCTAGGATAGACGGCAGGCGGGAAGGAAGTGCTGTCTGGAGTGGTCCAGATGCGGATATGTATGCAAGGAGGTTTACTGTGGCATAGCCTTGGGGCTTGTACGGAGTAGCAAAGTACACACCGGGAATACAGCAATGGACTCGGCATTTTCGAGTGTACATTTATGAGGTACACAGTCGTCAATACCAAAGATGAGAAGGCCCTGAAAAGCGATCAGTGTGCGAAACGGATGAACGAAATCAAGAGAAATACTGGTAACAACACTTTGGTAGTAGCCGGCTAGTTGCTAGGCAGGATGCAGGCGTCGATGCCTTTGTCTGCTTTCTACCAGCTTTCGATGTCTCGCTGCACCTTGCCCGAACACTAATGCATGCACTTATGTATGTGTGCATGGCAGCATATACTAGCAAGCAAGTAAGCCTAGATGAGGGATATAGGATGCGAATTTGTGTATGTGTGGTTAACAAAGGATGGAGATGGGGGAGACGATGGAGCACTGGGGGCGCGGCGCTGTGCTGTTACTGTACGACGTCAATCTGGCTGTTGGCAGCTCTGATACTGAACCGGTTGGCGATTGTAGCAACTGAGCGGCTGTAGCAACTATATGTGTGCCGTTGTGTGGTACAGGTGCAACTCACACGCACATCGCAGCCCCATAGAAAGCAGAGTATATATAGCAATTACCTCTTGCGGAAGCCACCCAAGATATACAGCAGACGGTGAAATATTATAGTGTCCAGTCTGCGAATCCTGGCCTCGCTGTCGTGCGCGGAAGTCGCCTTGAGGTTTGGATGGCAGGGGTTGCGGGAGTATGGTGTGCACGCAAGGTCTTTCAGACAGGTATCATCCGTATTGCAGTGCGTATGCATACTGCAGCTCGTATGCAGTACGGAGTAGGTGTTCCAGCCAGCGCCAGCCAGCCAGCCTTCAAAAGCACCGCTTAGCATACTCGAATTTCATCCATTGCATCTTGGAGGGCAGTTTAACATAACAGTAATCCGTAACCCAGTGTAGACACATGAGATGAGACCTATAGAATGCTGCCGGGCATACACGCACAAGAATGTTTTCGTTTTCGGGTGTGGTGGTGTGACGGGCCCTGATGTCTGGCTGCCTAGATGTCAATCGCGATCATTTCAAGACTGTGTAGACATCCCCAGGTCCCATCTCTGATGAGAACTTGCTGTAGCTTTCATTTTCGGCTTATCTATCATTTAGTTAGTAAAGTGCATGTCACTCGTAAAATGAGGCTCGTATTTCTGGCCGCTTATTATCATTTCCTTTTCTTCCTCCCCTTGCCCTTTGTTACCCCCTCCTTACCTGTACCAGCTTTATTTCCTGTCTGTCCCCTGCTCATCTCCATCTTCGGGTAGATCCAATCACCACGCTCGGAAGCGATTGAGAAGCATCGGGTGCTAAAAAATAGTGGCATGCCCGTGTTGCGTCGAGACAGGGGTTACAAGACTGTTGGCTGTCTTATCTGTGTGCTTGCCATTCGGGGTCTTTCTCGTTTATTCACTCAGTATTTCGTCATACTTAGTGGTAATTTTCCCTCTCGTTGGTATTCTCTCATTTTCCTTTCTCATATTTTTCGTCTTCGTTTTGTGTTTCTCACAACTTACACTCTCTCAGTTTGGTCCTCGGTACGTTGGTGTCAGACGCCGCGATAATTGCAGAGTGTGCATGGTGTCGTAACAGGCACATCAGTAAATGCTCATGTATCGGCGAAATGCATGTTGCTAATATTGAGGTGAAGGAGCTTTGATTTAGTAAAGAGAGAATGTAGAATCAGGATGATGCTAATATAAAGTATTCTGGCTCCTAGTTACTAAACATGAGCTGCTCTGGTCGCCGCCATGATGATGTGCTTTCCTGTTTAGTAGCAATGTCGTATGAGTTTCCATTGTCACCATCGCTCCTTCCTTAGCAATACAACACCAATACGGAGCATGCACATGTCGGACCATATAGGCAGATGACCATGGCTGACCTTGAACTGGCCAAAGAGGTCGTGGAATGCCACAACCGGAAAGAAGGGTCACCCATGTGTGCATCCACTATTATTGTATCTGGAGGAAATATGGAAAGAACGCAAAGCGGGGCGTGAGTGTTTGTTCTTCTCGACAAGGAAAGAGCGGCCGACGACGCATCGCGGATGCAAGATACGAAAAAATGGCCGACAATGTATTTTATAGGGAATAAAACTTGTCTTGGTCATGACTTGGTTTTCCTCTCAAATGCTTTAAAGTATAGCACTTTATTGATAGGCTAGAGTTTACGCTTAAATAAAAATTTAAGTTATGTCTGTGTTTTTCGTGTTTTTGTTTTCGAAAATAATAATAACAAAGAGTTATTCTCATTAAACTGGATTTACTTTAGTTATCAACGGGTACATGTTTTCTCCTTCTCCTTGGAAAATAATACAACATCCAAAATCTATCTTTTATCGACCTTCTCCTATCTACTTCGTACCGACTGCCTCATCTCTACTAATGATGTGCATTTGTCGCGACAGCCCTAGCCGTTCTGGCCCCGTTCGAGGGCCCTGATGGCCGGACTGGAGCCACTAGGGACATTGGACCATTGGCACATCGGAGCACGGAGACAGGTACGAGAGACATGACGCTAATTATACTAGTAGAAGACTTGCAGGTACGGGGTACCTCTGCAGGAAGGAAGGGAAAGCGAGGGCCCATTTTTTATTTTCGTATTTTTGAATCGAGGAAGGAGGAAAAGCAAAAGCAGAGTTCAGAGACTAGAAACCAGAAACCAGAAACGGCAAGAGCCAAAAGCGCAACAGCACAATTGACCCGCCCATTCGAATTGCCGATTCTTATTGGCCAAACGCCATAATACAGTGCTAAATTGTGCCTGCCTTGGTGCCTGACGGACGCGTCGAACGCTCTTTCCTCTCTCGCCTCTAAGCTAGCTGAGCAACTGCCTGACACGAGCAAGCACGCATGAACTGCCACGCCTTGTCGCGACATCCTCCAGCTCCTCTCTAAACGCTTTTAGCTTCACTTTTTCAACCTTGTTATCCAAACGTCACCGATTGCCACCTGCCTCATCACCATCATCACTACCACAGCATCTGGACTCTCGATCTCGCGCCCTCTTTTTCGAGCCTGTATTGTATGTCTCCCCCTGTCCTCCTTCTCGGCTGGTCCTTGTCTCCCCAAGTCTCTTGCTCTCGGCTTCGGCCGCTGCATCTGCACCGCTGCCTCTCTCCACGCCTCTCTGCTTTCCTTGGCCTTGGCCTCTACCTCTGCTTCTACCTTCCCTCTGCAGCTCAACGGTACATTGAAACACACCCACTGCTCCCATCCTCATTCTGGCCTGCAGCCGCTGTCTGTCTTTGTCTTGTCCTTGCCAGACAGCTCTCTCCACACACACACGCGCGGTCACACTTTGGCCCTCCTCTACAGCCAGCCCATCTATGCCCTTCTCTCTTCTGCGTCTGCCTCTCCTCTCGCCATCCTCCAGGACTCCAAAATCCCTTTTTGGCCCCCTCTTGTACCTCTGTACCTCACTCTACCTCGATCTGCCCAGCTATCTTCTGTCTTCGGCTCTCGCCCTACCCTCTCTTCTCCTCAATCTCGCTCTCACCCCCCCCTTAGTCACCTACGCCATCCTCACCACCCGCGCCGTCATCCTTTTGGCGCCTCTCTTCTCTCTCATACTCAGTACACATCCCCCTTACCCCCTATGACCTCTCCAAAAGTACAAACTCACCGTGCTTACACTCTGCCCTGTGTTTGCCCTGCCAGCCCTGTCCTCTCTCTCGCCATTTTTTTTTTTTTGGACACAGCTCGTCTGTTGTATGATTATAAGTACACTCTCAACTCACACTTCTTCTTACACAGCTAAAGCGCCCCTCCCCACCGAGTCGCCTCGTCTTCGAGCGTTATATCGCCCTATCATCATGGGTAAGTCGCTTGCTCCTCCGGCTTGCATTTGATTTCCATCTGTTTTCGTCTTTTTTTCTGCTTTTGTTTTTCCTCGCTCTATTTTCCATCCTCATCCCACCATCCTCCTCACCTTGCCTCATTCTCTCATACATCTCATCTCGTCCCATCTCAGTCTCTGTACGATATCATTTTTACTCTATACTACTATATCTCTTGACTATCATTCGTCAATTACCCTTTTTTTTTTCTCTTCCTCGACTTGCCCCGTCTTCCGTCCGCCCCGTTGTGTCTTGGTATCCTTTACGAGTCCAAACTGTCTGTTGCTCCTTTCCACTTGTTCTTCTTGTTGCCTCGTCTCTTTTGGTTTATGCCTTTTATTTTTGGTCATTAATATTAGGCTTTTGAATCCCTTGACTACTTCGAGATCATCTCCTCTTCTACTTCTCTTTTGCACTTGCTCTCCTACCTCTTCCACAATCTCCTTTTCTTCTGGTTTTCTTCTCTTATCCCTCTCCTTGTTTGTTTAATCCAGCCTTGTATGTCTACAGTCTCCGTGTTCTCGGTTCTTTACCCTTACCTGCCGTTGCTGTCTCCGGTGCTTTGTGCACCATGTGCTCTATGACTGTGCTCCGCGCCCCTCAACCCAGTCGGTCTCAAGATGTGGTCTGCTGTCCTCCTGTCCTGCTTCCCATCCAGCTACTTCCCCAGCTCTCTAATCCTGTCTTGCTTGCATGTTGCCCCACCCCCGGTCACTGCTCTAGCCTCTGTCACTCCGATATTCGTTCTGCGGCTGGCGTGTTGTGCTACCCTTCCTAGCTTCTCGTTGCTTGTCTCGCACTTTCTCTTTAGTAACGGCTCCAGGCTGTCTCCTCTCACCCCCTCTGCATCTCTTGATTTCTTCTGCATCTCTGCTCTCCTCACCAAGGCTCGGTAGACATCGCTCTCACTGGCTCACTGGCTTTGTGCTTTGCACTGTCTTTCCCTCTTACATACTTTATGGCGACTTCGCTATGATGGCATGAATTTTCACACATGGTAGCTCGTTCCACGGCTTTACCCACTGCCCACAACCCTGCCTGTCTTGAATTTTTACTATTATCAAAGGCATGGACTCGCTTCAGTTGCTTCTCAGTTTCTGCTACAAATATGTGGTGTTCTGCTCTTTGTCACGATCCCCGTGGGACTAAGGACTTTCCCTCTTCAACTCGAAGAATATGTTCGTGCCTACCTTCTCCATACCTACTATTGCTTGCATCTGGGCCTGGCCATTCTGCACCCTGCACTCTGCACGTTCTGCAGACTCCAGCTCACCCCCCATCCGGCTGCTCCATGTTACGCTCGTTACGCAGTGCTCCTACATCCTTACACCCCCTTCTGCGGCAGTCCTCTCCATGCGTCTGCCGCCGTTCTTACTTGTGTCTATTCCCACCCAACCAAGCCGTATTACTCGAACCCGCACTTGTGCTTCGGCGTCTGCATCAAAAGGTGCTTCTGGGTGGGTTCTGGAGCTTCTGTTGTCCACTTATAGTGCATGTATGTCCTTGATCTTGGAAGACGGCCTGTCTTCAGCTAACGACATGCATAATGGCTTGCGTTTCACGCCAAAACGGTAGACCAAAAGGGTCGACTGCAGCATGCTCGCTTGCTTCGTGACTACACAAGACATGGTTGATGAGGTTGAATGTGTTGAAACGGAGCGTCTTCGCCTGTATGCACGCTATTCAACACAATTGCATTCATTCATTCTCTATCCTCTCGGGGCTCTTCAACACGCACACATTTGGCACGCACACAAAACTCAGCAAGAACACAAACCGCACAAAAAATACACGCACAAAACATGCATGGGCCTCCATCTTTTCATATATCTCACATACTCACGTTTCCCACACACAAGCACCGCGTATACACCACATAGTGAACTCGCATGCAAGTGCAGCGATTCCCCCTCTCTGTGACTTTTCCACCTCCTAGGAACCTTTTCTTCTCCCTTACACCCCCCTCATCCCCCTCCTTACACGAGCATCCCACATCGCATCCCACCTCATGCACGGCATATTTTCTCAGTGGTTTTTTGCCCTATAAAACATATCTCCTTGCCGTTTCTGTTCCCGATATATCTTGTCTTAGCCACACCTTATACCCATATTCTTTCCCTCTATTTATTTTTCTTTTCGGTCCTAGTGCCGTCTTGCTTTACTTCATTTTTACATTTGCTCTGCTGCACTCGATCGGTGGCTGTTCTCCCCGTTCTCCCCGTTCTCCCCGTTCTCCCCTTTCCCCTTTCTCCAACTTCCATTTTCGTCCTGCGCGGTTTGTCTGCTCAAGCTTGGATAAGCAAAAGTACTAACTCAGTTTCGACACAGCCGACGACAGCTACAGACCTGTAAGTTGTTGCTTTGAAAATCTCAAGAATATGCAGAGGTTGTCGTAGAACTGGATATTCTGTAAAGATACAGCCCCGGAAGCCGAATATTAACCATTGTTCTATCTTCCGCCACAGCGTGAACGGTCTCCCCGTCGTGGTCGTTCCCGGAGTCCTGGTCGTGCAGCAGGTGGTCATCGCCGCTCGCACTCCGCTCGCAGCAACCGTTCTCGCACCCCAGATTACCGCCGGAGTTCTAGAAGATCTCGGTCCCCTTTGGCCGGCCAACAACAAGGTTCCGGCGCACCTACTAACAACTACGGTGGCGGCAACAACGCTTCCCATCGCTCTCACGACGACCGCTCTGCAGCAAGAGACCACATGATGTCCAACGTTCGCGATTCTTCTCAGCAGGACCGCCGGGTCTATGTCGGCAACCTCTCGTACGATGTGAAATGGCACCAGCTCAAGGATTTTATGCGCCAGGGTATGCAGTCATATATATTTCAAGTTTTATACGATGAGGAACTGGCAACTAACACCAAAAGCTGGCGAGGTTATTTTTGCGGATGTTCTGCTACTTCCCAACGGAATGTCGAAGGTGGGCGACTACAATGAGTAGTCTTGGCTGGACTACTTTATTTTCTTTCTGCGGCTATTTTTTACCCCCTCAGCTTTATGATTTTGATGGAATGGTTGGATTGACGGGTTGGAACGTTGTTCCTTGGGTATTGTAGGGATGCGGGTAAGTCTCATCTTCTCTTCAGTCTGTTTACAGTTTGCCTACTGCTCCAATATGCATATACTAATCTAGCCTAGCATTGTGGAATACGCAACACGGGATCAGGCACAGAACGCCGTTGCAACACTCAGCAACCAGAACCTGATGGGCCGCCTTGTCTATGTCCGCGAGGTATGTTTTACATTTCCACTCCTAGTGCTGCTCGCAGGCAGCCTGCTGCAAATCATTATCACCTTGTTACTAACAACTTGTCGTAGGACCGCGAGGCCGAGCCTCGCTTCAATCAATCTGCCAACAGAGGCGGCTTTGGCGGCCCGATGGCCCCTCCCAGCTTTGGAGGCGGCCCGATGGGCTTCAACCCTGGCGCTGGTCCTGGCGCCGGTGGTGGAGGCAGACAGATTTATGTCGCAAATGTTTGTTGACCCCATTCCCCTACAACATGCGGTTTTTACTTCGCAGTTGTTATGCAAGTTTTACAATATTGTTGCCGTGTGGGCACGTAATACTAATCATTAACAGATCCCCTTTACTGTGGGATGGCAGGACCTGAAGGATCTTTTCCGCCAGGCTGGTAGGTTTTGACTAGTAGTAGGACTATGGACTTATCATTGCAAGAAGCTAAATATGTTATTTTGATAGCCCGCACAGCTGGCGTCGCCAGAGCTGATATCAATGTCGGCCCTGATGGCAGATCCAAGGGCTCGGGTATCGTTGTTTTTGAGAGCCCCGACGATGCTCGCAACGCTATTCAGCAGTTCAATGGTTATGACTGGCAAGGCCGTGTTATAGAGGTCCGTGAGGACCGCTTTGCCGGTGGCGGTGGTGGCCGCGGTGGCTTTGGTGGCCAATTCGGCGGCCGTGGTGGTTTTGCTGGTAACTTTGGCGGTCGCGGCAACTTTGGAGGCCGCGGCGGTTTTGGTGGCCAATTCGGTGGTCGTGGTGGCTTTGTCGGTGGCGGCGGCGGCGGCGGCGGCGGCAACTTCGACAATAATACCGGCGGCGGACCCCCTGGTGCCCCCGCCCCCGCACCGAACGCTTTCACCGACTTTGCTACCGGCGGCAATGAGAGAAGCGAGACCATCTATGTTCGCAACGTGAGTTGAAACGTCTTCTACTGAACACGAAAGTCATTGATACTGACAAGCAATAGCTGCCTTGGTCGACGAGCAACGAGGACCTCGTTGAGCTTTTTACGACTATCGGCAAGGTCGAACAGGCTGAGATTCAGTATGAGCCCAGTGGCCGCTCTCGCGGTTCAGGTGTTGTCCGGTTTGACGCGTCCGAGACTGCGGAGACGTCTATCCAGAAGTTCCAGGGCTACCAATACGGCGGACGCCCGCTCAACCTCAGCTTCGTCAAGTACCTCACCCCTGGTGGCGGTGCACCCAACATTCCCA
Source organism: Ophiostoma himal-ulmi (assembly GCA_029299165.1). Classification (NCBI taxonomy): domain Eukaryota; kingdom Fungi; phylum Ascomycota; class Sordariomycetes; order Ophiostomatales; family Ophiostomataceae; genus Ophiostoma; species Ophiostoma himal-ulmi. Next base: position 549,398 of record JANSME010000012.1, read on the forward strand.
GCAACCACGTTCCCAGCGCTCCGGCTGAGAACATGGATACCGACAATCAGGGCCTGACCCAGGACCAGATCATGTAATCCTTTTTACGTGCTGTGCCACTTCAATGGCCCTCACTCGTGGTTGAGCTTGAAGTAAAAGTCCATTCGGCGTGCTGTTTCTTGTCTTATTGCCACTTAGGTGATTAGATTTGCAGACACGCCGGCGTCTTGCCATTTAATCACTTTTCTCACATTTCCTGATTCTTTTCCTATTTGTTTTATCTTTGCAATATTTTCCCACCAAGCCTCTTGAAGCCATGGCAACTCAATCTTTGTTTATGTTTTCCCGACCCCTGTTCTCACTTTGTTCTTGCCTTGCGTGGGTATGAGATGCTTGCATCATTTCCGTACCTGCACAGTACCCTGACATCAGAGCGAGGCGAAATGCCTACTGCACCAACTTGAACAGCATGTTACGAGATCTGTTACCCAAAAAGTCACCAGCTTCTTTCTTCACGTCTCTTTCATCTTATCAGTAACAGTTCACTTGTCTACTTGTTTCAGATCCCCGAGCACAGCTTGTTCACATTTTGTCTTTTCCATTCCACATTTCTTTCTCGTTTCATTTATTTAGTTGGTCATCTATGGTATCTAAGAGGAGGATAGTCGTTCTAGGACACAAACTGGCTATTTTCACATGGTCGGGCTTGTCTAGTGGTGTATGCCCCTTTAGCTGGGAATACCACCAGGAAGTGTTATTTAAACGTGACATTCGAGAATAGTATATGGTTTACCGAAGAAGGGATGGTCTGGCGGTGAAGGAACGATAGGGCATACCGAAGCCTTTTGGGCCGAAAGAAGAAAGTAGATGTTCAAGACAGGAAGACGTACTCGACAACACCGAATAGCAAAAGTGGGTCGAGGTGATATGGGTAGATGGTAGAGAGAACAGTTGTAGGCGTGATAGATGGCATTGTAGGCAATGCGGGATATGCTGCAAGATTCAGGCACTTGTGTACCTGATAGTTGTCGCGACACTGTACTGCATTGCTTGTCGTAAATTCTTGCTGGTGACACCATGATAATTGGCGAGTCGGCGTGGTCGTAATTGCAAGGCTGGTAACTTGAAGCTGGTCATCTTTGCCCTGAAGTAACCATAGATATCATGTGTATTAGTAATATGTAATATCCAAAGTCGTTAGCTGTAAGCCGTGGCCAGTGTCAACCAACAATTTATTCAAGCAAAATTGCTTGCCCAGAATTGCTTTGATATTACTTTCAAAAAGCTAGCACACCTCACGTATTTTATTGCATATGATGCTTCATATAAATGGTATTCAATCGTAGAATCGGGTTAACTGTTTTCGTCTCGAAGGACGCACAACTCCAGCAAGGCCGAACTATACGGTAGATTATAGTTCCCCGCAAAGTAGTAGAGCCACATAGTCTGTTTGATCATATCGCATGGTGTTCAGATGCGCCCGAAGGTGGCCATGCCGGCACATGACTTGAAACCAAATACCACCCCCCTCTGCCACATGCTGACAGATGGCAGGCCAGCAGCCCGTATGTGTGTAACCTCCTCTCATAGATGCTGGCTGTATGACCGCTCGTATCGTTGGTTCCTTCCTCTCTTCCGCATTCGTGTAGATCATGCCGCTCATGGCCCGGAAGCTGCCGTGGCCGCCTTCTTCTTCTTTGCCTTGAGCTTCTTCTTGCTCTTGTCACGCGGCTTCAGCAATGTCATGCCAGCCTTGCATGTCTCCGCATAGCGCGCATAAAAGGCCTCAAGTGCATCAGGTGCTACTGTTGTGGATAGCCGAATCTTGTCTTTGCGGTGCTTCTTGGACTTGCCGTTGCTGGCGCGGATGATGAGTGGTTGTGGTGTTTCTGGAGTCGCGTCGGGTGAGGATGGAAGGCCTGTCTTTTCGTCGCGAGCCACTACAAATGTTAATATATCAAATTCTCACAGCTCTGCGATACGGAGTGACGTACATCGCCGTTGGCTCAGGTAGATGGCGCCATGGTCTTTTGACATTTGGGTTGTGAAGAGCTCAGCGAGGCGCGAGAAGAACTGGCCAGTTAGTAAGAAAACACTAGTAGAGTCAAGCTTGCACGAGTAGACCAACCTCGTCGTTGCTTAGGTAGCCCATGATTGCGTGTGTGGTAGTCAAGGCCCCGGAAACTGTGTCGTGTGTAGTTTGTCGTCAAGTTGTCGGCCCCAATGCAAAGCAAGTCAATTTCGGCCAGCGATTCCAGACTGTCCTCCTGCGTCTAGCGCCTCTTGTCTGCCCCGCACAGCAGTTTCCTAAGTACTACACTACTATGCTAGTGATACTATTGTGGATCGGTCCCAGCCGTGCGATTAGTCATTTTTGACGAGGCTGTCAATCTAAAACTTTTTTTTTATCTTATCTGGAAATTCAGAAAAAAGTACGAAGAAATACAACATAGAAACACCAAAACTCACGCTTTACTTTTTAAAGCCTTGCTATTATACAAATTCTGTCTAAACTGAGCCTCCAAGCTCATTTGTGACTTTTGCGACACTTGCGACAATATGGCGCCCAAAAATACCGGTCCGTCGCTGTCCAACAGCTTCCTTAAGCACCTCGGTGTCGAGGCCAAGGACAGCCAGGGTCGCAAGAAGTACACCGGCGTACAGAACCGCAAAGACCAGCGCAAAGAAGCCAGATCAAAGCCACAGCCGAATCGCCAACCGAGTCGGCCACAGCAGCACCGCCCTGTCCAATCTAAACGCGGTCCCCAAAAGCAGCAGCCAATAAAGTCGGTCGATGCACCAGCAAATGGCCCGCCCAAGGGCAAATCTGCGCCCATACGCGTTATAAACCCGGAAGAGGAAGATGACTCTCTTGACTCGGACGACTTTGACGACGACATCGATATGGACAATATGGACGACGACGAAGACGAAGACGACGAAGACGATATGGGCGAGGAGGATGACGATGTGGACGGATTCGACGAGGACGGCGAAGATGAAGATGAGGAAGAAAGTAGCGACGACGGTAAACAAAAACCTTTGGCACTCACAGCAAAGGTCACTAGCCGGATGCGCGAGCGTCTAGAGCAGGATGACGCCGAGATTGCCGAGCTCGAGCGCAAGTTGGGCATGAAGGGCCGCAAGAACTTGCCACAATCGTTCAAGGATGATGGTCTCGGCGATATATTGGAGTCTCTCGGCGGTGGTGGTGGCGATGAGAGTGAAGAGGTTGTCAAGAAGAGCAAGCGCAAGGCAGAGGCCGATGAGTGGCTGCAAGCCAAGCGCCAAAAGGCACTGGGTCTTGAGCAGAATAAGAAGCAGGCACAGCATCAGGAGAACGATGAGGACGGCGATGAGGACGATGATATCGAGGACGATGACGACTTTGGTGGATTCGACAGCTCTGACGACGAAGATGGCGAGTCTGACGAGGAGGCAGCTCCGAAAAATTCAAAGAAGGACGAGCCCAAACGACAACGAGAGAACCCCTACGTTGCACCCGTGTCCGCCTCTGCGCCGCAAAAATACGTGCCACCAGCACTGCGGCGTGCCATGGCACACGGTACCGACTCCGAGTCCGAGGCCGTCTCGCGTGTCCGGCGCCAGGCGCATCACCTCATTGCACGTCTGTCCGACGCCAACATGCTGACGATCCTCAGTGAGGTTGAGAAGCTGTACCTCGAGAATCCGCGGCAGTACGTTACCGATGCCGTCACCGACAAGCTGCTCGAGCAAATCCAGATCGACGGTGCCCTCTCCAGCAACGTCACTGTCCTCATTGCCGGTTTCGCGACCTCCGTCTACATGGTCAAGGGAACCGACTTTGGTGCCCACTTCATCCAGCAAAACGCCACTGCGTTTAAGCAGCACTATGACGCACTTCTCAAGACTGAGGCCGAGCAGGCTGCGCGCGATCCCGAGCACCTAAATGCATGGGCCCCGACATCAAAGATTGCCATCAACCTTTTCAGCCTGATGGCTGAGCTGTACAACTTCCGCATGATCGGTCCTAACCTCATCTACGACTACATCCGCATGCTGCTGAGCAGCTTGACCGAGACCAACACGGAGTTGTTGCTGCGTGTCTTTGAGACAAGCGGTACCCGTCTTCGCCAGGATGACCCGAGATCGCTCAAGGATATCGTGTCGTTAATCCAGCCTGCTGTGGCCAAGGCCGGTGGCGAGAAGACCCTGTCTGTGCGCACACGGCACATGATTGAGCGTATCACCGACATCAAGAAGAGCGACAAGAAGAAGGCGCGCGACGCTGAGTCTAGCGGCTTTGGACATGCGGAACGCATCCGGAAGGTGCTGAGCAACCTGCCCACGTCAAGAAAGGTCGAGGCTGTCGGTCCTCTGCGGGTAAGCCTGTCTGATATCGAGCAGTCGGACAAGCTGGGCAAGTGGTGGCTGGTGGGTGCTAGCTGGGCTGGCCGCGATGACCCGTCAGCAGACCCGAGCAAGGAGACTGTAGAAGAAGCGGCTTCTGGTTCCAAGGACAAGGACAGTAAGGATGGCAAGGGAGCCACCAAATCAAAGTCGTCCAAGAAGAAAGACGACAATGACGATGATGTCCTGGGCTCTTGGGGCAACGATATCGCCGACGTCGAAGAGCTTGATCTGCTGGCTCGCGAGCAGGGCATGAACACGGACGCTCGTCGGTCCATTTTTGTGTCCCTCCTGTCTGCTGCCGATAGCAAGGACGCCCACGCACGGCTTATGCGCCTGCGCCTCAACAAGCACGAGAGACGCGAGATTGTCAACGTGCTGCTCCGCTGCGTTGGTTCCGAGCAGACGTATAACCGCTACTACGCGCTCGTGGCGCGCCAGGTGTGCATCAATGACCACCGCATGAGCTGGGTCTTCCAGGCGTCGTTGTGGAAGCTGTTCCGGCGCGCGGGCGAGCAAATGTTTGGCGAAGAGCCCGACTCGGGTGACGAGGCCGATGACAACGACGACCTGAATGGCAACAGCGTCACCGGCGACGACGCCACGAGCTTGCGGCGCATTGTCAACACGGCCAAGCTCTACGGCTACCTGATTGCCAGCGGCACCATGAGCTTAGACAGCCTCAAGTGTTTGACGCTTATCCGGCTGCAGACCAAGATCCGCATGTTTGTCGAGGTGCTCCTAATCTCGCTATTTGAGGAGCTACAAAAGGCAGCCAAGGCCGGCGGCTCCGACTCATCGACTATGATTAAGAAGCGTTTCTCGATGACTAAGGAGCGTGACGATCTGCGGCGCGGCTTGATGTACTTTATCGACAAGGTGGTGCGCAAGTCTACAATTGTGGAAAAGGCACAGCAGAAGAGCATTGCCAAGGCATGCGACCGCGCTCAGAAGGCTCTACAGGAGTCTCAGGAGTAGCTTCGACAGCAAAGAGTAGATGTCGGCAGATGAAGACGTTTGTGTAAAAGCATGGAAAGGAGTTTTGTATTATATGCGTCTTGTATATAGCTCGTTTATGGTCATGGCACATAGAGCATAGATCTGGTAAACAAAAGCATGCTTCATTTTATCTTATTGTTCGTTTTTACTCAATTGGCGCGTCTTTGATGATCAAGTTGGTGTATCGTCTGGTGTGTTGTGTTGCATCGCGTCTTTTAGTTACGTGAGAAATGCGTGGTCATGTGATCAATCTTTGGCACAGTTTGACACATACTCAATCCACTTGGCATCGATCATGAATTTATGCGACTTCCTTATTCAGGATTCGATATTATGTTTCTACTGCTAGGGAAGGTGGAGGCGGCTATCGTCGTCTTTCAACGGCAGCATTTTGTTTGGGGTAGTTTTGATGGGGCAGTTTGGGCAGGCCATGCTACGAGGTGCCTCACATTTCAGGCTCTCCAAATCAACTGTACCGAGCTTGGTCTCTTGTTGGTGCCATGCGCGCCAATGCCACCCAGCGCCGGGTCAACAAAAAGCGAGAAAAAAGTGGAAGGAGGCAGCTGGACAACACCAGAACAGGAAAGGGCGGCCAGCATTGCATAATTGCATAATTCGGCTGTATCTTACTCTGTACAAATACAAATACAGTGGACAGTTAGGCAACGTCACGAAAATAGCCCTCTATATTAGGGGGTACAGGGGAGTTATAGAGGGTCAAGTCTCCATAACAGCATGCTTTTTTTGCATTTTTTTTTTTTTTTTTTTTCACACTCTCGTTCGCTCTTTCCCAGTATAGCCGTTATCCGAAAGCTCCCGGACTAAGGAACGCAAATTGTCAAATTGTCATCATCGACAAAACACGTATCTAAACAACCCAGACACACAATCTTGCAATTCGCCTCCACGACGCAGTTTGTGCCAATTCGCCCGCAGGACAGTGTATAATAGCTCTTACTGTCTACCCGACTCGACTTCGATCCCATTTTTTTACCTCTCCCACCTTATATCCCGCTCAATTCAAATCTACCCCCCTAATTTCGAAAATGCTGTCATCACGTTTAATATCGCGGACTGCTGCCCGGACAGCTCTCCGAAAACAGGCAACGTGAGTAGCATATATCTCTACTATGTCTACGGCGTCTTTGGGCCCTCTTCTGCCGCTTTGTTCTCTGGTTCGGCCGCCCTGCTGCTCGGGGACTCCTGCCATGCCTTGCCCAGAGCCCGTTGGGGCATTTTGTTGGGCGAACTAGATATGGATACGGGGATCGGCCAAGGACTCCGAGCTGCAACTGCGAGCTGCATCTTGATACCAATACCAAGCATCACATCTATGGAGATGCACAAGCTAACAATCCCTCTTATAGTCTCCCCGTTGCTCGCTTCACCCGCGGTTTCGCCTCCGAGGCTAGTGAGGAGAAGGACCTTGTCATCATCGGTGGCGGTGTTGCCGGCTACGTTGCTGCCATCAAGGCTGGCCAGGAGGGCTTCAAGGTCGCCTGTATCGAGAAGCGCGGCACCCTCGGCGGTACCTGCCTGAACGTCGGCTGCATTCCCTCAAAATCGCTGCTCAACAACTCCCACCTGTACCACCAGATCCTCCACGACAGCAAGCCCCGCGGTATCGAGGTCGGCGATGTCAAGCTTAATCTCGGCCAGCTGATGAAGTCCAAGGACACCGCCGTGTCGAGCTTGACCAAGGGCATTGAGTTCCTGTTCAAGAAGAACGGCGTTGAATACCACAAGGGTGCTGGCACCTTTGTTGATGAGCACACCGTCAAGGTCGCCCTCAACGATGGCGGCGAGACCACCCTGAAGGGCAAGAACATCCTGATTGCCACTGGCAGTGAGGCCACACCCTTCCCCGGCCTGGAGATTGACGAGAAGCGCGTCGTGACCAGCACCGGTGCCCTGTCTCTAGAGAAGGTTCCCGAGTCTCTGATTGTCATTGGTGGCGGTATCATTGGTCTGGAGATGGCCTCTGTGTGGTCGCGCTTGGGTGCCAAGGTGACTGTTGTTGAGTTCATGGGCCAGATTGGTGGCCCCGGCATGGATACTGAGATTGCCAAGGCCGCGCAGAAGATCCTGAAGAAGCAGGGCATTGATTTCAAGCTCAACACCAAGGTCGTCAGCGGTGACACCAGCAGCGAGAACATCAAGCTGGAGATTGATGCTGCCAAGGGTGGCAAGCCCGAGACGGTAAGTTTTTCCATTCTCGACTACTGGCAGCTTTTAAACTGGCTGTATATGGTTACTAACAAATGTAGATCGAGGGCGAGGTTGTCCTTGTCGCTATTGGCCGTCGCCCCTATACCGAGGGTCTGGGCCTGGAGAACATTGGCCTCGAGGTTGACGAGCGCGGCCGCGTTGTCATTGACTCCGAGTACCGCACCAAGCACCCCCACATTCGCTGCGTTGGCGATGTCACCTTCGGCCCCATGCTTGCCCACAAGGCTGAGGATGAGGGTCTGGCTGTCGTTGAGTACCTGAAGAAGGGCTACGGCCACGTCAACTACGGCTGCATCCCCGGTGTCATGTACACCCACCCCGAGGTTGCCTGGGTCGGCCAGACTGAGCAGGACCTGAAGGCCGCTGGTGTTGCCTACAAGGTCGGCACCTTCCCCTTCTCTGCCAACTCGCGTGCCAAGACCAACGTCGACTCTGAGGGTCTGGTCAAGGTCATTGCTGATGCCGAGACCGACCGCCTTCTGGGCGTGCACATTGTCGGCCCTGGTGCTGGTGAGATGATTGCTGAGGGTACTTTGGCTCTGGAGTATGGTGCATCGAGCGAGGACATTGCACGCACAACGCACGCTCACCCCACTCTGTCCGAGGCGCTGAAGGAGGCCGCTATGGCCACCTACAACCGCGCCATTCACTTCTAAGCGTTTCTTGTAGCCAAGAGATGTATTTGAAGGGGGCAGTGTGGTATGAGGAGATGGATGATGATGAAGAGTGAGTTTTAAGTGGCTGGTTTTAGGCCGTTCTTGTAATATACCACGGCCGGGAAAGCATGGCACAAATGTATTTGTTTTGTTATTTTTGCAATGTTTTGTTGAGTGTTGATCTTGTAAGGGTTAGTGTGTGTGATAAATTAGCATCTTGCCGACAAGAACAATTACTACTACGAACAGCATCAAACAACAGCAAAGAGCAACAAACACAACACAACTGGCCGGCATCTTATCAGCTTTAAATCTTTGCTCGGCGTTTACTTTTCTTTGCGTTGCATCTCTCGTTTGCTATTTGCATATTACGTATATATAGACTTGGATCTCATAATAATAGCTGCACATCAGCAGAATACTTTGATCATATGAGATAGTCTTGGGGTGATACTTCAGATAGCAGAGAACCATCATGATAAGATTAAGATATGGCTATCTAAGTTAAAAAGGTATACATCTGGGGAATCACGGTAGTTGTTTTGGTCATCATCTCCGCTCGTAGATCTCTAATTTTTATCTTGGCAAGCCTTTTCTGAGTTTGATACACCGCCTGAAAGTGCTTATACAAGCCGTAGCCTACTCATCTCAAGTGCGTCTACTGAGCTACTCATATTCTAGCTATCAAAGAATCATACTAGTCTGTCCAGTCTAAATTACCTCGTAACTATCAGATCTTTTGGCATTGTACTATCCCTCTTCTGTTCAAGCTCGTTGCAACAGGCCAGACCAGTCCATGCTATAAATTTACATGCAATGGATCAGAAATAGCATCACAAAGAAGTTGATATTAACATCAGCTCCTTAGTAGCTAGTAGCAGTCATAAGTTGAAACCCAATGATATAGTGCCCGATCCCGGAGCCGAAAGGCTAAAGGTTGTTTTTTTTTTAAAAAAAAAAAAAAAAAAAAGAAGAAAAGTTAGACGCATTCATTCATACTTTGTAGACTCGTATTTAAAAATAATGAGAGAAAAAAAACCTTTGCAACAGTCATACTTGCATGCTGCATCGACTATGGCGTAATGAAAACCCAAGAGAAACTAAATATACGACCGACGAAACCCGTCCAAGCCCGATCGTGAGCAGGGGGGCCTTGCTGAAAGCCTTTGTATAACGAGCGTTGATTGCCCTTTTTATATTCCTGTTTTCTAGCCTCGTTTCCCATTTGTCTATTTCTTGTCCTTGTGTCCTCATGCTGAGAACAAAGATAGAGATGAAATAAGATGGGCTTAAAGAAAGGAGACAAGAAAGGGTCTGATAGATGGGCCCTTCATAGCTTGAAGATATGTCTCACATACTACGCTATACGCACGGAGACCCGAGGTCACACCAGCAGCTGCCGGCCCATCTGATAACTTTTTAGCTTTTATCATCCTCATCTCTTTTCTCCTCGCCGTTTTTATTGATACTCCGTACATGGCTACTTGGCTGCTGTGGCTGTCAGGAATATTTGTTCATCTCATGCCAATAGTTTATCAAGGACACGTTTCCATGCACAGCCAGGTCGCTAATGAGATACGATGCATTTTGAACGGGAAGCAACTGCTCCGAACGATGCAAGACAATTACAGTGCTCGTGTGGATTCATGTAGGATTGCATACCGAATCATCCATACGACGTACGCAGCTGCACCCACGCATCGACGTTAAAAGCATTCGCTATCCCGCTACTATCCCACGGCGTATCTTGTATCACTAGAGTACTAAGTAGCGCGTCATATATTCCCGCAGGGGCTCGTAACTCCATTTCAGAGAGTCGATCAACAGCAGCGCCGCGAAATGCCGGCAGCCCTGGTCTCGTCCCCCCCTTTCTCACTTATCACATTGGAGTATATCACGGCTGCCCTGCGTTCAAATTGACTTTCTATGTATACCGTTATTCTGTATTACTCTGCAAGGTGAACCCACACAGGCTGCGAGAATAGGATTAAAACTGATCAGATATAGAGAAAAAAGCTTGTATCTGGTAAATATAGTTGGGGATCCAGAAGGTTGTGATAACGGCTCCAAGCAGCTCGTTTTGTGAATACACTGTCTGTCTACTATATTCATCATTTGGACATCATGTACTTTTTTAATCATAAAGAGATTGGTCCTCTGCAACTACAATGCATTCGGATTCAAACCTAAGAGCTTGGCTGGTTATCGGACATACGAACGGAGACTCGCGACTAAGAACGGCATACTACGGCGACCAACTCGGGGTATATTTACAGGGCTTTAGAAAGTGAATTTTTATATTACGTCCTGTGCGTTGTCTTGTAAGAGAGATTGCAAAATATATCTTACATAGCACATGCTTCAGGGTGCAATTACCTAACGCACACTCTAAATGTAGATGAAGACTCGGAGGTCGGCAGCGGGGATAGCAGATCGGAGAGGAGATATGGATGTCAAGGTCAGCCAGCTAGTCAACCAGTCAGGCATCTCGGTCTCGCCTCAGATAAGATAGCATCTGTTAGAGCATGGGATAGTTGGCCCGACGGATGCAGCGGTAGCGTGTCCAGTAGTACGCAGTAGCACAGGAGACAGTCGGTGTAAGTCAACATTTAGATGTCCGTCTATGTGTCTGCCTATCAGCTTGGCTGTCTGTATATCTGTCTATTCATTCTATGCATTGGCCTGCAACATCAAGATCAGGCCAATTTGATGGCTGCATTTCCCGTTACAGATGCGCAGCAGAACTGTGGCGAGGATCAATAGGAGAGGGGCTGTTTTATAGAGAATGTGTTTGCAAGTAAATCTCGGTATCGTCATTTGCCTTTACTATTGACAGATTTAGACAGATTTAGACATTTTGTGCATTCTGTACATTTACTGTGGCTTCCCCAGACGTCCTATTAATGGCTCATCTTGGGCATATAGTCAACCGAAATTGCGATGCGAGCACGGCAGGAGCGACCGTCCTTTGCTTCCACCTATGAGCTCATAACCCGATTGCCATAATTTCACTCGTGTGTTCTTCACGCAATGACTTCCCTCGTTGCCATAATATACTGATTCTCACTTTTCGTTTTCTGGGAATTTCATTCATCTTTCATTTTTACCTGTATATCACTGTGAAATAGCCTTGACTCGTCAACTGCCTCATACTCTACTCGGCATATTGCACCAGCCATTGCTCCGCGCCGTGCTAGCGCCGAGGTTGTAACTGGGTTGCTCTTTCCTTTTTTTCTTCTTTTTTTCTCTTCTAAATTAGGCTCCTTCCTCTTTCTTCTCTGGCTACTATCAAGATACCACTATAAACTAGTCATCGTGTGTGATTACTAAGCTACCCATCTAGGATTTAGGGGAGTGTAATGCCTCATCCCCGTTCCAGCCGGACACTTGCAACAGGCCGCTACAGGCATTTCTCAAGCTCTGCTTGGCTTCTCCCCGCTGTAGCTTGGCTTGCTTCTACTTCTATGGTGGCCGTCGTCGTATTTCGCGCTGTTCACGCGCCGGGGGTGCTCCGCTTTGGGGGCAATTAGCAGAAAAAAAGAGCAGAAAAGAGTAGAATAAAGCAATAATGATAAAGATTTATGCTGTCAAGAGTCAGTCGCTTGAGGTGCGCTTGTTCAAAAGCTGGGCTTATGATGCTCAAAGTGGTTTTACTTGCGCTGTTTGCTGGTGTATTTTTTATATTTAGTTTTATATTTAATTTAACGGGTTTTTTTTTCTTCCTCTTGGGTTTAGCTTAGGCCCTCCTCCTCCACCCGTGCTCAGTGCCGACAACGCAGCAATCTCAAATTCCAGCCACCCCGAGGGGAAAATAATTAAAATAAATTAAATGGCATATTAAATATATAATTTTGATCCGACAGAGACGGCAGGAGCACCAGGCAAAAGAAAAGAAAGAAAAAAAAATCACAGTGACGAAGCATCGATCGATGAGGCAGATATAGGCAGATATTCAGAAAACCGTAGGAATTTGTAGCAAAATACCAAGAAACACTCGTTCAGTCGGAACAGAGACAGAACACCAGTCGGCATAACAAAGCCAGAAACGAAGCATTTGAACTACCAAGAAATTCCCCGGCTGCCCTGGCGCCCATTGATCTCTCGCGCACCGTCAAGTTCCTTTTTTAATTCGTTTTTGTTCGTTTTTATTTCTTTTGCCTGTCTCTTAGCCTGCCTCGATTTGTCGACCTGCTCTGCTTCTTTTGTTCTTTTCCATCTTGACCTCTGCAGAATCTTGTGTTTACCGTCATTCTCATCCTCCACACCATTTGCATCTCTATTCTGTCAAGGTTCGTTCCTTCCCTTTTCCTCGTTCCCCGTTCCTGCCTTGTTGTCATTTTCTGTGTCGCCCCTTCCAATTTGGTCACGACGTGCAGTCTCCATTCCGGCCGTGTTGTCTCCGTCCTGTCTTTTGCCTAACCTTCTTTTCCCCGGCTTTCGCATTCCCTTTATTCTCCTCTCACCCTTCTCTCACTCTCGCCTCCCTCTGCTACCATTGTCTCGTCATACTATTGACATCCCTATCTCCCAGTCCTATTTCTTTTCTCCTCTAGCTATCCGCTCCCATTGCCATACTACATTAGTCTTTCCCCGTCGTCGCACCAGCCTGGCATCTCGTCATCTTCCTCCTCCTCCTCAAATCCTTGCATTACTTCTTGGTCAAAGAGCTCCCTGCAACCCCCAGTTCATTTGCATTCATTCACAGTCTGCAGTCTGCAGCTGCATCTCACACGCACAGTAGGGCTCACCGACCCTCTATTTAGATCTGATATATGTGCCTTCGCACCAACGGTGACACTCCCCCGCGATCGGTTCCTCGATTCCTGACCCAGCTCCCTCAGCTCCCTCGAACATACCACCACCAACGACGAATTGACTGTTGTACATAGCCGACCGGCCAAGACGAATCTACAAATACAGCTACAGCATCCGCAAGGACACGACATAACGAACTTATACCTCTTTTAATCGAGCTCGCGCGACAGCTCTAGCCCCGAACACGAAAAGCATCTTCATATCACAAGCTTTTCCGAGTTGATCCTAAGAGCGCATCTCTTCGCACACGCCGCAATTTGCGCTGAAAAGACTGCTTGCTAAGCCGTCTTTTCACCTCCTCTCCCTTCCGTCCCCCCCCCGTCGCCACCCTGGCTCTCCAAGACAAGTCCTTGGGCGGCGCATCGTCTGTTGTAGCCGCCCAAATGGCCCAGCCAAATGCCGAGCCCATCGAGGATGCGGAGGACTACGAGTACGTACACTCCAGTCTTTTCTATCGCCAATACACCAATACGCCAACTGCTAACAGTCACAGTTACGAGTCCTTGCCACCAAACTTCTCTCTCGTCCAGAACATGGCTGCCGGCGCCTTTGCCGGTATAGCCGAGCACACTGTCATGTACCCCATTGATGCGATCAAGGTGAGTCTACTTGAGCGATTCATACCCTTCTAGTTCTCTTGAAGCGATAATATAGCAATAGCAATCGCAATTGCAGCTAACATCACCAGACACGCATGCAGATTCTGAGCCCCGGCGGCGGCCCTGCCTACACCGGCCTGGTACAGGGCACATATCGCATGGCTTCCCACGAGGGTATCCTGAGCTTATGGCGCGGCATGTCTAGTGTCGTCGTCGGCGCCGGTCCCGCACACGCCGTCTACTTTGCCACATACGAGGCCGTCAAGCATGTCATGGGCGGCAACAAGGTTGGCACACATCACCCGCTTGCTGCCGGTTAGTATTTTATTATACCCAACGTCCTTTGACTTTATATGACACAAATTAACCCCTTCAGCAACGAGCGGTGCTTGCGCTACCATCGCCAGCGATGCCCTGATGAACCCCTTTGATGGTGAGTCTTCCCGCATAGCATGCGCATTCTCGCGCTTTTATATGCTAACTCCCTTACAGTCATCAAGCAGCGCATGCAAATAGAAGGCTCAGGCAAGATGTACCGGTCTATGCTCGACTGTGCAAAGTACGTCTACCGCAACGAGGGTGTTGCCGCCTTCTACGTCTCTTACCCGACTACTCTCTCCATGACCGTCCCCTTTACGGCCCTCCAGTTCCTCGCCTACGAGTCCATATCCACCGTCATGAACCCAACAAAGAGCTACGATCCCATCACCCACTGTCTGGCTGGTGCCGTTGCCGGTGGTGTCGCCGCTGGTCTGACAACGCCCATGGATGTCATTAAGACCATGCTGCAGACCCGTGGTACTGCGTCTGATGTCGAGCTGCGGTCGGTTAACAGCTTCGTAGCTGGCTGCCGTCTGCTCTACGCTCGCGAGGGCGTGCGTGGATTCTTCAAGGGTATCCGTCCAAGAGTCATCACCACCATGCCCAGCACTGCCATCTGCTGGTCCGCCTACGAGGCATCTAAGTATGTATTCGCTGCTTCTCTGTTCACCAGAATGATATTAGGTATTTGATGCTAACAATGTGCTCTAGGGCCTACTTCATCCGCAAGAACGACAACGGACAGTAAGGTCACTCTCTGCGCCGACCACCGCCCTCCTCTCCTCATGCCGACTCAAGTCTTTCGGTACACAACCAACCACACAGCCATTCATTTCGAAACGAGACAGCGATCTTCAGTCCCATCTACGATCTACATCTGCATTAAGCATTGACTCCTTTTCTTCGCCTGTCTCGATTATCCAGCCGACAGGAGAAATGCAATAAAAATAAGCAAAACACGATAAACACGCAACTCCCTTTTATCTTCGATTCAATTGGGCGCACATTTCTAAGTTCTTGTATACATAGAAGAGGCTTTCATGTCCGACAACGCCCAACCTGATATAGCCTTATTGTTCTTTTCGATCACGACAGCACGATAGCAGCAAACACGATAAATGTTACAAAAAAAAGATGCAAGTACGCAGCATTGCACGACATACGACCGGACACGGACACGGAAGGGTGTACAACACTCTTGGAGAATGCTTGGGAAGGCACGGCACTCACCTTAGAATGGGGAGAAGAACGGAGAAGAAACAAGAAAACGGGAGCGGGAGAGACACAAAGAGTACGGAAGCCATCTCACCATGGCCGTCTCTTTCTACTTGGTCTCATTTGGGTCGCTATGCTTTTGACAACTACGCATGAAGCTACGGTTCCAAGCACGGCTGGGGGCGTCTTTGATATTTTTTTTATTTTATTTTGTGTATTATTTGATTACGGTACTCGGAAGACAAAACGAGTTTTACGTCTGATAACAATGGTGTTTAGTGCGTGTTGGTGTTATCTGTGAATGTTGATGAATTAGCCTGTAAATCAAAGTCGTGCTGGCAATCCTCGTCTAAAGAGATAGGTGCTCTATTTCAAAATCAAAATATCGTACATATGGGCTCAATACAAGGGCAATGCAATGCAAAATAGGAACAAAATACGTCCTGCTGGACATTAGAATATAGATGGAGAAAAACAATAAAATAAGTGAGAGACAACTAAGATCACCGCCTGAATGGGAACCCGCCGGCGCCACCGCCCGAGCCGAATTGGAACTTGAACTGTTGTCCGCCGTTTTGTTGGTACATAAACGGATGGCCGTGGAAGCCCTGGTGGTGGCCGCCGCCGCCGCCGCCGCCGCCCTGCTGGTTGGGGTCATCACCCCGGTCAAACCGCGCACGCAGCTCGGGATCGCTCAGCACCTCGTATGCTTCGTTGATCTCCGCCATCTTCTTCTCAGCGTGCTCCTTGGTCAGGCCCTGCTTGGCGGCCTTGTCCGGGTGGTGGATCTTGGACAGTTTGCGGTACGCCTGCTTGATCTGGCGATCATCAGCATCGCGCGGCACTCCAATCACCTTGTAGTAATCCTTATCCTTGCTGCGACGCAGCAGCACCTCGGCCTCCTTAAGCTTCTCATTAATTGTCTCTTGCTTGTCGGGGTGTGCCTCCTTGGCCTTCTTGAGGGTCTCAATGCTCGCGTCGTACAGTTCGTCGTCTAGCTGCACCTTGGCCTTTTGCAGCAGGCCGAACAAAGAGTGCTCGTCAAGTTGTAGTGCCTGTTCGCACCATGTCTTGCCCTTCTTGGCGTTGCCCATCTATAAATGTTAGTAACGTTGCACATACAGAATCCGTACATATATTTAAGGAAAAGAAATTCAAACAAGGAAACATACATCATAGTAACCTTGGCAGGCCATGCTGGTGAGCTTGGATACCAAGCCATTGGGGGCTGCTGCCGGGAGAATACCATCGGCCACTAGGAAGGCGACCTGGTCCTTGATCTCCTGAATCAAGCCCGGGTTTTCGCCCGATGGAATCAAGTGAATAGTGCCTGTCGACGGCTGATTCTTGGAAAACGCCTTTTCCACCTTGGCAAACGTCTTTTGTGCTGCCTTTTCCTTCTTGAGCAGCTTCATGCACGGCTTCGAGTCGGGGTCGGACTGCAAGCACTTGCGCACCTGGGCTGTGCCCTTGTCAAAGTCGCCTAGCGAGTAGAAGTTGATGGCTGAGATAATCAAGTGCGGTGTGATGTCACCCGGCCGGATGTTCAGCACATGCTGCAAGTCACCCACGCCTTCCTCGACCTCTCCACGTGCAAACCGGCATACTGCACGAATCTTTCGTAATGATGCCGCGCGCGAAGCCACCATCAAGGCCACGCTTGCCTGATTTGCACACTCTTCCCAGTTTTGGCTGCCATGGGCCGCCTCGGCCGCTTTCGCGGCATTCTCTGCCTCGTCAATGGATACCAACATCTCAGCAGCCTCAGTTGCACTGCCCTTGACCTGCCACAGCTGCTCGCGGGCGCCATCCCAGTCGGCAACACGCTGACGAATCTTGCCTAGCTGCAGATGCGCCGCCTCGAAGCCAGGCCGTAAAGCAAGCACTTTTGTAAAGTCATCAGTCGCTTGTGATGCGCGGCCTAGACTGAGGTAGGTTGTGGCACGTTTGAAGTAGGTCAGGTAGTCATTGGGGTCGCGGCCAACAGCGGCATCATAGTAGACGAGAGCCTCGCTAGTTTCGCCGCGCGATAGATGGCCCTGGGCCGAGGCAAGCAAAGCCGAGACCGGGGTGTCGCTAGGGATGTCGTCGGTCGACAGCGCTGAGGCGACGCCAGCGGCAAACGCAACAGTCAATAGCGCAATGCGCATCGTGATGGTGTGCAGGTACAGACGTTTGGTCTTGGTGGTGCGTGGCCGATAACGATTGCAAAGGTTACGAGGATCAGTCGAAGAATAGGGCCTCGAGGCTGCGCAGACCGACGTCGACAAAGTCTTCGATAAGTCGGATAGGCGGGCACAATCGTAGATGTGCAGTCTGGTGTTTGTAAAGTGAGTGACTTTGGCAGGGAATAATAGTGAGAACAGTGGTGGGAGAAGAAGAAGAAGCAAATTCAAAAGAGCAAAGTGTCAATGAACAGTGCTCCGGACGGTAACTTAATGGGGTGGTGCCGCCAGCCTGGCCTTTTCCACTAGCACTATCGATAGGGCGATAGTATACTTTCACATGTGGCTTCAAGTGATTATATGCACAGTTCCTAATGCGCTAAGGAACAGAGTAGATATAGTGCATTTAGAGGCCCCTTTAGCCTGTAGCATTACACTGTATGCGTCATAGAACACGAGGCAGAGTGGCTTATCCAGCGTGTAGCCAGTTATCTGATACAGTGCATACTGTATTATGCACTAGAATGTTGTTGACTTTCTGACATAATCCATCAATGTACGGTCCATCGATCCTCTTGCTCGACATACTCGTTCAAAGCACACATTTCTAAAAATGGCACATATTCCGCCAACTGCAGCCATCTTCTCTCCATCTGTAGCCCGCTTAGCATCCTCAGAAGCCAAGGACTGGAGCTATGTGGACAACTGGCTGTCGTTGAAGTATCCAGGCCGTGCTCCTCCGCCGTTTGAGCGCAACCCGGAAACGTTGAAGGTTCTCGTGGCTCTAGCAGCCCAGAACGAAAGCGCCGACGAGGATCGCGAGCTGGTGTGGAAAGCTGAATTGTCTGCACTTGAGGCTCTGTCCAAAAGCACAGACATTCGTCATGGCGCGGATACAGATCCCACCACTTCCACGAGCGCATCACCCGATGCTGTTGCAGAGGGTGTTATTGCTGCCATTGAAGATGACCTATCTCGTGAGGGCCGCGCAGCTATTGACTCTCTGGCTTCGACCTCGGCTGAGCTTGGTATCGCTTATCCAGACCCTGCAGTCATAGGATCGAGAATCACCAGTCTACAGACGCGGCTTTTCCAGCTCGAGCAGGCTTTAGCACGGATGCAGGTTCTCCAGGAATATGTCGAAAAGCAGTTCTTCGAGTCTCGCCTTCTCTTGAAGGGCCTCGAGAGTGAAGCCTACCGTCCGGCCGCATCCCTAGCCAAGCTCAACTTGGAGCTACAGCGCAAGGTCAGGGCAGGGACAGCTCGTCTTCAGGATACGAGAGAACGCACATCAGCACACAGTCTGGCGCCCAAGATCACAGTGCAGCAAATCCAGGAAGAAGAGGCCGTCTATCTTGAGTTATTGGCATATAAAAAGATCCTGGACAAGCAGATCAAGTCGTTTCAAGGACTACCACCAGATAAGAACTTGGCCAGACAGCAGCTCGAGACTCTCCGGTCGGAACTTGCCGAGGCCACGCGAAAGCGAGATATTGTGTTCGAAGGTCTTGTCGAGAAAGCAACACCAAAGAAGAAGAGATGATCAACCAACATTACGCCTCTTTTTTCTCTACTAAAAAATGGGAAACAAACTGTAAGTTCAAGCACTATATGGGCTTCTTGTCGCTACTATACAAATACATGCTCTAAGACTTTAAAGATCAAATGAAATGAAATGAAATATAATAAACGCTGTCATAGATCAGTTGCCATAGGTACTTTGATGGCCGGTTGCATGCTTAACCGCATGTCTGTTGCATGTCTATCAATGACCTCTCTTGACCCTCCCTGACACGGCACCGCCAAACCTACCAAGCTGCTTGCCGAGACTTGACTTGGCCTTTGTCTGCGGTGTTGGCACTGCCGATGCATCCTTAGCTGGGACTGGGGGCCGGGAAGCAGTGGTAGTCCTGCCGCCGTCAAGGCCACCAAAACTATCACTGACACGGAAGTCGGGTCCTAGTCCAAACGCTGAGTTGTCATCAAAAAATTCGCCAGGGCCGCCGACAGCCCGTTGTGACCGTCTTGCACGTTCCTGCACATTGCGGAACTTTTCCAATAACTCACCCCAACGGATGATGCCATCTTCTCTGCCCTTGAGCCTGTTGGGCCGATCAAAGTTGGAGCTTGAGGAGGAAGTTGTGTTTCTAGGACATGTTAGGTATGCTGAGTGTCAGAAGGTGGATGAGGAAAGAGAAACGTACGGTCTAGGAGCAGTATGAAGATAGCCAATGGAGCTGACGCTGTTGAGACGGTTTCTCAGAGCAGCAAAGGCTGATGACTGGGGCAACAACATAAGCAGACCATACAGACACTTGTATAGATGCGGAAATCTCTCTGGCTCGAGCAACTGGAGTCGCAGGTCTGGAATAAAGATTAGCTGTATGCTCTTAATCATTTTTAATAATCGATGAATAGAGTAGCTGGTTCAAGTCTTACAAGTGAAGACTGGTGACTCAAGTAGCTGTACCAACTTGTCTATCTGAATGAGGATGTTGACAGTCATTTCCATCTCGGCGCTATTGTTTCTTTGTTAGTAAATGTACAGCAGTAGTCAAAGAGTGCGTCAAAAGCAGCGACAGGGAACATACAAAATTTGAAGAAGGTTGTATGCCTGCTCGTAGGCTTGTGCAAGAAGGCAGAGGGAGAATGTAGCCACAGCATTGTAGCACCATGAACGAAACAAGGCGACAAAGAATGTTTGACCATCCTTGGTCTCCAAATTCCGCAGCCGCTTGCGAAGGTCGGCAAGCTCGGGCGCAGTCAACAGATTGTTGTTGAGGTTCTGCACCATGATGCTTGCAAACTCGACATCTTCTTCCTTTTCAATGCAGTTGGCAAGGGTGCGGTAGATGCGTTCCGCGCTGAGACTGACACACAGCTGGCGGATAATAAGGTTTCCGCGAGTCTCTAGCAGCTTGCGATCAGTGGAAAAGAGCTGTAGGAGGTTGATCATGAAGTTGGAAAAGTAATCGTCTTCGCTGTTGCGGGATATCTGCGACAGCAGCTGCAGATCTTTGGTGACAACAGCCTCTGCAGGGTCGGACAGAGTCTTGAGAAGAGCCGGGAACGTGCCGTCGTTGAAAGCGAGGACTTTCCGCGGAGCTTTACGGTGAAGCATGATTAGCCACGTTAGAGCGGCAACACGGGTCGCCTCGTGGTCGTTGAGGAACAACAGCGTAAGCGAGCTGACAGCAGCGGCATAGTCCAGGTCTGGCTGCTGCGTGAGTGCTGCAACGATTGGTGCAGAGGCCACCGTGGCAGGTGTTGGCGACCTTTTCATGATCGACGTGACGGTTGCGCCGGAGGCAGCTCTGGTCGGTAGGAGTGAGGAAGATGCCGGACTGGTCGTGTCAAGCTCCTTGGAACTTGACAGGGAGGCTCGCGTGCTGTTCGCATCCTGGCGTTCAGCTGCGGCAGAGCCACGGACAGGCAACGTAGTGGTGCTAGTGTTGGTAGCGATGCCAGCCTCTTGGTCAACAGGCAGAGAAACAACATAGTTCATAAGCGCGTTGTTTACGCGAACAGCGGCCAATCGAATGGTCTCGATCCCACTTGCCATTGCAGGCAACAGGTGGGCAAGGATCTTGGGTGTGAAGGGGAGCACTTCTTCGGGGCAGATGTCGAGGAACTCCACCAGCCAACGCAGACTCTCAACAACTTCCTCGCCTTGCGTCGAGTCGAGCGTATCGGTCAAGATGACCAGAATATCGGCGTAATTGATGTGGACGTCCTGACCCGGGACCCAGTCATCCTCACTGTCATCATTGTCGTCGTCATTCTCATCGTCCTCGTCATAACCGTTCTCGTCGTCTGCACCGTCATCACTGTCATCGCGGCTGCCGGCACCGTTCCGGTCTGCATCGTTGCTGTCTCGTGGCTGGTGTGTTCCAGAGACGTCACGCGCACTGGCAGTACCTAGAGATCCGGCTCTGGCACGTTTGCGCTTTGCGTCATCGCGCGTCTTTGACTTTCTGCTTTCGGCAATGCCCTTTTTGATGCGCGAGATGCGGCGGATCTCGCTCAGGAACTTATCCAGGCAATTTTGGGTGGCAATATGGACGTCGCGGTTGATGTCGCTGAGGAAGGCCAGCAGGCCGCTCAGGAACTCGGGAAGGTAGGCGACAAGCTCGAGGTCTGGTATGGAGTCTAATAGCACAATCCAGCCGACGAGAAATGTGCGTGTAAACGGGTTGAGAACAAATATGCGGTCTTTGAGGAGAGGCATGAAGCGCTTGAGCGAAAAGGCGGTCGGAAGGTCGATCTCATCTTGCTCGTCCTCGCCGTCGCCGTTGTCGGGTCTTGCGAGGACGGAAATGTATGTGGCGGCAGACTCGGAGACAATGTCCTTGACAAGACGGTCGAGTAGTTCAGCGCCGTTCTTGACCGACAGTTCGGAGTCGGCGCCCAGCTAGGAAATTAGTTTCTGTATAATTGCGAGACTGTCACAGGATAACGAGACATACCTTGCAGAGGGCATCGAAGATGCGGTTGAAGTAGATGAGGATCTCGCCCTTTGCCACCTTGGCAATGTTATACATAGCCTCGCAGGCATAGTATCGCACACGGGGGTCCTGGTCAACAAAGCAGGCCAGGACAGGCGGGACAATAACCTCTAGGTATCGGGGGAGTTCCTAGAAAGTTGGGTTAGAAAGCCGCAATGGCAATAAACAAGGGCTGACAAGAACACACCGGACCGAGGGCAATGGCAGCGGCAGCCAGTCCGATAAGACCACCGTTCCGCGAGTGCTGGTGCACAGCATAGGCATACTCGCTGCAGAGCTGGTCGAGGATAGCTTGGACAGCAGCGGTGTCTTTGCGCTGGACAAGTTCACGGATAGACCGCTCGAGACTGGTGTATATTAGTATTTAGTAGTTGGGGGATACTCGGTGAGGTAAGACAAGACATACTCGAGGGCGCCAACCTTGCGTTTCTCGTAAAGCTTCTCGTTGAGAGCACGCTGGATGCTGGGGTCCATGGCGGCGAGGTAGACACGCAGCGGTGGCCACTCGACAGTCCAGACACGATATCTACAGTTCTGGTCTAGCAGTGATGGTTTCAGGTCTCTGGTCTGCTTCGATGGCGTCACAGCTTCGGCACATGGGATGGCGACGTCGATGAATGCGGCCTTGCAGAAGCTTGTAGCTGCAGCTGAAAATGTGTCAGCCAATAAAATCAACCGGGCAGGCAGGCAGGCAAGCAGGTAGATTTCGGTCAAGCACAGGAGTGATGTGGAGGTAGGGTCGGTGTGGTGTCGTCGAGTAGTCGTGCAGCCGTGTTGACGTAAGGCAAGATGCTCCTCAAGGCTGTCGCTATCAATAGCACTGGGGTACTCAGTGCTGCTTGGAAGTCACTCGCTGAGCTGTGTAGTGGGGAAGTGAGATAGCGCACAGTGTGCTCCCGATGTGGTGTTACTGTACGCGTGCTGGCAGGACAAGCTCTGGATTAAAACGGGTCGTCTCCACTATGGATTTGGGTAGTCGAGGTACCTCCTAGTGTGAGGTACCAGAGGTACTCCCAAGCTCGTTTAAAAGCATATTCCTAGAAATGAAAGGCACATGCAATGGAAGAACGGGAGTCGCGGGTACCCAGTACCTACCGTTTAGAGGCTAGCACTAACACGACTCCCGAACGGGCCCCGAAGCTATTATTATCTTTCTTGCTGTATTACTGAATACAGCCACTGTAAGATGCATGTGTCCAGGAAGCTGGTGGTGTAGTTGGGTGTTAATTAACACACACCACTGGGACGCCACCCATAATACATATTACGGTGTATTACCTCCGTACAAGCAATCGCAGCACTTGCAACACTTGCTGGTTCTCGCCACAAAATCACAAAATACATCACGATGCTGTCTCAATGTGAAGCTGCACTATCTGCACTATCTGCACTATCTGCACTATCTGCATCTCCTGCATGACCAACGCAGCTCTACCAACGTACAGCAACGACGCAAGAGGAAGAGGCCAGGCCAGAAAGAGCAATAGATGCGATGTCTCATGCAGCGAGATGCGTCTGTTGCATCTTTCTGCTGCAGACGAGTTGTCCCTGCCTGACAGTCCGATAACAGTGGCGTAATGGTGTAGTCGTGGTGGTGGTGGTCATAGTGGCCTCCTGAGTGGCCAATGCAGTCCTTGGGTGGTAAGCGGTGCTGACGGTGTCTTGGATGTTGGGTGGTGTGGTGGTTTGATGCTTGTGTCTCCCGTGACGCAGACGTGCAGCTTGGAAATAATCCCGCTGGTTTGTTTTCGGTCTTCTCGGCCATTCCCAGTCGTTCGGGTGGTGTGGTCGATGTTGTTGGTCTGGCATTGGGTCGTAGTTTGATTACTGTGTTTTTTTCTTATTCTTGTCTTTTGTACTCTCTTCGTATATTGGGCTCTGGCTTCGGTTTGCGTGATGATATTTGGTTCTGGTTCCGGTTCTGGTTCCATTTATTGCTTATTCATATCACCTGTGGTCATCAGTTGCATATGTAAAGGTCTATGATGTAGATAGAGACTGGAAATCATCGAAAGACTACAAGCAGCCGCCTAGACTACCTCAGCTCGACAGCCATGTCTCACTAGCCAAGACTCTCCAACTTTCATCATCACCGTCATCAGTGACTCGAACAAGTTCCGTCCCCATTCCCCATCTCTCTCCTACCTATATACACATACTTCCAATAGACACTCTACGTCCACCAACTGCTACACCAGCCCTCTCTCCTCTTTCTGGCTGGTCAGGTTGCAGTTCGCTTATCTCGGGTTGGTGCTTCGCTTCCTACCTGATGGGCTGCGTTTTCACCAGTACAACTATCAGTGAGTATTATTCTGTAGATATAATATTCACAAGAGCTCTACGTCACATGCAATAAGCTCTCTGTTCACTCCTTACTCCGTAAATACAGAATTCTATGCTTCTCACGACTTCGTTCAGACCCAGGCAAGACATCCCGCCTCGGCTGCTCCCTTGAATACCATGCCGCAGACCGCAGTCTCGTCTCGATGATCTGATTATCCGCCATCCCTTTTTCAGCCCAAGCCTATTTGTTGTCACGATATCATACGCTGGCATCCATGGGGGTGCGGGCCTTTTGCTGCTTCTCCTCTTTTTCCTGTTGACGTCGACGGTGAGCTACCACTGTAATCTGGCCGACTGGCTGGTTCAGCTACGCCAAATGTCTCTGCGTCTGCCTCCTTGCCTGTATGCACATACAAACATACTCGTATGCATCCAGTCTACATGAAGCTAGGTGAACGTTTGTTCCAAGTAGAAATAAAAGGTGGATACCAGTGTATGCTTATGCACGTTTGCTAAGGATTATAAAATGTAAATGTGTGCTTAAACAGCCCGGAAACCAGAATACCCGGAAAAAGAAAATATCCAGAACTAAAGAGAATATACTACCTAGTAGTTGCCAACGCCCTTGCTCCAAACTTGCGTGCATACCCTGATTGTCGTTGCTCATTATTTCAGCCTCTACCCAGATGGCCTGGGTTATTCCAAGACGGCCATGGTCTTGGGGCTTTATCACACCAACCACTCGTTTAGATTTTACTCGCCCTGCTTTATTTGCTCCCACTTGATCCTCCGTTTTGATCCCCTTGGCTGTGGCCGGCCTGTTGACCACCACTCGATTCGGCGTCTTTATTTGCCATGGCTGCTAATTGCGCTCGCCGTGCAAACTCGTCCTAAATATACGTCGTAGTGTTAGATAGTAGCACTCTATAGTCTGGTGGCTCTCGATGTATCGTGTATTTGCTCCTTGCCCCTTGCTCCTTCGTCAAGCTTTTCGAGACGTATTATCTTACCTTGTCACCCCTGGCCTTGCGAATTCGTGCAGCCGCAGCCTCATCCATCTTGCCTCGGCCCATTTTGCTGGCCAGAAAATAGGCTCTGTGTGATATGTAGGTGTGTGATTTTGCCGCTTCCAGGCAATGTAAGGAATGTTTTCGTGGAAATGCAGCCAAAATATCGAATCGTCGATGACAAGGTTTATGTGGAATATAAGAGGTGTGTGGTGTCGAAGCAAATTGGGTGTGTTTGCACCAGGACGCGATATGACAATGTAAAATAATTACGACAAGCCCAACAAGTAGGCAAGAGAGGAGTATGTGTGAAGATGGATGGGGCAAATGGCAATGATGACTACATAGGGATCGTGGGATCTCGCCGCCTTTATATATATGTCGGTATGCTACTCGACTGCTGATCTTTCAAAGCAGGGCTTTAAATTTACACAAACACGAACTGAAAACGCATATGCAATAGGACAGTCTTTTATTTTAATCCGGTCATGTAAAGTGGAAGGGGGTGGGTGGTCAGGCAAGCCCCGTCTGCTTCTCAGGGTTTGACTACGGAGTATGTATTAGTCTACATCTCTGTTTGTTGACGTGGAATATTACAGATAAACGTTAATTGGTCATTGCCCAGCAGCCTTTCGGCGCCAGCATGGAATAAAGAGAAAATGGACGCCATTAGACAAGACGGGTGGGTGGGAAACAGGCAAGGGGAAGGCGTAGGAATCCGGGCCGCAAAAAGAACTAGATTAACCAAAGGAAAAGAGAAAATAAGGACTTACTTTCAACGTTTAGATCAGAGTAGCTGAATATGTTGAGTAATATACTTATTAATTCCTTCTCAACCTCCACTCTCCTCTGCCTTTGAATGAAATCTCGATACACCGTAGAACCCGGACAAGGGTCGGGCTGTCTCGTATCGTATTGCAAATACTCTGCATAATCTTAATACCATCTCTTATGTTATGTATCCGTCCATCCGTTCTTTTATGTACGCAAAATCCAGCTGTTTGTTTCCCTCCAACTTCACCGCATCCGGGAGGATGGCACCAGCACAAGAGCGTAGACCAGTAATGGGGTGTGGGTAGTGTTGTCAAATCAAAGACTGCTCCGTCGAACAAGGGAATGCAAGGGAAGGCAATGCTGGACAGTTCGTACTCGTATCGTGGTATGCAGAAATTAAGTGATTCTTATTAATGGGACTTGTTATTCAGCATGCACATACTCCGTCAGAAAAAAACAGAGCAAGAAGAGCATATCTCCTTAAATGGAGACCTGTAATTACGGGGTAATACATACATACAAATATGTTTGAACCATTTTGAAGCCCGGGATGATAAGCTCCAAGCTGCATGGGCGGGATAAGGGCCCAATAAATAAAACCGAATGGGGCGGCGCTGTCTGTGGCAAGGGGGTATCCTAGGCTGCAGTTATGGAGTTATGGACAAGCACACTTGAAGTCTCCTTTGTCTAAACATACAAAGTATAACTCCTTCGGCGAGCGAGACTGGCATGACACGACTGGCTACCACTGCGCGACTGTTTCCAGAGGATGCAAAGGTCCAAGGACACACAGGAAAGGCAGTCGTGCGGTGCATTCTGTGCCAGTAAGGCGTACCCAATCATGCCTGATATTCACCTGTCGTGCAACCATCTCTGCCCGTCTCCGTGTTGTTGCAATGCGCCTACATTTGTAAATCGTAGCTGCGTACAGGATATATACAGTTGATATACACTATTTTCTTGCTTAGAATACATACAGAGTATTCGGTATTCTGTTTGGTGTATCCCTCCTGCCTTTGCATTGTATGCAACTTCTCGTGCTGCCAATACCACACGCACGTATGCCTCTCTCGGCGTCTTCTGGACAAGCTTATTGTCTTTTTTTTTTTTTTTTTCTTGGAGGGGGGGGGGGGGGGGGGGGGGGGGCTCCCTGTAACTTTCTTCTTATTTCTCCCCAGTTCCCTACCCAGTTTTCTGATCGCCATTCCTCGAATGGGGCCCCTCCGATCGACAGAAGAAGAGCCCGCCATCCATTATGCCGGGCTAAGCGCCTGCTCATTATTTAAAATCTTAAAGACTCCGGGCGTAGTCAAGCCATGTTGTAACCTTCAACTTAATAGCCCCTGTGCTTGACGCTCGAGTCTGTTTAGGCTTGTCCCATCTAGTCTCTGGTCTCTGTCCTCCGGTCTCAGGTCTAACATATGTTCCCTCCACTTCCTTACTCCCCTTTCTCGGTTACAAACCTCGACTTCTATGGACTGGCTCCTCGCTTCTTCCCACACGCCCATGCTATCAGTGTCCATTTTATTTCCTTTTTGAAGAGAGCGGTGTACTGTTTCGCCCTGAGTCTCGGGAGCTGGTTGGTAACTCTAAAACACGATACGATGCCGATATTACACAAACTGTCGTATGGCCAGTAACCTCGATCGGAGTACTGCCCCGAGTCCAGGGTCCTTGTGGACTGTTCCGTTACACCGGCACTTCACCCGCTGTGTTCTATCCTTTGTTATTTAAGACATCTTCTACAGACTACACATCTCGGGCGTAGCTCACAATATACTGACATGTTCTTGCTGCTCAGGTGCCATAGATATTGTCCCCATTCTATGTAGTAACTGTACACTTCTTCCAAGCCCATCGGGCTACCCAATGGCTCATCACTCAAAAGCAAAAGAAGAAAAGTCCAACTGCTATTTGTTTATAAGAAAAGGAGGACTTTCTACCCATTACATGTAAAAGTCACACCAACAGACCTCCCCACCGTGGACCCCATCCAATACCTTACACCCCTCCCTCTCCTTGTGCGAGCTCGGCTCCCATCTCTCGGGTCAAGGCTCGTGGCCCAGCAATACTCCGCAGACTGAACCGCCAAAATTAATAGTGGGTCGAGTATATGGGTCTTGTCTCGCCTTCAAACCCGGCGCTATGGCACGCAACGATTAGTGATCTCCAGGGTTTGATAGTGGAAAGAAAGCGCGTTCATTTCCATACGAAGTATTTGAAAAGGCAGCACGAAGGCAACAAAGCAATTTCGGGTCGACGTGCTCGTTCTTGTCAATGTAACTTTGTTATTTTCTGCTTGTTATTTACTTTCGTACTTTTTTATAACAAAAAATTAAATAAAATAAACTTGACGTTGGCTATATGAATATTATATGGAATTACCGGTAATATGAAACTACTTTCTCAATGAGGAAAGAGCAATGTGTAGCGTGAATTACGAGGAAAGACCGATGGGCAAAGAGATGTGCAGGGGAGGAGCAAGGGGTGGCACGCACGCACCAATATCATCGCGATATACGTCCGGCCCCCTTCTCTGATACGGCCAGCGGCCAACATCCAACGCAGACAACGCACCGACACGTCACACACACCATACGGAGGTATTCTAAATAGATGCAAGCACACAAGGAAACACAAGAAACACCAAAACACAATACTCCACCCAAATGTCGCACAGCCAATCCCAACTACTTGGGTATCCTCAATCCGAAAAACCAAGACAAGGGTTCCCGATAGGAGAAGCCAAAAGGGCGGTATGCAGGCCGCGGAAGCGAACCAGCCTGTCGGTTTGCTGCCTGTTCAGTACTATGTACATAAGACGAAAATGCAAAGTAGACATTTTATCAAGGGGGGAGAGGTGAATGTCTAACAGCATGATTGATAAATTACATGAAAGGGACTTCGAAACATATTGAATAAATTACAATGAACGTGAACGTGAATAAACTTGTTATGCGTATTAGGAGAGCTCTGAGATATATGGCAGCAGGAGAGGGTAAAAGGGCTTGGTAAAGATTACAAGGAGGGCCAGTAGAAATACGTAAAAGGACATGAAGCGCATATCTTTTAATATAGTCAGACCTCTGTTATGTTGCCCGAGACCGTATCAAGCGGATCTGAGGGTCTACCAAATCAAATCATGTTAAATCATATATCAAAGCTGTCTTATACAGATAACACAGCACAACAGACCAAAGCAAGGTCATCCAGTCCAATTCCAAATCACGATCGTAACCACAGATAGGTAGTTGGTGCATCGCTCCAAAGTTATTGAGTGTTAGACAACGATCGTGTCACTAACGCCACATAGTCCACTCCGCCACGCCACCACTCCATTCATCGTGCCCTTACAAGTCACGCTACAGTCCTCTATCGCTCAGGCTCTACCTTCAAAGATGGCCTGCTGGCACTGGGCCAGGATTGTGGCTTGCTTAGATACATCGGCCAGCCGCCCAATGACCTCTTTGTTACCATTCACAAACCCATACAGGGCATAGGGGATCCCGACATCGTTGCAAAATTCCTGCACCAGCTTTTGTGTCTTGCGCAGGTTGTGTCGAGGGATACGCGGATACAAATGGTGAATGGCCTGGAACTGCAGACCACCATGGAAGAAATCCAGCCACTGCGGGCAGTCCACGTCCATTGTCGTGCGCAGCATGCGCTGTGGGAACGACTCGTGCGGCCCTAGGTCGGCCGTGCTCATCGCAAAGTGCGACAGTGTAATCTGCACGTGCAGCGGCATGGTAGCGACGTGGCTGACCATGACAAACACGAA
The DNA here is from genome assembly GCA_029299165.1 of Ophiostoma himal-ulmi. Classification (NCBI taxonomy): domain Eukaryota; kingdom Fungi; phylum Ascomycota; class Sordariomycetes; order Ophiostomatales; family Ophiostomataceae; genus Ophiostoma; species Ophiostoma himal-ulmi. The sequence continues at coordinate 579,118 of JANSME010000012.1, forward strand.
GCGGCCCCAGTTGTTGTCAATACCTCGGTACAGGACTCCGTAACCGAACCATGTCCAGAAAAAGACCTGTCCGATAGCCTCGAGCCAGCGGTGCCAGCGCGCCGGCCCCTTCCGGGGACCAAGACCCATGATGATGTACATCCAGGACAGCCGGTACAGGTTGAATCGGCCAAAGCATAGGACAACGTAGTACGTGTAGTGTTGGATGGACAAGAATATTTTTGCTGCAGCGTCGTACTCCATGATCTTGTCATAGTAGGTGGACCGGAGATTGCCGAGTAACCGGTGGGACACGGCAAAAAATGGCATGTGTTCAATATCGGGGTCGTGTTCCGGGGAGTTGGTCACAATGTGGTGTACGTTGTGGCTATCCTTCCACCAGCAGATGGACAGGCCACCAAGAAAGTCAGCAATGATGATACCGATGACGGTATCGGCGAGGAAGTTGTGTGTGATGCCCATGTGGCCAGCATCGTGAGCTGTAAATACCAGCTGGTGCCAGAACACGCCCAAGCATAAACCACTGAGGGCATACCAGTTCTTGCGCAGGAACACAACCATCAGCACAAATAAGAGCGTGTACCGGGCCACCTCCCATGCGTAGGCTGTGTAGTTGCAGTCGTATAAGCCGGCAGCCTTGATGCGCTGGTTCAGCTCGCGGTACTTCTTAATGATATTTTGCTGTGTCTGTGCATCTAGTGAAGGGTATTTCTCCAGATCAAGGCTGATCTCTTCACGCGTCTTGACATCCAGAAACGATGTTGCGACACGGTCCAGCTCTTCTTGGTCGGTCACACGAGCCCGCACCTCTTTCTCTGGCTCGTCTTCTGCATCAGATGTCGATGATGCTGACGTATCTGGTGACTCTTGTCTCTGGGCGGTTCGTCGTCTCCGAGTAGGCGCCTGTGCCCCGTCACCCTCGTCAAAAATAGGCTCTGGAGAAATGGATCGAGACCGTGAGTCGGAACCGGAACATATCGATGACGGGTCCATCGGTGGTGCAGACTTTATGGGTACTGGCGCCGGCTCACTTCCGTCATTTGTACGGAAGATACCGCCCTGGATCGGAGGAAGGAAGTTCTTCCAGGCCCCTTCAATCCGGCCGATTCGGTACCTGTCCATGCTCTGCCGGGCCTCGCCCGAGTGCAGGCTATCCTTGGTTAACATTGGTCTCGCATGGGTCAAACAGTTGCTTTCCGGCTGTATGCAGTCCTAGGGACTAATAATCGGACGGGCAGGGACACGAACCAGTTGACTTCGTCTGTGGCGTCCTTGCCAATCATGTGAAGTATAGCTTTTGTACCACCCGGGTGGTACGGCAGCCAAGCATCTACTTTGAGTACGTGCTGGTCGACGATGATGATCTTGCGGCCCTTTGCAATCATCGACTCAATCTCGGCCCTCTCCATGAGCGGATAGACCTTTTTCGCACGGCCGGAGCTGCCGGAGCTGTCAGAGCTGCCTTGAATCGATCCAACGTGCCGTTCAGAGGCCGGTCGGGCTTTCTCGGCCGTCATTTTGGTGGCTTTATTAATTTCGTGGTCCTTCTTTTGCGCGCTGGTATGAATTTTCCAGTTGGATAGTTGTCATGCAAGCCAGCGGGGAGTGATAAGGTGCGATGTGGTGTATGATGGAGAATGGATAACAGCTTAATCGTTTCGATCGAGAATATCTAGCTTGGGCTTTCTAAAAAATGGATGCCATAGCACTATCACACCGTATTTCCAGTGCTATATGTAGAACGTGTCAGGGGCTGGACGAATCACGCCAGGCCTTTGATCTATACCATGCCATATGTGGGCCCATGTCTGTAATACTCGGCCGATGTGATAATATTACTAATCTGTGTGTGTTAGGACCTGTCTCTGGTAGTTTGAATTCTTTGGCTGTGCATGTTTCCATGGGGTTTATGATGCCTGGTTTTTATCGTCTTGTGTTTATTTCTTGTTTTACCGTCTTGCTTTCAGAGTCTGAATGCAGTTGGAAAATAGCGCCTTGAAGCTGGCTAGTCGAATATGATGACACTGGGTCGGTGCTTCCAAGCCGCCTTTTTTATTATATAATATCTTCCGTTTCCTTGCATTCATTTGATTTGATTTTTATTATGTGTATGTACCTTGAGTGTTTGTATATATATGTCGGGTCTTATTTTTTTATTCTTTTTTTTTTTGGGGGGGGGGGGGGTATTTTATGCTCTGTATTAATTGGGTTCTACTAGTATTTGAAATTGATTTACATGTGTTCACGATATTATACATTCAACTCGTTATATTATCAGCCCCGAGTAAACATATTTGACACAGGAAAACACGCAGAGCTATAAATCAACGGCCTAGAGTGACCTGCCATGCCATATATCATCACTCCAACATTGAGTCAAGACGGGCAAAGACATCGTCAGAACTGAACAGCGATGCCCTGAGACCCCATGGATTGTTGGCACCTATTCCTAGATATGTGTATGCGTCTGAGTACAATGATCTGTTAGCCATGGCTTCCAAGGGTACTGGCAAAACAAGCAAGACTGAATACTTACCGCATTTGTAGTATATTCTTCCTCTGCCTCTCGTGACAAGCCTCATCGATTCCAGCCGCCGCAGAACGCGGGTGATGTCATCAATGTCTCGAAAATCCGACGTGTATACGCAGACCAGGCGGACTGTTTTGGCCTCTTCCACAGCGCCGAGCAAAAAATCCGGATCCCTGGGCGCAACCTTGGCTGCGATCCCCAGATCACCCCGGTGCGTAGCTCGAGCAACTGCTTCCCATGACCGGTTGACTCTCTTTGGTTGGACAAACAGCATCCACTAGAGGTATTAGCAGTTAACAACACCGCCCAACAATGATGAAGCAGTATCTACTGACCTTTCCACACGTGACACCTAAGCGGCCGGCCAGGCCTATAATGTCCTTGGCAGCAGACTGTCTGGCCGAGTCCATATCACGCAGAGCTGCTGCCCTTGAGACACCCATGCGCGTGATACCTTCTAGAAAGCTCCGTAGCAGGTCCAACCTCTCCTTTGCAGCCGTCACAAAGAGGAGCACGTGCGACCCCTCGGCCTCAGGACCTTCATCCTCACAGCCCGGAACAAGCTGGCTCCCTGTCCCTGGCCTTCGTGGTCGACCGATCGATGGATTGCGCACATATATCCACGGCGTCCGCTCATCCTTCGTCGTCGTAGCCGGAGGGAGCCTGCGCAAGAACATGCTAATATCCTCTCCAGGCTGGCACTCGTATGACCCCAATCGTGGCACATCCATTCGATGTCGCAAGTCGTCAATATGATGTTGCGGGCCTGGCTGGGCCATGTACGGCACTGGAACAGGAGGTATCATTCGCAGAAGCTGACGCGTGAGCATATCCTCAGAGGGCTCCTCATCCTTCACCTCTTCAGTATCCGCATCTTCCACCTCGTCCTTCACCTCCACCACGGCGGGCCCAGCTGGCTTCTCTCCAGTCCGGGCGCGCTTGGTCAGCTTATACACCGTACCGACGGGGCCTAGCTAGTTAGCCGCCATCTCCATGCCTGAGCTCAATTGTATTTGGATTGGACCAACTCACCGTAAAAGTCCGAGTCCGAGTCGGATCCCAGTTCCATTATCTCGAGATTGCAAATAGTATACCATAAGCACGGGATTGGGTCTGCATGTGTAGTATCGACTATATTTGATATGGTTTTGTTTTGGTGGGTTTGAGAAGGTGATTCAGAACTGGGATATGTATGGCACGCATACTAGGTGGGCGGTAATAGAAGAACAAACCACCAGAAACACCGAGTTCAATAGCCATAGGTGTATTGAATAAAAGTGAAGAATTGCTTTAGAAAACAGAAAAGAAAGCATCGCATAATTCACAATAAAGACAAAAATGTGTACTTTGACTCGCCTTACAAATAATTATATGCATACTATGTACATGCTACCGTATTATAGTAGTATTGACAGTGCAATTAGCGCAGCTTAAGAACAAAAGCCTGCAATATTTTTATGCCAAACCAAAATGCACTCTAATAAAAACGACGCTGTCAAAACGACAACCTAGACACAACTGCAAAGTATATACCACGAAATCGACGAGACATGGCTGAGCCCATATCATCAATAGAGTCCCAGACACTCGACCTGCCGCCAAGCTGCATCGAGTTCTGCCCAGCACACCCAGATTACTTTTGCGTCGGTACTTACAACCTCGAGAAGGACGAGGCGAGAGCCCAGGGCGACACGTCGCGGCCGCAGAACCGGAATGGGAGTATTCTAGTGTTCAAGGCCAAAGATGGGAAAGCGTAAGAGTGACAGGTTCATAAAGCCAGCAATAGACACTGACGTTATAGACACCTTGTCGAGACCGTGGTCCAGCCTTCGGCTTTGTTGGACCTGCACTTCCAGCCGACAAAAAACAGACATGACGTGTTTGCTGTAGCTTCGAGCACAGCTACTCTCTCTATATTCCGGCTGGTACCAACCAATAATGGCAAGGCCAGCGCCGTCGAGCACCTCAGCACGATTCGAATCGATGATATCGACGATGATGTGCTATTTCTCTCACTCGCGTGGCACCCAACGATCCCAGACTTTCTGGCTGTGACCACGTCTACTTACCAAGTCTATGTGATCGGTCTTGACTCATATTTGCAACCCAAATTTGTTACAGAGACGCCTGTCCTTACCCACGATCTTGAGGCATGGACCGTTGTCTTCTCACCCGATGTCGTCCAAGGCGACGATGGCAAACAGACGACGGTGACCATCTACTCTGGCGGTGATGACTCTTCGCTGCGGTACACATCCTGTCTATTGAAAAACTCTTGGGTTTCCCATGCCAAAGGCGACGAGCCTATCCAAGTGTTATATAACGCGTGTAAGCTCGCCGGGCACGAGGCCGGCGTGACTGCAATATTACCTACGACGGTCAAAGTAGCCGACGGAGGGCGTGTGGTGGTGACGGGTAGTTACGACGACAACATCCGGGTTTTCTCTATCGTGGATCCGTCCGAGACGTATGGCATGCGCCGGGCTAAGAGTCTTGCGGACCTCAATCTAGGTGGCGGTGTGTGGAGACTAAAACTCATATCACAGCACACGGACACCGATCATGGCACTTGGGTTATGAGAGTTTTGGCATCCTGCATGCATGCTGGCGCCCGGGTGGTTAACATCAAGGGAGATACGACTGGCTGCTGTGAAATATCTGTCGTTTCACGCTTCGAAGAGCACAGGAGCATGAACTATGGTTCCGACTTCCAGCCCACGGAGCCACTATTGTGTGTATCAACGAGCTTCTACGATAAGTTACTCTGCATATGGGAGGCTGACAACGAAAAGGTTCTGTAGATACCCATAAAAGTCAAAATATATTTGGGACAATGCAAAGATAAAGTGCGCCGCGTACCAATTAAAGAAGATGATATGAAAAGGCATGAAAAAGGAGGGTTAAAAATCAGTATGGACAAAGTACGATACCCAAGTGTGTCTACTATGGCCGTGCGATAATGACCTAGACCTACTTGTCCTCTTCACCAAGTGCAAGATCAGTGGCAGAGTCAGGATCGGCTGACTTTAGTAAGAGAACCAAGCGATAGGCACTGCTGCCGTTGAGGTAGTAGCGATGCAGCTTCTTGGAGCGGAAGAATCCGAGTCTCTCGTACAGACGGATGGCAGCCGTATTTGTCTCTTCCGTCTCTAGAACCACTTCGTCCGCATCGCGCTCGGCCATAGCATCGATTGCCTTTTTTACTAAAGAAGTGGCCACACCATAGCCACGACGCGATTCCGAGACTGCCAGCATGGCAATGTATCCTCTGCGTGTAGGAGGGCTGTGCGAAGCATGTGTTTCTAGCTTGCAGATAACGACGCCAATCAGAGACGAATCTTTTGGGTCAAGGGCCTGTGAGTAGGATACAAGTCAGCGCCATGCTTATTTCAGCTCGACATGTGTTTGATATCAAAATCAAATGATAAAAGAAGCATACCATAAAGCACAGATGACTCCATTGATAGAGGAAGTACCGGTACACATATATGCTATACGGCTCGCTTAGATCCTTTGAAATGAGAGCTCGGATGGCAGGCAGGTACTCCTGCTCAAGTCGATGCTCATATCGGATATATTCCAGCTCCGAGGCCTGGAGTAGGGCCGGTACTAGGGCCGCAGATGGCACCGGTGCCGATGCCGCCATAGCCATCCTCCGCTCCGGACTGCCGGTAGAGTGCGCTGGCCAACTGTGCTGTACCTTGTCTAGCTCGAGAGTAGATACGAGATGATATATAGATTATGTCGTGTGCTAGGTCTATGTGTATCGGCTATTCGATGTCGCCAGACCTTCTTTCGTCGTCTCCGTGTCTTTTCGTTCTCTGGTTTTCGGTTTTCGTCTTTTTCGTCTCTTCGTGAGAGCAGAAGTGCCAGCAGCGAGGGCAACAAAAGGCTGTATGTATATACTATTTCCTGTCGAGATCCTCTTAGCACAGTTCTATAGTCGTTGAGTTGCCAATCTTCATATGCCGTGTCGTGATAGTGGTGGGAGGTGGCCTGATGGAGTCGTCAGCTTCTCAGCATCATCACATGCCAGCGACTGCTCCTGCTCTGCCCGCTGTAATACCCTAGTGGGAAATAGACCATTGAGGCAAGAGCGATCTGGATGTGGGGCATATGGATGCAAATGTGCCCCCTCAATTGGTCCACTGCCACAGCTCTGATGCAACTTTCGTCATTGCTTCTTATAGTGGTTGGTATTTGGTGAACGGTGCCAGGGTGAGACCTTCTAGGAGCTGGCACTGGCACTGAGGAGAGAGGGAGAGAAAAAAAACACCAAAAGCACCATTTCCATTACTTTCTTGTATTCCCCATACCAGACAGGCCAGGACATCGCACCTCCCTTGCAATATCGCAAATGCCAGTGGCTTGCCCGACACTACACCCTCGAATGTAGTTACGCAAATACCTAAATATACACAATTTCTACAAATTGACTGCTGGCTCCGGCTGCAAACTCGACCCATCCGATCGACACTTCCCCTCCTACAGTATAATATTACTCAATGTAAATTTACCTCTGACCAACACAAAGACCCGCCCGTTCCTTTATATATACCTCCGGAGATCTAAAACAGCTCTGCGGGACCATATTTCGATAACAAACGATTACGAGATACAGCTCGCATCGGGCAACCGAAGCATCCGCGCATCTAGGCCCAGACCACTAGGCAACGAGGAACCGACAACCCGGCAAGCCACCCAGAAACAAACGTACACACCTGTACTACAATACAAAAACCAGCCAAGAAAAATGTCAAGCAGCAACGTCCGGAGGCGCGGCCCGAAAGCCACGCCGGCGGCCGCACAAGAGACTGAGCCGGAGGACAACTACAGCTCGGCAACAGACCCGGCCCCGCGCGCAGATAGCCCGTCTGCAAAGTCGCACAAACACCCTGCTGCAGAATTTTCTAGCTCCGGCAAGAAGCGGCGCAACACTTTGATTTTCCTTCTTGGCAGCTTGTTCGGCCTGGTGGCTGCTGGTTTCTTTGCCAAAAGCAATGACCTCATTGACTTTCCCGAGCTCGGAGAGCTCTCGATGGACAGCTTCTTTGATGTACTGCCCGCCGGCCTGGTGACGGATATGCGGGAACTTATGGTGAGTTTATGCACAAGTCAAATTTTAATGACATCTAGCAAGTCAACACGTACTAACAATATGAACAATATAGAACGGCGAGCGTGACCTTTTAGACAGCTATGATGCGTTTTCGGTCGGTCTCAAAGTCAAGAACGAAGGCCTTGGCGTCAACCACTCTGTCATTATGATTCCTGGTGTTATTTCCACTGGATTGGAGTCCTGGGGTACCGCCAACGCCTCGCGGCAGTACTTTCGCAAGCGCCTCTGGGGCAGCTGGAGCATGATGCGTGCACTCGTCCTGGACAAGGACAACTGGAAGAGACACATCATGTTGGACGAAGAAACCGGCCTCGATCCCCCGGGATATAGACTGCGCGCTGCCCAAGGTTTTGATGCCACTGACTTTTTTATCACCGGATACTGGATATGGAACAAGGTCTTTGAAAATCTCGCATCCCTGGGCTATGACCCGGCTAACTCATTCACGGCCGCCTATGATTGGCGGCTATCGTATGCCAACCTCGAAGTGCGTGACCAGTACTTTACAAGGCTCAAGATGTACATTGAGATGGCCTTTAAAACGTCGGAACGCAAAGTGGTCCTCGTGTCGCACAGCATGGGAAGCCAGGTTCTGTTCTACTTCTTTCACTGGGTGGCGTCGCCCTTGGGTGGTAAGGGTGGTGACGACTGGGTCGAGAAGTACGTCGATTCATGGATCAATGTCAGCGGCTGTATGCTGGGCGCTGTCAAGGATTTGACCGCTGTTCTATCTGGAGAAATGCGTGACACTGCTCAGCTCAATGCCTTTGCCGTCTACGGCCTGGAAAAGTTCCTTAGCAAGGAAGAGCGTGCAGATATTTTCCGGGCCATGCCGGGCTTGTCATCTATGCTTCCGCTGGGTGGTGATGCGGTCTGGGGCAACCTTGAAGACGGCGCACCTGACGATCTGCCTGGCCAGGAGCAGAGCTTTGCTTCAATTCTCAACTTCCGCACCGGTGCTAACTGGACCGAGCCTCATCAGAACCTCACTGTTGACGGTGCGCTGGAATTTTTGTTCAACACCTCGAAGCACTGGTACAAGAAGCAAGTCCTGTCGAGCTACTCGCATGGCATTGCCCACACATCTGCTGAAGTCAACGCAAACGAATATGATCCGCGCAAATGGATCAACCCCCTCGAGACACGCCTGCCCCTTGCACCCAACCTCAAGGTCTTCTGCTTCTACGGCGTCGGCAAGCCCACTGAGCGGTCCTACTTCTACCGGCCACCTGAAGTCCCACACTCGTCCAAGCTTAACATCACAATCGACACGGCCCTAACGCAGGGTGACCACATTGACCACGGTGTCATCATGGGCGAGGGTGACGGTACAGTGAATTTGCTCAGCACGGGCTACATGTGCAACCAAGGTTGGAACTTCAAGAGATACAACCCGGCGGGTGTCAAGGTGACGGTTGTTGAGATGCCTCACGAACCAGAACGGTTCAACCCCAGAGGTGGTCCCAACACGGCCGACCATGTCGACATCCTTGGGAGACAGATGCTCAACGAATTGATTCTCAAGGTGGCAGCAGGCCATGGTGATGCCATTCAAGACAATGTTGTAAGCAATATTCGGCAGTACGCCGAAAAAGTAAAGGTTTATGAAGAGTAATGTCGGGTTTCTTTACGGTTAATTAAAATATCATAGATTATAGATTTTTGTTTTCTCGTTGCTGCTGCTGCTGCTGCTGCTGCTATTGTTGTTGTATACCCCTAGCCAACACCAAAATTGAGTTAAGTTGATACTGATGGGATTCGTAGTTCTTGTATATTCCATATTATAAGCCACGTCCTATGTATACGTGGCGAAATAGCTGCTAATAAAAAAAGAGGAGGAAACGAGACAAACTTAATGATAGACTCGAAAGAAAGAAAAACCCCAAAACGAGAGATATCCCATATAATTTCAAAAGCAAACCTTGACGCCATCCAAATAAATAGACCGCCTTTCAGCAGGTCTAGAATGTATCCGTTTCCGTGTCATCATCGTCACTGAGGGTCTCAACCTCGTCAATGGCCCCCTCTCTGCCAAATGGCATGCCACCGGCCGGGTCGTGGTCGGACACCGTGATAATAGCCTTGCCTTGGACATGCTTGACCGCACTCTTCCAGTTGTCCCAATCATCCTCATCTTTGATCAGAAAACCGATCAGCATGCTGGGGTCCATCTCCCGAATATGGAGACGACGAAGCCGTCTAGTATGACACGAGGCAGTTTCCTCGCGAGTGTAGTCTTCGGGATCGTCATGATATGGCAGAGCTGGACGTGTATGATGGGGATCCAGGTAGAAAAAGTAGGAGCCCTGGTCGTCTGTCGATCTCTGGCAGCCGATAAAATAGTGTGAAGAAGCTGGACGGCCACTAAATAGTTGTGTCAGTCACTGAGCAGGTATAATTGTGTCAAAGTACGGGGAATACTCACCCAGCAATACCCACTGACTGTGGCATCTGCAAGGCCGACGTGAGAGACTCCCAGTACACGGTGTTCACCTTGTCGATTCCAAGCCTTGTGCAGACCAAGATCAAGGTTGGGTGGAACTCATCGTCGGGCTTGGGTTTTGCAACCTTGAAGAAGCTGTCTTCAAAGACATCGGGTAGATCTCCCGTGGCATAGACACGAAGGGAGTCGGGCTGTGAGTTGGCCAAAGCCCTAGACAATAAGTTAGCAATGTTTCATAGCCATGTCAAAATCAAACCTCCCCCCTCCTCTTTCCAGAATAACAATAAAAACGTACTGAATACATCGAGCGGCTGCAGAAGGGCCAAACCACTCGCCCGGGTACTTTCCACATGCCAGCTCGCCGTGGCTGACGAACCGGTGAATAGAGTATGGAGCTCTCGGATCGTCTGAAAACAGAGAGATGATTTCCTGCTCAGTAAAGCCACCATCGGCAGTTCTCCAATCTGCATAAGTTAGTAAAGTGCATGAGCATCTACAAGCAGATAAGAAAGGAAACAAGTGTTGATGGCCATGAGCCAATAGCAACTTACCACGACCCAGTTTCCACATGGACAGTGCATTAGCCAAAAGGCTTTGACCAGAACGGATCATGCAGCCCCAGCCGCTGTCTGAGGAGAAGCCAGTACTCTGGTCTCCGAGCGTTTTCAGCCGCATCGCAAAAGATAAGTTGGCGGCGGCATTAGGGTCGGCTGAACGAGCAATAGGCTCGAAACCAGACCGATATGTCATCCACAGACGTGACTCAAAGTCATCGAGGAATGCAGTGGGCCAGCCGCCATTCATGTTTTCATATTCGTCATCATATGCCAATGACGAGCTGAAACTGCTAGATGCAGAAGTCGGGGGCGTGTCGGGCGAGGATGAAAGTGGCTGCGAGGCAGCTGATGAGGCGTTGGGCGGCGGAGTGTTGGGAAGTGTCTTCTGTGAGCCGGATTCAGCGGCCTCGTCTTTCTTGGATTTGGACGAGTCGAGGGCATAGTCGCATCCGAGGCACCAGACGGGTTGGTTGGCGGCTTTGTTGTTTGTCGGCTCGGGATCCCAGATCATCTTGACGATGCGACGGCCATAGCGGCCCAGGTCCGCGGCTCCGGCAACAGCCACATCCATTCTAAAAATCCAGTAAAAGAGATGCGATGGACAACGGCCAAAGTAACTATTTTGGTATGATGGGTCGTCCCAGTATAGATGCTGAAGATGAGCAACTGGTGGAGAGAGCTGTTGAAGCTATCGAGAGGATCCACTGGACAACACAAGAGTGCTGAAAAGCGGCGATGGCCAGACTACTATATTTAAGTTATTATGCCACTCAATAAAGAGAATAGAGTCGCGAGGGTGTGCTGTCGAGGTATCGAGATGCCGTTGCACGCTGACGCGAGTAGGATTGTGTGGTCGAATATGGCTGCTTGTTTGAAAGAGACAGTTCCGTTGACCTCTGAACCACAGCCCGATAACGAGACATAATACAGAAGGGGGAGTGGCGTGTGGCTCGCCCTACTTACCCCGTCCCCGTTTGCCTAGTGCAGCACTCAGCTAGGCCCCACACAGCATCATAGGTACACTTAGGTAATCAAGCATCATCAGTGTTTCCATCAGTATTAACGCTTAGACAGGCCGGGCAGCAGCCTAGAATTTATTGTGGGGAAATCATGGCAAATTATCGATACACTCCGTAGACTTATGTATTATATAGCGTACAGTCACTGCTACGCTCATTGCTTTTGCGCCCTTCCTACATCACCACATTCATCACCGTTCACAGCACCGACCAGAAACTGGCAAAACAGCCAGTACGAGTTGCCAAAAATGGCAAAAAAGAAGAAAGGGCCCTTTGGCAAGAGGGGCGGCGGGTTGTATAAAGGCCCCGGAAATTTTGCATCATCGCCGACGACAAGTGGCCAAAAACACACACAAAACAGCTATGCCGGGAACAAACGGCGCCCACAGGCGTCGTACAACCTGGCGGCCGACTTTGGCATGGACGCTTCACCACGAGGTATGTATTTGGAAGAGAGCATATGTATATCGTGTTTTTGGAGGCTTACCATCATGTCCTACAGAGCAATCAGCCATGATGCAGCAAGCACAAAACACAAGAAAGAACACGTCACATTGGGATCAAAGCACTCGCCTACGAGACAAGCCCATCGTCTTCATCAGTGCTGGCTTCATCGAGCCAGCAAAGCAACTTCAAAGCATATTGCAGCCGAAGCCAGAGAACCAACTAGAAGACGACGCCCAGCCATCGACAGGCACAGAAATTGTGCCCAGCAGCGATGATCTTCCTGGTGCCGCAGATGGACCTGAGGCAGTGTCAAAAGAGCAGCCACATGTCGCACAGAATCTGGTGATGGTCCAAGATATCGAAGATGTCGCTATCGAGGCCGCCGAAGTCATACCCGTCTCAGAAGACGAAGGTGTTCCCGATATTGGCGTCGAGCCTGTCGAGCCTGTCGAGACTGTCGAGACTGTCGAGACTGTCGAGACCATCAATGCTGTCGAGGGCGAGGATGCTCAAGGCCAATATGCAGAAGATGAAGACCCCCAATATCAGTTCTTTGAGGATGTCCATGGACAAGATGCCCAAGATATTCAAGAAACACTAGATGACGCTGGTGCTGCCTCGGACAGTAGTGAGGAAATCATTCTTTTCAAGGGAAGAGGCACAGCCAAACCTTCAGTTCCCCGCCCAGTACTGACACGAGTGTCTTCGATCCCGGAGCAGGCAATGCGAAACATCCATCTCGATGATACGCCCGGGCTCTTTGCTCACGAAAAGCATCCTCATCCGACACCATCGCAAGAAGCTACGCCAACAATTGTTATCTCTACCGTCCCAGAATCCGCAAAGGGAGCCTCGCCACTAGATGTTGCAACTCCTGAAGTCGACCGCCTTGCTCACCTGATTGTCGACTCAGATGATGATGGCGGCAGTGACGCTGTTATTGATGACTATATCGATCATATGGAGGCCGACGAGCTCACAGATATGCTCAACTATCTCGGCGGAAACCGTCGGACAAACCGTCGCACCCTTGGCGGCACGCACAATGATATCGTGGTGGAAGACCCCGAGTCCAGCGAGTACGAAGGCAACGAAGAAAAAGACGACGAGAGTGGCGAGGAAGATGAAGAGGCTTATATCCGCAGGCACGCTGAAGAACATGGCTTTGAAGGAAATAGCAGTGATAGCTCTGACGACGATGATGATGACAACCTCGATGACAACTGGCCACTGGCCGATGATATCGACGACGAAGAATTCGCCCGACTCCTGGCGAAGCAGGAAGAGCTAGGCATGGGCACAGATGAGCTGATTCTCTTTGACGAAACTGCAGCTAGCTCAATGAAGGGCAAGAAGGCTACCCGCGATGCAAAGGAAAAACGAAAGCGATCCAAGGCTGCACCAGCGTGGAAGGAAATGCTCAATGGTAGCATTCGTGGCCCAGACGGCTCTCTTTCAAGTGCTGAAGCAGTTGCAGATGCGTTTGATCAGCTGGAGCTGATGGGCAAGCGCGGTGGATTTGACTTTGAACTGTCTGACTCGGAGCTGGAGACATCTCTGCAAACTGCATGGGAAAAGGACAGGGCACGTAAAAAGGAGAAGAAGAAGGCGCGCGAGGAGCTGCGTGCACAGGGTCTGCTTGGAAAATTTGGCAATCCAGATGACCCGCGAGTCAAGTATGCCAACGGCATGGAGTTTGAGGACCTCAAGACCGAGTTCCAACTGTTTCTGATGGGACACGAGCAAACGTGAGTTGGCCCCAATGTAATCCGGTCAAGTGATCCCTCCAAGTAATTTACTAACAGACTATTTTTAGTGTGGCACTTCCTCCCATGGACGCCCACGCACGCAAGGTTATCCATGAGATTGCCTACCGGTTCAACATTACATCCAAGTCCATTGGCTCGGGTGACCAAAGACGGCCCAGCCTAGTACGGAAGAAGGGCACCCTGAGGTACAACGAAGCCCAGTTCAATGGTGTCTTTGCAAAGTACCGGCGTCGCTTCTTCCCCCGTCTTGACAGCAAGAGAGGTGGACCTGGGCCTTACAATGTTGCCAGCGGACGTGGATCTGGCGGAGCAGCAGCACAAGTGCGCAACGGCGAGGTTGTGGGCGGCTCTGCACCGGAGATTGGAACAACCAACAAGGGACGGGCGATGTTGGAGAAGATGGGCTGGAGCAAGGGCATGGCGCTTGGTGCAATGGACAACAAGGGCATGACGCAGCCGATCCAGCACGTTGTGAAGCGATCCAAGGCGGGCCTCGGATAACCGGAGGAGGAAACATTGTTGGTAGTCATGTATACAGTAGTCACGATAATTTTACATGTTCAGAGCGTTTTCCAATTTTTGAGGTCATCACAAGTACGAAGTCGCTATGTGATGCACAAAGCGCATTTCACGATCATCCGCAGATCGGGATATATGCCATGTTTGCAATATTCACATGATTTCGATGATGCTCGATTCCATTCAGTTCGTGATTGACAATGCATACATTCCGACATCTCTCATATATCAGTTGCAAATAATTACTCGAACGGCAAATTGAATCATATCGTGAGCAAAAAATGGCGGGCATCTAGTCTCCAACGAGTGATGTCGGTTCGCAAAATACATTTCAAAATTAAAAATCACACAAGGCAAATTTCGAAGGTGATCAGAACTTGATATTGGTAATGTACAGCCGCAAACCCCGTGATCCCGTGGAAACATTGCCCCTTGGAAATAAATAAAAGCAAAAAAGCAGACCCTTCCGTAACGCATTAAAGACTCCGAGGAATGGTTGCCCCGGTCAGCCTCATCGTGACACCCAAATGCCAAGCAAACCCATATCCTCAGGCGAGAAAGAAAGAAAAATAGCAAAATAGACAAACAGAAATGACAAAGACCAATGACCACCGCTTATTTCGTGGAGGTGGAGTACTTGGTGACAGCCTTGGTGCCTTCCGACACGGCGTGCTTTGCCAGCTCACCAGGCAGGATCAGACGGACACTGTGGTTGTTAGTTGGTGTGTAAGTGATGAGTTCAGTGTAGCAAACTTACGAGGTCTGGATCTCGCGGGAAGAGATGGTGGACTTCTTGTTGTAGGCGGCAAGCTTGGAAGCCTCAGTAGCGACGCGCTCAAAGATGTCGTTGACAAATGAGTTCAGGATGGACATGGCACGGTTGGAGATACCAGTGTCGGGGTGAACCTGCTTCAGGACTGCGGTAGATACATTAGTATTGCGTGATCTTCTTTGGTGCAGCAAAAGCGGAAAGGCTCGGGAACACAAAACATACCTCTGTAGATGTAAGAAGAGTAAGTCTCCTTGCGGGCCTTGGTGCGCTTCTTCTTGTCGCCAGAGGCGGCAGTCTTCTTGCCAGCATCCTTCTTCTCAGGAGCCTTGGAGGCAGTGGCAGGGGCCTTGGAGGCGGGCTTCTTGTCGGCGGCCTTCGGGGGCATTTTGAATGTTTGAGGGGGAGTGAGAAAAAAGGTTGTTAAAGATGCGTGAGAAAAGGGGTTGAAGATGAAAGCGTTGATAGTTGTAGCGTGAGATGCGTTTATGGTAGAATATTTGATGGGAAAAGAGACTCGAAGAAATTTGGGGGGCTCCAGCCTATTTGTATCTGGACGCGACAGGTGCGTGTGTTTACTGATTGTTAGTCTGGGTCGCAGGCGTGACTGATTTCGCGCGCGGCGGTAGCTTAGCCAGGGCGGTCTGTGCTGGACCTGCCTTTTGCTGGTTCAGTACGCAGTGTGGACGTGAGGACGAAGGAGAGTCGGGGCAGGTGGGGCCAGACAGCTTCGAGTGGGTACGCCTTCTATCTGCCCTTGGAAAATGCGTCGCGGGAAAGAAAACAAACCACATTATATGGGTCCCATGTATAGCGGCCGTTATTGGGTGGCGAGGGAGCAGCAGACCCCGCTGCGAGGAACTGTTTTTAATCAGCTCAAGTAGACCAATCATAAATCGCGGTTTGGTCCCTGGCACGAGAGCTATCATTAGTCATCTTCCACTAGAGCGCATCCATACAGAATCCCCTTCAAAACCCATCTGTCTATTTATTCATTTTAATACAGGCAATAATACTGAGACTATCAATACTATGACACTCACTGCTCAAGCCTCAGTAGTGGGGCCAGCTGCCTGTCTCCACTGTCTGTCCAGAGCATGCCAGACGCGTATCTGCCAGTGCGCGTCGCCCCATCACGTCCAGCCTTGCCCAATACGCGCACCAATGCCAGCCCTTTTGGTTTCTTTTCTCCTTTATATCCCTCTTTGATGATTGTCTTCCATGTTATCATTGCAATCTCAGCCGTGGAGCCAGCCCCTCCCTTGCCGAGTAGTGATGGGGGTGTGGATGGGCCTTGGGCAGAGGCTCTCTCTCGCAAATCTATCGCGTTTCCATTATTGACGCTTTCCATCACGTAGGTTTGCAGGCGAGTTGACGACGCTGTAGGAAAGGCAGTAGTAGCAGCCGTAACCGTAATATCATTGAAGCGTAGATTACTTTTGCATGCTATCATCCACATGTTCTGGAGTGGTTCACTTATTGCATAAAGTACCGCGATGGATATAGCATATTTGGCTTACGGGAGCTTGATGGGTCTTTGTTGCATGGGTATTGGCTCAGAGGACCAGTGTATCAAGAGGATCCCAGTTTCGTGAATGCATTTCGAGCGGTATCAAGGGTGAACTGTAGATGTATGGTATCTCGAGTCAAATCTCACAAGTTCAGAGCACAATTCTAGTGTAAGTCAAGTGTGCAAGTACGCAAGTGGCTATGGATAGTGAAGAGTAAAGGAGAGAGTATGGGATCTCCCTCAGCGAAAGGGAGCAGAGGGAGTGGTTCGCAAGCCAGAGTCGGGCTGATCTGAACAATGGCTGAGTTGAGTAGCCCTTTGAAGGAGTGTGAGATAATAGCAAGGGAAAGAGGAGGAGAGGAAAGGAGAAGGCAAGAGAATGTGCCTGGCTAGGAAGGAGCAAGAGATAATATCTTAGCTGATGCAAGTGCAAATGCACCTGCCCTTGGTATCTCTACAGCAATGCTAAGTCAGCAACAACCCGGAAACCAGACTACCACAAGGCAGGAAGCAGTCATCGCATGCAGAATGCAGACTGCAGCAAAGCATGGCATGGTTGCTGTATTGCGGTATTGCGGTATCTCTACATGTAGATAGCACACAATCAGAGCATTAGCACCAGAATTTCATCAGTCCCCATCAGCCTCCCCGTCGTCATTGATCTGATCTTGGACCAACAGGCCAATGACCGATCATCTCGTAGGCTGCCTGGAGCATCAGAAGCGGGCACGATACAATGGATTTAAGATTGCGCTGCCCGCTGAGGCTGGAGAAAGTGCACTGGCCACTCTGTAATAGTGCATTCAGGAGTCCAGCCATATACTCCGTATTACAGTATTCCCTGGCGCAATTTGTCTCGTTTGTTGTTGTCTTTTTGGTGTGGTTTCCCGTTTGGGACTAGTGTCAGGTCGCGGGCAGCTGATCCGTGTACACGCGATTCACTGCGCGAAAACTACTTATAAAGGCATCACCCCCCACCACCACAAGTCTTCCATTGCTCACCATTCTCATTTCTACTCAATCATCTACTCACGCCCACCACAGCTTATCCAGACTTAATCTCTTTGCTCACGCAACCCTTCTACTTTTTTAACCCCCAACTCCCTTTCTCCAAATCAATCAAAATGACTGGCGGTGGCAAGTCCGGCGGCAAGGCCAGCGGTTCCAAGAACTCGCAGACGTAAGTTGACTCTTTGACTTTCGGTATTTCTTTTTGACTTGTTCTAACAGATTTAGTCGTTCCTCCAAGGCCGGTCTGGCGTTCCCTGTTGGTCGTGTTCACCGTCTGCTCCGCAAGGGCAACTACGCCCAGCGTGTCGGTGCCGGTGCCCCCGTGTACCTGGCTGCTGTCCTCGAGTACCTGGCTGCTGAGATTCTCGAGCTGGCTGGCAACGCCGCTCGCGACAACAAGAAGACCCGTATCATTCCCCGGCATCTGCAGCTGGCCATCCGGAACGATGAGGAGCTGAACAAGCTTCTGGGACACGTCACCATCGCACAAGGTGGTGTCCTGCCCAACATTCACCAGAGTAGGTTTTCCTGTCTTCACATCCCTCTTTGTCTCGAATGTCCACTAACAGATTTCAGACCTTCTGCCCAAGAAGACCGGCAAGGCTGGCAAGAACGCCAGCCAGGAGCTGTAAATGGTTTTTGGTTTTTTAGTTTCTTTGTCCTAATTCGGGATTGTTTGGGTGTCATCACAAAGGGGTCACGGATTCACAATGGTTTGGTTGTCTTTTTATGCTCGGGTTGTACAATAAGCCCCGCCTGTTATTTTTATTCTATTTTTGTTTCTGTTTTTACGGCACATGGTCATGAATTGAGGAGATAATTTCTGCATCTTTCGTCTTGGGTTGTGTGACTTTTAAATGCTTTCCGTGTTGTCAAATTCGGCGTTTCGGTTTGCTTGAGATATATGTCGGCATCTTGTGACTGGCCAGTTGTTCTCTACCTTGGTATCTATGTCCCGATAGATTGAGGTGGATTGTTAACTTTGTCACGGGTGGCCAACGCGGTAGCTGGCGTGGTGTTTGACGTGATGACTATTACGATGGTTGTCTCAGCGGTACTTGCTTTAATGTAATCTTGCATCCAGCCCCGAATGATGGATACCGATCTCACTCGACACAATAACCAATAAACATTGACAGTTGACATGTTTTATTGTATGCGTATTGCGCTTCTAACCTGTCCGTTCTTTGACTATGTACATCAAGAAAATGCTTCGCGTCTAAATTCATCACTGCCCACTCCTTCATGCAATGCATGCGTCGCAATCCTCCTTCCACCCGTGTACCAGGTTCCGTATTATCGTTGTGCCATGGTAGGGTTCGGTGGCTCGAATTATAGCCTAAAACTTGAGTGGTGGTGGTGCTATTATGCATGTTAGTATTGTGTTCCTGTTCGCCCGGGCCGGTTTTGGCCAGAGTTGCCTCCTTGTATCTGCTTGGGGTTACTCACGGTCGATGATCGGTGCCTGCAAGTTTCTCTCGTACTTTGAGCCTGTCGGTTGTGTCAGTAATGTTCTCTGTTCTGGCGTTCGTGCCCTTGTGTCTTCGCACTTGTCCCTATCTCCCTCCATTCTCCCGTGTCTACTCACCTCCGGGTGCCGTTGGGAAGGCATATGGCTCGGGGTGCTTCCACTTCTCCAGGAGCTTCTCGGTTTCCTTTAATAACAACCGCTGCTGTCTGGGGCTTGTGACGTTCTTGTTCGCCTCAAACAGGGACCGAATGTACAGTGCCTGACCACGCCAGAGGTGTCTGTGGACTGCCCAGTCGAGGGACAGCTTCAGTGCCCGCCGGTAAAGCGACCTGTTGATGGCTGTGTTAGCAATCTTAATCATTGGCCTTTTGCAAACTTTGTAGTTTGTGGTGTAGTCGTTTATGTCCTGCTATGTATCGTGTTTCGTCGCCCGCGTTGTTCTCGTTGCTGTCGTTGTCGTGCCGGCACCAGCCTCTGGGAGACTCACATTGCTGCCTGTCTTGACGACATTTCGGCTTTGTTGCAGTTGGATGGTCTGGTGTTTTTTTGCGTTGGGTCGTTGACTCGTTATATGTGCTAAGCCGTTCGCTTTTCTGGTCTGGTGGTGGGCAATTGTGCTCGCGGAACAAGCCTGTCTCTCGCGATGGTGATACGCTGCGATGTGGCTTCGGTACGGTGGAATTTTGTGGCGTTGGAGCTCTCGGATTGATTAGTGCCTTGGTGCCTGGCGTACAATCTGGCCAATTGGTTGGCTTATATATGTCAGATTGGCTCGGTTGTGGGTACTTGAGGCTTGCCTAGCACTGCACGTGCAGTTTCTCCACTCCACGCAGCCTTGTGTAATTACGCAGTACTCGAGTTATTCCGGTGATGTGCGTGAGTTGTTGTTAATGATTCTTACTTTCAACCCCGGCTCTGCAGTTTGCTTTTTCTGTCATTTATATCTATATCTCTTAGATAGTATGTTAATTTTATATGTGGTTTATTTCAACAATTGTGTGAATTTATGGGATTTAAATATATTTAGTAATTTCGAATCTGAATATCAAAATCAACTTACATTTTTATTATGCAATTACTTATATGACTTGATTAGATATCCCAACACATCACCAAAACATATAACATGACAATGATACACTACATATGACACATACAACAACCAAAATGCCATACACAGCAACAGATGCGTATACTTACGGAGAGAGGCAGTGGTAACGGCACACACAGAATAAAAAATACCAAGGAAACTCGCGGATTAAGAAGAAAACAAGACATAGGCCCCCCCCCCCCCCCCCCCTCCCCTACGAAAAAAAACCACCAAAACCAGGCAACGGTGATTGCTGTCAGGTCACTACAAGGACTGACCACCGTGCAATTTTTTTTTCTCAGATATCGGCAACAGTACCGATACGGCAGAGAGCAAGTCGGGAAGACGACTGAAATAAAATATTGACAAGGCTTTAATGTAGTGAAAACTAAAACAGACAATATGATACACACCCTAAAAACGCGAAGAAACAGAAACCACATAAAATCACAAACAATATCCGAAAGCCGCATCCACACGAGCCGCGTCATACCCAAACATAACGCCCCTATTCGAAAACACACAGACTGATCACATGGCCTCAACAACATAGCAAGAGCACCGGTATGACGATGGAACCAAACATATCATACATAGAAGCATGATGCTATGTAAACTATATACCAGGCAGCCGTGTACCCAGCACAACACTAAAGGCTACCCAGAACACGGTGATTCAACGCACTATTTTATCTTGAAGCGAAGGCGATACCACACATCGACATCACATTCGCCACCAGTTGTCCACATGCTTCTGCAATACAGAAAGACTCCCAGCATATACCCTTTCACACCATTGAACTCGATGCCGTTCAAGACCAGAGTACACACTGCCCACCACCACTCGCAGAACGAAACTGGCGGTCTGAATGATAGTGACTGCTTCATGACCATATATACATGGATGTCAAGTAGAAGATTACAGATAAAAAGCATAACCAGCTTCCGCATACCGCACGATACCACACCAAAAAGTAGTGCAACAGAGTCTGTAGACAAGGCTCACAGCTGAGGCAAACATGTAAACAACATGGAAGGTACCGAAATTGGCAGATGTACCCTACTAAGTTAAACAAGAACGTTAGACTATTGACCGCAAAAACCGATCATAAATCAACCGAGATCGAACAACGGTAAGTAATCCGGACTGCGGACTGAAAACATCAATAAGAAAATGTGGTTATATTACTGAACCCATTCAGATAGGTCTGTAGCTGGCGTCGGCTCTTCATAAGTTATACAAACCATAGGCGCTAGTGTATAACAATAACCGGAAGATATTTCGGACTACCGACAGCAATTGTTAATAGGTCTTCACATGGCAAGACAGCGGCACAGACTGAAGTAGCCGCCATATAGCATCCGGCCAGTATCATAAGCCTCAGCCCAACACGAGTAGCAACGCGAGACTAGACCGCATTAGTGTGGAAGGAAAGTACGTGGCACATCGATTGATTTAAGGACTGGAATATATGCATGGAAGCCACAGACACACTGATCGCTAGTGTTCATAATTTACTAGTTTCTACTAGTTTCTACTACAGACAATACCGGCTATAATAGGATACGGATATTGAGTCTCTATTAGTTTACTTCAACTACCTGGTATTTGCTATCGTTCACCGGCACGAGTATTTCACATACTTTACTGCGCTACCCAACAAAAACAGCAACTAACAACATATGAATACACCTAACGCAGGGAGGTATATCTTTTTACGATCGTCAGTCATACCTTATAAAAATAACTAGAAAGTTAGCGGCAGGAGTGAGTATTCAATGGTCTGCTTATAAAAGGCTTTATAATCTAGGCGAAGGAACTTATAGCAAAAAATAAGTAAGAGAACTGATGACCTAAGCAAGATATATGTAGGTTTATTAATTAATTGATTGATTCTTGATTTTTTTCCTCAACCCTGATATGTTCTGTGCGCGCTTGCGTGATGATGTTGCTCTCGTGTTTAAGGAGGTCTTTATGTTTTTTTTTAGTGGAGATTTATGGTCTGGCAAGCAGGGTTGGGAAAAAAAATGAAAATTAATCAACTAATTGATTAATTAATTAATTAACAACAAAATTAAATTAAATCAATTATTGTCCGGGAAACAATCAGTTAATTGATTAATTTTGGCATTAATTATTTTTATTAAGACGTCTTTTTACTTATTCGTAAATTAAGACCGTCGCCGCGTCTTTAATCGGTAAATAACTTTATGAAAACGCGAGGCCATACTAAATTAATACTAATAAATCTAGCTTTCCTGATAAAAAAATCAAATAAATCTAATTAAAATCAATTAAGTATATACTAAATTAATTTTAAAAAGGCCATACTAAATTAATACTAACTAATTTGGGTGGCTTATAAAAAAATAATACTAATTAAAATCAGTTTAGTATATACTGAATCAATTTTTGGAAGCTCATGCTAAGTTAATTCTAATTACAGTAGGGTTTCAATTTAATTAAGACACGTCGCGTCGACAATCGCGACGCGCATTTAAATCCATTTTTCCCCTATTACTATATTTTTGACTCAAACCACACAACGACGATATGCTCGATTTGAATGAATCTAGTACCTTTTTAACGGCCGGTCGGTCCGCTAAAGACCAGCTTTTACCGATTTGTCGTGCTGGTATTATTGGACTTGTCGCTGGCGGTAAAACACAAGCAGACGTTGCCCGTACTTTTGGCGTTAGTCGAAATATCGTCAGCGTTACCGTTGAAATATAATCAAAGCACCATACCTTTGAGGATATGCTTAGAAAAGGGCGTCTATCTACTTTTACGAAGCGCGATAAACGAATCATTTTATAAAAACTAAACGTAAGCCACGGATTTTATATTTAAAAGCTTGTAAATTGTTTATTTTATAACGTAACGGTCTTTACGGTACGTCGTTACTTTTATAAGCACGACGTTTATAGTTGGAAAGCAATATATAAAATTCCGTTTTTGATTGAAATAATAAAAACGGCTTTATAAAAACTTTTTTTTAAAAAAAACGAAGTAAAACTAATATAAGTATAGTATTTTAAAAAGCTAATAATATTAAGTTTTTTAGAGGTTTTTTTTCGATGAAAGTGACTATTAAAACGTAATATATTTATAATTAATACAATAATATTCTAAAAACCGACATAAAAAAGTCCTTAATCCCATTAAAAAAGGCGGCTATATAGCTTAAAGTTATCGAGAAGTATTATAAAATAGTCTATTACTATTTTACGATAATATATACTTTTAGTAAAACAACGTTGTTATAAGATTAAAGAGACGATAGAATGGTTTTTAGATAATTAAATCGAGCTTATACCTTCCTAGCCCGCCCACAGCCCGGTTAAATTGTTTAAGCTTTTTTAATAGGTCTTATTCGCAAACATCATCTTAATATTTAGGATTTACGTAGAAATAAACCGAATATGTTTTATTTCGAGACTATAACTTGGGAGTATTAGTAGATAATACCACAAACTAAAATCGACGATATCATCGATTTAGTACCGAGGCGGCTAGAGGCCATGTAAAGCACGTGGTGAGTATATAGAATATTAGCTTTTAGTACTTCTCTTTCATTTAATTTACTTTTTTCAGTTTATAATTTCAGTATAAAAGACGGTATTCGTTATCAAAGTTGATATACCTCTTTATACTTTTAGTCGAAAATTTAACTTGTTAAAGATTGTCTCAATGTTTTTACGGCGTTAGTTTAGTTTAAGTAGCGTGATAAAAAACTAAGTAAATACCTAAAAAATAGAGCATTAATTTTTATTAATATAAACTAATTATTACTAACTAGTATTAGTATTAATTTAATTTTCTATCAAGCCACCTAAACTAATCCGTATTAGCTTAATATAACTTCTATAGAAGAATATTCGTATTATGTAAGGTCTAGAATATAAAGGTAAACAACTATAAGATAGAGGGGTAATAAGGGATAACATAGACCTATAATAAGTAGAGTATACGTTAACGCGTCACACCCCCCTTAAAGCGAATGCTTTATAACAGGGTTGGGAAAAAAATTAATTAATGTACTAATTAGTATACTAATGATAATTAATGCCAAGATTAATTAATTATTAATTGATTAATTTTACCAGGCCTACCAATTAATTAAAATTAATTATTTTGTTAATTAATTAATTAATTAATTACTTAATTAATCAAAATTACTACGGTAGCGTGCAAATTATTACCGTCGAGGGTAAGTTAACCAATAATTTACCACGGTGGCGTAGTAATTACTAGTATTTTAATTAGTTTTTTAATAGCTAATTAATTAATAATTAATTAATTTTAACAAGCCACCCGATTAAATAATTAATTAATTTTCACATCTCCGAATAGTTAATTAATTTTAGCACGCCTCCTAAATAATTAATTAACTAATTTCCAGACCAAAAAAAACTAATTAATAATTAATTAATTTTCTCCAGGCAAATAATTAATTAAAATCAATTTTGTCGTTAACTAATTAGTTAATTAATTTTATTTTTTCTTCCCAACCCTGCTTTATAACATAAGAAAAGTAGTATATTGAATGATATATTGAAATATAAAAGAACAGAACTTTTTGAACACTACTTTATCTTAGAGTATAGGAATTGACCAGATAAATTTGAGATATTTCTGGATTGGTAATATCTTGGTTAATTCGTCGGCTTATTGATTTTTTATAGACACCTCATCAAAAATTAGTGTCTTGTTACGTTTTCATCGGAGTTAATGGTCAGCAGGGTTGGGAAAAAAATTAATTAATGTACTAATTAGTATACTAATGATAATTAATGCCAAGATTAACTGATTATTATTTGATTAATTCTACCAGGCCTACCGATTAATTAATTGATTAATTTCAAACCTGAAAAATTAATAAAAACTAATTAATCTAAAAATTAATTATTTTAACAAGCCTCCCGATTAATTAATTAATTAATTAGCACCGCTCCAGTAGTTAGTTGATAATTAATAATTTTCACATCTCCGAATAATTATTCAATTTTAGCAAGCCTCCTAATTAATTAATTTAAATTTTTTTCCCAACCCTGCTTAGTATGATAAAAATAGCATTAAATAAATTAAAAGGCTAACGTTTAATCTTTAATAATTAATGAAATTTATAAACGTAAAGAAGTTTAAGAAATGTTATAAACTGAGGCCCGTAATATAATTAAAAAAATAACTGTATATACTATTACTTAAGTAATTAAATCGTACGTATTATATTTTTATTAAAATAACTATATTACGTCTTAATATAGCTGTAATAAAAACAACACGTTTTTAGGCGGAGATATCATCGCGTTTAAAGATATAAAAGACTATTAGCTTTTTACGTTTAACTATAATTAATACTTTATAATAAAGAAGGTATTAAGACTTTATATCTTAAAGGATACTGTTTTCCTTAGAACGACTAACGAATATAACGTTATAAAAGAATATTAAGCAGTAAAGTAAGCTGTATAGTTTAATTATAGTATACTTAGCGTTATTGTTTATTAATAAAATTTAAACTATGTTTATACCCGTTATAAACGCGTTGTTGTTTTTAATAATAACTAAGATTTAGTTATCCGTATTAAATAATTTAAGTTTTAAAAAGTTAGATTTATCCGCGAAGATATATATAAAAGTAATTAAATCGTAAAGTATAAAGTCGTTAACGTTTAAGTTAAATACAAAAGAACTTTATATAGTAGGAGTATAGATTGCGGATATATTTGTTAAAAGTATATAAGCTTCTTTCAGTGCTAGTCAACGTCGGTATTTACGGCGTTATTATTCTATAGTAACGTGTTTTTTATATTCTAAGGTTTTGAATTATTTTTATAGTTTTTAGATTATTAGATTTTAAAAGTATATTTATAAGTAGTTATAGCTTATTAGTTAAATTGACCGGATTGATATTAACATTAACGATGTCTTTATATGCCTCAAGTTTCTATTACGGCTTAAGTTAAAATTAAGGTTCTTAAGCTTATTCGTAATAGCTTTTACAATATCAGACTTAAACATCTACCTATTAAGACGCTTATTACGGTAAAAGTACTTACAACGACGTAAGTTATAAAGTTAAAAACACGTTAAACACTTATTATTTAATTATTAGCCTAGGTATTATTTAGTAAAAATCGTCCGAAGCTTAAGTTGTTTTTATTATAAAAAACGACTATAAGCTTTAACGATATAGCCATAGTAAAAAAGGCAGTTTTTTTACGAAGGCTAAAACCTAAAAAAGATACTGTTATAGTCTAAAGTCGGTTACGACTTATTTAAACGTTACCCTTTATAGCTTAAATAGCCGTTACGTTAGCCGATTAGAGATTAACGACTTAATTAAGCAGCACTTAAAATATATTAATACTTAAGTCCCGTTACTACATAGTAAGTAGAAAATCTTAAGAAAGTGCCTTGTTAAGATAACGTATTATTATAGTATTTTTAATTTTATTCATAGAATAATATTATATAGCTGTTTTACTATATTTATTATAGCTTTGATATACTCTTTTTATATATTTTATACTAAACGTATAAATATAATGCTAAAATAAACGATTAAAGTATCGTATAAAACTACCGGGTTTAAAGCTTAAAAGTCGTTAAATATAATATTAAAAGTAGTATTTATATTACTGATAATCTAATAACGTATCTTACGCTTAGCCTCCTTTTATTTTTCATAACGTTTTTAAATTACAATAATAGCATTATTATCCGATAAGGTATACTAAACAACTCGGCTAGTAAAATATATTATCTTAAACGCCTTCGTCTATAGCCATGTTTATTAAAGTATAATACTAGGCTATTTATCCGTTAATAGTCGTTAATAGACAGTAATATTTTAATCGGTAGCTATTATAAAGTAAAATAAATAAAAAACTTTAAGGTTTAAGAACTATAAAGTAAAAGAAAAAGGGGTTTATATAAAGATTCAAGTTCAGTAAAGGTACCTTTTTAATAATATAAAAGTATAATAAAGTAACAATACAAAAGAAAAATATAAATTAAAAAATAAAGATAGAAACGGGAAACGATAACGGACAACTAAAAGACGAAAAACGCAAACGCGGAAAGATTAATATTATAAAATAGTGCCGTTAGAAAGAGGAAGATTGAGAGATAATAAAAGTAGTGAATAAAAGTAGAAAAATATAGTTTTTATGCTCTTTATAAGTCAAAGACTCTTAATTATAGAAGAATCTTAGTATTGTGTAAAGTCTAGAATATGAAGATAAACAACTGAGATAGAGGGGTAATAAGGGGCAACATAGACTCACAATAGGTGTAGTGTATATTGACGCGTCAACTTCCGAAAAATTGATTTGGTATATACTAAATTGATTTTCATTAGTATCAATTTTTTTGTTTTGGATTTCAGGTCTTGGCATTAATTCATATTAATTAGTACTGTATGGGCCAGAATTTCTATTAGTATAAAATTGACTTTTTTTTAAAGTATTTTTCCCAGCCCTGGTCGCTATCACCAAGGTTGGCATAGTTAATTAATATCAATTAGATCAATACGAACTAATTCCTACTAGCATAATTAAAGCCTTGCTTTTTAATGTTTTTTTAGTGTTTTATCACGCCACCCAAATGATTAGTATTGATTTGATTAATGATTTTGAAAATATAATTTAGTAACTAAATCAGTGGATCAATTAATATTGTTTCATTCTCTGTTTTGGTAGTAAAAAACTTGATAACTAAATCAATTATAGTATTCTAATGGCTAGATACTAGTCCAGTAATGGAACAAATATAATAGAAACAATAGATATAGTACATAAATTGGATAACGTATAAACTAAACAAATCGAAACAAACAAAATAAAATAAAACAAACGTAGCAAATTAATCGTTTCGAATATTCGAAATGATTTATATCTGTTTAATAAATGTAAGATTACACGGACCTATTACTAATACGTTTCGAATATTGACTACGTTTTATATTTGTTTTATTAATACAGTTGAACTATACCAAATGTTTTATTTAAGGATATATTATATTTAGTCGTTTGATTGCTATTTATTAGTAGAGCCAGGATTGAGAGAAAATAATAATAGCTAATGGATTAATTATTTGTCTCGACCATATTATTTAGTTAATATTAATTTGTCTTGGCATTAATATTAATTATTTACTTATTTTCAAAAATCCCATTGATTATTATCAATATATTGATTAGTATATTATTTAGTTATTTTCCCAACCCTGTTTATTACTATAAGTCGACCAACAAATTTATTACGACTTAATTAGGTTTAGATTTACTTTAATATATAAGTATATTATATAAGTGCTAAGCTTACTACTTGAGTTCATACTAGCTGGTTTTAATCTCCTTAAATTTGTGGTATATTTATATACCTCGGTATAAATTATAGTTATTATTATCAGGTAAAGATCTTTAAGACATACTGCTTATTATTATCTTTAGTTACTATTCATTTTTAAGTGCATCTGGCCCATTGATTAGTATTGAGTCAACTTAATTAGTACTATTGTTTCCATTAATTGTTTTTTATTTTTTTTAATATTTTCCCAACCATGCGTACTTGCAGCAGATGTTTGAGGTTTTCGTAAAACCTTCCGTCAAGTTACAGGGTCAAGTGTATATAACGCTCTCGTTTGCTTTACGGTATATTTATCAAATATATAGTAAATCACAGGCTTTGATCGAGCACTTAGAAGAAGCACCAGATCCGTTAATTGGTGACGATGCACCAGTATGTTTAACTAACTTTTATTATCTTTTGATGAAATTCCTACTGATTAGTTAAATTACTTTAGCTTTTTGAAGAGGAGATACTCATAACGGCTATCAATACTGGTATAGATAATCTCTCTAAATATCTCCCTCGACAGTTTGTCCAGGAGGATTTATATACGATAAATCATTTCATTTTAAGTTTATTATCAGACCTTAGATTGAAGACTCATTACTTTCAGACCTGTAGCTTTTTATGCTTTTATAGTACTATACCCAATAACGTAAAGTTTTTACTTCGGGACGAATTTATTCGGTAATTAAATTGATTGTTTTTATTGATTATATCGATTGATTAACTATTTAGATTAGCATAATTACTTCAATTAAACTAACTACTTCAATTAGAATAATAATTTAAATAGAATTGAAACAATTACTAATTATTTTATTAAAGCTTCAAGACGATTTATTTATTTATTATTTATTATTACTCTTACATACCTCTATCTATTAGTGTCGAGTGCATCTATAATAAAGACAGTGAAAACCTCTTCGCTTTCAGCTTAAAAAGGAAATCATTTATCCGCTACGGCCTCGTAAAGCGGTAGCTAAAATAACGATAAAGGTATATAAAACCATGTATAGACTAAGTATTTTATTTATTTATATAATACTATTTTATAATAACACGTTGCGGCTTCGCGTCATGCTAATATTTACTTATATAAGTATATTACTATATGTTTAAGTAATTTTATATGGGGCAAGGGATTAAGTTAAGTTATATTAAGATAAGTCGGGCGGCGTAGAGTTGTTAGACGTTGGCCGTTTTCGTTTTTATTATTAGTTTTTCAGTTTATTTTATGTACGTTTTCGGTATTATTTTTCAAAACTCGTTATTTTTTTTAATTATTATTTAGAAATGATTTATAAAAAATCTATAGTATTAGTTATATTTACGTTTATTTTATTTATAATATAAGTATTTATTTTATTATGATACAGGGTTGAAAACTATACTAAAAAAAAATTAATTTTATACTAATGGAATTTTTTGCCCATACTAATACTGAATTAATACTAATTAATGCCAAGACCCGAAGTCAGAAATTAAATTAATACTAATTAAAATTAATTTAGTAAATACTAAATTAATTTTCGGACGCTCATACTAAATTAATACTAATTAATTTGGGTGGCGTGATAAAATACTAAAAAAATACTAAAAAGTGGAGCATTAATTTTTTTAGTATGGATTAATTAGTATTAATTAGTATTAGTATTAATTTTTTTCCCAACCCTGTCGCTTACGAACCCGATAATAATATTTATATGCTTTACAGGTTTATTATAAAGGGTAGTAATATAAAGCATAAATAAAAGTAGTAAAATTATTAATCTTTAAAAGACTTTTATAATAATAAATATCAAGCTAGATTATTATTCATCGAATCGGAGTCGGGCCGTATAGTTTACGAAGAAACTATTAAGTTAATCCGTAATTTATCGCAAGTAAGGGTAAGTATATTTTATATTAAAGAGTCTTATATAGTCAACGGTATCGAAAACGCAATTAATGTCTAGTTATAGTAAAGTCGTTTTAGCCCGGTACCTAAAAGCTGTTTTTATAATACTTTTAAATGCTAGCCTTCTAAGCTTCGTCGACCTATAAGCTTTATTATTTATTTCACTTACAGGGATTATACGGTGCTATTCCGTAGCTGTAGTTATTTTTTTATTAATAAATATGTCGACTACTTTACTTATCGTTTTAAGCAGGGTTGGGAAAAAAATTAATTAATGTACTAATTAGTATACTAATGATAATTAATGCCAAGATTAACTAATTATTAATTAATTAATTTTACCAGGCCTACCGATTAATTAATTAATTAATTCTTCCATCTCAAATAATTAATTAATAATTAATTAATTTTATAAGGCTTACCAATTAGTTAATTATTTAATTTTTCCATCTCAAATAATTAATTAATAATTAATTAATTTTATAAAGCCTACCAATTAATTAACTAATTAGTTTTTCCATCTCAAATAATTAATTAATTTTAACAAGCCACCCGATTAATTAATTAATTAATTATCTCCAGGCAAATAATTAATTAAAATTAATTTTGTCGTTAATTAATTAATTAATTAATTTTAATTTTTTTTCCCAACCCTGGTTTTAAGTAACGAGATAAGTTGGTACGCGCTGGCTGTTTTCTTTTATTACGTAGATTTACTTACTTTAACAAAGACTACGACGAGTACTATACGGGATTATAGCGGGTAATATACGAGGTCGATGTTTAATTAAACGATGTCTTAAAGTACGTCTAGTAGTAGTTTTTTTATAGCTTTAAAAAAACTAACCGGTATGTAGTCCTCGCCCGGTATTCTTTATAACGAAAGATTAGTTAGTATTTCTTCAATATCGTTACGGCTTACTTACTTATTTATTTCGATTTCGTTATTCTTTAATTAAGTGTTTAAAATATCCGTTAAGTTTATTTAACAAGAAAGGAAAATGTTTTAACTAAAGTATACGCTTTATCTTTATATATAATCGCTTCGGCTTTGTTGTTACTATGTCGTAAAGCTAGTATTCGGCAGTCTTTTAATAACGTATAACTTTTGATACGAGTTTAAATTTCCGTCGTCTATAGCTTACGGTCGTTTATTAATGTCGTTACGGTAAAGTTTCGTTGATTTTATGTTTTTTTTTTGTTTTCTTTATAGTAAGCCGTTTTTATAGTAGTATTTTATAATATTTATAATTTGATTATATTTTTATAGTTTTTTATCGGCGTTCGGCTTTATTATAGTTATATAGTACTTCAACGATATTGTTGTTTTATTATAACATTGTTCCGCCTGAAATTAGCTGTTTATGTAGTATCGTTCAATCGGTTACTTTAGTAAGAGATATTATAAGTTTTTCGATATAGTCGTTTAAATTTTAAAGGCTAGTTGTTTCGTTTTAACGAAGTTGCGGCGTAGTTTTACCAAGGTCGGTAGTTAGTATAAAATTAAGCTTATTTTAGTTTTATTTCAATAGTTGTAATTATATAAATATACGTATTAATAAAGTAAAGAGAGTAAATTATCGTTTGACCAGGCTTATAAAGCGTTCTTTACGAACTCGATAAGAGTACGTTTCGAGTATCAGTATAGGTCGATAGTAGAGTCTCGTTAATTGATTTATTACTTTATCGGTATGCTTTTCAGAGTAGTTAGTGTAAAGTCGAGATTATATATAAAGTCGAAAAAGGTATAAACGTAAAATAAAGTACGGTTATATATACTTTAAAGCGGGTAGTATATATTAAAGTCTTTTAGGATCATATTATAGAAATATCGTTATTACGCCCTTACGATATTATTAAAAAATGATTTTTACTACGGTAAAGCTAGGTTTAACGAATAAACCGATTTAACGAAAATATTTCATCGTTGATATATAAAAGTCACTTTATACTAACTATATCTTCCGTTTTTAAACTATACGGTTATTTACTAACGTTTATATAAATAAATCATTACATTACTGCTATAGTATTTGATATAATATTTAAAGTTGCTTATATTCTATGATTAATTGAATCTCCCTCGGCCGGGTTTTTAAACTACAATAATATTGAGAGAGCTACTATAGTATAACGTTATCGCGATATTGTTTTTATTCTTTAAAATATTTTATTATATAATCTTTAATACTTTATAAGTAATATTATATTAGTTACTATAGCTTCTTTTATTAAGTTATTTATAGCTACGGTATATTGCCGTAACGCTATCGGGGTAGTATTTTACGATTAAGTATAAGGCTTTTTACGTTTAATAATATCCATTATAGTTTTTATACCGATAGCTCACTAATTAGTTTTTTATTATATCCTCTGTCGGGGTCTCTTACGGCTACGTAACTACTATACTTAGTAGTCTTCATATAACATTCAACGATATAGCCGAAGATTTAATAATTATAGCACCGTATAACTCGTGCCGTTAAATTATATAGCTTATAATCGAATATAACATTATTGATACTAAAGTCATAACGGTATAAGTGGTTTGTATCGTCGACGTTAGTAATATTATTAATGAATATTAAATATCATAATCAGATTCGTTATATTTTACTGATTAGAATGATATATAGTATGTCGATATAATAATATAGAGTAAAATAACTCTAATTGACCTAGTCTGACTACCCTCGACCTCTACGACTACGTACGCTGACTATAGCTTATATAAACGACAATCGGACTTACGATCATATCTCCGTACGACGTCGATCAGATCTACGATCAGATCACTATACAAATGTCAGGTGTCAGAAGACACTATAAAAGTACGATGTCAAGGGCGAATAGACAGTTAGACAGACGTACAGTTAGCCATAATAATGTGGCAAATCCTTTAAGGTCTATATATATCCCTGACGTCCTGTCTAGAAAGCAGATAGAATAGAAAGAACTAAGCACCATACAATTCTATACCTATTCGTGTTCGCTTGATTCCATCCAATTACTTCCGCAAAACACTCATACATATCAATATAAAGTTATTTAAAAGTTAAGTTTTTAGTTTTGATTATTATAGTACTAATAAAAGTAAAAGTATTATTATAATTAAGTCGTAATTTGTAATGGATACCTAGTTAAGGGTGAAGCTGGTATAAGATAACATATATTGAATCAGAGCACTTGGTGGTAGTAATGGTTGCAAGGTAGGTATGCTATTGTAAAAGGTCTAAAGCATAATCCTCCTTCTTAGTACGAGGAGAGGATCTTACTTAATTTATTTCTCGTCCTTCTTCTAAGTGAACCTCCTAGGAGTCCCGCGGGACTCTTAGTCTTTCTATGTCTTTTAGCCTTTCGTAACGATCTTTAACTATTCTTAGAGTAGGGCCTTTAACTATTAATCTTATAGGCTGTGTTAGTTATCTTTAGCTGGATCGCTTTTAGTAATCTTTTAAAGATTTTTTCGGAAGTCTTTTAATTTCGGGAGTCTTTTTAAGCTTTTAAAAAGCTAGTTCCGTACTTAGTTTTGATAGATATTTATACTGCTTTATCGTATTTCTTTATACCTCGGTATATTAAAAGGTTTTATAGCTAGGCTTAATAAGTAAGCTAGCTAAGATGAGTTAGGCTAAAGGTATTAATCGGGGTTTTTAAAGATCCGATATAATAATTATCCTTTTTTTATAGCTATTCGTCTCGAATAGTTAAACGATCTCGTCGGAGTCTTTAGTAAAAATTACTATAGAGTAAAACTATTTAAGCAAAACTTTTAAAAGAAAAAAGCTATTTTAGCCGTTTCTTTTAGTCCGTCTTTTTTAAGAATAACTAAACGAGGCTATATTATAATTAATTAACGGCCGGGGTTTTAAGGCTTTAAGCTTCTTTTTTTTAATTAATCGTATATAACGTTTAATTATTCTTTAACTTTTTAACATTTTTTAAAACGGTTATATTTACCGGTCGTTTTTACTTTTTTTCTTTTTTATAAAAATAAAATATTTTTATATAAACTAACGGTGTTATTTATTATATAGATGCCTCGTTTTACTATTAACGAACGCGTTTATTAAAAGAGTAAATAAAAAAAGACTTAAATTAATAACTCGTAAATATATAAATAAAAGGGATTACTCCTTCTTTTCGTAGCTTCGAATAATAATTTCTTTTAAGTTTAAACTTTTTTCTTTTATTAATAATTATTCTTAATATAATAGCACTTACAATTTTTAAAAAAACTTTTAGTAAAATCCGGGCCTTTTATTAAAGTATAGACCGTATATATAAGTAAAGTAAATATAAGTCTTTTATTAAGCCTTAACTTACTACTTTTTATAACGGGTCGGCGTCGCGAGTATTTTCGTATAAGTAGTCGGATAAAAATAATATATCTTTAAGTTTTTTAAACCTTTTTACCGTTATTACGACTTCGATTTTTTTACGTTTAAGTAAGTTTAAAGCTACTACGTCGACGCTTCCTTCGAAAACTTTTAAGTTTAATAAAAACACGTTTATTGAGCCGTCAACTTTTACCGTTAAGTCTACTTTTATTATTAAAAGTTCGGTAAGTATTAAAAGCTTTAAGCTTATTAGCTTTTCTCGTCGCCGTATTATAAGCTCGGCTACCGCCTTTTAAGATACTACCCCTTCGGCGTTTACTCGGCGGTTTTTTAAAGTTCTTTTTAAAGCTACTACCGTAAAGGTTTCTTCTTTTAAAACAAGTAACGACATCCCGAAGACTTAAAAAGACGAGGACGAGTATTATAATAACGGTAATAAAGATAATAATATAGCTAATAACGAAAAGAATAGGGACGAAAAGATAAACGACGGATTTTTAAAAAAAAAAACGAAAATATTACCGATGTAAGGGTTGATTAAGGATCATACACCAAGGCAATAGTCGATAGTCACTAATTAATTCTCAAAGGTAGGTATCGATGTATACAGAGTCTAATCCATGCCCTCTACCCTTCAAATAGCCGGCTAGACAGATATATATATTTAAGTCTATAGGATCCCCGTAGTATGCTAGGGGCATCCACGTGACTAGTCATCTGTTTATCTGCTTACGTGACGTAAAGTATAATTTAGCGCTGGCTTTGCGGCTGGCGCTGCCCTGGCCCTCGATAAGCCCCGGGGGTTCCCCGGGGCTGACTTAATTTAGCTAAGGGGGCGCGACGCTGGTTTAGTTATAGGTAAACCCCGTAGATTTACCGGGGACTCCCCTGACTTAGTTATCGTATTATAATAATTATCTTTTTTTTAATAGGTATCGTCCCGACGTTTTATAGGATAAGATATAAAAAAAAGTAAGTAAAGCTTAGAGTAAACTTTCGTAAGTAAATCTTTAGTAATTAAATAAAAATAAAAACTTTTTAAAGAAAAAAATATAAATTAATAAACTAAGGAAGATACCGTAAATTTTATAGTAAATTTTTACTTTATATAAAATATAAATAATATTTATTAATTAATAAATTAACGTAAAAGTAAGCTAAAAAAAAAAGTAAAGTAAATTTACGTTTAACCGAGATTTACGCCGATTGTTTCGATAATTAATATAGTTAAAAAAAAGTCGTCGTTTTTAACGTTTACGGCCTTAAAGTTTTTTTTTACTTCTCTTCTTTTAATTATTATTAATATTTTCGATATTATAATTTATAATTTTAATAATATAATAATAAGCTTTAATAATATCTTTTTAAATTCTTTATAATAGCTAACTAAATAGCCTAGTTTTAAAAAAAAACGCGTTACGGCGCGACTCGTTATTCGTAAGTCCGCCCGTTTAAAAGAAAAGATAACGCTCGCGATTAAGCTTTTAAAAAAAGAAGCGACTGCCTTTAAAGTAGCTAGTTAAGACGACGGGGTTAAAACCTTTATCGCTTTTTTTAATAGCCTAGTCTTAGCCCCGGTTAATAAAAAAAAAGACCCCGTTAATTCGTTAAAAAAAGCTAACTTTAAAAATATATTTATAAACTTCGAAGCTTAGTTAAAAGTAGCCGATAATAATAACGAAAAGATAAAAAAAAAAAAGAATTAAACGAAAAAGACGTAATAATAATAAAGTTTAACGAAAAAGACTCGATTTTTTTAAATAATAATAACGATAATAACGTTATACTTTAAAACGAAGCCGACTATAACGACGACGATTTTACGCCGCTTTTTACTTTTTTATTTAATAATAAAGATACGACGATAATAACTACCGATAGCTTTTTATCGTCGGAGTCTAATAACGGTTTTAATACGCTTACGTTTACTTTAACTATTAGCCCGGCTATAATAATACTTTTTATAGTTTATAATACGTTATTACTATCGTAGCCTTTATAAACGTTGCTTTACGTTCGTTACTTCCGTACTTTAACGGTATTAAAGCTATTCTTAAAACTATTTAAATACGAGTTCTTTATTAACTTTATATAGTACTCTTACCGGTCTTACCGTAAAAAAAACAACTATCGTTTAATCCCCGGCCTCTTAACCGGTAACTTATACGTTTTTTAATCGGTAACGGCGGCTACCGTTATTTACGTCGACTTTATTTTAAACGATAGCCTAGCCGAAAGCCTCCGTAAATATTACCGTACCGTAACTTTAATTATAAATAGCTACCGCCGCGTTTATAGCTTAACAAAGCCTCGGGCTAATTTAATAAATAATATTTTTAGCTTCGTTAATTATTTATTTATTAACCGTTAATTATAAAAAAAAAAGTAGCCTATACTAATATAATCGAAGTTACGCAGGCCGCTTTAGCCCCGGCTTTATTAAGCCGCCTATATTTACTACGTTTACGGCCGGAAGACTCCGAGTTCGCGGCTATAAAGGCTTAAGTAATAACTATTGTATAAACCGTATACGAGTATGTCGAGACGCGTTTAAATAAAAAAGAGATAAACGTTTTTAATATAAAGCTAGCTCGGGTTTTAATTTAAGAAATTTAAGCTTTATTACGTTTAGTTTTTTTATTACTTTTTTATAGTTTATTAATAAGTTTAACGCGTAAATATTATTTTGGTTTATTTATTAATTATATTTTAAAAGCTATTCTTTTTATTAAATTAAGTATAAGACTTTTTTTTTTACCGCTTTTTTACCGTAAATTTTCTTTACTTTTTATTATTTAAGATCGTCTTTAAAGTTTAATATTTAAAGATTCTTTAAAGATTTTTTTACTTTTCTTTAACGAGCTTAATATTATTTTAATAAGGTAACTAAAAAAATATTATATAACCGGTCGTATTAATTAAAGAAGGCTAGTTTATACGTTTATTTATTTATACGTTCGAGTATTATAAAAAGCTCGATAAACTTAAAAGCTAGTTTTTTATATTATACCTTTAACTTAAAGTTTTAAGTAAATAATATAACTTAATCTTTTTTTTAAAACTTTACTACTTTATACTTTTTATTATAGTACTTTTTTTAGCTTTTTTAAACAGACTATAAACATTTCTTAATTTTTTTTTTAAAAGTTTATAGCTTTTAAATTCATTAATTAACGGCCGGTACTTTTTTTACGCGAAAGCCGTCTTTAACGATTATAGTAAAAGTAAGTAAATAGTTTATAAATATTTCGTTAAAT
The DNA here is from genome assembly GCA_029299165.1 of Ophiostoma himal-ulmi. Taxonomy (NCBI): domain Eukaryota; kingdom Fungi; phylum Ascomycota; class Sordariomycetes; order Ophiostomatales; family Ophiostomataceae; genus Ophiostoma; species Ophiostoma himal-ulmi. The sequence goes on from JANSME010000012.1 coordinate 617,228, forward strand.
ACTAAGTTAATAAAAGAGTTAAAAGTATTATTAATAGTAAACTATACCGTCGGGAAAAAAGCTGCTTATATAGCTTAGTTATTTTATATAAAGCTACGTAAATATTATTTAAGTATTTAATTTACTTTTTTTATTTACTTATTTATTTATAAATAAAATACCGTCGATAATCTTTTCTTTATTTATAGCTAAAAGTAAAACGTATTTTAATAACTACTCGTAAAAACGAGACTTCGATTAAAAATAATTTTTTTCGGCGGCCTATATTTATTTAACACTTTTTTTATTAATAGATTTATTAATTCCGACGCTTTTAACGTAGTTAACGTTAGTAGAAATAAACAATACTTAATTAGCTTATCGACTATAACTAAGATAGCATCGTCTTCCTTATCTTTATTAAATACCGGGAGAAAGCCCGTAATAAAGTTTATCGAGATTTTTTTTTAAGGCTAACTTAAGATCGGTAAAGGCTAGAACGAGCTATATAGTTAATGTCTCCGAGTCTTTAAAAATTAATATACTTTATAAAACTTTACGTAGTCTGTTATATATTTAATTATTGCTTTTTATCGAAACTTTCGTTTAATAAATATTAACGTACGTTCTTTTTTAAAATATCTTATTTTTAAAGTATTATAGTATACTTTAAAGATAGCTTACCGTAGCGTAGCCTTTTTTAATACGTAAACTAAGCCGTTTTTATAAAGTAATTTATTTATATTAATAGATTAAGTTTTTTAATTAAAAGCTTTATTTATTTATAATATCGTCGGCTAATTAATTACCGGAATATAAAGACGTATTTTTATAACTACGGTACGTACCGTCTTTTAATACTTAAAGTTTATTTTTTAAACGTTTTTAATTAAAAAACGAAGGTTATTAAATAACCTTAAGATATTAAAAGAATTTATAGCTATAATAGTAGCCGTAATTTAAGTAAGTAATACTTACTTAAATTTTTTTTTAATATATTTTATATTTTTTACTTTTTACGTCTAAAAAGCCGGTTATATTAACAATAGTATCGTTTTTACTACTTTATAATATTATAATAACCGTTATTAATACTTAAGTATCGTAAACTTTTTTAAATTATAAAAATTTTTATAAATCCCCCGTTTTATCCTTTAAGTTAACGTAACCTATATAACGTTAAGCTTACGTTTTAAGTTTAATAATATAATATTAAAGTTTATCTCTTACTTAAAGTTAAGCCTTTATAAAACATCGTTTATAAAGTTAGTAAATCCCGGCCTATACTTAACTTAAAATTTAAACGGTATAAGTTTTATTATTTAATAAGCTTATCGGCCGTTAAGTTTAGTTTACGTCGTAATTAACTAAAGGTTTTTATAATCGGTTAATACTTTTATCGATTACGGTATATTATTAAAGTAGTAACGTTATTTTTTAAAGGAAGCTATAATAACGAGTATTTCTTTATCGGGAATGTTATAGTTAAGCTTAGCTTTTTTAAACTTCTTAAACTAAAAAACGATTAAGTGTTACCGGCTTTTAAAAAGTTATAATAAGATTTTTACTATTATAAAGTTTAACGCGTTTATCTTAACTTAATAAAAAAGACTAAAGTTATAATATTTTAAAAAAAAAGTTAATACGAAAACGTCTTTTAAAAAATTAAATGTTTATTTTTTTTATAGTCCTTAAATAACGTTTTCCGGCTTCTTTCCTTTTATTAAGCCTTTAAGTAAAGCGTTAAAAAGAAAAGCTATCTTTATATAATATTTAATAAAACGGCGGTAAAAGTTATAAAAGCTTAAAAAGACTTAAACGTTATAATAAGTCTTAAAGACAAGCTACTCTTAAATAGTAACGATACGTTTAAAATTTATAAAAATTCCTTAAAGAGTAACGATATAGCTTAAAAACTCTACGGTTTTTTTAAAAAAAGCGTACTTCTTAAGACTAACGTAAAGCTTAAACTTATTTAGTCGTTTTAAGACTTACTTAACGTATTCTTCGTACTTTTCTTAGGTCTTAAAGTAAATTAAAATATCGTTTATATAAACTACGTACGATAAGTCGAGTAAGCTTTATAAAGCCGTATAAATATACGTTTAAAACGTAGTAAGAGTATTAGTTAAACTAAATAATATAACGGTATACTTATAATAACTATATCTCGTCTTAAATATAGTCTTTTACTTATCTTTTTTTATAATACGAAAGCGATAATAAATACTTTTAATATTTATTTTAGTAAAATATTTAATATTTTAAACTTTAAGTATAAAGTCGTTAATTAAAAACAATATATAACGGTTTTTAATCGTAATACGGTTTAGTCTTCGGTAATTAATATATAGTCGTAACGAGCTATCCGACTTTAGTATAAAAAAAATCGGGGCGCCTATAAAGCTTTTAAATTACCGGATTTTTTTTTAAAGTAGTTTTATAAAATTAAAAGTTTTTTTAACGAAAACGGGTAGATTATACCGTATAATAGCTATATATTAAGTATTAAGTTAATATAATAGTCGGTTATAAAATAAAGTAATAAAAAATCCGTTTTATTAATATCGAATATATAAAAGTATACGTAGAATTTTTATAAAATTTACGGGTAAGCTATAAATAGTTTTTCGGGTTAGTTATCGAGGCTTAAGACTTTAATTAAGACTATTATATATACTCGTATACTTTATAAAATCTTTCGCGTAAATTGCCGGGGTTTTAATAAAGTAATGTTTTATTGTTTTAAAAATAAATATTATAAAAAGTCGTTAAACGTAAAGTTAACTTTTATCTCCGTTAGCCCCGATATCTTTAAAAGTATAAAATAGTCGGTAAGTAATCGGGTTATTACTATATAAATCTTCGTAATATCTTTTTAACGGCCTAGGCTATCTTATAACTTAAGAAAGATTTTTTAAGATTTATACGTCTTTATAAAAATTTACTTAATCCCGTTAACGTTTAACGATAATAGCCTACTCTTTTTTAAAAAATTAACGCGGGCGAATTCGATCTTTATAATATCGACTTTTACGTATATATCGAAACTTACCGAGATTATAATATTATAGTAGTTTCGAAACTTATTTATTATTATAAACGTTGCCGTAATAAAGATTAACGAAGGCGGTTTTAAGTTAGTAATATTTAAGCCGGTTTTTTTTTTCTTTTACTTTTATCTTATAAGGTTGTCTTTAACGTTTTTATTTATTTAATAGATATAATATTAATAGCCGGCGGTTTATTAACGGTTAAGTTTCGATAAGTAGTCTTATAATATCCTTTCTTACTATAATAAAAATAAATAATATTAAATAAGTTTATAGTAGGTAGTTTATTACGCTTATTTTTATTACTCTTTCCTTTATTTTTATCTTTACGGTTACTTTTAAAATTCTTCGCGGAACCTTTAAAGCCGTTAACGTTTTAGTTTTATACCGTTTTATAATTTTTATAAAACTAACTTTAGTTATTAAACGCGCTTCTTTTCGTAAAACGGTAAATTATATCGGCCTTTTCGACTACTTCTTATAAAAAAAAACGGGAAGATAAGCTTATAATAAATAATTAAATTTATAACTTAAGCTTAAAAGCTACGAAAAATTTATTTACTTTAAAAGTTTTTAGTAATTAAAGTATTTTATTTTTTAAAGTACGGAAGTAGCTTTTAAGCTTTTAAAGCTAAAAAATATTAAAAAAAAGAACGAAGTATTACGAAATCGTAATAAATTACGTATTTTTAGCTTTTAGTTTAACTTAATTTAGTTATATAGTAAAAGCTATTTAAGATTTATAAGCCGTAGCTTTCTTTACCGGTTTTAAGTTAGTTAAATAATTATTTTATTAATCCCGCGCCTTGTCTTTAAGTATATAAACTACCGCGTTTACTTTAAAGTCTTTAAATTTATAATAAAAAAAAGCTACTTAAAAGTAGTCTTTTACTTAACGTCTCTAAACGTTTTTTTTTTATAAGTCGTTAATAACTTAAGCTTAAGAAGGAATAAAAAGTAACGATCGCGACGGCGGTTAAATTTTTTAAAAAAACTATTTATACCGGATCTTTTAACTTCTTTTACGTCAGAGTTATTAAAGTCGTTAATTTAGTTTACGCCGACTTAAACGTTTATCGTAAATAAAGTAATTAAATCTTTTCTTACCGAGTATATAACGTCTTCCGACGGGAATAAGTACTTTATTATCGTATCTAAAAGATTATCGCTTCTCTTACGCCGAACGGCTTCCGTTACTATTTAACGTTAAAGTCGTTTAATAATATCTTAAATCGATTAAAAGATTAATTCGGTCGGAGAAACTTTAAAAACTTTATAAAGATTTTTTTAAAAGTCTTCCGTAACGACGTTCGTTTAAGTTAATCGAGTATCGTTTTTTAAAAACTCGTTACGGCCCGCTTAAGCGGGGCTTAAAGTCTAGGTCGATAGCCCGGCGCTTACCGCCGGGACCGTATTATTCGAACGGGTAATAACTATCTTATATTATTTCGATAAGGTATAGAAGATAAATTAAAATTGTAAAAGTTAATTAAAAATTATATATTAAAGTAATAGTCGATAATCATTAATTAATTCTTAAAAGTAAGTATCGATATATACAAAGTTTAATCTATACCTTCTACCTTTCTGATAGCCGGTTAAACAGATATATATATTTAAGTCTATAAAATCCCCATAGTATACTAAAAACATCCACGTAACTAGTCATCTATCTATCTACTTACGTAACGTAAAGTATAATCTAACGCTGGCCTTACGGCTAGCGCTGCCCTGGCCTTCGATAAGCCCCGGGGGTTCCCCGGGGCTGACTTAATCTAGCCAGGGGGGCGCGACGCTGGTCTAGTTATGGGTAAACCCCGTAGATTTACCGGGGACTCCCCTGGCCCAGTCATCGTGCTATGACAACCGACTTTTATACGTCGTTTTTAAGTATTAAAGCCGTTTTAACGGAATTCTTTTAAAGTTCGGCGGCCCGTTTTTTACTTAAAGTTCGTACTTTTTAACCGTACGTTTTATACTTTTACGCTTCGACGCGGGTCTTTATTTCTTTTTAACGTTCCGTTATTTTTATTTATATTACTCTTCTTAACTTAACCGATTTTTATAAGTATAACTTTAAAGCCTACGAGAAAAGCGGCTATAAGCCGTTAAGTAACTTATTTTTTCGTATTTTAAAACTTAATTAATTCTATTAAATCTTTAATTCTTTTATTAAAGACTTTTTTATTTTCTTTCGTTAAACGGACGCGGTAAAAGACTTTTAAGGCGGGCTTTTTAAAAAGGCCGAGAACGCGGAACCCCGGAAGGCGTTTTATACGACTTTTTTAAGCCTAGCTTAAAGCTTTTACCGTATTTTAAAAGAGTATTTTGAAGATTTCGGCTTAACTATTAAGTTAGGTTCTTTTATAAATATTCTTAGCTTTCTTTCTCGTTAATATTATTCCCGTTAACTATTTTAAGCTTAAAAGGCTTATGCTTATTTAGTTTATTAATATCGGGTAGCTTTTCGTTTCAACGAACTGCCCGCGAACTTACCCGCGTTTTTTCGTTAAAACCGGGTAATAAGTTTTATTCGCGGCTATAATAAGTGTTTTATATTTTTTAAAAGGAGGCGAAGGAATTATTAAAAGATGTTTAAACGGAGTATAAGGCTTTATTTAATTAGTAGTCCGGTAAAGTTTTTTAATTGTTTATTCGGAAAAGCTATATATTCTTTTAATTATTTTTTATGCTTAGATATATTAATCAATTAAAATATTTTAGTTTTTTATTTTTATTCTTAGTCTTTTTTTTAAACTTTTTTAATTCTTTCGTTTATATTAATATCTTTTTCCGGAACTTATTAATTATATTTTAAAAGCTACCCCGCTTATTTTATTAAGTAGTAGACTTCTTTAAGGATCTTTTTCTTAGCTACGATATCTTTTACTTTATAAAGTTTTTAGTCTTCTTTTAAGCTAGGCATTAGTATTCTTTTTAATTATCTCGTTAGTTTTTTTTACGGCTCGAACGAAGATACCGAGAATATATTATATAGCCGTTAGTATTGCTTAAAGAATACGATCTTATATGCTTATTTATTAATCTTTTATAAAATTTTAAAGGGTCTTAAAAATCGTAGTATTAACTTATAAAAGTAAAATTTTAACCGGATATTTATAGTTAATAATAATATTAAATCTTTTTATTATTTTTTTTTAAAAGTCGTTGTTTATTTATATACTTTTTTTAAATTAATTAAGCTTATACTATATACTTTTTAACTTTTTTACAAATCCGTTATAGTTTTTCTTTTCTTTACTTCGTTACGAGTACCTTTTTAACTATAACGTTGTCTCCGGCGTTTATATAAAAGTTTAAGTAGTATTTTAGTAATATTTCGTAAAACGACTTACCGGTTAACTAGTTAGTAACATTATTATATATAAACTCGGTAGTCTTAAATAAAGATAGCTAATTCTCGAGTATATTTTAATAAAACAACGTAAGTATTATTTAAAAGTTTAGTTAATCTTTTTTATTTACCCGTCCGTTTATAAATAAAATGTAGTAAAGAGCCTTTTTTTTATTTATAAACGTATATAGATCTTTTCTTAATATATACTAGCAAATATTAAACCTCGGTCGGAGATAATTCCTTACGGAGGCCCGTACTTTAGCTATACTTTTTACTTTAATAAAGATATTATTCCCGTTATTATTAACGTAGTATAAATAAAGAAAAAGAGGGACATTTTTATTAGTCTATTAACTATAATTAAAATTACGTTTACTTTTTAGTTATAGTAGTATATTAAAAGAAGACTAGTTACGAAATTTATAAAGATTTCTTATTATAGTTTTATAAATACGGGTAACGGCTAAAGTTTTCCGTAAAGTTTATGTTTACGGGGTTTTAGTATTTAATAGGTATAGTAAAAAATAATAAATTTTTTATATCTTTCCGTATATCGTCTTAAAAAAACCTTCGTTAAATAAGCTTTAATATTCTTTAAATCTTAAAGTATCCCGTAATTAAACTATTATAGTATAAACGTAAGATTTTTTTCTTTAACGACTTTTCGTTAAGGATTTACGTAGCCCTTCGACGGCGGATTAATATTTTTTTATTTTAAAATTAATCCTCTTTTAAAATACTCTATACCTTCTTTAAGATGCTTTAATACTTAAAGTCTTTTATTTACGTAGTTTAAATTTTATCGGTAATTATAAAGTATCTTTTATAAAAGGTCCGTCTTATATAATTAAAGCTATAAGCCTTACGTTTAGCCGTTATTATCGGTATTCTTTTTAATATTATATTTTATCCGTTTTAGTAAAAGACTTTATAAAGGCGTAGTAATTTTCTTCTTTCGCGGTAGTCGGTAAAGCTTAAATTTTAAGCTTTTATCCGAGTTTAAGGATAATGTTAAATAAAGCAACCTTTAGTGCCTTTATCTTTTATTCGAGGTCTTTAATATATTTTATATTATCGGATCCGTTTTTATAATCTAAACGTTTAAAAGGCTTATTTATTAAGTTCGACGACTTTAGCTTATATTTAATTATGAAGTTAAACGGACTTAAATATATATATTATTTAACTTAACGGTGATTTAATTTAATTTACGTTATAAAACTTTTAAAATTAACGTAGTTTATAAAGACTTTTATTAAGTGCGCGGTACTTTTTAAATAGTGCTTTTACTTTTTAAATAATAAGACGATCGTTATAAGTTTTTAATCGAGTATCTCGTATTAAAGTTTTATTCTTTTAAACTTTTTAAATTAAAATACTACCGGGTGTTACTTAGCTTCGTATAATTACGAAATAATATTAGCTATAACAAACCTCGAAGTATCGGTCTTTACCCGGATAAATAGTCGTAAGTTAAAATAACGTAGTAATAGTACCGTAAAGAATATTTGTTTTAACCTTTAAAATAACTCTTACTTCTCGGGTCTTATTTAAATATTCTTCAGCTTTTTTCCTTTTACTAAGCTTTAAAGTTAGTTCGTTAAAGAGCGAGCCTTCTTCGAAAATCGGTAAATAAATTGCCGGTAAAAATTATAAAACTTTAGAAATACTTAAATATTATAATAGGTTTTTAACATTTTTTATTCTTATACTATTCGGACTTTTACGGGGTTTATAAAGATTCCTTCTTTTCTTAGAATATACTTTAAGAACGGAACTTTTATTTAATAGAATAAATACTTCTTTAAGCTCGCGAATAGTTAAGCGCTTTTAAGTCTTTTAAAGACTTTTTATACGTGTTTAATATACTCTTCCCGCGTTTTAAAATAAATAAAGATATTATTTAAGTAAGTAATATAAAAAATATTTAATAGTTTATATAAAGCTTAGTAAATATAGCTTTAAAAAGTAGTTAAAGTATTAATTAAGTTAAAAGGTAAAACTAAATACTTAAAGTATTTATACCGGGTCCGAAACGCCGTCTTCTACTCGACTTATTTTAATTTAAATACGATAGTAGGCGTTTTTAATATTAATCTTAGTAAAAAACTACGCGTTTAAGACTTTATTAAAAATCTCGTTAATTAAAAGAAACGTATGGCGGTTTTTAATTATAATTTTATTTAATCTTCGATAATTTATATAAAGTTTAAACGAACCGTTTACTTTTAGTATAAAAATAACAAAAGCTTTAACTAAACTTTAAAACTTACCGATTTATTTTTTCTTTTTAGCATTTTTTAAATATTTCCGTAAAGATTATAGCTTTTTTTAAAATAATAAATAAATAATACTATAAAATAGTTAAGTATCGGGTAATAAATTAATACTATAGTCTAAGTCTTTAAACGTAGTTAACGGCTTTATCTTTATTATAAAAACATCCGTAAATTTTATAAATTCGGGAAAAGGCTAAAACTTTAAAGAATCCTTTAAATCCTACTTTTCGTCTAGTCATAGTAACTCGGGCTTTATTATCGCGTAAACCCGAAGTACTTTTTATATTAGCTTAATAAACTTTTTTAAAAGAAAGATTATTATCTTTTTAAACGGTTTCGGAAAAATTACGATCCGTCGGCCGGATGTAGCACTATTTATAGTTTAGTTAAAGTAAGTATTTCGAATAATACGGGGTAGTCTTTTAACGATTTTTTTATCGTTACGTAGTATTTTAAGACATGCCTTTTTTAGCTATTAATATTTATTAAAGTAATAAGAATTTTTTAAGTACCGTAAATCGAGATTAGTTATCCGTTAGCCGTATATATTAAAAGTGTTTTATACTATAATTTTATTAATTTATATTTTAATACGAACTTATAGTCTATTACGTCTACTTCTACGTTAATATCGAAATTTATTTAAATCTTTAAGTTAAAGCCTTTATAAAGAGCGGCTATTATAAATATAAATTTCCTTTTAAAAATTTCCGACAGATTAAACTAAAGGTTATTTATTATATTATAACTTTTCCCGTCTTTATAATAATTGCTTAGACTACTACCGGTTTACCGAAGCTTTTAAATATATACTCGCGAAAACGGTAGCCCGGCTTATAATAATTAAAGTATAAATTGTTATTAATATCTTTTTAATTAAAAGTAAGACGCGGATTTTAATTATTATTACCGTTACGTCTCCGGTAAGTTTTTTTTTACGGCCTTTTCGGCCTTTTTTATAAATTTTTTAAATTTTTTATTATTTTAATTCTAATTTATAAAGCCGCTAATTTCTCGTTTTTAACTACTTTAGTCTTTTTTAATACGGTTTTTAGCCGAGCGGCTTATACATTAAACTTCGTCGATTCGTATAATTATATCGTTACGCGAGGTGTCTAACGTAATGCCTTTTATTATAAGGTTATTTTATAAGTCTTCTTAAAGTCTTAATAAAAACGTATTAACTAAAATCTTTAAAAAGAAAAGTTCGAGCTTCTCTTTTAAAGATTTAAGATACGAGTTAAACTTTATTAAGCTTTAGCCCGATTATTATCAAGCCTCTCGATACTTCGATAAGGCTGCTTAAAAAGTGTCTCCCGCCTTTAAATTTAAAATAAAAAGCTAATTTTTAAAGATTCCTTAATTTAAGTTAACCTTACTCGCCTTAACCGGCGGCAGGCTTACTATATATTCCTTTTAATAAGGTAGAAACGCGGATTTTATCCGGGATAACGCTGTAATAATTTTTCGCTCGTTATTAAAATAAGTAGCTAATACGGTAAAGAACGCTCGCTTTAAGGCTTTTTTTATTCGTTTTATTATTAAAAGTTGTCGGTCTTTTTATATATTATAAAAAGATCGATTTTAAAATCTCCCCGTCTACCTTAAAAACTATTAAAAAAACCGAAAGACGGCCGAGTTTAAATTAACGTTAGTTTACCGGTTTTACTTTAAGCTTAACGTATCATAACGAAGGTTAATAGTTTTCGAAAGGATCTTTTTAAAGTCGTCTTTTTCGTTAAATACTTCCTTTATCTAAAGATATAAAAGGTTCCTTTTAACGATTTTCGTAAAATACTTTACTTTTATAATAAAAAATAGCCTTTTTTAATATCGGTAAAAGTTACGGTAAGGTTTATAAATAATCGGCCGCGACGAAATATTATAATTAAAATAAAATATTTATAAAAGCTAAAAAGATACTTTAAAATTATAATAAATACTTAATTAAAAATAAAGCTAATATAAAATAACATATACTAAATTAAAACATTTAATAGTAGTAATAGTTATAAAGTAAGTATACTATTATAAAAATTTTAAAGTATAATCCTCCTTCTTAATATAAAAAAAGAATTTTACTTAATATATCTCTCGTCCTTCTTTTAAATAAACCTCCCAAAAGTCCCGCGGGACTCCTAGTCTTTCTATATCCTCCAGCCTTTCGTAACGATCATTAGCCATTCCTAAAGTAAGGCTTTTAACTATTAATCTTATAAGCTATACTAGTCATCCCTAGCTAAATCGCCTCTAACAATCCCTTAAAGATCCCTTCGGAAGTCCCCCGATCTCGGGAGTCCCTTTAGGCTCTCAAGAAGCTAGTCCCGTGCTTAATCTTAGTAGACACTTATACTACTCCATCGTATCTCCTTATGCCTCGGTGTGCCAAAGGGTCTTGTAGCTAGGCTTAGTAAGTGAGCTAGCTAGGATAAGTCAGGCTAAGGGTGTTAGTCGGGGTCCCCTAGGGATCCGACATGACATAATTTAACCGTTACGGGTTTATTAAAGATATAGTTACGTTTTTAATTATAATTATATATAATTAATATTAACGACGGCTTAAACGTATAAAATCTTTTGAAAAAAAATAAATATAAATCGAAATATAATTTTTAACGATTATTATAATATCTTAAATAAAAAACGATTACTTATTATTGCCTACGATCAGGGTTGGGAAAAAAAATAAAATTAATTAATTCACGACAAAATTAGTTTTAATTAATTATTTGCCTGGAGATAATTAATTAATTAATAAGTTTTGTTGGTCTGGAAAATAAATTAATTAATTAATCAGGAGGCCTTCTAAAATTAATTAATTGTTAATTAATTTTTTTGGTCTGGAAAATTAATTAATTAATTAATTAGGAGGCTTGGTAAAATAATTAATTATTTGAGATGGAAAAACCAATTAACTAATTAATTGGTAGGCTTTATAAAATTAATTAATTATTAATTAATTATTTGAGATGGAAAAATTAACTGATTAATTAGTCGGTAGGCCTGGTAAAATTAATTAATTAATAATTAATTAATCTTGGCATTAATTATCATTAGTATACTAATTAGTACATTAATTAATTTTTTTCCCAACCCTGCGTTAAAGTAATATAAATGTTTTACATTGCGAGGCTTACACTCTTCGCTAAAATAAATCGTATACGCATTCAAACGACTAGCAGCCGTAATAAAAAACCCTTTGTCGTCGTCGTCGTCGATATTATTAATAGCTGAAGCAGTATTTGAAGCTAACTCGTTTACCGATGATTAAGACGGAACACCGGTATCGAATTCGTGTAAAGGCCTAGTAATTAACTAGTTTAAATATAATTGATAATACTACAATTACTTACTTATAATAATCGTCTTTTAATATTTTCGTTACATTATTACTAATAGTACGGTGAAAATCTAAAACGTTACCGGTTTCGAAATGTCAACGTTTAAAACGAGGATTTAATAAAACCTCTAAATCAAAGGCTTTAATTTATTTAAGTCTTCGAGGCAAGGGAATTCGGGGTAATATTTAGTTAGTTACTAAAACCGCTATTAACGGCTTCAATTAAATAGGATATATGGTTACTTTATATATTTGATGAATAAATGTTTTATCACAATTAATAAATTAATATACCGGAATCGAACCCCTTTCATCCGATAAAACGCTCTTTGGTTATACCGTAACGATTTTTAATTTATGAAAAGTTTGATAAGCATATATACTAAACCAAATAGTAACGTTACGCATACCTCTCCATAGAGAACGACGGAAGGCTTAACGAAAACCCGAAGAACTAGAATTAAACGCTTTATTAATCGCTATTCAAGCTTTCAAATAAAAATCTTTTTAAACTCATTATTCGAAGTAATCAAATAAATACATTCTAATGGCTTTTTAAACGAAGGAACGTTGTTAATATATAAAAGTCGAATTTCAACGGGTCGGGGTATCTAGTTAAATTATTAATAAATTATTAGTAATAATAAGTAATAACTAATTAATTAACAAGTTAAAATCTAAAAAACATATCTAACGGGATTTTTTAAAATAATACTAACGGGTAAAGCGTTATTTCATTTATAAATGGAGATACTGTCGTCTAAAAGCCGTCGAATATTACCGGTATTACGTGTTAAATTTACTGAATGTCAAATACGTGAGATTAATTTTATTAACGTATTAATATAATTATATAATAAAAACGGATAACTAAACTTTGTTTTTAAAAAAAAGATGTAAATAATTTCCTCCGTATTTAATAAATCCGTAGCCGTTAATTATAAATCGTCGTTATTTATATCGTCGTTATTGTGGCTGTCGGCATCGTCCGTATTAACCGTAGATTAATAATACCGTAGAATCTTATGCACCACTAAATTAAAAACGTGGGCAACACATCGGACGTCGAAAAATAGTGGAATCGATAAATACGGTTGAGTTGACCGAGTCTAGTATATATGTACAAACGCGCCGTTATTCGTAGCATTATCCCGTGTAAAACTAAATGATAAAGATAATTAGTAACTAATTAATCAAATTTAATCAATAAGTAGTAATCAACAATCATAAAATAGAATATACCTTAATAAAACGAGGGTCGATAGACGGAGAAAGAGAATTAATATATATTATAGCCGTATAGATATGCTCTCCCGTATAGGTAAAAGGGACTTCTTGAAAGCCTATAATTTATAAATTAATTAATTGATTAATCGGTAGTCCTGTTAAAATTAATTAATATGGTCGAAGCAGATAATTGATTAATACTAGTTAATTATAGATAATAATTTATTTTTGAAGTAAAAATAATTAGTTGAATTTTAAATTTGATTCGGCCTACCCTCGACTGTACTACTAATCTGACTTTTATTCTCATATTCATAGGAAAATTTAAGCTTTAATTCCTATCGTTAGTTATTAGTTAGTATATTAATTAATTTTCTGGCAAGACGAAAATAATCAAGTAATTAATTAATGTTAACTACTTTTCCCAACCCTGCAATAGAACTTATAAACGAGATCGAATTCGGGATTAATATAAGAAACAATCAATCTTAAATAACTTGTTCGCATATTTATCGACCAGAGATTAAAACATAAAAAGAAGCGGCCAAAATCCTCTATATTTTGAGTTAATCCTTGATTTAATCGAACGACACTTTCGATAAATAAATCGTCTAAAACCGACTTAGGCTTTTTTCGATTAATAACCGGCGCAGCCATAACTTGATTACTTAATCAATTTATATGGGTTATAAAATCGAATTAGCTGTTGAAAAGACTCCGAATCGACCGTATTAAACGACAGATTATTATTAACGATAAACGATAAAATCCGGCGATTGGCTTCATCTTCGTTAATAATGATAGTAGTATTACCGATAATCGTTTGTGTACGTAGGCGTTTACGGGAGACTAGGTCAATAATACGGCTTTGTACTGGCTCGTTTAAATCCATTTAAGTAGTAAATAGCTAGTATTAACTTAAAAAGTAGCTAAAAACTAATAAAAAAGCATCGAATACTTACTATTTCGTAATCGTAATTTAGAGTTTTTATCATAAGCGATATTTTTATGCTTTACTTTATAATGCTGGACAAAATTCGAGCTTTTAAACCTCCAAGAAATAACTTTTTTATTGAAATTATACCTATTTATATTGATATTAAAAAAATGAAAGTTAAATTAATAATTTGATATATATTTACTTAGTACAATAAGCTAGAACTTTACGGTCTTGCTTCTCTTAAATAGGGAATGAAGACCGTATAAAAAGTAGTTTTTTAAAATATATAAAGTCGATTTTCCACCGTTAAAGGTAAAATATTCGGCGTTATAATCGTTGTTTTTCGAAAAAGATAATTTAAATAATTTACCGGTAAAGACGTCGTCGGTGATAACGTCGTCATTTAAAAGGGACGAAATATACTTAGAAAAGTTTATAATTAAGCAATAACGAAGTAAAGCAAAGTAAAGTAAAAAACGTAATAATAAATTAATTAAAACATAATTTAATAAGTTTAAAACGTCGGCGAAGTAAAAACTAATCAGTAACTAAATAATATATATAGTTTTAAAATAGTAAAGTTAATAGTATAGTAGGGTCCCAAAATAATTAAACACGTCGTGTTTAATCGCGTCACGATTTCAATCTCTTTCTTACTACTACATCTACGAAATCAAATAACCCAACGAAAACATAGTCGATTTGAACGAAATCGGTGCTTACTTAACGGCTAGAAGAGTGACTAACGGCCAGTTGTCGTTATATGTACGTGCTGTTATTACCGGTGCTGTCGCAGGCGGCGTAACGCAGATGGCCGTCGCGTAAGCATTTGACGTTAATCGAAGTACCGTTAACGTTATCTGCTTTAGATGATCTTTTAAACGATATATAACATACTATACTTTTGAAAATTTTTGTAGAAGAGAGCGTCTTTTAATACATACGAAGAAAAATAAACGATTTTTACTTTAATAAACTAAACGTTAACTTTTAATTTTTATATTAAAAACTCGCGAAGTCGTTTTTTGACTTAATATTAGTATTTATTATACGTCGATATTTTGAATATTATAATATCCGTCGTTAAAAAGCCTTTTATAAAATTTTGTTATTAAAAAAAACGCGAAAGAACGGCTTTGATTTATACTAAAATAAAAAAATAAAAAGTTATTAGTATTAAGTTTAAACTTTTTATTTATTTTATTGAACCTTTTTTACGAAAATAGCTATCAAACCGCCGTATATTCTTAACGTAATAATATTTTAAACTCCGGCTTAAAAATATTTACGCGACTTCGTTAATTTAAAAAACTATAATCAACTTACGATTTCGTTAATAGTCTAAGCCGGTATTCAAAAAAGTAGCCGTATAAAACTTATTTTAGTAAAAAGGAGTCTTAAATTTAGTAAAGAAAGCGGCTATATAGCTCAAGGCTATCAAAAAGCACTATAAAATAGTCTTCTACCATTTTATAATGGTATACGATACTTCTAACAAGATAACGCTGCTATATATAAAGCAAAAGATACGATACAAGAATTTGTAAATAATCAGATCGAGCTTCTTCCAACCTGGCCCGCCCACAGCCCAGATTTAAATCTAATCGAACATATTTAAGCTCTTTTGAAAAAAGGGAGTCGTAAGAAATATCCTGATATATAGAATATGCGGAAAAAAAATGAGCCGAATATCTCTTATTCTAAGGCTATAATTCGGGAGTATTAGTAGGACATATCGCAGGTAAAGATCTATGAGTTAATTGATTCAGTGCTTAAAAGACTAAAAGCGGTACGTTAAACACGTGGCTGGTATACAAAATATTGATAAATCGGTACTTCTTTTTTATTCAATCTACTTTTTTTTTCGGTAAATGTATTAATAAAGGCGGTATTCGTTGTTGCAGTTGATATACCTTTTTGTATTATAGACTAAAAATTAGGTGGCTGGTTCTTTATTGTAGTATCTTTAACGCACTATTTTATTTTACTTTTTAAAACTATATATTTATTTATTTAATATTATTCTTATATACTTTTATCTAATAGTATCGAGTATATTTATGATCAAAATACTAAAAAGCTTTTCGTTTTCGGCTTAAGAAAAAACATCTCTCCGTTATAGCTTTATAAAACGGTAATTGTAATAACGATAAAAATATTTATAAAAGCATATATGAGTTGAATAGTTTATTTACTATATAATACTATTTTATAATAATACGTTACGACTTCACGTTGTATTAATATTTTACTCGTATAAATATACTATTATATATCTGAAAACTCTTATACAAAGTAGAAAGTTAGGTTAAATTAGGCTAGGTTAAGTCAGGCAGCGTAGTATTATCAAACGTCAGCCGTTTTCGTCTCTACTAATAATATATCTTACGCGGTTTCCGGTTATTTTCTCGTTACGTATACGTAGCTTGGTTGTTTTATTTTATTAATTAATACGGGGTGTTTTGTTTATTTGTTTGTTAATTCCGGGCACTGTTTAGCGGACGGAAGGTACGACCGTCGCGGTATCGTATATATTAGTCGCCGTGTCTTTTTTATTTTTATTACGTTTATATAATAAGTATTTATTCTATTAAATATATAACAATAAAAAGGTATTAAATTTTCGTAACGTAAACGTTATAAACTATTTTACTTAGTAAAAAAATTAAATGATAAATATTTTTTATAGTTTATACTTTTTCGTATTTATTAGCTTACGTTTTAACCCAACCCAACCCAATCCATTACCCCGTACAAAAACACTCAAACACACATTAACAAACCTACACGAGCAAAATACTAGCACGACGCGAAGCCGCAGCGTGCTATTATGAGATGGTATCACAAAAGCAAATGGGACATTCAGTCCACACATGTTTACATAAACACCCCCACCGCTACCATAGCTACCGCCTTACGAGGCCGCAGCGGACAGATGTTTTCCCCTCTAAGCCGAAAGCGAGGAGGTTTTTACTGTCCCTACTATAGATGCACTCGACACTACTAGATAGAGGTATATGAGAGTAATAATAGATAAATAACTTACGTTTTAGTTAAACTACTCGTTTCGTTTAAAGGTCGAAGCCTATATCATTACTTTCCGCGACTAAGCTTAAAATATTTACTACGTCGAAAAAGTCTAGTCTTTTTAAGTACCATATTTTTTAAGTTTTCTTGACTAAGCTATTCCGTTGTTTTATAATATAAGTTTATATTAAAGGCTCGTCGTTTATTATAAATAAACTTAGGAAAAAAAAATAATTTGATTGGTTAACGATAAAATTAAAATTAATAAAGTATTTAGCTATATATTTCGTATATATTTTCTATAAATAGATTTAAAGTACTCGTTATATGTATTTACTATTATATATATATATGTAATCTTTATTGATATCTTATTGGTAGACTTTGTAAACTAATCGTATATGATTAATTAGTTAATCAATAGTTAATTAGTATATTAATTAATTATTTTCCCAACCCTGGTACTATGATAGTACAAACAATACTGACAAGTGCAATGACAGTAATTGTTATGAGTTGAAATTTATGCACTTGATTATATAAAGCGAGATACCGCATTATCTTTCCTTACTATATTTTGTCAAATTAGAAATAATCTCTTGAATTACCAATATCAATCCAATGACGGTGCTTATTGCGATTTGTCTATTTTATTAGTATTAATCTATAGAACAACATCTCACACGTGACACGACCCGCCAATTCAAGACTGTTGAATATATTAAATCCGTCAGACTAAGCTACTCAGTACTTGCTGTACGCGAGATACCGAGAATCTGTGATTAGAAGTCGATATACGCGCCTGCGACATTGTGTCACTATTTTTGTAGTAGCTACCAATACTTCTTTTGGCCAGCGGCAAATTGCAACAGGTTGTTCGCTGAAGATTTGCTATCAGACATGGTGGCCCCAATTTCTACAGCCAGCATCACGTGACATACCACAAATCACACATAATCATCAAAGCTGACCCCTAACATCAAACTAGTCCCGCCTTGCGCCAGAATAGAGCTGGCAACCACCTGTAACACATGTGAATCGCAGAGTTGATCTCAGACTCTTAAGTTCTCACGCTTTTAGATTTTGCCATACACTCTTTATGTGCGCAATGTATTGCTTCCGGGTTGTGTATACACCTGTGCCGCCTCTGCCGTCAGCTGCCCACTCGAGTAGCTCGGTTTCCCCTCTCGGACCCTGGGCTTCACGGACTTTTGACGCTCCTGCCTTCTTTGTTGTCTGGTCCATCCCGCCTTCCCTGATTTATTATTTAGTCTTGCCGCCGCCTATGTTGCACACCAAATCCGGACTATTTCAGTCTTGATCTTTAGGGTCTTGCCTGGCCCCTCTACCCCTTCTTACTTATTGGATAGAGTAAGCAGAAGAGGCCTGGCCATCCATTTCCAGTCTCGACCCATCGACCCCATCGGCCCCATCAACACTACTGGCGGCCTACCACACGTCAGGCCCTCTCCTATCTTGCGCCCAACGAGAGTCCACCTGTGCCCCTAATCTCCTCCCACTTTGTAAGATATCTCATTATAATACTCCGTGCTCCGTAGATACCTTGTAGTGCTGTTAGTGTACATCACATCTTACATAACCAAACTGCTCGAGACTTCCAATCTACTTTACCGTATAATACACAGCCTACCCAAGATACCATCTAAGATACCTCCCCACTGTATCTTACCTCCTCGCTCCATTCCACCCCCGGACATTTCGCCCGCGTGCTCTCTCGTCGTCCATATTGACTTGTCTCTCGATGCCCAGCGCCTTGCCCCTTTAACTTCTTCAACATTCGCCTACCTCATCGCTAGCCTCCTTGCCTCCGTCTTCTCCCCCGACCGTCCGCCGCAAACCCCTCGAGGGGCTCTGCATAGTTACATAGTCAGGCATCCGAGACTCTAAGGTGTTCAGCCTGCAACCCTCAGCCTGCCGCTCCGTACTCCTATTCGACACACTGCACCTCATCCGTCTGATCTTACGAACCTCCCCTTCTTCTTTCACGTCTTCTCACTGCATTCACCGGACCTATCTTGCCTTCTCTCGCCTTTTCGTTTTGCCCACTGCCGTCTAGACTTCTGCCAACCCTACCTCCCCCCATCTCATCTTCAACATCTTTACAATTTGACAAAACCCTCAGACCGCTACTGGCTTACCACCTCCCTCTACCATTTCGGCGCATCCTCCTGGCTGCTCACACCATCGACTGCCGCTTGACACACTATACAAGCAATACATCAAAATCTTAGATTGTCAACCTATCCACCATCCAACCGACCCACGAGGCCGCCTATCCCCTCATGAGACTCCAAAGGGGCGCCGTTTTTCTCTCTTGAGCTCCTCGGACAACGGTCCTCTTCTTTTCTTCAAGAAAGACGAGGAACGCTGGCTTAGGCTCTTGTTCCTGGCCCGCGTTCCACACCCCTCGATGATGGTATGTCCCTTGTCCCAAGAGACAATTTAAAACTCCCCCCTCGTGTACTTAGATGGGGAACAAAGTCTTGCAGCTTATATTCTCTCTTTTCTTTTCTTTTCTTTTCTTTTCTTTTCTTTTTTTTTTTTACTCTTCTCCTCACGTTCCTTGCCACCCCCCTGCTAACTTGTCTCAGACCTCATCCCGTCCTCGCGACACCGGCGAGAGTTTCTCGACTCGCCGAGGGCACACTAATCAGCTGTCCATCTCCGACCCAAGCCATCATGTCACCGAGGCGATAGGAACTCTGTATGGCGACAGTGATGACGACTCGACACATGATCCACGACACGACAGCCGCCCTCTCAGTTTCATAGCCTCGCCATACGGCGGTGAGCAAATACAAAAACTTAATCTGCCACCGCTACACACGCAATCTCCACTAGCCGATGACCCCTCTCGGCCCGATGACCGACGCAAGTTCACCCGAACCATGTCCGACACAATCCCTCAAATCACCAAGTCTACCTCAAACGGCGCCGAAAATGACGTCGGTCTCGGCTCGGATCTGAAAAAGCCACAGTCGCTGCCAGCCCGGCGCCCAAGCGACGAGGGCAGTGCTCAACCCTTTGATCCATACATGTCTCCTCATCAGCCATCGTCGCCCTTATCGCCCACTTTCTCGTTGCGCGATGTGCAAGCCGACTCTCAGGGCGGCTCGCAGTTCCCCCTCACCAACATCGACAACCCCAATGATATTGCACAGGAACTAAGCAACCTCCAAGCACTTCGGCGAATGTCTATGGATGTTGGCAATTCTGCAGACCCTGATCTCATTCCTTTCCAAGGCCTTTCTTTGATGTCGATGCCATCTATAGCCCCGTCTGGTGAGGATGACGAGGGCGACATCTCACGACTGCTGTGGGTGCCGGCCAAGGTCCATCCGGAGCTAGCCCCTGATCAGTTCAAAACCTTCTTGAAAAAGCGCGTGCAGTCGATCAAGCGCCGCTCGGGCGATTCTTTGCTTGCGCCGGACAGTCAGCAACCGCGGGACGAATCTGGTGGCCTCAGCAGAAAAAAGTCCATGCTCTCTCGGCAGGTTGATAGCAGGGGTGCCGACAACGAGCCAGTTCCGGGAAATAACTGGCGGTCCAAACTGGGGGCATCCCGAGCTGGCAGTATGCAGAGTACCCCCGAGGTGAATATTGAAGAACTTGTGAGCGATCCGGCCACCATCGTCCAGCGACTGGCATTGGACAATCAAAGACAGCCCGATGGCTCCGAGACAAGCAGTCTGGACGAAGATAAGCCCATCTTGCCCGTTGCGAGCATGGGTCTGCGCAGGTCCACGCGGACAACATACCGTAAAGGCGGCAGTCTACGACATGGTACGACCTTTTCGAAACGCATTAATGCCGCTCGCCAAGCCCAGCAAGATGCCGACAAGGATGGCGATGATAACACTGCGGTCTCGCCGTCATCTGACTTTGAATTACCTTTTGGTCACACTTTGCAGCGCTCCCAGTCTGAGCCCGTGGCACCCGATACCTTTTCTCGTCCTGTGCCGTCTGCCAATCACCACCAGCAGATGGCCACGGCAGAGGGCGGCGGGTCGAGTACCAGCCTTTCTGAACGTCCAGTGACTTCTGCGTCGGATAGCTCTCTGCCAGGCAGTTCTCAAAATGACCCGACATCACCTGTGCGCAGTCCGGGTAGCACGCAGGGAGGAGCCGACCCCCGGGCGACACAGCAATCTCGGCCCTTTCCACAACGTTCCTCTTCCCAGACTGGTGATTCCGGAGATACAGCACAAGCACAGCCAACCTCACCGACCGAGTCACGGCAGCCAGTTCAGGATGATCGCTACCAGCGTCCCCAGAACCCCCAGGCTCAGGTGCAGCAGCAGCCTCCACCGAGGTCGAGTAGGCGGCCATCAACAAGCAAGGCCTCACAGCACCAGCCACAGTCGCAGCAACAGCAGCAACAGCAGCAGCAACATCAGTTGTCTCCTTCCGCTCTACCGCCGTCTACTGACCATAAACCTAATAAAACGTTGAATGACATTGCTGAGACCCCAATGTCACTTCCCGGAAGCGGCTCGACCAGAACGGACAGCCTCACATTCATTCCTACCTTGTCATCTGATGACCGTAAGACGGATAAGAAGGCAAAGGATCGGGAAGAAGCAGAAGGTGGCAAGTCAACCGGGTGGAAGTGGTTCAAGAGCGATGATAGGGAAAAGAAAAAGAAGGAACGAGAGAGGGAGAGAGAACGGGAGAAGGAAAGGGAGAGAGAAAGAGACCGCGAGCGTGATAAAGAGAGAGAGAGAGAGGTTGAGAGGGAGCGTGAACGCGAAAAGGAGCAAGAGCGGATACGGGAAGATCAAGCCAACAAGGCTCGACTCAAGGGCGAACGGGCCCAGCCAGAAAAGGCACATGATGGCGCCCGGCTCGACGTGCTGCAGAGCTACGACAGTGCTCCTAAGGGTCGTGAGAGCCTCGTGTTCGACCGAGACAGTGCTGAAGGAAATACGTATGAGGAGAAAAAGAGGGACACGGGTGGTCGGAAAGCAAGCGACGCGAAGAAGGAAAAAGATGGATTTTTTGGCTCGATCTTTGGAGGTTCTCGGCGAAAGGAGAGCAAGGAGGTTGGGGCCAGCAGGAGCAAGCTGAGGGTTCCATCTCCGGATCCGCCGCCGCCGAGGCTCTTGCGTCCCGACATCGACTACCCATATACAAGGTTTCCAATTGTGGAGGAGCGTGCCATCTACCGCATGGCACATATCAAACTGGCCAACCCGCGACGCGAACTCCGGAGCCAGGTGCTGCTGTCCAACTTTATGTACTCTTATCTCGCCAAGGTGCAGGCAATGCACCCGCAGCTCAACGTTCCGACATCGCCTCACCAGAAACGCCAGGAGGAGGAGCGGCGGCGGCGGGAACAAGAGCAGCAGCAGCAGCAGCAGCAGCAGCAACAACAACAACAACAACAACAACAACAACAACAACAACAACAGCAACAACAACAACAGCAACAACAACAACAGCAGCAGCAGCAGAATGACCAGTACAACTATGATTATTCCCGGGTGAGTAGTCTATAGCTGTGGGAGAGGGGTCGGGGCTCGTGGGTCTGGTCATGTTTCCAGTCGTGCTAATCGATCATTTATGATGAGCAGTCTGCCTCTTCGTATGGTGACAACAGTCAGCATTCGGGGCGTGGCCAGGACGGATCTGTGGACTACATCGATGATGCCCAGATTTACGAATATGACCACGGCACACGCCAGTCGAATGACCATCAGCAGCATCAGGGACGTAGCGATGGCTATGTGGACGACGACCCCAACAACTCTTCCCGCGGCTACTACGACTATGGTCACTCTATTGATGAGCAGCATGGCGAAGGTGGGATGTGGTAGCAGCTTAAAGTCTAGGCTCCCGGACGACAAAGTGGGCACTGTCTTGGGTATCGGGTGGTATATGCCATGTGGTTTTCTACTGTCTTGGTTCCTTTCTATTCCAAGCCCGTCTGTTTTTTGTTTTCACAAGGTTGCATATTATGTTTTGCATGGGGGGGGGGGGAGGGTGTACGGCGTTAACCGGCGGGCTATGGTGACAGGGTGGCAGCCGACCTGCTTGGTGCTCCGGTCACGAGCATGCTGCTTTTTGCGGTGCCATATTGGTGCTGTAGGAGTCGGCTGCCTATGCTTGATGGCATTTTTTGTTTCTACTTGTCATATAATCTTCATCTTCATCTTCATCTATATCATATCATATATACGTTTCTCATCTTGTCTATAGAGGCACCTAGGGTTATGGTTTATCTGTGTGGTCTGCGCATGTTGGGGCATGGTTTGTATGTTCGGGGTTTGGCTACCCTAGAAATCATGTCTGGCATGGGAAATAAACGTGATAACATCCGTTAAAAAATTCCATAAGTTGTTTTTTTTTCTATTAAAATCAAAATACTATTTATATAACAACAAATGGGAACATCAAATTCAAACTTTGATATATAGACATTGATAAACCATGACAAAAAATACAAAGCAAATTAATGGAAAAAATTGCAACGTCATACAACGTAGCTTGAGCAACTCATAATGCCAATAAAGCTTTATGAAGCTCTAATACTCGATATCATCAAATTGGCCGAGCGCATGTGGGACCATTAGTCACGACTCAAACGGACCTCAGCGAGTACCCGCCTGTACCTTGCACTGTGCGCTCAGGTAACATACCTTACCAGCTTCTTACGCTCAACGCCCCACTTTTATATTGCCTCCTGTCTCCTTGCTCCTTCCCGCCCCATTTTCGCACCGCGTCCAAAGCCTAGCTCTCTGGCAAAGACGGTGTCAATAGTATATCAACTACTGCAACAGGAGAGCAATACATAAGTACCTACCTCTGAAATGTATCTTTCAGAATACCCCTGCGCGTACCTCAGTATCCCCTTACCTGTAGCTCCAATTCGCCGCCGCCCTGACCACACACGTCCGCCTGCCTGCCCAACAAACACAAAATCGCATATTTACTCCTGGAGAACAATCCAATAACCACCTCTAGAGAAGCAACGCAGCAACGCAGCAACGCAGCAATCCTCCACCCTCCACCCTCCACCCTTTGTCACTTGTGCCTCAGCCTCCATCGACGGACGTCCCTCTTATCTATTACCGGCAACTACTGTATTCTTCTCGCCCTTCGTCCTGTCACCATTACCTATACGCAGGTCGCATCGACAGCACCCCCCCCCCCCAAAAAAAAAAAAAAAAAAGCCAACACCTGGTTTCCTCGACCCCATATCCATCTTCATCTCGCGCACATCAAGTCCGTGACATCTACTATGGCCTCGGTACGCAGTCCTTCTCGGTATAGCACCATACCGCACCTTTGCGCCACAAGAAACGGCGGCGCAGTTATACCCTGCCTGGCCACCGGCTCTAGCTCCCTACCCCCTCCGCCCCTATTTATACTACTGTCCTTCTCCCCTCGTCTTCTTTCATGCCGGACCAGTCGAGCTCAGGTTTGCTAACAAATATTCCTCCATGTAGCAATCCCGCCACTACGGAGCCCCGGGTGCTGGCTACTTGCCTAACGGCGGCCCCTCTCCCACCCCAACCTCCGAGGCCCGCCCTCTTCTACCCAACCAGGGGCGTGTTGTCCAGACCGGTCCCATCCGTGTCCTGTGCATTGCTGATGTCAGAGGTAGGTCATGGTCACTTGCACCACTAGTAGTGTCGCGTCACCGTGGCATTGCCCTTGACGCCATTGCTAACCTTTCCACACACAGGCAACCTGAGATCCCTTAACGACCTTGCTAAGCAAGCTCGCGCCGATTACATCATTCACACCGGCGACTTTGGCTTCTATGACGACACCTCCCTGGAGCGTATCGCAGAAAAGTTAGTTCTTCCCCATGCGCTCGTGATTGCTCTGTTCTACTTTTACCCATGCTTCTAGCATTTTTTCTAACCCACTATTCTATAGGACACTCAAGCACGTTGCTCAGTACTCACCCCTGATCCCAGAGAATGTCAAAAAGGCCATCGCACAGCCCGGCGGCGCACCGGTCAAGTCTCGCTTCGCCCCCCACGATCTTCCTCTGTCCGAGCTGTCCCTGCTACTGAGCGGCGACCTAAAGCTCGATGTGCCGGTCTACACTGTTTGGGGTGCCTGCGAGGATGTCAGAGTCCTCGAGAAGTTTCGGTCACGCGAGTACAAAGTCAACAACCTCCACATTATCGATGAAGCCCAGTCTATGCTGTTGGAGGTCGGCGGCGTGAAGCTCCGTCTGCTCGGTCTCGGCGGTGCAGTTGTGATGCACAAGCTGTTTGATAACGGCGAAGGTCGTACCACTATCGCTGGTGGCCAGGGAACAATGTGGACAACGCTCCTGCAGATGGGCGAGCTGGTTGACACCGCAAACCGCGTTTACGACCCGACCGAGACTCGCATATTTGTCACCCACGCCTCGCCTGCCCGCGAGGGCATCCTGAACCAACTCTCCGTCACCCTCAAGGCCGATTTCTCTGTTTCTGCCGGCCTTCATTTCCGCTACGGCAGCTCATACAACGAGTTCAGCGTCAACCCTACCCTCGACCATTACCGTGGCAAGCTCGCCGCCAGCAAGGCCTCATTCAACGATGTCTGGGAGACTGTCAAGGGCGAGGTTGAACCTGCTATCCAGCAAAACGAAGCTCAACAGAACCTCCTCAAGAATGCCCTGAGCATCGTTGAAAAGATGCCCACCACCGCTGCGGGCGGCAACCCCTTTGGAGGCTCCACAGGCGGCCCTGCTTCTCTTGGCCAGGTCGACGAGAGTGCTTTCAAGAACATGTGGAACTTCAACCTTGCTGACGCCGCTTTTGGCTACCTTGCCCTGGAGATCCAGGACGGTCGCATCGGCACCGAGATGCGTGCCCAGGGCTTCAACTTCTCCCATCGTGGCATGAAGCAGCCACCCAACCCCACCCAGCAGGCCCAAGCTCCTGCAACTTCGACTGCATCTCCTGCACCCTCTGCTGTGCTGCCGCCTCCTACTCCCCAGCCGCAGCCGCAGCCGCAGACCGCCGCACCACCGAGACAGCAAGGACCCCAGAGCCAGCAAGCAGCATCCGGCAAGACTGCCCCAGGCAAGCCAGCTGCCGGTCCCGGCTCCTCTACCACCCCTGCCAAGTCCTCGGCACCCCCAACTCCCGCCCCCAAGGACACTGACAAGTCAGCAACCCCTGGAGCTGCAAACGGCAATTCCAACGGTGCGGAGGCAGCACAGTCTCCGTCTACGAGAGTACCCTCCCAGGATGTCATTGGCTTGTTCATTATGAATGCTCAGTCAGATGAGCAGACCAGGGACCTCTTTGCTAGTGAAGATGTTGTCAAGATTGTCAAGATTGAGAAGCACGGTCAGACCAACAAGGTGGTCCACTTCAAGACCACAGACGACCGTGACGGTGCCATGGGCAGACTGCCCGAGAGCGCAAAACACCGCACGACTGAGGATCGTTCCAAACCCCTAGTTAAGATCTTTATTCCCCGGGAATCGAACAAGACCTTTAGCCGTGACCGTGGAGGTGCTGGCGCATGGAGAGGTAGCGACCGTGGCGGCGCAGGCGGCGGCGGAGCAGGCCAGAGTGGCTACAGAAGTGCTGGCGGCGGTAATGGAACTGCAAGTGATAGTGAAGGTGCCGGCCGTCGCGGTGGCCGCGGTGGCCGCGGAGGCGGTCGTGGTGAAGGCCGTGGTGGCCGCGGCCGTGGTGGCCGTGGTGGTGGACTGAGCAAGGGTGACGGTGGTTCATCGGGGGCAGCGGCCTCATCGACGCCAGCGGATTCGTGAGAAGTTGCGGCCCCGGCTCGAGTTGATGTGGCTTGGCAGAAAACCATGAATACATATATAATACATATGCATGTATGTGACTATACATATTCTGGGAGCATCGCGCCTGAAAAAGCATCGAGTGTCATTGCTTATTGTTCACCACCGCTGTCTCTGGTTCTATTCCCTGCCGAAGTTTCCATTTCTATTTTCTGTTTTGTTTCGTTTCATTCCTGCGCAGTTTCTGATTCCGCATTACTTACCTGTTTGCTTTTAATTCTGCCCAAGCGGTTGTACCGGTATATTGGAGATTATTGAGAAAAGTGTCTTTTACTGTAATAAAAATTGTTACCCTGCTGGCTTGGCTGTTGATAACGAAGTCGCCAATACCATGGGAATTCATAGGCGGGCATGACCCCGGAGATGAATTTGTAAGGTGTACATTATTATATGTACACAATAGAGGGAAATAAGAGCTTGTAAATATTCAAGTTTGATGAAGAAGCACTGTATTGTCATATGATACATAGAAGCCCCTGGTTGAGACTACAAATGTGTGATTTATTTATTTATTGTATAATTATTAGCCATGGGTGATGAGGCCCGAGGCAAGCAAGGCAGACAAGGTAACTACCCGGCCTATGCATCCAGCGGCTTCATGCCCTTGTGAATCGCTGCGATGCCTCCTGTCAGGTTCTCGTAGCCGCGGCCACCGACGACGAAGCCTGCGTCGACAATCATGTCCCGAAACTCATCCTGGCTGGGGAACCGCTCGATGCTCTCCACGAGGTACTGGTACGAGTCACGGTCGCCAGCCACCACCTGGCCAATCATGGGAATGGCACTGAAAGACCAGCGCTTGTAAACGGCATCGAAGAGAGCAGCAGCAGGATTTGTGTCTGTGGATGCGATTTTGCTGAACTCGAGGCAGGCGAAGACACCACCGGGACGAAGCACGCGGTATGCCTCACGCAGGGCGGCCGGGATGTCGGTAAAGTTGCGGATACCAAAGGCAACAGTGTACAAATCAATTGACGAAGACTCTACTGAGGGAGTGCCGTCTGGCTTGCTGAAGCTGGTGGCATCTGCGACGAGGAAAGAGAGCGCGGCTTGCTGGCTGGCGGGCAGAAGGGCCTCGGCACGCTGACGACCAACACCCAGCATGGCCGGGTTGATGTCGGACATGATGACATGTGTGTCTGGGTTCTTGTTAACAATGTGTGCCTGCTTCAGCATGCGAAAGGCAATATCGCCAGTGCCGCCGGCCACGTCGAGGATGCGTTGTGGTGGTGGGTTGGGGTCGGCTGTGAAGCCGGGGTTGAGAGACGAAACAAACTGGTCCCTGAAACTGGTTAGTATACTGTGTGGAACTACCAAGAATGAAACGACATCCGAGGAGAGGTCACAAGTTGGACATACTTCCAGATGCGGTGGTAGCCAAAGGACATCAGGTCATTCATGCGGTCGTAGGAATCGGCCACGCTTGTAAACACCTCGGCCACGCGCTCAGTCTTCTCAGACTCCGTGACTGTCTCAAAGCCAAAGTGTGTAGTCTTCTGGCCTGTCGGGTCCCGCTGGATGTGGTATTGTCTTGAAGTTGACGAGAAGGTTCTCGTCAACGGCTTGGCGAGGGCTGAAGCGGTGGGCTTGTGGCATAGTAGAGGGCGGGTCGATGCGCTGGTTGCTTTTGAAGATTTGGAGGCGTTTGCAGCTAACTGCAGAACGCGTGCTGGCCGGAAAGCCATTTCTTTGTGTTGTGTTTGAGGATTTGCAGATTTGCGGTGGTCGTTGGAAGTCGTGGGGAACTGTGAAGCTCGGGATTGAGGTCGATTGATCTGATCTATTTTCCGTCAGCCAGCTCCAACTCACTAGTGCTACACGGATCGGGTAACAACTCACTGAACAATTATGTGCAGGGGTGCTTTTAGGTGTGGCGGTGCAAGTGGCTGGAACTTAGCTTATGCTAGTAACGTTGAAATCGAGCCAGAGTCAAAGCAACGTCATTTATCTTTTTGTGATCACGGACCAATACACATGCTAGACTTGTTGTGGCGCTCCTCCTGTGGCTTGAATCTTGCGGCGAGAAAAAAGTGCCTGCCCAACAGCGCTCAGGTTCCGGTAGCCGAAGAAAGCAACGAGGACGGCGACGATGCACACGACGACGAGGACGATGAAGATCTGGCCGTTTGGATCCATGAGGTCTATCAAAGTCTGGTAGAGTAAAGTCAAGCTAATGAGGTGCTTTCCGGGAGCTGCTGGCAAAATACGTCTTGTGAGTTTTTCGCTATGCGGAGATGTGGCTGTTAAGGGTAGCAAATAATCTACTGCGTCTCAGTTGTATAGTGGCTTTGTTCAGTGCTTATTTTGTAAATCCGTATAATGCGGGCTTGCTAATGTTATTGAGTTTGTTACTCCATCAACACCGGTTTGTGTAACCGTTGAGTCAGCAGACTGGTGTCTCGTGGGTGCATGTGTCGATTTCGAGCTGTATGATGACTAATAAAACACACAACTGTCATGATACAACAACAGCCTCAACAATAGAGTGTATACTATCAACTATCAACCAAGAGTGGACTTTCCTCCCTCGAATTCACTGACATCATACTCTTCCGGGTACTTGTCGAGGTGGTTCTTGAGCTGCTTCATCTGAGCACGCAGATCCGGGGTCAGCTCCTCGTAGATGTCCTCAAACAGGGCACGCATCTCCGGCTTCTTCTCGCGCTCTGCCTCGTTGAACGCCTTTAGGATTTCCCGGCGTATAGAGTCACGGGCCTCTTTTTCTTTGCCGTCGTCCCAGATGCCCTTGGACTCCATCCACTTGCGCAGACGGGAGATTGGGTTGTCCCGCCGTTTCCAGTCTTCGACCTCGACCTTGGCACGGTACGCAAACGAGTCATCTGATGTACTGTGGTGGCCGACACGGTACGACAGACATTCTAGTAAGACCGGCTTGCCACCATCTTGTAGAGCCATTTCGCGGGCTTTGGTCATGGCACCACGGACTGCCCAGAGGTCATTGCCGTCGACTCGCACGGTATCAATGCCATAGCCCAGACCACGACTTGCAATACCATCGCCGCGGTACTGCTCCAGGGCTGGTGTTGAGATAGAATAGCCATTGTTCCGGCACACAAAGACCACAGGGCACGAGCGGGTGGCGGCAATGTTCAGGGCAGCGTGGAAGTCGCCCTCGCTGGCCGCGCCCTCTCCAAAGTACACGACTGCAATGCGAGGATCAGCTGTTGGATTCTGCATGCGCTGTATCTTTAATGCGTATGCTGCACCAGAGGCATGTGGTAGCTGGGTTCCCAGCGGGGAAGAGATGGAGTGCTGTACAACGTGTTAGATGGCATGACAACACAAAGCAAAGTACATCAAAGCAAGGGAGTTGGACCTACAATATTCAGCCGAGTGCTGCCGTAGTGGACGGGCATGTTTCTACCCCTTCCAGGATCATTCTTGTTTGCAAAAAGCTGCCCCATAAACTCCTTCATTGTGAACCCGCGCTGCTGAAAGACACCCTGCTCGCGGTATTGGCAAAAAATGACATCGCCAGGGGTCAAGGCAGATGCCGAGCCAACACAGGCGGCTTCTTCGCCAGACGAGACCATGTAGAAACTGACGCGTCCTTGCCGCTGGGCGTCGAACATGACAATGTCCATGAGGGAGACTGTCAGCATGTCGCGGTACAGCTTGACAATCTCGTCGTCGGAGAGATCGGGCTCAAAGGTAGGGTCAATGGCCACACCGTGCTGGTCGATGACTCGGTATGTTGGCATGGCCGGGTACTCTGAGGGCATTTCAAACTTGAGAGTATTTGTAAACACACTATTGACAGCTCCAGGGAACGACACGAAGTTGGAGTCGGGCTTTTGCGACAGGCTGCCGCCATATCGCTGTGGGACAACGGGCACGGTGTATGAGCAAGGCGGGAGTATAGAAGGTCGAAGTGCTGCGACTGAGCGACCGAGTGGCCGTGAGACCGACAAACGTAGAGATCTCTTCATGGCTGTCTATAGTCCGTATAAGCGTTGTGTTTGATCTACGGGACTGAATCAAAGGTCTGGACGCTGAGGGGAGGAGAGAGTGAATATAGTGTCTGTATGGCTCTGAATATGAAAAGGGTTGCTGTGCATTGCGAGAATTAAGGGAGGATATATAAAGAAGGTAGTGAGACCAGCCACTTCCTGGGCATTCATGTTTATGATGCCGGGGTAGCAGGTCGATGCTGTCCGGCCATGTCTCTAATACCGAGACCTGAGCCGACGGAACCCGCACCAGTGCTCCCCACAACACTTGGACTTGCACTAATAGCTTTAGTTTTAGCTCCTTTCCCCAGAACGCTCCACTGTAGATAGATTGAGCGGGGGATAGCTCGTGGAATGCAATCTTTAATTGTAGAAGAGCAATGAGAGTTGCTTTGTGTGCTTTTCTTGGTGGTGCCAGGTGGTCCTGGCTTTGCGAATTTCAAGGCTTGGGAACATTATTTTTTTATTATTTGAATATGCAAACATACACTCTTGTAAACTTTGACTTTATCGTTAGACGGAGGATAGTGTGCATAGTCAAAGTAGGTGACAATACGATATACACACTACTATACGGTGGCTGACTAAATGTACTATATGCGTGCACGCTTTAAGTAGCTACTTCAACTGCCTACTCGTCTAGGCTTGTAGCAATTCCACTGGCCATGTATGCTAAATACTATATGAAGTGACACACGTCTGTCTATCCACACTGTAAGACTTACATAATCCACATTATCGTGACCTGACGTATATTGTTTTCGTAAGCGCCGATCTTGTCTGGCGTTATTAAGTCACCTACTGATATCACCTTTGTGCCCAGTAGCCATTGCACCTTGCCGTTTGCTTGCACTTTTGCCGTTGCATCTGCAACTGAAGCATTCATCACAATACCGCACCAGCATCCGTTATCCCAGTACTCCAGCCTCCATAAGCGACGTTTTGTCCTAGACTCACCCGCCCCACGGCCTCCTTGTCCGTTGGGCTGCCCCCGCGCCTATATTAGTCATCATCCACCCAGCCTGATCCGACTATTTCCAAGAGCCGCACTGTGTCACGATTTCCACGGCGACCTTGCACCATTCTGCCACGGCATATCATATCCATCATTGAGGTCTGATCATCTTTCATCTCTTGTCTGTATCTTGCTACACGTCCTTGGCTCTTTACTGTGCTGCTTGGTACACACCCTCGACCAGCACCTGCCCTGTTCCCTCTTTGGCCATTTCAACCTTGACATCACGACCATCGTCGACATCTCGACATCTCGACATCTCAACATCTCAACATCTCAACATCTCCAACTTCCTCCACCTTTACCATCACAACACTCTATACAACACCCGCCATCTCTCCAGCCTCATGGCGTAACCCATGGCAGAACGAACCCATACACCAAAGCCGCTCTCCAGATCGGTCCTCCACAACGACTCGCCCGGCCACTCCTTCTCGACGGCACCGCACCCATCATCCTCCCCCCCCACAACCACCTCTGCCGTCGCCCGTCCATCGTATCCCCTTTCTCTATCGACTGCTCTGTCGCCCCTTCCTGCCTCAGCTGTCGCCCTCGCTACCGCCGCTGCTTCCTCGCCCATCTCTTCGTCACAAAGGTATGCTTCTTGACCCTGCCGCACAACACTTCCCCAAGGCCCCCCCAAGACTTTCCATTTTCCTTTTTGTTGCCCCATATTTCCATCTGTATCTGCTTCTGCTCCTACACCTGCACCTGCATCTCCTCTTGCACCTGCCGTGCTGTCCTTTTCACTTTCTCCAGACGCTCCTCTTTTCACTTGTTCCACACGTTCACCACTTCCTCACGTCTACCCACGTACCCCTTTGGCCTCTTCCTTTCATCTCTACGACTCTTCTCACCTTTTTACCCATCTTTGCCTCTTCTATATCACGCTTTGCTTGTCCTCGCCTCGTCCTTTCACATCTCTCTATTGGCGCTCCTGCCCCTCTACAGGCTCTCCTCCACAATACTTACCCTGCTCCTTAGCCTATCCACAGCCCTGCTACCTTTTGTCTCTCCATTCTTTACTGCCACACTCCCACACTTCCGCCTTCCTGCTCTACGCTCCAATGCCCTCTTCTTTGCATATTTCTACACCCCCATCAATCTCGGCTTCGTGAACAAGTGAGACTGAGCCCGACCACCACCCCTCAGCCGACCTTTGCTTGGAGCTTCATCTGACTCTGCCTTTACCTATATCTACTCCGACACCTTCACCGTCATCCCCACTCTCACCGTTTGCCCATGCCGCCCATGTTGTCGGTCTGCTTCCTCCGGCTCTATACTCACGATGCCTAGAATAACTCGTGCTTCTGCGCGCCAACAATCTGCCAACCCGACCGCCACCCCACCAGCCACAAACACAGACGCTCCTACGGCATCGGCTGTTGACCATACAGCCCAGTCTCGACCTTCTCCTCTCTCCTCATCCACCAACAAGACACACTACAAAAAGCGAAAGGCAGAAGACGTTGCCTACCAATCGTCCCCCCCTTCGTCCCGTCGACCCAAACGCCAGAGGCCGACAAACCCCAAATCATCGCCACCTATCCCAGATTCTCTACCCGCCGCGTCTGCGTCTACACGCAGCAGGAAGGGCAAGTCGGCAGCTATCATGTCGTCACCAGGGTAAGCTGGTTTCACTCCCTTGTATCTTGCTTATGCTAACAGTTTGCGTTATAGTTCAGGTGCAAGCCCCTTTGATGGGCCAAGCAAATCGCGAGACGAGAGAACAGCCCGTGGTATGTAATACTTTACCCTCTTTGTGCATGTTGTTGACCATACACATGCTAATAGTACCCATTTTAGAATCATCATCTGGGGCGTCATCATTCGACGCAAGTCGCCGTACAGCAATTTGCCTTGGGCCATCTGAAGGTCAAGACACAATCATGGCTGGCACCGATGACGCAGAAAACTCCACAGTCTCGTCGAGGCATGGCAGAGACGACCAAGAAGACGATAGTGCAGATGATGGCCATGACAACGGCGAAAATGTTGAGGGTGACGACGATGAAGACGATGGCGGAGATGACGACGAAGCCGACGAAGAGGACGAAGAGGACGAAGACGAAGACGAAGACGACGACGACGACGCTGACCTGCGCCGTTATGCCGGAAACTCTATGGGCGATCCTTTTGGCGGTAGCTTCGGTAGAGTCGCTGGGCTACCGGCTGCCTTGTCAATGCTGGGTGGCATGCTGTCCATGTCTGGTCTCGGTGGCCGTCTCAGACAGATTCTGAACAATCTTCGCCAGCAGGATGACCCGACCGTCCAGCATATTGCCCTTCAGGAACTATCCGAGATTCTTCTCGTATCCAATGAAGACAACCTTATTGGCAGTTTCGCCCCGGACTCGTATGTGCGTGAGCTCGTCACTCTGATGCAGCCCAACCCTATCACTGGCGAGGAGAATTCGGAGATCATGCTGCTTGCCTGCCGATGCCTTGCCAATCTCATGGAGGCTATCCCTGCAAGTGCCGCGAACGTTGTCTTTGGAGGAGCTGTTCCCGTTCTCTGCCAGAAGCTCGTTGACATCACCTTTATTGATCTCGCCGAGCAAGCCTTGAGCACTCTTGAGAAGATCTCGGTCGAGTACCCCACGAGTATCGTGCGTGAGGGTGGCCTTTCGGCTTGTCTTTCCTACCTCGAGTTCTTTGCCACCAGCACCCAGCGCACTGCTGTCACCACTGCTGCAAATTGCTGCAGAAACATTCCCGTGGACTCCTTCATTGTCGTTCGTGATGCCATGCATATCCTCCTGAATGTTCTCAATAGCAGCGACCAACGAGTCATCGAACAGGCTGCTCTCTGTGTCTCACGTATTGTCGAGAGCTTCAAGCACTTCCCGTCTAAACTGGAGGAGCTTGTGGGTGTTGATCTGCTAAAGGTGGTCCTCCGCCTGCTTGTTCCCGGATCCTCCAACCATACCATCGGGCCCAGTCTGCACACACAGTTCCTGCGTGTTCTATCCATCACAGCCAATAACAGCCCTCGCCTGGCTGCTGAACTCTTCAAAATGAACATTGTCGAAACCTTGTACCAAATATTGACGGGTGTCTCCCCACCATCAGGCACAGAAAATATTGCGGCCAAACTGGACAGTGTCCTTATCATGCAGGCCTTGATCCACCGACCCCGAGACCAAATCATCGAGACCTTGAACGTTGTCTGCAATCTTCTCCCGGCAGAAGTCGATGTCAACCCCTCCAACTCTGCCTCTGTCTCTTCGTCAGTACCGCCCACAACTGACGTAAGACTGGAGATCCCCTCGGGCTCTCGCAAGAAGCAGACTTCAAACGAAAAGCGTCTCGAACTTTTGGGAGATTGCAAGGACGAGGTGCGGCGGTTCACCCTGGTTCTCTTCCCAACCCTCATGGATGCCTACTCTAGCACTGTGAACCTTGAGGTCAGGAAGCTAGTCCTCGCGGCACAAACAAAAATGCTGTCCAATTTTGACAGAGATATCATTCTAGAAGCTCTCAAGGCTGTCCCATACGCATCTTTCTTGGCTTCTATCCTGTCACAGCAAGATCATCCATCACTGGTCATCGCAGCATTGCAGGCCACCGAGCTACTCATGACTCGTCTCGGAGACGTGTACAGATATCAACTCTATCGCGAGGGTGTTATCAATGAGATTGAGAAGCTTGTGACAACGTGGGAGAAGACGGCCTCGACGGTAGCCAGCGGAACCACGCCTCATTCGGTTCTTGCCCGGCGTCCTTCGTCTGAAAAAGATAGTTTAAAGGAAGATAGCGACGAAGCCTCTAGTCCCGTCGAGCATGAAACCGAAATCGAGCACGAGGATCCCGACGATGATGCGGAAGAAGCCAAGTCCCATCGTTCTCACCCCCGGGGCGAGATGGAATCCGTTGGAGAAGCCAACGGAAATGACAACGTTGACGACGACGACGGCAATGAAGATGATGATGGGCATGAGCTAGACGACGAGGATGATGAGGATAACGATCTCGAGGCCCGGCTCGAGAGAATGGCGGGTTCACCCAGTAGCTCTGGAAACTCCACTACCTCTGATGAGCCCCCGTCTTCATCCCGCCGCCAGCTCTCTTCTACGCCTTCCCAGCCGGACATTGCGGCGTTGGCCAAGAGGTTCCTGGAAAGGCACGAGACTGCAAAGATCAATGAGCAAATGCGGGCCCAGGCAAAGGAGACCAGCTCTCTATTGACACGACTGGCAGAGGATCTATCCCAGCTCTACCTTGAGCGGACCCCCACGTCTGCACCACTCGAGGGTGGAGTTGATCTATTCAAGAAACTGGCCACTCACTTCGACTCGGACGTATTCGAGAGTGCAACTAGTGCGGAGCTTCTTGGATCTGGCATAGTTCATGTCCTCGAGCGCATCTTCAGCAACCCCGACGAAGATGCTGCTACTTCTGCTCAGTCAGCCTTCCTCCAAGTCTTCATGGGCCAAGTCGTCAAATCACAGTCAAACGAATCTACGGTCGACTCACCCACCACCCCTTTCAGCATTCTCATCCATAAGCTGCAGGATCTCCTCAGCCGGTCAGAGCACTTCGAGGTTGTCACTGTCCACCACAACACGTTTGATGGGAACCAGACCAGTGCTGCATCCATGCTCGCCAAGCAGATCCGCCTTCGCCTTGTTGCTGGTGATGACTCAGACGTCCCTCGTGCTTTCCATAGCATCATGGTATCGATCCATGCTATCGCCACATTCAAGACTCTCGAGGATTATCTTCGCCCGAGAATCAGCCT
The DNA here is from genome assembly GCA_029299165.1 of Ophiostoma himal-ulmi. Classification (NCBI taxonomy): domain Eukaryota; kingdom Fungi; phylum Ascomycota; class Sordariomycetes; order Ophiostomatales; family Ophiostomataceae; genus Ophiostoma; species Ophiostoma himal-ulmi. The sequence continues at coordinate 653,948 of JANSME010000012.1, forward strand.
TTCTGACCGCGCAAAGACCAGAGCCAGTGATGAACTTTCCAGAGCACTTGCCGCTTTTGCTGGCGCTGGATCAGGGTCCGGCTATCCGCCTGGAGCCTCTACCGCCGAGAGGCTTTTGTTTGATGCGATGAGTGGAAACTCGGCACTTCTCGAGACCCCATCTGGTATTGGAGGGCAAATCAGAAGCGCAGCCTCCCGGCATAGTCCCCAGGACACTCCCCAGACACCATCGCCTTCATCCCAGCATCGCACAAGCCGTGCATCTAGCAAGTACAAGACGCCTGCTCATGAATCGCATCAACCTCTGCCGTCTTCAGCTTCAGCTCTACAAGCTGCCGATGACAAAAAGGGCCTTAGGAGGTCTTCTCGGCGCCACCCGGCATCAAGTAAAGCCGGGTCAGCAAAGAGACCACCAGATGAGGAAGACCCCCTTACCAACGCTCTGGAGTGTGCGGATGAGAAGCATTTGACTGATGACAACGACGACGATGTTGAGATGTCTGAGACCAATCCAATGAATGCTGTCATGGGTGGGCTTGACGAAGACATTAGCGATAACGAGACGCCGAACCCTGCTGTGAATCTGGAGGTGGCAACTGGAGGCAAGATCACTGCGAGAAAAGAAGACGGATCGCGTGTCTTCACGCCATCTCAAAGCTCTTCAAAGGCTGCCCTTGACAGCGGATCTGGTGCTCTGACAGTCCCTCAACAGAGTGCGCCTTCCACACCGTCGGCACCAGGATCACATCGCCTTCCACCACCTGCAGCTACGGCTACAGCCACGTCCACAGCTACAGCTACAGCTACAGTCACGACAGCGTCATCTTCCCAGGAATGGCACATAGAGTTTTCTCTAGACGGAAAGGTTATTCCAATGGATAGCACGGTCTACAGAGCTGTATTAAACTCCGTCCTTGGAAACGAGGAGCAGGGCGGCCGCTTTGTATGGAGTGCGGTTCACAAAGTCAACTACCGCCGAGTCCCCGGCCCCCCGAGTCCGCCCGAGTCCACGAGCCTTGGCTTCTCAGACAACACAAGCAATGACCTTGAGAATTCTGATGGCAGCACTACCCAGGGGCCACTTGGAAAGAACCCAGCCGCACTATCCATTTTGCGACTACTGAAGACGCTGCACGATCTCAACGCCAACATTGACGACATCTTTGTCGCCAACAAGGACCATATCAAGCTGTATGCAGAGCCACTTTTGCACTTTGTCAACACAAAGTTGACAGCAAAGCTTAACCGACAGCTGGAGGAGCCGCTGATTGTGGCTAGCAATTGCCTGCCAACTTGGAGCGAGGATTTAGCAAGGCTGTACCCCTTCCTCTTCCCATTCGAGACTCGGCACCTATTTTTGCAGTCGACATCGTTTGGCTATGCACGCTCTATGGCACGCTGGCAGAATGCTCAAGTCCAAGACGAGTCACGGCGTGAACGGCGCGATGAGCGCCCATTTCTGGGGCGTCTGCAGCGGCAAAAGGTCCGCATATCCAGGTCCAAAATTCTTGAGTCTGCCGTCAAGGTTATGGAGCTATACGGCGCTTCTCAGAGTCTACTCGAGGTTGAGTACTTTGGAGAAGTTGGAACAGGACTTGGTCCGACGCTGGAGTTTTACTCGACAGTGTCGCGGGAGTTTTCCAAGAAAAAGCTCAAGCTCTGGCGTGATAGCGATCTCGGGGACTCTGAGTTTGTCTCTAGTGCAAGCGGATTGTTCCCTCGCCCACTAAGCGACGAGGGTGCGGCCAGCCCGAACGGCCAGCGTATCATGAGCCTCTTCCGAGCTCTTGGCATGTTTGTGGCACGATCAATGCTCGACACACGGATCATCGACATCAACTTCAACCCCATTTTCTTCCGTATTGGAGATGAGTCATCTGGGGTCCGACCTTCTCTAGGAGCCGTCAAGGCTGTCGACCCGGCACTGGCACGCTCTCTTTTGATGATTAAGCAGTTCACGGCCGCCCGGAAAGCAATTCTGGACGATTCCACACGTACAGCTTTTGAGAAGGTCCAGGCGATTGCGGCAATTACCGTCAACGATATGAGCATTGATGATCTTTCTCTGGACTTTACACTTCCTGGCTATCCTGAGATCGAGCTTGTCCCAGGTGGTAGTGACATTAGTGTCAGCATTGGCAACGTCAGCACCTACATTGACAGGGTGATCTCTATGACATTGGGAGGAGGTGTCCGCCGCCAAGTAGATGCATTCCGCAAGGGTTTTTCGGAGGTGTTCCCCTACCCGGCCCTGAGTGCTTTTACACCAAGCGAACTTGTGTCGCTCTTTGGCCGCATCGAGGAAGATTGGTCTCTTGAAAGTAAGTCTCCAGTCTCAATCTTATAACTCACAGCCCGCTTGTATTTCTAGTGTCTTTACTAACCTTGCCCCTTCCCTACCTTTAGCTCTTGTGGACTCTATCAAAGCAGATCACGGCTTCACGATGGACAGCCGCAGTGTCAAGAATTTACTGCAGGCTATGAGTGAAATGACGCTTTCAGAAAGGCGTGGATTCCTTCAGTTCACGACGGGCAGCCCCAAACTGCCTATTGGAGGTAGGCATTCCTCCGCCAGCTCTCGGGCACATTTAGGATTTTATGGTCTCTTAGGAATAACTATTAATGCTTTTTAGGTTTCCGTAGCTTGTCGCCCATGTTTACGGTCGTGTGCAAGCCCAGCGAAGCCCCGTACACGTCTGACGACTACCTGCCCAGCGTCATGACATGCGTCAACTACCTCAAGCTTCCTGACTACACTAGCATCGAGGTCTTGAAGAAGAGGCTGTCAACGGCAGTGCAAGAGGGACAGGGTGCATTCCACCTGTCGTAAGCCAAGAGGACAGAGGACGACGACAAGATGATGGCAAGATGATGACCGAGGACAAGAAAGTGACTACTGTGTTGGTGGCATGAGCAGCATTTGATATTCAGGCCTCCTCTTCTTTTAATTGAACGTTTTTCCTTTCCATGTTAATTTCTTTTATACCTACATCATGTTTACTTTCAAATGCATTATGACTTCTTTGCTTTAAAGAGATAAACATTGCGGTCGGACGGTGTGCAGGATGCACATGTATCTACTAGATTTGAGCTGTAAATTGTTATAACACATCTGATTCATTGGCATTGATTCGTCTTCATACTCAGGTTAGGACTTCATAATACAGTATCAACCAAGTAATCAGGCAGTGGCTGCATAGTGTGAATAGTCAATTTACTCCACCACGCTCAATAGCTTAACGCGACGCGTCCACACTTTAAGAGGCGGCCCCACATTGTGCCTGACCTCAACTCACCTCATATGCTTCTAGGCTTCACTTCATAAAGACGCATAGAGACGACATCATTACTGTATAGACCCCACTTCCAAGAGACCTACTCTGTGCAGCATATGCCAATAATGTCACTTGGCATGCTCTGTCTGCTCTAACCACCCTTACAAGGACGCCAGGGAGAGGAACAACAGCTTTTCCAAGCATGGCGCCCAAGACAAGAAGATCTGCTGGCAGCAACCCCGACGGCGGCAGCAATGGTGGCAGCAGCGAGCGTCAAAGGGCAGCATCAACCCCTGTTACTATACCAGAGGCGGTGGCAGCCGAAGCAGGACCGTCGTCTGGTCGAGTATTCCGCTCGGGTCGAGCACCTCAGCAACAACAAGTCCGCTTTCCCGGTCGGAGGAAAGTAATCAAGAAATACGGGCGAGCAGACCCTAGCCGGTCGCCAATGCAGCGAACGCTGACGCAGATTGGCTATGCCATGCCACCCTTGTCGGGTCTGCACAAACTTGGCGGGCTGGAAGAAGAAGAAGACTCAGAGGGTGATGATCTAGCCAATACTGATACGGCCCAAAACCAAAGCTTCTCTGGTTCAGAAGCCACATCCTCGGCTCCTGCACCCAGGGACAGCAAACGCCGGAAGATATCACAAACAATCAAAGAAACGCCCTCTGCAAGCTCATCGTTTCATACACAGACCCTGACACAATTTGTGGCAAAGAATAAGGACAATGAGCGCGGCGATGATGACGGCGATGACTACAGCTTTGATGCTACGATCAGGGACTCGGAGGACGAGTTCAGCCTCGAGTCTCCTGCCGCAAAGACAGCTGCCTCCAAGAATCTGTCAACTGGCAAGGGACCGGCGGCCACTCCTACGAAGCCACGACAACATGATGTCAACCCGGGCTCTTCAACAGCCGCCTTCTCTACGCCAAAGGCGAGGCGCACCGAAATCCCATCCTCGCAGCCTAGCCCATTCACTCCATTGCTACTTCTTGGCCGATACCACAGCCCATTGGGCAAGGAGCGGTCGTCTCCCCTATCTAGCAAAGGCAATTCCCAAGCTATGCCCATTCCAGATATGGACGCAAGCCCCTCCCGCCGCAAATCAAAGTTTCCAAAGCGTGTTATCCCAGATTCGTTCTCTACAACGAACTCTGCAAACCAGAGCAAGACACCGCTAAGGGCACTCAACCCCCGCGAGATTGCAGAGCGGTCGGCTCACAGCGAGGTCAGAGGAGTGACCATCGAGGCGTCTCCTTCTTTTTTGACCAGGGATATAGGCAGCACCACCTCACTTTCCCCACGATTACTGGGCCCTGAGCGGTCGTCACAAGAAATACCAGACAGTGATGACGAGGGCGGCAATTATACGGGCCATCAGAACTTGGGGCATAATGCTGTGTCTACTCCAAAGCCGGGAAAATCGGCCAGGGGCGAGCGTGTCATAGATACCATCAGTTCGGCATCAACATCGCCACTGTCGTCACCATCAATCTCGGAACCAAACTCGCCGACCCCTCTCCCCAGGACGAGAACCAAAATGGTCGGGGAAAGTAGCAAATCTGATCATCATGAATCTGGCCACAAGACTGCTCTCCAGGATGCAAATGCAGGCAACATGGAAGAGCCTCGCTCGAGTCAGGGCAACGAGTCTCAAATGTACAGTCAAGCAGTGGAGAGTCAGCGGGTACCGCTTGAGGCGATTCGGTCTTTAGGGCCACAGACATACGAGTCAGATATCATTATTTCCATTCATCCGGAGCAGGTCAAGAAGATTGTCAGCGGTGTCAAAGACCACGAGTTTCGAGGCTACAAAATCCCAGAAACAGTCACGCGGCTCTGGATCTACACCACACAGCCAGTCTGCGAGCTTCGTTACATGGCTTTTATCGATCCGGGCTTTCTCAAGCCGGGCGAGATCGACAATGACAGCGGCTTGGGCAACGCGGCATTCAATGCTGGCCAGCTGGTGGCCAAATTTGCATACAAGATCAATCAGGTCTACCAGCTCAACAACCCTGTCTCTCTCGACCTGATGAAACGCAATGGATGGGTTGATGGTCCTCCCCAGCGGTATGTCTTTGTGCCACCGGCTGTAGTCGGTGCTCTCATGGGAAACCTGCAACGCGCTCTCCTCGATCAGGGTACAGGTAACGAGCTGTCTGTTTCTCAAGAAATCGAAGCCCAGCTTCTGAGCGACATGGCGGACACGCAGTCGTCCCAAAGAGACCGGCCTCCAGCTGCTGTATCCCTGTTTGACAGCTCGACGGCTGGTCATCTGATTGATTCGTCACCACCACAGCGCGCTTCCCAAACTATGCCACCGCCTATGCCACAAGCTCAACCAGATCGAGCTTCTTTACCACAGACACCCAGGCTCGGTAGTACTGGAGGTGATCATGCTCATGGCAGAGAAGACAAGGAAGAAAAGACTAGCGGACTAGCTAGCACCACACGGCCGTCCCAGGCTACTACAGCGACATCACCAGCAACCCAAGAAGAAGCACCGTTGAAGGAGACAGCGGCGACTGCCATGATACGCGAATCACAGAGTCAATGTGTGTCCTCTCCAATCGATTCTAGTGCAGTAGTTCCACGTCCGGAAATAGACTTTGGCCAGTCCAGTATGTCATCTCTCAAGGACGGTATGGGGCAGCCATATGACATACAAAGCTCTCAGCACTCGCCACAACTACCACCGATGACGCGTGGGCCACAGAAAAGGAGGTTGCGGCGGCAAGGGTCTGCGCTGCGAAATGCACAGGCGTCGTCAAACGAGTCTACACAAGTTGTGCTGCCTGATAGCTTATACGAAGAGGTGCGGCATGCACCGCCAGCAGTAATCCTAGATTCTGAAGACTCGGATGATGGAGAATAGGAGCAGAAAGGGCCAGAGCCTTGATACCCAGAATCATGTAGTAGAATAGCATTTGATTTCCCGATAAAATGATACGATGTACATAAAATAAGAAGGAATAGAAACGAATATAGAATAAAACCAAATAAGACTGAGTGGTTGTAAAAAATGCTAAAAACAGATGGTTGACCTCCTAATATGCAAGGCAAGACTGCTGCCTATGTGTGTATGATATGATGCGCCTCTTGGCTGATAAATTCCCAAACTCCTTGTATGTATGTATGTGTTTGTGCCAGTCATTGCACTGCTTGTCCGGCATGCTTATGCCATGACGGACACGGCACTCTCTTTGACCTTTGCGTCCTTCTTCTTCTTGAACAATTGCTTGAGCATGTTGCTTCCGCTGCCTCCAGAGACAGCCTTCTTGTCCTTGCTCGCAGATGATCCGGCCTCAGAGGGGGGGGTGTCGACGACTGATGGGCCTGGAGCTTTGCTGCTTCCAGAGCGGCTTTCTTTGTGTCGCCGCGATTGACTACTGCGGTAGGTACGCGTGGTGCTGACACTGCCAGCCTCGCTTTCGGTTCCATCATGGCGATCACGGTGGCTGCGGCTACGATGCCGGTCGCCACTCTTGCTCTGTGCATTGTCATAGTGCGAGTCTTTGCTGCTGTGACGCACAGGCACCTCGATCACCGACTCCTCGTCGCGAGGCTTCTTGCCCTTGCGTGATGAGCTTTCCCGCGCAGCAGAGCTTGAGTGGTAGTGGCTGTGCGACTTGGTGCTCCGCCGGGTGCGTACGCTGCGCAGAGTACGCACGTCGTCGAGAGCAATGCGCGAGCGCATTGCCTCCGGGCTGATCAGCTCGATTTCTGCCTCTGTCACCTCTGTGCCCTCCCAAGGCTCGTCAATACCGCCGACCGGCTGAATACCACGACGCCAGAACTCAATGCTGCTCAGCTCTTCTTCCAGGACCAGGGCCTCGTCGACGCCATTGGAGACAAGGGTAGGGGGCCGCTTGTTGGCGGGGAGTGCTGGGTGTGGCCGGGCACCAGGAAGTTGCTGTGTCGGGGGTTGGCTCGGTGCATGCGCGGCCATTTCGATAGCCTGCTTGTCTTCGCGGCCCGCGCCGACTTCGGATATCTTCTTGACAATCTTCCAGCCGCCAAAGAGAACAACAGTGACACCGACGGCAATGCTGGTGCCAATCAGGAAGTGGGGGCTTGCGAGAAGTGCAAAAACAGCAGGACTGCCGCCCTTTAGCACACCGAGGAATGCAGGGCTCAACTTGGTCAGGATAGCCGAAAGCTCAGCAAGAGTCAAAGCGACAGCAGCGGCTGCCTCTGGATTGTCTTGGAGATGGCAGATGATGGATGCGGCTGTGTAATGGAGGCAGTGCGCCTCGTTGAGAAGAGTCTCGACGCGATCAACAAGAGTCTGAACCTCGGCCTTCTTATGATCTGCCGACTCATCGCCTTCGTCAAGAGCGACTGCGTCCAGGTCTGCGCGCGTTGCTAGATCAGGTGGGATGTCTCCGTACGCTAGGTGCATATCGATGGGGCGCGAGGATGACATGCTGGCGGGACCGCTGGCGTGTCCTTGCAATGCTGGATCCGATCGTGGGCGGACCATCATGGACGATTGCGCTGCAGATGGAGGGGGCCCGGCTTCGTCAAGGGCGACCCGAGATACCATCATATCGCGCGATGCAGTTTCGGCATATGGCTGAAGGTTTGCGCGGAAGGACTGGGGAGGCGCTGAGGGGAGGGTTGCCGAGACCTCAGTTAGAGTGCGCAGGTTATTGATAGTGAGAGGTGGCCGGCGCTCGCCTCGGCCTGAGCGAGAAAGAGCATCGCCGGCGATACTGCCTCGTTGCGAGCGGGCCCGCCGACGGCTGTCTGTCGAAACATATGAGCGGCGGTCTGCGTCATCGAGAGATTGCCGGCGCTTGTCTTCGAGGAGGCCGGGGTGGCGATAGCCTAGAGGGTGGTGATTGCGGTGAAACTCTTCGTCATACTGGCCGTCGTCAAACTCCTCGACAAAGGGGCCTTGAAAGTTGCCACCGCGAGTGCCGTTGAAGGTTTGGGCGCGACGAATGTTGCCATCCCGTTCTTGCTTGAGAGCCTCCTTCTTCTCCTTGTAAGCGAAGCGGGCCTCTTTGAAAATGCTGACGAGATGCTTGCCCTGAATGGCGGAATAACGAGTTAGCAACGTTGAGGTTGTTTGAGGGTCTCTGGAAGCATTTGTTTGTGTGAAGAAAAGCAAAAAAGCAAAAAAGCAAAAAAGCAAAAAAGCAAAACTTACGGTGCTAATTATCTTTCCGGAGTTGTTGATGATCGTGACGGTCTGCTCGAACGCCATTGTGGCTGCACTTTGATGCTCCGAAAAGGCGGCGATAGTCGTGATAGTCGGCGTGTTGTAGTAAGTCGACAGTTGGGAATATGAAAAGTGCCCGGTGCTTTTCACAGCAAAAGAGCCTTCTCAGAATAAGCAAATATCTCGATCATGACACTGCAGGATCGAGAAGAGAATAAGTATGACAATATATAAATGATTGATCAATCGAAATCTGAGTATCACTTTCTGTCTCTTCTGTCCCGGCAATATGAGACTCAAATATGCAAGATTCCCAGACTAACATGCACCTCCATATCACACTCTGTATGCCCCCCTTCTTGGGGGCGGTAGCATAGAGGATAGAGGGGTGGGGCATGTGAGGACACGGAGAGGGCCATCCTAGATGATGCATGTGTAGGGATGAGGCCGCCAACCAGTGAGAGCGGTTGTTCGCCCCATGGCTTTATTGGGGTTGGGTTGCACTTGAGAGGACGATAGAGGAGCGATAGAGCTGAGACGAGATAGTGCGCGACAAAACAGTCCAACTGGGCCATTCACAGGCGGTGAGCTGTTGGATGAGGGGGTTGGGATGGGGGTGATGGGGACACTTGTGTTTGAATTTCTTTGAATTTCAGGGCGGCAACAAGACTTGCGGTAAGTTCAGAGTCACAAGCCAGAAAGCCCCGGACAGACTTACCGGGGTAGGATGGAAATCAAAAAGTAAAAAGACGAAAGACGAATGAAAAGGATCGAAACCGGGCGACAGGGTACCAGGAATGATACGAGGCGATTGTCAGCGCATCGTCTGCGTACCGATTGACCAGCGCGTGGATTCGGGTGGCGGAATGCGCTCAGTCTCTCATGAGTACTCCGTAGTGGGATCAAGAGATAGATAGCACTGGCTACTGGCAGGGCACGTCTGACAACTCGAGCCACTATTGTCGTCCTCCTCCCTCGTGCGTCCACTGTCCACGGAGCTACGACAACTTGCTGCCCCATTTTTGAGCTGCACTCTGTCTGCAGCAGATCCATCTTGACCACGAACTGTGCCACGAGTGGCCGGGCCAGCAGCCGTTACGGGTCTCGGGTGGCTGTTTCTGATATTCTGATGGTTTTTTTTTGGCTATTTTTTGAGTTTTTATTTAATATTTATATAGTTTTATATAAATATTTTGGTCGGTAGCCTGCAAGTTGATAATATCAATGTGACATCCTCTGCATGCGACAAATGCGGTGTGTAGAGTGTACCAGGTACTCCGAGCGAGCGTCTGGTGACGCTGTCTGACGTCGATTGACGAAAAGGAGGTGACACCCGAGGCATGTTGGGCTTGGACGAGGCGGACAGGCTGCTGCGACTCCGACATGTTCGCGTTTCTTTTGCAGAGGGTAAGCGGCCAAGTGCAGTGAACAACGCATAGCACGTTTCATAAGGCGCACATGCGTGATATGCTACGCTGTTGCAATGTGAGTGGCGGGCAGTCTGCAGGATGGCTGGCCTTTGGGCAATTGACAGCTAGATTATCTCATTGTGTTTGCATCTCGATAGGTGATGGTCGACGATGATGTGACGGGATCGTGCTTATTCGCGAGTGCTCAACCTGTATCAAGACGTGTGCTGGAGCATACGACTGGATGCTGTGTTTGATAGTGCACGGCCCGAATATGTACACGATGTAATTGCGATTCCGGAAACGAGCATCTTTGAAGCTCAGAACTGATCCGACGAAGCAGACGAGACGGGCAGATGGAATACGTGATGGGTCCAAGACCAAAGTAGTTTAAAATCAAACAATACGAAACGAAATACATCAGAATGTAAGATGAAACGAAACAATCAAACAATCAAACACAAGAGGATATAAAACAGGCACAAAAACAAACAAGAAAAGACAGCCAAGAGTACAACAAAATACCAAAAACCAAAATTGCTGCATCCAAATCCTTTTTAATCCAACATCGCATCCGCATGCACCCATACCTTGTATCCATCCCGTGTTAGCCAGTCGACGCACTGCATATATCCGCACTACCGAATAAACACGGGCAAGCGACTCCCCAGCAGCTCGTGCTTCTCAAGCTGGACGTCGGCCTTGTTAAAGTCATGCAGCGTTAGCCAGCATAGCATGCGGAACACTAGTGTGCACCACACAGCCTCTGCCTCGAGCAGCTCGCATGCCTCTATGAAATCAGTCTCCTCTGGCTTCCTGGGCACGCCGAATCCATCAGGGTAGGCCCACGATTTTGCGTCGTTGCTTGCAAATGCGGCGGGATCAGGTACAGAGCCCTGATCCGGGTGGGATGCCTCGGCCTTGCCCTGATCCGTGTGGGATGCTTCGGCCTTGCCCTGATCCGTGTGGGATGCTTCGGCCTTGCCCTGATCCGCGTGGGATGCCTCGGCCTTGCTTGCCACAACCTTTCTTAGATCGGTAAAATATATATTCATCAGCAGGTTTTGCCGGTCTGCCGGGGTGGCTGCCATGAGCTTGTCGTAGCGGGTTACTTTATTCTTTTTGGTATCATGAATACCGGGCTTGGACGGGTTCTCGCCGTTGACCATGTAGAGGACCTGCTGGATGTGCTGGCGCAGAACAAGGCCAACTCTGTCGCGCCCTTTGGCACGGAGGAAGTCGTCACATACCGTGATTTTGTGATCGAGCAGTTCCATCAATTCGTAGTCTACTTTGCATTGGTCGATGATCTTAGGCATTTGGGTATCGACTGCATTTGCGGCCTCTTTCAGCCACACCAGCCTTTTGGCCTGCACAGCCCCAAACTTATTACCATCCTTGTTCGAGCCGTCGAGGTCTGTCACCTTGTTGATCTCTAGATTGTAGGCCCGGAGGAGTAGGTTCAGGTTAAAGTACTTCTTGTCCCAGTGGCTGTAGGAGGGGTTGGGCAGAAACCGGAATGCACTGCCCTTGCGATGGAGCTTCTTGCCCACCATGCCCATGACCTCAAAGCTTACTGTCAATGTTAGTCCACGCCTCATCACCATATAAACATATAAACATCAACATGTCGAGTCAAGACTTACAGGGAAACAGATGGCCATGTCGAGCGCCCTCGTTTTGCAAGCAGTTGGACGAGTACGTGTTGCAGCCAATCGAGGCCAGCGTCTCGCCAAACTGGCGTGGGCTGCCCAGCAGCAAAGTCCCGAGGTTGTGGATGTCGTCGACCTTGAACTTGAGACGCCGTATATCATCGGTTTGGCGGAAGATGGTCGGCACGAGCCCAAACGCAAACTCCTTGCACTCGTCGGCAGGAATGATGCGGTTCTCTGCAAAGACATTCTTGCCCGAGATTTGGAACGTAAAGAAGATACCGCCAAAGTCGGCAAGGCGGCTGCCGGTCAGAACGTAGCCGTTGCCCTCGGCGCGGTAGTTGCGCGAAATCTCGTCAAACTGCTTCCAGTAGATGCCTAGCATGGCTGCCATCTCAAGCATGTGGGAGATTGTAGTGGTCGCATATGGCCGGTTGACGCTGGCCGGCATGGTGTCCCACGAGTGTTCCTTGCTCTGGATAGCAACGCAGAGAGTGTGTGTCTTGAATGCGAGAGCTGTCTTGAATGCGGGAACCTCTGGATGGTTGCCTTTGAGACGACCCAACAGCTCTGCTTCCCACGCCATGGAGTATTTTTCCATGCGGTGCACTTCTTGCAACAGACGCACCCAAGTCGCCATCTCGCTGTCGACCGTGTGAACACCCTTTTGATCGCCACACGAAGGCGGGGCTGGCGAAGCAGCGTCTAGGTCGCTGTCATCTTGGGCATTATCATCCCTCTTCTCCGTGGGTGGCTCAGGTACATGACGCTTGCTCTTGGACCACTGCCGTCTGCAAACCCCCCCCAGGTCCCCCAGTTTTATCGCCGCCTTCTTAATGCTCATATCGATAAAATTCAGATTCGGATTCCCATTCGCCGTGTTAGTGCCGTCTAGTTGCGAGCTCGCGGGAGTCGGCTGCGGCGGCTGCGGCGGCTTCAGATCTTCCACGGACAAAGAGAGCGTTCGCTTGATGCTGTCTTCAGTGCCATTGGCAAAATAGACTTTGGCACCTGGCACGGGTCCAAGCTTGTTGTCTGCCGCGCACACAAAGAAAACAGGGCTTTTAAAGAGCACCCGGAAGCGCATTTCCGAGTACCGGAACTGGCGCTGTTTTGTCTTATGCCACGGGCCAATGACAGATTCGTCACAGCTGGAGTAGCCGGCGGCCGAGGCTAGGTACTGCTGACCGACTTGTAAAAGGGTGCCTAGTAGGGCAACGACTGACACCACCAGCGCAACCACGGCGACTTTTGTGTCACTATTGTTGTCACCGCCGCCGCCATTGTTAGTGACGATGGTCTGGTTGGATGACATGTCGAGGTGAAGTGTGACAAGATGGCCACTGTGAGCCCTGCTTCTTGCACTCTGCCCTCTTCTCTGCCTGCAGTACTCTGCCCAGTCTGCTTCGAGGGCAAGAGATTGACGTCCGTCTTCGTAAGATGCACCGTAGATGGCTCAATATCAAGTATAAAAAGGAGGATGACTGCCAAGAGCAGACGAGTTGTCAAGAGAGCAACAGCACCTCTCTGTAATATAGGAAACATGAGGACAAGAAAACAATATAGAAAACAGCAAAAAGACACAAGGCACCAAGAGAAAAGAGGCTGTAGGCAGCGAAGCCCCCAAGCGCCCATGCACCAGGGTCCCTCCTCCCCTGCTTGCTGACCAAGTCTGTTCAGCTCTACGCCGCTGTTGGAGCGCAGTTCCGGATATAATTGGTCAATACACTGACTAAGCATCTACTACATGCAGAGTACATGCACGACCCTTGCCGCTCATGGCCATTAACCGCCAAGAGCCAAATTACAGTGGGTACAGATGCCTGTCAGAGTGGCTGCTATTTGTCACCGCTCAGTAGCTGACACTTTGAGGCTCTTCTACTATAGTGTAAGTAGATATTGGTGAGTAATATTAGCGTCTGTATGATAAACACACTATATTTTTAAACGCTGCAAAAATCCAGATATCGCAAAGGCATATCACGACGTTTGAATATGAAAGAATATAAAAGTGCAGTATCAACAACAATATGCAACTATCTAGAACCAACAACACACCCGTCTTCTAGGCAGACAGTGAGGACGGATGGCGAGCCTCGGCGAGCAAAACAGAGCAAGAAATAGGGTGCACATGGCACGCTCGCTGCTGGGGGAGAGATGAGGGATAAGAAGAGACGGTGAATTATAGACGGCCTTGGAGTTGAACATATAACCGTTTAAGAAACAGGAGACTAGAAGACTAGGAGACTAGGAGACTAGGAGACTAGGAGACTAGGAGACTAGGAGACCAATATGCTTGCATCAACACATGCATTGAAGCACAATGAAAACGAAGGGGGCGAGTCCACGACATGGATCTCGAAACAAACAAAGCGAGCAAGACAGAATCAAACCAGTAAACAAAGATGAGGAGCAGAAAGCAAGCAAGAAGAGAAGGAAGTAACAAAAGAGAAAGGCATAAGAGATAACAACTCAAAAAACGTAGAGAGTACAGTAAAGACAAATCAAACAAAGATGGCGGTCATACTGGTCCAAGACTCAAATGTCAACCGACACCATCAAAGATCGAAGCACATCAGTCGACAAACACCGAACTGGAGCAGGCCCTGCACCTCGTATGATGACGCACAGCTTGCAGCCAGCAGTTTAGCAAGCGCAGGCGTCCCGGTCGTTCTCGATGTGGATGTTGATCGGGTCCTGGAAGTCGCCGCTGAACTCCTCCGACTCCTCCTGCTGGAGTGCGTTCTTGGCAATGACCTCGAATGCTTGCTCGACGTTGATGGCTTCCTTGGCACTCGTCTCAAAGTACGGGATGCCGTGAGCCTGGCAGAACGTCAATGCACGCTTGTTGGAGATCTAAAGAGTTAGTCGATGCTACAACCCCGTCCATCACAGCACCAAGTAGACTTACCACGCGCTTGCTCTCCTCGACGTCAATCTTGTTGCCAAGCACAACAAACGGAAAGTTGTCGGGGTCCCGCGGCGATGCCTGCACCAGGAACTCGTCCCGCCAGCCCTCAATGGCCTCAAAGCTCTTTGCATTGTTCACGTCAAACACCAGCACGCAGCAGTCGGCGCCGCGGTAGAAAGCCACGCCTAATGACTGGAACCGCTCCTGGCCGGCCGTGTCCCAGAGCTGCATCGTCACCTGGCGGTCGTCGACGGGGACCTCGCGCGTGAGAAAGTCGGCACCGATCGTTGCCTTGTACGAGGCACTGAACTTTTTGTTGACCTATTGCAATGTCAGCTTGCCGTCCATACGTTGCCGTCCGGCGTCGTCTTCGCAACTCGTATCACACGTGACGCATTGCTTGTTTTGTAAAATGCCGCCCATCTAGACAGAGGTTGCCTGCCGCAGAAAAATGCCTCGGCATCGCCAAATACCGCAGCTCGAATTGTCGCTTACATATTGGTTCATCAGACTGGTCTTGCCGACACCGCTGTCACCAAGGATGATGATCTAGAACACTCTTGTTAGCTTTGCCATCTCTTGCGATTCGTTATTCTTTGCATTCTGGCCACGTGCAGACGGGGTGCGATGCCGATAAGGAGATGTGCGTGACATACCTTGAGAAGGACCTTCTTTCTTGACGCCATTGCTGCGATTGATAAAATATAAAGGGTATCTGCTTTGGAGTGTAGCTGAGTGTCGCAGAGACAAGTGGAATAAAAAAATCTCGAGAGGGCGAGATCACACCGCCTTCAGACCAGACGAGGCTGAGGAGCTGAGAAGCAGAGGAACCGAGACGGGCGCAGAGAGTCCTGCTTGCTGATGAGGTGGCGATCTCGGGGCGAGGTGGCAACGTCGAGCTGGTAGACAGAGGTCTGGCTATGTAGCGGATGCCTTTTGATTGCCGTGCAATTAGGGATCGTGAGCCTGTACAGTCGTAGTCGGGAAAGCGTTTGAATACAGCACAAGGCTTTTGGGTGGTAGTTTGGGAGATGCTGGGTGGATGTGTGGCGGTGGTTGTTTGTTATGAAGAGAGAGAAGGTGGCACAGGCACAGACAGGACAGGCAACAATGGCGGCATAGGCTACAATGGGCCTTTTCCAATGACGGTGTCAGCACGGGCTGTCCTGACTGTGTGCTAATGTGCTGGCAGGTGACTCTCCCTCTCTACAGCATGCCTTTGCTAGTGGAGGATACAGCTTTGGTGACCAATCACATGTCGCTATCCCCGCTGTTAATGAGCTTGATCCACTCTAATTTCACTTAGCCTTATCGCGCAACCTTACCTAATAGGCATGAACTATGCGCAATGCACCTGGCACACAGGAGTCCAAGCTATGCCCCAAATAGTGATATAGCGTCATAGGCAATCAGTGTAAGACATTCCTGCCAGTAGTGTGTTTAGTGCCTGGTAGCGCGAGTGAGTGCTCGACAGCTGGTGCTGTGTGTAGTGCAAATAAGCAGTCTGGATAGTGCATAACCATAGTGCGAATAGCCTCACTCGGACGACGTCCAGCGACCTCACCGTGCAGTCGCCGTCAACCCAAGGGCGTACTCATATATGTAACCGACGTTCTGTTTCCATCTCTGCCTCATCCCGGCCGCAAATAAAGATGGCATCCGGTCCCTCGGACACTGCCGGCGCAGATGCAGAGATCGTTGACCGCGTGCACAGCCTCAGTGACATTGAGCTCGCCGTCCTGCTCTCGTTCATCAGCCATGAGCACTGCGTCATCGGCACGCCCGAAGACGCCGTCGAGGATCTCGTGGATGAGATTGGCTTGATCGCTCTCAACGTCTTTGGGCTGCGCTGTGCCGTCGTCGACTGCCACGAGGATACCACTCTCGAAGACTTTGCCACTTCGCTCTTTGTGCCGCCCACGGCATCGCCGGCCGCCGGCAATGGGCAGCACCAACACCAGCAACAGGCGCACCCGTCCAATGCAACAACTGCTGCTATCGACTACTTTCATCTCTCGCCCGCAAGGCGGCCCTCACAGTCGTCTTATACACCAGGGCCACGCTCGCCGCGGTCGCCCATGAGCAACCTGCCCACGGGAGGAACAATGGCCTCGGCAAGTGCAGCCTCGGCCGTGTCAGCTTCTGCGCCAGTAATATCAACGATCATGGCCAATATTGTGATTGCCAAGAACCTGAACTGGGCACCGCAAGCTGTCCAGATACAGGCGCTCGAGCTGATGCGCACGCACCACATCTTTACCGCAACAGCTATGCAGCCCGCACCCAAACCATTCCTACTGGTTGCCGTTGTGGCTGCCGAGCGTGGGTTTCTATGGGATGCTGCGGGTGCCGACGCCAGTGGACTAAAGACAGCACCCGAAACACCCAGTCATACTGGCTCAGTTGGCCCAAAACGCGCACCGCATATGACGGCACATTTGAACGACTTCTTTTCCATGGGCCACTGGCATGACCCTGAAGATGGCTACCCCAATATAGAAGAGCGGGAAGAGGCCGAGCTCGCGACGGCTGACAAGGATGACGCTAGCTCGTACCATGAGGACACCGGCACCGATAGCGACAGCGTTGTGCGCTTCAGCGAGTCAGTCAGACATGGACGCAGCGGTAGCATCGCCCCCAGCCACCAACATCAACAACATCAACAACAGCAGCCACCGCCCCCCTTGTTTTCTGAAGCCGATATCGAGCACCTGGTTTCTCTCGCCGCAAAGGTGCGCATCGATATCGAGGTGCTGCGCTACCAGATGAACATTATCGCCTTTCTGCGCATCCACCGCGCCGTGGCTGTCGTCGGCCCGGGCACAAGCGGTCTCAGCTGCGTTTCGCCCATTGCCACCAAGCACTTTGAAAAGCTGGCAAAGTGTCTGGCACCACTGCACCGACTTGACTATGTGACGCCGGCATTCGTGACGCTGGCTGCGCGCAAGACATACCTGCACCGCATCCGGACCGTGCCCGTCGGCCACAGCGGCGCGCGACTGTCGGCAGTGCACGAGCGAAGCATGCAATGGGGCAGCGAGAAGGCGGCCGTCGAAGCTCTGCTCCAAGACGTGAGCCCCCAAGATGTCATTGAGGGAGTACTGGAGTCGGTTGTGCCTCCATTTTAAGCAGACACTCACCTTGCAGATATGTTGGTTCACGATCATGAGCTAGGACTGTTGCTTGGAAGAAGCTTGTTCTTCTTTTTTGTATTGATTTTTGCGTCTATGATATGTATTATACCCCATGGCATATGTGCGCATGCCGTATCTAGCAATAGTAAAGAAGGATCATCAAAATTATAATCAAAATTATGAAATATGATAGCATAGAACAATAGAGCGATAGAGCAATAGAGCAGTAGAGCAGTAGAGCAAATTCCCATTTAAACGCCGTTCAAAGTAATCCATATATATCCTAGAGCAGAGACACCGTTGCTCTGCCTCGTGCCTTGCCGTAATGTGAAGGAGGAAAATAAAAAGAATAAAGCTCGTCGGATGACGTTTTGTTTATCATCAAGGGCGTTATCAACGCTTCCCATCCGTGACTTCAACAGGGAGGGTGCGTTGGCTTAGTGAATCTCGGTGACCTTGCAGGTCCAGCCAGACGCCTTGGACAGAAGAGGCAGACTAGAATGTTAGTATAATGGACATGCAGTATACGTTGAGAGGAAATACTAACCTGGCACCAAGGCACCAACCAAGCTCGTTGTCCTTGATCTTCTTGGCAATGCGGACCTCACGGTCAATGGGCATCTCGTAACCGGTGTGCACAAGAGCGAGCATAAAGTTGAGGTCCATGCAGTGCTCCGGGCGATCGCTCAGCTCGTCCAGAGCGCCGGGGATCGACTTGAAAACACCCCACGACTCGCTGCCCGAGCAGACAGTGTTGGTCAGCTCGTGCATCTCGCGCAGAGTGAACGACTCGGGCATACCCAGGGGCTGCGTGCGGTCAAAGAAGTACGACAGGAAGTAAACGGCCTCCTTGACAAACGTCTTGGCAATGGCCGGCTGGTGAATGCCGTTGAACGAGCACGGCGCCAGCTTACACTCGGCCTCCTTGTTCAGGATGCGCTCAGCCAGGCTGCGGCACTGGGCAGGAGCAGCCTTGACGGGGCCGGTCATGTTGAACTCGGCCTCGCTGCCCAGAGGGTGGCCGTCGCCCAGCTTGACCTTGACAGTCTTGTCCATGCCGACAGAGAAGCAGGGGTTGACAATTGTGGCCTTGGACCACGCAGCAGCTGATGCGCCCTTGTTGGCCTCGGACAGGTCGTCGATGAGGGCCTTGAAGATGGCATCACGGGCACTCATCAGACCGTAGCCCAGATGAGAGTGCTGGTACAGGGTGAAGTGGCGGCCGCCAAAGTCGAGGTCGTACTTGTGATCGCCCTCGGCCAGAGTCGTGGGAATACCGCCCTGGGTCAGGCCCTTGTAGTTGGGCTCAAAGACGATCTGGGTAGAGCCACCGCCGAGATCAAAGACGGCAGCAGTCTCCTCCTGCTCGGGGGCGCCAATGTTGCCCAGCAGGTAGTTGGTGGTGATCCAAGCGTAGACACCCTCGTCGGATCCGTCCATGATAGCGACGCCACCCTCCTCGGCAGACTGGACGGGGAAGGGGTAGTCCTGCTCGAGGTGCTTGCGGACAGCATCCAGGATGCGCTGGCTCTTCTCGGGGCCGAGCAGACGCAGACCGGCAGTGGCCTTGACGGCAATGGGCGTGCATGACTTGAGCTTGTCGGGAACCTCGCGCATGGCCTCCTCGAGGAGGATGTCGAGACTGTGGGCAGCGGCATCAGGGTCGTCGGGGTAGGCGCTGAGACCGCTGCTCTTGCCGTCGATCTTCTTGGTCTGCTTGAAGACCTCGCTCTCGAGCTCGGGGCTGGCACCGCAGTTGTTGAACTTGTAGACGTGGATACGCGAGCCAGTGCTGCCGGCATCGATCATGAGGACATACTGGACAATGGGCTTGTCGCGCGAGCTGGAGCGCGTGCAGCGGTCGGTGCCGTAGGTGTTGTCGGACGGGGTCTGGCCATCGGTAGCAGGGGCGGCAACTATATATTGCAGTTAGCGTGGCAGTTCTTAGTTAAACGGATGAATCAATGAAATAAGAAGAGTCAAGTACGTGCCTCCACGGTACAGATCAACGCCCTGAGGCGAGAAGTAGTAGAACAGGAAGAAGACGGCTGAGATGACAGCGGCGGCCTTAATCCACCGCGTCTGCTTGGCTTGCGCCATCCAGGCAGATGTTCGCTCCAGGATGGATAGTTGTTGGGGATGGTCGCCGTATCGGGCGGGCTTCTCGTGAGGATCGTGAATGCGTTTAGTCGGAAGCGAGACAGACGAGCGTCGCATCAGGTCGGGGGAAGATGGAGAGGAAGTGTGACGTTGAGAGAGAGGAGGGGTGAGGTGAGGAGGAGAGGTGAGGAGGAGGAGAGAAACAAAAGAGGAAGAAGAGGTGCAACAAAGAGATGAGAGAAGGCAAAAAAGCAAGAGCAAATAGGAGGTGATAATTGACAGTGTGAGAGACGTATCTTTCTCTGGGCTAACAGAGACTAGAGACTAGAGACTAGAGACTAGAGTAGACGGGCAGACGAAGATCTCAAGGGACAGGGTGGTGCAATGAGCCTGTGTAATAGGTGAGGCAGTATCATCAGTGGAGACACCCGCAAGAACACGAATTCACAAGCACTGGTGCTGGCACGCCAGGGATCTCTACCAAGGATAGAAAAGGGGCCTGCTGTGACGCTACGCTAGACTGCCAATGGACGCGCTGGAATTTGGCTTTAGTGGATGCAGGTGTCTAGGACATGTATTACAGGCTTGGCCAGGGGCAGGTGTGGCCAAAGAAATGCAGTGTACTTTAGCGGCTAGCGTGAGCGGTGACGAGATCATGTGACCAGTCAGAATGCGTGAAAGAGGCTTCATTAGAGAATCGTCAATGCAGTGGACGGAGTAGAAGCACAGCCGCAGCCTCGCTGATGTTGATTTTTGCAAGATGGTAATAGCGTTATTGCTAGATGTTGGATTATGCCAATAGGGTTTTCATGATCGTCAGAAGATTGATGCTTATCTTTGGCTGTCGACGCGTACGGAGTGGTGATCAAGTGGTACAGCGTGTCACAGCCAGAGACAGCATAGCATGTTCGCCGTACTGCAGGAGCAAGATGTTGCTGTGAGTTGATATGCAAGTTTCTCAACTGTAAGATAGCCAGCTCACCTAACCGATCAAGAACAGCATGGCATGAGAAAAACGAGTCCGTTTATATGTCAGATTACATAATCACACAATACCAAACCATCCAAACTATGGGGTAATAAGGTTAGCGGGATGTCGTGTAAGAGTTGTAGTGTAATTACTATTAATATCAACTCCATACAGGTTGATCTAGCTACATCTTCAACAATCCTAACAATAGCAGCGTAATGTCTCTGCAGAAAACACAAACGATACTTGGACCAGGCAAAACTCATGATAAACTGCTTTGCAGTGGAGTCATGTGACTACCTTTCTTCCCTTCTCCTGGCTGCGGCGTCATTTTCTATTTAGGAAACTTTCGTCGAGCTTCCAACATCTCACTCCATCTAGCTGGTGCCCTCTCTAAGCGCCATCCAATGATTGCAGTGCTGCTTATAAATTACCCTGCCGTAATTGCAAAACAAGCGCTCCGCAAAGATGGCTTTCCTGGATATAAACGGCCACCTCCAACACCAAGGAAATGGTTCACCTATTTTACTTTGTCCAAATCATAGAAGCACTCGCTGGCATCTCCTGTGGCCCCTTTGATCCCATCACCAGCCCAAACATGGCCGCCGTTCAGTGGCACAAAGGCGAGATCGCCATGCACCGCAGACTCAACGGGCCGCACTACTCGACACCAAATCCAACAGCACCGGGACTATCCCAGGCACATGCATACCGCGTTGCTGCTTCGCCGCTGGTTGCCTTTGGTGCTCTTGACCATGGTGGACGCCCGTGGACAACCATTCTGGGTGGCAAGGCACAATTTACTCAGCCCATTGCACCCAACATTCTCGGCGTGCAGAGCATTGTGGATCTCGACTACGATCCCGTTGTCGATGCACTCTTTGGTAATACCAACAGATCAGAAGGCATAGAGGGTGAAAAGGGCGACGGCACCTTATTCCGTCATGATCCTGAAAACGGCCCTGTGATGGCTGGACTAAGTATCGCCTTGGAAACAAGAGATCGTGTGAAGCTAGCCGGTAAGATGCTCGTGGGTACTGTCTCCGAGCGCAAACCTGATGCGAGCAACGTCTCTGGCCGCATCGGCGACATGCAGTTTGCCTTTACAGTACAAGAGGCACTGGGAAACTGCCCCAAGTACCTCAACAAAAAGGCAATAAGGCCACACACTCCACAGCCCCGACTCCTATACGACTCTGACTTGCACCACAGCCAGCTTCCGCAAAAAGGTGTTGATCTCATCTCACAGGCTGATCTCCTCTTCTTGTCCTCTACTGATGGCACAACTATGGATACCAACCACCGCGGCGGGCCTCCAGGATTTCTTCGCATCATAACCAGTTCGAAGAAAGCCGGCGCAGACAACACCCCAGGAGATGGTCTCACCCTCATCTACCCAGAGTATTCTGGAAACAGACTCTATCAGACACTCGGTAATCTCCATGTCAAGCCGCTGGTTGGCATTGTGGTCCCAGACTTTGGATCCGGCAACGTTTTGTACCTCACTGGACATACCAGGACGCTTGTCGGCTCAGAGGCTTCTGCATACTTGCCGCACACAAAGCTGGCAGTCCATATCACGGTCGACCGTGCCATACTGGTAGCAGATGGGCTTCCTTTTCGCGGCAGTGTGGTCGACTATTCGCCATACAATCCTCCAGTTCGTCTCCTTCACAGCGAAACCACCGGGGCTGCTACATCGTCTGGCGAGAGGAAGCCCATCGCTACAGCAGTGCTTACTGGCCGCCACGAGCTGTCACCCACAGTATCTCGGTTCACATTTACTCTCGAATCATCCCATGGCAGAGAAGCAGCTTCCCTCTCTTGGCATGCCGGGCAGTATATAACCCTCGATTTTGGGCCTGACCTGGATATTGGCTGGTCGCATATGAGAGAGGATGACCCGCAGTCGCTCAACGACGACTTTATACGTACTTTTACAATATCCAGCCCGCCACCGTCTGCGAATTCGGAGAAAATCGAGATTGAACTCACCCTCCGTCGCCATGGCCCGGCAACTAACCTTCTATGGCGGCACAGCCTGCGTGCACCCCTTGAACTTCCTGTTCTCGCATTTGGCGGCGACGAGTCTTTTAGACTTCCAGTCCCAATACCATCCGATAATAATATGCCTCTGGAAGAGTCCGTCTTCGTTGCTGCTGGTGTTGGTATAACGCCGTTGTTGGCACAGGCTCCTGGCCTGGTATCAACATCTGCCAAGTTTGAGGTTCTCTGGAGTATTCGATCTGCAGACATCCCAGTGGCCACTGACGCCCTTGAAAGGTTACCAGGGCTTGCTCGCCATACGAAAGTCTTTATCACGGGCACTCTAGAAACAGCCTCGGGAGGCGTCTCCAGTCTCCGAGATTTGGGAGCCACCGTCATCAAAGGGCGCAGGATCCAACGAGATGATGTTGTCAACCAGAGTAGAGTGACAGACGTTGCAGTGAGTAGAAAGTTTTATGCCTGCACAGGTTCGCAGATGCAGCAGGCACTGCAGGCATGGCTGCCAGGTGAAAACCTTGTCTGGGAGAGTTTTGCCTTTTGATTTTATGCTGATCTTATATTTCCCTTCTTTTGATGTCTATTTCGGTTTTGATTCAATTTATTGTAAGAGATGCGTTTTGTTGCAAACACGGAAACTACTAGAACGCAACGAGTTCAGTAACAGCACAAAAACCGTACATAAACTTAATACTGCAAAACATCTAGTAGCTAAATAAAATTAGGAACGTAGTTGCCAACATCCTCTGGCCCTCTCTGCTGCAGTGCCGCCGTAATATACCCAAGCAAGTGCTCTAGGCGAAGGCGGCCAAGATGTGGCAAGAGTATTTCAATCTCACGAGCGACTCGGTCTAGATCGTCAAGGCTCGAGACGGCGAGGATGCTCGGCGGTGCACCGGTAGTGTGGTGGCTGTCCTTTCTCAATGCTGGCTGAGAGAGACTGGAAGCAGCTTGTTCGACACGCGCTTCTGGCCCTCTATGCTGTCCTGCCTTTCTAAAGTCATCCACGGCCACCCTCCACTGCTCGAGGGTCGGCCATAGGAGAACCCTCTGCCCAGTCTCCAGCCGCTTTCTGCGGGCATAGAACGCTCCCTTTAGCTGTTTTGCGTGGCAGACCAATTTCTGTAAGCGATCAATAGCTGTGCCATTGTCATGTACGTCTCGCTTGCCATTGGACTGGTTCTTCCCATCACCTTCCGTTAGGATGTCTATAACTTGGCTAATGGCCAGGTTGCTGCTGTCGATCTGATCCGTACGGCCCAATCGCTTCCGTACGAGCTCGTAGGCTGCATCATCGACTCTATTGTCGGCCTCTTCCAGTTCTTTGTGTGCCTCATCACGGGCATGCCGGAGGTTGGCAATGTGCAGGCTGACTTGGCAAAGGTTCCGAAACACCTCGCGTATGGAGGTGTCGCTGTGGTCAGCTCTCGGCAGCTCTTCTAAACGTAGTGTAGCTGTGTCTCCTTTGAGCGTGTCTGTGCTGTATATGCTACTACTTCTGCTGCACTCATCAGATGTGCTTTCTTGCTGTTGAGGCTGATTGGCTACTGCTGGAACTCCCGATCCCAGCTCGTTGGTGAGCGAGTCAAGGTAAGAGTCAATGATATCAAAGGCTGTTGTAGGCGCACGTCGATATCGATGAGGAGACCCCATGGTTATTGGCTATATGGGAAATCAAGTAAGCAAGAGGTGTCATCTTACAGTGTCTTTTGCATTATTATATACGCGCATATCATGTACATCAAATCGACTTCGTCACAGCTGCTTTTTCGAATGAAGCTTGCAGTTGTGTCACTAACCTTATTTTAAAGACAGCTGTCATGTCGCTCATCCGATCGTCACTCCCACTATTGGTGTCACACTTAATATCATAAAAGACCAAAGATGCTCGTACATGCATTATATTCATGCTCATGTCTATCTACTAAAAATCCAAATCGCTAGTGACCCCCAAAATATCAAAATAGTCGAGTAAATCAGACAGTCATAAGCTGGTGATATATATAACCCGTAGAACGCCGTTGACCCAGCATGAACTCCTTGAATAACAAAGGTAAAATAAATGCCAAAAAGAGGAGATATCCGTTGTTGTCCCATAAAAAGTCGTCGCGCTGTAGGCATTATATGCAAAAAGAAGAAATGATAAAGTGTCGTTGATCCGTGTCCCGTCGTTTTTTTTGTTGCTGGTTTTTGTGTCTTTTTGTTTGTTTTATTGCCGTCTTGGTCGTGGCGGTCATAAACATGCTCATGGAAATATTGTGCGAGCTCATCATGAGCTCGACGATTGCTGACGCAGGCGGCCTCAAAAGACAGAAAGAATTTGCTCATCTCGCCGTTGTATCAAGGAAGTGCTGCCACTTTTCCGTATCATAACAGAATCTGAGAAGACTCAAGCTCTATGCTTATGACCGGGAGCTGCCACTACCTGAGCTTGTGGTGATGCTGACATTGTTTCGTGCAATCTGGACCAGGCGGTAAATACCGAAAGCAATGGCTGCCAGGAAAGTGAACAGCAGGATGACGATAAGGGCAATGACGTCGTTCTCCTTCATTTTGGCGGTTGACTGAGATGCGAGGATGTGCTAGTTGCAGGACGTGAGACGTGACGTGAGACTCAAGGAATGCGGCAAGACTTGACGATCTGGGGAAGGAATGTTAGTATAAGGCTGACACTTGATTGGAATGCATATGGTTCTTGCAACTCACTCTTTGTGTAAGCTTCAAGATGCTTGGCTTGAACTTGGTTGATTGCTTGATTGATTGTTTGATATCTCAAAAAGTCAAGATATCCTGAGATGTGATTTGAAGCGGGATGAAAGTGAAAGTATAACACGGGTTGGTGGTTATAAGGGTAAGTGTATCCAAAATGAAGCAAAAATGAATAGCTCGTCAAAACGTTTGTAAACTTGTAGATGTTTGTTGTAATGGAATGAATAGAAGAGAAGAAAAGCGAGAGACAATACATTCTTGGGCTCGGGTGCGCCCTCAGTTATACTGGTTGCCCCGCCACCTACTTTTGGTAGAATGTCAATAAAAGGCAAGGCTGGGAAAAAGCGCGAAAAGGAAGGGGCGTAGTTTTACAGGGGAGCAGGTCCCGTATTAGCGTTGCTGGCCAATGGGATCTATGAGAATGGCACATATGGACCCACTATTGACATATGTCGAGGCCGGCTCACACTAGCAGTGCATCTAAAACGCTGCCATCTGCTACCCAACCACCCGACAACGAGCGTTGGCAGAAATAGGAAGGAGTCAATAGGAGGGAAAGAGGGAAAGAGGGAAAGGGAGCACTGTTGCACCGCTCTTTCCCTGGATGCTTGCTGTTTGACGTTCGCCCTGCTGCCGAGACTCCGTTCCTGACTACACCGTATGAGGAAGGATCGATGCCTAACTGGCGTTTATCACTTTGCTTATGTCATTGCTCTGGACATCTCAAGCTCGCCATCGCCGTCGTACTGAGTAATTGCTGTCGGCATATTACACCACAGAATCACAGCCTGGTCTACGGATCAATATCATTTGCTATTGGTGGACATTGGAACTTTTCCTAATTTGTAACAATATAAATACACATAGACAATGGCCAGAGAGCCGGTCTGAAGCCAAAGAAAGCACATGACAACAGGGTGACATCCAGCCGGCATGACGTGAATATGTCCGTACACCGTACTCAGATGCCTCCCTCTCTTGGCCATCCCTGTCGCCGGCAGCCTTGGCTGCTGCGACTACTACGACACCTCGTCCTCCCACCGGACTAGAATCAAGAGCAAAGAGCAGAAAGCAAAGAGCAGAAAGCAGAGAGCAAAAAGAGAACAACCAAAAATAAAGGCTCACACTAAAAGTACTGGGCGAAAGACAGCAGTGAAGGAAATCAAGAAAGAAAGGGTCGAAGAACGCCATCAAGAAAACAAAGAGATGATGACTACGATAAATAGCAGAGATAATGGCGTAACATGGCGCATGGCGTATGACACATAGCCTTTGCTTCAATGGATTTTGTGATCCTACTCGGACGGCGACTTGAAGCTAATGCGGGATTCATAGAACCGTAGGATCTGCAATGTCAGCTTTTTCTGTCGGTGACAAATGATATATATAGAGACGATATGGCAAACTCACTCTCTGTGGGCACCGCACATAGGCCTGCTGTGCCACATGCTGCGATTTGTTGCCGTTTTTCCAGGTCAGAAAGACCCGCAGCTCGCCGTCGTCGCCCCGGAACATCTCGACGTCCACAACATCGTCCTCCCAGCTGCCTGCCGGTGGCTTGAACAGCTTGTTGGTCTCGGCAGCCGGTGTCTCGCGGCTCGCAGGGTGGTCGTCAACTTTGTCGGTCTTCCGCGGCCGCTTGGAGGCTGATGCGTTTGGCGTAGAGTTGACACTGGCGCTGGCGGATGCTGGGGGCCGGCCGCGCTTCTTGCCCTTGGTGGGCTTCTCGAATAGTTTCTCGCGTCCGCCAATCTTGAAGAAGTAGTCATTCAGAATAATCGAGGCATTTTCACTGCGGGCATGTTAGCATGTGTACTCGGGCACGCGGGCATATGGAGTCGCCGGTTCGACTTACATCAAATTGTCCTCGGGCTCCCACGTGTGGTCGGCTTCGTCGGGATAGCCCTTCCAGATGACACGGAACCGAGGCTGCTTCTTATCCTGTACGGTGTTAGCTGTCTGCAATAGGCCGCTACGCAAAAGACGGCTTGCCGACTTACGTCCAACATATGGCCGGTAATTTCCTGGACCTCATATCTGCATCATGTCAGCGTTTCCTGATTGCTTTTCTTGTCTGGGATATTCCCGACCTGCGAAATCAAGACGTACTCTTCCTCTTCTTCATCACCCTCCTCGTCCTCGTCATCGTCATCCTCCTCGACGGACACAGGCTCCTCCTTCTTTTTAGCGCTGCCGTTTGTTCGTTGTGCGCTCTTGGCACGGCCCGCTACTGGAGCTGGAGACCGAGCATCGGAGTCGCTGGCATCATCCTCGTCCGAGTCGGCATAGGTGGAAATCTTTTTGCTCCGCTTCGAGGTCGGGGGTGTTGTGACGGCACCGACGCCGCTGGCGTCGGACATTTCGTCGTCGCTCAAGGCCGGAGGCATGGCTATAGCTGTAGCTGTAGCTGTATTGTTTACCTGGTTTTGGGATTGGGATTGCGGCTGCCGAGGAGACGGGGCAATACTCGAGATTAGCCAGCTGTAGGCAGAAGCTAAGCTCGAGGGCTCAAAGCGGTTGAGCAGTTGGCGAGCCGTTTTGAAGATGGGAGCGTTGTCGCAACACGGAGCACGCAGGCTAGCGGCAATTAGGTAGAGGTGGTTAGATGCAGGTAGCGATGCAGTAACAGCCGGTGCGTCGATTGGCGCAAGAGGGGGTGTTGGTCCTCGTAGGGAGAAGCGTTTGCGATGCGGCGATGTCTGCTTCGACGTCGCGTCACGGAATTGACTGCCCCCGACCTCTAAGCATTGCGCTAACACCAAAGGCCCCATTCCAGGCTGGGCTAAATTGGACGCGCTTCACTCACGGGTGGACCACTGTAGACGGACACATGACTATGCACGTGCCCACAGTTCATCTACGCGCCCAGTTTGTGTCGTTTGATGTGACTTGCATCCGACAGAACCCAGCTTCACGATGGTCCGGTTGGGTGTATATAGTAAGTGAAGAAGCAATCTTATCAGTTTTTGATTCGTAAAAGTTCCTCATAGACTCTTTTTTTTTTATAGAAAAAAAAAGAATCACTGCAATATAATTATTTTTTAAAAGTCTTTTTGTCCTATTTCTGGCATTTATTCTCTCAACGGCTTTCAGCACTTTAGTTTGCTCATGATTGTTTCCCGAGAATGATTTTTTACTCTGTGTTTTCCGAGGATCGTGGGCTGTTAGGATCCTGCCGACTGCCTTTAGGAAAGAATTGCAACAGAAGACACATTACATGCCTTGGATACGGCGAGCTCGGAATGGATGCCGGTCAACGGATGACGTTCTGAATCCTACTTGTTTACTCAGTACGCCGCTTCGACGTGTCTCCCCGTAAAAGGCCCTTGTTGGTCTCATACGCTCTGTACGGTACAGAGTATGCCGATCATGTATCATGATGTCGAACTAGTCTGCTCGCTCGTCTGAATCAGTCAAATGTGCTCCGTAAATAGACTCACCTTACAAGAAAATACAGGGGCTGGATAGATGACAACGACCAGCATCCTGCAGATACTCCGTCGATGCACGGCGCCGATCCTACTCTATTGGCCTTGTAAACTGCGAGCACTCGACAAGACATTGAAACTCAGAGATAAAGAGAGCTTTGATGGCAGAAAAGTAGGCAAACCTGCCTCCCGCAATACCTTGTGCAATATTGAAATAACCAGACTCTCATAAGGGCAGCAAAAATAACCACAAAAAAAAAAAAAAGGAACGGGGTGGGTGCACCGAGGTGAGACAGAACATCACCGTTGGACGTACTTGGGGCAATACGAGCATTGGAGGAGATGGCGAGGAAAGGAGGAGAAAATAAGAGGCCAATAATTCAAATTTCAAAAATGACTGTTTATGATTTATTATTGAATGTACACGAGACAAGGCCGGTCGCGGGGCGGGTGAGCGGTTGCAAAGACAAGACGAGGCGACAAGGCAAATGGTTGTAAACAGAGCCAGCCAACGAGAGGGAGATGAAATAAAAAAAAGAAAGCCAAATAAAAGGCAAAAGAAAATCCTGAAAATCACACGACAGAAAGACGCACGCAAGACAAGACAAGCTAGAAAAAAAAGGAAGGAATAAGAGAGACTGATGAGCTGTCCATGGCCGCATAAGAGGCCAATACAACACAATGTCGACAGACAAGACCCGCGTAGTTTCATACATGCACCCCTGTGTAGAGGTAAGCCTATGCTATGTGTTGAGGCTAATGAGGGTTGTGTTTGTGGTTGTGTACTTTGCATGGCAGAGAGCTGCAGGCGAATGGATCTTTTTGAAATATCAAAATACCACCATCTTCTTCAGTGAGTGTTGTGCTTGTGCATTCTGTGCATATCGCCCTGCAGCCTGTAGGATTCAGCTGCGTCAATACTGACAGGCAGTTTCAATGAGGTAATGCCGCCGCGAGGTTATAAAGGTTGACAAGGTCTGCTAGCATCGTGATCAAAGTTCTGAGATATTTCCGCAAGGCCGAATCATACATATGAATAGTGGACTATCGCGAGCATGTTTCAGCCATCTAAATCAATAATGAGTGACTTGTGAGTTGTTGCGTTATTACTATAGAAATGTTATGGATTGGAGAGGTTGGAACAAAGATGCGCCATTACTGAGTAGAGGGGCACAGAACAGAGGGGGATAACAGAGGGGGATAATAGAGGGGAACGGGGGGAGAAAAGAGAAAAGAGAAAAGATCACCGAGGAAGCGATGCAACAGTACAAAGTACCCATAAGCCACCGCGCAGAGCAGGCTCCAGGCTACAAGTCAATTTTTGTAAATATAAGCCAATGCTACTCGGAAGTTGAGAAAAGGCCCATGTCGATGTTTTGCCTTGAGGTGGGATTGCGACGCTGCAGATGTCGAGTGTAGATTCAATAGCACGCGGTGTGAGCCGGAATATGATCGATGGCCAAACACCAGAGATACAGTCCAAGTCCAGCCAAGATACAGAGCAACAAAGCGAGGGATCAACAAAGAACGCAACAAACCGACTGCGGACGAGCTATATCCCACCAGTGATATAGGGACAGGGTAACGCGGAAGATATCATGAGGGTGGGCAGCGAGGGCAATAGTTTGGTAGACCCCGGACGAGGTTGCGTTTGTTTCCTGTCATATGCTACTCTTGTTGGTGGTTTAGCACCATCTTGGGTATCCAAAGATCTTTCGTTACTTACCGAGTCTCGAGGGTTGTTCCGCCGTCCGCGAGCGATGATAATACCCAGTAGTTATTGCACAAGGAGTTCTTTTCGGATGCATCTTCGTCACGTCTTGCTTGCCAACGTACAATGTTACTCTTGACGTTCAACGCAGTCTAGGCATCGTCTCTCTTTCCGAGTCTTGACCTTGCCGCCGCGCATCTACTCAGTATGCGACTCTCTGGTCTCGCTTGCGTTGGGGGCCGATACGACAAGAAGCCGGCGAGCAGGTGAAAAGGGGAAGGCACAAGGAGAGCACGGCGGCGAGGTAATTTTACTCGTGCCACAGGTCAGTGCAAAGCAAGATCATAGCACAAGATCAAAAGAGGCTTGATGTGCAGGCTAATAAGCAAGCACGGGCTACACTGTGGCCTTTCAGTTGGTTAATATCATATCAATACGGAAGGTGATCTTTCCCACGGAGTATGCTGGTTCCGAGTCGCCATATCCGACAGCAGGTCCTGATGTTGAGCTTGATAACCGACCAAGATAGAGGTTGTTATAAGATGAGATGGGAAAGAATGCAAAGGTAGCCAGCGAAACGAGCGCGTTATGCTCGAGGATGGCGCGTCCAATACTACGTCACGACGCACAATGTGAGAGTAAACATGACGGAAGCAGACGCCAACAAGACAACAAGACAACACAGAAAGGAGGACACAAATAAAACAACAAAAAACAAAACAAGAATAGCAAAGGCAACCCTAATATGCACGGCGTCGTAGCTGTGCCATCGCTGCATGCACGCTTAAATTCGCATGCGCAACTGGACGAGCTGGGGACACTTGTAATACATCATGCTGATTTGCACGGTCGTTGACGAGATAAAGGGTGCACGGATCGTCTGTCCGCGGAGAGCTGCGAAGGAGTGAGATAAAATCAGCCACAAGTAAAGAGAGGTAAAGCAAAGATAACATGCTCGGTTATGAAGAGGACGGTTATTATCAAGAAACTGGTTTGCAAATAGCAGAAAGCTAGGGTCACTTGGTTTGATTATAATTGTTTATTTCGGTTGTTTTGATTTTGAGTTTGAGTATGAGTTTGAGTTTGATTCTGATTCTGATTCTGATTCTGATTTCATTTCTCGCTTTCGAGTTTATGCAGTGTAGAACGTACCAGATGTTCATCCGGTGTTGGACGGGATGAGTTCCAGTCACAGTGGTCATGTTTTGCCATTTTGTATATTTTGTATATTTTTTTGTACCTTTCGTACCTTTTATTCCCTTTATTCCTTTCTGCTGTATTCTTCCTCGTTATTCTCTTCTTCACTCCTCTACCATCTAACCTATTTGCTTCTCCGTACTTACTCCTCCCTGCTGTCGGCAATATTCTACTCTTGTCTCATGCTGCCCGCACACCAGCATAAGCTTAATGCAAGGTTGGCATCCAGACTCAGTCTGCCTGTGCCTGTCATTGCAATGCAAACGGCACTCCCATGCATGCAATGCGTAAGAGACTGTACTCTGCGTACTTGGATGCACATTAAAGAAAGACTGGACGACTGGATGCAATGCAGCCTTGATTTCGTGATCCCGTTGCCGGCTCGGCGTCGTTCTCGACTCGGTCTTATTAGGTTTTGTTTTTCTTTTCTTCTTCTGGCCGTCTCTGCTTTATTCGTTTATGCCCCTCTTGTCCCTGAATCTCATTTCCTAAATGCAATAAAAGTCCGGCCGATCCAGCGCCGTGTAAGAGCCGGAGTAGTCGGGGTTTACATGTAGTCCATGTACTCGACACAACCCGTGTTTCTAGTATTTGTCGACTTTGCTGGCTTTGAAATCATGCGCAAATGATGTATCTGTTAAAGTATACGATACATTCACATGACATCAGTGTTTTCCGTATGACTGCAGCGTCCCTTGCCCGTGAGTGACCGAAATGGCGTAGGTGAAACATTCAAGACAAATCAAGACAAGGCTGGTGGTGGTTATTCTTGACGAGGAAACTGAAATGACATGGATGAGTCGGGCTGCTATTTTGCTTGCTGCTTTCAAAGATGGTCACGAGCAGCATTCTCTTTCGTACATGCTCCTCTTGCTCTGACTGACTATTGGGGACTGGCTAATACCGCCTACAGCAATACGATCATGCCGGCTGTCGTTTGGTTTCCATCATCAATACATTAACATCTGCACCCAATATTCTCAACTGCATATGTGGTGGCCAAGGCGCTAAGCAATTAAGATTAAGGGCTCCAGAGGAAAGGAAAGCTTCCTGCAGGTCGAAGGGGTGAGCCGTGTTGAAATAGAAATAGGCAAATAGAGGATATGAGAGTAAAGGAAACTGGGAGAGGAGTTTTCAATTAATTGATAAATAAAGAATAACCAAAGCAAGCAGCGTAATCAAAGAGAGATGAGTGTCTACCTTGCCTTGCGTCAAGACTAGTCCTGGTGAGATAAGAGTGCAGCCCTGGCGGCATGTGCCCGTAATGGATATGAGAGGATGCGTTGGATAAATTTGAATATGGGACTCGGAGAACGAGGCCACTGTTAATCAAACAGCCTGAGATTGCTTGACGTGTATCTAGGGAGGCTGCATGGCCGCTCTGTCACGAGCAATAAAACTTGCAGATGCTGGAAAGCTTGCAGTCTACTTGTATCTTACTCGAGGAGAGAGCGGCATGTAGATAGGACCTGGCCCAGATGTATCTGACCGTGGTACACTCGCGTGCCTGGGGGTGATTTTTTTTGTTTTGCAACGGGATTCTCTCCGGTTCCAACAGCCATTATCAGCGCAGTTTTTACATGGCCTAAAAGGAGACATGCAAATAGAAGAAACATCTTGTTAAAACATTTTACACCCAGAACTGAACAGGATACCAATTATAGTCCGTGGTGATCCGCCTCTCGAAATGACTGTGCAACAGAACCATAGTAATACGGAGTACTCTATACGCTGTGGATGGTGACTCTCCTGGATAGACGGATGCCAGCTTATTTTCAACCTCGACTTCAGACGACCCGTACCAAGGACGTGAGCTGCCTGTCAAGTCTGCCGTCGTGCTCTCGTGTTGCCTTTCATCTTGCTCCTTTGCTCTTTGCTCCTTGCTCCTGTTCCTGTATTCTCCACGCCGAGCGTTGTAACACGCTTGTTTACATCCCGGGAGAGTAATGTCTGTCTATGACCAGGTCGGCTGGATTGTGTGTTAAGAATGCGGCATTTTGGCAAACGGTTAATGCGTACTCCGTACTGAGTACAGCGCCGCCGTGATCCTTGTAGAGGTCATCTTGTATATGGAGATATGGAGACATGGAGACATGGAGACTCGAGGTCGGGTCCAAGCCTGCGACCGTTCTGATGACCAGCCTACTCAGTACACTTGCGAGAGCGTGCTTGCGTGTCTCAGTCCTTTCACTTTCCAACAGTCGTGCTGCTGCTACCATCATGATGGAAGAGGCCGAGATCGTCTTTGCCAACCCTGGAATCCACCATGGACATCTGCTCGTATCTCTGGTAAGCAATGTATTACATCCTCTATTTTCTATCCTCCATCCCTCATCCCTCATCCTGTGTGCTCCGTGCTTTGTGCTCCGTGCACATGTCGTAACTACTTTTTCTTTTCTTTTTCTTTTCTTTGGGATGACCGACAAGGGTGTTGTTATTTCTCATTTCTCTATTCTGACCACTTTGCTGCAATCAGCATCTGTAAATACGTGTAGACGGAATACTTGCATACGCGTGCATGTGTGCTACTGCACAGCTGTGAGCCTTGGGACCGATGCCCGCTTTAAATCAATAACAACAACAACAACCAACAATCTCCGAGAGACCTCTGCAGAGTACGCGTGATGGCTGCCACGACCCGCTGTCAGCTGCAGTGACACCGACAACAAAGCAAAGCATACAGGAGTTTATGCAGCCGCAGCAGCCTCAGTCGGACAGACGAGAAGGCCACGAAGCTCTAGGACGAGCGAGAACACAGCTCAATGTAAGATGAATGAGCGAGCGGCCATCCCTCGACAATAAAGACAGGCTCCCGTGTATCCACCACCAGAGAGAGAGAGAGAGCGTTGAGCGATCAGCAGCTAAGACGTGGTGTGGACGAGTGGGGAGAGACCAAACACCAGAAACAACATATTTCTATTTAAGCAAAAGATATAAATAGAGAAAACAACTGTTTTGTGTTTTAGTCAAACGCGTTGATGTCCCGCGTGTTGGTTTGGCAATTTTAACCTTGCACTGCTGGGTGCCAGGGAGAGGGAGAGGGAGCTAGGGTACGACGCACAGTGTTGGAGTAGGGATGTGGAATAGGAGTATTGTATATTTAGGGGGAACGGGTACTGAGTATTGCAGAGTAGGGAGTATTAGGGAGTAGGGAGGGGAGTAGGGAGTAGGGACGGTAGGGGAGTATTCCGCAGAGGGAGTTGATGGAGATGATGGGGTTATGGGGCAGAAGCGACAAACGACGATACTACGAGAAAGCAGTACTAGGACAGAATCAAAATCAAAGTCCGGTCCCTCATTACCTATTCCAGTCTATCCATGTCCAAACGTATCGCGGGACGTTGGAAGTAGAACAGTCCGACTCGAGCCCAAAGAGAGTAGGAAAAAGTGGAAGATCTGTGGCGTAATTAGTCGATGACGACAGGGGTTGATAGGGGGGGGGGTAGAGGTCGATGGAGGATGGAGGAGGATTCAGAATCAAAGAGTCAGAACAACTCGCAGATTTAGAGCAGAGGCAGAAGCGAGATCAGAAGCAAACAATCAACAATTCAAGATGCCAATGGGTCTATTGAAGCAGTGTACTTTTGCAAGCCTGTCAAGCCGAGCAGACATTCAAGAAACCGCGTATTGCATGTCAGCAATAGCATTGCTTGCACGAACATATGCCTACTTGTATGATCTTCCCGTCCCTAATACTACTTGCTAGCTACCTGCTATACTAGTCAGTCATACGGGTACCTTTTTTCTCCTTCACTGCGTGCTTGGGAGCTAGAGGGACCCCCGACGAGAGGGAGCTCTGACAACATGTGGAAAAGAGACTATCTCTACTTTCCGAGCCTCAAGCTCCTGAGTACGAGTATGTGGGAGCTGGTGTCGAGCTTCCTGTTATCCTAGCATCATCATACTTTGGCAAGTCCAAGCTTCTGCTCTTCCAACTTCCGCCTCCTTCGACGTCCTCTGTCCTGTCTTCTGTCTTCTTAAAATCAAAAGTCCCATCGGCTAGCACAAGACAGCCTTGTCTCTGCTCCTTTCAATCTGTCTCTCCTACTCCTGTCTATATTGTCTCTCCTCATGTCTTGTCTCAGTCTGCCCTCTCTTCTGTTTCCCCTGCCCTCTACCCTCTCCAAATACTGAAATATAAAATATCTACCTGCTCGCTGGTCCTTCTGCTGCTGCTGCTGCTCATCCGTCTCAGTTCCGTGCTCTGGTCGCACTGCTTCCACTTACCGTTGTAGTTTGCCATCTGTCCTCCGTTCTCTGCCTTTTGCCTCCGTCTGACCGGGCATCATAAACCACAATTCAAACATCTTGTTCTTGTAAAAGGGATCGCAATTGCCGTCCTCTTCTTCGAGCTTACATCTTCTATTTGCTCTCCACCATTGTCCTTTCGGCTGCTGGATCGGGACCCTCACCCCCTCCCTGTCTCCCCATTCTCTCCCCCTTCTCTCTTCTATTTTCTGTCTTTTTGTCTTTTGTCTTTTGTCTTCTCTCTTCTGTCTTTTGTATTTTGCTTGTCTCTCTTCTCTCTTGTCTGGTCTCATCGCCTATCAAGCCTCCACCAAAACCCGCTACCATCTCAGCCATAAACCAAGATACCACCTAACCTACCTGCCATAAGCCCCCGAAAAATACACAATACACAATACACCAAAATACATCACCCACCTTCTCCACCCCTGGCCCAAAAGGCGTCGCTAGTGCTGGGCTAGTCCTGCACAGCCGGTACAGGTAATAAAACTGCTGCGTCGTTGCAGGCTTGCCCTCGTCTGCCCCCGTCTGCCCCCGTCTGTCCCGTCTGCCGTCGTCTGCCAGTCGGCCGCCCCCCTATCCAAGGGTATCCAACGCCCACCCACGTCTGTCTACGCCTGCTACCCATACCTATCCACGCCTATCCACGCCTATATCCATGACTATCCACGAAACTGTGGGTTCGTCTGCTCTTTTTTTCTTCTTCCCCGGGAGCACTGAGCGTCGAGCCGAGAACGAAGAACGAAGAACGAAAAAGAAAAGAAACAGTACCAAGAAGGATGACGGATCAGGTTTGTTCTTTGTACCTTTTCTTACCTGTCGTGTCTCGTGCAGAGTATGTTTGTAAGTGACCTGCAGACCAGACCTGCAGAATGTCGTATGTCATCCTTTGTCGCGTCTTGACCGTTGATCATTGTTGTCAAGCCAGGTCTTGTCTGTATGCCGCTCCTGTTGAATGCTGCTGCTGCTTTGGTTTTGATTTGATTTGCTTTGATTTGCTTGATTTGCTTGATTTGCTTGATTTGCTTGATTTGCTTGATTTGATTTTGATTAAAAATCCATTTCCTGCCCACTATACGCAAAGAGCTGTCATCTGACCGAGTTCCTCGCCTTGTCTCTTGTGAGCCGGTGGCTTGCTTGTGCTTCTCGAGAAGCAGCTGCAATATGCAATAGTAGATGTTTCCGAACGAGCTGTATCTGCCTCCTGCTGCTGTCTGACTCTTGACTCTTGACTTGACAATGTGACAACCTGTCGAGCTCGAGTTGACAGATGGCCAGACCAAAGTGGTGGTGTGCTCTGAAAACCAAACAAGCTTGGTTCACTCGTTGATAATCAAATACTAGATCGACATCACTCCAATTCGACGTCAGCCTCCCTCCAGGTCCAAATAGACTCAACAATCAATAGCCAACAGCCAACCAAAATCATACTCGGCAAACTCTGTTGATATCATACATTGTAGTCACAGTCAGATGCGGAGCTGAGAGACACTAAACTGAGCTCAAGACGCAAGATGCAAGACGCAAGACAAGCTTAACACGCACGCCCCAGGGTGCACTTTTCGAGCTGAGATTACTCCTGCACGAACCTGGAGAGACTCCGAAAGTCACTAACCAAGAGCCGTCTCTTGTTGTCCTTCTCTGCCTCTGCCTCTCTGCCTTTGCCTTTGCCTTTCTTGTGACCTTTTGGCAACCCGTTTCCATCTTTACCACTGCCTGTTCTCTGGCCTTTCTCTGGCCTCTCTGGCCTTTCTCTGGCCTTTCTCTGGCCTTCCTCTGGCATTCCTCTGGTCTTTCTTCCACCCAACGCTGACCCTCTTCTTCGTCCTTTCCTCTGCCTACCCAGACCTACCCTGGCCCTTTTCTTGTCCCTATTCGACCTTTGCACCGGTCGACCTTTGCACCTTGTCTCTGGCCTTTAACTCGTTGATTTTCCCTTTTCTTTTCCTATTTTTTCTTCTTTCTGATTTGCTCACATTACCTCTGCTCACCTCTTTTGTTTCGTTTCTCTCTCTCACCTTTTTTTCCCTTTCCCATCTCCTCCTTTTATTCTTTCTTTTTCAGCTCTCTTTTCTCGTCTTTTTATTTCCTTCTTTTCCTTCTTTTCCTTCTTTCCCTTCTTTCCCTTCTTTTTCCTTCCCTTCCCTTGTCTTCTTTCACTCTCTCTTCCCCCGGGACTTGTCGAGACACCCCTTATATCTAAACACTCCCTCCATCATTCTGGACCCTTGTAACACCAAAAGGGACTGAACATAAGAGTGCTTGCTGGCCGCACTTTGACCCAGACCAAGCATTGAACGAGGACGGAGGAGTCTTGAACGGCCAACGACTGACACACACACGACAACGACAACACCAAACCGTCTAAACGATAAAAACAACAACGGCCCCGTGGAGACCTGGAGAGATATAAGATATCTTGTCCCTTTTTGACCTGGACTGGACTGGATTTATGTTGCCAACACATAGCGGACGACTTTGTTTTGCCTCTCTTGTCTCTTTTTATAAAACCGGACTCTTGCATTTTTATAATCCATTGCCTGGACTGCCCATTTTGACATTTCCCTTTTATTCTTATCTTGGACTTGGCCCACAAACCCAAACCAACTCGCCCTCATCTCATCCATTTGCAAACCGCCGCACTGGCTTTGTGTGCCATTACCGTTATTAAGCACGGGGAGTTCGAGTTCGGTGACCTCAACTGGCGTTGTGTATCCTGTTGAGGGTGGGAGACCGTTCGACCGGGTAGCGCAGGTAGTGCTGCAAGTAGTGCAGCAGGCAAGACAGCCAGAAAATAGTGAAACAGTAAAGCCATGGCCGACACTTCGGATTCGCAGGTCAGGATGGACGACAACACACCCAAAGCAGCAAAGGACAAGGAGTGCCCCTACTGCCAACAGGCCTTTACCTCATCGTCACTCGGACGCCATTTGGACCTGTATATCAAGCCCCGCAACCCCAAGAAGCCCGACGGCATTCACGATGTTGATGAGATCCGGAGAACCAGAGGAGG
Source organism: Ophiostoma himal-ulmi (assembly GCA_029299165.1). NCBI lineage: Eukaryota > Fungi > Ascomycota > Sordariomycetes > Ophiostomatales > Ophiostomataceae > Ophiostoma > Ophiostoma himal-ulmi. The sequence continues at coordinate 692,885 of JANSME010000012.1, forward strand.
CGTGACACGGCGACAACCCAAGGGATTTGGTGCCCGCCGGCAAACATCAACGCCCGCTGCCACCCCGGCCGGCCCTTCTTCGCAGCAGAGAAACGACGACTCGGAAGGAGACGAGTCATTGGTCCAGTCGCCTTCCAAGGAGACCAGCACACCTGCACCGGCCACCTCTGCTGCTGGATTCCCCATTGGCCGCGGCAACCGCTGGGAGGCCGTCAACACCACGACACAGCAAAAGCAGCAGCAGCAGCAGCAGCAGCAACAACAACAGCAGGAGCCGTCCGGGACCCCTTCAGCTGCTGCCGCCGCTGGCGCTTCTGGTGAAAGGTCTAGAGGTGGTTCCAGCGCGCGCAACTTGAGCCGCCAGGCACAGAAAGCACAGCTTGACATGAAACAGAAACTGCAGGATGCCCAAGACGACGCGAGAGCTGCAGAGATGGCTTTTCGAGAGATCGCCCAGGCCTTGCACTCAGCACAGTAAGTATACACCACCAGACCTGTTGGCTAACACCGAGAACTGTACTGACACGCGTCAGACAACGGGTTGAGATGGGGAACAGCCCTTTTCCTTTTGATCCCGTCACTCTGGATTTCCCTGCTCTCACGCTCCAGTGCCTGCCGGCTATGCCCACCCTGTTCGCTCTGACGCAGCTGCCTACGGCCTCGTCCTGGTCAACGCTGCCGCCCGGAGATGGCCAGTTCGAGTCATTAAAGGCCCACTTCAGGACCGAGTACCAGAAATTCAAAGCCAAATGCGTCGCACAAGCAGAGGCACAGCACGCAACCCCCCGACATGCGGACGCACGCCAAAAGGCCATCGAGCTGGCCGAGACAAAAGCTGACGACCTCGAGCGGACAGCCATGGAACACCTCGACGGCGCATACGTCAGCTGGAACCAGCTGTCGCCGGAACGGAAAACGGAACTCTGGGTGCTCAACCTTGCGCGCGGGCTTGCAACAAAACAAACCGAAAACAAGCAACAAGCAGCAGAAATTAGTCGCCTGACACAGGAGAGCGCCGGCCTCAAGAGCCAGGTGCAATTGCTCGCCCGCCAGTCGAACCCACAGGGACCTCAAGCGACGGCCGTCTCGGCCGGTGGCCTGCCCATCAGCAACAGGCTCCTTTATGAATTGCACACTGCTGACATGGTCGCCCCCGGCTTTGACAACAGCACTTTTGACTCTGACACTTTTGTTGCGTCGACTATCAAGCGATGGAAGGGCGTTGTCACTTCTGACCGACTGTCGACCACAGGCATGAGTGCGCAGCGGCCCCTCGAAATATCCATGACAACTGGCCCTGCAACGCCGTCTGCTGCCGAGCGTGGCACACCTTCCACTGCCAGCCAGACGACACGGACTCGGCTTGGACCTGTAAAATTCTCAAACTCGACCCCGGAATCGCTAGCGCAGACGAGCGGTGCGCAAAGACAACAACGCAAGGGCGCACCTGGTTCAACGGGACGCCAACCCGTGCCTAGTGGAAGTAGAAGTAAAGCGGCATCTGCGTCTGCGTCTGCATCTGCATCTGCAGCTACAACCGCAACCACAGCCCCTGCAGCACCCACAGTACCAGCGACAATGAATGCGCCACCCGCTCCTCGGGCACCAGCAGCACCCATGGCACCCGAGGAAGCCTCGGCAACCCAAGTCCAACAGCAGCCGAGTCAGCCTGCCGTCGAGACTAAAACCGAGCCCGCCGACGATGCGATGGACGTTGAAGTTGAAGACGCCGAGGCCGACGAGGAGGAGGAAGACGAAGAGGAGGAGGAAGAGGAGGAAGACGACGACGAAGACGACGATGACGAAGACGGCGACGACGATACGACTCCACCGGCACAGCAGTCCCAGCAGGCCCCCGCCGGTCCTGGAGCAGCGGGCGGCGGGGCTCCTGGTGGCGGCAACAATGCCAATGCCGACGATAATGACGACGAAGACGACGAAATGAGCGACAAGGACGCCGATGCGGAGATGGAGGACGACGGCGACGAGTTTGCGCACATGCACACGCCGCTGAATATGAGCATGTCGTCGACTGGCTCTGAGCACCAGCAGCCCGAGTTTGCCTACTCGCGCAGCAGCGCAGCCCATCAGATCCCTCGGACTGCCGGCAACACGAGTGCGTCGCTCATCAACTCGGGCCGGCTGATGTCCAGCATGGGCCTGTCGATGCCGTCCATTAGCAGCGAGTCCATGTACATGGATTAGATGGTGGTGGCATGCACGCGCATAGCTGACCGGGGCTTGTCCTCTGCTCCGTTCGCCGTCCTTTGCTTTCCGCGCTGATATCTTGTTGCTGCTCTTACTTTGCCTTTTGCGTTTGCCTTTTGTGTTTGCCTTTTGCCTCTGCTCTCTGCTGCTGCTGCTCACCCTCCTTGACTTTCCTAGTGTCTAATGTCAGCGAAAGCTGTGTATATTAACCAAAACGCGGTGCCTCGTCTTCATGGCTTGACGACAGTTCACGACAGCTCTTGACGACAAGCATCCGTTCTGCGTGTTTTCTTCTTCTTGTCCTTTTCTTTCTTGCTGTCTTTCTTTTCATCTGCTTTCCCTCTCTCTCTCTCGCCTTTATGGCCTTTCCTTTTGTCTTTTGGCTTCCTTGTCATTGTCTGTCTATGTGTTCTCGCTCTAATACTGTCTCTTCTCTTTTCCTTTCTTCAGTTCCTTTCTTCAGTTCCTCCCTGCAGTCTCACTGTCTCACTGCCGTTCCTTTCTTACACTCCTTCAGTCTCTTGTTTTCTTCTTGTCACTCCTTATTGTCTCACGCATAATGACTGGGACGCCTACTTACTGATATGTCTGTTCAGAGATGTGCTCAACGATCAAGTCCAATATCGCGATCTTTTTCTGACGTCTGCTTTGTTTCTTTTTTATTTCTCTTCTCTTTCTTCTCTTCTTTCATTCTGTCGTGTCTTCAACTTCTTTGCTGTTTAAACTTACATAAGCTGCTCCTTATTCGCACGAGACTAGCTCGGCTAGACGTCGTTTCCATAGCGTCATGGTCACAAAGGGAAGGCACAACCGTCCCACATCATACTCTGTACGACGACTCCGGACCTAGTAGAATCTATGGTACACTTCTTACTTCTTACTATGCAGCTTATGAGAATGCTTGACTATGAGAACCTCTATGAGACAGGAAGACAGAAACACCAATACTGAAAGTACTAGAGTGTTGATATAAAACAGAAACAGCAGGCGCAACCGTCTGCTGGCGGTGTGAAGGGAAAGAGTATCCAGTGTTCTTTCCTATTTTGGAAATAAGTCGAGCCTTGCCATCGCCGCCTGTTCCTGCCTCTTTGGCGCTCCCGCCTTTGCCCAACCCACCCCCCTGTCACAGACAAAGCAGAGTATAGGACCCACTTTAATCATTTGGCTGTGAAAAATTGCTACCGCTTTGTTATCCCGCCTGACGTCGTCTTTGTGAGTCAAAGTGCCAAACCCCGCCGCCAAACGGCCAAAAAAAATAAGAGTCTTGGGGCACCTACGATTTCGTCGCAGCCCCTCATATAGAGTCAAAATAGAGCAAAATGAGACTGAGGCGCTAATAAAAAAGTCACTTTCACGACTGACGATAAACAAACCTCGCTTGCAACGAAATCAACAAAAGTGTCCAGCGTGCCATTGACCCTCGCCAGGACGATCTGCGGTGTCTATCGAATCGACTTTTAACTTTTCTTTCACTTTCAAACAACATAAAATGGCCGACTCCGAGCCCAAGGCAGCCCCGGCCCCGGCCCCGGCCCCGGCCGCCGAGACCCCGGACCTGCACCTCGACGAGGTGACCGGCGAGCGCGTAAGTAGAGCTGTCCTAGGACTTGCCATGATCTGATAAACTCAAATGACCTCGAATGATGTCAGATTCAAGTTGAATAATCCTCTGACAACCACAGGTCTCCAAGACTGAGCTCAAGCGTCGCCAGAAGCAGCGCCAAAGAGACGAGAAGAAGCAGGCCAAGGCCGCCGAGACCGCTGCCACTGCCCCCAAGAAGGCCGCCACCACTGTCCCTATCGTCGCCGAGAAGGACCTCGACCCCCGCGAGTACTACAAGATCCGCTGCCGCCAGATCGAGGGCCTGCTCCAGACCAACGACCCCAACCCCTACCCGCACAAGTTTCTCGTCGACTACGATGCACACAACTTTGCCTCCGAGTTCAGCCACCTCAAGTCTGGCGAGGTCGACAAGACTCGTGAGATCCGTGTTGCTGGCCGTATCTTCACCACCCGCCGTGCCGGTAACAAGCTCATCTTCTACGACATCCGCACTGGTGCCGACACCAAGTCCATTGGCGCCCGCGTCCAGGTCATGTGCCAGGCCCAGTACGCCAAGGAGGACGGCGTTGCTTTCGACAAGCAGCACCTGAACCTGGCCCGTGGTGACGTTATCGGCATTGTCGGCTACCCCGGCCGCACTTCGCCCAAGAGCCGTCTGGACAAGGGCGAGGAGGGCGAGCTGTCCATCTTCGCTTCCGAGGTTGTGCTGCTGTCGCCTTCGCTGCACATGCTGCCTACCGAGTACTACGGCTTCAAGGACCACGAGCAGCGCTTCCGTTCGCGCTACCTGGATCTGCTGTTTAACGACAAGTCGCGTGAGGTTCTCTGGACCCGCAGCAAGATGATTCGCTACATTCGTGACTTCTTTGACGAGCGCGAGTTCATCGAGGTCGAGACCCCGACCCTGGCTGCCATTGCCGGTGGTGCCACTGCCCTGCCTTTCAAGACCCACCACAACTCGCTCAACCGCGAGCTGTTTATGCGTGTCGCCCCCGAGCTGTACCTCAAGATGCTGATTGTCGGTGGCTTCAACAAGGTCTTTGAGATTGGCAAGAACTTCCGCAACGAGGGTATTGACCTGACCCACAGCCCCGAGTTCACCAGCATGGAGTTCTACGCTGCCTACTTTGACGTCTACGACGTCATGACCATTACCGAGGAGCTTGTCTCCGGCCTGGTCAAGAAGCTGACGGGCTCGTACAAGACCAAGTTCACCACCCAGCACGGCGAGACATACGAGGTCAACTGGGAGGCACCATGGAAGCGCATTGACATGATCCCCGAGCTCGAGAAGATGTACGTTTGATTTTTCTTTTCTTCGACTTACCCTTGGACACGTTTGCTAACAGACTAGCACCGGCAAGAAGTTCCCTGCCGGCGATGAGCTGCACACCGACGAGACCAACCAGTTCCTGCGCGATCTGCTCAAGGAGCAGAAGCTGGAGTGCCCTCCTGTGAGTTACCCATTCTGGCTCGATTTGGTTTTCTTGAATATGACTCATACTGACTGCCCAGCCTCTGACCAACGCACGCATGCTCGACACCCTGTGCGGCGAGTACCTGGAGACCCAGTGCATTTCCCCCGGTTTCATCCTGAACCACCCCCAGATGGTGAGCCTCCACGGTCAATATTTTGTTGTGTACATAGTCGACATGCTAACCATAGAAGATGTCCCCTCTGGCCAAGTACCACAGAGACCGCAAGGGTCTCTGCGAGCGTTTCGAGGCTTTCGTCTGCAAGAAGGAGATTGCCAACGCCTACACCGAGTTGAATAACCCCTTCGACCAGCGCATGCGCTTCGAGGAGCAGGCCCGCCAGAAGGCGCAGGGTGACGACGAGGCACAGCTTGTCGACGAGAACTTTTTGCGCTCGCTCGAGTATGGCCTGCCACCCACTGGTGGCTGGGGTCTGGGTATTGACCGTCTGGCCATGTTCATCACCAACAACTACGCCATCCGTGAGGTTATCTCGTTCCCCATGCTCAAGGACGAGGCCCCGCGCGCCACGACCGAGAAGTTTGCGGCTGAGGAGGTCAACATTGAGCCCAAGCCCGAGGAGGGCATTGCCCACAAGTAGACTATCGAATCCAGGATGGGTCTGGTAGTAGTATGTAGTATGTGGTATGTGGTATGTGGTATGATGGCATCTGAACGCGTGCGTGTTTGACGTTGCCTCTAGATTTATTCTCCTTTGTCTTTGTTTTTTTATCTCATTATTTTTTGTTGCTACAGGCCGGGGGATGGTTAGGTTTTCTTTCAGCCCGGTTGGATCTTATACGGACAAGGGCGGTAAACAAAAACAAATAAAAAGGGGTACAAAAAAGAGCATGTAGATGATCTAGCAAATGAGTTTGTTGCAATCAAAGCAGACAGACGTAAACTTAAAAGGTGTGCGTGGCATTGTCGGGATCGTCCGTGTCTGGTTTTTTCTAGACTATGCAAGGTGGAGATTCTGTATTTACAAGAGTGTACATTATGATGGCATCAACGACGGCATAGAGCCAGTGCTGCTTATACCTTGGACGAGACGCGTGCGCCCAGACCGGGCTGCTGCGATGCTGCTGCTGTCGGCGTCTTGGCCAGGTACTTTTCAATCACCCGCAGCGTCGACTTTGGCATCCGCAGCCGGTGGCCCAGCACCAGCACGCCCGTCAGCAGGGCAAGACTGCCGGCCTGGTGCGTCGCGGCCAGGTGGGTGGGCACCATGTAGATCAGCGTCGTGATGCCCAGGGTGGCCTGCAGCAGCACCAGGTGCACAACGCCCATGGTGCCCTTCTTGGCCGACTTGGGCAGCAGCGCCGCGACGCCAGCACCACGCCGCGAGTACCAGAACAGAGTCATAATGGCAGTAAAGGTGGTCATGGCCAGAATACGGTGGTCCAGCTGCACCAGCGACGGGTTCTCGAGCATGTTGCGCCACCACAGGTCGCTGTGGTCCTGCTTGCGACAGAAGCGCGGGTCCCACAGCTCCTTGCGCGGCGGTGTCAGGCCGTTGCCCATCATGGGGAACTCGTTGTAGATCAGGCCGGCATCGAGGCCAGCCACAAGTGCGCCCGACATGACTGTCGTGAAGACGAGAGCAGTCAGTGCCGTAACGGAGATCTTGAAGCGGCGCAGGGCCGGGTGGGACAGGGTGCTTGCAAGCTTGGCGGCGGCGGCAGGGTCGGCGCGGGCGCGGCGGTCGCGCAGGATGCCCAAGCCGGTCAGCAGCATCCACGAGTAGCACATAAAAGCAGTGCCCAGGTGCGCGGCGAGACGGTACTGGGACACGCGGGGCGGCGATGCGGCGTCGTCAAACAGCTCGTCGCGCAGGCCCGAGGCGACCATCCACCAGCCGATAAAGCCCTGGAAGCCGATCAGACTGGCAATGCCCAGCAGGTTCCATGCCACGCGCTTCGTGACGCGGCGACGGGCGACAAAGTAGAGGGCCGGGATGACAAAGGACACGCCGATGAAGCGGCCCCAGAGACGGTGCGACCACTCCATAAAGTAAATTTTTTTGAATTCGTCGAGGTTCATGTTGGGGTTGAGGCGTGCATACTCAGGGCTGGCGCGGTACTTTGCAAACTCGGCCTCCCAGTCGGCCTCGTTGCGCGGCGGCATGGCGCCAGTGACGGGCTTCCACTCGGTGATGCTCAGGCCGGACTCGGTCAGACGGGTGAGACCGCCCCAGACGACGATGCCAAAGACGCTGACGGCGCTGGCGATCAGCCAGACGGCCGGGGCCTTGGACGAAGTGTCGGGGAAGCTGCTTGTCTTCTCAGATGATGACGAAGACGATGGATAGGAGCTTGCCGCAGCGGCAGTGGCGTCTGCAGAAACATCTGCTGCAGAGACTGTTGCTGTGGCGAGTGTTCGTGATGGTGTGAACGAGGGAGATGGTGAGAGGGGGCCGGCGTAGCGGGTTGTGCGAGACGATGGTGATGAGAGTGCAGCTGCAGCGACTGCTGGCCGAGAGCTTGTACTGAAGGCATGTCTAAAGCTGGCAACCAGCTGTGACTGGATCTGAGGCTGAATCTTTTGAAGCTGTTGCAGCTGCTGGCGGTGATGTTGGCGATGCAGGCATTGGCGGCAGGAAAAGACCGACTTGGGTGCCTGCATAAAGGCCCTTTTTAGGCCTGCCTGAAACGAGGCCATTGCTGCGTTTGCATGTGCCAGGCAAGTGCTCAATTGGCCGTGATGTCGAGCTGGCTGGTGTAAGTGGGCAAAGCGGGCAAAGCGAGCAAAATGTGCAAAGTGAGGCCGGCTGAGGCGGTCTTCATATCCTCAATCGTAAGATGTGCTATTATCAGGTGCGCCCACCAAATTTTTGAATTGGATTACAGAGCAAAAAGCACGCTAATTGCCAATCGCCGTCGCTAATGGGGAAGGTGGTGCCACTTTCGGAGCAGCTCGGGCCACTAAGACGGCTCAATTTATTCAGCGAGAGCGGATATGCATCTATGCGGGCGGTGCCTCGATTAGTGAATACACACAATGGCTGCTCGTACACTTAATGATATGAGCCAGGTATAGATGCAAATATTCAAGGATCTTGATTGTATTCGTGATGGTATGAAAACCTAGTTCTATAGACTTCCGGCGACTCTAAAGCACCGCCTTGGTGGTAATTATACGTGAATCACCCGACACAAGACACGCCATCCGCGGTGCGACAAGCACTTCTCTTCAGAGTGCAATGTTTTGTATTGTACAGCGGTCAGCCGGTCAGTCAATGCTGTGGCCGTGTCGTTTCTCAACTGCTCGAGACGCTGCCTTGTCTCGTGTTGTGCGCTGAATATGACAGCCGATTTCAACTTACACAAATTCGGCTGACATAATCACTCGTGGTCCTAACTGCACTGAGCCATGCCACGCCTGCCCCCTATTAGCTCCGCCGCCAGGATCCATAATCTGATAGGGGCTATAGCAGCGAGCTATCCGGTCCTTCTCCTTACTTATATCCTCATCAACCTCACCTCTGGCTCCTTCAACCGACCTCACCGCTTCACCTCGCCTTCAACCGCGCTCTGTCTAGCACTGCAACTCCAATTGCCGCAATTGTCTCGTCACCTCGAATGATTGCTCTCGTTTAGCTATTGTCGACTCGGCCTTTTGCTTGTCGTCATCCCCTCGCCAGACAGCATCGTCCCGAGACACCGCCCCCGAGACGGTCCGAGGTGCTCTTCGATTGCTCTCATCACTGTTGTCTGCCGCATTTCGTCGTGTTGATTGATATTGCCGCTGCCAGCATTGCACCCTTGCCACTCGTGCGCCGCTTGTCTCCCGCACCGTCGTCATGGCCTACCCTCCGGCGTCCCCTCTCCTGCTCACGCGGCGCCTCTCGTCTTTCCTCCATTCCAGCCTCGAGTCCCTGCGCGAACAACACGACCCTTCTCTGCTCGCTCCCGCCTCTGCCGGTGATGCGCCATTACCAAAAATTCTGCAGACCGCCCTCATCGCCACGCTGTCTGGCAAGCTGCTCGCCTATGAGTCGCCTCTGCCCGTACGCACGCTGCGCACGTACTGCTCCGTCGCCGCCTCGCTCTGGGCCATGCATGCCTCGTCTGCGCCGTCAGTCTCTACCGCCCTGAACCAGCGGCCACAACCGCCGACACAGCAAGCAGAAGACGACGACGGCCACGACGACGACAGCGCACCCGTCAGCATCTCCGCCACCTTCAATGGCGGTGCCTTGTTTGTGGTGCGCAAGCTGCGGTGTGGTCTGCTGTTTGTGTGCTCAATGCCAGCCCCCAACAGCCCAACTGGCTCGCGACCATCGACGGCCACAGCCGACCCGGCCTCCGCGACCGCCCCCCCGGTATCCGTCTCGCCAGAAGCTGCGCCAGCACCCGGCCTGCCCGCAACTGCCATCACAACTCCTTCGTCGCTGCTGCCGCACTCGACACTACCAGTATTACCCAGGCCTACAGCAGCGACTGACTCCTCGGACGGCACAGCAACACCGAACCCAATTGCCGTGCTACCAAACCAGCAGCCGTCTCGCGACAACGGTGCAGGCGAACTGGTGGGCAGTTTGATTCCGGGCAGCGCCGCAACGGCTGAGACGTATGAGACAGCTCACACCGGCGGCGAGCACGCCAGCGCCTCCAACGACAGCTTGGTAGCAGACCGCGACGCCAATGCCGATGCGGCATCCACAACGACGACGGGCACGACCACGACCGTCGGTGCAGGAGGAGACGATCTCAGCAGTGGCCGCAGCGCGAGATACGGCTCGGTCCCGGCGACGGTGACCGTGGCACGACGGCAGGTGGACGAGCTGGCGCAGCTGCTGGACGAGAAGCTGGGGACGCTGACCGTGCCCGATGACAACATTGGCCTGAACGGTTTCTGTTAGCTTAAGGCGAGCTGCCTATGGATGGGGTAGCAACTAAATGTAATTGTCTTGTCTTGATGTCATATTCGACTTTGAGCAGAGCGAGTCTTGTTCCAACTAGTATTCATCTCTTTTCGTTTTAATATATTCGTCTCCATTCTACGCTGCTGTCTCGTCGCATCCTTGAGCATTCAGAGTGACTGCTATTATTAAAGTGAATGTATTATGCTGATCGTTGCTGGTGTCCCTAGAACCATTCTATATGCTCGTTGTGTATGCCAAGTAAAGATGAATATAAAATAAACAAAGAAACAAAAGTGTCGTCTACTTTTTAGTATGCAAGGTGTCGTTATTCTCCAAGAGTCTTCGCTCTTCACTCAATCGTCTCCCTCACTTCCTACTCACTCAATACTCAGCCGTGTGATGCTGTCGTTGGCATCGACCATGGTCTGATAACCTACACGGCCTTTGTTCGTCCGGCCCGTGTTGCTCCCGCCGCTGCCATTTGCATTGCCTGCATTGCCCGCAGTGCCGCCGTTCGGACCACCACTGGCGCTCCCAGGAGCCAGCTCAAACAGTCCAATGCTGCCAACACCACCACTGACACTGCCAGGCCGTGACATGTTCATCGCATTGCCGCCGCCACCACCCCAGGAGAGCACGTCGCGCTGCAGTGGACTCTGCATAATGGGGCTGTTATGGACACTGATGCTGGGGCTCACTGCGCGCCGCTTGAAACTCATGGGGTCGAGGTCGCTGTCGTCGTCGCGCCGGCGCTTGCTCTGGATGCGGCGAGTAATCTCTGCCGCACTCGGCAGCTGGCCAGAGAACTGATTGATGGTATTGTTCGTAGTGGTGCTGTTGTTATTTCCGCTTCCCTGGCTGGCAGCCTGGCCTTGTGTTTGTGGGCCCATTTGCGACTGGGAATGGGACTGGGACTGGGACTGGGATTGAGCCTGGGACTGGCCAGCACTGTTTGGCCCTTGGCCCGGCTGAGGTGTACCGCCTCCAGAAGAGCTGGCCGTCGTCATGGGAAATATGGCCCCGCTGGGGAACACAAGGCCACTGCTGACACTGCCGTTGCCGCTGCCGCTTCCCCCAGGCGAGTCCATTGTTGTATCGTCGGCCATGTTGACACTGGACAAGGAGTATGTGCGAGGCTGCGGCGGAGGTGTTGTGGCGCATGCTCTTGCAAGGCTGCCGCTAGATGGCTGTGCAGAACTGGAGGGCTTGTTCCAGAACAGCCGGTTTGTACCTGCAGCAGCTGCTGCCCCGATTCTCGGTTTGCTAAACACAGCCATGGCATCCATGGCCATGTCGTCGTCGGGAATATCGTCCAGGTTGTCCAGCAGCCGGGGACTGGCAATTGCTGACATGGTGGCATTGCCCGCCACTGCTGCCGAGTTCAACGCCGCTGGTGCTGTCAACCCTGTAGATATATTGGCTGGCGGCGGAAGCCGGTTCTGGTGGTTGAGGAGCTCTACGGGATCCATATCGCTCTCCAGCACCTGGCGCACAACCTCCGACTCGCGTCGGAAATCGGCATCGCCAGGGGCACTCTCTTCTGCCAGAGCCGCGCGAATACGCGCGAATCCTTTTGTTTTGGGCTATAATGTTAGTAACGGAAACGGAAACGGGTGGGAAATTTGCAAACATACTAGGAGGTTTCCGCGCCGTGTGACTTGCCGCCGGATGACGCCCCGCTGGCCCAAGGCATCGCCGACATCCATCTGGTTCTTTGGGTTGTCATCGCTCTCACTGCCAGAGATGTGCAGCTGGTTCGCCGCCCAGCTGATGCTCTCGCGGCGCGAGTGAGAGTTCTGTGCATCTCTTCCGAGCAGGAAGCTGCTGCCAGACGGAGGCGATTTTGAACAGTTTGACAAGGAGCCGATACCAGCCCCCGCGGTTGCTGACGAGGACGGCCCAGCGCCGCCCATAGATGTAGCCGAGATGGACGAAAAGCCAATACCCAGTGGACCCTTGACTAGACGCTTGGACTGTTTCCGTGGACGCTGGCGGTGGGTGAACGAGAGCAGGCTGTTCATGGCGGGCGAGTTCATGCCCGTGCTGACAGTCTTGCCCACTTGCGGTGTCGTGATAAACGGCTCATCCGTGTCCTCGTCCATAAAGTCATCCTCCTCCGAGCTTGATGACGAGTCGGAGCATGCCGCTCCGCCCAGATGCGGGTTTGTGTTCACGCTGCCCATGGAGCTGGACGGGTAGTATCCTGCAGTGCCCCCATTGGCAGCAGCCGGCTTGCCGTTGCTCTCGTGGCTGCGCCCCATCATGGACCAGAGCGACGTGGAAGACTCGGTAGCGCCGCCATAGTCGCCCGATTTCCGGCCGGGAATATTCATGGCTCCAATGGCTCCAATGGCTCCAGAGCTGCCGTTGCCGCCGTTGTTGTTGCCATTTAGATGAATCGGAGACGCGTTGGGTGACGACTGCTCGGCCAGCGTCGAGTGGTGCAGGCTCGTAGCGGCCCGCGAAAAGTCGAGACCGCGCGATCGACGCGGCAGGATGTTGGTGGGTGATGCGTAGATCTGTGATGGGTCGAGCTTGGGCGAGAGAGGAGTCGGCTTGGATATGTAGGAGCTGTTGTTGTAGAGGTGTTGCTGCTGCTGCTGCTGCTGCTGCTGCTGCTGGAGTTGCTGATGCAAAAGGAATGCGCTGCCGCCAGATGACACCGGCGTCGAAGGTGACTGCTGCTGCTGGTCCTTCTGTGGTGTCTGTGATAACTGCATGGCGTCTGTGGCAGGCTGCAAGGCCGGCAGACCGCCGCGGGCTTGCTGGAACGAGAATGGCGGTGCCCGTCGTGGGGTGACGGGAGCGGCGTCGAGGGTTGTGCTGACTATGGAGCTATCATCTTTGCTGCCAGACCGGGCTGGGCCGGCGCCAGACCCAAGACCACCGCCCAATAGAAACGGCGATGGCGACAGGCGGCCGCTGCGTCCGGGTGTGCTGCTACCGCCATCCGAGAGCGAGCGCGTTTTCATCATGGGCGATGGGGGGACAACGTGCTGGCCAGTTGTTGCCGATAGAGGCCCGGCTTTGGGCTCGCCACTGACCATAGACATGTCATCGCATTCCATGATGGGCGGCTAGGGAAAAAGATGGTTGTGATCTGAGCAGAGGTCGTTATCGTCGTCAATGTTGTTGAGAACAGTGCCTCGTGGCAAACGGGACAGGTGCTTTTTAAGGCGAGGCTGTCATTAAGGAGATAAGAAGTCGCAGCAGAGATGGCAGATGACAGGGCCGTACAGTCGTAACCGTGTTGTGGTTGTGTTGTGATGTGGTTGTGGTTGTGATGCGCGGTCCGTGGCACAGAATCAAAGAGACGACGCGATGTTTTTGGCCGATGGCGAGAAGAATCGCCACATTTGCTGCAGTACTTTGACAGAGAAATGTATTATGTAGCAATTGCAAAAGTTGACCTTGTAGTCAAAAAAAAAAAGAAGGAAAAAAAAAGACAGCTTGAGCTTGTGTGAGGAATACAACAGTGGGAGATAATGTGGAAGAAAAAAGCTTGGTTGCAGCTTGGTTGCAGCTTGGAGGGCGGATGGAACCGCTCAACACCAGACACCAAAGACTCCAAAGGCCGACAGAGAGCGAGAGCAGACGCGCTGGCTGCTGGCTGTATCTGGAAAGAGACAATAATGGCCCCACACAAAATACACAATCGAGGCGCTAGGGCAAGGCTGTGGATCGGGCGGTGAGATATAATGCGGGGCTGATTGGCTATGCTGGCGTGAGCATGTGCCAACGGTGTCTTGCTTTGCTCGACTGCCAACTGACACACACACACTGATAATTGGTGGCTGGCAGCTAATTGAAACGCGGGGACTCTCTTGCTAGGCGTTTACTACTTGTATACAATCTACCAGCTCAAGCATTGGTTCAATGGCCTGGTTGAATCTGGATCTGTCTCATGTGTCCTCTTACATAAGCAATGGGTGTCTAAGCATATTCTAGGACATATAATCGTCTTTATGCAACTGATGAAGGACCGAAAGAACACAATTTGAAAAGCAGAGAGGGCACATATCATGACCGTCTCGGTCGTTTCTGTCTGAAACTGCCTGCCAGCCTTGTGGTGTCGGCGTGTCGCTGCCATGCATGGATACGCCAGCCCCACTCACACACATTCTGCCGTCATTTCGTCGTCATTCTTCACCGCCTTGTATATGCCCTTGGATGCCATCTCTCCCTCTTTCATCCTGTCATCTCCCTCTTCCATCCTGTCATCTCCCTCTTCCATCCTGTCATCTCCCTCTTCCATCCTGTCAACTCCCTCTTCCATCCTGTCATCTCCCTTCTTCTATCTCTGAAAGGCCAATCAATCATACCAGATCGCATTCATGCCGAAACCAGGCTCTGGGATCCGGACCCGGGCTACACGTGCCAGGAACTCGCCCTTCCAGCGGTACATCTCCACCCAGCCCTCCTGGTCGTCTGTCAGTGCCAGCCACGTCTCCTTGCCGCCGTTGACTTCAAAGTCGCATGGTGATACGGCATTCGAGTGCCCGCCGCTTGTGGGTGTGGGGTTGAGGCAGATCTGAGACTCTATACTACCGCAATCGCGCAGGCGGAAGGCGGAAATGTATCCTGTCAGGTCGAAGCTGTTGGAGCGGGCTGTGGCAAAGAGGTAGCGACCCGAGAAGTCGAGCGAGCATACGTCGCTGCGGTACAGGCCCTTGCCTGTTGCGCGGTCGTGTGTTTCAATGCCGGTCGGAATCAGCGGGAACGAGTGGTGTGTGTAGACAGGCAGATGCGTCGCTGGGTCGATTACGTACTCGCACAGCCGGTTGCCTGCTTCCATCAGGGCATACAGGTACTGGCCCGAGGGGTGCATGGCCACCCAGCGCGGATGGTCGCCTGGTGCTGGGGCATCAACACTCCCGACAAGCTCGACATGGCCAGCGTCCGAGTCTTTGCCTGCTGTCTTCTTGTGCACCCACAGCTTGTTGGCAGTCAGGTCGGCGGAGTAGAGGTAGGTCTCTGTCGGGTCAAAGACCATGCCGTGGATGCCCGTGTTTTGCTGGTACTCGTAGTTTTGGATGTTTTGGTCAAGGCCACCTGTGCTGTTGACACTAAAGACGTTGCCGTTCCCGGCGTGCTTGTAGAATGGGTTGCAGTAGACGGCATAGGGTGGCTGCTTGGCGGGCAGCAAGAAGATGGCGCGGGTGTTTGTCGAGGCTGAGTTGGCCTCGGGGTCGCTGCCCAGAGAGTGGGATGCTTCGTGGACGATCTCGGTCGGGCTCTTGACAGCGAAGCTCGACCATTTTTTCATGGCCGAGCCGTAGAGGTTCTTTTTGTTGTGCTGGCTTTGTTAGCATGGCTGCGAATGCCAATCTTTCATCTTGCTGTCTTTCATCCTGCCCACTCACATCAAACGCCATCCATGATATGGGCTCGTTCTCGGGAATCGCTGTACGCTTGATGAGCTTTAGCTCGAGCCTCTCGTCGTCAAACTGGACTGTGAAGATGGCTCCTGGGGGCGTCCACGTCCCGATCATCAGGTGGTGCAACGGCATGCTGGAATAATGTCGCGCCGATAACTTGAACAAAGTACTTGAAGAGAAGAACAACTTTCGATATCGTACGACTGAGTAAATGCAAGTCAGATAGATCCGTCAAATAAAAACTAGAATAAAAAAAAATAGAAACGAGACGAGCAGAAGAAGCAAGTTGCAAGCAAACTCCGTCACATCACAGCTTGCGCTCCCGCTCCAACGCATAGGCCAGACGTACCTGACATTCTTTCTTAGCTCACATGCTCACTCTCGCTTTTCCCCTTGTTATTCCTTTTCATTTGCCATCTTACATCTTATTCCATATCCTCTGCTCCAACTCGTCTTTCCCTCTCACAGGCTTAACGGTTAATCCGCCACGGCCCTAGTCCTGTCTAGAGGTTGTCTAGAGTCTCTTTAGCTCACCAATAACGGGCCCAGTGGAGAGCCCCTCGCGCCCACATTCCGTCCCAACCCCAACTTCTGTACACAAGTCAATTGGACCTGCTGTCGCTGCTAACAGGTTCTTGACTGCTCTACAGAAACTGCTGCAGTGGTGGCGGCAGTCACATCGGGAGGGGAACGTGGCGGCAGATCGATTGTCCTGTGCTGCGCCGCCTTTATTCCTTCAGGAACTTTTGTTTGCCCGCTGCAGGGCCTCTATTGATCTAGTGGAACACCGGCTATAATCTTTGCCGCTGGTCACGTTCAGACTGCTTCTATTTGCTTTTGAGTTACATGAATATGAATAACGACAACATGAATGGATTTCAAAACGAAGAACGAAGGCGGTGGAGAAGTAAGGCTTAGGTAAGACAGTCTTTCTGCACGTGCAGCAGCCATGTGGTTGTCCATCGTGCCTTCTCTTTTGGTCGATGCTGTAAGTCCGCTCCTTCCTCAGCAACGCACTTGGCCTCGATTTCGGAATGCAATATAGTCGACCTCATAACGTCTTCTTTTGCCATCTCGTCATCCTCAGTGCCAACTGCTCATTGATTTCATCGAGGTTTATTCCACTTGTCTACCATTTACTCCTCACCCCCTCCGCACTATTCCCACTACCCCGTCTCCTCTTTCCTCTTTGCCTCACTTTCTCCACCTCCACAGGGCAAAGTTTCTTCCGCAAGCTACCCTTTCTGAGAATAGCATATCTCTATGTGTCTGGTCTGCCGCTCACCTACCCTCTATGCACCTCCATGCCACTTACACCGGGCTTGTCTTGTTTCCGCATCATGTGTGCCTTCTCCAAGCCAGTCCGCTCTTTGCGCCCCGTCGGCCAGAGATGCTCAACTTCTTGTCTCTAGATAATATCTACAGTCTACTTCGTATATTCCCCTCATCTTGAAAGGATGAACATTAAATAGCAACTCAATGATTGGTGCATATCCCCGCATTCATCGTCGTCTCCTCGTTGCCTTACCTCGTCATCCTCAAACCACCCCCTTCAAACCAAAGTACAACCATGTTTCCGGTAGTAGAGACTAGATAGCTTCCCGCTAAGAGTGCATACCAGAACTAGCTGCCAATACCGGGGTAATCAGTTCATTTCCAACTAATGTGAGTGGACGGCTTCGATACGGGTAGCATACGCGGAGTATAGATTGTATCTTATGTACGGAGTATATGTGGGCTTGTCATGTCTGGTCCTAGGGACGCATGCCTGGCTCACATCCACCATCGGGACTACTTGCTTCCTGTCCAGCATGCCTTGCAATAGTTTTCCCTGGTCCCGACAGTAGTCTAGATACCTGATAGCCGTTGTTGCTATATTGTTTCTCCTCTTCTCTTTTGTATATAAGGAGACGACGATCCTGTTGCAAGCCTCTTGCTCGATCTGCTTCATTCACATCTTTCATCTTTCATTCCAGTCTCTCTCTCCATCTTTCCCAAATTGCAACACACCATTTTCACTCACACCACGTAGCACCTCGTGATACCACACTTAACAGATTCCTATTGTTTGAAACATTCACTTCTGACAAAATGGCACCAGCAGCTACTCTCGACGGCACTGCCGATGTCCCCGTCTCCAAGGGCGCCGCCGCTCCGGCCCCGGCTGCTACCCACCGCTTCGATCCCAACTTTACTCAGAATGTCCTGGACAACATGGGCCCGGCAGTTACCCCCCGTAACCGCGTCGTCCTCGGCGCTCTGATCCGCCATATCCACGAATTTGCCCGCGAAGTCGAGCTCACTGTCGATGAGTGGATGGCCGGTGTTCACTTTGTCAATGCCGTCGGCCAGATTTACTCACCAACCCGCAACGAGGCCCACCGTGTGTCTGATGTTCTCGGTCTAGAGTCGTATGTATACTCCTTGTTTTCTTTGAACGAGATGGTCAGCTAACAACAGCTCAGATTGGTCGACGAGATCGCTCATACTATTGTGGCGGACGGCAAGATCGACCCGACGTCTAGCTCCATTCTGGGCCCCTTCTGGTCCGCCAACGCCCCCTTCCGCGAAAATGGCGGCTCCATCATCCAGGACGGCGTGCCGCCAAAGGGCCGCGTTGCCAAGATGCACGGTGTCATCCGCGACATGGTCACCGGCAAGCCTATTCCCGGTGCCGTGTTCGACATCTGGCAGGCGTCTGCCAACGGCAAGTACGATTTCCAGGACCCGGAGAACCAGTCCCCCAACAACCTGCGCGGCAAGTTCCGCGCCGACGAGAACGGCGTCTACACCCTGTACTGCCTGCACCCGACGGCATACTCGCTGCCGACCGATGGCCCCGCCTACACGCTGCTGAAGCTGCTGGACCGCCACCCCATGCGCCCGGCACACATCCACATCATGGTGACGCACCCCGAGTACATGGGCTGCACAACCCAGTTGTACCCCAAGGACGACCCGTGGCTGGAGACCGATACTGTCTTTGCCGTCAAGGACGATCTGGTTGTTGATTTCAAGCCGCTCGAGGGCGACGACAAGGCGACTCTGGAGCTCGAGTACAATGTGACTCTGGCACCGAAAGAGTACCAGGGCCGGACGTAGGCCGCCCAAGTCTTTTGGTGTTTTTTATGAGATTCAATATTATGATTTATAGACAAGGAGCAAAGTCTCCTGCCTGTTTGTTTTGTTACCTATTAGCTATTTACTGTTTTCAATTCGTTAGTTCCTGTCCTGAGCCTTGCACATGCAAACCTATAGGAGTGCTATCAAAATCGCAATTTACTACAAGAGAATGAGTGTATGTGAAAATGGCAATCAAAATTAAAAGCCAAATTATATTGTGCACGGGGCCGTCGTGCGTCCAGTCCGAAAATCATACACGGCCGACCAAGTAGTCTGCTCTTTTTGCTCTCTCCCTCGGGGGGGGCCCTCCCAGTTGTACCGGACCTGTCCTGTGGTTTTCAAGTTTCCGGATACAAAGTCAGAACATTACGAAATGAAGAAAAGATCAAGATGTATGAAGATTGAAAATTGAAAATCCGATGTGAATTGATTCTAAGATAGTGTCCCAGTATGATAACAAGATGAAGGAAGAAGAGAAAAATGGATAAGGGAAAGAGAAAATATAATAACAATGAAGGGCATGCCCAATTATGTAGACAGAATGTAATAACGAAATGGCTTGTTGCCATCAAACGGAACGCACTATGATGCTTCGACTCTTCGTAGATAAGAGCTTCATGAAAGAAAAGATCGCTTATTTGGCGTTCTTTCTCTTCTTGCGGCGGTTCTTCTTTTTCGCCGC
This sequence comes from Ophiostoma himal-ulmi, assembly GCA_029299165.1. Classification (NCBI taxonomy): domain Eukaryota; kingdom Fungi; phylum Ascomycota; class Sordariomycetes; order Ophiostomatales; family Ophiostomataceae; genus Ophiostoma; species Ophiostoma himal-ulmi. Next base: position 712,183 of record JANSME010000012.1, read on the forward strand.
ACTGCTGCTGCCGGTGGAGCTACCGCCATTGGTGCCGCTGCCCTCAGCTTCAGCCTCAGCTTCAGCCTCAGCTTCAGCCTCAGCCTCGCCCTGCTCACCGTCCTCGGCATTGTCCTCGGCAGAGGTAGAAGCAGTAGCACTAGGCTCAATCACCAGTTTTGTGACTGTCTTTTTTATCGAGGTCTCGACAATAGGGTCTGAGGAAGACGAAGATACCGTGGCCTTTGCTGCCAGAAGGGCATTCTCGAGGTCGTTCTTCTTCACAGACTTGTCACCGGAATCAAAGGTCTTTGGGCTAGACACAGAGGGGCTCTGGGCGCCGCTCTGGAGATCACTCAGCAGGCCGCGGCGCTGCGTGAAGCTGGTACTAGTCATCTGCGTCATGACGGCGGCCGTCTCCTCGTCATCCTCGGCAGAGCTTGTGGTCTCAAGGACCACCTTGCGAATACCACGTGTCTCAATCACGTTCTCGGTGATGCTACCACTACGAACATTCAACCGGCGCGATACAGGTGTGCCAGGGTCGCTGAGCACAGCATTTGCGAAAACGCTGGGACGGCTAGGGCTGCTCTCGGAGCTAGAGCGGACTGCGCTATCGCCAACATTCGAGCTCTTGCTAGTGTCCACATGAATATCGATCTTGCTGGTTAAGCTGCGCTGCGATGGGCTGGTCGACGCTTTGGGGCTGGTAGATATCTTGGCCTGTCCCGATGAAGAACCTTGACTGCCGACACTGTGATGGCTGCGGGATGAAGACTCTGTGACTGTGGGCAGACGAGTGTCTTCTTGTGCAGCAGCGTTGCTGGCGTCGATGAGATCTTGGGTGCTAACATCAGACTCCTGGGCAACAATGAAGCTGCAAGTACCATATTTCAGGGCCGGGTGGGAAGAGTCTCCAGCCTCAGCAGGCTTAACTGGCTCGAGGCTCTTGTCGTTGGTGCTGGGCTTGGGTCCGAGAAGGTAAGTTTCTTCACCGGCAACTTCGTCGTCGCTCTCAACATCAACGAGTGGAGAGCTATTGATGTCGTCCTCCAGAATGAGCTGCTCATCGCCATGCAGATGGGGAGGGTGGACATGCCCCTGCTTGATCTTGACAGTCGTGGAGCGGGTGTTCTTGGGGTTGTTGGCACGGTTGGATGGTCCAAGGTGGCGCAGGTGCTTCCACATCTCGTCAATGTTGGCACGAACGGGAACAGTAGACTGGGTGGTGCGGCCATCGGCCCCAGTTGAGCTGCGGCGCATCATTACGGTAGTCATCAGGGGGTTGGTGGCGGCAGGGCCGTTCTCGGCCTTGGAGAGAGCACGGAGAACGGGAATAGTCTGCTGAGAGAGGGAGGGGGCACCTGAGGCAGCATCATCGCCGCCATCTTCGAAACCGGACACATCAGCGGGCACTTCACCAGCAAAGTCGGACGAACGCTGGCGCATGGGGCGAGATCGGGGAGCGGGCTGCAGACGGCGAATAGCCTTGTGCACATCAATGTAGACATCAGACTCGTCGATAATCTCTTCTCCAATCAGCTCCTCAATGACGTCCTCAAGGGTGACGACACCCAGAGCGCCATGGTCTTCCCCAGGGTACTGCGAGACAAGAACCATATGGGACTTGCCCTCCTGGAAGAAGTTGACAATGTCCAGACAGCTGGTCTCGGGGCGGGTCTCGGGCAGAGTAGCAAGCGGGAACTCGCAAACGCGCATGGCGTCCTCTGGGTCGTACGTGATGAGGATCTTGACAAGCAGCATGCCCACAAAGTTGGTAGGGTTCTCAGGCTCGTGGATGGGAATACGGGAGTAGCCAGCAGACAGAATCATGTCCATCATCTTCTCGTCGAGGATGGTGTCCTCAGACATGGTGAAAACATCGTCCATCGGGGTCATGACGTTGGACACGGGCTTCTCCTTGAGGTCCAAGACGGCACTGATAATGGTAACCTCATCCTGGTTCAGGCGCTCCGAGGCCTCACCAAGAGAGCGATGCAAGGTGACCAGAGTCTTGAGGCCGCTCTTCTTGTAGACAGTGCCGTGGTCCTCGCCAAGGGCATAGTCAAGGATCTTGGCAGTAGGCCAGGCGATAGGGGCCATCAGCCACATCATGGCAAGCACAGGCTTGGCCATGATGCCGCCGATTTGCAGGCCATAGCGGACACAGATGGACTGAGGAAGAACCTCACCAAAGATGACTATAGAACAAAGACGTTAGGTTAGTAGTTATAAGTCGTGCGACGTGAAGCTCCGAGACATACCAATTAGGACAGTGGAACCAACAACAGCTGCAACACCACCGCCGAGACAGCGGTCGAGTACAACGGGAAGACTCTCATTAACGATTACGTTGGACAGAAGCAGGGTGACGAGAACCCAGTGCTTGCCCTTCTTGAGCAGGTCGTGGACGCGCTTTGCGTTCTTCTGTTGGGGGTCGGTGTCGTCGCGGGAGAGAACTTGGAGGTAGATGCTATCCTGGCCCATGAGTCTACTAAGTTAGTAGGAATACGATAGAAGGGATATGAGGAGATGACAGAAGACAAAAGACAAATGACAAATGACAAAAATAACAGGGCACGGGACCATGACAAGAGTCGAGACATGCATACAAGCCGCTAGACGCTTGGCTTGCAGAAACTTGATGGAATCGGATAGACTTACGCAATAGTCAACCCGGCAAAGGCGCCACCGGCAAGGACGAGAACGGCGGAAGCAATGTAGAGGGCCAGCATGCTGGTGGCAGGGGCGTCAGGGTCGTCCGAGTCATTGTGCTCAAACGACCAGAGGCCGCTATGCTTGGTGAAGGCATTGAGGGGCGAAATAGGGGCGGCCGAGACGGCGGTGATGGGGAGGGCAGTGAATATTATGCGAGCGAGGCCGAGGACGATGGTACGTGCAGCACCAAAGCCATTGAGAGCAGTACGTCCAGCTGGCGAGAGGCGCGTATTGTAGCTGAGTTGTCGATTTGAGGCCATGTGAGGTGGTATGAGGTCGAGGGAGGATGGGCGCGAGGAGGCTGTGAGCTGGTGTCGTTGAGTCGGTGAGTCGGTGAGTCGGTGAGTCGGTGAGTCGGCTAGATATTTGAGCACGGAGCGGATGGGTGACCGTAGAAGACAGGAGAATAAATATAGGAGAAACAGGAGAGAAGACTCAAAAGGATCCCGAGATCAAAGATCACGGATGAAGCTGAAGAGGTCGAAGAGACGAGAAGGCGGTGGTCGCGTTGATATTAAGGAAAGTAGAGGATACAAGCGAATATAAGAAAGGAAAGTAGACAAGAGATGCCGGCGTATGGTTGTCGGAGGTCAGTTACAGATAACGGGTGCGGTAAAAGAGAAACGATCTTGATGTCTCTGGTAGGAGATGGAAGATGAAGGACGACAAGAGGCGAAATTATTCGTGCGTACGCCTGCTGATGAGCTAACTGAGAGTAAAGCTTGGGTGCTGGGGTGGTATTTTGGAAAGTACGCTAACTTGCTAATTCACTGTAGACTGCTTGCTAGTCGATAAAAGATAAAGAGGGAAGGAAGGAATGACAGCAAGAAAGTACCTATAATACAAAAACGGAGCTAGACCAAGTTCTTGTCCACGAATTACCGAAGTCTGTTCTGTATTAGTGCTTCCGTAGTGGGCAGTGCTAGTGGGGAAAAGAGAAAAGAGGAGTGATGACCGGTCGTGCCTGCTGTATTGGGACAATGTATTTCGCTGAGACGCGCCTGAGGATCTGACTCAGTAAGTGTATGCGGAGTAGGAAATAATAATAAAAATAATAAAAAATAGTAAAAAATAGTAAAAACAAATAGTAAAAACAATATGAAAAACATTATGAAAAATCAAGTGAAAATCAAGTGAAAATCAAGTGAAAATCAAGTGAAAATCAAGTGAAAATCAAGTGAAAGTATGCGAATCTGAAGACAAGCCATCAGGAAAGAGCGACCGGGACACGGGGCCGGCATTGTACGTAAACGGTCTTTCCCGTTTGAGACTACAGCGAACTGCCTGATAGAAGCATCGGGGAGTTGCAGCAATCGAGGGTATTAGGCTGTATAGGATCTTCTCTCTACAGTCTTCTCGTTCGACTATTCCAACACATTCAATGATGAAGTGGATAAAGCCAACAATCTCATAACTGTCTACAGCACGCAAAGCGTTACATGTGCGACGTAGTAGCGATGCGGGAACAGGCCCGGTCCATAGAGAGCGGGACTTGACGGGGAATATCGATGTTGCTTACTCCATACACCATGTAGGGATGCTGCACGAAATCTACATGTTTGCAAGCTAATGTATGAGATGGTCATGCAGCGTCATGTCGGTCATGTCAGATATATGTAGGGTCGGCAGAAGCCAGATCTAGTGACGCTCACTGGCTCATGGGCATTGGGCGGCGTGGGTTCCGGAAAACTAGCAGCCAATGGTAGAGAATGGTCATATTGAGTTCAATCAAGTTAAAAAGTGGAATTGTTTATCTGTGCGAGAATAATCAGATGCACAGGATCACATATAAAAAGGGTTGATATTGTAGTGAAATCAGCCACAGATGGCGTATATTATGATTATGTAAGCATATGATATCCGCCTTCTACTGTCTCGCAATTACACAATTTATACAATTTCAAGAGGCTCAAAAGATGATTGTTCGTTGTTCATCGTGGAGACAAGACAGTCTAGATCCAGTTTCAGCCAAAGTAAAAACCAACACCGACGTGAAAGAAAGCTTCTCTCGCGCAGTGGTGCCGTTTCGGCGGCGATATGAATCATATCAAATGATCGAAATAGAAAAATAGAAAAATAGAAAAACAAAAAAACAAATAGAAAAATAAAAACAGAACGATACCAGAGAAGTCGGGAAAAAAGAATAGGAAATTCGACATCACTCCCCGAGATTATTCACTATGGCGATGTAGCCGCCAGAGCAGTACAAGTTGCAGCAAGCGAAAGTGCATTGTACTACGAGTATCACCACTCTTGTTATGCGAGATGAGGGATGAGGAGAAACAAAGGGATGGTAAAAACAAGAATCGATTGACATCTGTCACTGACGAGCTTGAAGCTCTGTCCCCAGGGAGGCCTCGGCGGCATGCCGTTGCGACACGATAGAGTGATCTACAGAGACCACGCGCCGATGTGAGACTGAGACTGGAACAGTACGCAAGAGATACTGGAGAAGGACAGTTGAGATTAGACAATTTATATTTCATATCGACGGATAGAGCTGTGTCGCGTACATGTACAGCGTGCAGTATGCAGCGGGCCTTTGCTAGTCGCCGATAGCACAAAAGTAGAAAATTGGAATATGAAACAAAACACAGATAATTCGAGAAATAGAAAGCATTAAATGAGACTCAGCCACAGGATGATGAGCTTTTCTAGATAACGTAGCTATTCTGCATGAGAGAGAAAAAGACGCACCTTGGGACTGTATCCTGCACAACAAAAAATCAAGATTTGGCTAGAGACATCGTAGAAAATGTTATTTTGATATCGAGAACGTATAGGGATCCAATCAGTCTAGCTCATGAACCGTCACGATGGACATGTGAGAAGAGCGGTAAGAATGCAGTTCGAGCTACAAAGCACTTGCAGCTAGAAAACAAACAGGAATTGGACAAATTGAACAGAAATGAATAGGCATCAGACTGTATAGATTCTCCTTCTTTCTTACAGATCGCCAAAGAACCGCTCTTCCTCGTGGCCGAGAACCCTTGAATGCTGCTCAATGTCCTGCTGCGACCAGACCCCCTTTTCCGTCACATAGACGTCGACCAGCTCCGGCGGCACCCACTCAAAGTAAACATTGCGAACATGCACCTCGACTGCAACTTGACCTGCGGCATTTGCTTCTTTGTTCCCTCGTCCACCTCCTTGTTTATCCTGTTTGTCGAGATCCAGCGCGGCAGCCGCTGCTTGCACGCGCGCGCTGTTGAACGTGCAGTGCCAGTCTCGGCTGACCTGTGCCGGATCATTGTCCTCGACGACATGGGCACGAGGGTCGCCAGGCGAGGCAATCTTCTCCGTCTCTCCCAAGACAATCACCCGAGACAGTGAGCGAAGAGAAGAAGGAGAGGGAGAAGAGGGGGAAGTAAGCGACGAGACATGCTTTGCGCAGAGGACAGCAGGGAGAGACCCCGTCTTGTTGCTGACGGCCCCCGTCGACGCGATGCGGTCAGCGCCCAGCAGGACAATGTCGACGCCCTCTGCTGCCATGGCCATACTGGCGTCAGTGTACACTGTAACTTTGACAGGTGTCGCCGCGCCTGGGCTCGCGTCTCTGTTCTCTTGAATATAGCGCACAAGAGACGCTGCCAAAGAGACGCCTTCAAACAGCGGCCGCGACTCGAGCACGCGCAGGTCGATGCTCTTGAATGCCGCCAGAGGCGTGGCCACAAGCTGCTGCAGAAAGTATGCAATGGTTGAACTTTCAGAGAGTGTCAGGATTGACAGAGAAGGTGCCGATGCATAGTTCTGCTCTAGATACCCCAGCAGAGCATCTGTGACAGGCTTCGCCGACGACGAGCTGACACGAGCGCCAATCTTTTCCTCCAGCACGTTTAGTGCCGCATTTCTCACAGCAAGAACACCACTCCCACTCTCCATCACATCCTCGATTGTTGCAAGCGCATCTACAAGGGCACTCATGATGGCAGCACCCATGCTCTCGCGGCCGTTCTTCCAGATGTGCCATGCCACAAAGCGCACTTGTGCCCACCAGGCGTCCATGTCCGTATCTGCGGCTGGCATCACCCCAATGGCATCCCGCAAAAGGCCAAGGGCTATACTCGCGAGCTGCCGTGCGCCACTCTGGTGGTCATTCTTGAGCATGCCGAGGCCGGCTGCAAGCAGAGCGCCGGCGCTTCCTGGGGCATGCCCGAGATCGTACTCAAACCAGACGCGGCGCAGCGACTTGGCCAGGTTGGGAACGCCGCCAAACGCGGGGGTGTCCTTGACATCGGCCGGGTCAAACCACGCCCACTCGTCATGCTCCCAGTCAATCGTGATGTCCTCTGGCTCTCCCCTGAGGCGGTACAGGAACGGATAGATTGTCCACTCGCGGCCGACTGACGGGTCAGCGAAGACGTAGCTCTTGCCGTGGCGGAGCAGTTCCAGCGTCGAGTCTGTGAGCGTTGTTTCCTCGTGCAGCTCACGCCAGGCGGCAGCTAGCGGCGAGGCATCTTTGCCCGGCTCGATGCTGCCAGAGATGGGTGCCCAATGGTGCTGATACGTATTGACCTTGCCGCTGCGCTTGAAGAGGGCAACCTTTGTCTGTGTGTGGCCCAGTTCATTGGTGAGTCTCTTGATAATGAACGAGGACACCACGGATCGCTTTTTGAGCAGCGCCTTCTGAGTCGATGAAGCCATGTTGCCGATGATATCAATTATGTTAATGATAAGCAATAGTATTTTGGGTGCAGAAAGCGAGTGGGATTGGTACGACCTGTCATGCATTTATATCTACAACTCAGCATCATAAGTTTTGTCACACCACTGGGAAAGCTCTAGTGGTTGCATGCACTGGCTTTGATCAAATTATAGCACGTGTACTCTAGGAAATGTATATTTAGCATCTCATGATTCTTTATTCTCGCATGCATCAATTTGTCAACTCTATGATCCTTTGGGATCCTTGAGACTCCTTTGGCCAAGAGCTTTCTCATTCCTGCAGTCGTAGATTCTATAGCAGCTTTACGGCTAAAATCCTTTAGCGGACTCGAACCAATTGTCCCAGTCGATATTTTGCTCAATGTCCATGTCAATGTCTAGATCCTCGTCAAACAGGAGCTGGCTCGGGGGTGCAGGCTCGGTGGGGAAGTCGACATTGAAATCCATATTCACAGGATCGACGCCGGCAACGCCCACAAACGGCAAACCAGAGACAAGCGCCCTTGCTGGTCGGCTTGCCGCCTCTGGATTGAGGACCGCCATGTTGCAGTTCGTACCCGATGCGCCACGCATGTTGTCCTTGGTGCCCCAGAGCTGCCACGGGTCAAACCCTTTCCAGCGACCCACGTCTACACCATGGCCGCTTGTGCTAAGAATAAACTCGTCAATGCTGTTAGGCGCTGGTCTGTTTCCTGTACTTTCTGCATTCCCAGGATTTCCGGACTTGGCCTGACTTGTAATTGGCGCACCCTGCCCACCCGGGAAACTCGGGCTCTTGTACTCTTGCTCCGAGAGGTCGCTAAAATTGCGCAAAGCAGCACTCGCCGAGAATCGCGGCTCCAGAAACTTGTTTATAGCCGGGCCACTAGGTGACGGGCCGACAAACATGTTGTTGCACGGCCGGATAGACGTGTCCCACGACGTATCGTTTGTTGTAACCGGGCGCGTTGGCCGGTAGTACTCTGGGGACAGTGGTGATGGTATACTGAGCGCTCCATCTAGCCCGACCAGTCGGCGCCAGCGTTCACGGAATGCGTCAACGGCGCCCGGGTTCGACAATGGCCGGCTGCGGCCGTCGGCCACAGCGAGATCATAGGCGATCTCGAGATCCCGCGCTGCCTTGGTGTCGGCACGCAGTCGGGCCAGCTCGGATGCGCGGTGCCGCCGTGCTCGGGCCATGAGTCTACGCAGCGGCAACCAAAAGAATTGCGAGCTTTCTGATGCACTGCTAGTTTTCGACGAGTTTGTGATATGCGTGGCATGAGTCATGTTGGTCTTGCTCGTCTTGTCCGAGTTGGAGTTGCTGGCTCCACCGGCACTATTGGCAGAGATGCTTGGGGCACGACTGAATTGTGTTTGGGGCTGGTTTGCAGCCTCGTTTGATTCTTTGGACTTTTTCTTGGGCGGCGCGGGAATGAGGTGTGCGCCGTGAAGGGCCGCCCATGCGCGCTCGACAGCCGGATCCCATGGCCTGCGCCCAGTCTCCATCAGCAGAAATGCAATAGTGTGCCACTGCGTGTAGGTATCGCACAGCCAGCGCCAGCGGCGACAGGCCTTCTCAGTCTTGAGCGCGTCGTTGTACTCGGCAACTTCAATGGCTGAGGACAACAGGCGCATTCGCAGGTCTTTGTCACTGCCCGATGGCGCTGAAGAGGACTTGTCGGCTTGCAGGAGTCGAGGGAGGTTCAGAATGAGCGTCATCTTGGCCATGAATAGACGAGTCATGGTCACGCCGGTCCAGTAAATGACACTCGTTGTGTCGGGCAAGTGCCGCAAGTATCGTGACTCGAGCTTCTGGTGCACTTCCTCGAGCATGCGGTTCTGCTCCTGCAGGAACTGTTCGCTGCTGCTGGGATTGGGGGCACCGGTCGGCATGGATGCCTGCTTGGCCGAGGCCATCATGCGCTGTGCGAGCCTTGTTACTTCAAAATTGAGCAGCGCATACGACATATCAGTCAGCTCATCACGCTCGTGCGGTGTCTCCTTGGTATCGGGCCCGATATCGCTGTCATTGATGCTGAGCGGGAAGCGTGTATCGTACGCGCTCGGCATAATGGTCAAGTCGGTGCCCTGGTCTTCCGAAGACCGCACATCCAGGGCACATACAGTGCACCAAACACGTCGGCGCAGTTCGACATCATAGGGGCTTAGTGAGTTGCCAAAATTGCTGCCGTCACGGTGCAGCCCCAGAGCCATGGCCATGCGGATGACGAGCCCTGTCATCATCCAGACAAAGCGCGGGCTATCATAGCGGCGACACAGCATCAGGAAGATGACCAGAGCCTGGACGATCTCAAGGTCTGATGTGTTGAGGAAGTCGGCCGACGCCAGTGACAGCTCGAGGCCGATGCGGAACTTGAGGCTCAGCTCGGCGCCCGACATGCCAAAGTTCTTGGCAACGTCTTCTTCCTCCATGGATACGACGGCAGCATAGTACATGGCAAACATGAGCGCCTCCGTTGCGGGTGGTAGCTCAGAATACGGGTCTTTGTCTGCATCGTTGTTTGCAGCAGACATGTCCACTTCAACACCCCCGAGCTGGTGCTCCTGAATGTCATTGGTGGTACCGCCGACAAGGCCGGCGATGATGTTGTTGATGGTCGGCACATGCAAGATCTGACAGAGCATGTTGACGTTGACAACGTAGACCTGGAACAAAAAGGGGACTTGCGATGGCAGTGGGCGATAGTCGGCAGCGCTACCTAGGGGTGGTTGCAGGTTGTGGCCAAAGAGGAAAGCGTTGCGGTCAGTGATGGATCGGTGCGCGTGTACGGCCTCGGGCATCGACGACCGGCCACTGTTGCCTCTGGGTATATTTGCAGCCGTCGCCGACCCGCTGGCACCAGCATTAGATCGGAGAGGTGCTCGGCTGGCGGCTGCTCTGTGGTCATCGTTGTTGTTGCTCAGCACACCATCCGAGTCGTCATCATCATCTTCATCGCTGTAGCGGTCTGCGCCACCTCCGCCCGCGGCAGCTGCTGGCCGGCTGTTTGTCTCGCGGCGCACAACATCGAGCTCGTCATTGATTGTAGACCAGAAGCCGCTGCTGACATAGCGACTACGCTGCGAGGTGTCGTCGTCGAGAATGAGGCGGCCAAAGCGCTCCCCTATAGGCGCCTGCTGGCCCGTGAATGTGGATGCCGATGTGGTAGATGACTGGACTGGCTGCTGCGTCCGTGTATTGGAAACAAGTGCAGCTGCAGCTGCAGCTGCAGGTCCAGCACTCGCATTACCAGCCTTCAGGTCGCGCACGAGTGCCTCGAGCTGCCTCAGCCGATCGAGCACCGCAGCTACATCAGTCGGGTTGCTAGGGTCTTGCGGTGATAGTGGTGCATTTTGTGAGAGTGCAGACTGTGGTAGGGCACCAAACGGTCCCAGTTGAGCTTGTGTCTGCTGTCCTTGTGACTGGCCGCCCTCCTGCTCGTGCTGCTGCTGCTGCTGCTTCAGCCGTCGAGCCCATCGCGGCGGACGTTCAGTTGACGGCAAGAGACAGGGAATGTCTGCGCGGCGACAGTTTGTGCAAGGCGACAACTTGTCGCAGCGGACCTTGCGCTGGCGACAGGTCACACAGCTTCGCTGCTTAGCAGGTGGCTGTGACATTGGCTGAGACGCTGGCTGTGGTGGGTTTGAGCCTGCTGCTGCCGTCGCGTGTTTCTCGGCCTCCGAGAATTGCGCGGCTCCAGTTGCAGACATGGTGTATGTAGTTTATAGTGCAGCAGGTGACAAATGGAAAGGAGAGAACGCGGGGAAGAAAGTATCAAATGTCAAGAGAGGAGCAATGGAGGACGCAAGAGTCGATCCCCATAGGGCTGAATGTGAAGAATTGAAGAGCTACTGGAATGCCGATGAGATGCGATGAAGCTTCGCAAGGCTGCGACTCGGGGTACGAGGGCCGCCATCTACTGACCGTTGGATTGGAGGTGGTTAGATAAGACAACATGCGATCTTGCCGCTTCTTACTCGCCCTTTTGCCCGTTTTGCGATTTGCTTACGTTTGGCATGTTGGCCTCTGGTGAGATATAGTGTTGTTAGCGCAGCTACAGCTTGTGTTTGCCTATTTGCACTATATGGTACTTTTGTCAACTCCTCTTCTCGTCACCTCCTTACGGTTGTTGGCTGTTAAATATAGATGAGAAAGCAGCGACCACTGGAAAATATGGTGTAGCTCTCTGACAACTTTTAAACTGTCAGACCTCCTTCTCACGGGCCAATATTGGACCGTCCGCGTCTTTCTCGGTCGGCCAATGGCCACGGACTTGCAGATCCCTGCGCTCACTTACACGTCTGCCAAGGATGTAATTGCTTTTTTGGTGTCGTCTGTTGTTCACATAGCATACACAGCCTTGCTGTGGTAGTAGTCCTGAAGAGCGAGTCTGCTCCGATGAAGATGATTGAGCCCGAGATGGTCAAGATGGCCAAGGGTGATCATGTTGATGTCGAGATGTGTCCGAAGATGAAGCAGGCCACGGTGTATAAGAGCATGGCCAGTGGATGATGCAAAGATATGTTTTGAGCATTACTATCGCCATCATCGGTTCATAACAACACAATCGTCAACAACATTCTTAACAACTTGTCGCTTTCACATCTTCAACCTAGTCTGCATCTGCTGCATCACATCTACAATACAATGTCGGCTACCACTGCAGCAAAGACTGTCGCTTTCATCGGTGCGTCTGGTGGCATCGGCCTTGCTACACTGCGCCACACTCTGGCTGCCGGCCACCGCTGTATCGCGCTCTGCCGTGACCCGTCCAAGCTCACTGCTCTCTTTCCCGAGATGGGCAAAGACCTCAACAGTTCTGCCCCTGCCTCGCAACAGCTCTGCCTGGTCAAGGGCAACGCTCATGATGTCGACACTGTGTCTCGGTGCCTCGTTGTTCTTGGTAGTGACAGCAAGCCTGGCCGGTTTGTTGATGTTGTTGTCTCGACTATTGGGGGCAAGATGGTCTTTTCCAAGATGACCCTGGACGACCCGAATGTCTGTGAAAAGGCCATGTCCACGCTCTTGGAAGCCATTTCGCAACTGAGAGCTCGGGGTGTCGCACCATCCTCTACTGAACAGAGTCCCCGCATTGTGGCCACCAGCACGACGGGCATCTCCGAGCATGGCCGTGATGTGCCGCTCGCTTTTCTGCCCGTGTACCACGGCATGCTGCGTGTCCCACATGTCGACAAGCGTGCCATGGAGAGCCTTCTCGTTGCATCTGACGAGCTGTACACTCTAGTACGACCTAGCCTTCTTACCGACGATGCTGATGCCGTCACTCATGCTTCTTCTGGGTCATCTACGGCCTCTACGTCGTCTCTCGGGCCCGGCCTGTCAAAAAAACAGATCAAGGAACGCACCAAGGAGGAGCTCAAGTTGCACGAAAACACTGCTCGCGACAGTTTCAAGGCTCTTAAGAACGAGTACAAGAAAGAAGGCGTCTATCGGTCCATCCGTGTCGGCATCGAGGATCCCGTTGTCGGCCGCCGCATCTCGTCTGCTGTCGGCTACACCATCTCGCGTGCTGATGCCGGGCGGTGGATGGCCGAAAATCTGGTCCTGCCCACACAGCTACCCGACACCTACGCACGAAAGGTTGCCACCATTACCTACTAGTCGTCTTCCAGGTATCTTGCAGTCTCATTCTCCCCCTCGCGATGCCCAACTGCCGTCAACATAACCTCGCTTACATCGGGAGCTGAGTGACAGGCATTGTTATCTCGCACTCATAGAGGTTTTTTTGTGTTGCTTTAGAAAGCTACATGAGAATTGTACAGCTATTGAAATTTACTATAATTGTTGTTACTGTCTCCCAAAGGTATTTCATAGGCTGCGTTTTCTTTCTCTTTTTCTGTTTCTTTATAAATACCTTTTAAATTTCCAGCCTCACAATTCATCTTCTATTATTCTATAGTAAATTTGTATTCGCCGACAAAATTCTACAAAAGCGAAAACATACTCTCCTCTATGATATAATATCCAGCCGAACAATCCATATAAGAGCCGTTTGTGTTAAAAAATAACAGGCAGATAATGTTGTACAGTACAAAATTACATAAGCAGCTATGTCATGGACCCTTAAACCGTAATTGAGTGACCGGGGAAGCACATACCATTTTGGGACGCCCCACACATGGCGTACCCACCCTTGCCGAATAGCGTTATCTACTCGCGGGATGAGCACAGCTGTAACACCTCATATTGACTCTAATCTGACTCTAGAATGACACTCGGACACTCGGACACAGAGCTCATGCTTGCCGCTCACTCCTGCCTAGCCGGGATCCTCGTTGCTATCTACCAGCTACACTTTGTCGACGATAATAAAACAGCCCACTGCTATCCCCCCTGCGTATAGGAAGCCCTAATTAGTGGTCCATTTCTCCCCGCCAGCGGTCGCGTGTGTTACCATTACCAGTACCAGCCTGTCGTCTACTCGGCCGCTCTTTGCATACTTTCTTTCGTCCCCCATTGTCACATATACACCACCGTCCATGGATCCGTCGACTGACGACTCAAACACCGCCTCTCACAGCTAGTCTTCGCATCGCATCCACTCAATGACGTCCGATCCGGCCGGTGCCGGCATCCGCCGTGTCCGCAGCAATGCGCCGCTACTGGGAGCACAGCCAGCCCCGGCCACGTCTGCTACTGGCTTCCGTGCAAGTCTTGGCCTTGCCGGCCTGGGGCGCCGCACCATCGGCATCGGCATGCTCATGGTCACCGTCTTTCTCTGGACCGCCTCCAATTTCATGGCCAGCGTGCGTCTTCTCTCCATTTTACTCAATGCACTCAATGAACTAAATGAAACGCCAGTCTGCTAACCGCCATAGTTTATCCTCTCGGACAGCACGTACAGCAAACCATTCTTTGTCGTCTACCTCAACACGTCCATGTTTGCGCTGTCTCTGATCCCCATGAGCATAAAGTATGTGCGCGCACACGGTACTCGGGCTGCACGCATCGCCCTCGCCAAGCTCTTTAGGGGTCTGCGCCAAGATGTGGTCGACTGGTTTAGTGCGCGCGCAAAGAAGAGCAACGGCGATGCCGCCGACGATGTGGTCAACAAGCTGCTGGACGAGGATGGTGACGACCTCCAAGGCGGCGCCTCATCCACAAGCCCAAGCCGGCCCCGCGCCGACCTCGAGATTGCCGATGCTATCATCGACAGCGACGACAATGACGACGACGACGACGACAACGACGACGACGATACACCCGCCCACCCGCACATGATGGCCAGTTTTGTCTCGGTCGCCAGCAGCCGGCACTACCTCACACACGACAAGATCAGCCTGCGCGCGACAACCTGGCTCAGCCTCGAGTTCTGTATGCTGTGGTTTGCCGCCAACTACCTGGCCGTTGCCTGCCTCGAGCACACGAGCGTCGCCAGCGCCACCATCTTCACGTCGCTGAGCAGCATGTTTACGCTGCTGTTCTGCTCCATGTCGGGCGTCGAGGCCTTTTCGGTGCGCAAGCTGGGCGGCGTTGTTGCGTCGGTGGTGGGCATTGTGCTGGTGTCGTCGATTGACCTGTCGGGCAAGACGGACGAGAACCGGGGCAATTTCCCGCACAAGTCGTCGGGCGAGATTGCGCTGGGCGATGCCATGGCGCTGCTGAGTGCTGCTGTGTACGGCGCCTATGTGACGGTGATGAAGCAGCGCGTCGGGCACGAGGACCGCGTCAGCATGCCGCTGTTCTTTGGCCTCGTGGGCCTGTTCAATGTCATCCTGCTGTGGCCGGGCTTTGTCCTGCTGCATTTCACGGGCCTCGAGGAGTTTGATCTGCCGCCGACAGGACAGGTGTGGACCATTATCTTGGTCAATGCCGCGTCGTCCTTTGCCAGCGACATGACGTGGGCCTACGCGATGCTGCTGACAACGCCGCTTGTTGTGACCGTCGGCCTGTCCCTGACCATCCCGCTGTCGCTTGTCGGCGAGATGATCCAGTACAACAAGTACTCGAGCGGCCTCTACTGGGTCGGCGCGTGCACAGTTGTCCTCTCCTTTTTGTTTGTCAACCACGAGAGCCACGAGCCTGACGAGGCACTGCTCGAAGATGACGCCTAGTTTGGAATGTTGCGTTTCTGTTCTTTATTTTCGTACTGCTTGTTTGCTTTCTTTTTTCATTGTTCCAGATTCCCCTTGGCTGTTACGATTTGATTTGGTTTTTGCTTGAATATTGAGCATGTTGAGCGTTCATTAGGAAGACATCATATCATGCTTGCATAGACAATAGATCAAGTCACATTTATATTCGATTATAACATTTTCATATCTTTAACATTTATTCTTCTGATAACGACAGTTTCCATCATACTCGTATAGCAACACTAGACGCCGGATGTGCAATAGTAGGAGCAGACAATGGTAAAGTATAAAAGTATAAAACAAAAGGGTATGTAAATGGACCAAAATGCCAAATGCTAAAACAAAAGAACATATCAAACCATGTATGGGGATATCTGCACGGTAGAAAAATAAAACGCTCAGTCAATGATCCAGTCGTCCTCCTCATCGTCGCCCGACCAATCTTCTCCTACATCCGCCCAGCCAGCCATCCACCGCCGGCCTTCCTTTTCACCGCCGCGACGCAGATCTGTTGCTGTCAGGCCCTCCTCGTATGCACCACCCTCGCGCCAGCACCGAATGTACTGGTCATCGCCCACAGTCACCAGACTGCCGTCATTGGTCCAGCAGACTGCACCCACTTCACGGGGCTCGTGGCCGCGTACAAGCGGTGTACCGTTGCGCACAATTGGGATCGTGTCCACCAGACGGCCACTTCCACCGCCCTGCAGGCTCGACATGCTGCTTGTGCGGAAAAGACCGCCGGGGCGGCGGGGGGCGGGAGAATTGCTGCGACTGTCGGCTGTGCGCGATGATGTAAAGATGGGAGTCGATGACCGCTCTTGGCCTGCCGACCGCATACCATCGTCATACAAATCGCCCGAGTCCATAAAGTAGCGCTCATCTGTGGGGAAGAGAACTGGGCTACCGTCACTGCTGCCCACTGCTAGCAACTCAGGACGCCCATCCTTGGCAGGACGCACAGCTGTCTTGACATAAAAGGAAGTGGCATGGAACTTCTCGTGCCGGAAGCCATACAGCGGGCCAAGTCCTTCCTGGACGATACCGTTGCGTCGCCGCGGGTGGTCGGGTGCCTTTGATGAGAGCTCGGGAGCCGATCCCAGCATTAGGTGCGAAGTCGAGTATGCATAGACTGTGTTGTCCTTGCAGAGACCGTACAGCCGAGAACCATCCGTGCTCAGGCTCATCGATGATATGCCAAAGGGCCGCCACTGTGAGTGGCTCTCGGGTGCCGCTGTGTATGAGAGGGGTGTGCTGCTTGCTTTCTGCCGTGACGTGTGAATGTTCCGAATATCCCAAAGCTTGATCGACGCATCTGCCTCGCATGCCGAGAGCAAAAGGTGCTCTTTGCCGGCAGGCATAAACTGGATGGCTGTCACAGACACCTCGCCCACTCTGCCCGGCTCTTCCCATCGTGTTGTGACGTCGGCTGTCACGGCTTCCAGCGCTGATTTCCGTGTTTGGCGGGTCTGACGAGTCATCCGTGCATGGGCATCGTATATGCTGTTGACCACACATCCCGTGTTGATCTTTCGCGGCAAGCTATACCGCAGTCCGCGAGAGAATCCCTCGACAGTGAGTTCCTGAGCAGGTCCGCCGTGGCACCGCAGGTCCCAAATCTTGATGCTGCCGTCACGGCCAGATGTAGCGAGAACATTGCCTTTGCCTTTGCCGGGCTGGAAGCGGACCTGCTTCAAGGAAGCAGTGTGGTGGTCCAAGATCGAGATAGGAGCCTGTGTCTTCATGTCGATGACCCGGCCGGTTTGGTCGCCGGATGCTGTGGCCAAGAGACGGTCGTCTTCTGAAAATGCGAGGTCGATAACGGCGTTGCCATGTGCAACGAACGAGAGGAAGATGTAGTCGAAGCCATCCTCGCTCTGACGACTAGAGTCTAGAAGCCGCACTCTTCCCTCCTCATCGCCAATTGCCACCATTCCATTTGCTGTACCGGGTTAGTATGGTGCTCCCATTGAGTCTTGCTTGTGAGGGGGGGGGGAAGAAAAGAAGAAGAAAAAATAAACACACTGTTGCAGGCCGCGGCGCAAAAGGGGATGCAACGCTCAGCCGGGGTATCGTGGCTAACGCAAGCGTGAACATCGTCCTTGGAAGTGTAAAAGTTGGCTGTGTCGATCTTCCAGTCTAGGAGCAGGTTAGTTACTGTAGGCTGATATTGAGCATGAGTATTGTCGAGGGTGAGCTACCTGTCATGGGACGGCGAGAGTGATGGATGCCCCGGAGCTGGCCACCTGTTTCGCGCTCAAGGACCTGTCCAGCAAAGCTGCGTTTAAAAAGACGAACGATGCGCTTGGCAGGAGGATCAGGAAACGCGATCTCCTGATCAGCCTCATACGATGCGATAGAGGCATCGTCATCCTCTTCGGATATGGGCTCATCAACATCAGTAATGGGCGGCAGAGGGGACGAAGCCAAGGGGCTCATGAGCATGGATGCAAAGCTTGTGGTCTTTAAAACCGGCTCGGGTGTAATGGCCTCGAGATATGCGGTAGTCGATGGCCGTAGAGGGGATGTTTCGGGTGTCTGTTGGCCCGTCTTGCGTCTCTTGGACGGTCTTGAGCGAGTTCGTGGCAGCTCATCGCCACTTGTGTTGTCGTCATCCTGCTCATTTTCGTTTTTAATGTGGCGAACAGCCGATGCCAGGGGGCTCGAGTTGAAGTGGAATGTGTTGCTGCCAAACGGCGTGGCTGATGTGGCTGGTGACGACTGGGTGTTGTTCAAGGCACGTGCGGTCAGGTCTCGCAGGGCCCGGCGGGCAGGTGTCGGGTTGGAGGCGGAGACACGGGGTGTGAAGAAGCGACGAAACTTGCGGGGTGTGATGGAAGGCTGACGGCGCTCCTTGCTGCCGCCGGCTCTTGGCGGTGAGGAGAGCAGCTGTTCCTGGAGATAGACATTCTGGGAGGCGAGGATGGGGTCGACAGCAGACGAGGAGGGAGAGGGAGATGAAGGGGGATGCATGCCTGCCATGGTCCTGTCCTTGTCGTTGTGCGAGAGCAGCAAAGGCGAATGAGGGGAAGCTCGGCATGCAGGAGACTGCAATAGACAATGGGCTGAGAACAAAGACCGCTGATGCAGGATGAGGTGCCGTTGATGAGGATCGGGGTGCTTCGGAGAGACTCGAGGAGATTCGAGGAGATTCGAGATGAAAGACGGGTATAATGATGGGAAAAAAAAAAACACAGGCAAGGCAAGGCTAGAACGAGATCGAGAAACAGAGAAAACAATCCGATGGAGAAATGAAAGTAGCGATGGATTGAAGGAGAATGAAAGGTGGAAATGTAGGGAGCATAAAGGTAGAGACAGAGAAGCAGTCCCAAAGAAAGTCGAGGTTGAGGCACAAATGGATCCTCAACCTGTGGTGCCCCAGTATTGAGTTGCTGTGTGGACAGGACAGAGACAGAAACGGAAGGGACCCATGCACCTTTTTTTCCTGGAGCACTTTACGCGGCCGGTGCTCGAGTGGCCACCGCGAAAGTCGTGTGGCGGGGAAGGCACGACCGAGCAGTAATTACTCAGTATAGCAATGGAGCAAGGCATGGGCCGTACGTTTGCTCTCATTTTGGTGGTATGCTGCCAATCTGCTGCCAATCTACCGCCAAAAGGGGAAGGAGACGAGACAAAAATGGTGGATATCGAGGCACGGTGAGCGTGTCAGCGTGAGCGTGGACGTGGTATGGACCCAAGACGCGATGCACACGCGCGCTCAATTAAGCAAGTCGCGACAGATGTAAGTGGATATTGTCCAATAGAAGCGCATTCTTTGCCATTTAAGTGGGGCTGGGTAAGGACTGACGATTTCGCCTTGCAGAGGAAGAAGAGGCTTGAAGTATTTCTACTTTCCCATCTCGATTAGTCTGCGAGTCTACCATAATGTGCCCTGTGAGTCTGTGAGGTCCTGTGCCGAGTCCGGGCGGCAGTCAGCCACATCAAATCCCAAGTGAGGCATGGCCCTGCCCAGCGTGTGTGAGACATTGAGGGAAAAAAGGTTGTGGTGTCGCGTGTCCTTGGTCTCAGGGCTGTGATTTAATTACAAAGTAAAGATGCACGAGAAGTGGGATGGCCACTGGAAAAATTGCGAGATAGCTTTCTTGGAGAGTTTGTGTAAAAAGAAAATACTGTTAGAAAATGGTCAAAAGAATACCGAGCCATTACATAATCTGCACCTGCTCACTTTGTTCCTGATACGGAGCTCGTAGTCAACAATCACCAATCACCAATCTGGAATATCTCTTGTAGTATAGTGGTCAGTATACGGGCTTGTCACGCCCGGGACCCGGGTTCAATTCCCGGCGAGAGAGCATACCATTTCTTTTTGTATTTTGCTGTTGAATAAATATACACTTTTTTGTAACTATCGTGATTTATACTCGCTTGATTGTTTGTTCATTTTTGGTAAAACAAATATGAACATTTTGTGAAAATTAACTATTCGATCGAAATATCATAAATTATTAGTTAATTGGAAAGCAGTTCAACGGCAAACAGTTCTGTTAATACAAAAAAAAAAAAATAAACAATAAGGAAAGAATGACATAAATATACTATGTAAAAACTAATGCAAAGCACGCAATGGTAAAGACTGCTAAACGAAATGACTAAATCAAACAGTAGGCGACAGTAAGAAGACAGAAAAAGGACATAGAGATGGACAATAAGAAAAGACAAAATAGGAAGAAAGAAGAAAAAAGAGAAAAAAAAAAAAAGAAACAATCAAAAACTCTGGCTGTGACGGCTGGAGCGGCGCCGGTGACGCTTCTGCCGTGCCTGTTGCTCTTGCTGGGCCTGTGCTTGGATCACTGCTTCGGTGCTGCTGCTCACTTCCCGGATTCTTGGAGCAGACAACATAGTCCCATCACCCAGCATCCAGTCTTCTGCGCTGTGCCGCTCTTGCATACTTTTAGGCCCGGGCGAGATTGGCATATAGTATGGCCGGCCTTGGGCCTTAGCCTGGGCTATCAGACCCATCACGCTAGGATTCGCCGGCTGCATCCAGGGCGTCGGAGCCGATGGCCATGTCGGGGCCCACGGAGTTGCAAACGGATGCAGTGGTTGAGTGAATGCTACTGGCCGAATCACGGGCGGTGTGATGGTCAATGGCCAGGTGGGTGATTGCTGCGCCCTCCGAGATCTCCGTCTTCTTCTCCTGCTTTCCTCTCCACTTTCCCTACTATCTCTATCCCTGCTACCCCGAATACTCTGACTCCCACTACTACCCTTTATCCCTCTCAGCTGGCCTTGGTACTACTTCTGGCCGCTCATTTCTTCCCAGCCAATCCACTTGCGCGGCATGACGCGCCAGATACGCACCTCGCCCGACCGCAAGTCGTCCAGCTTGAAACTCTCAAGCTTCACCTTTTTGCTCTCCCGGCCTTGCTCCCACGCACGCACCTTCTTCTTCGTGCCATCCCACTCGCTCACAACCGCAACATGGTCTGGCTTGCCCACCTCCATGCTGTACTTGGCGTGCATCGCGCCGTGCTTGCCCTGGAACCTGGTGTTACGCAGCGTGATGATATCGCCCGGCCGGATTAGATCCATCAGAGTCGTGCTTGCATTCGCCATGTTGGCATACACCAGAGCTCCGTAGGCGCGCGTGCCTACAGGAGACAGTGCGTCGGGGAACGGCTTTAGAAGCTCTGTAATTAGCCCCTGCGGCGTGCCGTCGCCTACAACAGTGTCCTTCTTGGCCAGCACCGCATTAGCGATGTTGCTACCGAATTTGCTGTATGCCTCCTCGAATTGGTGCTCTCTTAGAGGACGCGGCGGGGCCTCGTGCCGCTGCTCCAGCTCCGCATCCGCAGAGTTGGATGGGTCAAATTGCACGTTGATCACCGTCTGCGAGTAGTCCTGGTACAGAATATACAGGTCGCGGTTGATAATCACCTTTTGTCCGCGTGCTACCTGCGACTGCTCAGACTCGTAGAAAATATCCTTGCGTCCCTGCAGCTGAGGCGGAAGACCATTCGGCTGTAGCCACCAGCCAGAGTTGGGTGCCAAGTCGACGTCGTTGGCAACATAGCCAGTCTCCATAGACGGCCGCGTCACATCAATAGACCGGCGTCCGCCAGGCGCTCCTCCGCGCCCGGATAGATCCATGGACTGCCGGGCAGAACGGCCTCCAATCACAGGAGCTGAGCCCTGTGGCGGGGGCGGGGGCGGCGGTGGTGGCGGCGGGGCTTGCGGGTGCTGGCCACCAACTCCTCGTCCTGCAGCAGATGCCATCGACAGACTCAGGTCGGGAGGCGTGTACGCATCGCTCATGAAAGAGGGCTGACTTGTGTAGCTGAACGGATCGTAGTCGTCGTTCATCGCTGTACGGGCCGGTGCTTGTGGTGGCGCAGGTGCGGAGGGAGGCGGCGGCGGCGGAGGTGCACGCGGTACATCTACAGACCGTCTCCTGTCAGCGGCAGACGGAGGCGGCGGTGGGGGAGGCGGAGGGTGGCTTATGGGCAGACCCGGGGCCGGTGGAGGCTGGTTGGGAATAGGTGGAGGTGCTCTTGCGGCACTGGGAATAGGAGGCGGGAACGACGGTGTCTTGTCAGACACGGGCGACTTGAGCGACACATTGTCCTCAAGACTTGAGTCGCGCGCATGCGACTGCAGCGACTTTTTGTGCGACACGGGGTTTGCAATATCCGTATCGTAGTCACCCTCGTATTCGGTGACTTCTTCCTCCTCTTCGTCGTCGTGGCTCGCAGTCTGTGCGGGAGATAGCGGCGCGCGCGAGTCGGCTGTGGACTGCCGGCTCAGAGCACCAGATGGAGGTGGAGGCGGGGCGCGAGTCTGGGCCGGGGGCGGTGCCGGCGGCAGGCTAGGGATCGGAGGGGGGAGACGGCTGGCACGCTTGTTTTGGGTAGAGGTGGGCGACGCAGGCGACGCCTCATCACCACCAAACTGGCCGCTCGATGCAGCACGGGGCGAGGTAGGGACTGGAACGGGCGCCGAGGTTGGGACTGGAGGTGGCGCACGTGGTGCAGATGCGGGTGGTGGCAGGGGGGGAGCAAACTGTGCCTGTGCCGGTTCACCACGAGGTGTTTCCAATGGGTCACGACCATGACCCTCGGACAGCTCATCATCCGAGGCCGAACCCTCGCTAGGTGACTTAGTGTCTGCTGCTGCTGCCGGTGGGGGAGGTGGTGGGACGGGGCGGCTGCCTGGGACGGGAGGTGGCGCACCGCGGCTGGGGAGAGTCGGGCTTTGGGCTTCCTTGGCTGCGGGAGTCGTCTCCTCCTCTGAATCCTCCTCCTCTTCGTCTTCTGGGGCTGCTTCGTGTGACTTATCAGTCGAGCGGCGGGGCACCATACCGGGAAGAGCCATCATAGTTGGGACGGGAGGTGCGCGCTGTGCCGGGATAGCATCCTCGGTGCTCTCGCTTGTACGAGGCTCTGAAGGCGCTGCCTTCTTCTTCTTGGGAGGCATTGGGGGTGGTGCACCAAACATGCCCTGCATACCCTGCATGCCCATCATGCCCATACCACCGCTCATTTTGGCCATCCGAGCACGCAGCTCTTCTCTTCTGCGGGCCTCGGGATCGAGCTCCTCCGCTGCCTCCTCACCTTCCTCGTCGGCATCTTCTTCATCTTCTTCGATATCTGCTGCCGCAGCCCTGGCCTTGGGGGCCTTTTCTTCCTCGGCTTCCTCCTCATCTTCCTCTTCAACAACATCCCGGCTCTGGTCGAGAGAGCGCCGCTCCACAACAGGCACAATAATAGGGACTGAGCGTGATGGGCGTCTCGATTTTTCGTCGCTGTCGTCGCGTTCGGTCTGGTCATCATCCTCCTGGCCCTCCGTAGTGTCGCCAGCGCCGGATATGTCGGCATCGTTGCCGTCTTGAGCGTCGAGGCTGCTTGGGTCCTTGGAAGCCTTTCTCTGAGGAGGGGGAGGTGCGCGCGATGAGTGTGCGGATGTGGGTTCTTCAATCGACCGGCGGCCGACAGTGTCGCTCGTAGACTTGCGCTCCAGGGGCGGAAGCTGAGCCGCACCGACAGCATCTTCTGCCGCAGCATTGCTTCCCGTGGCAGATGACTCGTAGCTCTCAATGCGCTTCTTTGGAGGCCGCTTTGGCTTCTCCCTCTTGGCAGCAGCTTCCGAGTGTCTTTGCGCCTGTTCCTGCTGCTCCCGCTGTAGACGAGCCATGCGCTCCTTGAGACTCATCATGGGCTTCGGCTCTTCGTCATCGTCATCATTCCCATTACCGCCTCCAGTAGTAGGTCCTGCAGCAAGACCGGCCTTCTCTGCATTCTCCTGGTTTTCGGCTAGACGCTCCTTAATCTCCGGGTCCTCGTCGCGGCGGTAGACTCTTGCAGTAGGGACGTCACGAGTAGGAGGGATAAAGGCGTGTCGGCTTGGAGGAGGGGCAACAAAAGGCTTCTTGATAAAGTTGCTGCTTCCACCTCCGGCAGCTAGGCCGCTAGGCTTAAACGGTGTGATAGGGGGAGCAGCAGCCTTGTTGAATGCGGCGATGCGGTCGCGGAACGAGCTTGGCTTTTCAGAAACAGGCGGCGGGGAGGGTTTCGAAGGTGCAGCGGTTGGAGAGCGTGCGGATTCGGTGGCCTTTGGGATGGTAATGGGTGCGACGGATGAGGTAGTTTCGACAGGCTTTGTCGGAGGAGGAGCAGGCGCAGGCGCAGCAACAACCACGGGTGCAAGGGGCGATGCCGGAGGAGACGCGACCTTTACCGGTGGTGGCTGTGGTGCTTCCTCGGGCTCCAGCTCTTGCGCAGGCTGATCGTCGGCTTCTGGCTCAGACTCCTTATCCCCGGCCTCCTCGGTAGGCTGCGGTGCCTCTTGGGGGGAAAAGGGGGTCGGGGCGTTGATAGCGACGGGAGCCGGGGATGGAGGGGCTGACTCTTCAGTGGATGTCGGCGGGGCAGCGGCGGCAGTTGTGGCGATGGCGGATGCACCTGCAGGAAGCTCCGAGTCGCGCTTCCGGGCGCGAGTTGGGCGCGGAGGCGCAACGGGCTCGTACTTCTCAACAAAGTTGCGGGGGAACATTCCCTCTTGGTGCTGACCGGCATCATCGGTGTACTGGCCTACGAGCCACTCAGCATCCTCCTCCTCGGTAACGGTGATTATCTGACCGAGAGGAAAATTGAGGTCGTCATCGTGCTCGGAGGTGTATTCAAAGATTGCCTTGACTTTGTACATGGCAGGCGGTGAGGTGGATGGGCAGAGCGAGGCCTAGAGTGCCACGCTCGGCGCAAATCGCGGGGGGAATGATATTGAAGCTCGGTGGAGCTTGGGGATTGGCCGGCGGTCCTGTATTTGCGGTGGCTCGTTGTTTGCAGAAAATCGGAGAAAAAGAAAACAGAGACAGTCGTAGAGACGGTCGGTTCAAGTCGGATCAAGGCGGATCAAGGCAGTTGTGGCTCAAGTGAAGCTTCGACCCCTCCTTTGACCGGAAACCGCGGGGAATGCTAGAGGCCGATCGAGGGCCCTCAATAAACAAAGGGGTACGTAACCACGACAAAACTGACGGGCGATGTCGAAAGTGGTGAAGTATAAAGTGGAAGGAAAGCCTCAAGACAGAAGCGAGAAGGCAATGTGAGGAAAAGAGAGGGGGGGGGATGAAAGGGGAGAGAGTGGACTGTTGCTGGAGAGGTGAAGATGCCAGCTGCTGTTTTTCGTCTTTTTGGCTTCTAATTTCGGTCTAATTTTGGGTAGGCAGCCGTTTTGGAGTAGGGGCGGCGGAGCCACAGTAGTAGACAAGTAGAGTAGTAGATTGGACAACAGAAGACGGAAGTCAGGCAAAGCCACAGAAGGATGCACAGATGCAGATATGCAAAGATGCAGAATGTCTGGTAACAATGCGAAAAGCAGACAATGCGGTGCCCCTGGAGCTGGAGGCAGGACAAGGCAAGACAAGGGCCAGAGACCGAGGAAGGGGATGGAACTGACCAGTTTGCAAGCTGCGTTTCCTTTTAGCCACTTGAGGGCGGATCCTCAAACACTGGGAGTAGTAAGTAATAAGTGCTGGAGGTAGCGAGTAGTGAGGTGGTGTACTCGTAATTGGTGGCAGAGACAAAGATAGAGGCAGTGAGCAGCTTAGCCACTATGCTATACTATGCCGTGTGAAAATGTGTGAGTGGCCGTTTCCGCATTCAAGAAATCGAGGGGACGGAGGATGGCTCGGATCGTCAGGATGAACGATGGTGTACGGTGCTGGCTAGCGCAGTGTCAGTTGCTGCCTGCCAATTTTTGTAGCTCTGCAGGTGCGTCAAAGGCGTGGTGGTTGCATCGACGTCAGAGCATTGAAACGGACGAGTATTATCCAACAGTAGAGGTAGACAGAGGCAATAGAAAGAATAACGAGACTAGCAGCGAGACAAAAGGGGAATCACGGGGAGCTGGAGGGTCGAGGAGGAGGGGGGAGGAGTAATGTGGCTGAGACGTGCGACGAGTGGGTCGATGCTTACAGTATGCGGCACTAATAGTCCTTTGTTGGAGTTTGTTGGTGGTAGTGAACTTGGACTTGGCGTGGGCTTGAGGAGAAATACAAAGTTGTTGTTGTTGTTGTTGTTGTTGTTTTTTGTTGAAGATAGTTGTAAGGAAAAGAGAAGAAGAGAAGGGAAGAGACGTCGTCAGATGAGGCATCAGTTGTCTGCCTGAGAGACACACGTGCAGCAGATTGTAGCTTGGGGAAGGAGCGAACGGCTACGAATTCAGTGGCGGCAATTACGGTAAATGGAGAAGAAGGGGCGGCCTGTTGCTGCTAGGAAGATGCTTGGAAGGAACGACCATGGAAAGTCAGGCATGCACAACCACATCTCGACAAACAACACGAACAATAACCAAATAGAGCAAGAACAGGTGCATTGAAACGGGCAACGGCAAGTGCGAAAGTAAACAGGAAGGAGCAATCAACAGCAGTCTTAGCGACTAGCAAGTTGCCTGGCCCGGGGAATAATACCGTATTACTTCCGCCTACGGAGCAACTACCGAGCACTGTAGTTTTGGGTATCCTTTGATCTTTGACACTCTTGAATTGGCAGATTAGTCATACAGGCTTCTACAACCTCATAATGCAAACCCCACATCCCACATACCTTGCCAAAGTGGGTCTCAACGCCTGTCCGCAAAATGCAGAGAGGCACCACTACGTCTGATGCTCCGAAATCGTTGCTCACACTCGGTTAAGACTGGTCTGATATTGATCGGACCCCTTCTGACCCTTAGTCTGGTATTTGCCGACAGTTATCTTATCTGCTTTTCTCCGTTTTCACCTTTTGTTCTTCTCTTTGTCAACAGCCTTATTTTATTTCCCCCCTCTCCAAGTCTGACCATCACCATGACTTATGCAAAGCCTCTCAAGAGCATCCTCAAGACGACGACGACGCCGGCAGCTTCAACGACGACATCGGCGGCCACTGACAATGGCTCGCGTGCGCCTATAACAGCAGCCTCTGCATCGGCCGCGACGGCCACCTACTCTTCCTCGCCGGCCACACACAGCCGACGCCAACGGTCCGAGCAGGAAAAGGCCGACATTGCGCGCCGCCATGCCGCCATCCTCCAGCAGCGCCGCGACCTCGAGGCGACCATATTCCAGAGCATAGAGCGCCTCACCGATTTCCCACTGACTCGTGGCGACGACATCACGGCTGCGCACCCGGCGACGGCGGACGCCGAGGAGTTTACACAGCTCGTGCGCATCTTCCAGCCGGGCGACTACGACGACCTCATCGAGGAGCGCAACACATGCGGGCATTGCGGCTATGCACTGTGTCCGCGGCCACGGCAGACATACTCGGGCGGCGGGACCTGGAAGCTGGTCAACGCCGGCAAAAAGGACTTTGGCATTGTGCAAAAGAGTGAGCTAGAGAAGTGGTGCACGGCCGCATGCGCGCGGAGGGCGCTCTACATCAAAGTGCAGCTCAACGAGACGGCGGCATGGGAGCGCGTCGGTATACCAGACATCCAAGTGGAGCTGCTGACCGAGCCTGGCGAGAAGAAGGAGACGCTGGCGCAGCGCAAGAAGCGTGAGGCTAAAGAAAGCGAGTCGGCGCTGACGCAGGACCTGGCGCGGCTCAAGCTCAACGAGGAGCGGCGGCTGGCGCAGAATGCACAGGCCCTGGCCATGGAGCGCGGTGATGCATCGCTACGACAGCCGGGCGAGGGTAGTGGCGGCATGGACCTCGACAATGACGAGAACGGCGGGCCGGCACGGGTCGTCGTGCCACCAGCACCAGCATCTCTTGTGGACATCAATATCGTTGAGAAGAAGGTGATGATGGTACCGACAGCACCGACACTGGAGTCGACATGGCAGGCATCAGCACAGGGCGCAACCAACGGGGACTCGCACATGCTCGTCGAGGGCCACAAGATCAAGTTTGTCAGCGAGTAGGCCGAAGCAGTCTTGCAGTCAATGGCGGCGTTCTACGATACATGGATTTACACACGGCGTTGCGGATAAGGCAGTTTTGATATGGGACACACCTGGGCCTTTATTTTTATTTGAATTTTCTGCACGATTGCGTGCTTCTATTTTGTTATGCTTCTCGTACTTTATCTATTTCTTATATTCATCCACGGAGTTCAGCAGGTGGTCGGAGGTTATTGAATGGAAACCACGGACATGGGGTCTAACGATATACCCTACTGTTGACACGACCTGTACATAGGAATACAATCATTTGATTACACAGAGAGAGCTGTTGGTTTGGTGACATGATAGACATGCGCGAGTTGTCTCGTCCATGAGTGACTGGCGGGCAAGGCTCACATAGACGAGGCAGACGTGTCGAGCAGGGCTGTATCTACAGAGGATTTATCAAGGCTGCGTGTCAGGTCGACAACGAGCTTGAGTTAAAGAGTCCCCGGGATTGCAACTACAATGGCATGTGATAACTGTGACAGCCACTACAACAGTCGTCAAAGCAGCCACGACGGCATGCCATTACAGCGATACCATCACGGCAATGCCACGACGACATTTACGACATCATTACGACGTCACACATCGGACATCACAGCCCACCGTCGGTCCAAGGACACAACAGCGGACAAAGGGGGTATACCATTTCACTTTCAGCGAAGAAAGGCAATGAGTATTGGCGATCAAGCAAGACAAAGGTCTATCTGGGCAAAGTGCCAGTATGACCTTCCGCGACACCTGGGGTTTGTGCAATAGTTTCGTATTTTTTTTGGCCATGATTTATGTATACCTTATTTTTGATTTGTCCACCTGGGGAGCCGCCCGCTTCATGACTGTTCTTTTCAAGTGTTGGTCAGGGCGGGCTCGTCCCTTTTTGAGAGTCCCGCTATCCGTAATTTTGAAATTGTTCCATCCTCCGGCGTCGATAAAGAGAAACGACTGCACATCATAATCATAAACCAGGGTGAGGGCCAGAACGCCGGTCGTCAGGTCGAGCCGCCGGTTATAGTGTCGACATTGAAGTGTTGCCGAATTATAAAGGGAGAGTTCGATGTTGAAGAGACGAGTAAAAAAAGAATCGACAACGAAGAGCGAGGCTGCTAGTAACGCAAGGAAAAGAAAGAGATATTGCTCTTGAGTTGAAAGGCAGTGTCTCTCGCTTACTGGCGAGGGCCGAAGCGGCGGCCGTTGCGCTCGGTGACCTGGGTCTGGGTGACAGCGACAACGTTGGTGGGGATCTCGTCGAACTGTTGTTGTTAGATTTGTATTTCCGTCGAGAGAAGACAGAGGCAGTGATATAAAAACTTACGCCAAGGTGCTTCAGGAGCTGGTTGGTCTCCTCGTCGACGTCCAGCTGGCCGGACTCGGAGTTCTGGGCAAAGTCCAGAGCCGAGACCTCGGGGACGTACTGGTCCTTGCGTTCGCGCTCCTCCTCCTGGAGCTTGAAGGAGATACCGCGGACGGGTCCACGCTGAATGCGCTTCATCAGGTGAGTGGTGTAGCCGGCAATCTTGTTGCGGAGGCGCTTGGAGGCAATGATGGCGATCTCATCGCAGACACGCTTGTTGGTCTCGAAGTCCAGGGTGAGCTTGGGGTAGTACCGCTCAATGATGACCTTGGCGGACTTCTTAACGGTCTTGGTGCGAACGCGACCCATTTTGGCGGTGTTGTGAGGGGATTGGTGGTGGTGGTTGTCGGAAAAGGTTGGTGGTGATGGAAGGAGAGAAACAAAAGCAAACGTTGACAGCAGGATGCAAAAGTCGAGATGCTAGAGGGAAAACGCTAAATGAGTGGGGCCATTTTGATTTTTGCATTCAGTCCTTCATTAGCCCTAGCGAATAACAGTGCAGGGCTATTCTAGATCTTCTAGGGTAAGGTCACGTGTATACACTATAGCTCTTAAAGCCAGTTGTGATTGATTATGTCATAGTTCTCGTGAAGGCATACACATGATCTCACACGTGTAGCAACTAACACCAAACTGACCTTCAATGACATAACATCGCGGTATCACAGCATCACAGCATCACGGCTACACCCTCAACTAAGAGTACGCTTATTTATTTTATATCATAATAGTACATCAAATGCATGCCGTCCACCCGCAGGATATATATACAAAACACAAGCTTCCAGCTTGCCAGGCCACGCCTCTTCATGCAGATTCCTCCGACCTCGTAATTTAGAGTCAGATCTTTTCCCTTGGCTGAAGTAGAAAAGTTCCATACCGCAGTAGATAGAGCTGGAGTTATATTCACGATATCGTATCTACAACACTTACAGTCCCATGCCGTAGGTCTGTGCGCTGCTAATTCGTGACGTGCCGGAACCAAGAGGAGACTCCGGTCCAGACCGCCGCGGCTGGTTCTCGACCCGCGTCGACTGCAGCGTCTTGGAGTCGCCGTAGATCTTCTCGTCGCCCTCGAGCTCGCGCTGTACAAGCACGGCCTCGGGATCCGCCTCACCCGCAGTCACAACAACGCGGCCCTGCGAGTTGACCTTGGCAATGGCCACGCGCACGGGGATCTTGGAACCACCAGGCACCGACGGGTCGATGATGGACAGGCCAGGTACAGAGCGGCCGTAGTTGGACGTCACGGAGCTGCCGGCCGAGTCCAGACCAGCACCGCCGCTGAGGCCGCTGACCAGACGCGCGGCGCTGTACGACGAGTCGACGTACGGGTTGTCGACGACGAAACCGGCGACACCAAGCTTGGCGGTGGCGTTTGCGTTGCCGTAGCGCGGTGCCAGAATGCGCGCGGTGACGGGCGGGTGTGATTTCTGGGGGCCGTAGAGCGGGTGGTTGTCAATGTAGGCGGTGGAGCGCAGGTACGTAAGACCGGCGGAGGGGTGGGTGATGGGAGGACCGTTGCGGGCCCAGGGGTTGTTGGAGGCGGTAGCGCCTGCTTGTGAAGAAGACGAAGCAAAAGACGAAGAGGATGCGGACAGGGGCTTGATGAAGCCGGTGCCGAGGGTGCCGCGCGTGAGGCTCTGGATGACCTTGTCCGAGGGCTCAATGGGCGCGAGGTCCAGGAACTTGCCGACGAGGCGGTAGAGCTGTGGCCGGTCGCTGCGCAGGACACGCAGGTACTCCATCAGCTCAGACTCTGAGATGTCCTTGGCCGCGATCTTGGTTGGTGCTGCGCTGTCCTGCTGCTCAGACTGCTCGGGAACGTCCGTGTCGAGGCTCGAGAGGGCGGCCTCGGCCGTGCGCTGGGCGGCATACTGGGTGCGCAAGAATTCGCGAAACTCTTTGCGGCGCGGGTGCACAGTCTTCTTGATGTACTCCTTGAAGGCGCCCTCGGTCATACCGGCGAGCCAGGGACCAGAGAACTTCCAGCGCTTGTCTGCCGGCGTGTGGCGCTTCTCAAAGTCGATAGCAATGGCGTCGATTTCCTCCTCGAACACGGAGCGGCCAGCCGTGTGCTGGCGCTCTTCGCTTTCAGACTGGATCGTGATGGGGACGTTCATGGACTGCCACTTGCGCAGCGTCATGGTGTGGTCGGTGGCGTGGCGGTAGTCGGTGATCTGCTCCTGCGAGTCGATGGCGTGGACGCGGACGACGGGTTCCGAGGTGGCCCTATTGGCCTTGTTGGGCAGCGGGCGTTTTAAGCCCCAGTCACCGCGGTCACGGGAAGAGCGCGGTGAGGCAATGGCCTGCCGTGTCGGGAACGGAAGCGTGGCATCGGGGGAGCTGTGTCTGCTAATGGCGCTGGTGATGTCGCCAGGGCCCGACGAGATGGCGGCTGGCAGCGAAAAGAGGCGGGAGTTCCGCAGCAGGGCGGCGCCCGGCGATATGGACTTGGAAGCCATGTTCGGGGGCTGTGCAAGAAATCGTGGTTGTGAGACGAGTATTCGCGGCGGCAGCAGCAGCTCATCAGCTCATCAGCGGCACGAGCGGTCGTCACAGCATGAAGCTTTTTTCCGCTGCTGTTTGAGTGAGCAAAATTTCAAGTGGGTCGATGCGAATTGACGGGCCTCTATTGGTTGGAAGTCGATACTGTAAATAATGGGTCCGCTTGTACTGAGCTCCCCTCCCGTCGCCCGTCTTCCCCGTCTGCTGTCTATGAATATATCTTACGAATTACGAATGTGCGACTGACTACTGCACGTCAAACCGGATCATGCGATTTCACTGAAATGGAAGGTTTAGCAGATGTATGGGACGGGAAATATTAACTGGAACGGCTATAAACAAGAATTGGTATAAAAGAACGCCTGCCGCTGTATGTCTAGCGTCGCTTAATCGCTTCAAGAAATGCAACAAATACAATATTATACACATTTCCTCCTGACTCATCACTCTTCTGCATTT
Source organism: Ophiostoma himal-ulmi (assembly GCA_029299165.1). Classification (NCBI taxonomy): domain Eukaryota; kingdom Fungi; phylum Ascomycota; class Sordariomycetes; order Ophiostomatales; family Ophiostomataceae; genus Ophiostoma; species Ophiostoma himal-ulmi. The sequence continues at coordinate 744,330 of JANSME010000012.1, forward strand.
CACTCCTTGCTGAGCCTACGCCAAAATAGCTATGCTCTGGCGCCGCTGTCGACGCTGGTGCCGGTGGTACTCGATCGCCTTGGGAATTAGGTAGGGCAGATGAGGCATAGGACGTCCGTTTCCACAAGCGTCGACCTTGAAGAATGGAGAGAAAGGATTGCTGTTGTTGTTGGCGTTGTTTCTTTCTGCAATAGCTTCTACAGCCTGAATCTCTAGCGAGAATGAGAGTATGACGTTGTTAATCACCTCCACGATCTCGGAGCTATTGCCTTGCGGATCGACAAGCTCGACCTCGACATTCGTTTCACCCGGCGATGGCGACACGCCCTCGACCGACTCTTGTGACCGCTGGCGCACCGGCCGTCTATCGTGGCATGAGTCTGCACCCGCATTTGTGGATGCGTATGCGTTTGTGTTCGCATTCGCGTTACCGCCAACAATCAGCATAGTCTCGCGGACATGAGGAAAGCTGAGCAGCAGCATAAGTTTATTGTAGGGTTCCCATGGGCGAATGGTATCGGAGCGGACATGATCGATGGCGAGGGCGCGCACGTGGTCGGCTGTGTCGCGGACGTGTACGGTAAAGTCGCGGGCTGTGTCGTCGTAGCCCATGAGGCCGTGCCGCGGCAGGTAGAGCACATCGAGGCTGGACGAGAAGTAGATGTAGCGCTCGGCGTGGGCTCGTGTGCGAAACGCCTGGTGGTACCAGCCTTTGTGCAGAGCCTCGGCACGCGACTCGCGGTTGACGTGAAGAATACATGGCGGGTGTGATGTAGTGCGGCAACATTCGGCATCGGCATCATACCAGACCTCGACAACACGGGACTGGCGCGCAAGTTTCCAGATATTGAGACGAATCTCAATGGGCAGCTCCGAAAAGTAAGCAAACGAGTCGGCCATGGTGTCGAGCACAAACGGCATAATTATGTGGTCGTAAATATAGTTGTGTGGCCAGAGAGACAGTGGCCGGAGGTAGATGTGACGTGTTTGGCGGTAAACGTCGTGGGTTGGAGAGATGAGTTGTGGAACGCGAAATAAAGTACGATTCAAAGCTGGTCGAAGCAGGAGAAGAAGAGAAGAAGCGGCTGGATGAAAGTAGAATGAAATAAACAAGGTTTGAAGATAAAAGGCAGAGGCAAAGACAAAGGCAATCAAGAAACTGGGGAAGTCTTGTTTACAGCACGACAATTACCATTGACATGGGCCCGACTAGTGGCGAGAATCGAAGCCTGGCTAGGCCTTGGCTATGGCTGGTCTAGGCACGCGAGTCTACCACTAACGAGTAATGAGCATAATTGCATACGAGTATATGTATTATATTGGCCTGTTCGAGACTGGAATAGACAAAAATAGTGCTTAGGACGGAAATGCAGTGATTAAACGGTTCAAAGGACAAGAGAATGCCAAACTTCAGGTGCTACTAGGGCCACGAGAACAGTCGAGCCTGAGAGTCTTGGTATCGGCAGCGCTCCGATCAGTCCCGCAGGTAGAGTGATACCCATTGTTCATAGAGATGTCTTTTCTGATAGAAGATTAGATACTTCGAGGAGTATACAGGAAAATAGTCAGAGACGCAGATTATAGGACAAAGGGGGGACTGCTTTTGCCTTTGCAATGCGACATGGCCATTTCAGAGAGATACTTTGTGTTCAAGTAAGAACGTAGCCGGTTGTTAAAAAAGCTGGAAAGGTTGAGAGAAGACAAAAATAAAACGAGTCAATAGAGGAGGAGGATCTCTTTAGACAGGGCAGGGGTGAATGAGGCCGCTAATAAGGAGCAATTTGACAGACAAATAGCGGCATAAGAGAGGAATGTGTAATTTGCAACTTTCAGGCATGATTGCTTCTTCTTTCTGCCACTATATTTTTCAGTGTGAGTCGACCATGCTTAAAAGTCGTTCTTCTGAGAAGAATGCTTAGTCAAGCTCATCATGAAGTAAGAGCCTTGCGAAAGTTCTATATTTGTTTGCAAGAGCACATTCGAGAGGCAAGAACGTTAAGAACATAGCATCTGTGGAAGGTGCGACCTGCTCGTGAAGACACGAGCCAACCACGAGCACTGAAGATGTTAATCGACTTGGATGTATTCACAAAAAAGGAAAGAGCAAAGGAGGCCGTCGCAACGTCAGCCAAGCAAGGCACGCCAACAGACGTCGACATAACGTTGATGTTCGATGATTTAGATCTAAAGAAGTGTGATGTGAAAGAGTTAATGGAGAGTCTGCCAATGCAACAGCAACTCGAAACATGTATAGTAGGTAGAAACATGATCAAGTTCTCAAAGCATTGCCAAAGTGCAATACTGAGTACGTGCAAAGGCTTTGGTTCCTCTTCTCCCCTATCCAAATCGTATGAGTTTGGGTATGCCGAGAAAAGGGTCGTCGTCTTGGAGAAACGAGCAGAGAACAATGTAGAACAAGGTTGGGATTCAGGTGGTTGAGAGGGAATACTCTGAACACTTATGCTAGCGCGCTAGCAAATGTGGAGAATCAGGTGCTTTAAGACCGTTTCGTCCACTGCGCGGTCACACTGCGTGAAATGCGCGGAAAGTGGTGCGAACAACTTTTGGCAGGCTAGAGCGACGACAGGCCACTTTCTTGTCGTATTCTAGGTATTCTAGGTGTATGTTCCTTCCATCAATCAAGCGGCGTATAAATTAATACAGTATTCACGATAGAATGCTATCAATACGAGTAAAACCGCAATGACTCAGCAAGGCTAGAGCCTCGCCCAATCTTCGACTACAACAGAGTCGACTTGATGAAAGATTCACCGGTCACTCATTAGGGGCGAGGTATTAATGATCGATCATTATAATTGTTTTTCTTGCCAACTTATTTGATTAGTATTACCAAATCTTGCCTCAGGACTGTGCTTGCTATTGGGTTGTCATCTCTTCTCAGGCCAGCAGTGCATTCATATCATACAGCCTCACTGTCAAGTACAAGACGTGATTGCTGGGCACGGGGTTTAGTAAAGTGCCTGTCATCTAATAAGGCATTGCACTGTCTGAATTTGTAGATGAGTCGAATGATGCAGCGGTCAGTAGAACCAAGGCTCTCAAGTATGGCCCAAGACTCTCGTTTTGGGCAGACTCTCAACAAGCTTTTAGCCTGCCAATGACTCCTAGCAAAAGTGAAGCTTCTTTCAAAGACTAAAGCATGCCAAAATAAAGGTAAAAAAGCTACAAGATGTCGCAGTCTAATAACCGTCTCATTCTATACCAAAAGGACAATGATGGCAGAGAGCCTACAAGACAGCATTAACGAACTCAGATATTACAAAAGCCCTTTCTTAATCACTCTGTGTTGGTATAGCCACCCCTCTTCTGCAGAAAAGTGCACATCTGCCTAGATTCAATTCAGCGAGGAGCAGAATATTTGATGAAAGCTTGTCCTAACAAGACATGTAAGGGTTAATTAAGGATCATACACTAAGGCAATAGTCGATAGTCATTAATTAATTCTCAAGGGTAGGTGTCGATGTGTACAGAGTCTAATCCATGCCCTCTACCTTTCGGATAGCCGGCTAGACAGATATATATATTTAAGTCTGTAAGATCCCCGTGGTGTGCTAAAGGCATTTACGTAACTAGTTATCTGTCTATTTGTGTAAGGGTTGATTAAGGATTATGCACTAAGGCAATAGTCGATAGTCACTGATTAATTCTTAAAGGTAGGTATCGATGTGTATAGAGTCTAATCCATGCCCTCTACCTTTCGGATAGCCGGCTAAACAGATATATATATTTAAGTCTGTAGGATCCCCGTAGTGTGTTAAGGGCATCTACGTAACTAGTTATCTGTCTATTTGTTTACGTGACGTAAAGTGTGATTTAGCGCTGGCCTTGCGGCTGGCGCTGCCCTGGCTCTCGATGAGCCCCGGGGGTTCCCCGGGGCTGACTTAATTTAGCTAGGGGGGCGCGACGCTGGTTTAGTTATGGGTAAACCCCGTAGATTTACCGGGGACTTTTTTAGCTTAGTTATTATATTATAATAATTATTTTTTTTTAATGGGTATCGTTTCGACGTTTTATAAAGTAAGATATAAGAAGAAGTAAGTAAAGCTTAAAGTAAATTTTTATAAGTAAATCTTTAGTAATTAAATAAAAATAAAAACTTTTTAAAAAAGAAAATATAAATTAATAAAGTAAAGGAAATATTATAAATTTTATAGTAAATCTTTATTTTATTTAAAATATAAATAATATTTATTAATTAATAAATTAACGTAAAAGTAAACTAAAGAAAAAAGTAAAGTAAATTTACGTTTAATCGAAATTTACGCCGATTACTTTAATAATTAATATAACTAAAAAAAAGTCGTCGTTTTTAACGTTTACGGCTTTAAAGTTCTTTTTTACTTTTTTTCTTTTAATTATTATTAATATCTTTAATACTATAATTTATAGCTTTAATAATATAATAATAAGCTTTATTAATATCCTTTTAAATTCTTTATAATAGCTAACTAAATAGCTTAGTCTTAAAAAAAAACGCGCCGCGGCGCGACTCGTTATTTATAAGTCCGCCCGTTTAAAGAAAGAGATAACGCTCGCGATTAAGCTTTCGGAGAAAAAAACGACTGCCTTTAAGGTAGCTAGTTAAGACGACAAAGTTAAGACTTTTATCGTTTTTTTTAATAGCTTAGCTTTAGCCCCGGTTAATAAAAAGAAAGACTTCGTTAATTCGTTAAAAGAAGTTAACTTTAAAAGTATATTTATAAACTTTAAGGCTCGGTCGGGAGTAGCCGATAATAATAACGAAAAGATAAAAAAAGAAAAATTAAACGAGAAAGACGTAATAATAATAAAGTTTAACGAAAAAGACTCGATTTTTTTTAATAATAATAACGATAATAACGTTATACTTTAAAATAAAGCCGATTATAACGATAACGATTTCGCGTTGTTTTTTACTTTTTTATTTAATAGTAAAAGTACGACGATAATAGCTACCGATAACTTTTTATTATTAAAGTCCGACGGCGGTTTTAATACGTTTATATTTATTTTAATTATTAACCCGGCTATAATAATACTTTTTATAGTTTATAATATATTATTACTATCGTAGCTTTTATAAACGTTATTTTACGTTCGTTATTTCCGTACCTTAACGATATTAAAGCTATTTTTAAAATTACTTAAATACGAGTTTTTTATTAACTCCGTATAATATTTTTACCGGTCTTACTATAAAAAAAGCAACTACCGTTTAATCTTTAGCCTTTTAACCGGTAACTTATACGTTTTTTAATCGGTAACGGCGGTTATCGTTACTCGCGTCGACTTCGTTTTAAACGATAGTTTAACCGAAAGCCTTAATAAATATTACCGCGCCGTAACTTTAATTATAGATAACTACTACCGCGTTTATAGCTTAACGAAGCTTCGGGTTAATTTAATAAATAATATTTTTAACTTCGTTAATTATTTATTTATTAATAGTTAATTATAAAAGAAAGAAATAGCCTATATTAATATAATCGAGGTTACGCGGGCCGCTTTAGCCCCGGTTTTATTAAGTCGTTTATATTTATTATATTTATAGTTAAAAGACTTTAAGTTTATAGTTATAAAGGCTTAAGTAATAATTATTATATAAACCGTACGCGAGTATATTAAAACGCGTTTAGACGGAGAGGAGATAGACGTTTTTAATATAAAGTTAGCTTAAGTTTTAGTTTAAAAAATTTAAGTTTTATTATATTTAGTTTTTTTATTACTTTTCTTTTCGTAATCCGTTAGTAAGTTTAATATATAAATGTTATTTTCGTTTATTTATTAATTATATTTTAAAGGATATTTTTTTTATTAAATTAAGTATAAAACTTTTTGTTTTACCGCTTTTTTACCGTAAATTTTCTTTATTTTTTATTGTTTAAGATCGTCTTTAAAGTTTAGTATTTAAAGATTTTTCAAAGAATTTGTTTACTTTTTTTTAACGAGCTTAATATTATTTTAATCAAGTAATTAAAAAGATATTATATAGCCGGTCGTATTAATTAAAGAAAGCTAGCTTATACGTTTATTTACTTATACGTTTAAGTATTATAAAAGGCCCGATAAACTTAAAGGCTAGCTTTTTATATTATACCTTTAGCTTAAGGTTTTAAGTAAATAGTATAACTTAATCTTCTTTTTAAAACTTTATTGCTTTATACTTTTTATTATAATATTTGTTTTAGCTTTTTTAAACGGACTATAAACGCTTTTTAGCTCCTTCTTTAAAGGCTTATAGCTTTTAAATTCGTTAGTTAACGGCCGGTACTTTTTTTACGCGAAAGCCGTCTTTAGCGATTATAGTAAAAGTAAATAAATAGCTTATAAGTGTTTTATTAAATATTAAGTTAGTAGAAGAGTTAAAAGTATTATTAATAGTAAACTATACCGTTAGGAGAAAAGCTATTTATATAGTTTAGTTATTTTATATAAAGCTACGTAAGTATTATTTAAATACTTAATTTACTTTTTTTATTTATTTATTTATTTATAAATAGAATGCCGTCGATAATTTCTTCTTTATTTATAGCTAAAAGTAAAATTTATTTTAGTAATTATTTATAAAGACGGGACTTCGATCGGAAATAATTTTTTTTAAAAGCTTATATTTATTTAATACTTCTTTTATTAATAAGTTTATTAATTCCGACGTTTTTAACGTAGTTAACGTTAATAGAAATAAATAATATTTAATTAATTTATCGATTATAATTAAAATAGCATCGTCTTCTTTATCTTCGTTAAATACTAAAAAAAGGCTCGTAATAAAGTTTATCGAGATTTCTTCTTAAGGCTAACTTAAAATCGGTAAAGGCTAAAGCGAGTTATATAGTTAATATCTCCGAGTTTTTAAAGATTAGTATACTTTATAAGACTTTACGTAGTCTGTTATATATTTAGCTATTACTTTTTATTAAAACCTTCGTTTAATAAATATTAACGTACGTCTTTTTTTAAAATATCTTACCTTTAAAGTATTATAGTATATTTCGAAGATAACTTATCGTAGCGTAGCTTTTTTTAATACGTAAACTAAGCCGTCTTTATAAAGTAATTTATTTATATTAATAGATTAAGTCTTTTAATTAAAAGCTTTATTTATTTATAATATCGTCGGTTAATTAATTACCGGAATATAAAGACGTATCTTTATAACTACGGTACGTACCGTTTTTTAATACTCAAGGTTTGTTTTTTAAACGTTTTTAATTAAAAAACGAAAGTTATTAAATAATCTTAAGATATTAAAAGAATTTATAACTATAATAGTAGCCGTAACTTAAGTAAGTAGCACTTGCTTAAATATTTTTTTTAACGAGTCTTATACTTTTTATTTTTTACGTTTAAAAAGCCGGTTATATTAACGATAATATCGTCTTTATTATTTTATAATATTATAATAACCGTTACTAATACTTAAATGTCGTAAACTTTTTTAAACTATAAAAACTTTTCGTAAATCTTTCGTTTTATCTTTTAAGTTAACGTAGTTTATATAACATTAAGCTTATACTTTAAGTTTAATAGTATAATACTAAAGTTTATTTTTTACTTAAAGTCGGGCTTTTACGAGGCACCGTTCGTAAAGTTAATAAATCCCGGCTTATACTTAACTTAAAATTTAAATAGTATAAGCTTTATTATTTAACGGGCTTATCGGCCGTTAAGCTTAGTTTACGTCGTAATTAATTAAAGGTTTTTATAGTCGGTTAATATTTTTACCGATTACGGCGTATTATTAAAGTAGTAACGTTATTTTTTAAAGAAAGCTATAATAACGAACATTTTTTTATCGGGAGTGTTATAGTTAAGCTCGGCTTTCTTAAACTTTTTAAACTAAAAAGCGATTAGGTATTACCGGCTTTTAAAAAGTTATAATAAGATTTTTACTATTATAAAGTTTAACGCGTTTATTTTAACCCGGTAAAAAAAATTAAAGTCGTAGTATTTTAAAAGAGGAGTTGATACGAAAACGTCTTTTAAAAAGTTAAATATTTATTCTTCTTATAGTCTTTAAATAACGTTCCTCGGCTTCTTTCCCTTTACTAAGTTTTTAAGTAAAGCGTTAAAAGGAAAAGTTATTTTCGTATAGTATTTAATAAAACGGCGGTAAAAGTTATAAAAGCTTAAAAAGACTTAAACGTTATAGTAAGTTTTAAAGACGGGCTACTTTTAAATAATAATAATACGTTTAAAGTTTATAAAGATTTTTTAAAAAGTAACGATATAACTTAAAAACTTTACGGTTTTTTTTAAAAAAGCGTATTTTTTTAGATTAACGTAAAGCTTAAACTTATTTAGTCGTTTTAAGACTTATTTAACGTGTTTTTCGTACTTTTTTCGGGTCTTAAAGTAAATTAAAATATCGTTTATATAAGTTACGTACGATAAGTTAAGTAAGCTTTATAAAGCCGTATAGATATACGTTTAAAACGTAGTAGAAACATTAATTAAGCTAAATAATATAACGGTATATTTATAATAATTATATCTCGTTTTAAACGTAGTCTTTTACTTATTTTCTTTTATAATACGAAGGCGATAATAAATATCTTTAATATTTATTTTAATAAAATACTTAACGTCTTAGACTTTAAGTATAAAATCGTTAATTAAAGGTAATATATAACGGTTTTTAATCGTAATACGGTTTAAACTTCGGTAATTAATATATAATCGTAACGAGCTATCCGTCTTTAGTATAAAAAAGATCGGGGCGTTTATAAAACTTTTAAATTCCCGGATTTATCTTTTCTTTAAAGCTTTCTTAAAGTAGTTTTATAAAATTAAAAGTTCTTTTAATGAAAACGGGTAAATTATACCGTATAATAACTATATACTAAGTATTAAGTTAATACGGTAGTCGGTTATAAAATAAGATAATAAAAGATCCGTTTTATTAATGTCGAATATATAAAAGTATACATAGAATTTTCGTAAAATCTACGAGTAGACTATAAATAGTTTCTTAAGTTAGCCTTTAAAGCTTAAGACTTTAATTAAAACTATTATATATACTCGTATACTTTATAAAATCTTTCATATAAATTACCGAGGTTTTAATAAAATAATATCTTATCGTTTTAAAAAAAATGCTATAAAAAGTCGTTCGACGTAAAGTTAACTTTTATCTCCGTTAGCCTTAATATCTTTAAAAGTATAAAATAGTCGGTAAATAATCAAGTTATTACTATATAAATCCTCGTAATATCCTTTTAACGGCCTCGGCTATCTTATAACTTAAATTTTTTTTTTTAAAACTTATACGTCTTTACGGGAATTTACTTAATTTCGTTAACGTTTAATAGTAATAGCTTACTCTTCTTTAAAAAGTTAACGCGGGCGAATTCGATCTTTATAATATCGACTTTTACGTATATATCGAAACTTACCGAAATTATAATATCGCGGTAGCCTTAAAGTTTATTTATTATTATAAACGTTACTATAATAAAGATTAATAAAAACGGCTTTAAGTTAATAGTATTTAAGCCGCTTTTTTTTTTTTTTTTTTTTTTTTTTTACAAAGTTGTCTTTAACGTCTTTTTTTACTTAATAGATATAATATTAACGGCCGACGGCTTACTAACGGCTAAGTTACGGTAAATAGTTTTATAATATCTTTTCTTACTATAATAAAAGTAAGTAATATTAAATAAATTTACGGTAGCTAACTTACTACGTTCGTTCTTATTACCCTTCCCTTTATCTTTATCCTTACGGTTACTTTTAAAATTTTTTATAGAACCCCCGGAGCCGTTAACGTTTTAATTCTACGCCGCTTTACGGTTTTTACGAAACTAATTTTAGTTATTAAACGCGCCTTTTTTTACGGAACGGTAAATTATATCGGCCTTTTCGACTACTTTTTATAAAAAAAAACGGGAAGATAAGCTTATAATAAATAATTAAATTTATAGCTTAAGCTTAAAAGCTACGAAAAATCTACTTACTTTAAAAGCTTTTAATAATTAAAGCATTTTATTTTTTAAAGTATAAAAATAGTTTCTTAACTTTTAAAACTAAAAAATATTAAAACAAAAACGAAGTATTACGAGATCGTAGTTAATTACGTATTTTTAGCTTTTAGCTTAACTTAGTTTAGTTATATAGTAAAGGCTATTTAAGATTTATAAACCGTAGTTTTCTTTACCGGCTTTAAGTTAGCTAAGTAACTATTTTATTAATCTCGCGCTTCGTTTTTAAGTACGTAAATTACCGCGCTTACTTTAAAGTTTTTAAATTTATAACGAAAGGGAGTTATTTAAAAGTAGTCTTTTACTTAACGTTTTTAAACGTCTCTCTTTTTATAAATTATTAATAACTTAAGCTTAAAAAAAAACAAAAAGTAACGATCGTAACGACGGTTAAATTTTTTAAAAAGACTACTTATACTAAATCTTTTAACTTTCTTTACGTCAAAGTTATTAAAGTCGTTAATTTAACTTACGCCGACTTAAACGTTTACTATAAGTAAAGTAATTAAGTCTTTTCTCGCCGAGTATATAACGTCTTTCGGCGGGAATAAATACTTTATTATCGTATTTAAAAAATTATCGCTCTTTTCGCGCCGGACGGCTTTCGTTACTACTTAACGTTAAAGTCGTTTAATAATATCTTAAATCGATTAAAGGATTAATTCGGTTAAGGAGGCTTTAAAAGCTTTATAAAGATTTTTTTAAAAGTTTTCCGTAGCGACGCTCGTTTAAGTTAATCGAGTATCGACTTTTAAAAACTCGTTACGACCCGCTTAAACGAGGCTTAAAGTTTAAGTCGATAGCCCGGCGTTTACTATTAAGACCGTGCTATTTAAACGGGTAGTAACTATCTTATATTATTTCGATAAAATATAATAGATAGATTAAAATTATAAAGGTTAATTAAAGATTATATATTAAAGTAATAGTTAATAGTTATTAATTAATTTTTAAAGATAAGTATCGATATATATAAAATTTAATCTATGCTTTTTATTTTTCGGATAATCGGCTAAATAAATATATATATTTAAGTTTATAAGATCCTCGTAATATACTAAAGGCATTTACGTAACTAATTATCTATTTATTTACTTACGTAACGTAAAGTATAATCTAGCACTAGCCTTACGGCTAACGCTACCTTAGCCCTCGACGAGCCTCGGGGGTTCCCCAAGGCTGACTCAATCTAGCCAAGGGGGCGCGACGCTGGTCTAGCTATAGGTAAACCCCGTAGATTTACCGGGGACTCCCTTGGCCTAGTTATCGTGCCATGATATAATAGGCGAGCGACTGTCTCCTCCTTTTTAACAGCTGCAGTAATTAACGGCGTCTTGCTTTCTTCGTCCCTTGCTTCGATGTCGGCGCTTTTATTTAGCAATAGTTGTATAATTGCTTCGTGTCCCCGCTGACAAGCATACGAGAGGGGCGTCCTGCCTTTTTCGTCCCTTACGTCGATGTCGGCGCCTTTATTTAATAATAGTTGTGTAATTGCTTCGTATCCGTACTTACAGGCATACGAGAGGGGTGTCATGCCGTAGTATTTGTCCCTTGCTTCGATGTCGGCGCCTTTATCTAGCAATAGTTGTATAATTACTTTGTATCCCCGTTGACAGGCATACGAGAGAGGCGTCCTGCCGTAGTAATTGTCCTTTGCTTCGGTGTCGGCGCCTTTATTTAGCAATAGTTGTATAATTGCTTCGTGTTCCCGCTGACAAGCATACGAGAGGGGCGTCCTGCTTTCTTCGTCCCTTGCTTCGATGTCGGCGCCTTTATTTAACAATAGTTGTGTAATTGCTTCGTGTCCGTACTCACAGGCATACGAGAGGGGCGTCCTGCTTTCTTCGTCCCTTGCTTCGATGTCGGCGCCTTTATTTAGCAATAGTTGTGTAGTTGCTTCGTGTCCGTACTGACAGGCATACGAGAGGGGCGTCTTGCTTTTTTCGTCTTTTGCTTCGATATCGGCGCTTTTATCTAGCAATAGTTGTATAATTGCTTCGTGTCCGTACTCACAGGCATACGAGAGGGGCGTCCTGCCTTTTTCGTCCCTTGCGTCGATGTCGGCGCCATTATTTAGCAATAGTTGTATAATTGCTTCGTATCTCCCCTTACAGGCATACGAGAGGGGCGTCTTGCCGTATTTGTCCCTTGCTTCGATGTCGGCCCCCCTCTCAAGAAAAATTTGGGCTGTGCCCACGTCACCTGAATAGGACGCATAGCATAACGGTGGCACCTTAGTGTGCCCATTCCCCTTGAGGCTGGTTCCTTGATCAAGCATCCGTCTGGCAATAATTTCCAAGCCTAAAGCCGACGCCATTTCAAGACCCCAGAGATCTTTTTTACTGTCAACCCAAACGCTCGGGAAATGCCAATTGCGACACAAAACCCAACTGGCCTCATTATGCGGGCGCGAGCCACATAATGCCACAGCTGAATCTATGATTTTGGCACCACCAGTGATGTGTGCTTCGCGGAAATGATAATCCCATTCTGCGGCCGAGTAACGCATGAAAACCAAGGCTTCTGACGAATACAAATAATACAAATTGTCTGCATTTGTGTCCCGGGGTCTTGATTCTGGTGTCAAGTGGAGATAGAGCATACAGGACTCGGCGAGAATCTTGTGCGCAACATGCATGGTGAAGGAGCCATGCCAAGGTGGGGGGGGCGAAGGGGACGTGGCTGTAGATGACAGTGAGCCCAAGAGAAACTCCCGAGCCGTCTGGTGAAGAAAATAGACTTTATTGTGGTAGACGGAGACAAACAAACCACACCAGGATCTAAGGCGCGATTTGAAATTCTCTTCATCCTCCAAGTCAAGATCCTCGTCATAGTCGATATTGACAGCAACGTTCATCTCCGAAAGTGTAAGTGGCCGTTTTGCTGCCAGGATAATACTCAAGGCTTTGCGGACCATCGGGGTGTCTTTGGATTTATTGAGTATCTGTCCGTATGCGTCGCTGACGTTCCGTGGCAGAGTCATGATGGCTTCTTCAATGCCCTTTGCGGTCCTTTTGAAGCCAGCTTTCAGCTGGTCAAAGACAAGATATACCCACAGATATGTTCGGTGTTCGATCTTGAGCAGTTGTTCTTCCAGTAGGTCTTTGTGAGGTTGGTCAAGCTGTATGTCTTTTGATAGCTGATCGACGCGGTACTTGATGACGTGGTTGACTTCGCAGCTGATTTCCTCCGACTGGTCTTCTCCTGGTATCTGAACACAGGAAGATTTTTCTGAAAGACGCCGGAAAATGGACACAATCTGCTCATACGGTCGGCTTGTGAACAGGTACCTGAGGTTGCCATAGACGGGCTGCTTGCCTGAGAACTGATTGCTGATATTCCGCATCAGGTCTTCAAAATCCGACTCTGCACACTCATCGAGGGCATCCAGAACAAGTATAACAGGCCCAGAAAGTTCGTCCTGCACAGCTTGGTCGAGAATATGCCAGAGAGACCTGGTAGAGTTCACAAGACCAGAGCCTTCTTTTGTGAAGGGCTCCACAGCATACTTGATGAGAGATGGTTTTGCAGAGAATAGTTGGTGCAGCAAGGCGCACAGAGCTTGGCGGGTAGTGTGTTGGTCTTGGTCCTTGAAGAAGAAGTAGCAGACGGTGGTATCGGGCAGGTCTTTCAGTTCGTGGTCAATGAGAGACTTGGCTAGCACTGACTTTCCACATCCGGGGTCTGCAGAGACGAGTAGGGGCCCTGATTCACTCTTGAGCCAGCTCTGAAAGTATTTGTGTCCTAAAAACCATTTGCACGTGTCCTGGACTCGGTCTTCCACGCGGTCCTTGTACCACTCATAGGTAGCGTCCTTGCCAATGTTGGTGAGACGGAACAGCTGTAGCAATCGCGCCTTTTCCTCGGACAGTTGCATCTGTTTTGCTTCTTCCTGGGCTTGAAGTTGGGCCAACGCGATATCCCGCTGCTCTTCTTGTACCCGCAACTGCCGCACAGAAACAGACAGCAGCTCCCTCGCCTTTGAAAGGGCCTTCTCGCTGGTCTTATTGAGGGACTCTAGCTCCGCACGAGCCGCAAACTGGCCAATCTGGGCCAAAAAGCGGCTGACAGTCTTATCGAGCTGCTCAATCTTGTCCCGCATTTGCTTCCAATCATATGGTAGGATCACATCTCTGGCATATCGTCCTAAGCTTGTCTTGAAGTAGCGCACTGCACTCGAGATTTGGTACTCGATGATGTGCTGGTACAAGTTGACTATCTGGCTGTTGGCCTGCAGCATCGCACCACTGTTGACGTTCGGGTTCTTACCCAGCCGTTGCAGCATGTGCTCCAGCGCTATGTAGTAGCGCATCCGGAAAGTCACGTCTGTGAATCCGTCGCGGTTGTCATCCTCGGCAGTCTTGGGTTTTGTGAGCAGCGGTAGGACAATCGAGACACCAGCCCACGCGATAGATGCCTCTGGCGAAGACTTGACAGCCTCGCTGATCCACGTCTTTGCCCATAGGACGAACCGTGCGGCCTTTGCAACCTGGTCTTTTGGCCTGTAATCATGTCCGGCAATGGTGAACTTTGAGCGATTTTCCTCCATGCGCTCCAAGCCCCGGGCAATGACCGTGTCCAAAAGCTGGCGCCGAGCAGGATCGCGGTGGTCATGGGTTTCAGCGGCAAGTGGCCTGGTTGTTGGCTCAAAGGCTTGATACATTAGAATTGGCTATAAAGAATAGAGGGTTAAATAAACAACATACCATTCTCCATCTCTTCCCCTAGGGGTAGCTGTTCGTACTTGACGAGCAATTGTTCGTAGTCCTGGACAAGGCTGCTGTTACTCTCTTTCAGTGCGTCGTAAGCGCGATCCCATAGTGACTGAGACTGAGGTTCAAGAGACGGCGCAGACTGCGAAGTCACAGACCCGTCACTTGGTGTCTGGGAGGGAGCCAGAACAGGGGCGGTTCCAGAAGTAGGTGTCTCGAGAGCGGTAGTCCTGACAGTTTGAGCAACGGAGAGCGGGGTGGAGGGCAATGGTAGAACAGCGCTGATGCACTCATTCGGTTTGTCACTGCTGCTGTTTCTGGAGGATATAGCCGATGCACTCGGTGACGGCTCTCTGGATATTTTCTTCCGCAACTGTCGAAATAGGCTCCGAAGGCCACGCGAGACATTTGGACGTTCAGTCGCGGACTCGCCGAGTGGCCCACCGGCTGGCCCGTCATTTGGCCTTGCCGTCACATTGTGCGCCTGCTGCGCTTGTTGCTTCTTGTGTTTGTGCTTTCTGAACGGCATAGTTGGCATTGTTGAAAAGTGACTTGGGATGCTGTATTGTGTGTTGATGATGTTGATGGATAGTGTTGATGAAATGTTTAGGAACTCGCCGTAACCTGACGGGCGGCTAAAGCCAATATGTATTCATACCCGGCGCCACCAGGGAAAAGAGGAGTATGAGGGGTTAAGAGAAACTGAGGCTGATTATACGCCAGCCAAGAACTATAAGTTGGGCATCAATATTTCAGACACAGCCATTATGTGCTTGGAGCGGCACGTTCTCGCTCCCTGTAAGCGCTCCTGATATGCAGGCCGAGAACGCCTTTTGAGGCGGTGATGATGCAAATTATTTCTATCCTATCAAATCGGACCACATGTACTGTCTCTGCCTTGTGTATTTGCCGTATGGTGACGATCTTCTTGAGAGACGGCAGTTGTGTTGTAGAAAGACCCTTGTCGATCAGGAGGCCGCCTATGCACACCAACGCCCAAATGATGCTGGCAGTTGCTGTGGGCAGATGCCGATAGCGGACATTATTGATCGGTTGCACGATACCTCGTAGCAAGCAAATGTGAACTGAAGTAAACAAGGGATAAGGCAAAATAGACAATGTGGTTGGTGGCTAATGAAGAACGACGGACCGGCACAGTGTTCACAGGGACATCTACTGTATAAACACCGTGATACGCACTGTACGGTGAGTGTTGGAAAAACGCTCTGCAGTCTTGAAGATTCGACGACAATCAGCACACCACGCACGCGCATCTTGTCTGCTCTCGCTAATTTTGTAAGATCGGCATGCTGGCGGCCAAAAGAATGGCGTCTACTCTGTCAGCCAAGACGGTTGCTGCCGCTGTGTCTTCTGCCGCCCCCTCTCTCTCATCCTCCCCGGCAAAGATCGCCATCGAGTCGATCCCCGCCGACCCCAGCACCCTGGGTCTACCGGCATCGGCTACCCATGGCGCACTGACTTTTGAGCTACTTGCGCGCTGCTCGACAACGCGCGCGCGCGCATCTACGCTGATGCTGCCCCATGGCCCGGTGCAGCTGCCCGTCTTTATGCCCGTGGCCACGCAGGCCTCGCTCAAAGGCCTCACACCTGCGCAGCTTGAGGACACCTCGTGCCGGCTGTGTCTCAACAACACTTACCACCTCGGCCTCAAGCCAGGCCAGGCCACACTAGATGCCATTGGTGGCGCACACGCCCTGCAGGGCTGGAAGCACAATCTGCTGACCGACAGCGGCGGCTTCCAGATGGTGTCGCTGCTGCAGCTGGCGACGATTACGGAGCAGGGTGTAGAGTTTCTGAGCCCGCACGATGGCAAGCCTATGCTGCTGACGCCCGAGCACTCGATTGCTCTGCAAAACAGCATTGCATCCGACATTGCCATGCAGCTGGATGATGTCATTGTGACGACGTCGCCCGACGCCGCGCGCATGCGTGCCGCCATGGAGCGGTCGGTGCGCTGGCTGGACCGGTGCATTGCCGCGCACAAGATCCCCGACCGGCAAAATCTGTTTTGCATCATCCAGGGTGGCCTCGACGTGGACATGCGCCGCGAGTGCACAGAGGCCATGGTCAAGCGTGACACTCCCGGCATTGCCATTGGTGGCCTGTCTGGCGGCGAGGCCAAGGCCGATTACTGCCGTGTTGTTGCTGCCGTGACGGAACTGCTGCCGCCCCTGAAGCCTCGCTACGTGATGGGTATTGGCTACCCCGAAGACCTGGTTGTCAGCGTTGCGCTGGGTGCAGACATGTTTGACTGTGTATGGCCGACACGGACGGCGCGATTCGGCAATGCCGTAACACGGCACGGCATGCTCAATATCAAGCACCAGCGGTATGCGCAGGACTACGGTCCGCTGGAGGACGGCTGCGGTTGCCAGTGCTGTCGCCTGGATCCCGAGACTGGTCTGCCGTACGTGACGCGCGCGTTTGTGCACCACACAGCGGCCAAGGAGACGGCGGGCTCGCACCTGCTGACGATGCACAATGTGTGGTACCAGCTGTCGCTTATGCGGGGCATCCGCGAGTCCATCATTGCCGACAAGTTCCCAGCGTTTGTGCGCCAGTTCTTTATGGATCTCTACCCCGAGGGCCCGACCTCGTTCCCTGACTGGGCCGTCGACGCTCTGGGCAGTGTCGGGCTCGATCTGAGAGCGGTTTAAGATCTATGTATCTACAGAGTCGCATCTCAGTGTCAAAAGTGCATTTCCCGGTTTTGTTATTGCTCATGCTTATGTTTTATTTAAAATTAGATCGTCATGGCTGGAGTTTGGTATCTTGGGGGTTTATGATTATGTAAGCAGCTTCGTTCCTTCCTCTTTCATTCACTTTGCTTCGTTTCATTATGTCATCCTATAAACTCAAATCAAAATCGGAATCGCTGGTCTGCCTTCTTTCGGAGATCAATTACAGAACAAAAGGCAGGACGACGGCCAACCAAGCAGCAAAGCCGCCCTGTGCGACGCGGCCGGCTGCGTTGGCTGCGGCAGTCGGCGACGACGTGGGAGTGACCGTGACGGTCTTGGGTGTCTTGGTGGTCGACGCAGTGGCAGCAGCACTTGCACTCGCGCCAGCAGACGCAGAGGCCGCCGCGGAAGCGGTAGACGACGCGTCGCCGCCGCCAAAAGTGGCAATCTTTTCGGAAAAGGTAGCGACGACGCTGGTGCTGCCGGGGGCATAGTCCTCGCAGTAGGTCTCGAGCGCAACGTAGGTGTCGTACTCGTCGGGCGACGCAGTGGAAATCCAGACGGCGCACTGCGAGATGTAGTCGTCAATGACGGTGGTGTAGCGGCCGTTTTTGTAACACAGACAGGACGCGGCGTCGGCATCGTTCATGGTGGTGAACCCGCGCGTGGCGCTGGCGCACGAGTTGTAGAGGCTGCCAAAAGAGGAGCAGCCGGCCGGCTCGTCGGTGCTGGAAGCAGAGGTGGTAGCAAACGGTGTAGTAGTCGGCGTCGCTGTAGCCGAGGCAGTAACCGGAGTGCGCGTAGCACCGGTTGCAGAAGTGGACGTCTCACAGCTGAAGCCCTCGTTGCGCACACTGTAGCAAAAGCTCTCGGCAGCGCTGATGACTGTGGTGGGGTTAGCTCTCCTGAAGTATAGAGATGGAGAATCATAAAAAGTGACATACCCGAGGCGGCGTCGGTGTTGGTGGGAGCAGCAGTGGCAATGTAAGCCTCGCAGCTGCTGTAGACGGGTGCGAGAAAGTCGGTGGTCGTAGCCTCGTCATAACAGCAGAAGCAGTACGCCTGGTCGATGATGGGAGCAGTCGTCGGCAGCACATCATAGCAGTAGGTAACGACATCGACGGCAGTGGAGCAGGCGTCCTCGTTGAAGTCGACTGCACCCACGACCACGGCGGCAGCGGCAAAGTGGACAGCACCACTGATCTCGCCAGCACCGCCGACGCCAGGAACACCAAATTCGGGCACGGTATTGCCAAAGAGGAGCTCGTTGGCGGCAGCAGTGCGGGCCGCAGCCACGAGAGAAAGAGCGACGAGAGACAGCATTCTATCATATGTCTACTTTGACTGGTGATATTGCAGGTAAGGTGGAATGCTATCACGGAAAGTTGCCTACACTACGGGATGACCTGGGGATGAGCTTTTTATCTATGATCCCAACCTCATGCAGTGTTGCACGGATATGGAAGCCAAGGCACCAGGGCAGACCTGGGCAGACATGATAAGTAGGAGGACTTGAAGAAATACAAAAGACATAAAGAAAAGAAACATGGGCTGTCTGTTGGCTGGGGGGGCTGTTGCATGCGTCGCTGCACACACACTAGAGAGAGGGAGAGACATAATAGAGTTAAACCTAAATGCTAAAGCCAATTCAGCCAGATGGAAAATGGAGAATGGAAAATGGAACCGAGAAAACGAGGAAGCCTGAGAGAAGACGAGAAAAAGCAAAGAAGCAGAGGAAACAAAACGAGCCAGTCGTCGAATCACAAACGGCCAAAAAAGCCCAAGTGACAGGGAGAATCAATAATGGGAAAGGTTCGGGTTCAGCTGGCGGGGAGCTAGCCCTGTTGGGCATTGGGCGTGGGTGAGAATAGAGTCAAATGTGATGAAGCTAATGAGCTCCGAGTGAGACTGAAAGTCCTCAGTAAGACGGGACGACAAGTGGAGAGAGACAAAGACCTGAATGAAAAAAGAAAGACAGGAAAACGAGGAGAAGAGAAGCCGGCGGGTGGTGTGAGGATGGACGGCTGTGGCGGACGAGGCGGACAGGCTAGACGAGACGACGACGATACTAGAGGATATGATGTGGCGTATGGTGATTGTCTAGGTTGCGCAGGCTAGATGTGTTGTTTGTTTTTGTTGGGCTTATTTTGTTTCTTTGTTTTTTGCACTTGTTGCTTTTCTTTTGTCTCTCTTTTCCGTCTTTCTTCTCGCAATGTTTCGTCGCCCATCGGCCGTTCCATCATTCGTTCCCACCTCGAATGCTCGATCTGTTCTGTTCTATATATTATGCTTTAACCAAAGACCCATCTGTCCTGCTCTTGGCTCTCGGTCTAGTTGTGTTCACCTACTCGAGTCATCCCCTCCCCTCCAGTCGACTGACCACGAGTCATACAAATCAGCCTGGACTATGAGCCTCCCACCAGCTTGGCCCTTGGCAATATCGATCCAACAACCCTGAGACAAGTAATATTGTTTGCTTATTGAAGGACCATTTAAGATACATAAATAACCAGAATCCCGGAGAAGAAGTGACTGAAGACTGCCCACGAGGTCGGTCGGCCACTATCATGCTATCAGTTATGCATATTATTGAACCCCAAACCAGAAAAGATGTGCAAAGAGAGTGGAACCGGGGGCTCGTATGGGCGTTTATCTTTTCGTTGTTGCCAATCTAGCCCCGTCAGCCAGACAGGCCGAGACCGTCTTTAACGAGCCTCCCCATCTGCAAGCTTGCTTTCTTTTCTGTAGCCTGAGCCCATTCACTCTTCTCATATCTGCCATTTTTCGTTTCTAATTTTGTCTCCTCCTCCCCTCTCCGTTCCGGGGTGTCATTATCTGCCTCGTCTGTAAATCGAGCACACATCCCGCTCGCCACATCTCAATATCTCTCAATATTCTAATATTTTAATATTCCTGCAATACTCCGACTCCCCGTAGTATCAGATGACGGCCGCCAGCCGCCAGGTTGCATCAATGCTTTGTTAGCCCGCAGTGTTCATTGCTACGTTCAAACTTCCCACGTCGCAGCGACTCGGTAGTATTGGCAATGCTCCGACATTCTGTTTTGCCAGTAAATGCATACTCAGTAATAACCATCGTCACGTCTTGAATTGTTCATGTCGGAAGTACCATGCAATCAGTATCGCTCTGGCCGTCTTCTGTGGCCGCCTTTCAGCCTACACCAGTCTGCCCGACTAGAATCTGCCTCTCCCGTCAACTAGCTGCAGCCAGACAACGCACACCGGGTGCAATAGTCCTGCCGTCAGTAGAGCATGCTGTCCAGTCCACATCAATACGATTCTTTGCCTGGCCTCCAAGTCGCATCAGCAAGTGGAACATCGATCACCAGTGCGCTAGTATGTACGCAGCCACCGTTGAAGGCGTCTTTTAGCTGAACCTGCATCGCACACGGTCAGTGCTCGCAGATGAGATCATCCTTTCCATCTGCAGTTTATCTGCAACAGCTGCCAGTCTGATTATAGTCTCTAGTCTGTAGTCCGCTTTTGCATCGTTCACCTGTGCTACATGTCAAGAGTGACGGCGACATAAAAACGAGTCCACCGGCCCCAACTGACAGACCCGTCACAACGAGAACCCAACGGTCGGTCAACAGTTGATACTTGATTAGATGACTATGGAACTAGCATGGAATGGCTACTTCTAGATGTTGTCGTCGATGTTCGTCATCTCAGCCTTACTGTTGACCCAAATATTTAGTATTGTTTCAAAACTCACTGACATCATCGATGGAATGGAAACGCGACTCTTCCAGAGTTGATTATTGGAATGTAGTTTACCAACATCCTAGCATTGCATCAACATTACCGTCATTAAGCAACGCATATGCTGTGAATCGTCAGCAAAAAATGCCAATCTACAGACCACGTGACCATGACTCGCAGATCCGCACCCACCGCATGCACAAAGACGCGTCGATCGCGCGCCGCGGTACTGGTGTATTATGTAAACTTACCGCCAGGGGCAACTACGTCAATGTCAATGTTTTGTTTCTCCTGACTCTCGCCTATGATTTGCTTTCATTGCTTCTTTGTGTCAACACGGCTGCACACCACCGTTTGACGGCGTCATTTGCCACACTGCAAACACGCAATAACACGCAACCAGCATTCCAGTGTTATTTATCCTCAACCCCTCAAACAGCAGCTCCCTGCAACGCATGGGCGCATCGTGACGTCGTCGACATCCACTGCCGATGCAAGATCACGGACCTCTAGTCTTTTCACGCACTCTCATTGTCTGTCTCCTAGTTCTGCAGTCTATTTCTGCAGTCTATTTCTGCAGTCAGTGATACAGTGCAATGTCCTATAACAGTGCCCCCACTCGGCGCCGGTCTTCCAACTTTGGCCCCGGCGTCATCAACACCTCGGCCAATCCCCAGGGCGACGAGCTTTCGCAGTCCCTTCGCCAGCTCTCACTCGCGGCTGGCACTCCTTCAAAGTCCAAATCACCGTCGCCTCTGTCACGCTCTTCGTCAGTCGTCAATGGTGGGCACGCACCCGCGGCCCGCTCGTCGTCGACGGCCCGTTCGCCCAGCGTCGCCAGCACCACGCGCCGCAACAGCTTCACCCCGCGCAGTCCGCTTCCTACGGGCCGCGAGTCACGCGCTGGCACGCCCAACCTGCTGCGCAAAGCCTCTACCAACTCACTGCACAGTGTGAGTGGTGGCAATAGTGCCGCCGGCAGCACCGGCAAGACGTTGACGCGCCGCGCGAGTGCCAATAACCTCAAGTCGCCGTCTCCGCGCTCGCCCCTGCTCAACGGCAACGCCAGCCTGTACCACGAACCCCTCCACGAAGAGCAGCAGCGTGTGCATCCGCTACCGCCGACAGCCGCCGACATCGCCCGGAAGCATTTCGAGTCTGAGCTCCAGCGACACGTCTCGTCTTCCGCAATCACCGCCCAAAATCTATCGACTTCCCCACCACCATCTTCGCCAACTGTTGTAATCCTTCACGATGCATGCTACGGCCACCGCTTCTCGCGCCCGCGCACATCCCGCGCCAACCTCGGCACGATTGTCGAGCGTCCTGAGCGGATACAGGCTTGTGCCGTCGGTGTGGCTGCAGCCTATGTCCGTCTTGGTGGCCGTCATGCCGACGACAACGACTATGCACCTAGCCTGCACGGCGGCAAATACATGCCGCACCCACAGCTCGACCCTCTTGACACCGACCACCTGCCCGACGCCTCAATTCCCTTCCGCATCCACAAGACGGCGCGTTCTGTGTCTTTGCTGTCGCCCGCTGTCACTAACGTGCACGGCGTTAAATGGATGGAAGAGCTCAAGATTATGTGCGATGCCGCCGAAGCCAAGCTTGCGCTCAACGGCAAGGAACTGCAAAGACCGCTTGACTTTGACCGCAGCGGACCGCACGGTACAGGAGAAAAGGCCGGCACACTGCCGCCACGCCTGCACGAGGGTGACTTGTATCTGTGCGAGGAGTCACTACACGCGCTCCAGGGCGCACTTGGTGGTGTTTGCGAGGCTGTCGATACTGTCCTTGGTAGTTCTGACTCGTCGGGCTTCAACTCGGGCGCAGGTGGCAGCCACAGTCGTGCCTTTGTGGCTATCCGCCCGCCCGGCCACCACTGCTCGTCCGACTGGCCCTCGGGCTTCTGCTGGATCAACAATGTGCATGTCGGCATTATGCACGGCATTCTGACACACGACTTGACGCATGCGGCGATTGTCGATATTGATCTGCACCACGGCGACGGCTCGCAGGCTATTGCGTGGCAGCACAATACGCGCAGCGCCACGGCCACCAAGAACACAGCAGCATGGAAGAAGACGTCGATTGGCTACTTTAGCTTGCACGACATCAACTCGTTTCCGTGCGAGGCGGGCGACGAGGAAAAGGTCAAGAATGCCAGTCTGTGTGTCGAGAACGCACACGGCCAGACGGTGTGGAATGTCCACCTGGAGTCGTGGAAGACCGAGGCCGAGTTCTGGGCGCTCTACGAGCACAAGTACACGGCACTTCTGACAAAGCTGCGCACGTTTATGCAGAACCAGGCAGCCCAGCGTGGCGAGAAGAGCAAGTCGGTCATCTTCATCTCGGCCGGTTTCGATGCCAGCGAGTGGGAGTCGGCGGGCATGCAGCGGCACAAGGTCAATGTGCCGACCGAGTTCTACGCACGCTTCACGCGCGATGTTGTGCAGATTGCCAACGACGAGTGTGACGGCCGTGTCATCAGTGTGCTCGAGGGCGGCTACAGCGACCGCGCGCTCTTTTCGGGCGTACTGAGTCATGTCAGCGGCCTTGCGGGTGCTGACCCCGTGACAACACGCGACGAGGCCTTCCGCAGCGGCCTCGGCTTTGAAATGGGCAGTCTTTCCGGCCTAGCTCCTGTGCAGGCCGAGACAGCAGCATATACTCCACCGTACGACCCGGCCTGGTGGGCACCCGCCGAGCTGGACCGTATCGAGAAGACACTGGAGCCGCCGCCGCCGCCAGAACCAAAAGTCGAGCGTGCTCCCCACCCGACGACGACGTACTCGTCACCCACGGCGTCGTCGCAGGCAAGAATGGCCAGCACGACACCCAAGCTGCGCCGCAGCATGTCAAGCATGTCGGGCGTTTACTCATCGCCTTCAAGCCGGCCGCCATCGCCGCCGCCGCCGCCCCCACCTGAGGTGCCGTGGACTGTTGCCATGCACGAACTCAGCAAGCTGCTGATCCCGAGCGACCGGACGACAGGCAGCTGCACAGTAGAAGATTTGGCTGCCGATGCGACACGTGCGCGCCGTGAACGGCAGGTTCTGCTGGGCGGTATCGATGTTTCTGCAGTGGCGCCGTCGTCCACGCCAGCAACACCCTTGGGCCCGAAGCGCGTATCGCAGCGAGAACGCAAGCAGGTGAAGCCATTTGGGTCAGCCGCAATCAGGGAAGAAGCGGGCAATATTGACGAGAAAAAGAACCGGCGCAAGACAGTTGCAGGCACGGCCGTGTCGGGCATGGGAGGTGATCCGGGTGCATCTGCACCGGCTTCGGCTGTTGCTACACCAGCACGCGGTCGGCCGAAGCAGATCCGACGTCTTAGTGCGGCGTCGGCGCTGGATGACTTTGCGCTGGGACAGGCCGATGCAGTACAGCCTATTGCATTTGGCGTGCCTACGGCTGCGGGCTCTGCATCGGTGTCGGCAGTCTCTACGAGCAGCCAGGCTTCCCGCCCATCGAGTGGTAGCAGCATGGCTGGCCGCACGACCCGTCCGCAGTCGTCAATGAGCACGGCTGGGAGTGTTCCTAGTGTTTCGAGTGGGCCTGCAGTTCCTCCCGTGCCTGCAGTTCCGAATATTCCTGGAACAGCGACGACAGCGCCTTCGTCGGCGAGAAAACCACGCCCTGCAGCGGCCGTCAAGTCGCCGCGCAAGAAGCCTGCCGCACCGCTCAAGTCTGTTCCTGCACCCAAGCCGCATGTGGCAACCCCTGCGCCGACCCAAAAGTTTGTGCGCAAGACCAGCGCGTCTGGTATGAGCAGCCGGGCTGGTAGCGTCGGTGCGTCTTCCTCTGCAGCCTCCACGTCTGCAGCATCGGCAGACATGGACAAGTTGACGACGGGCATGCGCAAGATCAAGATCAACGTTGTGACGGCGGCCCAGAAGGAGGAGCGCGAGAAGGCAAGACGGCAGGCAGAGGCCAAGAAGGCAGAGGCCAAGGGTGAGGTCGAGACACAGCCGAACGAGCTGAAGGAGCCAAAAATAGAGAATGAACCAGTGACACCGCGACTGTCGGCCACCCCTCTGAAGCCCGTCGCTGCTGGCGAGGTGCCTGTAACTCCCTTGGCCCAGACCATTGGTGCGCCGACACTATTTCTGACCGAGCCCGAGGTAGAGGTGACGTTCGAGGCACCCCCAACAGAGGACCTTGCGACGTCTGTCCACTCGGATTTTGCGTCTGTGTCGGACGACCACTCGCCGCTGCTGACGCCGAGCGAGACGACCGATGCCGAGTCGTCGGTCTATGGCAGCTCAGCGGCACCCGCCGTCTTCATCCCATACCAGTCCGAGGGCACGAATACTCCGCAGCGCGAGACGGCTGCACCGGCGTCTCTGCACTGGATGCCGCCCAACGAGATCAACACGCCGGCAGCCCCACATGTACGGCCGTCTACGTCAGCCTCGGCCTCGGCCTCGGACCCCACGTCGTCGCCGCCGATGGCGTCGCCCACGAAGATGAAGAGAGCCGACCTGCCGGTGTTCACAGCAACATCGACGATTCCTTTTGCTCCTCCGGGCACATTGTCGCGGTCTACGTCTTCGGGACAACAGTAGATGTGCCTCGTGTTGTTTTGCCTTTTCTTTTGGCGTTTGACATTACCTTTTTGGCTTTTTCTCTTCACTTCGTCTCGTCAGTTTGTGTTCGCCTTGCGATACCCTAGTATTTGTAATCTTTTTTGTGTATTATAATTTTGTTCAACCTGGTTACTTGATAGTTTGGGAAATGAAAGCAGGCGTTTATGATATTCATATTATTTGATGTGCAGGAATTATAGTTGTAAAATGAATATTTGATTGTTTAAAAACTCGAATCGAAAGAAGAATCCAAAACTTGATAAGAATAGTTTAAAATTCAGCAGATAAGCATCTACATTGGAACAGTTTTTTTTAAAAAAAAATAAACAAAAAGAACGAGTTTATAGCCTTTCGGAGTAACCAAACAAGGGAAAGCCGGTGTAGTAAAAATGCAAAAATAAACCGTGTGCTCTCTCGCCGGGAATTGAACCCGGGTCCCGGGCGTGACAAGCCCGTATACTGACCACTATACTACAAGAGATATTCCCGATTCTAGAACGGGTGTTGATGAAGAGCCTAGCGATTGTGTGCAAGATTTAGTCTAGTTTTCATATTTTCAACTTGAGATTTACTTTATATGATAGGGCAATAATATCGTCGAAAAATAAAACGGCCCACTATCTACATAAACCCTCGCAGCAGTCAGCCGTCAACAACCAATCGGTAACATCTCTTGTAGTATAGTGGTCAGTATACGGGCTTGTCACGCCCGGGACCCGGGTTCAATTCCCGGCGAGAGAGCACACGATATTCCTTTTGCGGCTGCGGAAATAGCTGACGAGCTGCTTTTAAATTTTTTTTCTTTTTCTTTTTGGGCTTGTTGATGCAGTCAGAAAGGTTTGCCAAACTACAGAAACACGACAGTACAAAAGTCTGCCTGAGTGACTGGCAAACTATACATGCGACTGACATCGTCTCTATATTTCCGTCACTTGCAGACCGAATGCTGAGCCTGAAACGATGCGGATGGCTTTGCAGTTTCCTTGTCTAAGCGTGATTATGTAGAGACGCTGACTCGTTGCCAATTCTATTATGTTGTCCGGAATGACAGGATCCACGATCCGAGGTGATCGTTTCTCCGCCGACGCCATTGGAGACCCCTATTGTGTTGTTTCTTGCGAGAGGGAGGCTACCGCAGTCATCAAATTGGCGTATCCTCGGTTATGGCCTGCCAAACGTCCGGCTGGGCAAGGTGCTCAATGTGCTCAATGTGCTCGATAGCGGCGAGGTCGCGACACGACTCTACGGGTTCTATGTCAGTATCAACAACAGTCTGGCACGAGTCTCAAGTCTACTCGTGTCCCGGGACATCACACAGCCATGCCAATCTGATGGCTACGGTGATTTCCGATGAAATGGGTCGAGCATTACCGCGGACAGGTTGCTGTCCGGTGGGACGTGACCAACACCAAGGATCAGTTGATATTGAGAATATACCTTCTCCTGAAACCAGACGCAGCAGACAGGTGGAATTAATCAATCAAGAGCAAGCTGGCAGGGGCATGGAACCTGCACCCGCAGCTGGATGCTAAAACACCCGGGGCCGAGGCACTCAATGATTTCATCCTACTGCCATCGCTTGTGGGCATCTTGGGCCACATGACACGATACCTGGGCCGCGTACGGCGCTGCATCAACATTTTTAGATGCGTTTACACAGTACCGCCAGCAGTGCGGACTGCAGGCCACAACGATCGACTCTGGAATGATTACAGGCATCGGCTATGTCGCCGAGTACGGCACGGCTGAACATAGAACACGCTCAGAAGGCCCCGGGGCGGTGGACAATCACGAGTGCCTAGCACTAGACGAGCCTGCTTTGGGAGGTACACGGGCGGCCAACTGCGGGGCAACTTGTATGTCGAGCCTCACTTTAGCCACTGCCGGAGCCGAGCGTGGGCAGAAAATGGACACAGGGGACAACGGGCCGTGGTCACAGAAAAGGTACATGACTCTGCAGATAAAGGAAACACGTCCATTTGGGCCACCTTGGGCCATCCGAGTCATATGCTCAAGTATTCGGTATCATCGAGCCGGCACTGCAAGCCAAGATCGCGACGTTGTCAATGCTGGCCCCTGGCGATGCGGCGGCGGCGCAGGCAGACTGCAAGCGGCCACTTGGTCCGTACGGGTTGGACTCGCTGATTGCAGCAGAGCTGCACAACTGAGTGGACAGTGAGGTGGACGTGACTGTGTCGGTCCTAGGGTCTCTCGATGCACGCACGGTCCGTTGCTGGCGGGCTTCATTGCGCGCCGGTCAGTTACTCGCGAATGACATATAGTGTGGTGTGATGTATGCGCTGTATTTGGACTATTTGGACTGCTATATCTATCACCCGTGACCAAGTCTACTCATTGATTTTCCCTCAAGTTTCATACACACCTACTACTGACCAATTTCAACCGTCAAGTGAGTCTCCCCCACGCTTGAGGCCTTTTTCTCTGCTTGCATAACGGCCGACATATCCTATCCTCTGAAAGACCACATTCAATCACGAACATATACGTTTTGATGCAGGCCTGTCTTTGGACCAATGTGAGAAATTGACAGGTCACAAGACACAAGAAAAAGGCACTTGAAGAAGAATAAAAGCATGCCACATATGTTGCTTTCCCTCTGTGCCGTCTCGCCCACGTCTTCCTCCACGGTCTCCTCACTCCCACACACCCTCACCCGCCTGTGTGACACTGTGTTTCTCTACAGTAACTACTGATCAATAAAGTGCAGCCTGTAGAAACTTTGCTGATAAAGCGTGCCGCTGATGCTGCTTCATCTGCCCGACCCTCGTCTTGAATCCAACGCATCAAGGCATACTCGTGATGCTTGCCACGCAGATCGCACAGCTTTGATCAGCACGGATGTCGCCGTCTCAAAGCAATAGCAGAAGCTCAGAGCTTCCGTCAGAGCTTGGGAGAGGCCATAGCTTTCCGGTTGCTTAAGCTAGGACAACATCAAGCAGAATCACCAAGAATACGCAAATAAAAACAGGAAATGCTTGTGAGACTATACTTGTACAGCCGTGAGTGGACGCAAATGCCGTGTTTGCATGCATTTGCCCTCTGATATGCGTGATAAGAGTCACGGTATGCCATGGCAGAGGCCGTGCTCGGTTGTGTTGGGCAGTGTTGATACTTGCATAGAAGACGACCGAATGTACAATGCTGACTAAAATATCATTTTATGGATATCTATAAAGCAAAAAGCTATCGTGATAGTTGCAATTCTCGTGCAGGGACACCACGTTTCTCGCTGGTCTTGCTGGCAGATGATGGTGTGTTGTACGCATATGACTTGTGCTGCGGTTGCTATCATGGATATCATTTTGTAGGATGTGACACTATTGTCTATTCGCCCAAGAGACTGTCGATACAAGGCCCTATTGCACTATCTACAGACTTGTGAATGGACAGCGAGCATAGACAGCGAGCAGAGACGGCAATCAGTACAGCTTATCTCGTGAATTTGGGCCCTCTCAGATGGACAAAGAGACAGGCCAACATCCGGTGATAGGAGACACTTGGTCTGAAGAGAATACCTGAAGGAGAAAGGACAAAAAGGCAGGAGACAGCTCTGGTCATGTTTACACCCGCTGGGCCGACTCATAGGCGACAGAGAGA
The DNA here is from genome assembly GCA_029299165.1 of Ophiostoma himal-ulmi. Taxonomy (NCBI): domain Eukaryota; kingdom Fungi; phylum Ascomycota; class Sordariomycetes; order Ophiostomatales; family Ophiostomataceae; genus Ophiostoma; species Ophiostoma himal-ulmi. The sequence goes on from JANSME010000012.1 coordinate 773,659, forward strand.
GGGGATCATGTCGCCTCTTGACGCCTTATCTAGTAGACCATTAAGAATTGCCGTCGACACACCACCTCAGGCCCGACTAGACCATATCACCCATTGACTTCTCCTCTTTTGCAGACCAGTAGTCTGTTTTGTATCTGCAGAAACTAAATCTCCAGATCAAGACATGCATATGGAAAGATAAATGAGAGTATCACCGTTTGTTCTTGCCCCTTTGTCTTTGTCAAGCTGGCATCTTGGATTCAGCAGGATAGGCGAGCGGAGACACTATCTCCTAGGTTACTGTAGTCGCCACGGGCAGGGCAGACAGCAAACCAGCAGGAGGCAGACGAAGGCGGCTATCAAGGTATCGCCCCTGCAAATACGGCAGTGACAGACGCCTTTAGATGGAAAGAAGAACGCCTTTCAAGCACCCGCGGGCGTAGAAGGCCAGCCTCAAGACGCCTCGTCTGTCCATTGCCTCCTGTAAGTCCAGCAGTGGGAGACCATAGTGCTAGAATGAGTCAAGAGGGTGTGGTGAGGGTAGACTGGAGGACGTGATAGAGCAGATAGTCTCCGACCGACCTATGGCAAGGCGGCACATGGCAGAGCCATTTACCATTCGTATCTTCCCCCTAGAAAGGCAAAACGCCTTGGACACCTTCAATGCAGAAGAGAGAAGAAGCTAAAAAAAGAAAGAAAAAAAAATGCAAAAAAGAAAAGCAAAACAGATGCTGGTGCCCAAAGCAGCCACCACGGTCGTGAGGTGCTGGCCGCACTAGGGAAGCGGACTCCATTCCCGGTAAACAAAACCATATCTGGGTATCTTGATATCTTGGCTTCAATCGGCCCCGGCAAGAACTAGTCTATTGCGCATCGGAGCGGATGAACGAACAGGGATAGCCTGGGACAATTTGGGAGACGATATGGATGACGCATGTGTTGTCTGTTTCGTATCGTCTTGTCTTGTTTGAATCCCTTGCTCACATAGATGGATACCGATGCCAACGCAGCCTTTGCTTTGCATATCAGACATGCTGACATTATGGTCGTTGGGCTCGTCTGCACCTGCACTAACCTGCAGGGGTCCTGGAATAACAGAGGAAATATCTGGGGAACCTGCAAGCAGCCGCTCCGCCGTGGTGGCCCTTTGGGCCTCAAGCCGTCAATCTGTTTGTGTACCTGTGTACTTGTGTACCTGTGTACCTGTGTACCTGTGCATGTATATTGGTGGAGTCTGTGTGTGAGTCGCGCATATAGTGTATCTGTGTATCGTGTTGGTCAATGCAGCAAGGCCCAATCCAATCAACACCCATTAGCCAGTCAATCTCCTGCATACCAAGCCTCAGATATCAGAGAAAGATAATAATAATCAGAAACGATAAATCATTAAATCAACAGAGCGAGAAAGCCGGGGCACACGTGCTCAAATGGTCGCGTTGCTTAGAGAGCGCAGGACAGGAGGAGGGAAGAGGAGACTGAGGAAAAGGAATAGAAGAAAGCCGAGAGGGGCTGCCCAAATGTACAACTCATCCAGCCTGGCCAATAGACGACTGCCAGCAATGCAATGCTCCTGTTCCCTTGATTGTTTCCATGTGTACAAAGTACAGTTGAGAAAGTCCTGAGGATGAATTGCTTTCTAAATTGGGACTGCAACTGCAACTGTGATTGAGATAGTCTTTGGATTCTTTGAGATCTTCGAATTGATTGTCTTGTGCTCGGCTGCGAAATCGGATGCACAGCCAGCTATCATCATCGCTGGCCATTGACGATATGATTATGGGGGACGGGGGACTGGACAGCACAGAGATGACAAGGACAAACGGAAAAGGGCAATTCACAGATGTGAACTGGCCGTGGATTGTAAATCAAAACTGTGAGCCCGTCTCTCCTCAATGCCCCCACACAGCATCGTGGAGTGAGACTGTCACTGTCTCATAGAAACGAAAGACGGGTTGCGCTGTTGCGTGATTCACCAGACATGGCCGCGCCACTGGAAAGTCACGTTTAAACTTTCTTTCTTGCTTTTGATTCCGATTTTGATTCTGATTCTGGTAAACGGTCTGACTTCCGAGACACTCGCGAATAAGAAAAAAGGCTCACATTCGTCGATCCATCCAACAACAGCCTCTGCAAAACCTGGGCTTTGTGGTGTGGTGTATCAGCATGTATTCTAGCCCTGTCGTGGCCATGCCTGTGGATATGCACCGACGAGTGACGTTTGAGTATACGGGAGGATCGTAAGATGTGTCGGGCGAGGGCAGAGACGACTGTGGTCAGTGTAAGATGGCTCAGATGGGTGACAATATGCTGGCGACCGCGGCGTCTAAAACAGTGCCATTTCAGGCCTTTCTGGGCCAACACAGGACAGTGCCAGCGAATCGTTGCCTGGGTCGTTGCCATTATTAGCACTGAGGCGCCTCGTAGGTCTGTGTGGCTCAGAGCCAGAGCGTCTGCCCCATAGCCCGTCATGGCTTACATTTTGGGCGTATCTGTCGTTTTGTTGACTTTGGGCTTGGGCAGCTATTTGGAAATCAATACCCTATTTTTGTTTTGATTTGTAGTGTTTGCTTGGCTGTCAGCTTCTGTTTATGTTTTTGTTGCTTGCTTTATTTGATTGACGGTTTCTGTTTTGGCCCAGTTTCATTTCGAATTGTATCGAGATTCAGGGCGGGATAGATGAGCCTGGCAAAGACAACGGCATCGATGACTTGTTAGCTAGCCAGAGGATGCATTTTGCAAAGTGGTGGGCACGAGCGACTAGGTCGGTAATGATTTAGAGCATGAGTGAAGCCGCTTAGATGCAACTGTCTGCAGGATGACAACATGCAGCCAGAAATAAAATGCAATCTGGAAATAGAAACGGATAGAATGTGTGCACAGATTATTACGGAATGCGTAGTATGCACACAGACGGGCGTCGGGTTAACGGTGTGTACCACGCTGCGAGCTGCAGCCGACAGTAAAAAGGCTGACGAGATGGCTGGGGCACAGCCCCGACACATGCTATGCATCGCTTGCGATTTGGATATCCGAGTATCTGACTGTGTATCTGACTGCGTATCTGACTGCGTATCTGACTATCTGGCTGATCGGACGGCCCAGTGATTCGATGGCCCAAATGAAGGCCCGACAAACGACGGCCAATGATGACTGATAGATATTCCTTGAAATCATGCAGAGAGGGTCTTGCCGTCAAAGAGAGAGAAGACGTCAGCCAGCATCGGTTCCATGCTTGCCAAGACTGTTGTATTTCGCTCGCTCGGGTCTGCTTATGTCTCATTTTCTATTGATATCGCAGAGGATCAGGATGGCCTTGGGTGTGCTGACAACGGCCTGATTTTAGTCTTTGGCTGCTCGTCGGCCGCTGGAGGGTGGTGATTGTTACAGGAAGCGGCTGGCCCGCCAGATTACAGGCACTATATCCAACTCGCTGAAACGGTCGTCGTCGTTTTCGGGCTGTTGTAGTATATTACGTTGCTTATATCTCGACGTAGTATCGTATCTCGGCGGCGAAAACTCCCGACTTATCATTTTTGCTCTATAATCGTCGATGATTATTAACGGCTATCAGTGATTGCCAACGACTGCCACTGACTGCCAATGAAAGAAAAGGAAAAGAAGAAGAAAAAAATATTAGGCAGACATCGCGTTCAAGGCGTTCCGGTCTCTATGGTGCGTGTCGTGTCGCCACTAAAGGGTAGTAGATGTTGTTGTTAGACCGTAGTTTGGGGTGGCGGTGAAGAGGTCAAGTTGAAATAATATTTTTAAAAAATATATGAAACGTCAAGGTGAGAAGACATGGAGGCAGTCACGGGGACAAGCATAAAGCTTAGTGGACGGTGATGTTAGTCGCAACTGCCCGAAATGGACGTGGCGATACTGTTATGTGAGGACTAGGAAGGCGCCATCGACGGGAGAACGCGTACCTGCAACGTTTCTAGACAGCATCCCGCGCTATCAAAAGGAGTAGGCACGGACATTGGCAAAGTTGATTATCAAAAAAAGGAAGCAGCGACCGGCCAGAGAGGCTTTGCATTATAAAACTTCTCACGGCAGGTGCGATTCTTTTTGATAGATGCAAAGGACATGACTGGCGTGGGATGAAGTGAGCAGAGCTGTAATTTCAGCGCATTGACCGTTGAAGCCGTCACGGAGCCGCCCGTTCATGCTATTGAGATAATTGAGATGAAATGCCGTGGAAAACGCACATGCTTTTGTTTGTATGCATGCCTTTTCATTTCACCTTTTGATTAATGCATCGGCAAGCAAAGTTGGCAACCGGGTGGGCAACCGGAAAGACCATTGTGCCTTCCCCATCTGCCTTTATCTTTCACCGTACTTTCCACATCCTGATCGTCTCGATCTGTCCCTTCCCGTTTGGTGGAGAGACTCAGCATTCGATGCCAGCAATGGTGGAACCACCCCAAAGCACCTGTCCGTCCACCTCAATACAGCTAATACCACCGCTTGGTCTTCTAGTCTACTCCTCTAGTCCAACTTATGCATCTCGTAATATCCGCAAATATACGCAATAGTGCAGGAGGGAGCCCTCTTTGACCAGGTAGCCGGCTGGTCTGTAGCCTAGAGGCCAATGTAAACCTGAGTAGGGCTAGATACCCATATGGCCTGGCTTGGCTTGGTTGCTCTTTCCTCGGCTGGCGCCGTTTTCTTTTCTTCAGCGTTCCTTCTCTTCTCTTTCCTCTCCTTCCTGCTGTTCCTGCTGTTCCTGCTGTTAGTCAGTCTTTACCTGCACCTTCCTATGTCTACGGGGTATATTTCGTCCTATGGTCATTCCCTCCCCACCCACCAACCTACTCAGTACTGTTCCTTCCTTTTCTCGTCAAGCCATCCCACGCACCACCGCGGCTTCCTTTCTCGGATTGTAGGCACAGCCATCATAGCATAGTTTCTTGGCTTGGATAATTTTCATAAAATTGCAAGATCGTAAAACGGAAGGAGCACTCTTACAACCCGAGTGTCCGTCTAGTCTCTCGCACTTACATAATCCTTACTCTAAGCATGCACTGGCTACACTGGGCATCTCGTGCTTCCCAACTTTGCTTCATTCTCGTCTTGTCGACGATCCTCACGTTTCCCACTGTCGTGCACAATACATCCACCTGTCGTCATAAGCTCTTGTGCACTCGTGATTCTGTGCTGCGATTGACCAGTGTGTGTTTTACCACATCTGCACTTTCAATCACACGCTTTTGTGCACGTCCAAGCCCTCCACAAGCTGTCGCCCTCGTCGCCGTCCGACCTCGACCAACCTCGATAGATTCACCAGCACTCGTCCTTGTATATCAGCATATTTCACGCTTAGCGTTTGGCCATTCACCAGCAATCAGCGATACGGCCTTACTCCATCTCCGTTTGGAGTGGTGCCACCGTTTCGCTGGTACCGTTTCATCGCCCAACCTCGCCCTCCCCATCCCATGCTCCCTTTGGACTGGACTATCCTGAACCAACCCCGACCTGCCAGCACTACTTTTCTAGTTTATGCCTATTCCTATTATATCTTTTCCCGTTTCTGCCTTTTCTACTCATACCTTGCACGTCCCGTCTTGCCCACGCTCCACTCTCTCCCGTCTCTGGGTCGTCCGTCGTGTAATCGCTCTCTCTTCCCTCGTCCAAACTAGGGACGTCTATATAGGCACCACCACGCCCATGCAGAAGCCTTCTCAAAAGGACTCTATCATTTTACTGTTTACTATACTCGTCACGCCAAATTCATATATAACAACCACTTCTTACAGCTTCAACATCATATCTAGTAAATAGCAACTCACATCATCGACGTCGACTTACACCTTGCCCTCACTATACACTACCATCTCCACAACTCACTTACAACCTCACACAATCCTCCTCACATCACATCCCAGACCAAAACATGCCTTCAATATTACGGCAGTACAGTGGTGGCAGCAGCCCCAGCAGCAGCCGCGACTCAAAAACACAAAACAGCAGCAGTGTCATCGACACCGTCGCCTTTTCATCACAAAGCACCGCCCCTACCTCTGTGAGCAGCGGGTCGCCTCGCATCCCCGCGAGCAAGTGCATCCCTGCTCCAGCTGGCCGTCCTCCAGCATATGACGAAGCAAAAAGGCCTTGGACAGCTCAGCGGTCAACGTTTCAGCCCTCTCACCAGGCCTATGAAGACGATCTTTCTCCGTCAACACTGTGCTACCCCCGTTCTTCAGTCGACACATATGTCTCCGACTCCGAGTCCGAAGAGGACGACGAGGACGCCATTGACGACACCTTTGACATTACCGACGATGACGACTATAGCAGTGACTCGCGCAAGGCAAGCCTCGATGACAATGTCATCCCTCCGCTGCCAGACTACTGCCCGGACATCTGTGGCGGCATCAGCAGCATGCGCTACACAACGACACCGCAAGAGTTTGCGAAGCTCTTTCCCAGTCTCAACCGCATGTCTATCCGCCACGACGAGACGACTACAGACGGCAACATGAACTTGCGCGTTGATATTGCCGTGCCCGTAGGTGAGCGTCGTCGTCTTACGTCGTACCAGCTATTCCACCTGCGCATGTACGACCTCGCAAAGCGCGAATTCTCGCTGCGCCGCTACGGTCGTGACTCTGGTCGTGAAGTGTGCAACTCCAAGCTCAACTTTATCGACCCCGCCGACAAGAACAAGAAGGAGAAGAAGAGCAAGAGCAGAATGTCCATCATCAGCCGCAAGTCGAACGAGGATGAAGATTTTGCCAAGCACTGGGCTCGCAACAGCAACAGCAGCCACTCGGACAAGAAAGCTCCTTCCATTGATCTGCGCCCGACTCTGCAGCGCTCAATGACGACGGCGCTGCGCTCGCTGAGCGCCATGGCTTCTGTGCGGCCATCGTTCCACCGGCCCGCTTCATCCTCAAGTCAGGGCCACTACAAAAACCCAAGCCGGCAGCGCCCATCTACATCACACTCTCCATACACGCCCGCCTCCACATCACCCACATCGTCGTCGCGCCAGTCCTTGTCCAGCTCAACGCCGTCATTCTTTGCCCGCGAAAAGGGCCGTTTCAGCCTGCCGCCGCCCGCGCCCAAGCCCACCAACACGGTGAAGCTTGAATTTAGCAACTACGCCCGGGTTGATCTGGAGCGCAATGCAGCTACAACCGGCCACGGCCATGGCCACAGCCACGGCACCGACAACACGCACTACGAGTTTGAGTGGTGGGGTCACAAGTACACATGGAAACGCAACAGCGACAGGCTCCTGAACACGGTCAGCTACCACCTCATGCGCGACGACAATGGCGAGACGCCCATTGCCCACATCGTGCCCGAGATGCGCTCGCCCAACCAGATCGACGCCGACGAGGACGCCGGCGGCTGGATCCCACCCTGCCACATGTGGATCAGCGACCCGGCCGTCCTCGATGCCAAGACGGACGTCACCGATGTCCTTGTGGCGACGGGTCTGCTGGCGCTGGCAGACGACTGCATTCGCATGCGGTGGCCCAGCAAGGCCAGCAGCGCGTCTGGCGGCCACGGCTTTGCTTTTGGCATGGAGCACGTCGGCCCGCGCGCGCTGATGCAGCACGTCTTCCACCGGCGCGGCAGCAACAGCAGCGGCCACAACAACCACACGAGTCCATACATGTCAAGCCCTCTGCGGCATGCCGAGCCAGTATACTGATTTGTACTGGTCGGTCCTTTTTCTCCTCTACTCTTCTCTTTCTTTTTCACTTACTTCCACTCTTTACTTCTCATTTGTCCTTTTTTATTCATCGCATTTACAACGTCATTCAAAGCCAGCGCGGCACCTATCAGTTTAACCCTTTCAGCCTTTTCTTTTCTACTCGTTTCTTTCTTCTTTTCCTCGCTCTTCGGTTATCTACACAGCATGGCAGGTCGGTCGCTCTCCTCGGTTATCTTGGGTGTTTTGTTTTCGGTTACCATTTCTATTCCTCGTCCCACGCAATGTTTAAGTAAACACTTGGCGTTTTTCTTTCTCTTTTTCTTTTCACCTCCACGTCTTCACGTCCTTCTACTTGGTTACTCGTCGTAAATTGGTCGGCTCCTGGGAAATCAGACCCATCCAGCCCGTAGCATCTCATCTGTTTGTACAGATATTAAAGTAATAATATTCTTTATTCTTTACTCAATCATTACTTCTATTGCATATGTGCTATAACAACCAACAACCAGCAATCTCAATCAATGCTCAACATGAAAACACGAGAGAAAACAAATTATGCAACAGACAATAAACACTTGACAAACACAACATAAATAGACATGACAAGATCACATCAGCATATACTAGCGGAGATGGGTATTAACTAGATTTAATATAACAGAAGACAACATTAATAAAGCTATATAATGCATCATCATGGAAACATGAGAATGTAATAAAGAACAAACATGAAGAGAAACGATCACACCCATAAGCAAAAACAAAAAGTGAGGTACAAAGAACAACAAAATCAGACAAACACCCCCATAAATGCATCTATATCATTTCCATTTTTCACCTACAACTGCGCCTGACTACGCTTGCAACCGCTTATGCAAAGGTCGACACCGCAATGGCGACGGCCTGGCTGTCAGAGTGCGAAATAGACACACTGACCTCCTTGAGGTTGGCCGCCTTGGCCGCCGATGCGGCCTCGCCGTGCAGGTGCACAGTGGGCGCGCCAGTCTCGCTGCGCAGGACCTCAATCTCCTTGAGCGGGGCACCGCCACCGCGGCTGGCCACACCCAAAGACTTGAAAACGGCCTCCTTGGCCGACCACCGGCCAGCAAACGCAGCCTGGACGTTGGGAGTCGAGTTGCAGTAGGCAATCTCAGCCTCGGTAAAGTTACGCTCCAGGAACGTGTCGTTGTCAATGTTGATGGCCGAGATGTCCTCCAGATCAATGCCGACCTTGTTGTTTTGGTGGGCTGTCTCGATCTCAGAGGCCAGCACCTGCAGCTTCTCCAGCGTAGTCCGTGACTTGGCATTGGGCACAGCCTTGTTGGCCAGCTGGGCAAAGTTGGCAGGGTAGGTCAGCTCAGCGGTCTTCTTGTCCGTGTTGACGCGAGCATCGGGGTTCAGCAGAACCGAAGGCAGTTGCTCGTCAGAGTAGGGGGCGTGCGTCTTGGCAACAAACACCGAGTTGTTGATCATGCCGTTGTGGAAGAAGCGGTAGGCCTTCTTCTGGCGGGCCTCGACCTTGGTGCGGTAGGCGTTGAAAGTGGCCTCGTCCAGGGCAGCGTACAGGTAGCGGGGGTGGATACCAATAGCCTGGGCACCCTTCTGGCCGAAACCGAACGAGGTGACCGAGAAGGCCTTGACACCGTCTGTCTGCAGAGTGCGGCTGGGGTACACAATGTAGTCAAACTTCTCCATAACCTCGTCGACGTTGTCGGCGTTGCGGTTACCGGGAACAAGACCAGTGTTGAGGACCTGCAGACAGCCGTTCATCATCCAGGCACCAGCGGCACCCTTGGGGTGACCAGTCAGGTACTTCTGGAAGATACCCAGCAGGGCATTGCCCTTCTGACGGCCGAGGTGAGACAGCTGCTGGCAGATGACAGATGACTCGTTCTTATCGTTGGCCTTGGTCGAGGTACCGTGGAAAGAGGCGACATCGAGGTCGTCAATAGTAAGACCCCAGGTGGCCAGTGCACCACGCAGAGGCGCAATGCTGGTATCACCCTTCCAGAAGTTGTTACCCAGGCTGCGCAGGACCTCCTTGACCTGGCGCGCAGCCTCCTTCTCGACGTGGTTGACGCGGTCGGCGGTGTAGGCCTTCTCGTCAAAGGACTCGTCGCTCTGAGCCTTGATAGCAGCAATCTCGTCGGCCAAGAACTCAAGCTCAGACTCCTTCCACTGTGCAATTTGCTTCTTGCGATGCTCGATCTGGCGGCGACGGTAGCTAATGTCAAGCAGCGGCGAGGGGAACTTGCCGGCGTTCTCGCGAGCAGTGGTCAGGACACCCATACCGGGAGCGGGGACGGAGCGGCCAATCTTGTCGGAAGCCGTGGTGGTGAGAGCCACGATACCGTAAATGGGGACACCCATGTCGAGAGCCAGCTGGGCAGTCATAATAACCTGGACACCACTGCCCTGGGACTCCATGAAGCCGTTACGAGTGGTGGTGGTCGGACGGGACATCTCCTTGGGAGTACGGCCGTGAGCAAACTCATCAACAGCATTGCTGGTGGCCTTCATGTTGGCGAACTCGTAAGAGCCCTCCTCACCAAAGTCATCGAAACCACCGACGATGCAGATGCGGGCCTTGCCCTCGGTGATAGTCTCGTAACCAATGTCGACGGACTCGACAGCAGTGGCACAAGCACCAACGGGGGTCTTAATGGGACCAGACGACGACAGCAGCAGCATGTTGACCCACGCACTCATGGTGTTGATGAACGACTCCTGAAGAATGTCGTTCTGCAGGGGCTTGTCTAGGAAGCGGTCACGGTGCATGCCACGCAGAGCAGCAGTACCACCCATACCTGAACCAATGCAATTACCAACCTCGGATACGTGAACGTACTGGTAGAACTCGTAAGGATCGGTAATACCGCAAGACAGAAGAGCCTCCGCGACGGACACGAGAACAAACAGGGCAACGGGGTCGACCTGCGAGATAATGTCCTCGGGCACACCGTAGCGCTTGGCGTCCCAGCCAGTAGGGACCTGACCAGCAACGAGACGATCGAAGCGGAGAGCCTTGGGGATCCAGAGGCCGGCACCCTTCTTGAGGCGGACAGTGTACTGGTCGCTATCGGGGATAGCAAAGATCTCGACCTTCTCACCGTGCTCGCGCTTGAACTCCTCGGCAGTTTCCTTGGAAGCCTCAAAAGGCTCGAGATCCTCGTCGATAACAACCTCGTGAAGCAGCTGCTTCTTCTCGGGGTCGTAGCCGTCAAAGAGCTCGGGCTCGATCAGACGGATACCAGAGTGCTCAAGAATAAACTTCTCATATTTGTTCTTGATGTCCTTATCATCAACGGGGTCGCCAGTCTTGGCATCAATCCAGCCAGAGTAGGGCTTGCCCTTGATGGGACCGTTGTGGTTCTTGATCAGGCCCATAATCCAGGCCATCTCAACGCAACCCTCGAGAGAGAACTCGCCGTAGGCCTCCATCTCCCAACGAGTGCGCGAATTACCCCAAGGACCGACCTCGGCGAAACCAGTGACGACGACGACCTTCTCGAGGTCGACCATGCCCTGCAGCTTGCCGTTGAGGGGCTCAATCTCCTGCTTCCAGTCGGGCAGGTTGGGGAACTCAAACTTGATGTTGGCACGGGGCTCAATGACCTTCTTCTTGTAGAGGGCCTCGGACGCCTCGCCATTGACAATCTTGTTCTCGATCGAGTTCTCCTTGCTGACCTCCTTGCGGATCTCGCTAGTCTGCAGAATGTCCTTGCGCAGCTTAGTCATGATCTCGTTCAGGTTGGGGATGAACTGCAGGCCACCGTTCAGATCGGCCATGACAGGCTCGTTCTGACACAGGTCAACAACAGCGGGCGACATAAGACCCAGCAGGTTGAAAGCCATCTCCTGCTGAGAGAAAGTGCGGACACCATACTGCTCGACACCCTCGGCGACAATGTTGTTGCCTGACATGAGGCCAGTACCACGGGTCCAGCCGATGACGGCACCGCAGACGGACAGGTAATCAGCCCAGTCCTCAGCGTGCCAACGGTTGAAGAGGGTCTCGAGACCAAGCTTGGACTCGGAGTACAGACCGTCGCTACCGAAAGTACCGTGGTTGGGAGACAGAGGCAGAATGACCTGGGCGGGACGGGTAGAGAAGCCGCGGTTGGCCTTCTCGGTCTTGACGCTACCGAGCAGACGAATCAGGTTGGTCAACATGATGCGATGGGCGAGCTCAGACTTGGAGTCGATACCGTCAATCTGGCGGCCGTTCTCAGAGATGGCAGCAAAGGGAACAATAAAGTCCAGGTCCCAGCCGAGACCATTCTTGGGGTCGTAGATGTACTGAACGAGAGCCTCGACATCCTGCTTGCTGCCCTGGTTGAAGGGAACGACAACAAGTTGGGAGTCGCGCGAACCATGGCGAGCGTACATGGCCTGGTAGTACTCGGTGACCTCGCGAGAGTAGCGACTGGTCGTGACAATGACGTGAGCACCACCGCTGATAAGACCCTGGAGGACGTCCGCACCAATGGAGCCAGCGCCAGCGCCAGTCATCAGAGCATACTTGCCCTGGAAGCTGACACCAGCAGCAGCGGCATCGGCAAGGCAGTTGAGGTAGAGGCCGGTGAGCTTCTTGTTGTAGTCCCAGCCGCTCATGGCCTGGCTGCGCAAATGCAAGAAGGGGATAGTCTCGACCTTGGCCTTGGGGGTGCCGCTGGGCTTGGAGGAAAGCGACTTCTTAGCGGCGCCGTTGGCAGAGATGATCTGGCTCTCGTTCATTTCGAGAGAGCGCAGAAGCTCGCCGTACAGCTGCTTAAACTCGAGCTGCGAGGTCTTAGAGACCTTGTGCTGTTGCTTCATCAGCTTATACAGACGTGACAGGCCAGTCTGGACCTTGGCACGAGTGCCGTACTCGGTGATCTTGCCACCAGCAGCCATCTGCTGAACGTAGTGCTCAAGCTTGCGGCAGCTGGCGCGGGGGACCTCCTCGTAGTTGAGGTTGCCGCGAGCATCAACAGTGGTGCGGGGACCGGTGGGCACAGCGACATCCTTGAAGACGGGAGCGACATTGAGGACATCTCTGCAGTTCTCGATGAGCTGGGCACCGAGCTCCTTGGCGAGCTTGTAGGTCTCACCGCGCTCGGTGGGGCAGTTGTCGATGTGGTACTGCATGAACTCGAGCAGGGTAGGGTTGGAGCGGTTCATGATGCGAATGCACTGGCTGACAATCTCACGGTCGACAGCCTGCAAACGACCAAAGATGATATCGTAGTACATGCTGAGAGCGTCCTGGCGAGCCCAGTTCCAAGACGAATCGTAGATTCTGGCCTTGAGGGAGCTGAATGCGGGCTCGATACCGGCAGCGTAAAAGTCGCCGTGCTCAGCAGACCACAGATCCAGCTGGCTCTGGAGAAGCTTGGAAGACTCTTGCGAGGTCTGGAAAGCCTTGTCACCAGCACGCAGGTCCATCTTGAGGTAGCGAGCAAGGAGCTCCAGCTGCTGCTTGAAGAGAGCGCGCTGGTCCTTGGTCAGGGCATCGATAGCAGCGGGGTCCATCATCATACCACCACCACCACCAGCATCGGCACCAGCAGCAGAGGCAGTAGTGAGGCTGATGCCAGCGTTGACGGCGTACTTTTGTGTAACGTTGTCAAGGAAGGCCTTGGCATCACCCTCGGCACCCAAACGAGCAGGGGGCTCCATTGTGATGGCAAGCAGCAAAACGCCGTCCTGGCGGCCCTGTGCAAGACCCCACCGTGACTCAAGATATTTGCGGGCAGATGTAATGTTGAAGCCACCGGGCATCTTGGAGGAAATCAAGCGGGCAATCAGAGCCTGAGACTGCTTACCAAGATTGCCGTCGAAAGTGGCCTGCATGGCCGCACCAAGCTCGTCGAGTGGTGTGTCTTCTGGCTTCTCGGGTGTGGAGCCGAACTCCTTGCCCAGGTCGCCGAGAATTTCGTTTTGAAGTGTAGATTTGCCTATCCATTAGCATGGGTCACGAAGCTTAATACAAGACGAGGAATCGAAGCTTACCACCAACGAGATCCTTGATGGCCTTGCTCAGTGGCACCTCAAGTAAGGGCTTCTTGAGCTTCTGAGCAATGAGAGCGCGGACGATCTCAAGAGCCTGCACTGGCGCATCCGGAACAGATGCAGCCGGGCCGGCACTGGGTGCTGGTGCAGCAATGGGAGCGGCGGCAGCAGGGGTACCAGCCGCAGCCACAGCCGGGGCTGCACTAGAGCTGGCCTCGGGTGTTGGCTCAGGCTCGTCCTCGACAGGGTCAACGTCATAGTAGATCTCCTTTGCGTCCTTGTTGTAGCACAGGATTTGTCTCTGGACAGACTTTGCAGCATCGTAGGCTTCGTATTTTGATGCAATGGTGCGCTTGGCCATCACACCCAGGGTATCAGCAGGACCGATCTCAACGATGCGCTCAGCTGTCTTGTCGGCGAGGAAGACATCTTGTGTTTCAATCCACCGCACAGGCGAAGCAAACTGGTATGCCAGAAGCTCGACGAGCAGGGTGTGGGCGAGCTCCTGCTCGACCTCGGGACGCATGGTTGCGGTGTGAGGTCGGGAGTAGATGTGGTGAGGAGCTGATTAGAGGTGGGGAGGTCGGAGATGAGGAGGTTGAAGTTGGCGGAGTGTCGGAATAGGAGGAAGCTCGAGACAAAGCTATTCCGGGGTATCTCTAGATTCGAAGGCGATGAGTATAGGTACTGAGGATGATTGAGTAAACAAGACGACGAGATGTGGAGGTGTAGAGATGCAGAGATGAAAGAGGGAAAGATTAGGATGGATACTGGGCAGAAAGCGGTAGAAAGCGGAAGATGTGAGGAAAGAGGAGGGGAACGATGAGGGCAGGAAAGGTTAGACACACCAGAGGTTTTCGTGGAGTTGGGTGGATATTGAGGGGATGTCGATATGTAGGGAAGGAAAGGAGTGAGGGACGAGAAACTCGGAAAAGGAAAGAGGAAGTAACTTGGAAGGAGCAAATGTGCAAGACAGACCCGAGAATAGAAAGAGTGCTTAACGTTTTGCTTTTTGCTTTTTGCTTTTTGCTTGGGGAAGCAGAAAGCTGTTGTGCTCAATAATTGTTGATGGTCGGGCAGATGGAGGGAAGGAGCGAACGAGGAAGGGGGTGAACCAAGCAAAAGACAAGAGAGGCCACAGAAAAATCAAAAAAGTTCAAGCCCGTTGGGGAACTAGAATTGGAAACTACTCACGGATGAAGCGAGGGGAGACAACAGCAAACCCGCGAGGAGGGAGCTCTCTGGCAGTAATGGATCTAGTGGATTGATAGGGGTGTGGATGGGCTGATAAAATCTAGGAATAAAAATAATTGGGAAAGACGGTCTAGAGGTAGGTCAGGCACCGCGAGACGATGAGAAGGCGCAAAGAAGAGCTACTCCGTGGCAGAACTACTTGTAGAAAGAACGAACGACAGCTGGTCGATGAAATGACAGAGGGCTCAAAGAAGCAAGAGCGACGCAATCGAAGTGGGTCGGAAGCAGAAACAGAGTAAAATACAACAGAAAATATCGAGATAAATAGAAAATATAAGAGATTTAATTACATTAAGCTACAAATCAAACTACAAATTGATAAAAGCTGCAAGTAGATTTGAATGATTGAGCGATTGGGAGCTTGCCCGTTGTACTCGTTGTGCCCCCTGGCTGTCGCTCTTTCCTTCTGTTGAAGCTGCACACTTCCCAACCAAAATGGACAGACTAGTCCGAGACAGGCATGGACTGTACTTTGGCGGTGACCCCACAAGGAACGTTGAGGTAATACTTTGAACGAACATCCCTGAGTGGACGATGTTGGGCGATAAGATAAGGAATGTTGGTTTGATTTTCAGAATTTGATGTTCTCTTGAGATGGTTGTGGTCTTCAGGCAATTCTAAAATGTCAGAGATGGTATGGTGTATATTGTGACGGGTATAATTTTATGGTGGTTTTCTTTTTTCAAAAGAAAATCAAAAGAAAAGTAAAAGAAAAACTCTTGATTTTGTTTGTATTTGTAGATATTTATTTTATTTGATTGCTCGATTTGGGTGACATATGAAATCACTTCACCTCACACATATTCGTATCTTGATCGATAAAAACCCTTCTTAATAATTTTGACACCTTCCATACACAAACGTGTCATGAAAAACTCCGTACATAGAAATAATAATACACACCGACAGGACCGAGTGTGGTGGCGTGGCCTTGCCTTACGACTTAGTGGGCGCGCTAGGTACGGGTTCCGCAGTGTTCCTGGTGAGCAGGAAGTACCGGTACATAGCTTCCCAATAACGAGACAGCAAGAGCCATCATTTAGGGGCTGCCCATCAGAGACAATGCTTAGGCATCAGTAACATCACCAGTTGCAATCTACATTATCTGGATATTGTTCTGTGACATCCAACACAAACAGATTCGATACAGCTTGCATTGATTACGCGCCAATACCGTCTCAATGCAGACCACGCTACATTTTCACCCGTAGCCTGCAGACCGTTTCATAGTTTCTGTGCTGCCGCATCAATGTTGCCTATGCATGTCTACGATGTTGATGAAAGACTGCCATAGCCGTTGTCGTGTGCTCTTGTAGCCAAGCAGAGTAGATCGATAGATAATTGCTTATCCAAAAGTAGCAACTTGCTCATAAGATACATCTCATGTATTCAGGCTGCCCTCACAAGGCTTGCCCAGTACTTCCGCTGTCGCCCGTCGGACAACAGCAAGGCTGCGAGACGTGGCGTCAGACATACTGCATTGGGAAGAGCATTTGCCCATCAGGGTCGTTGCCTTGATCATAAATGGCAGGAACCCCTCGATCAGACATGGGTGTGCGCAGACTCCAGCTGAGTCAGCACGAGGGGTGTCTGATGCCACCATCCGCGACTCATCGCCAACGACATCATATCTAGCACATACTGCAATGTAATCATATTGGCCTTGCTGGGCTTAGTTTGTATCGCGACTTGGCTGCTGCACGGCCTCACCACTCGCGAATAGGCTTCAATCTCATCCGAAAACAACCTTCAATTTGTTGGCCGCTTTTCCGCCTCTAAAATAAGCCTTGCCTCATCCCTTTCCAACTTGTGTAGCATAACCCGGCCAAGGTGCGCATCGCCAACAATTTTGTTTGCCTCAACTTCAACTGGATTACAGATTTGCATGTACAGATACTTGTCCAACGTTGGGCGGAGAAAAGCGGGCCCACCCCTCAAGTCGTTGTCCCGCTGGTACCAAGTGCAGGCCCTAGGCAGATCATTTTGTTTTCACTTTGCCGGCTAGAAAGGCACAGGGGGCAGCTACGGTGGACAGTAAGTATTTGCTCTCGCTCTACTCAGTATTACGGAATATTGCAGGTATCAAGAATCAGAACACCACGTTAGAGTTGGACCCTCCAGACCACGCTAGCGTTCAATGTCCCGAGTATTTCGTAGCTCTTTCCTCTCTATTTACTCTTGCCGTTTGTTGTAATTCTTGTAAAAAGCACTCCCCAACAAACGAGATTGCTGGGTGATTCGTGCCTTCCCTTGTTGGTGCCATATCGGTTATTTTTTTTATTTTACTTTCTCTTTTTGTATTTTATTCCTGCTTCCTTTTTAAACCCTTTATTGCTGTTTGTTCTCTGGTGTTCCATTGACAATTGCTCTTTCCCTTGACCGTTGCTGTTTACAGGTTCTTTCCTAATACAAAGTCTTTGCCCTAGATCCCTCTGTAAAACATCACCAACCAAGGTAATTTATCCTCAATTTATCTAAATTTATATCTTTTTTTTTTTGTTTTGTAAAATAAGTTTATTCGCATCGCTCCTTCCATCCCAATCATTGAGTCGGCCAGATTGCTGTTGGGAATTGACACTCTTGCCATTTTTGCGTCCCTCACACACCTTTGCAGCTCTAGTTCTTTCCGTCTTTCTGCCATCCACCCGATTGAGCTCATTTGTCCACCCAATTGCTCCTTCCTCCACTTGTCTCCTCCACCGCATCGTCTGCTCCGTTCGCAACTGCCTCGAGTGCCTGGAACCCAGTCTCCTCCCGTTCCTTCCCTCTTTTTTTTTTGAGCCCTCACCCTCTTTTACGTTTACCTCCACTTGTCTTTGCGTCTGCCAGTCGTTCTTTCCGAATTACCCTGAACCGCTACTGCCCTCCTATCGCCGCTTTCTTGCTCCACGACTATCGAGGCCTTACTCTTTCTCCCTCTTCTCCTCTTCTCACGTCTTCTCCTTCTCACATTTCCCTCTCGCTTCACATTCAAACATCGCCAACGACTCTGCAAAGCTTCTCCTAATACTACATTCCCTTGCACATCTTGCTTTGCTCTATTCCGCTTTATACATTACAAGTGCAAGTTTCTCACCCCTCCCTCATTCCATCCTCTCGTCAAGCTCCCTCTTCGCTGAGCTGGAGTTCCTCAGATCACCTCAAGTAAGTCTTCTAAAGGCGCTCATGTTCTCCATCTCCTGTAGAGCATACAAGGCTAACCAGCAGTCACCCCGTCTTTGATACCCCTCACACCGACAATGTACGGAACTGGCACCGGCCCGCAGACGGGCGTGTCAACCCCGCGAACCTCGAGCTCTCTCCGTCCTCTGACTCTGTCCCATGGCTCGCTCGAGACTTCGTTTCTCGTGCCCACCAACCTTCACTTCCATGCCGCTCAACTGAAGGAGCGCTTCACCGCCAGCTTACCAGCACCTACCGATGAGCTGGCCCAAGATGACGAGCCCTCGTCCGTCCCAGAGCTTGTTGCCCGCTTCATGGGCTTCATTGCCAACGAGGTCGAGGAGGGCGAAGATGACGCTCAGGGCTCATACGAGGAGGTCCTCAAGCTCATCCTGAACGAGTTTGAGCGCGCTTTCATGCGCGGCAACGAAGTCCACGTGCTGTCTGCCACTCTGCCCGGCATCGACTCCAAGAAGCTCGTCGTCATTCGCAGCTACTACGCCGCTCGCTCGGCCTCCAACCGCACCATCCGCCCCCACATGCCCGCACTCTTCCGCGCCGCCGAGGATAACTCAGCAAATCTCTACAACATCTTTGGTGGCCAGGGCAACATCGAGGAATACTTTGACGAGCTCCGCGAGCTTTTTGAGACCTACCCCACCTTCATTGGCGAGCTCATCGTCAACGCCGCAGAGCTGCTCCAGACCCTCTCCAAGTCCTCTAGTGCCGAGAAGCTCTACTCCAAGGGCCTTGACATCTTGACTTGGCTGCGCCGCCCCGAGACCACACCGGATATCGACTACCTCGTGTCCGCTCCTGTCAGCTTCCCCCTCATTGGTCTCGTCCAGCTCGCACATTACGCAGTCACCTGCAAGGTCCTGGGTATCCACCCCGGTCTGCTGCGCGACCGGATACGCGGTGCCACTGGCCACTCGCAGGGTATCGTGCTTGCTGCCGTTACGGCCGCTGCCGACTCCTGGGAAACTTTTGGCGACCTCGCCAAGTCTGCCCTGACCATCCTCTTCTGGATTGGCGCTCGTAGCCAGCAGACGTTCCCCCGCACCTCCCTCACACCAACCATGCTGCAGGACTCTATCGACAACGGCGAGGGTACCCCGACACCCATGCTGAGCATTCGTGACCTGTCCCAGGATCAGGTCCAGAAGCACATTGATGCTACCAACCAGTACTTGCCCGCTGACCGCCACATTGCTATCTCGCTCATCAACAGCCCGCGTAACATGGTCGTCACTGGCCCGCCCCAGTCTCTGTACGGTCTGAACCTGCAGCTGCGCAAGGGCAAGTCCGCCACCGGTCTCGATCAGGCCAAGATCCCCCACACTGAGCGCAAGGTTCGCTTCGTCAACCGCTTCCTGCCCATCTCTGCACCCTTCCACAGCCCCTACCTCGAGAAGGCCACCGCCTTGATCGACGAGGACCTCAAGGACATTGAGATTGACGCCGAGGATCTTGGCATGGCTGTCTACGACACCACCACCGGCAAGGATCTGCGCGAGTCCGTTGAGGGCAACATTGTCCCCACCCTGATCCGCCTCATCACCCGCGATCCCGTGCACTGGGAGAAGGCAACCGTCTTCCCTGACGCTACCCATGTTCTTGACTTTGGCCCTGGTGGCATTTCGGGCCTTGGAATCTTAACCAGCCGCAACAAGGAGGGCACTGGTGTCCGTGTTATTCTTGCTGGTGCTGTCGCCGGTACCGTCACCGAGGTCGGCTACAAGCCCGAGCTGTTTGATCGCGATGAGGAGAACGCTGTCAAGTACGCTATTGACTGGGTCCGCGAGTACGGCCCCAAGCTGGTCAAGACCAAGAGCGGCCAGACCTTTGTCGACACCAAGATGAGCCGGCTCCTCGGTGTACCTCCCGTCATGGTCGCTGGTATGACCCCTACCACAGTCCCTTGGGACTTTGTTGCCGCTACCATGAACGCTGGCTACCATATTGAGCTGGCTGGTGGTGGTTACTACAACATCAAGACTATGACCGAGGCTCTGGTCAAGATTGAGGGTGCCATTACTGCCGGTCGCGGTATCTCTATCAACCTGATCTACGTCAACCCCCGCGCCATGGCCTGGCAGATCCCCCTGATTGGCCGTCTCCGCTCCGAGGGCATCCCCATTGAGGGTCTGACCATCGGTGCTGGTGTTCCGTCTATTGAGGTCGCTCAGGAGTACATTGAGACTCTTGGCCTCAAGCACATTGCCTTCAAGCCCGGTTCCGTCGATGGCATCCAGTCTGTCATCAACATTGCTAAGGCTAACCCCAAGTTCCCTGTTATCCTGCAGTGGACTGGTGGCCGTGGTGGTGGTCACCACTCGTATGAGGATTTCCATCAGCCCATTCTGCAGATGTACAGCCGCATCCGCCGTTCCGAGAACATCATTCTCGTTGCTGGCAGTGGCTTCGGTGGTGCCGAGGATACTTACCCCTACATTACTGGTCAGTGGTCGACCCAGTACGGCTACCCTCCCATGCCCTACGATGGCTGTCTCTTTGGTAGTCGTATGATGGTCGCTAAGGAGGCTCACACCAGCAAGAACGCCAAGAAGGCTATTGTCGATGCTCCTGGTGTCGGTGACAGCGAGTGGGAGAAGACCTACAAGGGCCCTGCTGGTGGTATTATCACCGTCCGCTCCGAGATGGGCGAGCCCATCCACAAGCTGGCTACCCGTGGTGTCCGCTTCTGGGCCGAGATGGACCAGAAGATCTTCAGCCTGCCCAAAGAGAAGCGCGTTGCTGAGCTCAAGAAGAATCGCCAATACATTATCAAGAAGCTCAACGACGACTTCCACAAGGTCTGGTTCGGCCGCAACAAAGCTGGCGAGACTGTCGACCTTGAAGACATGACCTATGGTGAAGTCGTGCGTCGGATGGTTGAGCTGCTGTACGTCAAGCACGAGGAGCGCTGGATTGACCCCTCGTTTGAGAAGCTGACCGGTGACTTTATCCACCGTGTCGAGGAGCGCTTCACCACTGATACCAACCAGTCGTCGCGTCTGCAAAACTACTCTGACTTGGACGAGCCCTACTCTGCCGTCGAGAAGATTCTGGCTTTCTACCCCGATGCCGAAACCCAGATCATCAACGCTCAGGACGTCCAGCACTTCCTCATGCTGTGCCAGCGCCGCGGCCAGAAGCCCACCACCTTTGTGCCGTCTCTTGACGAGAACTTTGAGTTCTTCTTCAAGAAGGATTCTCTTTGGCAGTCGGAAGATCTCGAGGCCATTATTGGCCAGGATGTCGGCCGTACGTGTATTCTGCAGGGCCCCGTGGCTGCCAAGTACTCCAAGGTCGTTGACGAGCCCATCAAGGACATTCTCGAGGGTATCCATGTTGCTCACATTGCCGGCCTGACCAAGGACGTCTACAAGGGTGACGAGTCTGCTATCCCTGTAATTGAGTACTTTGGTGGCAAGCTGATCGACCATGAGGTTCCCCTGGATCTGGAGAGTGTCTCCGAGTCTTACGACGAGCACAAGAACACTTACCGCCTGCCCTTCTCGCCTTCCGTTCCTCTGCCCAACGTTGACGACTGGCTGACTTTGCTCGCCGGCAAGAACCACTCGTGGCGCCACGCTCTCCTGCTCTCTGACGTTCTCGTCCAGGGTAAGAAGTACCAGACCAACCCCATGAAGCGTGTGTTCGCCCCTGTGCGCGGTCTGTTTGTCGAGATCCGCTTCCCCAACGACCCTGAGAAGACGGAGATCATTGTCAAGGAGCAGCCCCGCCACAACCACTACGAGGATGTGGTGCACGTCAAGCTGACTGGCAAGAACGAGATCTTGGTCAACGTCATCAAGCGCTCGACTGCGCTTGGCAAGCCCATCGACCTGCCTCTGAAGTTCCGGTACTGCCCCGAGGCCGGCTATGCGCCGATCCATGAGGTGATGGAGGACCGCAACGACCGCATCAAGGAGTTCTACTGGCGTGTGTGGTTCGGCAAGGAGCCCATCAACCTGAACGCCGAGGTTACTGGCAAGTTTGACGGTGGTAAGGCCGTTATCACTGGCGAGGACATCAACGAGTTCGTCCACGCTGTTGGCAACACAGGCGAGGCCTTTGTGGACCGCCCCGGCAAGACCGTCTACGCTCCCATGGACTTTGCTATTGTTGTTGGCTGGAAGGCCATTACCAAGCCCATCTTCCCGCGCACTATCGACGGTGACCTGCTGAAGCTGGTGCATCTGTCCAACGAGTTCCGCATGCTGCCGGGTGCCGAGCCGCTTAAGAAGGGCGATGAGGTTTCGACCACTGCCCAGATCAACGCCGTCATCAACCAGGAGGCTGGCAAAATGGTCGAGGTTTGCGGCACCATTGTGCGTGACGGCGAGGCCGTGATGGAGGTTACCTCGCAGTTTCTGTACCGCGGTGATTATACCGACTTTGAGAACACGTTCCAGCGCAAGACTGAGACCCCCATGCAGGTTCACCTGGCTACGGACAAGGACCTTGCTGTGCTGCGCTCCAAGCAATGGCTGCTGATGGACGAGGCTCAGGACATCAACCTGCTGGGCGAGACTCTTACTTTCCGCCTGCAGTCGCTCGTGCGCTTCAAGAACCGCACCGTGTTCAGCCACGTCGAGACCCGCGGCCAGGTCCTGCTGGAGCTGCCGACAAAGGAGATCGTCCAGGTTGCCAGCGTGGAGTACGAGGCTGGTGTATCCAACGGCAACCCTGTGATTGACTACCTCGAGCGTCACGGTTCGTCGATTGAGCAGCCCATCAACTTTGAGAACCCCATCCCTCTGAGCGGCAAGACCCCCCTGCTACTGCGCGCTCCTGCCTCCAACGAGACGTACGCCCGCGTGTCTGGTGACTACAACCCCATCCACGTGTCGCGCGTCTTTGCCAACTATGCCAACCTGCCCGGCACGATCACGCACGGCATGTACTCGAGTGCTGCTGTGCGCTCTCTGGTCGAGACGTGGGCTGCTGAGAACAACATTGGCCGCGTGCGCAGTTTCCATGCCTCGCTGGTCGGCATGGTGCTGCCCAACGACGACATCCACGTCAAGCTGCAGCACGTCGGCATGATCAGCGGTCGCAAGATCATCAAGGTCGAGGCCATTAACAAGGACACTGAGGAGAAGGTTCTTCTCGGCGAAGCCGAGATTGAGCAGCCTATCACTGCGTACATCTTCACCGGTCAGGGCTCGCAGGAGCAGGGCATGGGTATGGACCTATACGGCAGCAGCGACGTTGCCAAGAGCGTGTGGGACCGTGCCGACAAGTACCTGATGGAGACTTACGGCTTTGCGATTACCAACATTGTCAAGAACAACCCCAAGGAGCTCACGATCCACTTTGGAGGTCCTCGGGGTAAGCTGATCCGCCAGAACTACATGGCGATGACGTTCGAGACGGTGATGGCAGATGGTGCGATCAAGTCGGAGCGCATCTTCAAGGACATTAGCGAGACCACTTCGTCGTACACCTACCGGTCGCCCACTGGTCTGCTGTCGGCTACGCAGTTCACGCAGCCTGCCCTGACTCTGATGGAGAAGGCCAGCTTCGAGGACATGAAGGCCAAGGGTCTTGTGCCGCGCGATAGCACGTTTGCGGGTCACTCTCTGGGCGAGTACTCTGCCCTGGCTGCCCTGGCTGACGTCATGCCTATTGAGTCGCTGGTGTCGGTTGTGTTCTACCGTGGTCTGACGATGCAGGTCGCTGTCGAGCGCGACGCTAGCGGCCGCTCCAACTACTCCATGTGCGCCGTCAACCCCAGCCGCATCTCCAAGACATTCAACGAGGAGGCTCTGCGTTTTGTTGTCAGCAGCATTGCCGAGGAGACTGGCTGGCTGCTGGAGATTGTCAACTTCAACATTGCCAACATGCAGTATGTGTGTGCCGGTGACCTGCGGGCGCTGGACACGCTGGCTGGTGTGACCAACTTTCTGAAGGTCAAGAAGATTGACATTGACGAGATGCGCGAGCAGCTCAAGATTGACGAAGTGCGCGAGCACCTGAACGAGATCATCCGCGGCTGCGCCCAGGAGACCGAGAAGAAGCCCAAGCCGCTGGAGCTGGAGCGCGGTTTTGCCACGATTCCCCTGCGCGGCATTGACGTGCCCTTCCACTCGACATTCCTGCGCAGCGGTGTCAAGCCTTTCCGGTCGTTCCTGCTCAAGAAGATCAACAAGACGACGATTGACCCTGCCAAGCTGATTGGCAAGTACATTCCCAACGTGACGGCCAAGCCGTTTGAGTTGACCAAGGAGTACTTTGAGGATGTGTACAAGCTGACCAACTCGCCGCGCATTGGACACGTTCTGGCGAACTGGGACAAGTACCAGGACGATGGTGTCAACGGTGTCAACGGCACCCACGAGGAGGAGGTCGAGGCATAAATTCTAATTCAGCTGTATGATTTATTTGAGTTGTTTAATGTTGTTGATGTTGTTTAATGTTTCATGTTTATGTTGTTATACAGGCCATTTGTTGTATTTAGTTGTTTTAGACGGTACTCTTTTTAGTAAGTTATTATATATATTGTCTTATATTTTGTTGCTTGTGATGCTTAGTAGATACGTTATTATAGACGAACAAGCCGAAGATTTGCTTAGAGATGAATGTTAGAACTTGTATTTATTATTTATGTATTTTAAAGAAGAAAAAACATTTATAAAGAAATCTATGTAACATTAAGACTGCTAATAAAGCCTAAAATTTACTTTAATTGCTTAAACTCAAAGTAAAACATGATCAATACTCAACGACTTGTGATAAAGTATAAGCTATTATTGATCTCTTCACAATATATATAAAATACAAAACAATCACAATAGTTCGACCGGATGTAGAGTTGCCATATTAGTCAGCATCTACAACGGCCTCAGCCTCATATCACAAAAGGCAATCATTCCTAATAAATGCCTCTCCATTGATCGATTGCCCAACTCTACACCGTTTTCAGCACCGGCATAAAAGACCGGCCGCCACTGCTAGTCGTACCCCTCCATCGCCATCCTCTCGTTCTTTGTCGACGCGGATGAGCTGAGCTTACTGGCCGGCTCAGTGCACTAGTTGTGGTTTTGGGGGTTATAGTGCGGGACAAACGTGGTCCCTGGCCCGTCCCCCGCTACCGTCTCCGTCACTCATTTGCGGTGGACAGTGGTGGACAGTGCAGTGGTGGACAGTGGTGACAGTGGTGGACAAGTGTGGACAAGTGGTACCTGCGGACGACCCTACCATCCCGTCCGCACGTGTAAGCTTCCACGACATACAACACCGTGGACCACCATCTATCTCGTCCGTGCTTGTCCGGTTGTTATGTATTATTTCTTCTTCTTTCTACTTGTTCGTCTTCTTGTGAAATCAAAGACTATTCTACCGTCTTCCGTCGTCGCCGTCGATGCCAAGCCGTAGTATATAATGTAGAGCTTCCCTCGTGTTGCATTGTTATTTCCAAATCTTCTCGTCCGCATTTGCACCTTTCCGCGTATCCCCTCTATAGAGCCATGAGACACAATACAAACTCTGCAGCCCATCCCCAACGATAACCTCTGTCCTATCTTGTGCCACTTCGGATCTCAGCTACCTAAAGCTCAAAGACAAGACCCCAAGAAAGCGCCCGCCCGCTTATTTGCTACCTACAATCCACAATCGACATCTCTCATCCGCTGACCTTGCATATTGATTCAAGCTGTCTTGCTTCTCAATCACTCACTGATATCTTCGTGTTCACTGTACTTTTGATTATCTAATATTCTAATACGAGTGCGGGATCCTTCCTCTTTGAGCATTCAAGTATCGACCAATACAGAAAGAACGAACAGACAGCTCCAACCACAGCCCGTTCCGCCACTTGGCCGTTTGTTATCGCGATACGCACTAAGCAACCCACTTATACTTACAGCTCCGACCTCCGACCTACCCCCCTCCTCTGTCTCTCTGTTCTTTTCTTTCTTCTTTTCCTCCTTTTCCTTTTTTTCAATGTCCATCTGCAACTCTTTTACTCATTTTCTTTCGCAACTTTCGCATTCTCGCAAACCTACGACTCCTAGCCCCTCATTTACCCCCAACACCGCTGCAGAGAAGACGACATCCTCGGAGTCGAGCTCCACCTGTCTGATGGCCGCGCCTTACAACAAGGTGTTCTACGGCACCTTTATCCACACGCCCGGCCTCGACCAGATTGAGTACCTTCACGATACTGTTGTCGCCGTCAACTCAAGCGGCACAATTCTGGTCGTTGAGCCCCTCCCACAAGGTCTCAAGCAGGAGCCTGCCGCCTGGATTCGTTCCGTGCTGCTGCCGCGCCTTGGCTGGACCCCAGACGCCACAGCCGTCGCCATTTGCGAGCCTGGCCAGTTCTTCTTCCCCGGCTTTATTGATACACACCTGCACGCCTCGCAGTACCCCAATGTCGGTATTTTCGGCAAATCTACACTGCTCGACTGGCTCAACAAGTACACATTCCCGCTCGAGGCATCGCTCAAAGACTTGACAAAAGCACGCCGGGTTTACTCGCGCTGCATTCGCAAGACCCTGTCGCACGGCACCACTACAGCTGCTTACTATGCCACCGTCGATGTCCCTGCTACCAATCTGTTGGCTGACCTCTGTCTCGAGGCTGGCCAGCGCGCGCTGGTCGGCCGCGTGTGCATGGACAACCACGAGTTCAGTCCCGACTTTTACCGTGACGAGTCCCCTGCAGAAGCTGAGGCGGCAACACGGGCTTGCGTGGCACACATTGCCTCTATTGACCCGTCACATACGCTGCTGCGGCCCGTCCTGACACCCCGCTTCGCGCCAAGCTGCACGGGTGATGTGCTGGGTCGCCTGGGCCGGCTGCACAAAGAGGGCAACTGGCCAATCCAGACACACATTAGCGAGAACCATAGCGAGATTGCGCTTGTCAAGGAGCTGTTCAAGGACAAGGTGCCTCCATCCGAGGGCGAGTCAGACGGCATGCCGTCGTACGCAGGTGTCTACGACCACTACGGCCTGCTGACTCCCCAGACGATCCTGGCGCATGGTGTCCACCTGACCGAGGCTGAGGCTGAGTTGATCCGCACACGCGGTAGCAAGATCTCTCACTGCCCGTGTAGTAATAGTGCCATCACATCGGGCGCGGCGCGGATCCGGTGGCTGCTGGATCGCGGCATCGAGGTCGGTCTCGGAACTGACATGAGCGGTGGCTACTCGCCGAGTGTGCTTGAGGCGGCACGTCTTGCATCACTCGTGAGCCGGCACGTGGCAATGGGGGGTGATGACGAGGCCAAGCTGTCGGTTGAAGAAGTGCTGTTCCTCGCGACTGTGGGCGGCGCCAGTGTAGTCGGTCTTGCCGACAAGGTCGGTATGTTCAAGGTAGGCATGTCCTGGGACGCCCAGCTGATTGGACTGGGTGTGGTTGATGGCCGCGGTGGTGTCGGCACTGGCGTGGAAGATGACACGAATGTCGATGTCTTTGGCTGGGAGACATGGGAAGAGCGCGTGGCCAAGTGGGTGTTCAACGGCGACGACCGCAACACAAAGCGTGTCTGGGTGAACGGCCAGCTTGTGCACGACCGGTCAGCTGTGGCCACGGGCGGTGTGCCCAGCAAAGACCTTCCGGCGTCCGACAAGGCAAAAGCCGAGGACGCGGGCACTAGCTTGCCAGCATAGAAGCTGGTGATTAGCATATTGATGGTGACGCTGCGGTTTACGACGGGCATCATCGGTCTAGTGACGGGCACTGTGGCCCAGGTTGTCAAGATCCTCGCCAACTGCAGCGGGTAGTTTGATTCTTTAGAGTTGTTTGTTTTCTCCTTTTTTTTTTTTTGTCTCATCATTTCCTGCCACAGCGATACCATTATCATTATCATTATCATTATCGAATATTTTATAGTATTTGATCAGTCGTCCATCTTACCGCTGAATACAGGAGTGAGTATAGAGTAGAGTGAAAATGATTAAATTAAAATATCTGATTATTGACTGGTACTAGCTTGTTGTGAATGATTTTGAAGAAGAAGAAAAAGCAACCAAACAAAACGTGGCTGTAGATAAAAGAGCAAACGCCTCCAGTGACGACGAGCAGATTGTCAACGCCATACACTATGCATCCAAACGCCGCCGAATTAGAATACTAAGACCGAGACGAGTGAAGAAGAAGGAAGCAAAAGATAAAAAGAGCAGTGGAATGACGACAGAAACGGAATACAAAATGGAGGCAAAGAATCATCAAGGCACAAAACTACTCCTCCTCGATGCCCATCCGGCTCAGCTTGGCCATGCTCCGCGTCGGCCGCAGCTTGCGCACCCCCGTCGGCTCGCCCGCCCCCGCCACCATCGATCCGGACGCCAGTCGCCGGCGCAGCGATGCCACCTCGCCTACCAGCTGTGCCCGCTCGCGCCGCAGACTCGCAATCTGCTGCTCCGCCGCCTCGATCCGCGCCACCTTGCGCTGCCGGCTGCGCTTGGCTGCTTCGTTGTTGCGGTCCTTGAGGCGCTGCTCGCGGATCTTGTCGAACCGCAGGTTGGCCGCGCGTCGCTCGGCCAGCTCGCGCTCGTCCATGGTGTCGCTAAAGTCGAGCAGGCGGACCATGCTGGCCTCGAGGAGAGCCTTGTTGGGGGCCTGCTCGCAGAAGCGCAGACGGGCGCGCCAGTCGTTGGGGTCGATCTTGGTCGACGAGTGCGGGAGGGGCAGGATTTCAGAGATTTCGGGCAGTTCTGGCAGTTCAGACAGCGTCTCTGGCTGCGCGCGCGCAAGAGGGATCCGCTGCCGACGAGCAGGACTACCGAGCTCGCCATACGCCTTGGGTGCATAGGCGGGCATCGGCAGGGTAAAGGGCGGAGGGGGCAGGGGGCCAGCTGCTGTCTGAGCAGGAGCTGGGGTGCGCGCAGAGGCGGCCGACACGGGAGGCATCGACGCATAGGAAATAGGGTCGGGGTACTTGAAGCCCGACGACTGCGAGTGTCCATGGGTAGTGTGAGACATGCTCGGCGATGACATGGCGGCGTCACCACCGTATAAAACATCGTGGCCGCCGAATAGGTCATCGTCCTCGTCATCGAGTCCTTCACCAAACTCGTTGTCAAAGCTATCGTTCATGTCATTGTGATAATAATGACTGTCCTCATTCTTGTCATCCATGCCGTCAATGCTGAGACTGCTCAGTTTGCTCAGTCCGAGACTGGCAGTACGACCGCCTGTCGACGCTGGCAGTGGAGGGTACGACGACGACAGCGTAAACGGCTTCATGGGCGTCATGGGCGTGGATGGCTGGAACTGGGGCAGGGTGTCGTCAGTTGCAGTTCTAGTGAGACGGGCAAGATCCATCTCCATCTCCAGCTCCATGTCAATGTCCGCACTCATATGCACTTTCGCGCCCATTCTCATGTCCGTTCCCATTGGCATTCCCATTTCCATGTCCGGTCCAAAGCTGGCGTCTGGAGTGGCAGCAGTAGCAGCAGTGCCAAAGACATCATCGTGGGCATCTGGAGTGACAAAGGCCCCGTTGTAAGTGTTTGATGGTGCCAAAGGCAGGGGAAGAGAGAAGCCGGCAGTGAGAGGAGGTGTCGGCAGTGGTGTGGCTAGCGACGTGGAGAGGATGCGGTGGTGCTGCTGGGGCGTAAAGTAGCCGTGAGCATTGTTGTAGTGGTCGTGGTTATAGTTGGCTAGGGTGCTTGATCTTTCGGGAGTCGGCGCAACGGAACCGGCAACAGACCCGGCAACAGATCCGGGGGTGTTGTTTGCCATTGTAGAGTCTGTGCTGCAAGTGCTTGGGTTCTTAAGTTTCTTGTATGACGTTAGATGAGTGTTGATGTTGATGGTGTTGATGTGACAAACCTTGGCGATGATGATGTGTGTAGATGTAAACAGATTAAATAAGAAGATGAGTAAACAGCGAGAGAGAGAATCGACACAGAGATCAACTCTTTAAAGCATTCTGGCATCCGAAGGAAGGACCTCGTCATCACCGGGCGAGCAGCAGAGGTGGGGTGGCGGTCGAGGACATTGGACGGCTTGCTTGTTGTTTTGTAGGCTAGGCGTCTCGTTGTCTATTGTTGTTCTATTGTTGTTGCGGTTGCCGAATATCAACAGCATCGTGGTTGACGGGGTAGTAGGCTGTAGAGGGTAGGCAGTCTGGTAGTATAGTTGACGAGCGAGGCTGGCTCATTGTTCTATTGAGGACTATAGGTCCCAGACCTATGACAACGTATTCCGCTCCCCCTTACTGACATATGAAATCAAAATGGTAGCTACGTGCTCACTAGCACATGATCTCGAGTCTCCGCACCAAAGAGGAAGAGGTACAGCAGAATGGTGTAGATGCAGAGGAGGAGGGAGAAGACAGGAGGCGGTGGCTACCATTGAGTGGAGTTTGAACAATGACTATAGTGACAAGCAGACGTATTGATAGCTCCGAAGCTCCAAGGTATGATTCATTTTGTGAGGAGCTATCGCCAACGACTGAAGAGGGTATGAGGCGAGCACAATGCGATCTGATGCAGGCACACGATTCGAGGTAACTGTGGTGCCCTGTCGTTTATAGACGGGCCATCTCACAATCGTGGTCTAGCACATGTGTGATGATTCACGGATCGTGTGAGATTTCTTGTGACCTGTCAGATGTAGGCTATCGTACTGTCCGTGGGCTCAGATGTGAGCTGTAGAGAGCTATAGACACTGGGGATGCTTTGGATGCTAGCGTAGGGCTTGTGCCATGATGTACCTGTACGCCGTCTTGTGGCCGTGCATGCAACGTGCTACCCGTGTATCTACAGATTTGGCATCAGAACTACCATGACTTTGTCTGTGATGAATCTAGACGCGTGTAGCACGTAAATGTGGCATCGTGGTGCAACTGGAGTATATTTGCTATAGACTGTATAAATAGAAAACAAAGAAGGCATACGACAAGAACGTGGAGTATCAAGAGGCAGATAATAATAAGAGAACGGCGAATGTCAAGGCAAGGAAAAGGAAAACGCATCACACAGTCTGCTGGTACTGGGCAGGGGGGTAGGCCACCTGGGGCTCCTCCTTGTGGGCGGGAATCTGGCCCAGCTCGGCCTGGCTGGCAACAAGAGGGTCGGCGATGCACGCACGCAGGAAGAAGACAAAGTTGACAATCGACAGGACCCAGACGACAGCACCGAGGCCAGCACAAGCAGCGAGAGCACAACCCTCTCTCTTGGCATACGAGCCGCCGCTGTAGCAGTAGTCGCCATAGCAGTAGTTGCTCAGCCAGAACGCAGCCGTCGACGCCGACCATGCCCACGCCGACAGCCACAGCACAACCGAGAACGCATAGGCAACAGCGGCAACGATGCGGAAGTAGTACTGCGGCAGCCTGTACTCAAACAGGGCCAGGACGCCAAAGATGATCCAGGTCTTGATGGCGACAAAGATCAGCAGACCAGAGACGCCTGAGTAGCCGCCATAGTAGCCGGCCCAGGAGCCAAAGACGGACAGGGCAAACGCGGCAAGAGCGAGGACGATACCAGACAGCACGACAATGGTGATGCGCACAAAGAGGATGAAGTGGGGGATGTCAGCAGGGACGTCCTTGCTCAGAACACCGTTGAAGCCCATGGTGGTAGTTGGTTGGTGAGTCTGTAGGATGGTGTCAAGATGTCAAGATGTCAAGATGGTCGAGGGTAGTATGATAGTAAACGCAGTGAGAAGATGCCAAGATTAAAGCAGGAAGAGAGGGCGAGAGACGGTTCTTTTATAGTTGAGCTGGGCGAGACGATACACAAACGACATGCATACCGGGCGAAGATGAAGGTATCCTTGTCGGAAAAGAGGCGTGCTGGACGACAGGGCGTAGATGAGGTGGCTTGCCCAGCCCTGTGTGTCGAGATTAGTATGCTGGAGGCGTTTGATTCGGTTGATTTTAGTAACAGTAGTACTATTGAAGAGTGCCTGTTCTTTCTCTGTCGTTTGTGCTTCTCCTTCACTCCACAAAGCCACTCACTGTCTACTCTGAGCTGCTGTTTTTTCGCTCAGATTTCCGGTGTTCCAAATATATCCTTTCCGCTTAATTTGCTCAAAGTATTGGGATTCTCAACTCTGTAACGATTTAATATCGGCGCCTTTCACGACAGCATGCATGCTATATTTCTGCATAGATTTCCTGCATCGTTTGCCGCTCCGATTTGTTTGCAAGGTTACGCAGCGTGAGGAAGGCTGTATGCCAAGGTCTCGTCCCGCATGCTAGCTGTTTCCGAATAGATGGCTTCTCTGCAGGGCATGTTTCTCGCTACGAAAAGCACTGGACATCTTGGCAAACTCAAATCAAACGGGCATCAGACCCGAGCTTGAGCCTAGGAAGTCAGCCCTGGAGATGGAGGTCTCATGCCCGCATCCAAGATGGCGACAAACGCCAAAGACCGGTCACTTGCACAGTCGTTGTGGCTTGACCGCAGCAGAGTCAATATTGGCAAGAGTGCCTCGAGTGAAACTACTATACTTGGGTTATGACGGTCAGAATATATTAAACTGTTAACAACGTCAAGTCGATCCTGATTCTAAAGCAGCTATAGTCGATAGATATCATATCTGATTCCATGTCATCACCGTCCAAGGTGAATAGACATACCGGTAGCCCCTGAATCCTGCAGACAGGCAGCCTCTATAAATCCATTCATCAAGCAACAGGTCGACGGTCATCTCCCGTGCCTCTGTCGTCTTTCTTAGCTCTTCGGGACTGAATCGCATCCAAGGGCGGAATGCAACGCGCTCGTGGCGGGAGGGGTTAGAGATGTCTTGATGGAAACGGCTGAAAGAAGCAAATAGAGGTAGACCGATACGTCGCTGGCTGACATGTCCGACGGCTGAGCGGACATCACTGAGATACGGCTAGAAAGAAAGTTGGTAGTTTGGTACTGAAACGCGGTCTGGGGTGTTATAGTGTCATTAGTTGTATATAGTTGAGAAAACCTATTTATACCGCACTATAAGCTGAGGAACACCACACGACGCCCGACCGATTTCGACCCAACACGTCTATCAGCCAGCATACCCTCTTCGCTTTGTCTGCCTCGATCTTTCTTTGAGCAGTCTTTCTGTATTTTTATCTTAATGTCTCCCTCTATCTTGTGGCGTTGATACTGGTGACTGCGCCTCGGCCTTGCCTGTATGTGGCATCGTGATGAACTGCATCGAGACTACCTCGCCTCATATCACCTCGACCTAGCTGTATGATTTATTTAACTTGTATCCAGACTGGAAGAAGTCCGATAATATAAAAGAACTGCAAGGCTGGATGACAAATGACATGCGGACTCCAATTTGCACTGGCATCACATGTGACAAAGAAGAACAATAAGAAGCAGAAGATCCCATGAAAAGATAATAAACCAGAAATAATCAATTCAACGCTGATGCAGTACCCAACCAGTATCATACAAATCATACACACACCGTCTATCAACCACCGCCATCTATAAGCCGCGCAGAAACTCATCTACCGAGATCGGCTTCCGCACTGCATTGTTCAGGCCTTCGTGGTACGTCACCCACACCGGCTCCTCGTCTTTGGCAGAGGTCTGGTGCTTGCCGCCGCTGTCGTCGCCTGGCTCGCGACGGGCATTGCCATCGACGTCTTTCAGAGCGTGTATGACCACTTTGGCAATCACGCGCCCGAAAAAGTCGCGCTTCACTGCCACCTCCTCGGCCGCCTTTCTCTTTGTGCCGCGGGCTGTGTCCTTTTCAGCGAGCTTGTCCGCCGACGCAAACGACGCGCCCAGTGGCGTGCCAGCGTGGAACCGGGCCTGACGTGCCGCATTGTCGCGAGCAGCCAGAGTCTTGCGCAGCTCCTGGTCAAGCACCTGACGGACGGCATACCGTGTCGGCGCGCTGTTGCCCGCCATGATGAGACCGCTTGCCGTCTCAAACGACGAGAGCATATCAAGATCACTGTTGGTTAGCAATTGTGCATTATAAAATCCATGGGGCGCAGAAACTTACGGCTCCATGCGGTAGACCCATTGAGGCCGGCCTGGTGCAGCTGCGGCAGCCTCTTCGAGGATACCGCGCTGCATTTTGATGCCCAGCTCGGCCAGGACCTCGGCTGCGCGTCTAACCAGTACCTTTTCGCTGTCGCGGCGAACACTGGCTACCGACGTCGGCCCCTTGCCGTTCTTGTCGGCATTGGCCACGTTGACCAGGACGGGCTTGACGTCGGGGGAAACGAGGCGCACAATGTACGGCAGGAAATCAGAGGCCAGGTCCTCGGCATTGCGGAACGCGCGCAGCAGCGACGGCGGCAGATGCGACTGGATTGTCTGCAGAGACAGGCGGTTCATCTTCTCGGCCTCGCGTGCAGAAAAGTCGGCACGCGGTCCTGCAAAGGGTCCCGTCAGGGCAGATTCATCATCGGGCTGGTGCTTCTTGGGAGACGCAAACAGCTCATGGCATGCGAGCACCGGCTGGCTGACATAGGGTGCGAGCTCCCACTCTTGGCTGCCAAACACGCGGCGCGAGCAGGCATCGTGGAAATGCATCCACTCGTACGCGGCGTCAGGCTTGCTGAGGTAGCAGTCGTCATTGAACTCGCGCACGGGGTATTCGCTAAAAATGTCTGTCATAATGCGGTCGACGTCGCCGCTGGTCTCGATCATCTCGCGCAGGCGGGCCATGGATGCGCGCTGTTGGTGCTCAGCAAAGCTCATCTGCTCTTTGGGCTGTTCGTGCCGGTACGACCGCGATGCGCTGTCTGCAGAT
Source organism: Ophiostoma himal-ulmi (assembly GCA_029299165.1). Lineage (NCBI taxonomy): Eukaryota > Fungi > Ascomycota > Sordariomycetes > Ophiostomatales > Ophiostomataceae > Ophiostoma > Ophiostoma himal-ulmi. The sequence goes on from JANSME010000012.1 coordinate 808,392, forward strand.
GTAGCTGCCGGTGCGGCTGACGACATGGCCGACTTGGGGAAGCCGGCACCCTCTTGGAAGATGCGCGCAACAATCTCGCGGACGCCGCCACGGCCCATACCGCGAGCACCGAGACCACCGCCGCCTCCATTGCCAGAGGTGCCACCACCGTAGGACAGATCAGGCAGAACATGCTTTTCGACCCAGAAGCGCGTCAGCTGGGGTGCTGTCTTGTCCGAGGTGGCAGTCTTGGCTGCTGTCGCTCGCAGCCGCCGCGCAACCCATTCGCCGACCACCATAACACCGCGAAGATCACCTTCGGCACCGCTCTCTTGGTTCTTGTTGCGGTTGGTCGGTCCGGTTGTCGACATGCCCCAGGCTGCCTCGCACAGCTTCCGCGCGGCCTCCTTCTCGCAGGGGATGCCCTCTTTCTCAAAGATGGTCTTGAGGCGCACGACGACAGCGTCTACTGACGGCTTGCCCACGTGCACAATCTCAGCCAGGCCAGACAGCCGCAAAGGACGCAGAGCGGCATGGTACACGTCGTTGCAGATGAGAATCAGCGGGCGCATCTGCCGGAAGTCGTCGCCCTTCTTCTTGCGTGCCGGCTGTGCCGCTGTCGATACGCCGTGGCCGCTGTTCTTCTGGTCGAGATGGACCAGGTCAATGAGAGCCTTGACGAAGCCGCCCTCGCCACCCGCGCCGCCGCTCTGGTTGCCGCCCACAACACCATCGACCTCGTCGACAACAACACACACGGGTCGGCCCTGTGTCTTTTTGTTATCGTGGCTGGCAACGGTATTGACTTTGACGCTCTCGGTACCCAGACTCGTGCGGATGCGGCCGTTGACGACGTCGCGGCTGCGGTCGTCACTGGCGTTGATCTCCAATACTTCGTAGCCGGCCTGGCGTGCACAAACGTGGGCGAGTGTCGTTTTGCCGAGGCCAGGAGGGCCCGTCAGAATCAAAATCTTGCGATGCGGCTTCTCTTCTGCAGACTCCGCACCCTTGTAGCCGTTGGTGTTGGTGTTGATCCCCGGAGGTGCAGCCGGCCGTGCTGGCTTGATAGGGGCGGCGCGCTTCGAGCCGGGAAACACCATGGGGTCCCAGCGCTTGAGCCAGCGCAGCACAATGCGGTTTGTCAGGTCGTCGCCCACGAGGTCCATAAAGTTGCGGGCGCGGTACTTTTCTGTCCATAGCAAGGTCTTCTTTGGCCGACGTGCTGGTGCTTTTGTCGTGGGAGGCGGATGAGACGCGGGGACAGCAGCAGACTTGCCCTTGCCAATGTCTTCTTCAAAACCGGCCAGCAGCGCCTGCTCCTCCGCATCGTCTGCCTCGAGCAAGGCCTGCATAGCTGCCGCTTCCTTGTCCTCCGTTTCTTTGCGCTCCTTCTCTAGCCGCTCCTTTTCCTCCTTTTTTGCCTGTGCAATCTCTTTTTGTGCCCCGTCGACTAGTTCGTGAATGGCAATGCCAAAGTAGCTGCGCTGGGCGCGGCCTTCCTTGGTCTTGGACCGCTGTGCCACCAGTTCCTGGTATGGAACGACGACCGGTGCAGAGTGGCGCTGGGTGCGCTGCCGCACCGGAATGGCGCGGCCCTTGCACGTCTGGATGACGATTGTGCTTGCGGGAGCAGGTGGCGGGGAGAGCGGCCGTGTGTTAAAAGTATCGAGAGTATCAAACGTGTCCAAAGTGGCGAGGGCGGTGGGTTGTGAGCCCGCACTGAACAGCAAGTCGTAGCGGTCTTCTTCGTTTTCTTCGGGCGGTCCATCATCGATCTGTGCATCTTGTATTATTGAGTCTTCTTCTCTGGCAGGGGGTTCTGCTGTGTCGAGAGGCGCTGTGCTTGATTGTGCGTCCTCTACCAGTACAGGTTGTGGTGGGATGGCCGTCAGGTCAACTTCGGGGACCTTTTCCGAGCCGAGATCGACGGGAGCGACTGGATTTGCGACTGTGCTGGCCTCCTTCTCGTCTTCCGCATCGTCCTCGTCGTCGGAATCGACAAAGCCGCCCACGGCACGCTTTGCCGGCCGAGCTGCCTGGCTTGATGCTGGTGCTGATGCCATGCCGGTGACGTTGTTGACGCTGTTGACTTTTGAAACGTCAACGTTGGCGATGGTATCGATCATTATGTCGGCCATTTTTGAGGCAGTTGTCGTCGTCGGTTTATTGGCGGTGATTTCGACGTTGTAAAGTGCCAAACAGTGTCTACCCTGCACCAGCTCGCCCTGAGAATGCTGCCACCAAGCAACCTCAATTAACGCCAATCCTGCCCGCGTCTGCTCCTATGCGCCGACGCGTTAAGCAGTCCGCGACGCGTCGTTTCCACTTACACGATACAGTGGGACCCCACGTGTAGTGTCACATGTGCTTAGTCATATTGGCCGACAGGAAAGCGATGCCCCATGGTTATTTAGAGACGTGCTACTTCAGTTGTCAAGACTTTCTCAAGTGTACGTCTTCGCTACAGCCGTGGCCAATGTAATATTGGTCACTTTGATCCTGACATTGGCAAAGATGACATAATCCAGCTTTCTCTTGTCAATGACTTGGAAGCATTTGCCCCTTCCCTCCGTATGCATATTTTTATTTTTCTTGATGCCGGAAGGAAGTTGCCTAATATGGCTAGCGTGTGAGTCCGCCCACCCGGTCGGCCAGCCCACTCTATCGCATTCGTATTCGAGTCGTCATTTCCCGTTCTCGTTCTCGCCTGCCGCCGTCTATGAGACTATTGAGTATTACTGCCGGTCCGTGTTTTGCGTGTCGCACCTTCCCCTACCTGTTACACATTCTCAGCCTTGTAGCTCCTTCCTAGTATATAGTCTATTTGCCACCCTCTTTTCTCCTCCTCCACATCTTCTCCCCCCCCCCCCCCCCCCCCCCCCCCCCCCCTCCCTTCTCATCATGTCTTCGCGCACTCTCTTCCAACACATTTCCAAGACCATTCGTCCTCGTACCGCATTTACTTCTTCGACAATCCCTGCTACCCGCTTCTTCCACGCTACATCCGCCAACATGACTGTCACCGACTTCAAGACCAAGGACGAGTTTGACGCCGCCGTCAAGGCCAACAAGGTCGTCATCATCGATGCCACTGCCGTCTGGTGCGGTCCCTGCAGGATGATCTCGCCCGTTTTTGACAAGTGAGTTGATTTTTTTTGCGCCAGCTTTTTCTACTCTCGTCTGAGCTCCACATCCTAACAACCCAGGCTTTCCGAGGACGACAAGTTCAAGGACATCTTCTTTGCCAAGTTCGACGTTGACAACGTCCCCGCCCTGACCCAGGAGCTCGGCGTCCGCGCCATGCCCTCGTTCTTCGTGTACAAGGACGGCGAGTCCTTTGACAGCCTGGTCGGTCCCAGCCCTCCCTCTCTGACCAAGTTTGTCGAGAAGGCTCTTGCTTAGATTGCTCGACTTGGGCAACGGCCGTCCTGGCCTTTGAAATGCTGGTCGTCTGCAGATAGAGGATCGCTGTTATGATAAATAGCACCAATGATGAACACGTTGGATACTCGCGATTGAACGATTGAACAAGTGCTGTGTAGAATCGGACTGTCGGAGGATATGCTTCGAGTTGCCAAATGACGTACTTTTGATATAGCCAACGCAGAGCAGAGCTTGGACCCTTTGCACGTGTGTTTCCACGTGTACAACAATGCCAGATCGAAACTGGCAACATCTCAGCCAGCAGCCGGTGCTCTGAACTAGATTCAAAGACAGTTTCTTGCCAAGCCTGCTGCAGTTCATGTCTGGCTAGTGGCTGCACGGAGAGTGGTTGCTGGATTCCGCACAATGCACGGCTTGGGGCCGACATGACACCGGCCGACATCTGTTCGCAACTCAAAAACCCATATAAATCGAATCAGCAAAATCAAATCGTATTCGACTGCAGATTTAAACGACCGATGTATTCTCATATCCACAAATGTGCGCAGGAAGCATGCCAGGCCGAGCTTGCAACGATAGAAAAGCACCATTTCCCCATACGATGGCGTCACATAACAACCCCCTAGCTCGACACATAGAGCTAGCTATCTAAACAGCTCAACCAGAGACAGCCGACTGTAAGTGGAACAGCAAAAGATTACAAGGGACCATGCCGCCATACGTATGCAAGTCGCAATACACTTTCTGTCACCTTTGCTTGTAAATGTTGACTGCTTTGGACATTGACAGACCCCATATTTCACATGTCGCAACACCTTATCAAAGATATGCCATTCTTGCGTGGCCAACCAGGTACTACCCAACATGACACCGCCACAGGATAGTAACAAGGCGGGCATAGATAAGCACTCGTGGATATAAGGCGTTCCTGAGAGCGGCTGATTGAATCCCCGATCATATTCAACGCCGCGGGCGGATGTGCAGGACGTGGTATCCTATAAGAAGTCGTACAATCCTATTATCGCGCGGCTAAGGAGCCGTTCTTCCGTCTCTTCTGTCTCCCATCCGTCTATAAAGGCCAAGACACCCAGGGCAGTCCGATCAGCCGTCTGATCTTTCTACTAAGTTCAGTTGCTTTCCTGCTGTCTCACTGTTCCCCGTACTTCCCATCCCATCTCGCTTGTGCAACTACATCTTCTAGACATCTACCCAGCATGGCTCCTAGATATCGGCGTGTGGCCGTGATCGGTGCTGGCCCGTCTGGCCTTGCTGCTGTTCGTGCTCTTGCTGCCGAAAAGACCTTTGATACCATCCGCGTGTTTGACCGCCGTGACCAAGTCGGAGGACTATGGTGAGTATCTGTCGACACGATATCAGCATAAACCCCTCCTAACGTATAGGCACTACGATGCTGTGCCGGATGTTTTCCCAGAGACAACCGGTGTGCCCGCAAACCAGACTCTTGCCGCGCCACCAGAGCTGCCAGCATTTGCCGCGCCGGCTCCCGAAGATCCCCGTGCCCGTTCTGGCTTGTACTGGGACCTCGACAGCAATGTTGGCAACAAAGCCATGGAGTTCACCCACACGCCCTTTCCCGTCGTGAACTCGCCCGGATCGATCCAGCGCTACGGCCACAACAACCCGTCGCGGCCATACACAGTCATCAAAGACTACCTCGAGGACCTGTTCCTGCCGTACCAGTCTCTCGTCTCTCTCAAGACGACTGTCGAAAAGGTCGAGAAGCTCAGCAACGGCCAGTGGGCACTGACTCTGCGCAAAGCCGGCGAGATCTACCGCGGCCAGGCACACGACTATTGGTGGAGCGAGACCTTTGACGCTGTCGTTGTTGCTTCGGGTCACTACAACGTGCCTCTGATCCCCGACATTCCTGGCCTTATCGAAACATCAAACACGTTTCCGGGCCGATTTGAGCACTCCAAGTCCTACCGCAAGGCCGACAAGTACGTCGACAAGCGGGTGCTGATTGTCGGCGGCAACGTCTCTGCTTCGGACTTTCTCCAGGACCTGCACAGAATCGTCAAGGGTCCGCTCGAGGTGTCTCTGCGCGGCCGCAACCCGGCTATTGAGTCTGTCTATGCCTTGCCCAACGTGAATACGCGCACGACGATCAAGTCGATCGGCCCGACAGCCGATGGCAAGTCATTCGAGGTTGTGTTTGACGACAACACGACTCTTTCGGGGCTTGACTATGTTTTGTTTGCCACCGGCTACCGCCTGCAGTACCCCTTCTTGCACCCAAACCCCACGACGCCCGAGAACCATGTCGCCGGCTTCTACCAGCACGTCTTCAACACTGACGACCCGTCCCTCACGCTTGTTGGCCAGGTCAAGGCTGGCCTGTCGTTCCGCGTCTACGAGTACCAGGCCATTGCCGTTGCGCGGTACTATGCCGGCCGCAACGCGCTGCCCCTGCCGCCAACCGACGAGCAGAGACAGTGGGAGCAGGACCGCATCAAGAAGTTTGGTGCGGGCTATGGCTTCCACACCATTGGCCCCGACTTTGAGCCGTACTTTAACTGGCTCGCCGACTTTGCCGGACAGCCGGCCGTCGGGTCCGACTCGTACGCCCTGCCCCGGTGGCAAGCCTCGTGGGCCGAAGATGGGTTTGCTATTCTGAAGCTCAAGGACAAGTACTGGAAGGAGCTGATTGCCCGGGACATCAAGGCGAAGCTGTAAGCACTGGGGCACTGGTTGCCCCCGTCGTCCTGTCGCCCCCATCAAAAAGTCCACTTGGCTCGAAATTTTCAGCAACAAGAGAACAACGCCCGGTTAGCTCAATCGGTAGAGCGTGAGACTCTTAATCTCAAGGTTGCGGGTTCGACCCCCGCATCGGGCTCAAATCCTGATGCCTCTCGATCCAATCGAGAGTTCCTTCTGTTCAAACATTGTTCTCTTGTTCCTTTAATGGTGAGATGCCAGAGTGGTCTAATGGGTATGATTAGAAATCATATGGCTTCGGTCGCGTGAGTTCAAATCTCACTCTCATCGTATATTTTTGCTTGTCTAGTCTTGGATCTGTTTTTCAGCCTGTCGCGTCAGCATTTTCAATTTAATTTTCTGTTGAGAGTATTTCAATTTGGTCATGTTTCTGATTTGTTTTACATGGGATAGATTCAACCTATATCTAACTTTCCAAAGTTCCTCTCGACGCAAGTATATCGACAGATATCGCATATTCGGACAGTCGTTTAATGGTCTCGAGCAGCGATAACTTGTTGTAATTAAAGAGACTGCATCAATACCACAAATGGTTGTCGATGACTAGAAGTTTGAAAAAGAAATAGAAAAAGAAAAAGAAAAAGAAGACAAGTGGAAACTCTCCAATAATACTGCCGATATGCCCAACCTATGCAGAAATGAGACAAGCCTTGTTGACCATATCCAGTCACATTCGAGGCTTAAGTCAATGTACAAGTAAACAATTTATATCATCGGAGCCGGTCACCACGGAACCGCCATTCCCGACCACACGTGTTAGTCTCCGCGAGTCAAGGGATACTTTTCGATACACCAAGTTTCTTATCTCGTAGCGACCCCCACAATGTACCGCAATGTACCATCTAAAGGTGGAATTTCCCCAACTCTCCAATACACTAACCAGGCACCGATAAGAAACGCTGTCTCTCGCGACTCCTCATCTTCAGATATCAAAGGGCCTCCACCCTGTGAGACTCGGACTCTCTCTTCACACCACTCCCTCGAAGAGTGCATACTTTGAACAGAGACACACAGCCACCATGTCGCAAGCCGAAAAGAAGGCCCCGGCAACAAAGAATGTGAGGTCGCGGGCCGGCTGTACGCGGTGCCGGCGCCAGCGGAAACGGTGCGACGAGGAGAAGCCGGCCTGCGGGCGGTGCCAGGAGGTCGGTACGGCATGCAGCTACGAGCTCAACATCAAATGGGGCGGACGGGCGTTTCCCAAGATGCTCGGCACCTATGCGGGCAGAGTGCAGCGGCTAAGTAAGTTTGTCTTCGCGAAATGATCATCTTATCAAATCATCCCGAAATATGAAATATAGTCTGCTGACCGTCAGATAACACGGACGGGGACGGCGGGTTCGTCTATGTCGCCCAACAACAGCCAGGACTACGTGGGCCACCGTTGGTACTAGAAACACCTGCACCAGCATCATCACCACCACAGCCACCATTGCAACGGCAACTGCCTTACCCATCACACCCACCACATCCACCACATCCATCCCATCCGCATTCATCTCGCCAACTTCACCCCGCCAGCATACCACCAAAAGACTATGCCGAGTCCGAGTACAATCAGACGCAACACACAGAACCAGAACCACCGCAACAGCCGACATCCATGGCAGTCGTGCGGCAGGGCCGGCCGTGGGAATTCGACAACGACTTGCGCTCGGCAGCCGACTTCAACCAGCCGCTTCGGTCGCTAGAGTTTGCGCCCAACCTGTCGCACATCCATCGCTTCCTTCTGGACCACTATGTTCACCAGACAATACGCTTGACGGCGCCAAGCGACTATGCACGCACGGAAATCTGCCGGTCTGTGGTTCCCATGTCGTACAACCAGCCATGTCTCCTGTTTGCCATGATGGCCTTTGCCGCGCGGCACCTAAGCGCCCTCGGCGCACTGCCAGTCGGCACAGGCGAGCTGCCCGGTGCCGACGCCGAGGAAGTCATTGCCGAGCTCGAGGACCGCAGCATGAGCAGCCTCCGACAGCAGCTCAGAGAACCCAATTTCAACCAACATGCAGTGGCCCTCGCAACAACGCGGACGCTGTGCCAGTCACAGATCCTCGCGGCAGGCGACTCGTGGCGGACACACCTCGAAGGCGCACGGGCCATACTCCAGGCAGCATCATCGCAGGCCAAGAACAAGAGCCAAAACAAAGCCAAGGGAAAATCGCCGGCTGCAGAAGGCGACCCGAGAATCGAGGACGTACCAGACAATGACCAGGACAGCAGCGAACCTTCGATACAGGACTACCTTGCGAGCTGGTACAATAATGTCGAAGCCCTGGCAGCCCTCACGCCGTTGGGTCTACGTCGCGGCCAGCTGGAGATGGCCAACGTCCTTGGTCGCCGCAATGTCTACTTTGATGTGTTTGGCGGCCTAGTGTCTGACGTCCCCGACCTCTTCCGCGAAGTGGGTGCTCTCGTCATGGAGCGTCGCCGGCGCATGAAGCGTGCGCAGGAAAAGGCAGAACGTGAGAGCAAGGGTGCGGAAGACGGCGACGACGACGACGACGACGACGACGACGACGCAGAAGACATTGACGCTGATCGCGGCGACTCCATTCTGTCCGACAATGACATTGCCCTCGAGGCCGAGTGTTTGATCAAGGATATACACGACCGCTTGAATCAGGATACGATAGGCAATCTGCGCATGGACAACAACCTACTGGTGTCGCTGTCGCCCGACAACATGCACGACTATGCTATGAGCAATGCTAGCTTCTTGCACACGGCTCTGCTCTACCTGCACTGCGCCGTGCAGGGTCTGCCTCTGTCGGCGCCCGAGGTGCGGCACTCGGTCGAGCAGATAGTGTGGTGCTATGGCAACATGAAGTCGGCTTCAGCCCTGTCGCCGCGCGTGCTGATGGGCACACCCTTGTTTACAGCCGGCCTTTGGGCCATGCCTGACTCGCAGGTGGCGATCCGCGGCTACTTTGAGACCATGGGCACGTGGATGCGCACGCCTCACAATGTTCGGTCGTCAGCCGTCCTAGAGTTTGTTTGGAGCAAGACAGCCAGTCCCGGCCACCACCACGACGTCCTGACATATCTCGGTGCGTTTCTTTGATTCTTATTGATTCTTATTTACTTTTTTGTCATATCTACATGCTAACAACTATAGAGGAAAGCCCCGATTTCTTGCCGTACTAGACTGTGCAAGCGCGCAAGATCAGACAGATGCGCGGAGGATAAACTGGAGGATACACTTTTGCTCCTTGGGTCTCGACGAGATGATCTGGTGCGCCATGGACATGTCCGGCATCACTCCGTCTGCCAGCACTGTTTGGTATGTGCTGTATACATCGCGCAGCAACAGCTTCATCTCCGCCATGGCCAGGTGCCGACCAACGCAGCCGCGCCCGCCGTTGGAAAAGGTAAAGAAGCGGCGATTCATCTCGACCTCGGCCGCCTTGTCGAGCCACCGCTCCGGATCAAACGTGTCGGGCTGCGGGAACACGTCCTGGTCGAACCGGTTCATCGTGTAAGGCTGGCAGCTGACAATGGTGCCTTGGGGCAGCCAAGCGCCGTCAATGTTGCGGCCACCCTGGGGCACATAGCGCGGCAGACTCATGGGAATGGACGGATACATGCGGAGGGCTTCTTTGAGAACAGCATTGAGGTATGGCAGCTGGTCGTGTGAGATTTCGGGCGAGGATGCCGCGTCAAACAACTCCGCGTATAGCCTATCTTGGATCGGCTGGTATTCGGGCAGCGAGATCTGCCACATGAGCCAGCACAGAACATCGCCAGTGGTCTCGATACCGGCGGCCATGTGGTCCATGCACTCGGCAGCCATTTGCACCTTTTCCATGCCCATCTTGGGGTCCTTCATGCGAGCCAGCAGCGTAAACTCGGCCGGGCTGTCATTGTTGACGGCGTCCATGACGAGCTCATTTGCTTTTGGAACTGAGCGCACTGGGGGCAAAAGACCGAGCATATCGGCAAATGGGCTGAGGCTGGAGTTGTAGTAGTTCAAGAGGCGACCTGGTTGCTGGATATTAGTCTTTGTAGCCGCGGTACGGATGATAAGGAATGACGAATGACTTACGAACAAGACTGTTGTCAAAGGAGACTTCGCGCATAATATTCTCGTGGGTGACGTTGTTGATGGAGTTGCTGCCGTAGGGGTGGAACAGATGGTGTGTGACGCTATCAAAGGCATAGCAGTGCAGAAAGATCTGGCTGTTAGACATGTCCTCGTCAAACGGTCGTACTGATACATACATAGGTGTCCATTTTCATGTCCGGCATCTGGGCGACCTTGTTGACAAAGTTGCGGCTTCGCTCCTTGATACCAGCCAGACTTGCTTCCTTGACAATGTTTGTGTTGGCATAGCGGTCGGCCAGGATGCGCTTCCGTTTGCTGTGCTGTTGCTTGTTAGCGTTTCTGTAGATGCAGGCTCGCAGTGCGAAACAGCAATACGCACCGCCTGTTTGTCGAGAGTAGAAAACATTGTCTTTGTGCTGAACTGCTTGAAGAGGTAGTAGAACTCTGTCTTGTCGTAGCCGCTGCCGCCCGACATGTAGATCTCCTTCATGGCCTCGAGCGACGCAAAGGCGGCCTCGTTGGGCGCGAGTCGAACGGCAGGTCCATACTTGAGGTGCTGGCTGTGGACATAGCCTGTGCGGTTGCCGCGGAACTCTTGGTACTTGAGCGGGAGGGACGTGAACAAGCTCAGTTTTGTTCCGGGCAGAGACGCAATAGGTGACCGCAGTCGCTGGATGAGGAACACGACAGCTGCGACGACGACTGCGCCGAGCAGGACGGGAGCTGTCACGAGGGCCATGGTTTATCGGGTGGTTGCAGATGAGAGACAATACTTGTTGAACAAAAAAAAAGCAAAAGCAGCACCAGAAACAAGGAGACTTTTATAGCCGTGGCTCAACTCGGAAATTCGGAGATATACATATATTGCTGGTGGAAACGCAAGAAGCCACTGACGATGCCTGATTTCCAAGCACTTGTGACCTCATGAGGGGAGGTTATCAACAGCTGTGCAGACTAGGAGACGAAAGTGGAAACTATACGAGCAGCCAAGATAGCGACAGCCGTGAGCCGTTAAAAGTACCAGATAAGGCCTAGGTAGCGACGGGTTCAAGACAAACGTTAAACCCAAAAGAGAATCCAGACGCGACTGATACGGATGTGAATCAGCCAGATGAATACAAAGATATCGGCCTGCATTGCCGGGATGGCAGGTTACAACAGATATCAGCGCTGTTATTCACACAGTCACTACGTTGATTAGATGGTCGGCAACGGCGATGCGAGGCGGGTATTAAAGGCCAGACTTGGCAGCAGTTGTTTATTGCTCTCCCAAGACAGGCAAGACAACACTAGACAAATCACCAAGTATAATAAAAAATAAAGCCAAGAATGAACGCTTTGATTAAAAAGACGGCGCCGGAGGAGCCAAGCCCCGGGATTGTGTCGGCCGCCGACAGTCTGCCCACGCGACTGGACCCGGCCGGCAACCCGCTATCGCCAACGCCGACGAGCGACCCTCTCGATCCGCTCAACTGGTCGACGACGCGAAAGTATACGTGCATTTTTATCGTCTGCTACTCGTACTTTCTCATGACATACCTCACCACAGCACCGATCCCATCGTTTTTCCTGCTCGAAGAACAGTTCAATGCCACCTATGCGCAGACCAACTGGACGTTTGCCATTTGCGCGCTGGGGTTGATTTTCGGGCCGCTGCTGACGGGCGGTGTCGCTGATATCTATGGCCGGCGCATCTGCATGCTGGTGTCGACGGCAGTGGCACTGCTGGCGTCGGGGTGCACGTCGATCCACGGCCAGACCATTGGCGCATACATGTTTGAGCGGTTCCTGCAGGGCGTCGGCGCCGGTTCGGCTTGCAACCTGGGCCTCAGCATCATCAACGATGTCTCGTTCCAGCACGAGCGCGGCCAGCGCGTCGGTCTTTGGGCCATTTCGGCAAACATGGGCAGTCTGCTGGGCGGCGTCTTTGGCGGACTGGTGGTGTCAGTTGACCAGTACTGGGTGGCCTACCACGTCACAATCGCGTACGCTGTGCTGCTGGCAATGGAAGTTGCTGCCCTTCCCGAAACCCTGTACCCGCGGCAGTATATGCTCGACATCGAGTTTGGCTCGGACTCTGCCCCGGAGACTCTCAAGAGGACTCGCGAGCTGCCATTCATTGTACGTGCTGTCCCGTGATAACCACACTATATTTTCTAACCAAAAAGAACATGCACAAAATTAAGGGCCTGTCGTACCCCAAGATATGGTCACCCTGGGTGTTTGTCTTCAAGCTCTTGGCCTACCCCAACATTGTCATCAGCATCACGGCCTATGTGTTCGGCCAGTATTGGTGGATTGTCTCGATTATGACCATTGAGCCTCTGGCCTACGAAGACAGGAGCCCCCAGATCCAGGGTGTGCTATTCCTCGGCCTTCTCGTCGGTGTCTTGTTTGCCGAGGTCTTTTGCTCGGGCCATGCCAGTGACAGGCTCGTCATGTTCCTGGCCAAGCGAAACAACAACGAGCGCCAACCCGAGATGCGACTCTGGCTCGGCTATCCGGCTGCTGTTCTATCTGCGATCGGCTGTATTTTCTGGGGTCTCTCGGTAGACCACGACTGGCACTGGATTGTCGGACAAGTTGCATTTTTCTTGTGTAAGGTTTTCGGTCTCGATTCTCGCATTTCATTGCTGACGCTGTAGACGCCGCTGGCCTTCAAATCGGCAACACGGTCGTTACCACCTACATGGTCGACAACTACCCAGAGTATGTGACTGAGCTGTCCGTGTTCTATTCATGCATCATCAATGTAGGTATTTGCGTGTGGATGTGTGTGTGTGTCCATTTTGCCAGCCTGACTAACGCTTCAGCTCGCGGCCTTTTTGGTGCCCTGGTTTATCGACGCCTGGAGAGAGTACAGCGGTAAGTCATGGTATCCATCCCAAGGGACAAACCAAGTCAGTACTAACAAGCAGGCTATACATGGTGCTTTGCCGTGCAAGGGATTCTGTGCGTCGTCATCACTGTCCCTGCATATGCAGTCCTGCAAAAGCTTGGGCCACAATGGCGGAAGCCGGCAACCTTTGGGGCTTTCTGATGAGCTCACTATTAGAGGGGGTTAGGAAAGTACTCGAGTATATCTTGGATTATGTTTAATAGCTAGACAGTGAAACTGTTAGAATCCAACCTTGAACACTGCATCCAACTTTGAACCAGAGTAAACCACGACTCATCTGCTTGAGGTCGAGCACATATAAGCCAATCTAATCCGTAAAAGTCTCCACAGTTACCGGCTCAGTGGTCTAGTGGTATGATTCGTGCTTCGGGTTTTAACGAACCCCTCTGTTTACTCGGAGAGAGTATGTGCGAGGTCTCGGGTTCAATCCCCGACTGAGCCCTGTGACATTTTTTTATATATTTTCTTTCTATATTTTTTATTTTTTATTGGGGTTTTATTTTTGCTCTTGGTTTTTATACTATACTTAGATTTTTGTGGGATATTTCTATAGTGGTTTAATACACCAGCATTATAAATGAACTTTTCGCGTCTCGTATTTATCTTCGCATTGTTTGTTTTCTTTTACGATTTCGTTTAATTTTCTCTTGTTAATTAGGCAGAATATAGTTGAGTGCTAAGCTTTTCAAATAGGACCTTTTCCACAGAAGAACCACATCCAATCTACTACTCTATTGACTAGTAGACCAAGATAAGCCTATTTGTTTTAGGGAAATCAATATTAATTCTCGTCTATTTTGATACCAAGCATAACGTATTGGCTCGGCGTTTGTATGCTAACCAGTACCGCGGTATGACAGAACAGCTGAGCCTCGATAAGCTCAGCTTTGATTCTGCGGCTGATTTGTATCTCCCAGCTTATAATAGAGGCTAGACGTAGCTGCATTGTATCAATGACACTTGGAGACCGAGTTTCGGAAATTGTTGATTTGTTATTTCTGCCCTTCTTTGAGCTCTAGATGGATAGACAGAATAGAAGACCAAGATGTCGCCATCACGTTTGTCTAGCCAGGACTAGACCGGGCCTTAACAGAACACCAGGAAGAATACAATCTGCAGTATGAGAATATTGGCACCTAATTAAGCTTAGATCAAGAATGTTCATATTGCAACGCAAAGAACCAATTCAATGAAAAATGCACACACGTTGATCTGTGTGACTCTGAAATGATTCGTCTCCGAGTTTGTTTTACAAGTGCAAGTCTCAAGAATGTAATTCAGTATCTTCGCTGCTGGCTCTGTCATCTTGAGTTCTCTCTATTACAAGATATTTCCTATCTCAAATGCTATACAGGCACACAACAAACACCAATATTGACCACACCCAACCGGGCATGTCGTGGCGTTTGATCATTAACGAACCCACAACTCTGTTGCCGTTTTGGGTATATTATTATTAGGAAGCTTAGCCCGATACAAACTCATTTTGCTCTGGCAATGCTTTTGAAAACAAGTGACAAACAGCCCCTTCATAAGTAGAGTCATGTCTGTTCAATCTTGAAGCTGTCTCTTACACCATCTTCACTTTGCGTCAACAGCCACCAAGCCACCACACCACCGCCGCCATCATGCGTCTATCAATCTTCACACTGGCCCTGGCAGCGGCTGCGCCTGTGGCCGCCTCCAACTGCAAGCCGTCTGCCGTTGCCGTGGACCCTCACCCATGCGGCTCATCCGTCATTGGCCGCGATGGCGACTTCTCTGCCAACGCCGACAAGTGGAATGTCCAGGTCGATTCCTTGAGCTCATACACCTTTGGCACCTGCCACCCCTACGCATCCAACGCCTGTATCAGCTACGACTTCCCCGTTACTGACCAGGTCGACGCCACCGGCTCCATCAGCTTCTCATACACCATGTCGACACCCGCGACCGCCCGGGGCTACCGGTTCTTCTTTTACTACCGCCGCACGCAAGAGGAGGCTGTCGATGGAACCATCAGCTGCAACACTGATGGCTCCCAGACCCAGTACGACGACAGCCTTGTCTACCAGACGGCCAACCTGTGGAGCGTATTTGCTGCCAACTTCAACCCGACGGGCCCTGCGACGACCATTTCGTGCTCGCTTACTCTCAGCGCACCGGTGTCGTACGACCTGTCCAACTTTGGCTATCTCTACTTCTGCGACAGCATCGGCCAGCAGAGATAGATCAAAGCTTCACTTTGTTCTTCCCTTTGTATTGTACTTTTCGTGGAATATTCTCAAAATTAATCAGCTGTAAATCAGCTACAGATGTATCTAGTAGTAATTTGAACAATTCATGTGGCCGTATTATAACTGGGTATAAGCAAAATAAGACAAAACTTTTAAATAATACACAGGTCTTGAGAGCCGTCACCGCCCACAAATGTCAGGCAATGGATGCAATGCAATCCCGTCAAGGGAGTTGGAAACTCCTTCTATGTATATGCAATAAGAATGGGGAAACAGCCTAGCCATCGTAGTTGTGGCCAGTGGCAGCACCCCAGATGTAGGCGGTCCACGAGCCAACCATCAGGACCAGCACGCAGCAGAACAGGATAGTAGACAGGCGGCGGTTCTTGGGAGCATCCTCCTCATGAGTGCGGCGGTTGCGCTCAATGATCTTGTCGCCGCGGCGCATGCGCTGCTTGCGGGTCCACTGCAGCATGCCGAGGTCGACGGTAAAGAAGCCAAAGAGAAGCATGTTGATGCACATGACGACCGAGCAGGAAGACAGAGCCAGGTACAGGATGACGACTTTGTCGTACGAGTTGTTGCCGTTGTCCTGGATGACACCTGCGACAATGGCCACAATGACGTCCAGACTGTTGGCAATCAGGATCTTGAGGGCATAGGCAGTGCCAAAGTCGATCTGTTCGGCCAACGTGACGCGGATGGCATCGATGATGGACATGGGACTGAACGTCGTGGCAATGGCGTAGATACCGAAAGCGGCAGCAGTGCCAGCCACGGTCGAGGCGTAGTTGACGAGCAGCATGGCAGTGAAGATACCGAAAGAGGTGATGGCCACTGTTTTTGTTAGTTGACCCTGTGAACTAAGAGAGGAAAAGAGGAATGGGATTGGTAAAACATACTCAGAGTCAGACGGTTGCCAAACACGTCGACAAAGAAGCCCATGGCCGGGATGACAATGAACCCGGCATCCTTGGCCAGCGTGGTGTACCAACCGGCCTTGACGGCGCTGATGCTGAAGCGCTGCTCGGCAAACTCGGTCGAGTTGCTGTTGAAGACGACAATGGTGATGGTGGTGAACATGCCGTAGCCAATAACAACCCAGAACGACCAGGGCATGGAGATGACCTTTTTGAAGTCGAGCTTCTTGGAGCGCTTCTTGAGGCGGCCGCCCGTGGCAGGGTCCAGCACATCGCTGTACTTGCCCCCGGACCGCTTGGTGAACAAGTAGAAGGCGTAGCAGCAAAAGTTGGTAAAGATGTTGACAAAAAAGGCAATCCAGTAGACCCAAGCAAAGCCAATGTTCTCAGCAGGTTAGTGCGGGGCTCGGCGCAGAGCAATACGAGATTGGGAGTCTTGGGGAGGGAGAGTCTGGTACATACAGTGTTGATGACGTTGGAGGTGCCGGAGCCGGCGAGGGAGCCGAGCTTGCTGAACATGAGCTCAACGCCGAGCGTCGAGGCGAACCCGTCGCTGGGAGCGAACCACGACGAGAACACCTGGTACTGGGCAATCTGGGTAGAGCAGTCGCCCAGCGACATGATGATGCGGGCAACGACAAAGAACTTGAAGTTCTTGATCTGCGCAGCACCGGCCATGAGCACGGAGCCGACCGAGTAGATGGCGTTGCCGTACATCAAAACGTTGGCACCGCCGTAGCGGTCAGTGACGTAGCCGGTCAGCAGGATCAGGACCGTCTTGATAAACGAGTCGGAAGCGTCCAGCAGGGCGTACTTGGTGTTGTCAATCTTGAGCTGCTTCTTGAGCGTCGACTTCATCGGGCTGATGATGCCGCTGCTCCAAGCACCACCGAACCGGATCAGCGTCAGAAGGATCACGGCGACCAGCTTCCACTGCCATGGCGGCTGGGGCTTGCCCTCGCTGGACGAGATGGACGCCGTGTCATCGGCGGCCTCGAGGTTCAGCTGGTGGGCCTCGGCGGTGGCCAGGGTCTTCTCGTTGGCGTTCTCGAGCGAGTTCACGAGCGAGTTCTCGTTGGAGCTCTGCTGCAAGATCTCCTTGGAGGTGTCGACCACCTCGGTGGTCTGCTGTCTGTTCTCCTGGGAAGCCATTTCGATAGGGTTCGAAAGATGAGCCGAAAAGCCAAAAGTCCAAGAGGGATTGGGTGAATATGAGGTGATGGGTGATACGGAAACAAAGACGGCCACGAGGCAGCAGATCACATCCCTTTTATCTCTGATGCTGGAGAACCATGTTTTGATGAAGAGCGATGGATGCCCAGTTGATCAATGTCCTTTTGTAAATATATAAATTCAGATAAAACAGAATCCCATGCAAAGGAGCATGAGAAAGGGTAGATAACAGTGAAGGAAGAATTTAGCAGATAGCCAAGAGTGGAATTTGTAAAGAAACATTAGAAAACACAATGGAATAAATGAACAGACCAGAGTCCAAACGATCAGATTAACAATGTCACTGTGAACACTAGCAACCCTACAAAGTACAGCACGAAGCGTAGCCTTATTCCAGTGTTCTCTTGGCAACGCGACACTTCTCCGGCGACCTCTTGCACGGCACCTCTACTCGTATTCTCAAGCCGGTCGGTCTTGGCTGTGGGCCAAGCAGAAGAACAAGACAATGATAAAGAAGGCAGAGGCGAGAGAGAGACATGGCGAAAGCAGGCGTGCTTACAGAGTAAATCAAGATATCTTACTCTTTCCAGGACTGGCGTCTCTTCACAGTGAAGAATGTCTGCCGTGCAACGCCATCAGAGGTCTCGCTCCTCGGATGGTACTGAGTGAAGCGACTGCACTCGGCTGCAATGCCCATGTCTGCATTTTGAGGACAAAATAAGAATATGCAACAGTCCAGAAAAGATCACCAATATCGCACCTTTTAACAAGTCGAGCCATTTTAGAAGAGCCTCCCCTGCCAAGCAAAAGCTCGCGAACAAAAGCATCAGCGCGAGCATCCACAAAGCAGGCAAGCACTGCGAAGCAATGCCGAGAACGGAGCAATGCTTGTCTTTGCACTGGGACAAGACTTCACTATGCGAATGGATAAGATTATCTGATTAAATACACATCTGGCTTTCTTGGGTCGGCGCGGCCTGACCAGTCGCGACAGGCCCGCAGACGACTAGGCTTTTAAAGCAGGGTAAAATGCAGTACATTCTATGTATGCAGGGCTGCACCTAGCCTGGTAGCTCCTGAGAATCTATAGTCCTTTTGTCCCACCCTTGCCAGATTCTTTTCTTATCAGATTCCTTCTTTGCCACCCGTTGCATCTCTCCCACAAGCCACCAGCTGGGATCGCCGCATCGATTCTCGCATGGTGCGGATCTTATCTTTCTTCTATCTTTCTTTTGATCTATTTCTCCATCAAAAGATCATTTAGAGCGGCTTGTCTTTGTATTCTCTTCGCCTTCACCTTTACTTGTTTTGGCAATCTTTTCCACCTTTCGACATCCTGCCGTTCTCACTGTGGGAGTAATAATGCGTCGCGTTCGCACGGGCGACGCCTCTCACGCGGCAGCCCACGCTTTGCTCCCACGCATATAATACAGAGTACTCCAGAATGCCACCAACACCTATACGCGTACACTTTCTGCATGGCGTCTCTGGGCATACCCTCCCTCACACTAGCTAGCCCCGGCTCGGGTGACCTACCGGAAACCATGTATAAGCTAATCTTATCCCCATATGCTCCACGCAGGAGTGACCGGAGTCTAGTCTGCTGTAGACTGTATGCTGATATTCTGCAGTCGACTTGAAGCCTACTTTTACTACGCATGTGTCAGTAGTTAACTGCCTATTATCTCTACAGTAATCTAGACGCATACGGTCTGATAGTATCTTATATGCTTACCAAAGCATGACTAACTGCTTGGATGGCTTGGCAAAATATAGTCGGCACCGGGATATAGCGAACTTGAAAATGCTTATTTGGCTGCGGCTGGTAAATTCTCAAGACCGTCAAGACTGTTAAGAGAGACAAGGATTCCAAGCGCACAATATCTGCAGCCTTGCAAGTGTAAGCATACCAAGGCGACTACCAATATTCAGCATGGCCAAGACATTAACGTGATGAGAAATAGACCCGCGGCCAGCCATTAGACTATCTGAGACCTTGCGATATCGAGATGAGGAGAAACCCGCCCCAGTCGTTTGGGCGTTGAAATGCAACTAGAAAGAAAAGTAGGGAAAAAAAAGAGAAAATCAAGATAAATATGACCAAACTTCAACAGACAGGTAGGCCAGGACACGACAACTTTCACACCGGCCAGCATTACTTTGGGTGTCGTGCGTAATAGTGCCGGTAGTTTGCGGTTTTGAAGTCAAAGCTACGGAGAACAAGTGAAGAAAATAAAAACACAAAGCAGACGCAAGAACTTTCTATTATGTCGTCAACATCGCTGGTAGACCGCCAGCTAGAAACTAGCCTGTAAAATTCAAAGGCCAATCCTGCCTGATCCCTCTGCTCGTGGTTTGCTCGCTTCTCTCACTTACGCGTAGGCTAGTCGGAGTGTGATGTTTCTCTTTTTTCTTTCCTCTTTCCTCTTTAGTCCCTTCCTTTTACCATTTTATTCATCTTTTTCGACCGGCATTTTCAATAGCCAGGACCAGAGCCCAACCTGCCATCCTTGGCACTCGGAGCCATGGCCAAGCATAACTTGTGAGTTCACATCAAAACTAGTATCCCGAACTGGTTATTTTATCGCTCGAGGCGTTAACGTTGACAAACACTATCAGTCAACTTCTCCGACCCCCGAGCTTGCTCCGTCTCCTCCTCGTGCCTACTTTGTCGACTTTAGTTACATCATAGTATGCATCTTCTCCCTACTTCTTCAGACGGGGTACTCGTCATGGTATCGTGGCCCCAGCCTATGCCACGCAGTTTTCAGATTTCGCGCTGGCCTTCCCTATAACTGCACCAGTAAATAAGCTTTAGTGGTGTGCCTATACAACGTAAAAACATAAAATAAAGTAAAGCCATGCTTCAGCTGCTCGTCCAGTTCCGACTCGGGCTCCAGCATCAGAAACGTGGAAGCTATAAAGCCTGCAGTTTTTGACGCACGCGAAGCAGAGTGACTGCAGATGCGGTGTGAAGTAATCTAATAGCGTCTAAAAGAATTTATGTCTCTTTGTAAAAAAAAACTCATGTAACGTTTCAAATCTGTGCATATCAGATGGGCACCAGATGACTAGGCCGACCTCTCCATCTTCTGCCCGAGATGCTCCATTGTTGCACTGATGGATTGACGACTATTAGATTGACTAGATTGCGGTCTTTTATAGTCCCTCTTTAAGTCTCTTTTACAGTACTTGTTACAGTCTTTCTTATCCCTTTAACCGTTAAAATGTTACATTTTTCGGGACGATGATTTGATTAATTCAAACCCCCATGAAGATCAACAAGATACGAGAAGTTATATAATCACACGTGCTGCTTCCTAATCCTGTCCTGTATCTCCAAGTAAAAAGTAATATTTTGGCGGTCTAAGGATAGATAGATAGATTGCATAAGGAGATATATTTATTCAGATCTACATGGGACGAACACGGAGAGAAGAAAGCATGCAAGCCATGAATAGGGAGAATAGAAGAAGCGCGGTGGAGACTGTACTGCATGCCCCAAAGGTATTCTTCACGGCGTGAAGATGAATGTCAATTTACTCTACTACGTGAGCATCGATCATCGCAGCCGTGTGTGGAGGTGGGAAGTCACTGTCTCTCGCAGAGAAGAAAGAATAAAATACGGACGACGCGTTGGCTGTGGGAAGCACATCGGACAGAATTTCAAAGACAAAGCAAAGCGACTAACTCAACCACAATCTACTTTCTTCTTATGGGAACTACATGGACAGTAAGAATGACAAAATTGCTTCTACCCGTGTGACTGCAATACGACTATCGACCCGCAACTGCTTTCATCTGTTGTTTTCTATTCACATGCCACACTGCTACTGCTTGACTAGCATCTATGATTGATGGTGCTTTCTAGACATACATTGTCGTCGTGACTATAAACATAGGTCCGCCGCCCTAATATTATACCTCTAAAACTCGACATTGTGGAGGTTTTGATTCACCTTCGCCCTCCAATTCCAGATCCCCATCGTCATTGTCATCTACCCCTACCACGCCATGTCGAGCACACGCGGCCCGCCAATCCCGTACCAGTAGTATCATGTACTTACTATTGCCTTTTCTAAGACGAACACCGCATGTGCATGCTTTGTTTTGCCACAAAAACTTTGCATCTGAGACAAACCAAGACGTCTTAATGTACCCATGGCTTCCACCCCAATCCCAAAACTGACAAGCGGATCGGTCGTTTCCTACAACAAGCATCATTGCCGTCTGACCCCAATGAGTCTCCGCGTTAATATCTGCGCCATAATACAGAATAAGCTCCTTCGCTATGTCTGGCTTCGAGCTTCGAATCGAATACAACAGCGGCGTGAACCCATCATCATCTTTTGCCTCGACATTGGCACCCATTTCAATAAGCTCCCTGACGATATCTATAGACTCCGTGTGAAAAAGTGCCGTTCTGTGGTGCTTGTCGTATGCGTTGATATCTGCGCCACACTGAATAAGCTCCTTCGCTATGTCTGGCTTCGAGCTTCGAATAAAATGTAACAGCGGCGGAAACCCTTCATTATCTTTTGCCTCGACATTGGCACCTTTTTCAATGAGCTCCCGTATAACATCCGGCGTTTCAGTATGAAAGAGTGCCGTTCTGTGGTGCTTGTCGTATGCGTCGATATCTGCGCCACACTCAATAAGCACCTTCGCCATGTCTAGCTTCGAGCTTCGAATAAAATACAACAACGGAGTGAGCCCTTCATCATCTTTTGCCTCGATATCTGCGTCTTTTTTGACGAGCTCCCGGACAAGATCTGGGGATTTGGTGTGAAATAGTGCCGTTCTGTGGTGATCATCGTATGCATTAATATCCGCGCCGTGTCGCTCGAGAAGATCGATTAGTACTTTGAAGGGCGGCATATCTTTTGCGAACTTATTCGATGTTTCGTCTGTGCTCTCAAAGATGAGCCATAGCACCTCGTCATCTCTCATGGCCCAAATCCAGTTCTCTTGAAACAAAAATGAAAAGACCATAGTGGAAAGATAGGTGTTGTATGATTGCTCATCGCTAGCTTTCAGTTTGGGTAAAAGCACACTGATCACGTCGTCATGCCCGGTCGCCAGAGCTATGTGCGTAGCAAGTTTGATGTCGCTAAAGGAGCTGTTGGTATCATCGCCATGGTGGATCAGAAATGTAGCGATGTCGTCAGATCTGTAGACAAGCGCAGCCATGAGGTGCATAGTCCAGGACCCCTCGCCTCGAAATTCTCGAAAATCTACCATGTAGAAATCCCGGACCAAATCAATGTCGTCGTTCTGACAGGCAAATGCGACGAGTGTGCATATGACGTCGTTGATTTGATCCCGGTCTTCCGACGAAAGCTGAGATGCATTTCTTGTCGTCATGAGTCCGAGGAATCCATCAGCACTTTTGAAATCTTCCCGTGGTACTCTATCGAGCATTTTTCGAATGGCAGGTTCCTTGAAAATACCGTCGCAATACCAAAAGGGTTTGTGGCCGTGATCATCTGCTGCCAAAATATCGGCCCCCCTGTTGATAAACTCCAAGAATGTCGCTGTATCATCATAAAACGCAAGCATTTCTGTCAATGGCGTGAAGCCCTCATCGTCGACGGTATTGATGTCGCAGGAGCGCAATATGAGACTTGCTTTGTCGTGCCTTGTGTAGTAGATAGCCACATAATATGGTGAGAATACCTTGGACATGGTTTCCTCGCTTAGTGACTCTATTGAAACCTCTTTGCTGTTAAACAGCGACTCGAAAAATGATTTCTTATTGAGATAATCAGAGCCTATGTGGGCGCCGTTTTCCAGTAACAACCAAATCAATTTGAAGTCTTCGACTTGAAAGGCAGTTTCCAATGCTGTCCTGCCTTCATAACCTTGTACCTCAAGGTCGGCTCCGGCTTCTATGAGGATCTTGGCGCAATCATACTTGTTCTTTGAATATGTTGCCTCAAGAAGAGGTGTAGTGCCGTAGTTCATCTTTTCGTTAACGAGCTCGGATCGTCTGTTCGTGTCGACATACGAAAGCAGCTCACGTATGATATCAGCGTTGCCAGACTGAACCGCAACACACAAAAATGGACTGCGGACTTCTGGATTGTTAGGGGTTTTGAGTTCCTGAATATAGCGCCCTGACTCCAGTAATTGGCGCGTTATAGAAGCCCATCCACAGTATGTTGAGATAAAAAGTGGAGTACCCCCTCCATCTTTGCAGAAGAAATCTATATCCCCATCATAGCTCAGAATCTTGAACCAAGCAGGCTCGTCGTATGGATCTCTGTAGAGTCCTCTCTCGTCGACGTTGAGCAGCGCAGCAAGTATTGGAAGATCTTCTCCAGGATACATTTTGTAATGGTCTCGGAAATTTCGGAAGGAATACTCCCAAAAGGCGCATTTCTTGGGGAATAACTCCCACAAATCACCGCCATCCAGACCAGACTCGCGTGGAGAGTTTTCCAGAGCCAACAGGACCCAGGAGCAGATGTGGAACAAGGTTTTGTGCGCGTCTTCTATGCAAATTGTGTGTCCCCAAGAGTAGTCGATAGTGGTTTGGGTCGAACTCTGCACCAAGAACTCCTTTGCCGTTAGATGTAGGAAATAAACCTTCTTGTCGACAATAGTCACAAAGAGGCCACAGAGTTCTCGAATATGGGTTTCAATGCCATCCTCCAAGAGACCCACGTCTTCGATCGTCTTGTGACCCGGGTCGATGGAGAGGGCGACATCCATCTCGCGCAGGGTCAAGGCGCGAGTGGCGGCCACCATGATGTGCAGCAGCTTCATGATCTTGTCGGGGTGATGGTGCCGTCTTGAGAGTGTTTGGTGCCGTCTTGAGAGTATTTTGTCGTAGGCATCGTCAACAGTGCAAGGCAGCCGTTTATGCAGAGCCCTTATGTCTGTTTGGTATAGACCAGTCTCCTCTCTGAGCCAGTCGAGTGTGAGGTGCGCCCACAGATATGTTCGATTGGAGACTTTTCGCAGCTCCGAGCAGACAAGGTCTACTGTCTCGTCAGACCAGCCTTTCCTGTCCCGCATTTCTTCAACCTCTGCTTGAATAACAATATCAATCTCCTTTGCGATCTTGTCAACCTCTGCCTCAATTTCACCCTTAAGCTGGATGACTGGAAAGTCGTGTGCATTGTGAGCTGCCCGCCCATATGTCGAGGGGGTAAATGCACGGCTGATATGTTCGTATGGGCGAGATGTGATGAGAAATTTGAGCATAGAGTCTGTCGGTGGACTTCGAAAAAAAGTGCACACACATTGAGAAAAGGGGTTGAGTCCATCTTCCTGGCACTCGTCTAGGGCATCGATAACACAGACGATTTCTCCACAACATTTATCCTTGCAGACCTTGAGAAGAATTTTCCACAAGCTGTTTACAGACGGAATGATTTGGTCCGAGTGGTCAAATGACTTGAGAATGTCGGATGTGAGGAGACTTGGTTTCGCTGTGAAAATCTGGTGCAGGATGCACCGCAGGGCATTGGCGGCCGAGGCTTGCAGCTCAATGTTCTCTTTGAAGAACGAGTAGCACAGTATGCGATCGCGTGGGAGCGGCAGAATCGAGTCAACCAAGTAGCGTGACAATACAGACTTGCCACAGCCGGGGTCGGCAGAAACGTATAGTAGGGACGACTTGGTGGCCGAACACCATTGCTGGAACTTTTCGTGTTCTGTGAACCACACGCAAGTCCCCTCCAGTCGCTCTTTGTTTTGGTTTTTGGCTTCCAGGTAAGGCAGTGGTGCAAGTGATCTCATAACCTTTGACCGCAGCTCATTTTCCGCTCGGCGCCGTTCTATTTCCGCGGCTGCATCTGCAGTACCTGGGTTCACTTTATCAGCTACGTGCACAACGGGTTGTAAAAATGTCAATTTTTTCCCTAGACTAGTTCTTACCGAAATTCACTGTCTGAACTGGACCGTTGAACATTGGCCCGCCACCGAAATTGCAGTTGTTTCCTCCACGGTTGTAGGCGGCGCCGTCGCCACTCTGAACAACCTGATGTCCTGTCCCCCCCGAAGCGATAGTAAATGGCCCAAAGCTACTCGCCCGGTCAAAGTCGGCATCGGTGACAGACGACATGGTGTGCGCGAGTTCATCAATAGAACTAGCAAGGTCGGCGACTTGAGTTTGAGTCGCCAAGCGGAAAATTTGGTTCTCTGCCAGGTCTTTGACACACTGGAGCATGTCACCCATCAACGACTCGACCCGATGAGCCTTTCCAACTTGTTTGCCTTTTCTGACCAGAGTGTTCTTGTAGAGCACAAGAGCGCTCCCTTCTCTCGGGCCATATGTCTCGATGTCGTTGAAGATGTCCTTGAGTTTCTGGCCGTCCTCGTCACAGCGCCGAAGACGCTGTATGATTTCCTCTTCGGTTGACCTATCAACTTGTTTCTCTTCCAGTTGATGTTTTATTTTGTGCAACGTCTGCTTGACCAGAGGGAGGCGCTGCTCGACCTCTCGGAACTCGCGCGGAAGTTGGCTGAAGTTCTGGATAGCTCGGTACGCTGATATAACCGTCGAGAATAACGTGATACTGGTTGCAACGACGTCCATCGTGATGCCGCGTGCACAAAGTACCGGCCTGTCACGGGGGCGGCTGCACAGCTGTCTTGCGGCGTTAGAACCGCTGCTGAAGAATCAGGGGGCCTTGGAGGAATGATAACATACCAGTCACTGACACAAAGGGAGCGTCTAGAAGACGGGTCGTACTTGCTGCTTCTGTTGCTGGTGATTATCGAAGAGGTGAAACAAAGCAAACGAGTTGGGGATGGCACTAATGAAAGAATCGAGAAAACTCCCGTCCTTCACCACTTCCGTCTGCACTTGGTTGCTGCCCAACATAGGCTGGTCGCTACCGACCTCACTT
The DNA here is from genome assembly GCA_029299165.1 of Ophiostoma himal-ulmi. NCBI lineage: Eukaryota > Fungi > Ascomycota > Sordariomycetes > Ophiostomatales > Ophiostomataceae > Ophiostoma > Ophiostoma himal-ulmi. The sequence continues at coordinate 834,605 of JANSME010000012.1, forward strand.
CGTAAACAAACCGATAACATTCTGCAGCGATGTGCATACCCGCTCCTTCCGACTGAAATTCACTTACTGCCCAACACGTTAGCCTTGTTTTGCACTTTTGAGTGTGAGACGGAACTTGCGACTGCTGGGCGCCTATCTCTTGACGAATGATATCACATTGGGGCCGTAATCATCCCGACATATGCACAAATAACTACCACAGGGCGGTTCACTATGCCACTATCTGCAGGGCGTAATATTGTATGCCTAACTGCAACCACTTGCTCCGTCAATTATACGGTGCCACGTCAGACGTTGTGTTGTTATCTCTTGCTTTCCATGGTCGGTACCAAGAGGTCGCGATATGCTTTGATCCTTCGACTTGAGTCTCCTAAACTGAATGGCAATGGCCCAAGCCGGGCGAGTCTAGTATGAGTTTAGTGGCGCTCTTGGGAATCAACAATAGCCGGCAGATATATTTTAAACTGAATGGCGTGACCAAATTATGTTGATTGGGCCGTAGGTGTAGTGTATTGGTGTGTTTAGGCAACGCATGATTTCGGTCATACTTGTGAAGAACACGCCCAACGTAGTATCTTAGCCTTTTTTTTTTCTTTCTTTTCTGGCATTGTTCCGTCCATGCCAGACAGGTACTAGGTCGTCGTGAGCCGTCACCGCTGGTCGCGGACAAGAAAATCATCTCATCCAGCGGCGGCAGACATGCTCGCAATGTTGATACTTGCCTGCGAAAGGACCAGCATTGTCTTCATGTCGTAAGCGGCGATCATACGTTCAGCCAACGAGATTCAAAACACCTCGCCCAATTGCAGAGTTGACGTGATGTGTATTTGGCTGCCGTCAGATTCTGGTCGCCGCACTATGCCGTGTCCGTGTCGCATTTGCCCACACCCTCGGCCCATTCATACGCCAAGTGGTTTCTGCCAAGCCTCTTTGCGCATCTATGATTGCTGTGGAACCGCCGATTACAGTCTAGACCGCGTCTCCCCCGGAACAACGATGCCGCTGCTCACTGCAGCAAAGCAATTTCCGCGGATAAAACCTATGGACCGACTAGTACCTTCCTCTATATTCCACCCTATCATGGCCGATATTTCGGGGTTATTAGTCAGCGTGTTACTTGAGCCGCACGCACACTCTGCCCTGTGCGAGGTTTCTGCCGTGTCAAGCCGTCCCATGTTGTAGTAGATAGAGGAGGCAGGAGGTAACCCGGTATTGCAGTATTAGTCGCAGTTCTCTCTCTTTCTCTTCCTGTGAAAGCGACAGTGGAAAATCATTCCTTTGGTATGGGGGGAAGCGGGGAGACTATTCAGATGACCTCTGGAGTGGAACAGGAGAAAAAAGGGAATTGCTATGGGTGCATGATGTTAGTCGAGGAAGGAGCTATCTGCCACTGACAATAAGAGAAATTGTGAAAGGAAGGAGCACTTTAGGACCAAGAAAGAAAGGAAAGAGCAATGGAGAAGATACAATCTAGGCAAGAACACAGAGAGTAAGGAGTAAAACGTTTAAAGTCTAATAAGAAAAACTGCAAGATAGTTATATTGTATCATCTCAACCCCAAGTCATCCGAATGGCCTCTGTGATTTAGTTGACTGAAATTTGAGCATATCGGCCGACCTGTCACCAATTCTTCGTCCGCCTCGTCTATTGAGTGCTGAAAATTGCGATGGTTGTGAGCTGGAGATATCGAGGAAATGCTCAACAATCGGTGATTGTCTGTTTGCCATTGTCAATCTAGTCCTATTGTAAAACGTGATACTTGAAGTGGCAGGGCTGTCATTGATAGTCGTACAGTCGACTTGCATAAACACTCACAACGGTCGTCCGGTTTATCAGACGGGGCCAGAAGAGAGACATCACGTCACACATCCACTCTCGTATGCCGTAGGATTAAAATTCGTACTTGATCTTGCGAGACACAATTTCGCACGTGGTCTGGAAGCGGCCGTTTGAATCATCCAGGAGTTCAATCCGAAGTTATTGGAAATCCTTATAGTGGCTGGGTGACCCCATTCCATGTGTCCATTCTCGTAGTGGGATTTTCCCATATTCGACCAACTTACAAACGTATTTGGTTAATTATGAACTGCAATCACAAAATCACACATCTGAACTGCTAAAAAAAAACACATGACACAAACACGCCAGGAAACAGGCGCCAACTGGGGCAGCGCCTAGGCGAGGCCGGCATAGCATCTCATCACAGTCGGTGTTCCTTTGGCGGACGGGAAAGCGAGTGCGAATGCATCTATGATGGGAAACATTGCTATGTTTAGGCCATGAGACTGTGGCAATCTTGTCGCGGTCTTCGGGCTTGAGCGTCGTATAGAGAAGAGAGAGGGGACCCTACTTGCCGCAATCAACCCAGTGACTCCTCCAGCGCCTTGACTGCGTTGTACAGGTGGTTGATACCCTGCGCTGCGTATCCTTCGAAATCAATGGTGTCGTGGGCGTCGCCGATTGTCCTCAGGAGGAAGCCGACATCGCGCTCATTCTTCACGAACTTGTTTCTGGATGCGGGCCGGGTACTTCCAGTGTAGATGATGCATCTTTTGATCTTAGTCAAGACCAAAACTGAAGGATGGAGGATGGGCAGGTTGTCTATATTGTTAATCAAGATCAATACACAAACTACAATATACCTTCAAACATACCATAGTCCTTAGTCTTTAGCTGCTGCGGCAGGCCCAGCATACCAGTAGGCTGCGTTTCGAGCGGGATGTCCCGGCCTCCATCTGACGGGATGTAGATGATCTTGTTGTTGAGCAGAGTGAATCTGTCATTGTCGTGCATCTGAGCTACAGCGCGGAACACGAGCTCACGGGATCCGTTGATAGGCACGTCAATCATGACGTCAACGTCGCCTGCGAGCCGCTCCAAACCGAGCATGTTTACCGCAAACCCGCTGATAAAGGCATGGCTGACATTGAGCTTCTTCCAGCTCTTGGAGAGAATGCATGCGGCCACCAGTTGGTTCTGATCTACCATGTCGATGTGATGTGATGTCGATGGGGGAATGGTGCTATCGATGCGCTGTTTACGATTTTGGCCTGGTGGTCGATGTTGATGTGATGGGATGTAGGATATATCATAAAAGATCTAGTGATGCGTTGGAACTATGGCAATACATTGATAGGGGCCCACCTAAGCAACATAATCACGGCGTGATAGTACAATGCAAATATGAAGTCCCTGCTGTTGTTCAGCTGTTAGAAGATGAGTAATCATTGGTAATCATGTGCGCAATTACCCGCGTGACCTTGAATTTTTATAATTGCATAATCGATATGAAGCCTGAGCGACAGACTATGGATGTCAACATTTACCCGTCTTTGCGAAATTTCCAAGACTGAATTTCGGTCACAGCGGCCTCGATGTCGGCCTTTTTTGGTCCGATAAGGGCACGTCGTTTCCATGAATGTCCATATACATACTTTTGTAGGACATATCAAAGAGGCAGTACGATATGATGCTTGTGCTATCCGCCTCCAGGTCACACCGCAGCATAGCCCACCGCGCTACCCTGGTCATCATACGTAATAACGCAGCGCACGTGTTGGCAATGGAGGCGGTTTTGACAAAGGGTGGCATGGTTGGGCGTGGGGACGCTCTCGGTGTGCGTGGCTCAAAGGTGATATGGTCGAGGGGAATGGGTTCATCCAGCTGAATTCCCGTCCATGATAATGGTACAAACGCCAATCGCATTGGAGAAGACGCTTTTCTCATCTTCGACATCACATTCTCTTCCAATGGGAAGCGAAGGGTCTTTTCTGGCAAGTGGCTGTTATAGTCGAGCTTCAGGTCAACGTCTCTTGCGGGGACCATATCTAGTTCAGCAGAAGCATTGCGTATGATTGCAAGGTCATCATCGGGGACAAGATAGACACGACTCTAGAATGAGGTGAGTTAGTGAATGTTTCTTCCATGTACATAAATCCAATATCAAAGCCTACCCCGTTGTCCACAAAAGGAACTCCAAGCCGAATGAGATGCTGCACATCCCATTCAACAAGAGTTATGCCGCCTCTCCTAGCTTTTGTACGAGTAGGTCGCCTCGCTCTTGGTTTGTTAAGGGTGCCATTTTGTTTTGTTTTTTTCTGTCAATGTTAGTTGCTTTACTTGTAAGGGGAATCATGAAAGAGGAACTGCGCAGGCGGCTGTAGATATTTATATATGCATCAAAGCTAGTACAACGTAGCGCGACGCGCCTAATGATGGGGCGGGAAAAGGGGGGTAAAGTGGATGTTCGTCTACTGCACTGTTTGCGATCTCATTATATGTGTGAGATTTCTTGATGTTTGTCGGGCTTCTTGTCTCACTAATCTTGACTTGTATTACTTTAGCCTTATCAAAAACAACTATAGGAATTTGGGGAGGACTTGGCTAATGTCCTACTCATGGCCAGATTGTATTGGTATCTGACATTTTAACGCGATACAAATAAAACGCAAGGCTGTGATTTTATTTCGAATTTGTATTTGAAAACATTTGTCATTATAGATATTATTATTTGAATTCCAAAACAACCCTCTACCTCCCAAGCATAAGCAGAAAAAACGAGCTTGTGATTCCAATACGAATAACAAATTATTCTGACATTAAAGGCAAGCGAGCTGGTAGCAAGTAGATTCCAACTCTATAATGCCGAATAATGCGCAACCTTTGAGAGTATTCGTACATGTCTTTGACGTGCAATGGAGCCGCCTAAATTAGCTCCGGCATCGTGCGCGGTTGGCATGTGGATTAGCTATGGGTCTGATGTCACGTGGTATCCACCAGTGACGTAGGTCTATTGGCGGTGATGTATTAATTCAGCCACTCCTGATCTGTATCATGATCGCAACAGAGCACCTCCTCAATCACCAAAGCAACATCACATCCAATAACCAACAGTTTTATTTTCCAGCGTTTTCAACATGCTGTCACAGCCCAACCCCTCCGAATCCGTGGTTGCCACCGCGGCACCTCGCTCGACCGAGATGAGCGCCGGCGCGCCTTCTCTCGAGCTGTCGCAGCCGCCCGTTGCGCAGCCCATGAGTAAGTAGACAACTGCTGGATGTTGGTAGCGATGTTGCGTGTCGAGGACGACAGCCGAAAAGGATTTGGGTGCTAACTCTGCCATAGACACGCAGGCTCCTCACGACGACAGCAACGACGTCACGCTTCGCGGCGGCAGAAGAAGCGGAATGTGCCCTGGCCGCTTCTGTTTCATTATCCCCTGCCCGATCCCTTGCGACTTCTGCATTATTTAGATTGGTTTGCAAGACGGGAAATGTCACACAACCGTTAGATGGACGTTTCTTGGATACCTGATATATACATTGTGTCGAAGAGACAGGATGAACAAATGCTTCTTGATCGGGAGCACGGAGATTTGTCCGGGCTGTTTTGTTATGTAATTATGCTATAGATGGCTGGAATAAGATAGGAGTGCTATTCTCTAGACATCAAGCTGTGGACTGACTGTGACGAATAGAATATATATATATATAACTACCAGTAGATCAAGTGCGAGATGTAGCTGAATGAGAAAACCTCGACGATCGACTCAGTGTAGAAACAAGCCTTTTATTGATCGGAGATGCAGCGACTACTGACGCAAGATATTTGGCGCCGAGAATTGGAGCTTGGCATGCCACCAAGGCATAGAAAAACCACATCATGGCCGTCCCGTTCTTGCCAAGAGCCAAGTGCGGCACTCAGACCGCGATAGGAAAAGTATAAATTTCTATGCCAGACCAACAGCATACGAGATTACATACTACAAAACTGTAGCTTTTGTTCATGTCACTGGCTATAAATTATACATGTCTCTGTGGCTGTTTCCCTCAAGACACCCGGTGGATAACAGTACCTAGGAGATTCTGAGGTGCCCGAGGAATAGGTCAAACCGAAGATAGATGGTGCTTAGGTTACATCACAGCAGATTTTAGAAAGCAAGTAAAACATGAGAACCATTTTATTTATAATATGATAAAACTCGGTGCTTCTAACCCTTGTAGGACCTATCGATCGTACTCACCGGTAGCCTCTTTCCAGTAGCTCAGACGATGACGTGCCAGTGCACCAGCCTTTCCAGCGGCCGTTGACTATCTGGTACTGAAAAAAGGACACAATTTTCTGATCCTTGGACCGAACAACCGCTCCACGCATTGTATCCGGGAGTATGTCGTCATTGTTCTCGCCCATATAGATATAGCTCATGTCCACCCAGCTCGTCTCGGTGTCGCCTTCTACGCCGGACAGACAACGCTTTGAGAATGCCATCACCGAGCCATATAGCACACCTGTGTTGGGCGCGTCTAAAGTCACGACGTCGTACCGTTTAGCCTGGCGCATGCCTTGAATCTGAGGTGATGCGTCATCCTTTTCGTAGCTGGTGCTGATCAAGATTTCGTTGGAAAATCTTTGCTGCGGATCTAGGGACAGCAGCGCAACATCCGTCATCCTTGGGCGCAAAGGATGGAAACGGAGAGCATTGCCGCTGGGGAAAGTCTGCGCGGCGACGGTGACGAAGATGTTACCGTTGGCGTCATGGACACGAGCATCTAGCGTCGAGGAGCGGTAAACTTCCGTCCCGGGAAGGAAGTCAGACGAAACACGTACGCCGGGGCGCAAAACCTCGTGCTCTGTGTTGTCAGGGCCCTGGCCCTCGTTGGGGTTCCTGTTACGCGTCTCTGGCTGGAGCGTCGCCGGCCGCCCCATCTCCGTCTCGTAGAGGTAACGACACAGCAGACCTCCAGCCCGTAATGGCAGGATCGCCCGATCGGTGTCTGTGTCCCGCAAAACAATTTGAGTAAAGTACCCCCAGAAAATGACTTCTGTGATGGGCACGTGAATCGTCTCAAAATGGGAGCGAATAGCATCAAAAAGAGGCTGCTAGTGAGGATCTTCGCCGGGATGGTCGCAGAAGTTCAGGTCGCGAGCGATCGATCCTTGCCCGGGAGTCCCAGGAAAGCCGTAGGGCATAGGCGAAGGAAACCCGTCCGCGATATTTTGTGGAGATACAAAGATTACAGGAACTCCGGCAAAACACTGGACCGATGGATGAGGAGAGTGGAGGAAGACGTAAAGGAAGAGGCCGTCGAAGCTGGAGCCCTTGTTGCCAGGGAAGGTGGAGTTGAAAAATGCCATGTGGTCAGCGTTGTCCATTGCGAGATAGTCAACGCGAAGGTCAAAGGGAGCGTCGACGAATCTCTGCATTCTGGCACCTGAAGGGCCGTCTTTGGTCTCGCCGGTCATCGGCTGCCCATGCTAGGAGGAAGAAGTCACCATGTGACGAAGATGGTAAAACTTGAGATGCTTTGGATCAGTTTGGATGAGTTTGGATCATTTGACTTGTTTATATAGTCGACAACATTCATTCTCGGAATAACAATTCCTGCGGTCTTGCCCATCGTTCCTTCCTTATTTGTGTTGTTTGTGTTAGTGGCGGCCCGGTGCTGTGTTTAGACAGATGTTGGTGTAAGTGAGGCAAGGCAGCACGGTGTCCGACACAGTACCACACGGTGTATAAAGTATATATGGCATCCTCGGCCCTAAAGGAAGCAAAACGAATCAGCTAAATCACATACATCCACATCGTCACAGTGAACAAAGCTCATCCCAGCATCCAAAGTTGGAAGAATGTATATCAACGTCATGGAAGGATCGATCTGTATAGTAAGAGCAGAGAGAAGAACCCTGGACTAGCGGCGGCTATGACAATACCTTTGTTTACTGGGCGATTCTGTGACTCCTTCGTACATCATGCAGGCCGTGCAAGTCATCCGACTCTTGGCCTTGCCACTGCGCCTCTAGGCGGCAAAGTGTACCCTGAGTTTGCCTGCCCAGTGCCACCCATCGACTACCGCGGTACTTTGGCGTAAGTCATATCTGCGATGGTAGCACCATGATGTTTGAAACATGGTCCTGGCAAGTCCCCGGGATCCCCTTTCGAATCCTGCGCAGATCATATGTGTAGAAACGGGACATGGGTAAGGCAAGAAAGCAATATGGATATTTATTTCTCGTATATAATATCATGATGGACGAACAGAACATTGGTCAGAATGGGAGCCGTCAAAACTCAGGATTGAAGATGTCTAGCGTGTCGAATCGACGTCTGGCCTCTACTCTATCAAAGAAACAAGGGGTATCTCGTTTTGCGAAGCTCGCATACTGAGCCTGTACACCAAAGATTTTGTCATGATTCAAATAAAATGTTACTGGAGATTCGGGAGGACGCCAACGCACTACAAAGGAATGGGCGTGGTGGGATCGGTGGCGGTGTGGTTGGGATTCTACTATACCTCTTTAGAACGACCAATATCCTCGATGAAGCCTTCTAGAAGAGATGTGCGAAGCTAGTGTCTGTTGCCGGCAGCTCGCTTTTACCAACCGACATCGACGCATAGACGCCGTGTTGATAACTAGCATGCAGCTTTTGTTGTCACCGTTGCAGATCAGTAGACGGCGGATCCTTTCAGCCATGCTAAGAGCAAAGTGTTCCAACTATATCTCTCGACCATACTGAGTATGCGGCATCTCGCTATTATATAGTTTGTTTCACCATGTCATTGGTGAAAGAAACAGCATCGGTCCAAGACTCTACCCGGAGGGTGGCCCAAATGGTACCGCTCAGTATAAGACGGGCCATATGATAAACTCGTTGTGGTTGTCTGCGGCCCAGGTATGTAGATTCAAGGTGGTGGTAGTTGTGTATAGACTGGGAAGGTCAACCGGGGTTTTATCTCCTTACTTTATAGGATATCAAAGGAGTTCTGCATCTAGTCACTTCAAAATTATAGTGAAAATATATTGGTTTAAGCGCCATGCCAAGGCGTGCTGATTGATATGGGACCAGTGTATTGCAAGGCGACGACTTCTTTACCTCATCAGATTATCAGCTATTTACACTGCTTACACTGCTTACACTGCTTACAGCCGCGTTCTCTACCATCAGCCCAGCAGTGTAGCTAGGACATGGCGCAGCCCAGTCATTGCTATTAAAACACGGCCATTTCCAGCTAGGTTAGGCTGAACCGTTTTTGGTACGCACCAGCCGTCATTTGAAACCACCCTTGTCCTCAACAGTGAAGGCTTCGTTGAATGCGCTCCTGCAGGTGGCCTGAGCCTCACCACAACGGTCTTACCCAATGGGACATTGCTGCATATGATTGTGCAAGGCGCAGGTGTCCTTGGCCTTGGGGTAGGCGAGGGGTATCTACCATGTGTGTCTCCCGCAGCCTTGGGTATCCGTGATTATTGCTCGTGCATTTTTTTTTTATCGTTTCTCATCATTTCCTTTATCGCTCGAGTAAACTCTGCTCCTTGTCGTGTGTCTGTACTCGTCCAGCGCCATGGTCAGCATGGAGGAATCCCGCCGCCGGAAAGAATGGCTGCAGGCCTTGGCTGTCGAGATGGGTGCTCACCCACGGCCGCTGCCACAGCGACCAGAACCGCCCTCGGTCCAGTTCTCCATCCGCAGCTACGATGACGACGAAGACGCACAGACACTCATATCACTGCACCGAGCGGCATCATCCGACGCCCAGTTGAAAAAGCCCTTTTCTGTCCGTCAGAGCCTGCGGCTCAAGTCGGATCCCGCCGAGACGCCCGACCCAAACATGATCTTTGCCGTCCTCGAAAAGCACATTGCCGACGGCGGACACCCGGCCACTGCGGAAGCCCTGGTGAACAAGCTCATCGAGGCTGGCGGCGACGTCAACCTGTCGCGCGTCACAAAAAAGACTATACGCATGCTCGGCCAGCCGAAATACCAGCCCTCTGAGCGCAGCCAGATTCTTCGAAACGCCATCAAGAAAGAGGACAATACATTGACCTCCATCTTGATTCCATATGCCGACCAGAGGGCGCTCAATGATTGCCTCGCAAAGGCCGTCAGAATCGGCCGCATGGACTATATCCGGCAGCTGCTGTCGTACGGTGCCGCCTTGGAGCCTCTGGGCCCTGGCGAAGAGGCGTTGCGGCAGCTTTGCATGCAAGGAGGACACTCGGAAACGGTCGGGCTGCTGGTGGCATGCCACCCGGAAATGACGGGCAGCTTTGCGGGTTTGTGCCTCACCGGCGCCGTCGACGCTGGCTGTCTAGAGACAGTGGTCGTGCTGGTAAACTCCAGATCGTATTTCGGGGTCAGATACTCAATAGCACTAGAAAAGGCCATTCGCAGCTCTCGCACCGATATGGTTGTGGCCATGGCCAACGGCATAGGCCTCAAACACACTGGCTACGATGCGGCCTGTGGTGTTATCTTTACCATATCGGACGCACCCTCCGGGGATATGCGAGTCATGCTGGAGGTGCTGCTGTGTGCCGGCGCCAACGGACCGAACGTGGCACGGGGGCTATTGCTGGCAGTCAAGAATGAGAACGACAATCTCCTCGATCTGCTACTGCGCTATGGCACACCGGTCTCCGTAGATTCAGCAGCTGCTATACGCCATGTGCTCAAAAAGAAGCGATTCGAAACTGCGCAAAAACTGTTGGCGCCTGGTGTTGATCTCAGTGCCCGCCTTGCGTCGCATTGCCTCGCAAGTATCCCGCATGACGTGACCAGCGACGTACGGTCGACCTTAGTGGGCCTGCTCATGATAAAGGGGGCCAGCGGTGACGAGCTGGCCAAGTGTCTCGTGCGTGCAGTCAACGCAGGCGATACTGCATCTATGGAGATCATGTTTGGCTACGGCTTCTCTGCGACCGAGTCCAGATTTCACTACTCCTCCGCAAGGGCGTCAGTCGACTATAACAACGGCGAGGCTCTCGTCGCCGCTATCCAGACGCGCAAACCCGAGCTGATCCAGACGGCTCTTCTCGGCAGTCCGTCAGAGCAGACCTTGGTAGCCGTTATTCCGACATTGATCGCGGTCATGGGGAAGGGAAAGGAAATGGAAGAGTCGGCACTGAGAACAATCCGTCTTGTGCTTAAATACAGCCATGCTACGTACGCCACCAACCATGCTTTGACTGCCGCTGTGAACAGCATACCTGCAGACGAACGTGACCCCAAACTCGTCAGCCTGATAACAGAAGAGCGGCCTCCATTTAGATACCTGCGGGATCTACTCGCACTGGCTGTCAGAAACGAAAATGCTGTTCTCGTCGATCACATTCTCCAGGCCCGAGGACAAAAGGCGCACACGCAGCAGGCCGCGCTTTCAGCTGCCTTTACGGAAACACTACACGTCAACGACCATGCTACCCGGTTGCGGATCATGAGACTCCTCCTGGCTGCAGGCGCCCACCAAGATGCAAGTGCAGTCTTTAATGTTCTCATGCACATTCTCTCGTGTTCACGTCCCATTGACCTCGCCATGGTCCGTCTCCTGGTGGACAAGGGCCAGGTCGACGTCAGTCGCAAAGACGGAGCGGCTATTGTCATAGGTACGTTTCTATGTTGCTATGTTGCTTGCTTGTTGTATTCTGTTTCGAGGCTGTATTGCTTTGTAAAGGCTAACAGCATCTACCACACAGCCGTCAAGAGACACACGCCTGCTGTGCTACAAATTCTTATCGAAAAGATGACGGCCACAAACGAGAGTATCACCCGTGGACTATCTGCCATTGCCGAGATGAAGTCGACAAAGGAAAAGGCGAACAAGCTCAACTATCTACTCGCATACCCCGATGCCTGTGACACAGCCTTGGTCACAAAACTGCTGCTCAAAGAAATCACGTTCATCAATACAGTACCCGCGAGTGAGAGGCTTCTGGGCTCTGTTGACGTGCTTGTCAATGCCGGCGCGGATCTTTCTGCCGGGCTGTGCCTGGCTACAGAGCTCTCACTCGAGGGGGTGGTCAGCCTGCTGCTAGCCAAACGTCCGGCACCAGCTGCTGTCGGCCAGGCACTTTTGGTCGTTCCCCAGATCCCCATTGCCAGCGACCGCCACAAGATGGCACGTCTTCTCCTGCAGACCAACCCGCCCGAAGCGGATGTGCTGCCCGCACTCAAGCTGGCCACTGATGCTCGCGTAGTCGACCCGGCACTTGTCAAAATGCTCGCGAGCAAGACAGGCCCCGACAAAGGTGCTGCGCTGACAGCCGCCATTCAGAGTGGCCACTCCGCAGCCGTGGCAGCTGTTATGCAGGACCGAGACACTGGCCCTTCTAGCATGGCTACCATGCAGTCCAAGGCCATGCAGAGTTCCGAAAAGAACATCCGGCAGCGCGCTGCCTCACTGATAGCCGAAGCGAGCGCTGCAACCTTGCCTCCGCACGCAAGTGTTTTTGGGGCAATACCGCCAAACGAGTCGCCGCTAGTCTCCGCCGCCCGGCAAGGTGTGTCGGGCACCGTGAGGCAGCTCCTCGATACGCTACCAACCATATCACCTGCGGCTGCCACCGAGGCGTTCCGAGCTGCTGCACAACTGGATGACGTTGAGGTGAAACTTGACATAATGCGGATGCTGGTGGGCCGTAACGTCGACAACGAGGTCGTGTCGCGAGAGCTGGTCACTTGCGCCGGCCTCGGCAAACAGGGCCGCAGTCTTGCCAAGATCCTGCTGGCGCACGGTGCCAATATCAACTACAACGACGGCGAGGCCCTTGTGTCGGCCACTATTGCGGGCAACCTGAACGTTGTCGGCACCTTGCTGGGCATGGACCTCAAATCGGCGGCGGAAGTGTCAAAGATTTCGTGGGCGTCGCAGGACGTGCTCGTCAGCACGCTCGACGTGGCGTGGCTGCTGCCTGGCGACGAGCGCTACAGGATGCTCAGCTGGCTGTTTGGTGCCGGTCTGGCGCCTGGCGATGTTGTCAACGAGCGGCTCCGGCAGGCAGTGGTAGAGCCGACCCCCGACAAGCGGCTGCTGCGTCTCTTGTTCAAGCGCGGCGCATCAGCGGCGTCAGAGGGATACAAAGCCATTGTGTTTGCCGCAACAAGGGACGACGTTGAGATTCTCGACCTCTGTCTCGAGTATGCGCCCGTCAACAAAAGCAATTCAGACGAGGTGCTCACGGCACTAGTAGCACACTTTGCCGACCACCCCGTCGTCGGCGACAACTTTACAGAAGCCATATACAAGCTTCTGAGACTGCTTTGCCAGCATAACGCAATGCACGCCGACCTTGGCCTGGTGCTGCGCGAGTGTGTCGCGCACAGCAGCGATAGCAAAGAAGAACTCGTCGCGCAGGTTGTGCGGCTGCTCCTCAGACACGGCGTCAGTGCAGACTATGCCGGCGTCTTGGGCGCTGCAGTGACTGCCGGCAACTTGTCCATACTGGATATGATCCTGGATGCCGGCCCAAGCGCGGAAACTCTCAATGCTGTCTTTCCTTGCATCTTCACAACCACAACTCCGTGTCCCGGCTGCAATCAAACAGCCTGCAATGCCGACGAGACCAAGGCCATCGTCATGGTCAAGATGTTCCGCAGGGTGTGTGACCATTTCGGACACCCGCTGCTGGATCCTCGGTATAGCCGTCCTCTCCCGGTACTATATAGCGCCTTGCTGGCGTACCCTGCGTCGACAGAGCTCGCCCAAGCTCTCGTCCATGCGGGCTTCCACGCAGACGAGATCTTGCCAGACGATATTGCCATCGACCTGGTGGGCACCGAGGAGAAGGGCATCTCTGTTCTCGTGTGGGCCATTGGCAGCGACACGCGCATCTCGTCCGAGGTCATCAGAGTGCTCGTGCAAGGCATGGCCGGTGCCAGCATCGACAAGCAGACGCCCAGCATCGGCTGCACGCCGCTGATGGTCGCTGTGCGAAAGTCGAGGCCAAGGGTCGTGCAGCACCTGCTCGCCGCTGGCGCCGACGCCACGATTGTCGACCTGCTTGGCTGGGTGCCGGTAGAGATGGCGTTTCGTATGCGCAAGCCCTGCTGGATTGTCATGGTCAATGCCATCCTGTCGACGGGCCAGCACAGGGACGACGGCCTGCTGCACGACGTGGCCTGCCATCTCGATCCGGTCCTGGTGCAGGCGTTTCTCAACCACGGCTACGACGTCAACTTTGCAAGCCCCAAGCACGGCGGCCGCACGGTGCTGGGCGAGCTGTGCCTGAGCGGCCTGAGCAAGTACGAGACGGAAGCCGAGGTGAACGAGAAGCGCATGAGACGGCTAGCCATGGTCGTCGCGGTGCTGCTCAACAACGGCGCGAGCACCAAGATCCAGTACAATGGGAGGTCGCCGCTGCTGCTGGCACTGGAGAACAAGCACCCAGTGGTCATGACGACGGTCCTCTTGGAAGCCGGCGTCGGCAGGGAGATCAATGAGTCGTGGAACATGTATAACAACACAGGCCACATGCGTGCGGACAGAGGCAGCGACGGCGGCGGCAATATAGGTAGCTTCGACTCGCCTACCAAATATACAGCATTGCATTTGCAGACAGATGACCAGACGCGGGGCCGGCTTCTGGAAGTTTTGAGAAACGCAGGTGGAAGAACCTTGCTTACACATAAGACGTTAGAAGGGCTTCGCTCGCGTCGGTTACGAAATGACGATAACAAATAATCACTTGTGGGATGAGCGTTGATTTGTATGTTCACATGAACCAGATTTAGTACGCGAATAATTTGCAAATTCTATAATATTAATATAAATAAAACAATCAAATAAAAATACCGAAAAGCTCGCAATATACTTACAACATACAAAATCACTGACGGTTCATATAATATACTCATTGTACAATTAAATATTATATTATATCCATTGCGGTGCAGAAATATCAAGGGTATCTAGCTAGTATCTAACATAAAAAAAAAGTAATAAAAAGGACAGAAATGATAAGATGTACAACAACATGGCAGTAGACGATCAAGGCGGGTGAGATGCATGTACATGAGTGAGACGAGACGACGCGACAAGAGACATGGGCAGAGACAGACGACGTTTTCTGTTTTCAAATGTTTTTGAACAAGGAGAGGCGTTGTCGAGTTTTCAAATTTTTTGTCGGGTTTGTTTGTTTTCGGTGTTGTTTTGTGTTCTTTTGTAGCGTTTAACTTGTTTTTGTGCCTCTCAATGCTGTTTTGTTGTTGTTTCGACTTTTTTGTAGGTTTTTCGGATTAGTGCTGACAGTTGGAAAAGTAAGGATCGAATATAGTTGGTGTAGACAGAATCGGAAATGCTGAAGAGCAGTAGTGTTGTGTTGTGTTGCCGTGTCTCTAGCACTCTCATATCTCATCTCATCTCGTCTTTTCATCTCAGTTAGTACCATCGCATCTCACTTCGCCTTGGACTACGACCGCCCACCAAACGAGTTGCGCGGCGACGTCTGGATCTCGAGCAGCTTTGCGCTGCCGGCACTGATATGCCGGACGTGTCCGCGGCCGAGATTAACACTCGTTGCGCGCTGCACGCCCTTAAGGTCCTGGAAGTCGCCCTCGCTCACGGGGCTGTTCTCGCTATTGAGACTGGTCGGGCTGATGGGGCTGACGGGGCTGACGGGGCTTGTAGGGCTGGCCTCCGCCTCTTCGCCATCGTAGAATGTCTTGAGCAGTCCCTCGTGGCTCTTCATGAGGGTGGCCCTGTGCATGGGAGAGTCGACCTGGACCTTGCGCTCGTTGACAGAGCCCCAAGTGGCGCTCTCGTTGACGTGCTGGTCTTCCGTCTCCGTCTCCGTCTTGGTAAGGCCGCTAATATCGGCCTCGCCATTGACAGTCTCCACCTCGTCATCGCTTTCATTGTCGCCGTGATCAGGCTCGACATCGCTACTGGCGAGTACGGACAGGGACTGTTGTGTATCGTTGTAGTAGTTGCCGTGGTTGTTGATGTGCTCATTGGACCTCCACCGCTGGTATGATGTGCGCGAAACATTGTCGAGAGACCGCTGAGGCTGGGCAGAGCGGCGACGCATGGCGCGGCCACCTGACAGCCATGATCCTTCGCTGTCAATAGAGGCCAGAGACAGGGCCTGCTGCGGCTCCGGGGAGGGATCAAGCGAGTCGGCGACAACATCGTCTTCTTCATTGTGAGCATCGTCATCGTGGTGAGGGCCGGCGCCAACATCGGCGTCGACATTCAGCCACGACTCGTCAACAGGAGGCTGCACGCGGTGGTACTGTCCGTGGAACGTGGTAGGCGGCATAATAATTGACTCTTCGTCGGACTCGGACTCGGACTCATGCATAAACGTAGTCGTGTTGGCCACGGCACCCTGGATCGGCAGCGGCTCGACGTCCATAATCTCAGACATGGACTCGCCCTCGTTTTCATGCTCGAGGACGGGGCTGTGCTGGCGCGAGTGCACGCGCGAGGTGGATGGCGACAACAAAAACTCGGGCAAATCTTCGCGGAAGCGGGACACTGTGCGCTGTACCGCGGGCTTGGTGCTGGCATTCAGGGGTGCGTGAGCGTGGAACGGTGTCAGGTTCTTAGGTCCAGACAGTGCGGCCAAGGTAGCGGCGGCGGTAGCGGCCAGCAGCTCCTCGGGCGACATTTCATGCTCTGCCTTTTCTGTCAGCGAGTGGTTGCCAGTAATGGCACCGCTACTGCCCGAGACGTTGCGTGTGCTGTTGCTGCGGTTGGACCGCTTTGAGCGCGATGCCCAGCGCAGGATACCGCCAAGCGACGTCCACGACGCACCACCACGGGCATAGCCACGGACTGAGCCGGCGACGCTACTCTTGGACGCCTTGGATGCAGCTGGGGACTTTGTCGACGAGTTGGACAGGTTGGACAGGCGCTTTCTGAGCTTGGCCAGTTTGCGCATTGTCGACGTGGTCCGCGTGGGGACAGCAGCGTTGGCAGATGCGACGGCAAAGTCGGACTCGGCAGTGCTGTGTGCCTGCTCATCGACCTGGGCGTCGTGGTGCATTTCGTCTACGAATGCTGGTGGAGGCAGACCCTCCACCGATTCGACAGGACTGCTGTCCGGGCGGTAAAACATTTCGACCGGTGACCGGCGTCTCGAGCTTCTCGCCGAGGCATTGCTCTCCGAATGTGTGGCAGATGCCATCTCGACGTCTTCATCGGAGCGGTCCTCGGGTGGCGGTGAAGGTAGATATGAGCGCTGTAGCTCTTTAGGGGGGGGAGTAGAGTCGCGCCTTGTGGCCGAGGTCACGACTGCAGAAGTTGTGTCTGTTGTAGTCCCGAAATCGGCGGCTTCACGTCCTAGAACGCCGCGTGCCATGTCGGGCGATGAGCGCGATGGTGGTGCATCGCGCATTTCTTGTTCTTGCTGCTCGTGCTCATGCTGGAGCAGGTGCTGTTGCCGCTCTGCCTGCCGTGATAACCGGCGTGCTGCACGTTCTTGGTCGCCGACACGCTTGCGTTCCCGACGGCGCATATCGCGCTCCATCAGCTCGCGCAGATCGCTGGCGTTCATGTCGTTGGCAAGATCGTCGATGCGCTTATGCGCCCGCAGCGTGGCCTCGGGGATGGGCGTGGTCAATTTGCGGGGTAGACGGTGAGACATTTCTCTGTAAGGAGGACCGTACATGGCGCCATTGGCACCACGCACGGGGTGTGCGGCATAGCGCAGAGTTGGCTTCGGCGCAAGTGTAGCCAGTGGTGAAATGACATACGAGACCTGTTCCGAGTCGGAAGACATGGCAGAGTCGATGGATTCAGCGGAAGGGAGCGAGATGTCGTCCGAGTCGCGACGGCTCTTGCCCTTTTTCAGCGTCTGTGACTTTTCCGATCGTATTGCCATGAACTTCTTCTCACCGCGCGCAGAGCGAGCAGAAAAACTGTCGGGGTGCGGCATCGTCTGGGTCTTGACGACAGGACGACCGGCCATCCATGGCTCGACAGCCGGCCGCAGAGGATCAAAGTCGACTGTGCGGCTGCGTTTGGATTTGTCGATGCCAGCAAAATTGCTGATGCTGCTCATGGCCTTGATTTCGGCCTCGCGCTCGCGGTCGTGTGCATTCTTGCGGCGTTTGCTTGTGCGTGACATGTGACGGCCGTCACGCTTGCTTTGGGTTTGTGGGTGGTAGAGGGTGGGTGCGCGGTAGACTGAGTAGTCGACGGGAGCGTTGCCACTAGTGGGCTGGTAGCTGCGACTGCCATTGTTGTAGCCATTGTTGTAGCTGTTGAGCGCCATCTCCAAATTGTCGGCCCGGCCCGACTCGAAGCTATAGGGACGGTTCCGGCGCTGGAGCTTGTTGGGCTGGCGAGAGGATGTCGACGAGAAATTGCAATCACGCTGGGACCGATCGCTGGGACGACGGCGGATGGGCGAGGAGGAGGGATGGGGGCCGGTGGCGGACGCAGTAATAGAAGCAGTGACAGCAGCGTCGTCTTCGGGCGAGGTGAAGCTTCGTGGCATGGTCATAGGGCCATTGGTGCCAGTGTCGGAAGAGGCGGCACCAGGTGAAATGGATGATGCGCGGCCTCTTTTCCGCCGGCTTTTCCGCTTAAATAGCCAGATGGCCATTGTGAAGGGTTCGGGAAGGGAGAGTTGCGTTCTCGTGGGAACTAGCACTCGTTCAGTGCGGAATCAATGTGATGCGTACAGGTATCGGTCATTGTCTGGTAAAGTTAGGGAAAAAGCTGATTGAACGTAGGCGATTGAGTTGAAATTCAATCAGACAAGGCGAGGAGACGACGATGTTGACGACGACACGAGCGGCAACTTTTGTTTGCGCGATGAACGGCTGGAATGAACGAGAGGAATTGAAAAGGGTAAAGGGGAGAGTAGAGGATAAAAGGGATGTGTATGTTTGAAACAGAGTCAGAGAGTAAAAGTCGAGAGAAAAGTGGCGATGAGTATGGAGAAGAGCGAAATGGGAGGGAGAAGGAGAGGAGACATGGGGGTAGGTAAGAGGCAGAGAGGTAAAAGGTAGGAAGCAAGGAGGATGGGGCCGAAGGAAAGAGACAGAAGTCGAGCAGTCGAGCAGTCGAGCAGACAGGGAAAGAACGGGAGACAGGGAGGCAAGAAGGCAGGGACAGGGGTATGCTTAGCCAAAGGAATGTGGAAAGCGACTGGCAAAAGGAATGAGAGGCAGGGAGGCAGAAGAAAAAAGGGAAAGAGCGAACGAGACAAGCAGCGAAAAATGGGGAGACGAGCGAGTCAGAAGAGTCTGCACAGAGGGAAGGAATGGGAGGGCAGGGACAGGGGCAGGAATGGCTAGCGGACGTGAGGTGTTCCTTCTTCGTTTGTTTCGTTTGACTTGACTCTTGCTATATTGGTTATGTGGCTGCTCCTGCTCCTTCTGTTTGTATCTACAACGCACATCGTAGCCCGTCGCTCCTTCCAACGATTCTTGCAGTGTTCTTTAGCAATGTCTCGCCGCTGATTAATACCGTCTGCCTCTTCTACTGTCTTTACATTGTGAAATCTTAAAATTCAAATTGGCCAGATGCACGACGGTCGCAATCACAAAAGTAGATGTGCGCGACATGCGAATTTTAATTACATATGTAGTTTTCATGGTTTAAATGGATTTCCGATTGAAGGTATGCCCACTAGAACTACTACGGATAGTGCTGGGATGATGCTGAGACTAGCAGACAGGGTTTAGTAACAGCCGCCCCACCGGGAGAATTGAAGATCGTATTGAGAAGGTGCGATGTATGCGAGAAGTATGTTGAATGAGAACAGGAAAGATCTATCGAGATGACATCGCGCCTTCTATTTACGTATTTACGCCGATTCGAGATGACTCTTTTCAAGTCTGTCCAGACTCTTCCTAGATACAGGTACGTTCATGCTCGCGCCTTCCGTCACACACAAAGTGTCTCTCCAAGCGCGGGACTTTGATGTCTCGGGTCGGTGGGCGTTGACACGATCCACAGCAGTGTTTTAGAGCGGGCCAGTAGGCTGGTGTTAGTGTGCATAAGCTACCTAGTAGTCAGTAGCAGCTGTGAACGCTGATCCGCAAACTGCAAATGCAGATTGTTCGTTCATTGCTGAAATAGTACGATTGATTCTTTGTCCTCTGAAACGGCCGTTTATCTCTCTAGCGGAAGCCCCGCGACGAGATAGGGGTCCAATATGCACAACGATATAAGTAGCATTGATGAGGTATCACTGCCGTGCGACGCAATATTGGCGATGCTATAGGTAGTTGAATAAATCAAAGCAGTAATACGATATAAATAAGAAGCGAGGGGACAGACGACAGCGGATCATGCATCTTGGCTAGTGAAGGGAGGACAGATGTCAGGCGAGGGCTGAGCTGGTTGGTGGTTGGTGGTTGGTGGCTGGTGGCTGGTAGCTGGCTGGCTGGCTGTTGAGGAGGTGGCCAGCAAGCGGCCAGGCGGCCAGGCGGCCAGGCCATGCATGATAGAGTGATACTCGTAGAATGCAGCGTGATAACGCAGTACTTTGTAAGATAATAACAAGTCGATGACGGCCAGCGCATGTTTCAACGCTGTGTTGACAAGGTGTGTATGGCAGACGGGACCGGGAGGAGGGCCGGACAGGGTTGCGCTGCAGGTGCAGACAGGGACAGGCCTGAAGGTCTGAGGGCTGCAAGTCTACGGACATTAAAGCCTGAGCCACAGACGTCTAGGCGCCCTGTCTATTTCTACTACGCAGTACTCGTCAAGTATTCGCCGCCGACGATCTTCTGATCTGCAGAGTTTTTACATGGGATCTGTAAGAAACAGAGGAGAAGGAGAAAGGAGAGAGGCCAAGAGGAGAGAGAGTCTGAAATCGGTCACAAGCCTGTACTGGTAGTCAAACGTCAAACGCCGTCATGCAGGGGTGGTTGAAGGTAAGATAGATACTTTGGAAGGGGAGGAGGAAGTGGCAGACATAATGGTATCCAGGTCGGTTGACGCGTACTGCGTAGCCGGGAGCCGGGACAAATACGGGGGAGATGGCTGGGTAGGACTGGAGTCTGGATGGACTGATGGGGCCATGGAGCCAACGGGGACTGGAGATACTGGTGAGAACGGCTAGATGCAAGACCAAAACAGCTACTTGGTAGAGAAGCAGCTACAAAGTAGAGGCAGCTAGAGGCTAGAGGCTAGAGGCGAGTGGCGAGGAGACACTGGGATGGGGAGGGACAGCCGTTGTCCACGGAGTCTGCCGCAAGTACGCGGGTATTATGGTACTTCTCACCAAAAGCATAACAGCTTCAAGTCACAAAGTATCTTGGTTGTTTTTTTTTTTGTTTTTTTTTTGCAGAGGAGCAGGGCAAGGAGGTAGGGTATGATTGGAAGTGGACCGGTCAGGGAGTGGGAAGACGGCAAATTCAACGACTCAGCGAAGATGATAAAGCAAACTAAAAAATCAAAATCAAACTAGAAAGGAAAGAAAAGACGCAGCGTCAGAGTGCTGCAGGGCCGGGGTGGATCTGCCGTAGATGAAAGCAGGGCAGAGCAAAGCAGAGCAGAGCAAAACAGGCCGGACGATGTCATAGCAGATGGACGTCTACACGTCTTCATGTCTTCACGTCTACTTCGTACAGCACCAGCCACACTGCCGACGTCAACCGTCTGCGCCCGACTCCAACCCTAGGGATCCCAGGCAGCAGCAGTGCCCTTCAGCACAGAACACAGGCACGACGTCGCCACAATGACGACAGCAGCCACAGCATCCAGGATGTCACTGCTTGGCCTATTTATGGCATCCTCTCGACATCTACAGATGTGCAATGCACGTGCCAGACTGGCGCATGCAGCTCGCCAGCGATAGTGAGAGCAGTGCCCGTTGAGCGTACCTGCAGTGGACGATGCTGCAGTGTAAAGGTTCTTTGAGTTCGTTGGATGACAGTATGTGCCGGGCTCGTTTGTTCCTTCGACCCCATCCCTTGCTGCTGTGTTTGATTTTCAGCCAGTCAATATGATCACCACAGTGCATACAATACCCCAAATGGCCATCTTATGCTGCTGATATGGTTCGTAGCCGCTGCAATAATGTATCCAATATGCAAATGGGCTGGGTTGGGTCTGCGTCGTCGGGTCTGCCGTCCATCCTCGTCTGATATGCCTCTCATTATAGCCCCTAATCACCTCACCCGAGGTACACAGTCATTACCCACATCAGACGTCTGCTTCCGTCTCTTGTCATTCACTCGTCATCATTACTGCTCCCTGCACCTCGTACAGCATTCTTCCGACGGTACACAAATAGACACATGGACACAGACACACAGACACAAATGAGGCGCTTCAAGTCATCCATTTATACGCTGTCAGTCTGAATACTTGGGCGGCGGCTTGCATGCATGCTCGCATGAGTATTGGTTTTGTCACACTGTACAAGGCCTATATTTGTGATCCCATAGATACGACTCCTACCAGCAGCCAGACGAGATGATGGAAGCGAGGCAATGCCAGATAATACGAGCATCTCAAGAAGCACCCCTGCATATAACGCGTTTCATAACGGAGTAGTTCTCGCTGATTCTTGTTCTTTCTCATGTCTGAGTTTCTTTTCTTCTTTTTCTTTTCTTCTTTTCTTTGTTTCTTCTTCTACGGGTATTCTTCTGCCTTGCCGGCTTGCCCAACTCGTCCAGACATCCCTTGCTTCTATCCCTGCCCCTGTCTTGCCTCACGCCCAGTTGACAACGCTCAGCCGTACTGTAAAGAGACCAACATCTGGAGCATCTGTCACCAAGTCTATCTAAGATATCATCTCATCCCTCTATCGTACCCAATCATCTCGTCACAGCAAACAAGGTGGCGTCCGCCCCATTGGTCCACGTTGTTTCGTTTCATGCATTATTGCGACCTCAGACCTCATGCCTCATATTATCAATAATTTCAATACTATCAATAATATCAAATCTTAGTAGCTCGCGTCTATCCTTGACTAGTCGTCCATGCAATTTCGCACTTTATGCTTGATTGCTGTGTTGACTGCCAAACGCCCAAAGTACCGTCGTCTCCGTGGACGGACCAGTCGCATCTACCCGTCGTTCATCTCATCACATCACTGTCTCGGCAGCTCCCTGTGCAATAAACGTTGGTGACACGGTGTTGTGGTATGTAAAACAGCAAGTCAATTAGTGAAGTTCATAGGAATCGTGATACTGCGTCGCGCTCTTTCGCCGATTAGTCATCACTTAGTCATGATCGCGTTGCCGGGCAACTCCCCCACATTGTTCACGACCACAACACGCGATTCTTGACATCACTGTCGACGCGCATTCAGTCAGCGACAGTTGGACAATCAACGATACCTCGAATTACGACACTTGCGGCAATCACTCCAATAGACGATAACGGCAACAACCAACCGACCACAACCATGGCGTTCAATCCGCGCATGTCGATTTTACCCCCCAACCAACAGCGCAATGTGCGGCAAAAGGAGACCGACACCATGCGGCTGTCGGACAAGGAGATTGTCGCGTGTGTCGCCGACATGGGCATCCCCTTTTCCGTCACAGACCTGCAAAAGCCCAACCCGCTGCTGGTGCAAAAGATCTTTGAGTGGTTCGCCGAGGAGCTGCTCAACGTGACGCGCGAGACCGTCGAGCCGGCCATGCGCGCCGCCGCCGAAGAAGTGTGCGGCGACGAGTACGGCGATGTCCTGATGCCGCCCGACACGCGCTGCCTCATGGGCTTCTGCGCTTCCCTGCGCGTGCTGCTCGGCGAGTGCTGCGTGCGCGACTTTTCCTTTACCGACCTGTACCGCCCGACCTACGACCGCCTCGCCATGATCCTCAGTTATCTCATCAACTTTGTGCGCTTCCGCGAAGGCCAGGGCGACATTATCGACCAGCACTCGCAGCGCGGCGCCATTGCGCGGCAGCGCGCCGACGAGCTCTACAGTGCGAACCAGGAGCTGGAGCGCCGGCTGCAGTCGCTGCGGTCGGCGCGCAGCGCGGCCGAGGTGCAGGTGCGCGACAAGATGCAGCGCAACGACGAGCTGAAGCGGCGGCTGGTGGAGCTGCAGCGCGCACAGAAGCAGGTGGGCGCGCGGCTGGACGAGGCGCGCGAGCGCAAGAAGAACCTGACGGGCCAGCTGGAGCGCAAGGCGGCCACCAAGATCATGCTGCGGCAGGAGAGCGCCAAGCTGCAGCCGTACGTGCTGCAGAGCCCGGCGGCGCTGCAGACCAACCTGGCCGACCTGTCCAACACGCTGGCCACCAACCGCGCCCACATTGAGTCGCTCGAGCGGCGCGCGCGCGCGCTGCAGACATCGGCCGACTCGTTTGGCGTGGTCGCGGCCGACGTGGCGGCGTGCATCAAGCTGCTCGAGGAGATTGGCGGCGAGCTGGCCAAGGAGGAGGAAGACAATGCCAAAAAGACGCGGCAGCGCGACGCCCTGACGGAGCGCGGCGCCGACGTCAAGGAAGTCGAGCGCGCCGAGACGATGCTGCAGAAGCAGCTGAGCAAGTGGAACGAGCGCACCGACAAGCTGCGCGAGCAGAGCGCGGCCAAGGCCAGCGAGGCCAAGGCGAAGATGGAGGAGCTCAAGCAGATCCACCGCACGCTCAACGAGGAGCGCAGCGACAAGGGCCGCGACATTGAAAAGCGGCGCGTGCGCATCGAGCAGACGGAGAAGAAGATGCTGGATCTCAAGGAGAACATTGAGAACGAGGTGCACAATGCGTACGACGAATACCTCAAGATGGAGTCGCACATCAAGCTGTACATTACCGAGATGGAGCAGACTGTGAATATGTGATCTCTTGTTTGTTCTGTTTATTCTGTTATTTCATGTTACGAATTATGCGCGATACCAGGCGTTTGGGTGGTCGACGGGGTCTGTCTTTTAGTTTTACATCTTATGAATTTAACGTCTTTATATGCAGCTAAATGGGTATCAATAGTCATCAGAGAAGTCGTCGTCTTCGTCTTCGCTGTCCTTGACAAAGGTCCGTACTTGTGGTGGTGGTGATGGCGGTGGTGATGAAAGCGGTGATGAAAGCGGCGATGACAACGGCAAAGGCTCTGCTGCTTCAGCTGGCGGTGCTTCGGCCATCACAGTCGTCTCTTCATGTATCATGGCCTCTTGCACCTCGTCTACCACGGCCGGCACCTGAACCTCCTCTTTTTCCGTACTCTTCCCGTTTGCCTCTGCCTCTGCTTCAGCTTCTGCTTCAGCTTCTACATCATCCTCCTCCTCTTCTACCAGCTCACCAAAGGTGAACCACCTCTCAAGCACAGACTGTATTCGCTCTGTTCTCAATGGGTAGCCAGCCTTTTCCAGCTGCCGTCGTGCACTCGTGCTCAATATTGGCACGCGCTCTGTCCATGGACTTGAGCTATCGTGGTGCATTCCGTCTTCGTCTTGGCCTCGTCTGCGTCTCCCTTCGACAACGACAACGCTCATGCCAGTGCGGTAGCCAGCCTCGTCCAGCACGGCCGCTGTCGTTCCCAGCCCTTGTGCACTCCATTCGCTCGTCTCTCTGTGCAGCTGGAGTAGATTGTATATAATGAGTTTCCTCGTCGCCTTGTGCACCTTTGCCCTTTGGCTGGTTTGCGGCGGCGGTGGTATGCGGCTGGTCGCAGGGTCAAAGGCGGCCAGGAACCCGCGCAGATGGGCTACCGTCGGCACAAACACGACTCGGACATGCCTCGCCACGGCCACTTCGAGCAGGGTCGTCTTGGTTCTGTCTATTTCTCCTTCATGCTGGCCGTCGCCGTCGTCGTCGACCTCGTCGTCGTGCCACTGCTGGATGAACTGGGCGCTGGCAGAGCCGATGACAAGCGTCGTCGGGTGTGTGCAGTGGTCGATTATAAACGAGACGAGGCCCGACGGCGATACGCACGATTCTATAATTGGCATTGTAAAAGTTTTGAAGGATATTGCTGAACTGCAAATGTCCGTCTCGTCACAGCCGTGTCGTCGTCGAGAGCTTCACAGTGGAGACCCCTGTAGCTGCTTGTATTGGCCGCTAAAACAGGCAAGAGCTACCCTGTATTTTCACGTCGGCCGGCGCCTTCCACCTGTGCACACGTGCCAATTGGCAACTGCTGCCCCACCACCTACGTAATACAGAGAGCAGGCAAGAGGCTGGCAGCTGTTGCTCGATTCTGTCATCTCTCGACGCATCACGACCTTGGCAGCGAATTCTGGCGACAGCACCACGGCGGCTCTTTTCAGCTCTGCAACCATCTCTCACAGTCGACGTCTGTTCTTGCCGCCATCCCGACCGAAGCATCTACTTTTACCTACCCCGCGGGGACGGCCATCATGGAGTCCATATCGCGCATCTCCAACCTCCTCGAGAGCGGTGGGTGACCTCGACAGACCAAGGCATATATACTCGTACTGACTCTGCAGCCCGCGAACTCACTCTCGATGCATCCTCTGCTGCCCGCAGCACCTTTCGCGGCCCCACCGCGCGCCCCCTCGACAGCCGCCAGATCAAGAAGCTCCTCGACAGCCGCAATGAGCGCGAGATCCTCGACGGCCTGCGCCGCGTCATTGCCATGGCCTATGCCCGCAACCAGCAAAAGACGCTGCCCTTTTTCTCGGCCGTCGTCAAGAACGTCGCCTCGCCCAACCTCGAAATCAAGAAGCTCGTCTACATCTATGTCGTGCTGCACGCCGAGCAGGAGCCCGACATGGCGCTGCTGAGCATCAACACCATCCAAAAGAGCCTGTCCGACGCCAACCCGCAGGTGCGCGCGCTCGCCCTGCGCACCATGTCCGGCATCCGCGTGCCCGTCATCAGCCAGATTGTATCGCTGGCCATCCGCAAGGGCACGGCGGACATGAGCCCGTACGTGCGCCGGGCAGCAGCCCTTGCCATCCCCAAGTGCTTCCGGCTGGACCCGACACTGCAGCCGCAGCTGCTCGAGCACATGTCGGTGCTGCTGGGCGACAAGCTGTACTATGTCGCCGGTGCAGCAGTGACGGCGTTTATGGCCGTGTGCCCCGACCGCATCGACCTGATCCACCCGCACTACCGCGACCTCGTGCACAAGCTGGTAGACATGGACGAATGGAGCCAGCTGGCGACGCTGCGGATGATGACCGTGTATGCGCGGCGGTGCTTCCCGCGGCGCACAAAGACAGTGGCCATCAGGAAGGCGTCTACCACTACCAAGAGCAAGTCGGCCAGCTTGGGCGACTTTTACGGCGACGAAGAGGCAGAGGCAGACGAGCCAGCATCAGCCGAGACGGGTGAGACGACTACCGTTCCTGTGCTCGACCCCGACCTGGTCTTACTACTGGATGCCATGCGGCCACTTCTTCAAAGCCGCAATGCCGGCGTAGTCGTCGCCGTGGCGCGCTGCTACACCAGCGTCGGCTCGTCCGAGTATGTGCGCGACGCCGTCGGTCCTCTCGTCGCTCTGCTGCGCGGCCCCCAAGATATCCAGCAGATCGCCCTCTACAACATCGCCTCGGTGTGTCTTGCACAGCCGGCCGACTTTGTGCGCTATGCATCGCGCTTCCTCGTGCGCGCATCTGACCCGCCGGCCGTGTGGCGCCTCAAGCTGGAAGTGCTGGCGCTCGTGTTCCCGCACAGCCCAGCACACATCAAGTCGCTGATTCTCAGTGAGCTGGAGCACTTTGCGCGCGGTGCCGACCGCGACAAGGGGCTTGTCAAGGAATCTGTGCGCGCCATTGGCCGGTGTGCGCAGACAGCCAACGACCGCACAACATCGACGCGTTGTCTGCGGCTGCTGCTGGCCCAGATCACCAGCTTGGACGGCACCCTGGCGGCCGAGTCGCTGACGGTCATCCGGCACCTGATCCAGCAGGAGCCGTCGGCGGACATCCACAAGGCGACTGTGGTGCGGCTGGCCAAGAACCTGGATGCGGCGACCGACGCGCAAGCACGGGCGACGATTGTCTGGCTGGTGGGCGAGTTCTCTGGCTTGGGCAATGACGACGGCGACAACATTGCGGCCGACGTCTTGCGCATTCTCCTCAAGGACTTTGCCAACGAGTCCGAGGCGGCCAAGCGGCAGATTCTGCTGCTGGCCGCCAAGGTGTACCTGCACTACCTGAACAAGAAGGACAAGGCGGCCAAGGATGCCGAGGGCAGTGAAGCGCAAACTGAAAAGGAGGAGGAGAGAGACATGATCACGCCTCTGTGGGAGTACGTTTTGCTGCTGGTACGGTATGATGTATCCTACGACCTACGAGACCGTGCACGGCTCTACCGGGCACTGCTGGACGTGCCGCAGCTGGCTACGCTGATGCTGCTGGCGCCGAAACCGGTACCGCATGCTCCGAGCCCGTCTGAGATCCGCCGCGGGTTCACTCTGGGATCGGCAGCGCTGGTGCTGGGCCAAGGCGGCGATGCTTCTTATGCTTCCAATGCTTCCTATTCGTCGTCTTCGTCTTTGCCTGCCAAGGCAAGGAACATGCTGCACGGCATCCGCGGCTACGAGGGCCTGCCCGACTGGGTGCGCGACGGCGACGAGCCGGATGCCGCGCTGCGGGACACCGAGGAAGAGAAGAAGGCGGCGGCGACTACATATATGAACAGAGGCGAGCGGGCACCGGCGGGCGACAGTCTCGACCAGGCAGCACGGAGCCGTGTTATTGCGGGCGTCGCGGGCGTTGCAGGCGCCGGGGCTGTTGCAGGAGTGGCTGGAGGCAAGCTGGGATCCAAGACACTAGATGACTGGCTGGCCGAGGAGGAGGAGAGCAGTGGAGAGGAAGAGAGTGAGGAAGAAAGCAGTGAAGATGGTAGCGAGGAGGAGGAGGAGGAGGGGGAAGAAGAGGAGGATGATAGTGAAGAAGAGGACGACGGCGAAGAAGAGAGTGAAGAGGAGAGCGAGGAAGAGAGCGAGGAAGAGAGCGAGGATGAGAGCGACAGCGACGCAGGCGAGGCTGACCGTCTGGTATCGTCATAATCTACATCCAGCGACTATGGACCATTGGGACTATTTTATATCAAATTGAGCATGCAAAATCCATTGCCTGCTATACTGTTTTAATCTAAATATCATGGTATCTATACATTCCGCCAACACAATTACTCGTCCTTGCGAACCTAATCACCTAGGTCCTAGATCATCCATCACTCTCACTCGCGAGCTAGTCTAGCCGCACCATCAGCGCCTTTCTCACTTTGGAGTTCACAACACCGCCGACACCGTACGCCGGCACGATACGTCCAATGCGCGCAAACGAGCTCACGGCCCAGTTCTTCTTGATCACCGCGGCCCGCTCGCGCCAGCTCGCGCCGTCGCGGTTGTACAGGTCCAGGCCCAGCAGGTGCAGCGGCGTCGACAGGAACTGCGTCATGGCCGGCGCGGCAAACTGTGCGGCCGTCTGGCCGGAGATGTGCACGCCGATCTGGTCCAGCATGGGCGTCAGCGTGGGGCCCAGGCGCGGCGGGATGATAAAGGACGCAAAGATGGTCATGCAGTCGCGCAGCGCAAACAGCGAGGACGACAGCAGGGGCACGGCCTTGGGCAGCACGCCGGGCGGGCCGAACATGCGCACATAGACCTGGTCCTTGTAGATGCAGATGCCCACGTTGGCAATGGACGAGGCGGTAAACTTGGCGGCGCCGGCCGTGACGGTTGAGGCCTTTTGCTGCGACAGGGTGGACGAGGCCGTGTCGGCGACGTTGGCCGAGAAGTAGGTGCCGCCGTACAGCAGCATGATGAGGGCAAACGGCCGGCCGGTGACGACATGGACGGGTGACCGGACGAGCTGTGCTATGGACGTCTTGATGGAGTTGGCGAGCGTGTTGGCGCCCGAGGCGTTCTCCATGATGGCGCGGTCAATGATGGACACGGCCGGGGCGACGAGGCAGGCGGCCGTGAAGCTGGCGGCGGCATCCGCGCCCAGGCGCAAGCCAAGGCTGCGTGTGTTGTATCTCGAGGTCGATTCTGAGGCGGTGGTAATGCTGGCACCAGCAGCAGATGCCGGCTGTGCTTGTGATATGGAGGCATGTGTGGAAGATGGTGCTGCATCGAGTCTTGACTTGTCCAGGCCGACAGCGGGCGTATGTGGGGAGGACTGTGGGAGAGACATAATGGCGGTTGAAAGGGCAGACAGAGAGAGAGGGGGGTGAAGCGAGGTCAAGGACGGCAGTCAATGCCTTGTGGTGGTCGTGGTCGGGATGTCCTCGTCGTCGTCGAGGAGGAGGAGGACAAGGTAGATAGATGTAGGTCGAGTAGAGCGAGCGTGAGAGAGACAAAACAAAATAGAAATAGAAAAGAGGAACAGAACAGGAAGAAGACAAAAGGAAAAAGGAAAAAGGGAAATAAAAGAGTGGAAGAACAAAATGAACGGAACAGAGGGTGTCGTCGCTCAGACTCTTGACTCTTGCGGTCTGTCAGGTCGAGGTGATGTCGATAAGATAGATGGCCCTGCGCCGCTCTTTCCTTTCTGAGAATTATGATTTATTCTACTACGCAGTCCACTAGCAGCCCCTCATTTATAAAAGGTACCCCAGGCTACAGCGAATGAGAGCTCGCTGGAATCAAACCTGTCTGACAAACAAAAGCAGACAATGCAGCATAAGCAGCAAATATAGCAAAGATTAGCAAAAAAATAAGCAAAAAAATGATGACATAATCATCACAGCAAATATTTTCCCGAAGTCGGAGATAAAAAAAAAAACAGTCGCCGTTCACCAGGCGGAAACAGACACTGCGCTTCGGACCATTCCCAAAGAGACCAATCCAGCTGTTTTGCCCGGCCGTAGATGTGTTTCCGGAGCGTCGTGGTGGTGTGCGTCTCGTTGATCCAAGGTACGAGTCTCTTTGACGACAATTTCTAGGCATGTTTTGCCATATTTAGATCGGGCTGAAACGACAGTCACACCACTTTGATCGAACGACTGCTGCCCATCAGTCGCAGACGCAGTGAGCTGTTCCTTGTTGGTAGTTGATTAATTGACTAATTGCTTTGGTATTCAGTTCCCGAGATATCGTCTTCAGGGCGGAATATCGCAGCATGGTTCCGACGCATGTGAGAATAATACTAAATGCAACTTTAAATGCTTTATTCGCTACCGCTCGGGCGGTGTTGCAGCGAGACCGAGCGACACAGGAGCGGCAAAGGAAGGAGCGATAGTGGATAAGGAAGAATAAGAGCTAAGAATTAAGAATTAAAAATTGATGACGAATTACCGAATAAATAAGAAAATAAGAAAATAAGAAAATAAGAAAATAAGAAAATAAGAAAATAAGAAAATAAGAAAATAAGAAAATAAGAAAATAAGAAAATAAGAAAATAAGAAAATAAGAAAAGAAAAGCAGCCCCAGCAACTCACCGTCGACAACACAGGAATATATTCTACAGATATTTGTGCCTACTTGTAAATGTTTCGATATTCTATAATAAATAAGAGAAACGTGACTAATCGAGAACAAGCATTCATAAACACGCAATTATTAAATAAACAAAACAAAAATAAACGTCAAGCTTTATTATAAGGATTAATATTCATAACAGACTTTATTAGAAAAACCATCGTCACACAGCTCAATAAAAACAACTCTAATCAAAACTATTAATATACTCGGACAAAAAGGTATACCTCCGCTCAGTCTTTTCCGTCATCTCTCTCTCTCCCAAAATCCACTACTGCGCCGCAAGGCCGTTGAGCTTCTGCTGCTCGCCCTCGGCCAGCTGGTCGTACCATCCCTTGAACCCAGACGTGTCCTCGCGCGCCGCCCGCAGGAAAAACTCGCTCAGGTACGCCTGCGTCTCGTCGTCGCGCATGCGGCTGCCCGCGCCGCCGTCCAGGTACGAGAACAGGTCGTTCTTGGTCGCGCCCAGAGACAGGTCCAGCAGCTCGTCGTCGGCATCCTCCCACTCGTCGCCGTCCGTGTCCTCGTCGTCGCCCGCGTTGATCTTGCTGCTGCCAATCGCCTCCGCTGCAGCAGCCGCCGCCGCACTGCCGCCGGCCTCGAGCGACGCCGCGCCCGACTGGCCCTGGGCCGACACGAGCTCCTCGATAAGCAGCTTCATAATCTTGAGTGGTGCAGGAATGATGGTGTACTGGTCCGGGTCTTTTGGCGGTACGGTGAAAAAGTCAGTAATGGGGGCTATCAGTCAGACGATGTCTCCTTTCTCTTGTTCTCTTGGCCCTCACGGCCTCTAGTAAAACTCACTCTGCTTGGCCCGCGAGCGCGTCATGATACGGTCGCTCGTCGGCACTACCAGGTCGCCCTTGACCTGCGTCTGTGCAATGCGCGCGTCGTTTAGATCGTACAGCTTCGACAGCGCAATCACGTTCTGCCGGATCTCGTCGTAGCCCGTAAAGTTCATCGAGTTGTCCAGCCACTTGCCCAGCACAACCGCCAGCCCGTTCTCGTTGCCCACAGTCAGCGTAGCCAGAAACTCAACCACCTCGCCCGCTGCCGTCAGGCACAGCCGCGCAAACACCAGGATCAGCGACTGGATAAAAGGTGCCGTCTGTGCCGAGCTGAGGCGGATGGCCACGGCCTGCAGCAGCCGCTGCAGCATCCCGTCGCCCAGCCGCTGGTGGCCGGCCTTCTCGACCAGCTCTGCCGCCAGACCGCCCACCTCGGACGCCGAGTTGTCCTCAACATCCGCGCCCAGAAGACGGTCGATAATCTGCAGGCACACAACCAGGCCGTTGTTGCCCTGCTCGTCGTGCCACTCAAACACCTGCTGGTGGTCGTGGCTCAGCATGTACTTGAGCGCCTCCGCGCCGGGCCGCAGCACCTCGCCCTCGTTCGACACCATCAGCAGCTTGTGCAGCTTGGGTGCCAAATGGCCCACAAAGCCCGCAGGCAGGGGCTCCGTGCCGTTCTGCACCAGCACCGCCACAAGCTCCGTGGCCATCGTGATCAGCGGCTCGTCCTGGGTCATGTCCGAGAATGTAAAGAAGCCGTTCAGCGTCGGAATGACACGGGTGCACAGCGCGGCGTAGTTGGCCGCGTCCGACAGCGCACCCACAATCTCCTCAAACGTCTCGTTAACAATATACGTCACTTGGAAATCACGTGCGCCGTTGCGCGCAATCAGGAACAGCAGGTCGATCGAAGGCACGTCGGGGTTCTGCACAATAATCTGCGGGCGCAGGCAGATGGCGCGGCGCAGCGTTTCGCACAGCGTCGCCAGCAGATCCTCGGCGTCTTCCAGATCGGGAATGTCGCGCTCGCCGAGCCAGGCGTTGATCGCCTGCAGAACCTCCACCTGCCGGTCAATCGGCCGCGGCACGCCGGCATCAGCAGGCACAGCGCCCGCCTTGAGGAATCCCTCAATGGCCTTGATGCATGCTGCCTGCACAATCTCCGACTCGGCCTTGGTCACCGCCAGGATCGCGCTGTCCAGGTACGTCAGCGACAGCGGGTACGTCTCGGCCAGCAGACCTGCCGCCAGGAAACCGCGCGACTGCAGCAGCGGCTCGGCCTCGCTGCTGACAGCAACCCCGACCAGCTGCAGGTACGCATTGCAAATGTCGTCGGGAATCGTCTTGCCGCAGTCCATCAGGTCGCCCGACAGCATCGTGAACAGGTACAGCGACGACTCCTTGGCACGCCAGTCGTTGGATGTAGGCGACGCAGGGTCGAACAGGGCACGCGTGCGCGCAAACAGACCCTCAATAGCCCGCTGGCCCAGCCACTCGCCCAGCTTGATCAGCAAATCACCGCACGCAGTACGAGCTGCGTAGTTGGCCGTCAGCGACGTCTCCTCCGCCAGGTACAGCGACATGTCAATGTTCCACAGATCCTCCTCCTCGCGCGTGATGCGCGCATAGTCGATCAGCAGGCCCATCAGCTGCACCATCCAGGGGGTGTCGTGTGCAGCGACGCCGCTGGCTGCTAGCTCCTCGTTGAGCTGCTTCTGCACGGGTGGCGCGCGGATGCACTGGTTGAGAAAGTCGAGCTCCTCGAGGATCAGGAAGTCGAGCGTGTACGGCAGCTTGTCGGCGTCCTCGAGACGGCTCTGGCTGTCCTGCTCCAGGTACAGCGTGGCGTAGGCGTCCTTGAGCAGCACCAGCTCCTCCCACGTCTCGCGGAAGAACATGGGGCTCTCGGGCAGCAGCAGCGACGAGAAGACTGTCTTGATCTTGAGCAGGGTCCGCACGCACTGCAGCTTGAGTGCCACCAGGCCGTTCCAGCTCGGCGACTGCTGGCCGTCGCCCGACGTCACGGGCTCATTGAGCGGCAGCTGCGTCTTCATGATCTCGTGGAAAAAGGGAAGCCAGCCCTGCAGTGCTTCCTGTGCAAATCCCTTGACCTCGCGCAGGTGCTCCTCCTTGACCATGTCCATGACGTCAAAGCTGCTGCAGAACACCGACACGGCCAGAGCCCGCAGAATCGGCTTGCGCTCCGCATCAATGGCCACGCGGTACAGCACCTCGACAATCTCGCGCGCAGCCATGAAGAACTGCATCTCGCCCAGACCCTCGTCGACCAGGTCGCCCAGCACGCGCAGCGCACCGTGCACCTGCTGCTCGGAGCCAGAGCGGATAATGTTCAGCAGGTTCTGGAGCAGGTCGGGCCAGCGCTCGGGGTAGTCGACCGACGCGATCTTGTTGACGGCATAGCTGGCAGCCGCCTTGACTCGGCGCTCGGGCTCGTCGCGTGTTGCCAGCTCGAGAAGAAGGGTGCGCAGCTCTGCCTTGGTCGCTTCATCAATGGCAACGTGTGGCTGGCCGCTGTTGGTGTCGTCGTCGTCGTCGTCGTCATCGCCCAGGGCGCCGTCTGAGCTCCAGTTGCGCACAATAAACTGCCGCAGCACAGACAGAGCCGACTGGCGGATTTCGGTAGGGTAGGTCGCGGTGCCGGCAATGGTGATGAGAAGGCCGGGGAATGCGGGATTGCTCCAAGCAGCTCTGAGGTCCAGCTCGGCCTGTTTGCGAGGACCCTCCTCGGGCCGCTGGGTGTCCTTCAGCAGGCGAACGAGGTCATCCATTGTGGGTGGTGTGTGTTGTGTTGTGTCTAGAAAACTTTCGAATGAACAAACAATCGACACGAGAGCCTAGAGGTTGTTTAGAGACTAGAGGTTGAGCCTAAAGATGTCTGATTTGATAGGGGGAGGGGGGGGGGGGTGTTTCGAGAGGGGGCCGGGGACGAGGGGGGACGTTTCGTTGGAGCGTCAATGGCCGCTAACTGACAAGTCGATCTGCGGTAGTGTTTCGATTTCTACCAGCTGTAGTCTCGCCAATTGCCCAATGTGAATAGGTAGCGAGGTGAGGTCGATTGAATTCAGGTATAGATTAAGTGACAGGTCGAACAAGTCGAGTTGCAATCAGCAGATCAGAGCAGGAGCTTTGTGATTACAAAAGGTGGGTGTGTGAATTTAGCAATTAATTCTACTGCAAGTTAAAACATGGAAATGAGAGAGAGAAAAAAAGGCAACAAGTACCTGCGAGCCTGCCCAGTTCGACGCACCTGCTCGCAAATAAGGAAGGAGCGATCAACAAAATATTTTACGGCGGAGACCCGGAATAGCGGGGTGCCAGTGCAGCAACCGCCCGTAAGTGGCCTGTAGTGACGGAGAATTAGGCATATCCACACCGCCTGTTGGCAGCTCTGGCGGGGAAACGTGCGGTCTGTGCGCAGTGCCAATAGCGATCACAGTACTCGTGCATGGCAGCGAGGGGCAGTCACGTGCTTTGGCGTCGACCTCTTTGGCTTACACGCCTCTCGCAGAACGAGGTCGCGTCTTCTGGGCTCACGTCGATTCAGCACGCCTCTATCCTGAATATGGCGACAAATCCACCACATACGGCAGACAGCACATCGCTCTCGATTGACGAGGCCGTGCGTCTCTACGGCGTGCTGCAGCACTTTTTTCAAGTCTGCGTGCACACAGTGCTGTACTACCGTCGGCTGTACCCAGAGCGCGCGTTTGGTGCCGTCTCGGCTTTTGGCGTGCCCGTGCATCAGTGCCGGCACCCGGCCGTGTGTGCATGGGTGCGAGGAGCCGTCGAGGAGATCATGCGGCAGCTCTGCGGTATAGCAACGAAGGCAGTACCTGCGAGGAAAAACAAAGGCAAGGGCAAACAGGTGGCCCGACCCAAAGCGAAGCCAAAGTGGCAGCCAAGAAGACTCGAGGAGACGACCAGCCTACCGCCAGACCGCGTCAATGCCGTCGCCATCCTGGTGCATGCGCCCTTTGAGCAGGAAGAAAGCTCCGAGGATGAGCGGGACAATGAAGTCAGGTACGACGAGAGAGGAGCTGACGCGTGCGACGACGACGACGACGACGACGACGAGTTTCCATCCTCGTCGCAATCGAAAATTCCGCTGCCGGCCGGTGCTGTGCTGGAGAGGTGGGTGTTTGATGTGCGACACCTGCCCCATGGGTGGCCGGGCGGCATCCAGGCGCTGAGACGGGCCCGCAAAGACCTGGCCAAGCGTGAGCGTCAAAGCAGACGACGCGGCATGGGCAGAAGCAAGAAGCCCATCGGCACCCTCGAAGACGAGGCCGACCTGTCCGGGTCGGACGACAACGACTACTACAACGACTTTGAAGACCCCGATGGGGAGGACAAGCACCATGTCCCGGGCACAGGCCGTCTCAACTGGCCGGACATGGAAGCCCAGATGCGTGGTGTCGTGATGCGGCTCGCCCAGGCTGGACAGCAGGTGGCTGCACTCCCAGAAGGCTGCACATTCACCATGGCTGTCGAGCTGTCGGACCCCCTTGATCCGTCCAAAGGCGAGAAGCCGCGGAGAATGGATGCACGGCGGTGGATTCCCGAGACGGGTCTTGCCACGGAGCGGAGCAGGAAGCGCAAGTTCGGCGGCGACAGGGAGGTGAGCACACGCGAAGACCGCCAAGGAACCGGCCGGGGTGCGACGACGACCGTGCGGTCTGTCGACAGCGCGCCGCTGTTTCTCGAGTGCTGGGTCGAAGAGAGCTCGGTCAAGCGGGCCGTGACGCAGGGCAAGAGTGCCCTGCTTGCTCTCCGCCAAGAAGATGTCCTGCCCGACGACGAGAGCGAGGACGACACTGACGGGGACGACGCTGAAGATGATCAGATCGAAGATGCTAGAGAGCATCACGACGGCATGTCCGACACCAGCGAGGATATGCCCGCGGGCGATGGCGACGGCGCCGCCGAGCCACAACTCCAGCCTGCACCAGCAGACGATACCATCGACACGGACTCCGAAATGTCGTTTGGCGCCGACATCAGCTTTGGCGAGTTTATCGACAACCGCGTTGACGACGACAAGCTGTAGAGCCACCCAGCTTTCTACATTCATGATTAATGACGCATTGGATATTTAATGGCAAATATAGTTTATTCATTCAAACATGTCGTCCCAACCGTTGTCATCATCGTAACCTTTTCCAGCCAACGCCTCATATCAAACATACATATAACAGATAAACAGTTGACAAAAGAAATCTAGAAGAAGAAAAGGCTACTGCTCTTTTAGCATCGCGCGCAGACTGACCATCTCGCGCTGCAGGCGTGCGTTCTCGCGCTTCAGCCGCGCCGTCTCTTCCGTCTGCTCCTTGAGCCGCGACACGAGATCCTCCTTGTCCTCGCGCCCTTTGCCCTTGAGCGCACGCACAATCTTGGCCAGCTCGACATTGAACTTTTCGTACAGCAGCTCGTTCTCGGCCGTGGCCTCCTTGTAGAGCTGGTCGATGCCGCGGACCTTGGCCTCGCTGGCGCGCACCGACGCTTCCATGGCATGCTCGAGCGATGCCTGGCGGTCGGTGATGTCCTGGATGCGCTGGGGCACGAGCTTCTCGAGGGCGCGCACCGACGCGGCAAGGTTCTCGTCGGCACGGGTGGGACTGGCAGCGGATTTGGATCTGGATCTGGATGACGACACGCGCGCCATGTCCTGCGAGATGCGCGACAGCTCGGACCGCAGCGATGCGTCGACTTCCTCGACGGCACGCTTTTCGGACTGCAGACGCTCGCGCAGTTTCTGGGGCGACTGCAGACGAAGGCGGCCGCTGGCCGATGTAGATGCTGCACCGCCCGAAGCAGAA
This sequence comes from Ophiostoma himal-ulmi, assembly GCA_029299165.1. Lineage (NCBI taxonomy): Eukaryota > Fungi > Ascomycota > Sordariomycetes > Ophiostomatales > Ophiostomataceae > Ophiostoma > Ophiostoma himal-ulmi. The sequence continues at coordinate 872,261 of JANSME010000012.1, forward strand.
TTTGTAGAGCCTGACGACTGTTTCGTCGGGCTTGGCGGCAGCAGGCGCGTGGGCGAGGTGGCGGCCGACCCTGGTGCTGATAGTGGTGCAAGGACAGGCCGCACCGGCTTCAGACTGGGAATCTGTGAAGATGCAGGAGACTCGGCAGCCGCGTTGTTCTCCTTTTGATTGTTCCGCGACGTGGTCTGGAAGCTCTGGTGCCGTGTGAAAGCGGGAGAGGGGACGGCCTGCGCGCGAGCATGCGACTCGGAGTGTGCGTGAACCAACGAGGGCGGCGAGATGGGGATCTTGGACGGCACCGGCCCGCGCGGCGTGGATGCGTTGACCTTTTCAGACGTGGTCTTGGTCGTGCGCAGCGGTGAAGGCGGTAGAGCAGCGTCGTCGCGGTGGCGAGCCGACGTTGGCGACAAGGGGTCCTTGGGGTCGTCGAGCGTAGCAGAGGCCATCAGGCCCTTCAAGTCGGACAGCGAGCTGCGCCGCTTCGTCTTTGTGGACTGCTCGCTCTCGCTTTGGCTGTGACTTTCATGCCGGTCATCAGCCGGCTCGCCAATGGTCTCGAGCTGCTTGTGCGAGCTCGCCGGGCGGTGGGAACTACCCGGCCGCTGCGACGAGATGGACGATGAGAACGAGAGCGACGACGATGCAGCGTCGTCGTTGATCGCAAAGGTACCAGCAATGGGTGGGCGATCGCGCGAGGCAGGGCGACGCCCAGACACTGCAAAAGCGCCACTGCCGCCCGCATATGCTGCAAATCCATTGCCTCCTCCGTCTCTGCTTCCACCATTAGCAGGCCCGCCTGGTGATGGCCTTCCCATATCGATGGACTGCGACCGGTTGATGTAGTGGGCAGCCGTGGCTTTGGTCAGACTGGCTGACTCGCCCGTGGCTGGGTGCCGGTGCTTGCTGAGATTGCGCCACATGGACGTCTTTTCCTTTTCGCGGTCACGGAACTCCCGCTCGGTCTCGGACTGCGACTGCGAGCGCGAGTGTGAACGGATCTGGGCCGGGTCGCCCGCCGCCGAGTTTTGCCGCAGCAGACCTTCGAGGCCAAACTTGCGGCGCAGCGACGATGTATTGGACGTCAGAGACGGCGTCAGAGACTTGTGCGTGCGGAGAGACGAGTTGATTGAGGGTTCATAGGATGCCGAGCCCGATGATCCGGGAGCCAGCCGCGTCAACTGGTTCAGCTGACTGAGGTGGCTGGCTTGCTGCTGCTGGGCATAGCCCGACCCGATGCCTTCAAAGATGCGGTCGCAGTCGTCAACAAGCCGGTCAAGCAGGTTGATATAGTTGTGTGCGGGCTCCGAGCTGCCGGCCACGAGCACTTCGGCAAACGCCAGCGTCAGTGCGCCGCGGTCGCCGTCGTCGCTGCACCCTTGCAGGAGATCAGCCAGCAGCTTGATGAGTGCAGTAAAAGCGCGACGGTTCTGGGGCGCCATGTCGCTAAAGAGGTAGTGCACAAAATCGGCAAAGTCGCCGGGCACTTTCTTTTGCAGAAAGATGGCGCGCTCCTGGAGAGCGTCCAGGGCCTGGATAGTCATGATGGTGCCCATGTGGTCGCGCCAGGCAATGTTGGTAAACTTTTCAAACGCGGCAAACACGACATCGGCGGGCAGGTCGACGGATGCCTCCTCCCAGTCAAAAGGGCTCTCGTTCATGCGGTTATACAAGACATTGACCGACAGCTCGTCGGCTGACGATGGTGCATTGCGGTTGAGGAGTGTGCGCGCGACAAACTGGCCCTTGTGCGCTTGTAGGGCGGCGACATAGCCGGTGAATGTCTTCTCGAGACGCACAAGAGGGTTCTCGAGCGCGGCGGTCTCGCCCGAAGCGCCGCCGTTGATGCCCTCCGAGAACATGGCGCCAGACCGGTCGCGGATGGAGCCGCTGAGCGAGGAGACTTCGCTTTGGGTGTGCAATGTCGGCGCTTGGAGGAGTGTCTGGGATAGATTGGGCCGGCTGGTGGTCGACTGCGAGCGCTGCACACGCATGGTCCCGTAAATGCTTCCTGCCACGTTTGTTGAGCTCGAGTTGGAGTTTGACGTAGACTCGCCGGCCTGGGTGCCGCCCAAGAAGCTGGACAGCAGCTTGACGGGGGACGACGCAAGGAACGAGCGCGTCTTCTCGGCACGCGAGCTGCTGCTGGTGACGGCCGTGATATCATGAGCAGCAGAGGTCGCAGGTTCTGGCTCGTTAAAGTCGAGAGAGCGCAGCGTCTTTGTGTGGTAGGAGACGAGCGCCGGGATGAGGCGCGGGTTGGATGCGCAGTGCTGCGTGCTGGTGAGCTGCGTGATGCGGCGCGTCAGCGTGGGCAAGAAGTCCTCAACGGCGATATCGTCGCTGTACTTTTTGCCATTGAGGCCGACGGTGTTTATGAGTAGCCGGGCGTCTTCTTTTGGGGGCAAAGGGGAGGAAGAAGCTGCGGTGCGCACCTCGACGACGACCTCTACGCCGTAGTGCCCCACGGGTGCTCCTTTGGTCCCCAGATGGTTGTCAAACACAATGCGCACAGGTGCAGGCTCGCGACGGCCCTCGATCAGCTGCTCGGCGGCCTCTTGGAACACGGCTGCATGCAGGCCGAGCGTGCGGTTGAAGCTGCCGTCGCTGCTAGTTTCGGGCAGACGCACGGACCGCAGCGTCCATGTCGGCGTCTCGCGCTCAGCCTCGCTAAAGCGGCCCTCGATGCGCGCCTTTGTGACGTCCTCGCTCCAGCGCGCAGCCTTGGTCTCGTACGATTCTTGCATGGCAAAGCAGCGGCTGTCCTTTTTGCTCTTCTTGCCATTCTTGTCCTTGCCGTCGTTGATGTCGTTGACGGACGTCATCCAGATGCACCGGCCGTCGGCCGACTCGGTGAAGCGCACATCGGCGAGCGAGTGCCAGCCGCCAAAGGTAAAATCGTACGACCCTGGGCCACCGGCAGCATTGGTCATGGATGCGAGCAGACCTGCGGGCGAGGGCTTGTCGATCTCACGCAGCAGATCGCGGCCGTTGGGTGCAGTGTCTCTGTCCTTGTCTTTGGACAGCTTCTTGTAGACGAGCACGAGGCAGTCGTTGAACAGCAGGAACAGGCCGGCGCCGTCGTGTGGCGGCCCAACAGCAAGAGCATCTGCATCGTAGACAAAGGGTGCCGAAAGCTCAACGAAGTCGGCGGCGAGGATCAGCCGTCCGCGCGGCTCGAGACCAAACGGCCAGCTCTCGACAAGGTTGCGCAGACGGTTGATGGTCCGCGACTTCTTGCCCGTGCCGTCGCCCTCTTCATCGTCGTCGAGGGGGTCGTCCATGGAGCAGATGTTTGTGATAATGTCGCGCGCTTTGAGCATGACCTGGAGGGCTGGATGGGTGATGGGGAGACAGCCGACAATCTGGTCAATGAACAAACTATAGCGCGGCAGACGCTGGACGGGCTCGATGAGGATCGACCGCAGGACCTGTTCGCCGGTAGACTGGACGACGCGGTCGCGGAAGCTGTTGGACGTGGGCGACGATGGATCGAGCAGGGAGTTGAGAATCTGCGCAAAGTGTTGGCTGGCGCGGATGTAGTCCTGGTAGCAGTCGGTAAACTTGGGAAACCATTCGAGAAACGTCTTGGCCATGGCGAGGGCGCCGCTGGGGTCCTTTTTTGTGGGCGAGTTTGGGTTGTTGTGCTGGTGGGCAAGCATGCTCCGCGACGAGGCTGAGCTGGTGTAGGCGACATCCAGATCGCGCACGGCGTCCTCCTCGGAGTCGTCCATGACCCGGCGCAGGTCCTCCATAAAGGCGGCATTGACCTGCAGGATGTGGTCGACGGAGCGCGGAAACAGCTTGTCAATGTTGGCCTGGAGGTGCTTGTTGTCTCTGAGAAACGCATCTGAGCGAAACTCGTCGGCGACATGCTTGACGAGCTCGTTGAGCTTGAGGACGTAGCGCTCCTCGGTGTCGACGAGCTCGCCCAGCTGCATGCGGAGCTCGACCTTGCTGTCGCGCGAGAAGGTCTTGCTGCGGTGGTGGTTGAGCGAGCTGGGGCGTGACGGGGCGCGGCGCAGCTTGGCGGTGGGCAGGAAGACGGGCTCGCCAAAGAGCTTGACGAGGGGCGTGTAGGCGGCATTGTACTGCCGGAGGGTGGGGTCGAGGATGGCGTCGTCGTCGTCATCGAGGTCTTCATTGTCGAGGTCGACCTCGTCGCTGATGGCCCCGGGTGGCAGGACAAGGTCGAGGTCAATGTTGGACACGTGCTGGGTCTGCAGGGCGCCGGCCTGCAGCGTCTTGATGACGAGCTCGGTGACGCCGGGGGGGACGCCGGTCATGGCCTGGGCGAGGTCGGCGGCATGCTGTTCGCCAAAGAGGGTGGGCGCGGAGCCTGGACGGCGGCCGCGCGTGGTGGGGTACTCGCGCCTGAGAAACGACTTGAGGGTGTCGGGCAGTTCGCAAAAGTACTTGTAGAGGGCAAAGGCGAGGCCGCGGCAGACATCGTCGCCCTGGAACTCGCGGGGCAGGTGAGTGACGACGCCGTAAAAGGCGGACTGGGGCGAGATGGTGAGGCGGGGAAACGAGGTGAAGCCGGCAGGCGAGTAGATGTGGACCTGGATGCGCGAGGAGTTGTGCGTAAAGTTTGCCGTGGTCGAGGGGCCGTGGAAGGCGAGGACGGGGAGGTGGCCGAGGAGGGGGTCGGCGGCGTGGTAGAGCGTCAGGGTCTCTGGCGAGAGGGCCAGGTCATCGGTGACGCGCACCATGGTGGGTGCATGGATCGAGGTGCTTGGCCCAGGGTAGAGGTGTGGTAGTTTGAGGGGGGGGGGGGGGGGGGGGGTGGGGGGGGGGGGGGGGGGGGGGGTTCGATGGCGGTCGACTGTTGTGGTCCGAGTCTGCAGAGGCCGAGATGGAGGCCAGCGGCCGATCGTGGGATGAGGCTGGCAGATGCCGATGCAGGTGTAGTCAGCAAGAGCGAACCAGAAGGAGCTGCAGGTGCCAGTGCAGACGGTAAGACGGTAAACGACGGTAAGCAGACGGTATCCAAATGGTGCAATGGTGAAACGGCGAAACGGTGAACAAAACGGTGGGTCCGCAAAAGGCGGTGCGCTTGTCCGATTGCGCTTTATTTGTTTATCAAATTACTTATTACTATTCAACTCTATTGCTCTATTTGTCTACTGCTTCATCCATTGCCGGCCGCTCTGCTGCTCGCTTTTGCGTGCTGTGGCCGTTTTGTTTGCCCGTTTCACGAAAACCATCAAATTAATAAACATAAACAGGACAAAAAGTAAACAAACGAGGAAGGAGGGGGGGCAAAACGCGTGCGGGGATACTATTTTTAAATAGGGCCCTCACTGCGCAGTCGCAGTACGCAGCACAGTATCACGCAGTATTACGCAGTGCGACCATACACATGCACGACGATAATGAATCAAGGTCGATGCTGAATGCAAAAGGATGAAATCCATCAGAAAAGCCACGGTTACGCAATGTAACAAGAACCTGTACAAGTACTAGAAATCGTTCAAAAACATAACGCTAAATACTTGCTGACATAATCACACTCGACGCGTCTGGGCTCGACGTGTAAAGTGCGTGGGCCTCCTTCCACTTTGGTCATCACCACCGCGGGTCCGTCGAGTCTCTCGGTACTGACAACCAAAATGCCACCGCCCGAGCCGACTACTGTGCAGCACGCCCTGGACGGCGTGGGCTACCGCCTGATTGAGCTTCCCGACGAGCTCGTCAACTCGGCCGACAAGTGGGTAATCCTAAATATCTTTGACCTGTCAACTGCAAGTACTGACTGCAAGATGGACAATCACATCCAGGGACGGCCTGGCCCGGCTGGCGGCGGGCGGCAAGTCGTACGCGATGCGGCAGAAGAACACGTCCAACTCGCTCGTGCTCCTGACCAGCGCGGCGCAGACGCAGACGCTGACGGCCGTGGCGACGGTGCACGAGACGGTCGAGCTGATTGAGGACCAGGGCCAGGGCCAGGACCAGGGCCAGGACCAGAAGGCGCCGGCCGCGGCAGCACCCAAGGCGAAGAACAGGTGGCACGAGAAGTTTGGGCGGACGCGGTAGCAGCGGTGCCGGCCCGGCTCTGCGCAGAGCGGGACTTGATATACGTGATTGAGACATAGCAGGCGTTGGTTAATCTGAGTAAATTCCACTGCAATAAAGGTATATACGCTCTAGAAACTCCAAAGAAAGGGATATAGTCATCAGTCATTAGCCGCACGCAGAAGCAAGAGCAGAAGCAGAAGCAGATCGCAGAAAACACGTTCTGGAGAAGCAGGTCAGAAGCTGCTCGGCTCTGGCCCGCCTACGCGGCCACTTGCCCCTGCTCGGCTTTGCGGCGCCGCCGCTCGTCGTCCAGGACCTTGCCCGACAGCTTGAACTGCAGCGAGTCGACGTCGATGCCCGGGTTCTTCTTGACAACGTCGGCGCGCGCCCTGGCCTCGGCGGCCTGCACCTCTTGGTCGTGGCGCGTCTCGGCGTCCTCAAAGAGCGGGCAGTTTCCCTTTTTGCCGCCGCGCGTCGTGTCGTCAAAGTGCGAGTAGTCGCACGACGTGTGGCACACGTAGCACTGGACGTTGGTGCAGCCGGCGTTGGTGCAGGCCATCTTGTTGCAGCCGTGCTCCTTGATAAAGGGCGTGGCGCACTTGTTGCAGCTGCGGATCATGGCGAGCGACATGGCCTCTTCGACCAGCAGGCGGGCCGAGGGCCGCTCGCCGCGCGCGCTCTCGGCCTCGCGGCAGGTCATGGGGATGTGCGTGTCCTTCTGGCACAGGCGGCAGCTGACGACCTCGCACGCCGGGTTCTGGCAGGCAAACTCCTTGTTGACGTCGACCGGCGGGTACTCGGCGGCAAACGGGCAAAACGGGCACCGCGCGAGCCCCTCGAGGCCGGCGACGCGCAACACAAAGTCCTGCTCGATGCGCTCGAGCGCGCGCGCCGTCTTCTTGGGCAGGAACAGGGACTGCTGGGCGCGGCTGAACGAGGCCTCGCAGTTGTCCATGGACATGCACGCGAGGTCGTAGCGGCCCAGGCCGATCTGGGTCTCGGCCATGCGGCGCGCGCAGTCTCTGCAGAAGAAATGGGCGGCCTCGGCACTCGCGCAGTGCACGGTGCGGTTCAGCGGCACGTCGGCGCAGCAGCACTCGCACTCGCGCACGGCGCCGTCCCTCTCGGCCTGGGCCTGGTTGGCGGCCTCGTGGTTGGCGCTGCTGACTCTCCTCTGGCGCCAGAAGCGTCGTCTGTCGCGCAGCTGCAGGGCGAGCCTGTACTCGATCAGGATGTCGCGCATGACGGGCGACTTTTCGGCGCCAATGGTCGCGGGCAGCGCCGGCAGGGTGTACTCGTCCACGACGAGGGTGCCGCGGACCTTCTCCTTGTAGGGCAGCTGGGCCCCGCCGTCTTGCATTTGCAGCTCCAGCTTGGCGTGCATGTCGTCGAGGGCGAGCAGGGCGGGCAGCAGGCAGTTCTTGTGCTTGGCGAGGAACGAGGCGATGTATTTCTGGGGCACCTTGATGTTGGCCTGGCGCAGGAGGATGCAGGCCTGCTTGGTGTATTCCTTGCTGTGGGAGACGGCGATGCGGGCCTTTGTGGAAAAGGCGGCAATGGCGCGCTGGGTGTAGGCCTCTTGCGCCTCGTCCGCCTCGAGGTCGTGCGCATCGGCGCTGTCTGCGAAGCTGCCGTCCTCGTCGAGGCCGGCGATAATGTCGGCACTGTTGAGGGCGGTGCCGCCGCCTTTGCCTTTGATGGGGACCGCATGGGAGCTGCCGCTGGCACTGCCACTGCCACTGCCAGACTGGCCCTCGGACAGGCGCTTCCGCTTGAGAGACTGTCTGTGCGGATAGGGCTTGCCGTCGTCGATCTGGTCGAGCAGGTGGCTGACAACGGTCTCGTAGTCGTACAGCAGGCGCTCGCTGGTTTCCTGGAGAAAGTCGGGGCATATGTCGGGGAAGAGGGCGAGCAGCGCCATTGTGCACGCCGTCTTGGCGTCGTCGTCGACATGCATCGGCTGTTTTGGTAGTTTTTGCTCGTCTTGTGCTAGAGGTTGCCGATGTGGTTGCGGTTGTGCTGGTGGTTGGTCAGCTTGCGCATGCCCTTCGCGGCCGTCGATATGGACCTCGTCCACGACTTGGACGTCAAACACTGCAATGGGCATGATGTCGAGGCCGAGCTTTGAGTTGATGTTTTCGTCGATGTTTTCGTCAATATTCTCGTCAATATTCTCGTCAATATTCTCGTCAATGGCAGTGCTGCGTTTCCGTCGAAATGGAAGCTTAAAGGAGCGTTTTCTCTTTTCGATTTCGCTTGCGTTGTGGTGGCGATGATTGATTTTGTTTGCGTTGTTCAAGTCCAGCGACACGCCTTTTGCTCCGCCGGAGAAGATGCTTCTCATCCTGAAGATCATGTTAGCGAGCAAAACGAAATGCGCCGGGGTGGTGGATAAGGCGGCAGGCTATGTGCAGTCGGTGCAAATGAGTGCACGAGATGTGACGGGCGAGTGAGTGTATGGTGATGGGGTGAGATGGACGAGTTGGAGAGTGAAGACAGGGCGAGTGGGAAACGGACAGGACTCGAGAATAGAACAGGGAATAACAAGAGCAACAAGAGCAATGAAATAAAGTACAGAGCCGACGGAATCAAAGACTGCAGCAGGCGGACGGCCACTGGGCTCTGAAGTCCAGCAGCGAGACACGCGGGCTTGTGTACTGCGAGTGCACTGCAGATAATCTAGTGTACAGGAGCAAGAATAAATAATGAATAATAATAATAATAATGATAATAATAATCAAGATGGCAGAGTAGCATGGTGGACTTGACAAACAAATGTCCGTGGATCAGCTGGGACAAGTCGTCCAATAGACAAGTGGTGTGTGTGGCATGTGCAGTTGGCCAGGGCCGGGGTAGATGCAGTGAGCCAGCGGCGGTGGTACAGACGGAGACGGGCTTTGCCTTGAATGAATAGATGGACGCAGCAATCAAACAGATGGGGAGACAGTAATCAGACAACTATTGGCCAAGCGAGACTGGGCAGGGCAGTGGCGGCATGCATGGTCACGGAACGCGCATCGGCGTGGTCATGACGATAGCAGAGAAGATGATGACGAGCAAGATAAGGCTGGCACCTGCCAAGGGGTTGCAGATAATTATAGAGGCAGAACGAGCAAAGCAGGGCGCTGGAGACTGCCAGAGTAGACAGGACCATGGAGATAGTGAAGCCAAGAGGGAGACAGCATTGGATGTGAAACGGTGGTACACATACCGAGATGGTGGTGGTGGATGATGTGGTGGGAGAGGTTCGAGTGAGGTATAGGTATAGGTATAGGTATAGATATAGGTATAGAGGATAGAGATAGAGGATAGGGTGAGGATAGAGATGGAGGATAGAGATAAAAGACAAGAAAAGTTGCGTACGGAGCAGACAACATTGTGCCGTCAGTGCGTGGGTGTTCTTCAGACAGACAACCAGCGTTGGTAGATGCAAACGAGTGTCGAGTGGCGAGCTGGTGCAAAAGAACACTGGTTGCGTAGAGCGAGTGTGCAAAGGAGCACGCGGGAACGAGAAGAGTGAAGAGAGGCGAGACGGGGTGAGAGAGGAGACGGATGGTGCAGATGCAGTCGGACAGCTCGACAGCTGTTGGATATGCACGTGTGGTGCAGTCGCAGTGCAGCGTATCAGATCACCTTTTGGCTGTAGAGCTTGTCTCTTGTCTGGACGGTGCGCAAGAGGAAGAGAGGGGAGACGTGAGGAGCGTTGAGGAGACGAGGCAAGTCGAGTCGAAGCGAGTCGAGGAGGTTGAGAGTATCGACAGTGACGGACAGAGATGGACAATAAATATCTCGCAACCAGGGCAGCAGGTCATCTGAGCTGTTGAAATGCCATACATGCAGCCTGGTGCAAGGCAAACAAAGACGCATACGGGCAGATTCAAAGATTCAAAAATCAAAAGCGAGAGGCACAGTGAGCCAGTGAGCCAGGCCGAGTACTACGGGGGGCGGTCTGTTGGTTTAAAATAAATACCAACTTTAAATACTAAATTACCCACTCTGGTATAAGTGCCGCCCCACCAGAAGGCGGACTGCTATCAGTGTAATCAATGTGTTGTATTTGTATCTATATTTGTATTAATCAATTTATCAGTTCATGGTCTGTCGAGTACTATTTGCTGACGCCGCATGATCGCTCTGCAGCTTATTGCGGTGGGCGGCTGATGTGAGTGGTCCGTCGGATGGGTGTGATACTGAGGGGTCTTGAGGGATGGTAAGAGGAGAGGAGAGGAGAGGAGAGGAGAGGAGAGAGGAGGGAGAAGAGAGGAGAGGAGAGCGAGGGGAGAGAAGGGACGTCAAGAGGAATAGAGTAAAGATGAAATATAATACTGCAGCTGATCATCACATAGTCGCATCGTATTGCCAGGCAGAGTCGAGGCCGCAGTCGGGCTGGAGCAGAGTTATGGCTGGCGAGAGACGACAAGGAAGACAGGCCATTCGATAGCATGCAATCGACAAATCAAAGCACTCTTTGCTGTACTCGGTCACAGCATCGAGCTCCGTCACAGTCTCTGCTCGCCCACTGTCCAACAGTCCTGCAGTCCAACAGGCGCTGTTAGCCCGCAAAAGGCTGCTGGAGCGGCTCAATTAATGCCGCAACAAGCCGGCAGTGGCAAGCTGCAGTTGGTCAACCGAGCATGCGCTGTAGTTATCATCTTCTCCATAAACAGCTTTGTCGATTGCCAGCTGTCGAGTGCTTTGGTAATCTGGTCGTCCATAGGCAAAAGGCGGCAGGCGCAGTTTGCTTAGTAATCGCAATACCCAAGGCGCCCGCGCTATGAGCTGGGTCCACAGCCAAGGCGTACTCGACGCGGCCGAGGGACAGCCTCGTTTTGATCGAGATTTAGCCGACTCTGGTCAGTTCGGTTTGGCTGGCCGAGAAGACGCAATTCCTAGGACAACAGCAGTGTTGATCGGTCCCGCCTGGGCGCGATTGTCGGTCTGGCAGACACGAGACAGGCCGAGGCAGACTCGACGTGGACGACTCGAGACCAGAGACACACTACTCTATTTACGTCGGTGTCGGTCACCGTTTGGTAATCTCTAAAATACTGCATTGTTTCGTAGTGCTTATACTGCTCGTATGCTCGTATACTCGTCTGCTAGTCTGCTCGTCTGCTCGTCTGCTCGTATCGTTCGTCGCTATCATCGTACAGCCGACGTCGGCCAGCTGGGCGGCCAGCATACCGCGTCCATCGGCCGGTCATCTCCCTCGTCGTCCTTGTTGCAAAAGTATACACCCACAGATCTACTCGACAATAAATCCACCGCCGGCATCGTCGTCGTCGTCGTCGTCGTCGTCGTCCACGGGAAAGAAGCTCGACTGCTGCTCCGCCTCGTCTTCATACTCGTAGCCCTCGGGCAGGGCGGGCTTGTCAGCCTCGCCATCCTCACCATCCTCGCCATTCTCTCCCCCTCCTTCGCCCTCTACCTCCTCCTCCTCCAGATCAATCACCTCCCGCACCTCGCCATACTCTTGCCGGATCCGCTCAACCACCCGCAGCCCCATCAGCATCTTCCGCCACGTCCCCATCGCCTTGCTCCGCCGCTTCTCGTCCTCCTTGCGCGCCCGCTCTGCCTCGTCCCTTTCCAGCTGCGCCAGCACCCGCTCGCGGTGCTCCTCCGCAATCACAACGCCCTGGATCACCGGCACCGCCATGCGGTGGCCAAACTCAAAATCCACCACCGCCTCGGCAAAATCAACGCCCAGCTTGCGGCACACCTTGGGCGCGCCCCGGAACGGAATGTGCACCGCGCCCTGCGGACACATGTGCTCCGCAAACAGGTCAATGTTGCCATATGCGTTCTTGGGAATCACGCCGTCCACAATCGGCGGCGGAATGATCCACTCGGTCTGCTCTTTGGAGTACAGTCCCTGCAGCACCTTGCTGCCCGTCGCCGCCTCGGCCTCGGCAATCTCGCGCTTGCGGTTGAGCGTCGCCGCCCGGTACGGCACCTGCTTGAGAGCCGTCTCGCCCGGCTTGGGCGCGCGGCCCTGCTTGTGCCACGTCTCGGCGCTCTTGACCTGCACAACGTCTTTGCGGAGGTACACCTTTTCGCCTGCTTCGTCGGGGTTTTCGCTCTTCTCGCTCTTCTCGCTCTTCTTTTGCTTGGGGTTCATAAAGTACTTGGCCACCTGCGCGCCGCGCACGAGCGCCTCTTCGCGCTTGAGGTGCCGCTCCAGCACAAACTCGGCGCTCTGCTTGTAGTACTGCAGCGTCTCTTCGCCCTCCTTGGCCGCCTTCTTCTCGGGCTGCGCCGGTTTCAGGTCCGTGCGGTCCTCGGCCTCGTCCAGCTCCGTCACCGCGTACTTGGCCGAGAACCCGCGCGCATACCCGCGCATCACCGACTGCCGGAACCAGTCCATGACGTCGTGCCGCTTGACCTTGCCGTGCTTGTCGTACACGGGCACTTTCTCGACGGGGAACCGCACACCGCGCGTGCGCCCTGGCAGCATCTGCCGCTTCAGGTAGCGCACCGTCACGTCCTTGGCCGTACCGTCGGCCGCGTAGCCGACGACATACCCCATCACCTGGCGCGCCTTTTCTGCTTTGCCGCCGCGGGGCTCAAACGTCGACTCGATCAGCTCGCGGTTCGTGGCCACCACGTGCTTGACCAGCGCGTCGACGGGAATATACTGTTGCCGCACAGGGCTCAGCACTTCGGTCCAGTACACGGGGTAGAGCAGGTCTTGGTCGTATTTCCTGCGCGTAGACGTCGCTACTTGCGGCAGGTCCAGCTCGATCGAGTCGTTGTCGCTGTTGACCTCTTCCAGCTCGTCTTTGTCATCGTCGCTATCGATGACAATAGTAGATGGTCGTGGTCGAGCTTTTGGCGTAGATGCTGTAGACTTTGCTGGCGTTGCTGGTGCCGACGCTGCCGCATCGTCGTCCACCTCTTCGTCGGCATCTTCCAGCCTGTTCCAGCCAAACCCGAGCGGCTGCAGGCTCGCGACCATCCTCGCCTCGATTCCGATTCCGCGCAGCAATGCCGTAAACAGCTGGGCGCCCACGTCCCGGCTGCCCTGTAGCCGAGCCGCGTGCGCTCGCATGTCGCGCACGTGCCGGATTCTCTCGCCAAAAAAGTGCTTGTCGGTAGACACGCCCCGCGCGTCCTTGGCTGCCTTCAGGAACCGGTCGAGTCGCTCGAGAGTCATGTAGCCCGTCTTGCGCAGGCCGGGCGCGGTTATCCTGAACACCTGCCGCCACCAAGAGGTGAGAACGCGCAGCAGGCGTAATATAGGGTCGCTGTGGCCGAGGTCGGCGGCTGTGGGCGCGACGCGTGCGGCCGAGCTCCAGTCAGACGTCTTTCCTCGCGTCTTTGCCGGTGTTTTTCCCTTTTCTAGAGCAGTTGCCTTTTCCTTTCCTTTTGCGTTCTTGGCCGCTGTCTTGGGCGCTTCGGCGGCCGTCTTGGATGTCGCCGGCTTGCTCAGCCGCTGCCACCGCTCCACCTCGTCCCATATCCTGGCCGGAACCTGCGACAGCAGCAGCCCCTGCACCTCGCCGTCGCACATCCACGCATTCCGCAGCGCGTTGTGGTACAGCAGCGACTGCACATGCACGCAGTGCGTCGCACTCCGCACCAGCCGCTCCATCTTGGACGGGCCCTTTTTCGAGTCGGCCGCGTGCAGTGTTGTCAGCGATACGCGCGTGTCCTTGATCAGGGTCAGTTCCAGCCCGTCCTTGTCTTTTGCGAAATGGCCCTCGGAGTCGTGGTCAATGGCCATGGACAAGAACGAGAACGGCGCCGGCTCGACAACGACGTCTTCAAACTCGTCGTCGTCGTCGTCGTCGTCTTCGTTGTCGTCGTCATCCTTGGCCTCTTCCTTCTTGTTCTCCTTCTTCCGCAGAGGCACATCTTCAAAGTCCATGTCGACGTCCACGTCGGACAGGGACGAGCTGCTGTCAGAGTCGCCGTCGTCGCCATTGCCGTCGAGTGAGGCGAGATACTCAATGTTGGATGTCTTGGCCTTAGACTTGCCCGCCGGGGATACGTCGAGATCATCAAAGAGGGTGGGTTTGCGAGGCACGATGCCAACCTTGGGTGGCTTCTCTATTGGCGGCTTTGGCTTTGGTACGGGTTTTGCCTTGGGTTTTGGTTTTGCCTTTGCCGTCTTCTCTTTTGCTTCCTTCTTTATGGGCTTGTTCACGACCTTCTTCGCTGGCTTTTCCTCCTCGAAATCGGAATCGTCGAGATCGGACAAGGACGAGTCGCTCTTGTCGTCGTCGAGGCTCTGGAGGTACTCAATGTTGGAATTGCCATTCCTCTTGGACGGCGACCCGTCGAGGTCGTCAAACAGCGTCGGCTTGCGCGGTATGACCACCGCATCCCTGTCCTTCTCTTTGACAGCCTTTGCACTTGTGCCGCTGGCATTTGTCCGTTTCGGCCGCGCGGCGACAGCCTCCGACTCGGCCGGTCGTTTTCGTGTTGCGCGTGGCGGCATGGTTGTAGCTGCAGGAGATGATAGATACGAATACTAGAAATATGTAGAGGTCGAGAGACCCGACTGGTCTCATGCCATTTTGTTGGTCGGATTCTCTCGCTTTGCGCTGGGTTTGCCTGTTTGCCTATTTGCTTTGTCGTCTCCGCCGGCTCGCCGATTCTGCCTGCGTCATCGATCGCTTGGGCCTAGGCGCCGACGCGGATCGAGATGAGTGACTAATCGCCACTCCACGACCGGCGCGCCAAGTCACGTGTGCAGTGCGGTTAGTGCATGCAGTGGTTTTGGCCACGGGCGAACAGCTAAACACTAGCACATTCTAGAATGCTATGTCAGCCAGCACTCCAATAACAGAGTACAGAGCCCGCCCAACGGCTAAACGGCCCCCAAGACAGCCTCGCACTTACACCGCAATACAGCAGCTCACAGCCCCGACAAGGCCAAGCGCCGCTAAGCGCAGCCCGCGCTTGCGGATTACGTCGACCCTGTGCCTGGCATCTGGCGAGCCGCCTCTGCCTCACGACCGCATCTTCTCGCTTGCTGACGAATCCAGCCTGCCTGCTCGTTTCCTTTTTCTTTGATACTCTCTAGAGTAGAGGAATAAAAGGACAACCGCCGCCATGGCCGGCCAACCCCCCTCCTCCTCGGCCTCGCCAGCTCCCTCTCAGCAGTCTCAGCAGTCTCAGCAATCTCGGAAAGAATCCACAACCTCCTACATCAACATGACTGAAGTCGACAGCCGCCAGGACGCCACCCTCATTGGCACCCAGTGCGAGTACGAGTACTGCCGCCAGCTCGACTTCCTGCCCTTCCTGTGCCAGTCCTGCCGCCATACCTACTGCCTCGACCACCGCACCGAGACCGCGCACCACTGCGCCAATGCCGGCGCCTGGGCAGAGCGCCGCCGCCAGGCCCAGCTGGCCAAGCCCTCGGCCGGCGCAGGGCGCACCATGCGCAGCTTTGTCGCCGAGAAGCCGTGCGCCGCCCACAGCGGAACGCCCACCGCATGCAAGACCGTCATCGGCACAAGCCTGGTCACGGGCGTGCACTGCAGCAACTGCAACCGCGACTACTGCCTGAAGCACCGGCTGCGCGAAGACCACAACTGCGACAAGCTGGAGCCCGTCGGAGCGCGCGCGACCGCCGCAGCAGCCGCCGGCGCGGCAACGGCGGCGCGCGCCCGGTCGGCGCTGGACAAGCTCAAGGCGTGGGGTGCCGCCAAGAAGGAGCAGGCCAACAGGGCGATTCCGCGGCCGGCGGCGCAGCAGTCGGCCGCCGCGCGCATGGCCGCCATGGCCGCTCTGAAAAAGGAGGCCAAGGGCGACGCCAAGATTGCGCCGGAGAAGCGGCTGTACCTGCACGTCGAGGCCGAGGCCAAGTCGACACAGGCCAAGCTGCCCAAGGGCAAGTTCTTCTATCCCAAGGACTGGGTCGTCGGCCGGGTCCTGGACGCGGCGGCGCGGCACCTGCAGATTGCCAACATCAACAACCAGAGCTCCAAGGAGGAAGACAAGCTGCGGATATTCCACGTCGAGGGCGGCCGGCTGCTGGAGTTCAACGAGCAGGCGAGCAGTGTGCTGGTGAACGGCAACACGATTGTGCTGCTGCGGGGAGTCGGGCCGCCGCCTGAGTTGATCGACTTGTAGCTGATACCATTTCTTTGTAGCTTTTCATTGTAGTACTTGAGCATGTTGGACGTTGAGCAGGGCCCTCATTTGAGCAGCATTTGATCGGTTTGAATATTATTACTATTATTCTATTATTTTATCATTTTATCATTCTATTATTGTTATACTTTGGTTAGATTGTGGCAAAGAAAAGGGGTCGTTGAGCAGAGAGCATATACAACGAGATGCAAGAAAATGAACCGAAACCAAAAATAATCCAGATATACCAGGCAAACCAGAAAATCAAAACAACAAACAAACCAGTCTACAACCTACAACTCCTTCTCTTTCGGCTTCTTGTGCAGCTGCGACTCGCGGCCATAGATGGGCGCCTCGCCCACGGCCGCCTTGCCGCCAAACTGCTCAAAGCCCTTGTGGAACACAAACTCGACCGCGTTCTCGACGGGCGTGTCAAACAGCGTCGGCAGGAACGGCACCACCGCCAGACCCAGGCCGATGGGGCCCCAAGTTCGTATCGTCTTGTTCTTGATGCCCTTGAGCGCCTGGCCCGAGTAGCGCACAACGCTGTGGATCGTCAACGCCGGCAGGCCCATGCTGGCAATAGACTGGAAGATGGCGCGCTGGGCCATGACGGTGCGGTAGTCTTCGAGGGGTGCCACGACGCCTGGCGTGAGTGCCGGCGGGGCCACCTCTTCTACCTTGCCCACGGGCTTGGCCACAACGCCGCGGCCGACGGCATCGGTGCTCTTCTCAAAGATGGGCGGCAGCTCTTGGACGCCGGCGATCCGTTTCTGGCGCTCGGAAAAGGGACGGCCGGGGTGGAGGATGCGCTGGTTGGAGAGGTAGGCCTTGTAGCCCTCGTAGCTGACGTCGCCGAGAATGTAGGCCCAGGAGATGCCGTAGGCGGCGCGCACGAGGTTGGGGTGGGCGACTGGGCGAAAGGACTCGCCGACGTCCGAGGTGTAGGCGACGTAGCGATGGGCGGACATGAGGATGGTGCGGAAGCGGGCGGCGTAGGCGGCATAACGGACATTGGAGTCGGTTGACTCGGGGGAGCTAACAGTTAGTTTTGGTTGCGATTTCAGCTGCAAGCTGCAAGCTTCAAGAGATCAGAAGATTTACATAAGACGTACTACCCCGACACAAAGTCGTCCATAAAGTTGTCCTCCTTGTCTTCCTGGTCGAGCATCTTTTGCAGGTCGCGCGGCAGTTTCTTGGTCGACGGCAGCTTGGTCTCGTCAAACTTTTTCGGCTCGTCGGCCTTTTTGCCTGACGATCCCCAGAACATTGTAATGTGCTGTGCAGTGTAGATGTCTGTATTGAAAATGTGGTTGTGGTTGTGGTTGTGGTTGTGGTTGTGGTTGTGGTTGTGTTGGATGTCGTCGAAATGCACAATGCAAGGGTGGTCGAGATCGACAGTTTGTGATATCCGAGGTTAGATGGGTCCAAAAGTAAATTCGACGGATTGATGAGATGAACGGCGAGTGTCCAGGTGTACGAAAGCCAACGATTGCAGGAGTCGGTTTTGTGAACTGGAGAGTGAAGAATAAAGAGCAAAGATGAACAGCAGAAGAGCAAAGAACTCGTCGGTCCAGCTCGGATGTCAGGAGCATGTTTGGAAACGGCCAGGCCGACCCTCCTTCCGCAACACGCAACCGCATATAGAAGGCGCGGGAGACTCCTCCTCTTCGCTCCTGCCTCAAGTTCTTGCGGGGAAGCTCACTGTAAATTCCCCAATTGGGTCCGACAATCAGGCGACTTTCACAGCAGTGAGGAGTCGAGAAGGACGCTCTCTCTGACGTATTTGTGGGGCGTTCACTCAATGCACCCAATCAGCGCGTCGGTAAAGGGACATCCGGCTCCTTTGTCTCCTTCTCCATATTCCTCGTCTCCGTGTCGTCTCCTCTGCGTAGCCTCTGGGAGCTCCTCTCCTCTGGCTCCTCTGTCTCGTCCTTTTTCTATTCTTATTTTATTTTATTTCCAGTTCTAGAGGTCATCTGGCCGAACTCCACCGGTATGTCCCGCTCTTATGGAAGCACTAGTGAAATAGCTCGGCAGACGATCATGTGACATTGCGTGGTTAGTCATCTAGGCGTCAATTGAGATGACTAATATATTAATCAGCATTATATCTCCCCACTTATCTCGGAGCTCTTCGCTCACTCGCAAGTGGAGACCGCGGCTACGGCATGCCCATTCTCCAATGAGTGAGTTTGACAGAAAAAGACGCTTGATTTTGCTGCTGCCAACTCCCTCACCACATCACGACCACTACCTCTCCTATCTACCTCTATCTCTACCACCACCAACACACACACCACCGCAACAATGGTTCAGCAGTACACCATCGCCGGCCGCCAGATTGGCTCCCACTACGTTAGTCACCCTTGCCGTCGTCGCCGTCACTGAGTCGGTGTCCGAGTCCGTTTCCGAGTGTCCGTGTCTATCCGTGCCGTCCGTCCGGTCGCATGTCTGTCTCGACTGCATACATTCCGACATGTCCGACTAGCTGGATTAATCGTCGCCGTTCTTTGTTGGTCAATTGCAGTTCAACACCACCTACCCGATCTTCCGAGACGAACCCCTCCGGCCACAGTTGGAACAGCATCCTCGAATAGACCAGACCAGACCAGACAGACACAGACACACACTAGACACACACACACACACACTACATCCACATACTAACAGCACAGCTGGCCATGACCACCCTGACTGTCCTCTTCGGCGGCATCTACGCCGCCAGCGGCAGCAGCAAGCCCAAGACCGTTGCCACTCCCCCCATCAACGCCAGCTCCTCCGACGAGGCCGATTTCATCTCGTAGGTTGAAGTTTTCCTTGATATGTATCGATCCAAGACTAACAGTATAGCAAATTCCTGGAGAGCGCCGATGGCGAGAAGAAGGCAGCACACTAAGCTCGGCTCAAGAACTGAGACTGGATATGGGATAGTAGATGGGACGACATTGACGGCACGAGTCGTCGAGTCAATCTGTATCAGCAGCGACTAGATAGAGTCAAAAAAATCAGACGAATTCAATCCTTTGCTATTTGAGTATCAGTGACGTGCGGGTGTAGAGGCTGAGGTGTCGGGGCAACGTCAGCAGCCTACAAACGAAGAGGCAATTTTGATGGCAGCTGGCAGATGCAGCCCTCATGGATGATGAGTTTTTTGACGAGCAACTCTTGATGCATATAGACACGATTGATATCAATTCGAGTAAAAGAGTAATGTTTACATTAAATGAGATAAAATTACTTTCTTACTTATTTATTATTTTCTGATAGTATTTGATTAAAAGCCAATATTTAATTAATGATTTTGGTTATTTCATCAATGTAAATACTACGATGAAACTATAGATAACGTTTATCAAAGCATATCAATATCCTTTGTAATATTGGTTGATTTCGCATCATGTTTACTACGACACTTCCAGGGGCTAGATGTATAACCCCTCCATCGACATCTCAACCAAGCTCATATCATCCCGTCTATCCCATCTCCTTGGAGACGACAGCAAAATGGCGGCTACTGTGAATAGAGAAATCGAAATCAAGCCGACACCTGTGGTATGTTCATCGCCTTCTTCCTTCTTTTGTATTTTTGCCTTGTTGCCTCCTTTCTTAACTGTGTAGATCCAGGCTGCCGCTGCTGCCGGCAGCAACGCAAGACGCCCGTCCTCGGCAGGCATTTCCATATCGCTCTGCCACGCCGCCGGTCTCGGTCTCTTCCAGCAAGGTACACGCCATGCGCTGCTGCTCTCCACAGCCGACACGTCTGCCAACGCGCTCTTCCATGCCGGCTGTGCCGTCGTGACGGAGCCCGGCGACGACGGCGACAAGGAAGTCTTGTATACGACGTCGAGCCTGCTGCAGACGGTCGACAGCTCGCAGCTGCCGGTCGTGCTCATCACGCGCATCCTCGTGCAGCGGTCCATCGAAGGCGAGATAACCGCTGTGAGCTGGGCTAAGCTGCGACCGCCGCCAAACATGCCCATGCCTGGCGCCATGGTGCCGTACCGCTTCCAGGCCCAAGAGGGCGTCCTCTACTGCGCCCAGGGAAACCTGGCCCCCAAGACAAGCGGCCTCTTCTTTATGCCGCACGGCCGCCGCCCGCTGCCGCTCGTTGACTCGCTGTACGGCACAGAGCTCAACTCGGTGCGCGACGTCGCCGTCCACCCGCGCGACGGCGCGCTGTGGTTCACCGACCCGCACACCGGCTTCGACCGCGACATTCGCCACGAACCGCAGCTGCCGAACCACGTGTACAGGATAGATGCCGCAACGGCCGAGACGCGCGCCATGGACGACAGCCTGCAGCGCCCGACGAGTCTCTGTTTCAGCCCAGACGGCAGGACGCTGTATGTGTCGGACCCGTCCACGCATGCCAGGCCTGGCGTGAGGAGAGCGGCCGTCTATGCCTACGATGTCGTGGACCGCAGCGGCGGCGCTTTCCTGGTAGACCGCCGCGTGTTTGCATACACTCTACAGGGCACGCCGCAGTGTGTACGCACCGACGGCACGGGCAACGTGTTTGTCGCCAGTGGCAGCCGCATCGAGGTGCGCAGCGCAGGCGGCTCGCTGCTGGCGACGGTGGACGTGCCCGGGCCGGGCAGTGTATCGAGTTTCTGTTTTACGACAGCCGAGTGTGATGAGATGTATGTGTGTGCCGGCCAGGAGCTATGGTGGGTTAAGCGGTGAGACTATTTAGGTATTAGGTATAGGTATTAGGTATTAGGTATAGGAATCAGGTATCTAGGTATCTAGGTATACAGACATCTGATGAGTACTGTGTGACGCGGGACCTGGCATATGCAGTGTCCATGAGGTATTGAGAAGATTGTAATATACTAATATACTAATATACTAATATAATAATAATATAATACGCGAGATATTGAATCAGGAGAGCTATTGCCGTCTTGCTCATACCGGTAGATCAACCCAGCTGTTCCGCTGCATGTGTATATGCTGGCACTGTCGACGTTGTCAACTGCTGTTATATCGATGCCTGCTCTGCTGTCCGACTGCCAATAATGCGGTGCCATGGGGCGTGGTACATGCACAGGTTCCTGTACAACAGAAGGATATGTAGCCGTTGCTTGTACTATGCAGGATGGCTTCCTTTATTATTCCGAAAAGTTACCATCTTCTGTCAGCAATGTCTGCATCGGCGACCTCGGTCTGTGTCCATCGTTGTGCAATGTACACGTGCAATATTGCCGACGTATATGCTATATTCCAAACAGACCCCGGTAAATGAGAAACCAGAGTAGTAGATAAAAGAAGAGAAGAAGAAATGAGAAACAAAGAGAAGCAGAGAAGCAGAGAAGAAGCAACTCAACCAGGGGTTGAAACGCGGCTGAGGACAGGGAGCGGCGCGGGTGTACCCTGTCTTTGATGTATTTGATTGTCTTGTAGATATGATAAGTTAAATATATTCTTCAGCTCACTGCTTTCGTCTCTACCATGGACTTGATTCATTTCAATTTACACTTCTTTTTTATTTTTTATTTTTCTCTATTTCTCTTCTTCTCCAGCTCTCGTCTGTAACGCTGCGGCTGATATTTGGTTGAGATTAAGGAACCGTCGATCATGATAGAGAATCGACAACATCTTGATATTGCAAGCTGTATTATGATTTTATCTGCGTTGATATCCTAATACTTCCATTTGACTGATGGCATCGCCACATCGACTGACTCGACAGACTCGACTATACAATATCCGAAAGAAGAAGGAACGTCGAGACGGCTAGACTTGCCTTGTGCTTACAGTAGAGAGTGGGTCTGGCAAGCTGTGACGGCCAAGTCTTCAATCCCATCTCGCGACGCGCTAAGCCCCTCCATTGAGTCTGTTGTCTGCTGCCGGCTGACATGTTTTGTTTTCTTCATTTATTGTTTCATACTTTTTGGATTCTATATTATAATCTATAAACTATACTTGTCTTGTTGATTCTAGTTAGCAGCTGACAGCTTCCTGTTTATCTGTTTATTCGTTTATCAGCTCTTTCCTTTCTCGTCAGTTCCCTTTGCTCTTGCCTGCTCCTTCAACGCTCTTTCCTGCGCAACGGTCTCTAGTGTGGTCTCCAGCCCCATATCTTATTATTTATTTATATTATTTATCTAATCATTTATATTACTTATTTATATTATTTATTCATTGACTACAGTAACAGCAAATATTTACCCACCGTTCCGCACCCGCACAAAGCAGCAAAAGCAAAGCAAGCAGAAACGCGAAAAGAAAACTCTGTTAACGTCCTATCCGCTCTTCTTCATATCTCTTAGTTGGTCCTGGCGTCACGTCGAAAAGACCAAAATACCAAAATACCGAAAAATCACGGCGAGAAAGTATCCAATACTGAAATAAAAATAATCAAAAATAATCAAAAATAATCAAAAATAATCAAAAATAATAACATCCCAAAAAGGATACCACGACACCGGCGACAAATAGTCGGTCTGCTCCAAAACGGACTATACACACTGCAGCCCACACAACCGGCAGGTGCACCACACCTCTTTCTGTTTTCGCTTTTTTGCATCCGCCTGCAGTTCTCCGCTATCACATTCTCTGTTTCTCCCTACGCGGCCCCCAAGGCGTACCGCACCTTCCCTTTCTTCAACGACGTCCAACGCCTCTTTTTTTTTTTTTCCTTTTTTTTTTTTTTTTTTTGTGCCAACGGTCTCAACGTCACGTCGCCCTTGTACCCTTGAACCCTTGAACCCTTGAACCTCATCGGGCGGCGCAACTCACAACACATTGTGATTTCAAAATATATACAGAATACGCTTTACAACAAACTAGCAGCACATTATCCACCACCTGCCAACTATTACTCACCACCGCTCACCACCACTGTCGTCACCGTCACCGCTCCCACCTCCCACCTCTCACCGTCTCGTCGCCAGCAGCATCGCCATCTTCCTGAATAGCCTCACTTTGGATCCTGGACAACCGGCTGTGGAATATTCTCTACAGCACCAAACCTACTATTTTTTCAGCATTTTACCTTGCAGGCTACACGCTATCACTGCTACCGCTACCGCTACTGCTACCACGCTCGCAACTGCACTTCTCTCGCGTCTGGTCACACCCCTCATTACCTTTACACCCCTCCCCAAACTCGAGAGACGAGATCCTCTTTACACCTCACTTTGCGAATCGACTCATCACTCACCACACACCACTCACCTCTGGCCTCGTCTATTCGTCTCTGCTCATCTCTTACCTCGCTACCTGCCTGCCTCTTCCCGCTTGTCTCATAATCCGTTTCCTCTATATTTTATTTGATTATATTTTTGTATCAACAACACGACATCTCCGTCACACTCACCCGCCCTTCTTCACCTCTCACTTTTACCTCTACCTCACATCTCGCATCTGCCCGGCTTTCATTCATAGAATATTGCGTATTGTTCTTTTTCCAGACCTGTTGCTGCTTTGTCGTTTTGCTAGTCTCTAGCCACTGGTACTTTTTTCCCCAAGTCCAAGTTCTTCAACAGGCTTATGAGTTGACGACGAGTCTTTTGCTCTTCCTTCCCTCCATCTCTCCCTTTTCTCTCCTCTCTCTCCTCTCTTCTCTCTTCTCTCTTTTCTCTTCTCCCTTTCCCCTCTCTCCCTCCTCTCTCATCCATACTACCTCCCCTCTAATCTACGCAAATGTCGGAAGGGTCGCCGGTCGACTCGCCACCGGCCACGTCAGAGGGCAATGCCGCGGCGGCGGCAGCGGCGGCAGCAGCGGCAGCAGCAGTAGCCGCCGTGTCTGCTTCTGGCCCTGCTTCGGTGGAGACGGCTGGTCAGGCAACCCAAGGCCAAGACGACGCACAAGAAGACGATGCGCCACAAGGCGATCGAGACGGCGACAATGACAAGGCCGCTGATGAAGACCAGGAAATGGAGGATGTCGATCAGCAAGACGACAATGATGATGACGAACAAGAGGAGGATGAAGCAGATGCACAGGATGATGCCAACGAGAGCGACAACGACAATGACGAAACACAAACACCACAGCCTCAGCCGGAATCAATACCAATAGGCCAAGAAGGCCAACAACAACAACAGCAACAACAACAGCAACAACAACAGCTAGGCCAGCAACTAGACTTGCCACCACCATCATCAACGCCAGCACGCCCTCGTCCACAGCTACTCCCGTCCGCATCCACCCCTACATCCCAGTCACAGTCCCAGTCCCAGTCCCAGTCCCAGTCCCAGTCTCAGTCTACACCACAAAAAGAACGCCACTCTCTCACCCTGGACCAGCGCCGCGCCCTCCGGAGGTGGGCAAATGCCCAGCTCAGCAGACCCTCCCACAAGCAGTGCATCGAATGGTTCCAGCTCCAGTACAGCCAGACCATCTCGCAGTCAACCGTCTCCCACTCCTTGTCGCCAAAATACGCCCGTCTCGACGGCGAGCCCCAGCTCTCCGGAAGCCGCCTCCGCTTCGGCAACTGGCCCGAGGTCGAGAAGCTTGTGTTGCTGTGGTACCAGCAAATGGCCAACGCAGGCCGCCTGCCGACCAACGACGAGCTCGGCGAAAAGGCAAAATCCATTTTCTCGCAGCTGCCGCGCCACCGCGGCGAAGAGCCGCCCGAGTTCTCGCCGGGCTGGATCCACCGCTTCAAAAAGCGGTACGGCCTGCTGATACGGCGGCAGCGGCGGCAGTCCCTGCCGGGCGCGCCATCAGGGACAGCGGGCACAGCGGGCACAGCGACGGACCCGGCCAACGATGTGGTGTATCTCATGGACGCGGTGCAGCAGGGCATGCTGACGGTCACGGCAGAGACAAGGCCGGCGGCGATCCGCGAGGCGCTCATTCGCGTGCTGGGCATCGAGCCGAGCCTGGCCGTGTGCGAGCGCGTACGGGACGGGCTCCTTTTTGGCCAGGGCCAGGGGCAGGCAGGCAGTCAAAGCCAGACCCAGTCAGCCACCCAAGCAGGCGCAACGTCGGCACCCGGCACGCCAGGCGAGGCGCACGCGGCCGAGTCGTATGCGACTAGTGCAGCCACGGCTGCGGCGGCTGTCGTGGCTGCTGCGAATGCTTCTACTGCAGCCGTCGCCGCGGCCTCCAATTCTGCGGCCGACTACCAAGGCGAAGACCCGGAAATGGTGCTGCAGAATGCGCTTCGCCAGCTGCAGCACCAAGACTCTATTGTGGCCGAAGCCCAAGCGGCGGCAGTGGCGGCTGCAGCGGCGGCGGCAGTTGGCCAGCAGCACCAGCAACAACAACAACAGCAACAACAACAACAACAACAACAAATACAACCAGTAGAGGCTGCTACGCCGGACCCGGCAAATCGGCCGGTACGGTGCCCGTTTTGTGTCAACCAGCGCATGCTGAGGACAGTCAAAGAGGCTGTCGAGCACATGTCAACACACGTTGTTGTGTAGTAGATGTGTGTGTATATATATATGATTAGAGACGAGTATAGTATTTCCAATAATATTAATAATATTAATAAAAGGGGAAAAAAGACTTGATACCATTTGTATTGATGCGATTGTGATTCAACACCAAAGTATACAAGAAAATAGAAGACGAGATCAACGAAAAAACTCCAAAAGCAAAACTATCGAGTACTGTTGACCATTCAAGACATGAGAAGGAAAGGTGTAGAAGAGAAGAGAATCAAGGAACAAGGAATAAGAAACAAGAAACAAGAAGCATTTGCCATTCAAAGGATATGTAACCCTCAAACACGATGAGTATAGAAGAATGTAAAAGAAGAAAAAAAAAGAGAAGAAAAGAAAAAAGGTAAAAGAGAAGAGAATGAATCAAACCCAAGACCCTGACAGTACAAAAAAGATACAAAAGAAACAAAAAAAAAATGAAACGCTGCTATTTTAATCCACGCGTCGGCGTCATTGTCTAAAGTCTACACCACCAGCCTCGTCGCTTTCTCCTTTTCTCTCACAAAATAGACCTAGACCTATGACACCTCCACATAGATCAGCAGCTTCTCGTTGCGCTGCAGCGCCATGTCCAGGTCGTTATTGCTGATCATGGCTGGCCGCTCGCCAGACGACTCATCCTTGTAGTACAGCAGCATCTGGTCTGCCACACTAATCTTGAGCCGGTCGCGGATCTTGTCAAACAGGTCCTGGAACGCAATGTCCGACGGCACCCGGATCGCAATCAGCTCGCTGTTGTAGCTCAGCTTGATCTTTATCGCGGCGCCAGCGGCTGCTCCCGCTCCTGGTTGTGGTGCCATGGACTGTTGCTGCTGCTGCTGTTGTTGGGCAAGGCCTGGCGATAGGGAGACTTGCGACTGTGAAATGCTCGAGGGTTGCCGGCTCATGCCGGGCTGCTGCTGCTGCTGCTGGCCCTGGCTATCGGGGTTGCCATTGTACTGTGGCTCGCCCTCTGCGCCAGGCTCAATCTCGTAGTCGCCCTGGCGCGGCGAGAAGAACTGCTTGACCAGATCGCACTTGGCAATGTATGCGGGCTGCGACAGCAGGTTCTTGACGTAGGCATCCAGGTTGTGCAGGCGGCCTTCGGTAATGGCGTCAGTGACATAGTTGACGGGGCCTGGCATGTACGGCAATGTGCGCTTGCTGGTGCCGCCGTTGCCCGCCTCTGCAGGGAACTCGCGCAGCAGCGCAATCTGGAAATCATAGAAGTCTTCGTAGTACCGTGACAACTCCCAGTGGCGTCCATCCTCCAGTATGGCCTCGATCACGAACCAGTATTTCTCCTCCGCATAGCAGTACCGCGGAATGTGTGCCTCGATTGGTGACAAGGACTGCGACAGGGCCTGGTCGCCATATGGTGCTGGTGTTTGCTGCTGCTGCTGCTGCTGCTGCTGTTGTTGCTGCTGCGCCTGCATGTTTTGCTGTGTGTTGCGTTGCGAGTTGTGGCCGTTGGACTGGGACTGGCTCATGCGCGCTACACCACCACCGCTCTGGCCGCCCTGCTGCAGGCTCATACGCTCCATGCCCTGCTCAGCCTGCTGCATGGACTGCTGACCACCTCCACTGCCGTTATCAAACTTGCCGAGTGTGATGCTGCTGTTCTTATAGTCGGCAGCCATTTTCTTCCACTCTTCGACTTTGGGAATACCGGCCTGGCGCACGGCGTCGTGGGGGTTGGGCACGGGCGTGTTGGATGCCATGTCACGGATCTCGACAAACGAGACGGGGATCAGACCAGGGCCACCGAGACGGCCAATGGGCTTGGCCACAAACCATTCGGGGTTGGACTGGGCAATGACAATAATGGCCTCGCCAGCCTTGGCCTCGAGCTCGTCGGCGCGTTCTGCCGTGAAATCGTACATGACAATGCCGTAGACCATTGGGCTGTTCTTGTTGAGTGCACCTGCCATGGCGGCGGCGGCGGCAGCTGCTGCAGCTGCACCACCAGACTTGGAGTCGCGTGAAGCGGTGCCGGGAGTGGAGGCGTCGCCGTATCCCGAGTCTTGGTCGGGACTCTTTGCAGGTTGACCGGAGCTGCTCGAGTTTGACTGTGCGCTATCTCTCTCGGTGCGACCGAGAGCCTGAAAGTAGGAGACGGGGACGAGACCGCGGGCGTCGGGGAGGGCAGGGTTGCAGGCCTCGTACCAGTCGGGATCGTTTTCGCGGCCGATGACGTGGAAGAAGTCGCCGCGGGAGAAGCTGAGTTCCTGGGCGGACTGGGCGGTGTAGTCGTGGAGGGCGCGGATGACTTTTTTAGGGGGCACAATGGCGACGGCGGACTTGGGCGCGATTGAGTTGTGGGGCTTGGGGTCCTTCTCACCCTTGATAGACCTACGTAAAGCCTGTATGCCGGATGTTAGAGACTGCTTTGTTCGGGATGCGCGCGATGCAAAGTAGTGACGGTCGACAAAGTGGGAGAGAGAAACAGTAGAGAGCGGCCTTCTGTGAGGGCGCGCAGGGGAAGATGGAGATGTGGGCATGGAGTCTGTCAGGTCTTCTAGATGGGGCGTATGGGGCGTATGGGGAGTATTGGGAGTATTGGGAGTAGCAGTTGCAGCATTTGGGTTAGCCAGCATATCCGACTGGTTCAAGCCCCGTAGGGGACTCGGCTGCGGCATTGCGGGGCGCGTGGCGCCGTTGAAGAATGGAGAGTTGGTAATGGAATTGGGATTAAGAGGGCAAAGGATCGGAGGTGGTGGCAAAGATAGTCAAGACGATGATGGAGAGAAGCGGATGCAGAGGATGCTAAGAGCCAAGAGCGACGAGCGACGAGCAACGAGCAGGGACGCAAAGGAAGAAAACAAGCCAATGCGACTGCGTTGCGATTTAAAAAACGCGACTTTGAAGCTGGACGTGGAGACTGATGAGGGTGTATTTTTGTTTTTTTCTTATTTTGACCGGGGTAGCGAAAAGGAGAATGCAGGGGTGTGAAAGACACGGGTTGGGCAGAATTAGAGATGAAGGGAATATGAGAGAAGATGACGAGGAAGATGATGCGGCAGAGAAGGAGGAGATAAGAGGAAAGAGAGAAGATGTTGACAATAGAAGAGAATGATTATGCTTGGAAGGAAAGTGCAATCGGGTGAGGACAGAACGACGGGAGACGGAGAAGGAAAGAATGGTAAAGAAAAGATCATGACGGGTACAGTCACAAAAGGAAAGAGCGATGGGGCAGCCAATCAAAAAGAAGGAAGGATGAAGAAGGAAGAAGGAAGAGATTGCAAGAGAATGGGGAAAGGAGCAGCAAGACCAACAGACACAAGAGACGAGGAAAGAGAAAAACAAGACATCAGAGGGGATGATGACGCACCTTCATTGTAGAGTGGGTAGTGTTGGGCAGAGGAAGTAGTAGAATAAAATCAGAGATTATACAGTCAAAAGAATATCTCGAAATGTATCACGCGAGTGAGTCGGGGTGAGTCGAGGAAGGAGCGACGCGAAGGACGATGCGATACGACAGAAACGGAAAGAGCGAGTGTCTGATCCTGTGACTGTGCGATGATGGCGAGAGTCGAGTGGTACCGGCAGTGAGGACGAGTAAGCCGTGAATCGTGGTCCAAGGTCTGAGGTCTGAGTGATTCAGGAGAGAGACAGAGAGAGACAGTCAAGAGTCAGAACAGCAGAAACGGCGCAGTGAGGCAGAGACAGTCGAGGTCGGAGCGTGTGGATGCGAGACTGAGCGCAATTGTAGAGTCGAAGAAAGTCGAGTCAAATGCGATTCAAATGCGATCTGTGATCAATGCGATCAATGCGACCAATGCGACCAATGCGATGTGTAATTATCGTGTCGCAAAGTAAACGTCGTGGTTGTAGTTGTCGTCGTCGGAGGGAGATGCCGTCGTAAGGAGGGGAAGGCGTTGTGGAGGGGGTAAGACGAAGGCGAATAACGAAAGAGGTAATAAGATGGGAGGTAGAATGACTGAAAAGGGATAATCGCTGGGAAAAGATAAGGCAGTCGCGGACGGTCGCAGTTGCTCTGGATTATGGCGGCGGGTTGAGAATGTCGCGCGTCGTTGATGTCGATATCGATACCAGTCAAAGGAGGAAGAGGGGGGAGAAGAGAGCACAGAGCAAAGAGCGAAAGCAATCCTGTCGCAAACTCAACTCGAGATAAGGGTCTGCTTTGCTCTGCTTGTTGTTGTGCTGCTTGCTATGCGAATTGTTTGCGTTTGCTCGACAGCGTTTGTCTACTTTTCGTTTTTCGTTTTTCGTCTTTGAGTTTCGGCCTGGTCTGTATGGTATGGAGTGTCGATTGTGGTTGTGGTAGTTGGTGGATTGTACTGAGTGTTAATGGTCACTGTGTAGTAGAATAGAGTGGAGGGTCAAAGCCAGTGGTGCGAGGTCGTGATGTCGTGCGAATCGCGCAGATCGTGTAAGAGACGAGGCTAGGAATAGAATAAGTGCAGAGATTGAGTAAAAGAGAAAGAGGGAAAGAGAGACAGGCCAAAAGATACGGGAAAGGAAAGAGGCCGACTGAGGGAGAAGACGAATGACGAAAAGAGAAGGAGCGACAGAGAGACTCTGAGGGACACTGAGGAACAGAGGCAAAAGACGAGAGACAGTACAAGGAAAGGGCTGAGAGGGGAGACGGAATGCAAATCGGAACAAGAAAGTCGAAAAAGGATGGAGCCTGGGAGCCCGGGGAGCACACCAGTGACAAGAGCAGTACAAGTACAAGTGACAGAGTGACTATTGATTGGGCGTGAGAGCGAGCGCAAAGCGTGATGCGTGATTAGAGGGTACGAGAGGTCAGTGTGATTGGGTTTAGAGGCCGCGGCCAATGCACAGCGGGAAGATTAGACGATGGCACTTTGTAGCAGGAGGTCAGAGGGTCTATGCCTACAAGCCTTGTCAAGTGCCTTGGTGGCCTAAAAAAGAAGGAATGCATCCTTTTCTTGCTTCCTTCCCAGACAGTTGACAAAAATATTAAAATATCTAGAAACATTAGAAACAAAAGGAAAGAACAAAAATGGAGGGGAAGGCGAAAAACGGGGCGCTTGGGATCGAGGCGTTGGGCCAGAGGCCAGGCGTTAACGGGCCCAGTAATATGGTATATTGATTAGACTATTTATTTGTCCGTAAAATATATTATTTATCTACTGGGAATGGGAAAACTGCGAACCAAACATTGGCGTGTATGGTCCCTGCTTGTAGCTGTAGAGGTAGAGGGTGAGGTAGAACAAGGAAGAGGGGAAGGAGGGGCCAATTTCAAGGAATAGAGAGACAAAAGGGAGAAAGAGGGAAGGAGGGAGGGCGGAGGAAAAGTGAGCGAAACGAGAAGGAGGGGGGGGATGAGAGGAGGAAAGCGCGAAGCAGAAGAATGAGAAAAAGGGTGTCAACAAGAAACGGCAAGAGCGAGCGGGTGACAGACCAAAAAGACGAGACAGTGATCAAGAGACAAAAGACTGCTGAGTAGAAATAAAGATAAAGATGAAAGACAAAAGGCGAGGAATAAATACGGCAAGGGTTCGCGTCGACCAGGACAAAGGACCGTTGCGAGACAGACAGGCACACAGGGGTTGGTGGTGGTTAGTTGTAAGATACACAGTACAGGTTGTTAACATGCTTGCTAGTGGCTAGGACCTAAAACGGGTCTAGTGCTCTAGTGTGCTCAGTAATTAATTAGTGCTCCTGCCGATTGCAGACGGCGTCGATGACCATATCACAGCCATCGCGCTATCTCTGCTTGCGTTTGCTGATCTGCTGCGCAATCTCATGGTCCAGCTTATCATTGTCACGTCTTCTTCATTCTTTTGGAGTCATACTCTGTCGTCTTGCGTGTTTTCTCTTTTGTCTGCCGCGCCTGTCTTTCGGCTGTTCTTCCTCTTTGTGTGTCACTTCAGCTGGCCCGTCTGCTCATCGTTGATTATGTAATCAACATCCAATTCGCGTCAGTCAACAAAAACCATACCCACAAGCGTAATCATATCATCGTATCATAACGAGATGCATGCACACACAAAACACTTGATACGGATCCCACGGGTGTGTTCCGTCTAGCACCGTGCATCCTTCCAATAGCTAATGCAGCCAAGTCTGCAAGTCTGCAAGTCTGCAAGGGGCAGGTCGTTTCTATCTTTCCATCATGTAGGCACTCTGGAATCGATTCTGTCTACTGTCTCTGCTTCCCTGTATTTGTGTGGTTTTCTTCCTCACTGACTCAATCAAAATCAAGATCAATACCGGGTCGACACTGTATCCGCTGGCACGGGCCTCCAACGTCCCGATGATGACGGCAGAGATGCAGTCAGAAAGAAGTGATACAGAGGCTTGAGAAGAAAGACCAGAGCAAAGTACGAATATACAGTATCATCGCATAGACCTGGGAATACAGTGGTAAAGCCGGACTACATGTGATAGAGGCCGTTGCAATGGCCACGCCAGGACGCACATAGTGTCAGCGGTCGCTATTTGCAAAAGTCAATGGCCAGGTGGGTACAAATACAAACTTGTATTGCCACGCGTAAAATACAGGGCAAAGCAAGGCGAATAGCAGCAGAGCAAAAAGAGCAAAAAGAATACATTAACAATGATTGAAAATCAATTTAAATTAAAAAAGAAAAATGCCCAGACGCGGGATCGAACCGCGGACCTCCTGCTTACTAGGCAGGCGCAGCTACCACTGTGCTACCCGGGCATGTGTCTAGTACAGCTGTATTGCAGCTTATATAAACAGCCGCGGAGCACGCCGCGGAGCACACTGTTGCAATGCCTGAAGCTCGATCCCCAATGTCATTTCGGTTTTCCATTGTATACAACCCCTTGCAATGCACAATAGAAGAGGATCGTTTCATCGTTGCCATGCTCGCCGCATGCGGCGGCGACAGGCTCGGCCAACAGACACAGACACCTCTACGCATCTCTGCCCAACAGCTTCTTTGACGACATCCAACAGCATTTCAAATCACGACAAAACTAGTCTTCTGACGGAGCGTATGCATAAACTGCACTTTCAAACACAGCCTCACTGTGACTGGTGTGACATCGGGGCGTGCTTGGTCCGAAGACGAGATGACGGAGAATAGAAGGGAGGACTGAAAAAAAGGGAAAAGAATAGTGATGATGGGGGGATGACATTGTTGCGTGTTTCATATTGTTAACGAAACGAAACGCTACTTTGTAAAGACTTGTTATTTTGTATAATTATTATCGGTTATTATTGATGTTTATTCACCTGAATATCTTTTTTCTCTATTTTCTAATTAAATACTGGCACAGATTACGCAGAGACAGAAATAAAAAGCAAAAGTCAATAATCTATTGTTCAAAATTCGTTCTCTATCTATGGCAAGATTGCAAATCACCATCGTAATAGACAAATGCACCAAGCCGGCATTCCTTGCTGCTAGCAAATAGTTGACACCAGACAGTACTTCCGCCTCGCGAGCCCCCAGACCTATACTGCGATTATTACTTGTCGAACAAAGTGAAGAGAAGCAAAGTTGCGAGATGGCAGCTGCCGTGTCAAATATCCGCGGCGAGGACTGTCTGCCAGAGCTGTGCCATGTTGCTTGTGTGATCCCCCAGATCGGACGTGTTTGTATTACTGACGGACGAATGTACTGACGGAACCGAGTGTCGAGCCAAAGGTAGAGAGAA
The DNA here is from genome assembly GCA_029299165.1 of Ophiostoma himal-ulmi. Classification (NCBI taxonomy): domain Eukaryota; kingdom Fungi; phylum Ascomycota; class Sordariomycetes; order Ophiostomatales; family Ophiostomataceae; genus Ophiostoma; species Ophiostoma himal-ulmi. The sequence continues at coordinate 905,363 of JANSME010000012.1, forward strand.
TAGACGAGAGCGAGGATGAAAGTGAAACGAAAAGATTGAGAAAAAGGGACGGAAACGACGGGAGAAGACGAAAAGATGAAAGGACGAAAAGACGAATAAATACTCCGAGAACCGAAACGCCGTTGCACACAGAAACCGAGGGCTATGCGTAAATATGAAGAGAAAGACGAGAGCCAACTAACAGAACGGTAGAAACGAAAATGACAAGGACGAAAAAAAGACGAAAAAAAGAGAGAGACGGACGGAGAAAGACAGACGAAAGAAAAAGCACGGTTAGAAGTCAATGCGAATAGTAGAGTAAAAGTAGAGCGAATTTCAGCAGTAGACTCTAGCCGTAAGCGAGTCTGGCGAGTTGTAGTCACGAGTTTAGTTAAAGACGGAGTGACTTGCGTGAGGGGATACGATGAGGGTAGTAGAGAGGTGACAGGGAATAGAGGATATAGTGACGGGAAGCAAGAGTCGAGGGCAGATGGGGACGACGAGATGTGAATAGGGTAATACGCCTGCTGGGAACGGCGGGTAGCAAATAGAAATATAGGAAATAAGAGAGGGAGAGAAGAGAGAGGGAGAGAAGAGAGAGGGAGAGAAGAGAGGGAGAGAAGAGAGGGAGAGAAGAAGAGAGGGGGAGAAAAAGAGAAAAAAAGAGAAAAAGGGGCATCAAATAAAGAGGCATGAGAAGAGTCAACATCACAACGACAGACTCGGCATCACTTTGAATTCCGCGTCTTGATCCGGCGAAAGGCCTCCTGCCGGGCCTCGTCAAACTTGGCCAGGCCTTTGGATGCGAGAAAGGCAATGTGGTCGTCGCGCTCTTCCAGCAGCTCGCGGGCATTGTGGTCCATGATGAACTGCGCGGCGTCCACGTCGGACTCGAAGCCCAGCTCTTCGGTAATGTAGCGGAGGCGAACGTCGGGTTTGTACCTGCATAGTTAGCACGCGATCGAGATCAGCAGATCAGCAGATCAGCAGATCAGCAGATCAGAATATCCAAGGGGACGAGACACTCACACTTTACAAATATTGCACAAGGCGACGAGACGCTCGCGGCCGACAAACATGTCCATCAGGTACGCCCCCATGTTGGGCGTCGACAGGTACAGCTGGAAGAAGCGGTGGTAGTTGCCCAGCGCCAGCGCCGACCGCACCTGCAGTGCGTGCCGGATCGGCTCCGTCTTCTTCTCCTCTGTGGTTAGATCCGCCATCGCATTGTTCAGCGCCGCCTGGTTCGCCGTGTGGATAAAGTACAGCACCCGGTACGCCTTGAACTCGATTGGGTTGCCCTTGCCCGCCTTGCCCAGCTGCCGGTACAGCGCAATCAGCTGCGTCTGGCACTGGTTATACTCACCCAGGTCCCCCTTTTCCAGCGCTATCCGCGCGTGGATCTCGTACACCAGCACCGTGAAATCGTTGCGGATCCGCTGCACCGTCAAGTCCTGCCGCAGCGACTTGAACTGGTTGCAAATGTACCCGTAGTCGCCCGCCTGCCGCCACTTTTTCTTCAGGAGCTCCAGCGTCTGCCGCAGCACCCGCTCCGGCCGCACATTGGCCGGGTTCGGCGCCGACGTCAACCGCAGATACGACTTCTCCAGCTGCTCGTTTGTGCCCACTACAGGGCCTGCCGGCTCGCCGTTGCCGCTGCCCGGCTCCGGTGTCGCCGAGTTACGGCTGCGGTGGTGCACGTGATGGCCACCTCCTTTCTCGGGCGAGTCGCTGCCCGCGCCGAACCGCCGCTGCCGCTCTTCCAGCTGCTTTTGAAACTTACTCTTGGGTCCAGAATCCGAGGGGGCACTAATCAGGTTGGCGCTCGTCGTGCTGGAGCTGCTCAGCGCACCCAGGCTGTTGGCGGCTTTAAGCTCCTTCTTCTCCTTCTTGCTGAGCTTCGCGGGCCGCTCAGCCTTGTCCTTTTCCTTTTGCTGCTGCACGCGGTCCGACAGCGGGCCTGCATTCTTCCGCCATGGCGGCGCCGCTGTCGCGCTGCTGCTGTCGTCCTGGAACTCGTTGGACTTGCGCTTCTTGGAGTTTACTGGCATATTTATCTTGTAGCTGTTTTCGTTGTTGTGCGTCGCCATTGTCGCGCTGCTGGGCGCGCCATAGTACGACACTGAATTTGCGGCCGCCGACGCGGCATGCTGGGCATGCTGAACCATGGCCGCCGCGGCATACAGAGCCTGGGCGCGCTCTTTACGGATGATTTCCTGGGGCAGGTCCATCTTGTCCCAGTCGATAGTGTACATCACATTGGTCTCGTTGGCGTGCGAAATGGTTTCCTTGAGCTTCGTCTCCATTTCCTGGCGCGACACAGAGGGATCCATGTTGGCTGGTAAGAAGGACCGCTGCACATAGCTGCGTACAGACAGAGGCCAGTCGACCTTTTTCTTGGCATCTTCGGGGGCGGTAGCTGGAGGGTATTGGGATGTCGATGGTGGTGGTGGTGGGGGAGCATTAGTTGAGTAGGGGTATGCAGGGGCACCAAATGACTGGCGAACCTGTACGGGGGTGTATGCGGCTGTGACTTGTTAGCGATCACGAGCATCAAGATGGAGAGTAGAGCGACGGCAGCGCCCGAAGAAGTGGGAGAGCGTACTGTTGTAGGGAGGGTAGCCCGGAGGTGGTTGGGCAGCACCCGGGGCCGCCGGGTTCCATGATGCCATGAGGACGGGCTGTGCGGTCGCGGTCACGGCCGGTAGAGTACAATTTCACTTGATGGTTAGTAGTTACGGATTCGATGCAGAGCGATGTGTTGGTGGAGAGATGCAAAGGGTTGTGAGCGTTTGATGATTTGGATAAACGTGTGGTTAGTAGACGATGCGAAGATCGGTGAATGGCTTTGACGAGGGAACAGTCCTATGAGTGGCCTGATTATGTAAAGCCTGATTATATAATGTAGACTAGCTGCATCGATCATATCAGGTTCGACTACAGTGCATACACAGTTCATACACAGTGCCATGACAGCATTACGCACGTCCTCCGTAGGCAGCTCCAAGCTCACCCCGCCGCGCGATCTCTCACATCGATGCACACCACGCATCCTCTTCACCGTTTGACCGAGATCATCACGAGACCTACGACGAGGAGACCTGCTAGCCTGCCTCGAAGCTGCAGCTAGACCCACTGGAATAGAACCGCCTAGTGCGATATGACGGATGTTCCTAAAGCAGCTGGACCTCACCACGGCGCTCCGGCCCTTGTATCTGCCGGATGAGGACCTCTTGTTCGTGCAGGACAACGTCGGCCTGTACGAGGGGTGAGTGTTGGTTGACTGTTGCTTGCCGGTGGTGTACAATGCTAATGGCAGAAAATACAAAATCCTCAACCAGCAGAATGGCCAGGTCTACTTGACATCGCACCGCATCTGCTACGTCGACAAGGCCGATCCCCGGCGGTACTCGGCTGCCGTCAACCTCAAGGATGTCGACAAATACGACTTTTATGTAGGTGCCCATCCATCTCTGCCCCGAAACAAAAAAACAGATGCTGACTGCTAGGCCGGCTTCCTCAAGTCGTCACCCAAGGTGACGCTCTACCCCAAAGCCACCAAACGCACGTCGTTTCACACCCGGTCGTCTTCCGGCGTCGGCGCCGGTTCTCTGTCGGTCCGCGGCGGCACGGCATCGCCACTTGGCGGCGGCGATGGTGGCAGCTCGCGGCCAATGGCGGCGGGACCGCCAGCTGCTGCAGCTACCTGGGTCTGCCCCATCTGCAGCTTCTCGAATCCCGTGCCGTCCAATTTCGACCCCGAGTCGCTCACCGCCCACACCCCGATGCCGCCATGTCTCGCCTGTGGCATCTCGCCCACGCTCACGCACGTGCTCAAGGCCGTCATATCGAATGCTGCAAAGTCCCAGCCGAGCTCGAGCTCGATGCCATCGCAGGCACCAAGCCAACAGCAGACACTGGCACTCCCGTCCCGGCCCCGTACCCAGTCACAGCCCGACCACGCCTCTCTGTCCCTCAAGACGGCATCAACCAACAGCACGGCCGAGATACAGCCAGCATCGTCATCAGACAACACCGACCATGAAGCCTCGTTCCAGTGCCCACGCTGCACATTCCTCAACCACCCGTCGCTCATGGCATGTGAAATGTGCGGTGCTCCGCTGGTGTCGCGTGACCTCCCGGCCGAGCTCGCCCAGGCGCACCAGCTGCGTACCGAGTCGCCCGGACCTGTTGTAGCCGCCAGCTTCTCGGGTACCAACCAGCCGGGGAGCGACGCCAACGAATGCATCAAGCTGTCGTTCCGTGGCGGTGGCGAAAAGATCTTTTATGAGCGGCTCAAGAACACCATCACCCAGCGGAAATGGCTGCTGCACAATGCGCCGCCAATTCCTGGATCGTCCAGCAACGGCGGCGGCAACCACGACCTGGGCCTGGGCCTGGGCCTGGGCCATGCGTCGTCATCAGCAGCAGGCGGCACTGGCCTGGAAGAGCCGCGGCCGCGCGCAGTCAAGACGGCTGGCATTGCCGGGCTCGAGAAGCGCGGCATCGATATGCGCAAGAAGAATGAAATCGTCATTGGCAGTGCCTTTGAAGACCTGGAGGCCCTGATGGCGTCGGCCAAGCACATTGTCGCGCTTGCCGAAGAGCTTGCACGCCGCACAGGCACACCGTCGCCGGCTGGCTCGTCTTCGTCGGATGCAACACTGCTGTCGGCCACGAGCGAGCTCGGTCTGGTAACGACCAAGGACATTGTCGGCGGCGGCGGCAGCAGCGGCCGCGAGTCTCTGTACCTGTCGGAGCTGTCGCGCAACCTCGCCGAGTTTCTCACCGACGATGCACGCGGTGTGCTGCGCCGGTCGGGCGGCATCATGACCCTCGTCGATCTCTGGGCCGTATTCAACCGTGCGCGTGGCGGCGTCGAGCTTGTCAGTCCACAGGATATGATCAAGGCGGCCAAGCTGTGGGAATCGCTGCGACTGCCGGTGCGGTTGCGTACCTTTAAGCGGAGCGGCGTCCTGGTCGTGCAGGGCTCAGAACGAACGGACGAGGCCACAGTGCGGACACTGCTGAGCTGGCTGCGGGATCTGCGCGCAGTGCCACCCGAAGAGCGCGGCGAGGCACCTGTGCCGTGGGACTGGCAGTCGTTTGGCCGCGGCGTGAGTGCGCAAGAGACGGCCGAGCGGTTTGGATGGAGCATTGGAGTGGCCGAGGAGGAGCTCGAGATGGCCGAAGAGCGTGGAGCATTGTGCCGCGAAGAGGGCATTGCCGGACTGCGGTTCTGGGAGAATCTCATCACAGTCGAGTAGACACAGCGGAGCGACTTGTACATGCGTTTATGGATTGATACTATTGGATATACACTATTTACAAAAACATTTTTGAATGTTAAACACTGGTGAGAATGGCATCGACACGCACTGCGGCTTCGAGGCACAGCCGTCGGTGCTCCATCTACGGCCTCGGCATCGTCTGTCTGTCAGCTGCGTTCTTGTCGTATAATTGATGTGGGGGCTGCTTCGGCCGGAAGATGTGGTGCCATGTGTTATGAAACAGCGCGCGCTCGACGGCCTCGCGCTTGTCTGGGTCGTTGTCGTCGGCACTACAGCGTCCGAGGTGCTCGGTGGCCCGCCGTACAACTTCTCTGCGTCCATGGTGGGCCTGTTTAACGTCGCCGGTCTCATTGGTGCCATGATCGGCTCGCTGTTGGGTGGCCGGCTGACGGATCGGTTTACCCTGCGCATGGTGAGCCGCAACGACGGTGTGTTTGAGCCCGAGATGCGCCTGTGGCTGTTTTCGGTGCCCATGATCATCGTTCCGTCTGCGATCATCCTGTGCGGCGTTCGTGGCACTGTCCATCAACTATATGGTGGACATGGCCATGCCTATTGTGGTGATCATCCGTAACACCATGCACTTTGCCATGTCCTACGGCATCCAGGACTGGACTATACGACTGCTGATCTGCTGCTTGTCTGTCACGTACGGCCATAGATACTGGAAAGCACGGGATCCCGTCCGCTCTCCCCTAGTTAAACCAGTAATCGGCGGATTAGTAGTTGGGTCGGTGACGACCAGCGAATACCCTCTGCTGTACGTTTTTTTTTTTTTGTTGATTCACTTTTTGCTTCCTGTTTCACTACTGCAGCTTCATCTAATGTGGCCTGGTGTTCAATGTTGTCAAATTGTCGTGATCTCGTAAATTAAAAGTAACAGATTATACATAAAAAAGTGAATGGTGAGAGCAGACCGAGGCAGCGAAGCAGGACCTAAATGATCCCACCTCCGCCAAATCCACCGAATCCGCCTCCACCGGACCCAAAGCCGCCTCCAAAGCCGCCGCCAAAGCCACTGTTACCACCAAAACCACCATGTGGCCCACGAAAACCCGGGAAGCCTCGGCCGCCTGGTCCGCCCAGACCACCCGGCCCCCCAAAGCCGCCCGGACCGCCAAGTCCGCGGTATCCGCCAAGCTCGTCGTTGGTCTCGCCCATCGGATCGTCATAGCGCGCACCAGGCGGCGGCCCATCGGGGTAGCCCTGCCCGCCTTGCCCGCCCTGGCCAAACCCTGGACGCGGCCGGTTGTTGCTGAAAAGCGGATCACTAAAGGTCGGGTGCATGCCGGAGAAGCCGCCGGGACCAACGCCCAGGCCGCTGTCGCCGCCAACACCACCGACGCCGCCTACACCAGCTCCGGGACCGGGCAAGAAACGGCGCAGAGGATCGTTGGGCCCCATGTTGGGCTGGTGCAGGTCGCTGTGGCCCGTGCCGCTCAGTGGTTCATTGCCGCCCGTGGTTCCGCGCGGTCCTAAAGTGCGGGCCATCTGGTGCTCGTCCTCAAAGCCGGGCGGAGCAAAGTCGACTGTGGGCGCTGTGGACGAGTTTGCACCTGCACCTGGCCCAGAGCCAGGACCGCGTCCCGGCGGAGGATGGTCAGGAGGGGCAAAGAACTCGGATGTGTTTGCCGGCTGTGCGCGCGCAAGCCGAGGGCCATTGTCGGCGTCGCGCCGGAACGCCTCTGCCGCCGCGGCAGCCTCGGCCTCGTTGCGCGCTTGCTCTCGCGTGTTGTCCCGTGGGGGCTCTTCCCGTGTGTTTTGTGTACAAGACTGCGCATCTTGCTTGGATGTCCCAGAGTCTGCGCCTGTCTTTGTGCCGGCCTCGTTGTCTTTCCTGAGAGACTGAAAGTGCTCGAGATCGCCAATGTTCTTGCCGGTCAAGAAGGCGCCGTAGGACTTGTTCTCGTTGATCTTGGCCACCCCGGTTCCGTAGGACGGCCACTTTGTGCCGTAGTGGTCGATCTTGGCGTAGCCTGGAGCAGACAGGCCGGGAACGAGGGGCTGCAGGATGTAGGCCTGGACGCCCTGCAGCAGTGTCGTGATGGACGACGGGGTGGCCGACGACGACGACTCCATGAGGGACGACGACCCGGGCGGCCGGACGGCAAACACCTCCGCCAGACGCGCGATCTTGTCAGACTTGCTGGCCTCGGCTGCCGTCTTCCACGGCAGCTTGCTGCTGTTCAGCAGGTCGTCAAGCGGTGCTGTGGCAAACGTGTCGACATCGCCCGGCGCCGACTCCTTGCTGCCGGCGATCGTGATGGCGGTCTCTTCTTCGTAGCTGGCAAAGTTGATGCGCTGAAACGGCGCGCTAATGTCGACATGGACTGTCTCGCCAGACTGTGGCAGTGTGTAGCTGGATGAGAAAGCATCGGCGCCAGACGTCGCGACGAAGCCGAGGGCGGCGAGGTAGCTGTCGACGACGAGGGCGACTGCTTCGCGCGGCGTCGAGATCTCTTTGGTGCCGACGCTGTCGATGATCCGGGCAAGGAGTGCCTCTGGCGAGAGAGGTGATTGTTCAGTCATTGTGATTGTGGTTGGTGTGGTTGATGTGGTTGTGTTGAGGTTGAGGCTCAGTGTGCCTATGAGCTCTGGAATATAGCGGGGAAGCAGCTAGGCAAGATCATAACGTCATGGCAGTTAAAATAGTGGGGCACAATTGTCTCAGTAAAGCACGGTACCTGTCGTAGGGCTGATGGCGATAATCGGACAGCAAAAAGGCTACTTAACTCAACATAATTGTTTTCTAGTTATAAAATGTTTAATTTCGGTTGTTGATTCATGTCTGTACTTGAGAATTTATGCATTAGTGTGTCACATCTTTACGAATTTATATTCTCTGCTTTTGTTTTTATGGTATTTTATTTTGTCATTTCTCATGGGAATTAATTTCGAGCTTCAAGAAAAGACGGATTGGGTGGCAAGTCTATCAGCCGGAACCTACTACTTTGAATTCAATGACAGAGTAACCAGATTCGCTCGGGACTGGATGCACCAAGGGTCTACTCTGCAATAGAGGAGTCTGTGACTCGACTCTACCCAAAGGAACGCAATGATGCCATCTCATGTCAAGGGAACATCTAGATCAGCTCTCCATATCTCACCTGACAAACTGACCGTCGATGCTGGCAATCGGTATCATCAGTTTATGCACCAGCTGTTGACACATTGCTGCATCCCGGTGGTACTGATCGACGATACGTTTTGTCATGCATCTCCGATTCATCCATCGGCTGTCGATACTGTCATTTGCCTTCAGAGCCGTAGGGGTATGGGTGGTTAGTAGTGTTGTCGAGATAGACACATCTGGTGTGAGATTATGATTAGACTCTTTTATGGTAATAGAGGACATGCTGCGGACCAGAGACACCAGAGACATCTACCCCAGTGTGAATGCGATCGATTATCTGCGAAACTGAAGATCAATAGGCATAACGTACTCGCAGCGTACTCTTTAGAGCTCCTCGCGGAACCGGCTGGCGTGGGTGTAGCCCGCGGGACGGGGACGCACCAGGTATTGAGGAGCAGAAGAGGGCTGCTGCCGAGTTCGGGTTGGGGGTTGGGGGGCGGACGGGACATGCATCTGCGGCGAGGTGCGGCCTGCTGGGCCCTGGGCCTGACGGCGAGCGAATCCGCTGAAGCCAGGACGGGAGATGGTGGCAGAGCTTGAGCCGACAGCGTGGGTCCGCTGCAGAGCAAGCCCGCGTGTGCCCGTGCCGGGGCGGGTCTGGCTTGCAAAGAAACCGGGCTCTTCAGCCATGGAGTAAGAGACGTAGTCTTCCCGAGCAAGGTCGGCGTCGCGGGACGAAAACGTCTGGCTGCGGACACCCTCTGACTGGATCGACTCTTCCTGGACCAGCGTCTGCTGCTGCTGAAGCATACGTTCGCGGCGCGAGCCGGGAGGAGCAGCAGGCGGCTGGCGGTATCTCACAGCATTGCGGCGCTGAGACTTGGAAGAGTCGTGGGAAGAGTGTTCAGAGTTGGGCTTTTGAGATCCGCCCGACTTGTCCGACTTGTTGGAGGCTGTAGATTGGTAAGTAGGGGACGTCTTGCGAGGGTCGGAAGAGCTGTCCTGGTCAGACGCCGACGGGCGAGACGGACCGAGACCCATTGCAATGGCGAGAGCAGAAGCAATCACAAGAGTGGGATCCGGTTGGTCGTCTGTTCCCGTCAAGCACGGACTTACCTGGGGGTTGAACAGAACAGAAACAGTAGTTTTTCTCTCGGCGAATTGGTTGTTTGACAGAAAAAAAGTGCTGTTGGTGTTGATGATGAGGAGAGAAATTGAGAGCCGTATATGACGACAAGGGGCAAGTCAAGTGTTTTATACTCGCCGCGAACGAGCACAGAATGTCGTGGTTGTTTTCGCATCATGAAGCTGTCATCGTATTGGGCACATGTCGGCGGCCTTGTTCATTTCAGGCCAAGGACACCATACAGTCGATTGTGAAAAGGGAACACCCGCCGCATCTTGTTCGCCATTGTCCAGAGCTTTGGGTTTCTAACAAAGACAAACAAAGAGGAACAGCGGCCCCTCGCTCAACAAGAGTGAAAACAGACGTAGAGTAGATAACATTATAGATTATGCGTGGCTGTTTAGCTCTCGTTGTATGATGGGGATAACCGAATCGCAAATTCCTGGGCACGGAAATATGCACTGAAATTATAAACAATTAAATCAAGAAAAGCAGAATGCTGCAGAGGTATATAACAAGAATGCAAAACAAAAATAACCAGAAATAACCAAGGTTTCAGATGCAATAGATAAATGAAGCCATATGACCAACAGCAAGTACTGATAACGGTTAACATCTCTCGAAAGAAACACAATAAATAGCATTACCACCGCCGACTGTAGGCAGACGCCGACTGGGGGGGTTTCCGTTTGGGAATTCGTCCAATAGCGGTGCTGCTGCCAGTGCCATCTCCAGTACCGTTGCGCGCACGAGTGCCGCTGGTGCTGCCGCTGCCGCTGCGACTGCGACTCGGGCTGCGGCTCCGGCTTCTGCGGCTACTGGTATGGCTGTCTTTGCGGTTGTGGCCGTTACTGCCCCGAACCGCCCGACGCCTGCTCTCTTTGGCAGGTCTCGCCTTGGACTCGGACTCGGACTCGGACTCGGACTCGGGCTCCGGGGAAGCAGCCATGCCGAGTATAGTCATCTCAAATTCATCCAAAGCAGAGCTGTTACGGCTTCGACTGCGACTGCGACTGCGACTGCGACTGGGGCCCTGACTGGCACTGCGACCGCGGCTACGCATGCGGCCGCCTCTGCTACTGTCCCCATCGCGACCGCTTGTTCTTGACCTGGTTCTTGATCTTGTTCTCGATCTTGTTCTGGATCTTGATCTCGACATTGTCCGGGACTGTCTGTGCGAGCTGCCACCACTGTGCGACTGATTCGTCGACGGTGTGCGCTCACGACGAACAGTTCCGCTCCAGGTGCGGCTCTCGGCCGGCACGGCAGACTTGGTGAATCCTCCTGCGATAGGGTGGCGGTCTCGTCCAGTAGATCCGGCCGACAGAGGCGGTGCGCCTGCGTCGCTGCGGGACTTGCTGCGGCCGCGTCTGGGGGCCACACCGTTTGGTTTGACAGCAACAATCTCACCGGGAATGGGAACGGGCGGCCTGGGCGGCAGGCTGCTGGGGAGACCCAAGGCTGAAAGGCCTGCAGTCTTGGCTGCAAGGATCCTCTTGTCTTTAGAGTCTTGAGCTTCTTTTCTGTCTTGTGCGTGATTGATTTGCTTCGCATCCTTTGTGCTGACGTCTCGGATGTCTTTGGCATCCCTATAATCAGCAGGTGTGACGGACCTGCTAATGTCTGCCGTGACACTTCCATTCTTAAAGGGCGTCTGAGATCCAGCCGAAGGCGTGCCCGTTGCAGTGTCGGAAATGCTAAAGCTCGGCGCCCGGTTAGGGGGCCGACTGGGAAGCATGGGCTTCAAGGGCAAGTTTGAGGAGTTGGCCGTCGTGGCGTGTCCATTCGCAGGAGAACTGTGAGAAGGGAATGGCCGAGACCGCTTGATATCATGACCCTCGTCCGTGGCAGACTGGTTACCATCACGGCCGCGCTTGTGCGCATTCTGGTCGTGGGTGTGGTTGCCGCCACGCGGCGAGTTCACGTCTGATCCGTGGCTGCTAGCCGATCGGGTCTGCTCTAGTTGCGCGGGAGCTGGCTCGTGGGGTTTCGTGCTTGTGTTGGTGTTGCCACTGCCGCTGCCAGTGTTATTCTTCCCCTTTTGTGCCTTTTTGCCCTGCTTCATCGACAGCGGGGCTGGCGGCTTGTCGGGGACACCTGGTGGCCGAGGCAGTGCACTGATAGCCGTGCCGACTGTGATGTGGCTCTTTTGCTTGGTCGATGTCTGTGGCGGCGACTGCACTCGCTTGGGGATGGAGATGCTGTTGCCGGTCAGAAGATTAGGTGGCAGACCGCTGCTGGGCGTTGTCGGTGTTGATCCGTTGGCTGGCGGCAGTGGTGGTCCCCCCGTACTGCCTCTGGAAAAACTACCGCCTGGAAACCTCCCACCGCGCCCCCGTGCATTGCTGCTGCCGCCTCGGCTCTGCCAGTTGCTCTGGCTGTGATTTAAATTGGGGGTGTGAATGCCGCTATTGCCGTGGTTGTTGAAACTGCCGTTGCGCCCGCCTCTCTTGTTTTGCCAGTTGTTCCCATCTCTGCCGCCGTTATTGCCATTCGTGCCGTTTATGTTGCCACTCGTCGGAGTCGGTGGGTACGGCCCCGGACCGCCGGGTGCGCTATAAGCAGGAACAGCATATCCCTGGCCTCCTGGAGACGCGGTGTTCCAGCCAGGTGGTGGCGGCGGCGGGGATCCGTGTTGTTGACTGTGCTGATGTGGCTGTGGTGGGTGGGATAGAGTGGAGTATTGCGGAGAAGGGCCGTTTGCGCCGGGCGCGGAGCTTGGAAAATAGTCGGGTTGCGGCGCACCATAATGCTGGTTGTAGTAGGGAGGCGCATTGGGATGGGTAGAAGGTGCGCCGGCCGAGTGCGGGCCGGACGATAGGGGAGGTGGCGGCTGGCTGGCGTGGCCATTATGGTTGTGCTTGTTGTACGAGTCGTAAGAGTAGCCAGAGGGAGTGCCTGGTGTATACGGCCCGCTGCCGTTGCGCTGGTTGTTGTAGTGCAGCGCCGGCGATGACGACGGCTGCTGGCGCTGCGGATAGGACCATGGCTTCGAAGATGGGGGAGGGGGTGGTTGCGACTGCTGCTGTGTGTATGGCGAGTGCATCGGCGGCGGCGGCGGCGGAGTCGGGGCTAGTCCCAAGGGTGGAGGTGGCGGGTGGTGATGGTACGGGCCGCTGGGCGACGGGGGTAGCGGGTATCGAGTGACAACCATTCTGTTGCTATCGCGAGATGCCTGGCGGTTGAGATGTGCTTCAAGACCACTAGAGGTGTCAGTGAGTGTCAGTTGCGCCCGGACAATATGAGCTACAGAGGTTGAGTCATGGGGCAGTCTTGGCCTTACGCTGGCACGGCGCGAGTCGGCTCTGGACACGCAATGGTCTGGTGTCCTTTGATGCCGCAGTTGTAGCACTCGGGGTCCTTCCAAGACGTACGGCCGTGGTCTGGTTCGTGGTTAGCCATGTCTGTGGGTATCAGATTGTGCGATCTCGCCGCTCGCGCTCAGAGACGACAGGCATGCGCGTGCGGTGTGGTGGTGATGGGCAATTGCGACAAGAGTGGTTTCTGTGGTTGGAGGAATAACCCTGCGCTGAAAGGATGCAAGTATGCGCCGCTTATCGATGACGACACAAATGCGACAGAGCAGAGAGCGCAGATAGTGATGGTAGAATGGCAGAGAATGGAGAAGAAAGAGGAGGGGGGTGCCGATCGCATGTAAAGAGGTGCTGGAGAATGGAACGGTTGGAGAAAGGTGAGGCTGTATGCAGAAGTCTGGTTGGCTATTGATAAACAGCGATAGCGGCTGTGCGAGTCAACGAGTTCCGCTGGTATCGGATCGCAGTTGACAGATGGAGTGCGCCTCGCTGCTGGCGAACCGCGTTACAGGCCGATGCGAAAAAGAGGGCTCGAGGGCTGTGCTGGGGCCCCGTGGGCTGCAGGCTGGGGTGGAGACACGAAATTGCGCTTGTCCGAGACAAGGTCTAGTGGCACGTACCTTGAAGATGTAATAAGATGCAATTGATGATGATGGATGGTGATGGCTGGTGATGGCTGGTGATGGCTAAATTGGTGTGCGGATGGGATGTCAATATGAGCATGAATATAGTCGGATGAGAAATCGGAACTGTACAAATCAGGAAAGAACGAGGAGGAAAGAGAAACGTGGAAAGAGGCAAAAAGTATTCAAAGAGAAGGAGCGACTACAGCTGAAGACTATTACTGACACGTGAGGACCACGTGATCACTATATAAGACTCGGCAGATCCTACACTACAATGTTGTGTTTGTTGGGAGATGGATCAGACTTTGTTTCGTGTATATGTTGGTTATCGACCACCTCGATCGGCGTGCCTCATAGATGCCTTATTGATACGCAGTCTACATGAACGTATTCGGATTCAAACTGCATCCAGCGTCCACTTGACGAGATTCAGGTTTGGAGAGTCTTTACTGGAAACCGAGTGTACTCGCTGAAAAGACAATAAAGAATAAAGACAATACAGACTACAAAGACAGATTAGAGATTGGATCTGAACTTGTACCATCATGGATGTAAGGTGGTTATCCGAGTTACATGTGATCCTATAATTACAACCGTGATGGCACAAGTTGAAATATTTGCTGACACTGAGGGCTATAGAAAGCCTTACTTAATATTCCTAGGAGTACGGGAACATAAGATTCATTGCTATTTTATATCAATCTACGCAGACCTTAAGTATATTTACACAGTAAAAAATCGAACAGATCAATTCAATCTGGAAAGTGCATCATTCAAAGTAATAGAAAACAGCTACAGGCGAGGAAAATACTCTAAAACTAAACAAGACGCATCGTCGTCTACTGCTTGCGTAGGCCGGGACAATGGCTGTTCATGAGATTATCAACATAGTCGCGCACATGACTACACGACTCGCAGTACTCCTTGGAGCGCTCGACCTTGTCCACCTTATCCTCGGCCACATCACACGGTGCCCCGCCATGGACGGTCACGGCTTCGCACATGACCATATCGCGCATCTCGTTTCGAGTATGGCCGCACTGTGGCTTGTTGCAGGTGTATAGAATCTGGCACATATTGGCAGTAGTCTTGTAGGCGTAGAAGCTTGATGGAGTGAAGCAGTCAACAGTGGAAATCAACTGTAATTTCCATTATTCCTATCGAGCAGGCCACCGCATTTATATATCCTGTAGAAATAGCACCAGTCTTGATTTTGTTCTTGTTGATACCAAATCAATGACAATAAATGTCTGTTCAGTTTCGGGTCCTGCACACTTCGGGTGGTAGTGATCAACATCACACTGTTTGTTCATTTAAGCAATTCCACCATGAACACACTGACCACTTGAACAAAGCCAACAATGCCCATTCAACTTGACGAACAGTAACTCTTGACCATATGCACATGGGCAACAAATCTGCCTCTGTTCATGAACGTGTGCGCTGTTATTTACTAATATAAGAATGCCGTGATAAGCCTCTCATCAAAAACGAAAACTCTCATAAACACAACTCCAACACATCCCATCAAGCACTCCACGCAACAGCTCCATCTCACAAGCCCAAGACCCAAACAATCAACTCTTTCTCTCTCTTACATATCCATATCTATCTTCAAAATGTGCAAGCTGACTGGCTTCTTCTCTGCCTGGGCCTGCTGCCACATCCACCACTACCGGGATATCCTGCGGTTGTGCCCCGCTGCCAGAGCCAGAAGCCATATTCCTTGCCCGGAAGAGAACTGGATTCGCTATGACAGGATTGTGGATAAAGGTGCCGACATGTGCGAGAGTTGCTACGCATTACTGTGTGCGGCCTGTAGGCCGGAACCGACGAATAATCCCGGTGATGACAACAACAACACTGCAGCGTAGATGCCGCATATTCGTGCCTATCGGCAGAACAAACATTCTGTAGTGTATTGAAGTCGCGACTAACTGCGGAAAGTAGAATTGCTTGGTTGGTTTTGTTTGTATTAGATTGTTCATACTGACTCTGTTGATTGACACAAAATATTAATAATAATGAAAAATGCTTCTACATATAGACTTGCTCGTAACTTTACGCTCATGTGATACACGCCGAATGCGTTCAAGTATACCGAAATTGTCTCTATGTACTAGGAGCTACTTTCTTGTTTAAAGTCCGAGGTGGTCTTTCTTCACATCAAGACAATGCTCTGCAAACCTGTTCACTCACAAAGACAACTGCTGTTCACCACAACAAAGTCCTGTCCTTGCAATGAACAAGCCCATACGAACAAAGACACTGTTCAATTATTGTGTTTTCTTGCAGACTATATAGCACGGTTGCTGCTTCTACTCTACGGAAATGCATTTATTCTTAACCCTTGTCAAAGCAACATCATCAACACTCATACCACAACAAATACATACCGTAACCATGTGCACATTCACGAGCAAGTGTTTCTTCCGCCTCCATTGCGGACACCATGAGACCGTCTTTCAGACTCGCACCAAGTGCGACAAGTTTCACACCTGTCTAGAGCCGCAATACGTTACGGTAGATACACCAGCTCAAGATGGCTTCTGTCATGGGTGTGTGAAGAAGCATATTGGCGTCGACGAGATATCCAAGACTGTACGTACTGCCCCCAGATGGTAAACATCACTAGCGAAATTAAAGTAGCACACTGCATAATATCAATTTGGTGGAAATAATCCGCCATGTTAACCCCTTATATACCTTCAAACGGTCTCCAAAATCATATGTACAGAAATTGTAAAAGAACGTGAATGCCAAATCATCACAGCAAATATCATGAAATCCTCGAGCGTTTTCGTAATCTCATTTTTCGTCGTCCGTTTTCTCCACGCATCGGCGTGCTTCGATCAAGCACACTTGCTCTACCGCCATGTGTTGGAAACAGGCACGGCAGAAGCGCAGCCGCTCGGAACGGTGTACGAACGGTTGGGGTCGCTCTCCCAGGTCACTGTGCCGTCGGAAGCAACGTTGATAAACTTGTAGGTAAACGACGTGCCGGCGGCCAGGTTGACCGTGTACGTCCACAGGGGGTTCGAGCTCGTGTACTGGGCAGCCGACAGGGCCGGAGCCGAGCTGGTGCTCCAGCTGCCGAGCTCCGAAATGCTACCCGCCAGCTTCACCGTCTCGCCGTAGGTGGTCGTGACAATCTCGTTGAAGGTCACGGCCACCGTGGAGACGGGCGAGGCGCACGAGGTGCTAGTTGTTGTTGCGCTACTGGTAGCAGTGGTAGCCGTACTCAGCGTGGTTGCCTTGGTCGTGGTGCCAGTGCTACCGCCCGGGCCACCTGTAATGGCAATGTCTGCGCAAGTCAGGTACACCTGCCCGGTCTGGAACGAGTTCCAGCGGAGCGACAGGAGCGTGTGGTCCGAGCTGTAGTTGGGAATCTTGATCTTCTTGGTCACAGCGTAGCCGCCGGCAATGGAGGTGTAGCACGAGCCCAGAGCTGCGCCGTCCACACCCTGACACGCGCGGTTGCTGCTCGCGCTGAAAGCGTTGCAGGTGTACCAGTCGTTGCGGTAGCAGGCCTGGTCCGACGTGCAGTCGGGGTTGTAGCCGCAGCTCTGGCCGCTGACATCGGTGCAGGGCAGCAGACCCTCCTCGAAGCAGTCCTCGGCGGCCTGCTTCTCGTCGTTGGTGGGGGTGTAGCCAGGGGTCAGGAAGAGGTCAACCAGGGTCTGGTTCTGGCAGATGCGGTAGCTGAACATGCCACCGTGGTCGCCGTTGTTGTCAACACACCACTGCGCCGACACTGTATCACCGGCGGCGTAGGTGGCAACAACCGACTGGCCGTAGTCGGACGTGGGGGTGTTGTAGTCCACGCTGACACGAGCGTTGTAGCCGCAAGGGCCACTGCGGCCGACCTGAGCAGCGTCCAGGTCAGGCCAGGCACTGACAGGCTCCAGAATGGTACATTCCGGGCACGAGTCCTTGCCGGCCTTGTGGGTATGTGTCAGTTGAGGCCCATTAGCATCCAGAGAAAAAGGCAACAAAAGCTTACCTCATAGCCGAGACGGGTACGGCTGGAAGGGATAGTAAGGTAGCCGTGAGCGAGGACGCTGGTGGCACCGAAAGCCAAGATAGCCAATGACTTCATGTTGTATTGTGAAGAAGAGTTCGGATGAGTCTGAGTCTGGTCTGGATATGTAGACTGGGGTCTGGTGAGGTTGCAGGATGAAGAACAATAACAAACCATTGAGAATCGACTGGATCACGTCGCCTTTTATCTTCTCCAACCCTACCCGTCATTGCATCTCGGACAAGTCTTGGCCATGCCGGTTCTTGAAGTTCTTCTTCGCGTAGCCCCAGCTATTCTCCAGCTGTTCACTGCTCCAACCTTGCTCCAACCGACTTGGCCATGTCGGCCATCGTCAACTCAGTATCGGCATCTATGTGACCCTCGTCATCTTTCTCCAGCTTTGCTGTCAGTTTGCTGTCCGTCTAGCCTCTAGTGAATGTCAAGTCGGCCTCATTACACGCAGGGGCTGTGAGTATGCCCGAGCCGCACGCACAAGATAGTTTTTACTCTTCATGCCTATCCATCGTTGCTTAGCTGGTGTCCAGGCCCAGGCCAGTACAATACCAGACAAGGTCACGATGTGCCAAGGCTGGCAGCGGAAAGTTGACAGTGACAGTAGGCACGGCACTGCACAGCAACTGCGGACGTAGTTCCTGGTGATGTATCCCCACGTACCGCAAGCAAGCTGATCTGACTAGAGGCTCTATTGAATATAGAAAAAATTGCAAAAGAATTACATAGCCGCGGTTAAAAGGCTAGTGGATGGCCCGCACCGGCACGTCTGGCGTTCTGCGGGGATAGTCTGGGGAGGCTTTTTGTATTCTTTTCTTTTGAATTGTTACTTGTTACTTGTTTTTTTTCTTTTCTCCTTCTTAACATATCTCCCTGCACAAATCCTCCGGTATCACCTCCAGCAGTTGACGATGCCAAGAGCTTTTAACTGATTCTGGGTTTCCTCCGGTTTCGCCCCAAAAAAGGTCCGAATTGATAGTCGTCCCCCAGAGAAGAGGCCCGATGTTATAAGTCTTGGTATTGACCATTGCGCGGAGAATCTTGCTTCTAGCATCATGATCAACTTGACAGGCGGCACACTTGACATGTACCGCTTCTGAATAATATGCTCGCAAATTTCCTAATTACGCAATACCCAAGTACCCCGGATTAGCATCTGATCCAGACTTTTCCTACCCACCTGCTTCCCTGCCTCCCAGTCTCTCCGTGTATCTGTCTCTATTCCTCCCCTGCCACCCATCCGTCACCAAACACGGCCTCTTTCGTCTAGTGTCCTCGTTTTCGTCCCTCCCCCCCAACTTGTGCATCTCGTGATGCCGATTCCGGGTTTATTGTCGGCGTCACTCCCCGGAATCTGGAGAGTCCCTCTTCACGTGCAAAACAGACGTTGACAGACAGCCATAGAGACAGTGAGACATGCCGAACGACCCCTGTAAGCTTTGAAGCCGGCGGTGTGATATTGGCAAATAAATTTCAAATGACCTCTAAAAACCTGCAATCCTATCACCCATGACCAATTACAATCCACGGCCCTTGCCGGTCACTTGTTTCGTCAATGTAATCAACGGAAAGACAGATTTCCAGCCTTCGAGTCATGACTATTATACTGATGCACACACGCAGATGCATCCTTTACTAAATTGATTCATCTTCCATCATATATATTATCCATCTTTTATCGCCCATGCCCATCCATGTCCATCTCTTTCTAAACAAGTAATATCCGAATGCACACGTAATGCAGCAGCCAAATATGCCTATTAGAATGAAAACTCCGAGCGCTGCTACATAAGACGAACCAAAATCGCCCAAAGCCGTGCTGCTACCCAAGTGACGGGCCTATATTTATCTACTTGACTGACTCTAGTCCCTTTTGACCCATCGCCAGAGTTCAAGTAGATTAATGCTACTAAAATAAACGTATATCCCGCCGGCGGGTATTTTAACTCGTCCGATGCACGACATGCTTCTTTCCATGTGAATGCTAAAATGTTAAAGCATACAAGGTTTATGCTTTGCATAAATCGGGTCAGCCGAAATTATTTTCCTGTTATTGGTGTACTCGTATCTCGCCTTTCTAATGAATACTGTGAGCACGTGCATAACTTGTGCAACAAGGTCGTTGCAATTCTCACAATGTGCTGCGACGAGCTAATGTCAACATAACAATGGCAGACATATCTGGTCTTTATGTCCCGAAACAATCACGTACAAGTTCTTCACGTCCGATGCGGTATTCCTCCATAAACTCGTGGACACGAATAAGATTTCATTAAATTTAGCATCGCGGGAAGTCCTTAATTGAAAAAAAGAAAACAATAAAGCCAAACAAAGGTAAATAGTTGGTGGGCTGGCTGTACACTCTGAATAGCCTCACCATGCTCAATAGACAATCCATGCTGCCCGGCGTGCATAGTTGTCTTGCCACAAATCGCAAATCGCAAATCGCAAATCGCAAACCATATTCTCTCATTCTACTCGCCTCCATCATCTCTTGTGAATATCTCCGCCTCGGGAGCTCCGCTTTCGATATTCCATGCAATCTGTGTGAACACGCCATGTTCATTCTTTCTGAAATGAAGCAGCCAGGCTGACGTCGAGTAATGAAACAGACCACGACTGAGGCGCTCATCGTCAGACTCGGGTAAAAAGCAAAACGTGTCGTTGGCATAGTGAGTGAGGGTGTGCTCTTGGTCTGGCTTGCCTCCAAAAGAAAAGCGAGGCTTGTCACCGTCCTGAAAGACCTTGATAAATAGTGCGCGAGTTGTGTGCCAGTATGTGCCGACCATGTGCGCATGAGCCGGCTCGCTAATGCCAGATTTGGCGTCTCTATCTAGTGTTCTTTTTATATCCGGAAACTCAGAGCGCCAGCGTGATGCAGCCATTTTCGCATAGGGAATCAAGTCGACGGGGTCTGTTTCATCGAGCACGACTTGCAGGAGTGCCTGTCCGATCCAGTCTGCCACGTCACCCTGTGCAATAGAGTTGGTCAAAACAATGATGGTCGTCTATGTCTGCGGAACTAGAAAGATGCAGTTGTTATAGCCCGTTATGGCACCGCTATGGTAGAAGACTTGCTGACCTCGACTCGTTGTTTTTCCTATATGTGGCATCTTGTCAACCAATCCCGGGTTGAAACCGATCTTTCCAAATTGTGCCGGCAAGGTGACTTTGGCCCAGCCGAGACCATAGAGTTCGTCCACCGCAGGAGAGCTTTTCAGGAAGCTGTGGCCCGCAAAAAGCATGTCCACAGATTCGGGGTGCTCAGTTTCCCTGCTGGCAGCACTATTAAGCCGTATTAACAAACTGTCTCCCCATCGTAGCATATCACCCACAGTGCTTCGAATACCTCCTGCGGAGCCCATCACGTCGTCCTGGAGCGGTGGCATATGCTTGACAAGCACAGGTGTCTTGTCCGGAAGTACCATGTATGGCTTCGCTTCCTCAATTCCCTTTAGATCGCTGGCACGCACAGTCGTTTCATTGAGACCCAAGGGCTGCAGAACAAGCTCAGTGAGAACGTCACCCCACAACCGGTCACTATGATCGACAAGTTCTATGAGCTCTCCCACAAGTGCATACATCCAGTTATTGTAGATAAAACTTTGAGCGGACGGGGACAAGCGGTTGCAGGTGGCTGCAAACATTGACCGTGAATTTCTTGCGTACTAGCGTTTCGCCGTGGGCACCAAGCCACAACTCGTCAATGGTCGAGAGGCCGGTCCGATGTGACATGATGTCGATGAGGGAGACCGGACCCTGGGCGTTCTGAAGCTTCAGATCCGGGACATGCTGGGCCACCGAGCTGTCCCAGCTGGTCAGGTTGCTCTCACCATCGATCAGATGTGCAACCGTGGCGGCGACAAATGACTTGGTAAGAGACCCTAAGGGATACCGAGTGCTTGCGTTTGCCAGCACGCCGTGCTCAACATCAGCATAGCCTATATGCTTGTCGAATATAACATTGCCGCCCTGTAGAACACCGATCGATACACCTACCGAGCCACCAATGGACTTCAGCTCTTGAACCAGAGGCAGCGCATCTGTGAGTCGTTCCTCTAGGGGTGATGTAGACTTTGTGGGGAATTACGAGCAATAAACGTGACTGCAAAGATATGAAAACAACAGCCACGCAAATACATATCATGGTCTTTATAGTGCTGTGGAAAATGTCGATTAAACTATACGTCGTAGGCTGGCATCCGATCTGGGGTGGACGACTCAAAAGTAACGCCGAGGCCTGGTTACAGCAATATGATGCTTTAAAACGAGTTGCCTAAATAAGCAACTAACTGTTTTCTTACATGACCTCTTTCCCAACCATGCCATCTAATAAAGGTTTAAAGAAATGGTAGATTGAAATTGAATCGCATAGAATTAGTCAAGTATGATTTATTTTATGATTATGTTCTCGGAAGGAAAAGATACATAGAGTTGAAAGCTCTGCCAACCTGTATCTAATTACTTGCCGACATATAAGCTCACGCGTACACTTGTTTTATTTTTTATTCCGCATTAATATTTAGTCGTCGGAGAGTATTTTTCTGATGACATTTTCTCCAGCATACTCGGTGAACAATAAATTCTAATATTCCCAAGAAAGAAGTAGTCGTAGAGGCTCGTAGGATTTTAAAGGAAGGAACGACTCGACGATATTCCCCAAAAAAGAAATAATGTAGAAAATTGTAAGAACTTAAAGGAAAGAGCGACTCGACAACATTCCTAAAAAAGAAGCAATGGCAAAGGCTTATAAGAATTAGGGAAAGAACGACTCAACAACATTCCTAAAAAGGAAGTAATAGCAAAGGCTCATAAGACTTCAAGGGAAAGAGCGACTCGATTATATCCCCCAAAAAGAAATAACGTAGAACCCCGTGAGCTTTTTCTAAGAAAGAACGACTCGATACTATTCTATTTCCAGCCATCGTCACATCTTTAAAATTCCGGAGCTTGATGAACTACAGTGTAGTAACAACGATACTGTCACGACACTATTACTACCACTACTACCATACCGCGACTGCTGCTGCCACTACTATGCCACGACGGAACCCACCTCGCACATGCCACGAGATTTCTTGTAAGTAGAGCAGCCGGCAAGATCTATATTTGAAGATAGACATATCAAAGAGTCTAAGCTAAGACGGTTCCTTTTACAGCTCTTCCTAGTCGCCCATCGCGCGCCAATACCGCCGACCCACCGCTTCCGCCAGGCCGCAGCCGGCGCTGCCAACCCGCCGCAGCCGCAGCCGCAGCCCGTGCTAAACCACTGGCACCACCACCACATCAGCATCAACAGCAACAGCAGCAGCAGCAGCAGCAGCGACACCCACAGGGCCGCCACCACCGCCGACTCGCTACAGCTACTGTCGCCGCCGTCGCCGCCATTATTACCACGCTGCCACTTGCCGAGGCGGCTGTTATACCTCAATCTGAGCAGGCTTCGGCCTGGACTACGATCGTACCGGCGTTCACAGAAAGCGCCTCTGCGACGGGCACGGTCGTTAGTGCAGCAACGGCGGTTATGACATACCGCAATCTGCCGACGCCCACGGCGTCTGTCCTGGCTTCTGTCGGAGTTAGGTCGGCCGCCCAAGGGGCACAACATGCGGCCAGTCTGGCAGCTGCAATGAGTGGATCAAGCCTGTCGTTTATGGTAAGTTTCATATAATAGGTGTCGGCCGCGGCGTAGGCAGCCGTGGCCATGGCAATTGCGATCGCGCCACTCGCTTTGGCAAAGGCGAAGTCTGCCTTGTAGCCCCGACATTTTGTGCTGTACGCACCGCACAGCCAAGCGTAGATGACGCCTTTGTTGTCGTCGGCGACTCTTGAAGAGAAACCTCCTTCTTCGAGGAACACTCTGTCGAATAATTTTCCATAATCTTGAGTATTTAATTGATTCAGATAACGAGTTGGGAAATATCAGTTGTTTGTGCGGAAGTATGGGAGAATCAGGCGAATATGAATGGGTGTAGAATTGTGTGTGGATTAGTTCTATGTATTCAATCTGCTTTTTAGAGAGGGGACATGGGAGACATTTGTATACAGAGAGATTTGCCATATCACTATAGCTGACAATACGTCTGTGTTATGTGCGTCATCTGTCGTCTTTTCTCCTTCTGACACTGTAAGTCTTTTGTCGACTAAGTCTTCTAACGCATTGATTGTAGTACTTTTTCGGTGCCTTCGACGAGTACATCTGATTGATGTCCGGTAGACGAGACGTACAGAAGTCTGAGGTCGAGGGTAGGCAGACTACGTTAAAGGTAACAGACTTCATTGTTAGAGTGAATTTACTCTATGTTACTAAGAACTATAATAACATAATATATATCATTCTCATCAACAAAATCTGGCGAATATGATTATAAATGTAATAGACATTAATAGAAAAAACTGTATATTTGAAGGAGAACTTTATTATTTCATCTATAGGTAAAACCTTTGTACAGCAAAACCCTTTTATATTAAGGTTAAACTATTTCTTAATTTATATTAACGCGTACATAAACGACCTGGCCAATTCCCAGGATGCCAAACTCTGTGCGCTGCCCAACGCCACAACAGGTCGGAAGGACTGCCAGTAACAAATGTCCATTTTTGGTTTACTTTCGCACACTGGTGCACCATTTCCAGCAAGACAGGAAACGGGAGACAATACCAAGCCAAAAACAAAACGGCAATGGGCCGTTGTATCTCTCGAGGACTGACTTTAACGCAGCCAATTTTCTTTTTGATCAAGACTGGAATGTTACGGGCATGTATGCTCTGGCGTGCATAGTGGCTCAGCCCGTCGACATGGTGAACATACCGCGCTGGTTGACGTAGGAGACCATTAATGAAATTGCTGGCGAGTCGCACGATGCATATACTAGGGCGCGCAGTATATTTTTTATGGACTTGTTCCGGGAAGCAGAGGCAGCACACAACAAGGCCAGGAAAGTGGTAAATGATCTCGCCCCAATCACCACTGCTGTCGATGCGGCCTGGGCCAGCGACCGCATATGGGTTGCTGTTGCACTGCAGTCGCTCAACGGCCTGTACTCCCTGGTGCAATGTCATCTCCGGCGAGTATACGGCTACAACGAGCGACGCGACACTGGAAGGTAAGCAGTACTTGCTAAGAGAGTCTATCAACTCATCACAGGGGTTGACCATGAGGGTGGTTGTTAATCGTTGGCGTTTGCCCCCGCAAGAATAACAAGACAAAGACGTTGAAGCAGAGGAAAACATACAATCTTTGCAACTTAATCATAGCCTATTATTTTTAGGGCTAGATTTCGTGGAGGACTACTCTTTTTATTATAAGTTTCGTTTTCTTGTGACGTTGTCGCGTCTGCATAGAAAATCGCGGCTCGTCAATAACGATGAATAGGTGCAGAGAGTATTAGTGTCACACATCGCAGCGTGGCAGTAAGACGCGTCTATTCAAATGCGGTCTAATGGCAGCACATTGGGCCGTTCTTTCTCTTTCCACTGTTACTGGCTGCTTAATGAAACAGACCCACATTAAGTGAGACTATAATAGGAGGTTTACCACTCTGAAATATTAACACGATTGACCACTGTTCGTTACTATCTCTCTATTGCAATCCAGATTTCTGCCTTTTGATCAAGCCCAGCCTACTCCATCAATACCATTGAAATGAACCAAGACCAACAAGGCAAAGCCTCTGAAGAGGAAATAGAGAAAACTCAAACCCCTGAGCAGCAGCGGGAGGAAACATTGGAGGAACTTAGAGAGCAGCTTAAGAAGGTAAACTCTAGGCTCGAAGAAGAGCGACGAGGACGTGAGGAGGAGCGTCGAGGACGTGAGGAGGAGCGTCGAGGACGTGAGGAGGAGCGTCGAGGACGTGAGGAGGAACGACGATTACTACTCGATTTGCAGACTCGCCAGAGCAAGACCGACTTCATCACATATCTCTACCACTCTTTCGCTTTACTTTTCCAGCCACTCCGGGTTCAACCTGTGTCCTCGCTATCGTCAACTGGCGGCTTCACCAGCGTCACTGCGCGCGTCCATCCCCTGGTTCTGAAACCATGGGACGAGTTTTCGCAAATAAATGAGGACACATTCGCTCATCTTCGCACCCTCTTCGGCGACAAGCAATTGTTCAAGTCGTTTCTTGAAATTTCCAGCACGCAGAAGGATCTCTCTCCGAGTCCAGTGGCTGAGGAGTTGGATCTGCGCCCTTTCGAGCTCGCAGCCGTCGAGAAGCGGACAAAAAATGTAATGGAGGTGTATCTGGATATGGTCCCCCAGACGACGAAGCGTATCGTTTTCCGGTCAAATCCCTACAGTCTGCGACGTGCTAGCCATGTCGATGAATCAGAGCAAGAACAGTCAGAGAACGATGACGAAGGGGAACACGACAGTTCAGGTCCAGGGCAGCACGACGAACAACAATCGGACCGCCCGGGAAGGGCTAGTCATCTGGCATTACGGGGACGGCACAGTGCCTCGAAACGGCCGGCTGCGTCGCCCCCCCGGGGTGCGACGCCGTCACCATCAAAGCGGCAGTCCCCTGAAAGACGCATTGTGCCTGACAGATGGTGCCTCCGTGAGAATGAGCAGGGCCTCCGTCAGACCATTTTTGTCATTGAGTACAAGGCTGCACACAAACTGCCCCCAGAGATGCTGCACGCAGCATTGGATGGACGGACCCGTGATGACAGAATTTTCCCCGATGCAGTCCGGAAGTTCCTGCGCAACAAGGCGGGCACAGATGAGAGTGGGCCTGCTTCCTTGCTGACAAAGAGGACATCACGGGACAAGATTGCGCAGGTTTTGACACAAGCTTACCATTATATGATTGAGTGCGGCTTGGCGTACAGCTACTTGACATCTGGGGAAGGCCTGATCTTTCTTTACATTGACTATGATGACGACCCATCCGAACTACACTATCATCTCTCGATTCCGAAGGAAACTCTGCAGCTACCACTAGGCGAGACGGACGACAAGCCAGCAGATGCGGAAACTGTGGCGCGTCATGCCGATAGACTGTCCCAATCGCCCGTCGCCCAGGTGCTTACGTTGACTTTGCTGGCACTGGAAAAGAAGCCACTGACGGCAGAGTCGATTGATCGACTAATGACTAGTCTCAGCAGGTGGCCAGCGAAGCCGCTGAGCAAGAAGGACGGTACTCCAGGACGCCTGGGTACACCGCCACCTTCGCTGCAGCCACCGCAGCCATCATCACATGCTCCGGCGTACCGACCTGCGCCATCAGATGCGTCGCCGCCTCTCGAGGAGTACTGTACCCAAAAGTGTCTTCTGGGCCTTAGGAGACGTGGACTACTTGACCCGGCTTGCCCCAACGTCGGACGTCATCGAGCAACGGCGCTGGCGGCAGAGAAGGCGACGCGGCATACATGGACAACCGAGGAGCTCGTACAGCGACTTGGACAGCAACTGGAAAACCACCTGGACGACGGATGCCGTGCACTGGACAGTGTGGGCATGTTCGGTGCCGTCGGCGCACTCTTCAAGGTGACGGTAGCCCCGGGTGGCTACACGCTTGTGGCCAAGGGACTTGAGGCAACTGCTGCGGCCCGCGTAGGCAGGACAGAGGCGGCGGCGTACCGGTCGCTGGAGAGGGTGCAGGGGCAGCTGGTGCCCGTCTTCCTGGGCCAGCTGAAGCTTCAACGGCCGTTCCGGCTGGGCAGCGGTGTGGCCGTGAGACACATGCTGCTCATGTCATATGCGGGAGGGAGGATGCCTGTAGAGAAGTGGGATGAGGAAGTGGCTTGGCATCTGGAGCAGCAGCTGTTGTCTTACGGAGTGGAGCACAATGACCTGAGATGGGCCAATGTGCTTTGGAATGAAGAGGTCAAGGGACCGATGGTCATTGATTTTGATCAGTCGTACGTAGGACAGCCGAGGGTCGAGGATGAGGTGGCCGAGGTCGAGGAACAAAGCCTGCTTTTTGAAGTGAGTGGGAACAAGAGACGTGGTAGTCAACCTGAGCCAGACGTGCGGGAACCTAAGCGGCCGATGACGGGTACATATGCGTATGGGCTGACGGCAGACTGAAGAAACATGGGGCACTGCATGTGAAGATGCAGGGCTCTATACGATGCGAGACTAATGGGCAGCTGTACCGGAAATGACTGTGAATGACGAGACTTGTATCTAGACAATATGTCGATATCCTTTACCCCAGATAAATAGCTTTCATGGCGACTGGTATAAGACTACGAGGTAATAGCTGTGATGGAATAGGAATCCGCCGATCCGGGCAGACGGACCCGTAGGAGGACGTAGTATTATGCCTTCTAAGACTATATTTCACTACGTTAAATACATACTTATTATTATCGTCATGCTGATATGCTGAAGCAATGCCGTTATAGTGCCTTTGAAGGTGCAAGACATGTTGGGTTAGTGTGTATTCTCAGATTCGGGATCAAGGTTCCTTTTCAGGCCACTCGAGAAGCGGGGTTATCAGGTGATATGTGCCCACAGGTGTAGATTAAGTAGTGGTAACGATACACATTCGCTTTAACAGGGGCTACATTGTTGCCAGGCCCAGCCCTGAGGAGCTAGACTTGTGCATCGTGTGACGTCCGATATGCATGTGTCTGATATTGCTACAGGCTGGACCCGATAATCCAAGGCTAGAGCCTGACCACAAGTGACTCTGCTGATAGTTTTGAGACAAGTCCCCAACAAGCTCATATCGTTGTTGGGTTGCGCCACAATAGACATGGAACATCCAAGTTCTGCGTTCCCGCGTCCTGAAGTTGAATCAAAACAATAATTTATCATCTTCTGTCCATGCACCGCTTCCGAAACTCCATCATCAAGTCGAAACAAAGATCAAGGCCCTTTATAATACTCTGTGCCCGTTCATCGTCCAGTATCTGCGGGTGTTTGACAATAGCATCCACTGCCACATCTCTGAGATCCCGATCTTGGTCTATGGTGGATGTGTAAATTTCCTCAACAGCACCAAGAAAGTCATCGGTATTCCAGAAATGCACCACTTCCTCGCAGAACTTTGCAAGAGAGAGCTTTTTCAATCCTCGTATGCCGTATTTCTCACCAAGGGCATACAATCGTGCGTGGATGAGTAGGTTGGGGGCACGTTCGTAGGCGATGGAGGCCACGTGGTCGTGGCTATGTACGCTGGAGTCGATGCTGTTGCTTAGCGTATCTGGCGCACAGGGATAGTTGAGAGTGTATAGGTAGTGCAGCATGAGTTCCACGGCCTGGGGGTCATCGTCTAAAAGTTCGATCACGTTTGATTGTCCCTCCTGAATCAGGTTAGCTTTGCACGTTAGAAGATGAACGGGGCTACAATGGAAACCTTAAAGCGGCTGTTGCAGGCTGTCTTGAAGAATTCTGATCTGCCACAGACTAGTACTTTATGGACCTTGTACTCGCTGCTGGTAGTGACGATGGTCAAGTCCGAATATGTTCCTTCCTCAAAGGCCCTATACAGTTGTCAGAAAGAAAAGGGAAAAAAAGCCCTCGACACTGGAAGGTAAGCAGTACTTGCTAAGAGAGTTTATCAACTCATCGCGGGGGTTGGCCATGAGAGTGGTTGCTAATCGTTGGCGTTTGCCCCCTCGCAATAATAAATGGATGTTCGTAGTAAGGTGGCTGTGCGCGGTATCCCCGCAGCTCTTTCTGCAACGGCAGCGTGACGACAAGAGGGCCGAGATTGAAATAATATATGCAATTCCCTGTGATGAATTCTAGGGTTAAACGAGTCTTCTCCTCTTTTCAGGGAGGATCAAGTTCAACGTGGCATATCTCCCGTGTTTGCGTCGTGGTGCGATTGGCTCAATGATTGCAAACCAGCTTGCTGACGCATGGAGTAGTTGGATGCCCTCGTCCATCGGAGCACAGGGGAGCATATGCTGGTATGTATCTTACATCCACTAAGCAGGTTGGAGCGGGGACGGCACAGGTGCACGTCCAAAGAAGGACATACCCAGTGAGCGTTTTCGGGTGGTATACTGGGCTGATATATTCCGGCTCGGCAGTTGTTGTGTGTCTGACTTCTTCCAAAGGGAATAGACTTGACAAAATTGCTTCAGTTTACTTGCGCAGTACAAAATGACAAGTAAAATAACACCTCCTTTTATGCTCTATGGAACGGCGTTCAAAGGAGAGCTGACACAATCTCTGACGGAGCAGGCCCTCTTGAACGGATTCCTCCCCGTTGACAGTGCCAATTTTCCAGCTTCGTACAACGAGCCGCTTGTTGGAGATGCCATCGCCTCTGTCATCAATTCCGGTGTCGAGCGCAGTGCCTTGTTTGTATGTAACATGTCTATTGCAGTTGCTTTGCATGATTACTGACAAACCAAAAGATACAAACAAAATCTACACGCAGCCCCTTATGACACGGCGCACGGAATCGCAGATTAGATAAGAGAGTCTTTGAATCAGAGCCTTTGCCATCTCAAGACGGACTATATTGACTGCTTTCTGCTGCATGCACCCTTGCGCAGCGCACCTGACACCGTCAAAGCTTGGAGTATTCTGGAGACATTTGTGCCACATACCATTAGGACTCTCGGCGTCTCCAACTTTACACTACCTCAGCTGCGAACCCTGTATGAGCAAGCCGCTCGTGTGAAGCCTGCCGTCGTACAAAACAGTTTCTGTCGCGCCGGGGGGTTCGATATTTCCTTGCGAGCTTTCTGCTCCGACCATGGCATCACATATCAAGCATATCATCTTCTTCGCCATAATCCCGACATTCTGTCATCGGATGTAGTCGCCAAGGTCAGCAGCGAGTTCGGAGTCGAGAAGCAATTGGCATTCTACATTCTTGTCCTGGGCCTCGGCGGGGTGCAGGTCCTCAACGGCACCACGAAGCTCGAACGGATGGTGCGGGATACCGAGACGATCAACAAAGTGTTTGCTCAAGGTGGCTCGGTTCTTCCTAAACCACTCAAAGAGGACATCAGCAATTCCCGTGAACTTTTACGGGAACTGGCCGGCTACGCTAAAAAAAGACGGTAATAATATATAGCTGGTTTTAAGAATGAGTCTAAAGTATGACAAAGTGAATTGATATTCATTAGAGTGTAGGGGGTCTTTTCATGGATGCAAAAGAAAGACGGACATTCAAATGTTTCCACGGAAATTTATTTTAATAAAACTTATTAAAGAATACAATGTGTAGTAATGATATATTTTAATTGTTTGGTTTTATTCGTTAAGAAAGCTCTTTTTGTTAGTAATTCAAATCATCAACAACTAAAACATTCACAACACCGCCAATGCCAATCACGTTATTTTTTAATCCATGCAAGATACAAAAAGTTCGGTCGCAGACATGGCTGCATCATTTTATGGCTGATAATAAAACTGCAAACTCGGCCCTCAAATCCTGTTACTACAACGAGCGCCGCTCTCCTAGTAATTAGAAGAGAAAGAAAACACAAAGACGAAGTAACATTCTTGAGGCTCTGCAACCCGATCAATCCGAGGCGGTCTCACGACGGGATCGCCCAACTCGACTGTCTCATCATACAAAAGTGCGTGCCCTTGTGGAGATGGAGGGGAGCCGCAACGGCATTTAGACACCAATACAGGCGTACACGTAGGCACTATTGCTGACATTCTGCATGAGAAGAGCGCGTATCGATTGGTCCACGATCGCCCAAAGACAGTCAGCCTCCAGAATGGACGCCTTTTTTAGGTTCGCAATATGCAGCTTCAGGGTCAATGGGCCAATCATGGATCCGATGCGTTGGCCATGCGATGGCTCTGCTTGTCTACTTTGTAATATGCCTGATGGCTCGAGTTTACTGCCAAGGCGGACTGTGGGTGCGGCTGCTTTTCTGATATTAAGAGAGAGGGGAATGCTGAGAGAGGTTAAAATGGTGAGCAATTCCTCCAGTGTCTAGTCTTTCCTGCACCGCTGTTCAAGTACAACATCCACTTGTCAAAGAGACGACGAGGACAACTCTAGCTTGCCTGCTGTCTGCCAACCGTCTTCCGGCCTGCTCAGAAATCCGCCCGCAACATGCCGCAAATAGTGCTTCGGCCGGCGACTCCTCAATCGCAGCATCCTGCGCAGCCACCACAAGCACCGGGAGTTGGACCTTCGCAGCTCGACCGCGATGCCGCGTGGAAGCAAGCCGTCCAAGAGTTTCGGCTGGATGTGGGCCCGAAGTTGTCTGGAAAGATAGCACATAATGCCGACTACGACACCTGTCTCAAATTACTACAGGCTGGCAGCAGACAAGTGTCGACCAATGCCTTTCGAAGAGCAGTAAACATATGCTTTGACGTGCTCCGGACCTTTGACAAGGCCATCGGCACATGCTGCCAAGCTAAAGCAGAGGTGGCATGCCTCGTCTGGGGCAGTGTGCAAGCGATTCT
The DNA here is from genome assembly GCA_029299165.1 of Ophiostoma himal-ulmi. NCBI lineage: Eukaryota > Fungi > Ascomycota > Sordariomycetes > Ophiostomatales > Ophiostomataceae > Ophiostoma > Ophiostoma himal-ulmi. The sequence continues at coordinate 937,155 of JANSME010000012.1, forward strand.
CATCATAATAGAGAGATACAAAGCATGCTCGCAGCGTATTGCGGAGATGCTTGTCAAAGTGACGGGGTCTCTGCCGCGCCTCGAGGACTATATGGCTATTTTCCCCACCAATGCACGCATTCAGGCCCGGCTTGTTGGCATATACCGGACCTTTTTGAAGTTCTGTGCCCGGGCCTTGAAATTTGTCAACACTAGGAGATACAGTGAGTAGTTAATTGCTCTTCTCAAAATAACAAAGGCTAATGAACAGTTGCCATTGTGCAAATAGTGTGGTCGTCCCTCAACGAAGATCTTGACTCCGCAGTGAGAGATATGGAGAACCACATGGACCAGTTGGAGAAGGAAGCAGCTGCTGCCCATATCGGCAGGAGCGCCGCTGAACAGGAACGCGCAGAGGAGCGTCACAAGGAAGTTCTTCTTACAGTATCCTCATCCGGGCGACACCGTAAGCGCAGACTCGACATATTAATCACCATTGTGCCGTACCGGCGCAATGGGACTTTCGTGGGCCGCAGCGATGAGCTGGATCAGATCCAGGCACAGCTCGATAAGGTTCTGGGCGAGGATAACACAGAGAGCGGCCAACAAAGCCTAGCATCCCCTGGCCGCAACTCACCATCACCGTCTACCACATATGAGCCGCGCGTCGTCACTATCTGCGGCCAGGGAGGCATAGGAAAGACCCAGCTTGCTCTCGAGTTTCTGTACCAAAACCGGTCTCAATGCAATGCTTGTTTTTGGATTAGCTCCGAGAGCAAAGCCATCATCGAGAAGGACTTTGCGAAGATCGGGCATCGTCTCGCTGCGGAACTTGAGCAACCACCTGCAGATGGCACAGTCAAAGCTGCAGTCGATGCAGCTCTGCGCTGGATGGAGACGACAGAAGACTCGTGGCTGTTGGTGTTTGACAACGTCGACGACGCCAAAGACATTAACGAGTATCTGCCCAAGGTTGGGCGAGGCTTGATTGTTGTCACAACACGAGACCATGACATTTCCGACTCTCTGGGCCAATGGGCTGTTAAAAGCATTGTTCAACTCAAAGGCATGGACAAGAAAAGTAGTTTGAGACTGCTGCATAAGTTCATTCCAAATATTGTCAGCGAGAGTGTTGTTGTGAAGGAGGAGGACGATCGCGCCATCAGCGAGGTCTTGAAAGAGCTCGGCGGACTGCCGTTGTGCATTTGTCAGATGGGTTCCTACATCAAACAGCGAAGCTGCACGCCACGCCAGTACCAGGTGATATTGCGCGAGAAGTCGGAACGTCTATACAACGATGCCAGAAGCATCGCTCCACTGCCGTATTCCAACATGGCATATGGCGGCTCTCAACCTCTGGACAGAACGATAGCTAGCTGCTGCAACATGTCACTGGACTTGCTTACCGATAATGACCGCTATCTGTTTGGGGTGCTTGCATTCTACCAAACCGACAAAATCCAGGAAAAGATCGTCACCGAAAACTGCTCTAAACTAGTGAGTCTGAAACACCTAGCTGATGAGTGGTGCTGGGACGAAACTGTATCGCGGCTGAAGAAGCACAGCCTCGTCACAATCGAAGATGCAGATGCCAGTGCCGATTCAGAAGAACTCGCGAGCCTTTCTTGGATCACGCCGGGAATCGCAACCTGCCGAACAATCAGCATCCACCGCGTACTCAAGCGCCACGCCCTACACATGCTCTCAACAAACCTGCAGACGCTTGCAGATAGTTTTAGTGATGCAGCTGATCTTCTGAAGTGGATGTTTCCCACCCCAGTACTCATCATAGATGGAACGGCTTCTGGAAAATGGTTTCAGTCAGATCTCATGCTCCCCCATGTTATAAGCCTGAAAACATCGTTTACGCTCACACATGGCGGTTTTACGGAGGTGCCCACAAACGGAGTGGATCGGGTTATACCTTTATCTTTTGTCCATCTTCTCGGTGACTGCTCCTGGTACATGCGGTATCGCGGCAGTCACAGCATTCATGAAGTCGCACTTGGCGCTGTCGATTACGTTGTTGATGCGCTTCAGTTTGCTCAAGAGTCCCTAAAGATTGGCCGCGAGTACCATAAACAACGAGAATCTGATGGGCACAATGGTGGAACAGGTATTGAGACTGACGAGTTGTTGCTTAATCTAGTCAGTGCTGTTAGTGCACTCTGCGGGAACACTTTTATGCTTCGCGGCGAGGCTTGCGACTATGTCGACGAAGTCATTGTCTTGCAGGAAAGGATGTACAACGCGGCGACAGATGGCGATACAACACCTGATTACAGGGTCAGGCATAATCTTCTCTCTAGCTACAGCAATGCTATAGATACAAATATAGTAGCGCGAAGATGGGAAAAGGCGCAGACCTTGCTTGAGAGAGCTGAGGAAATATCACGCGCACTCGACGTAAATTTGGTCGAAGAGCTAGCGAAGAATCATTTCCAGCGCTCACAATTGAAATCCCAGCAAGGGCGCCACAGCGACGCACTGGAGGACTTCCAGAAAGCAGTTTCCCTCTTTACTCTTGCTTTGGGACCTGAACACCCAGAGACGCTGTATTACAGGTCCTGTTGTGCGATAATGGAGGGAGCGGTCCACATTGAGCGAGGGCTCCTGCTCGGACAGGATGTTCTTGATGATTGCATTCGCATATTTGGACCTTACTGCGCTATGGCGGGTAGAATTCACCACCGCATCAGCTCTTTTCAGCATCAGCTGGGACAGCTCGACGACGCTTTGTGAGTTGTGCCAACCATGTCTGTTTGTTCAGTGTACGCCTGCCACTAACATGATATACTAGATTGTCCATCGATATCGCCATCGAAATATTGGCGGAAATAAGAGACTGTGAGAATGATTTGGCGCGAGCATATTTTCGGAAAAAGCTCATCTGCGACGACTTGGGCCGACACGACGAGGCTGCTGAAGCTCACGAGATGGCAAAGTATAACAAGGACAAGGTCGTCGGCGAGGAGAACCGTGCAGTAATCCTGGGAGATTCGATTGAGGATTATGATTTACTTGTCCGACCATGGGAGTGAATAATTTTAATTTTGGTGTGGTGATTATGAAAGGATTTTCTTTGTTTCTGTTGCCCTTTTCTTGCATCCCTCATGCATAACTTATAACCCGTTTGTTTTTACCAATTTGTGCATTATCACCTGTAAATCACTTCTGCGAAAAAGCGCATCTTGTTTTTCACAAGATTATATATCATATCATTGACGTTAGACAAGAATTGGCTGCGGTTTGAGGAATATTAAAATACAAGTTTTGGTGTCTGCCGAAATCAAAGAACAAAATACAGTGAATATCGCTTACAATAATGAATACACATAAAATACAAAAGAACTCTTGAAACTGCTTCAAGGAGACGCATCGTAAATGTCCCTGCTAGCCTGGCTATCCTCGTCGTCGGCATCCTCCGAGTCGCCGTCGCCTCTGGGGGGTATGGGCGTGCGGACAGGACCAGCAGGAGCCTGTCCGGCAGCGGTGTTGTTGGCGGCCCGGGTCATGGACCGAGTAGTGACCGGTTCTCTATCGTCACCGGCGACAGCCTCGCTGCCATCAGAGTCCTCATAGACGGACCCCACATCACCGCCCTCGGAAGACGAGGAGGAATCGTCATCAGAGTCGTGCCGCGAAGGCGAGGAAGACGAAGAGGAGTTGCCCGACTGGTCGGGCATGTTAGTACCGGAGCTACTTCCGCCAGAGCTGCCTCCGCCATTGGGCGGCACATAGTGGCAGCCGCCCGGGGCGTAGTCCGGGTCGGTCTCGCCCTCGGCGTCAAGCAAGCTATCGTGAGGCGATGGCGCATTGTGGTTGGAAGACTCACCAGAAGATTCGGCCTCGCCGAAACAGTTGCTGTCCTCGGCAGAGGACTGGTTGTTGCCGTTGCCTTGAGCACGGCCATTGCCGTCCTGGCCGGGGCGGGGAGTGGCCACGTCGTCGACCGATGTGTTGTCGTCGTAGTCGGCAGACTGGCCGGACGGCGAGTCGTGCGCGGGAGCGGCGGACGCGGCACCGGCAGTAAGCACCGGCCGCAGCTGCGCGGGAAGGCTGGGCCGGGGAGGCTGGACTTGGGCGGGCGGGCGGATGACGCCGGCTGTGTTGATGGGGGCGGGGAGCTCAATGGCAAAGTCAAAGTCGTCGCTGCTGTCGCTGACACTGTCCAGGACCTGCTGGAGGGCCTCGTCGTAGGAGAAGATGGTGCCAGGGAGGGCTCTGGTGAGACTCTCTGGTGGGTTGAGAATGCTGGCGTCGCTGCTCACCTCGCTGGATTTGGTCTTGAGGCTTACCTTGGAGGAGTTGGTGTCGGACAGGTCCGTGTCCTCTGTGCTTGCATATGGGGAAAGATATTGTGATGGTTGCCGAGTGTCGGCGGTTGTGTGGTGGTGGTGATGGTGGTTGTCAGTGGATGATGCACCTGCCAGATTGTGAGGGTTTGTGTTGTTGTTGCGGCCCGAGTCCGAACTGCTAGAGCTGGATCCAGCCAGGCTGGGCTCGCAGGAGAAGCATCGTCTGCTGGTCACCTGTGTTGTGTTGAGAATAGATTGTGTGGTGTTTGCACACGGTTGGTTAGAGTTGAAGGGAGCCGCGAGGCAGCGTCTCAGGCTGGCCCGGACCGTGTGTGTGTGTCCACAGAGGACAAAGATGTAGATATTCATCTCTTCTATGCACATTGTGAGTATAATAAAGAGGTATGGTTTTGGTTGTTGTGTCCTCGAAAGTTGAGGCTGTTGATATGGTATTGTTGCTGTATTGTTGCTGCTGCTGCTGTTGTTGTTGTTGTTGATGATTATAGAACAATTTGGAAATACTTAGGACCATTGCTCAATATATATGCATTTTTATTTTCGTTTACAACATTATCGTGAACATTTCAAAGAACAACTATCGATGCTGAGTTTGAACATATTGAAATCACAGCTTGAGAACAATAGCCATTGCTATCCAGTGTACATCGTACAGCCATGATGTTGTTCACCTAAAGAGCACAACAATAAGCTGCCAAAACAGTTCATTCTTTGTTCTCATGTATAGCCACACAAAACCGGCCCCAACTGTGCTTTCGCACGTCTTTGTTGCCATTGTGGTTCTCGTGCCGAAAACTATTATAGAACGTATAGTCTCGCTCATTGATCAGTCATGTACCCAAACGTGGTCGTCTTGAGTGGGATGTGTGTCGTTTATGGCAGATGTCCATCTCATCGTTATCGTATTGCATGTTCATCACGCTTTGACATCTTGTTGGTGTTTGCCATGGCCTTGTTTGTAATTCTGTCATGCATCGTTTTGCTGTAAATTGTTATCTTCAATGAAGACTGCTCAGAGTGATTTCTATTGCGAGTACATTCCACATGGCAGTCTAGACGTTTTCTGCCCATGTTTACAACAAACCTTTTTAATTACGCTATGACAGTAAATAAGAAAAATGATTTATTACCAGTATATTACGATCACTGGGAACAGTTTGACTGTAGTTCATGTCGCAGATTGACGGCCGCTTTTTGCTTGCTTTTTCCGTCGCTATATCACACAATCTAGCTGGTGCGCTTCCTCTTTGCGCCCCCGCTGTTTTTTCCCGCTTCGGCTGCCCTTCTGGCTTCCTCTTCCTTCTCCCTGGCCTTTTTGGCGTTCTCGGCCATCTCCATGAGCTCTGCCTCGGTGCGGGGATCCTCCCAGATCTTGAAGTCTTGGTCTTTGCTGGAAGACATTGCGCTTGTTGGAGTTGTCTCGTGCGCGCACAAAGATTGCGAAGCTCACCAAAGGCGTTGCATGAAGTATATATGAATGGGTAGCCTATATTTATACCAGTAGAAGCCAACGGCGACGTAGGTGTGTTCTCACGTCTGTCCCCACGCCGTCACAGGTCATTCTGGAGCATAGAGTTGTGGAACTCGTAGTGGTGACAACCCCGGGCTTGCCATTGCTGCAACAGGGATTGAGTCAATGTTTTGGCTGTTATAGATATTAGGACGTAAGATATACGTTCATTTTCGGAAGACGGCATATCACATATAGTCGGACTGTTCGCGGCGTTCAATTTCGCATTGCTTATGTAATCCGATTTCGTTACATCTATCCCATAGGACACACACCCTGTATTGAATGCCATTTGGTAACTGACTTCCTCCTCTCCTCTGCGGCCTTCTTTCTGCCATCGGCTTCCTTCATCTTGGCGTGCTCGGCCTTGCGCTCTGCGTCTCCTCAGTGTTGTCATGCCGTTGACGTGGGTCTATCGTGTAAGTGAACAAGCTCAATTGGGCGAGCCTGTGGGTCCGTGCATACGGTGCAGATAATCATTATACCCATACATTGTCTGTACAAGTGCTAATACGACAGCTGTTTTTCACGCCAAGCAACTCTATCCACAAAAATACAGGACGTAAAGCGCCTAATGTCCACTGTATCAATAGCTGTTCACTGAGCCAGAAGACACCGCCTAATTCTGCCAGTTGAACGCTTTTCCGCGTGACTTTTGTCATTCAACGACACTCAAAGTCCAGACAGCATCTCATCATGACCTCACCCTGAGACTGCATCACGAACAACTGCAATGGAAATCGACGGCAGCGAGCTGGCCATACGGCAGGATAAAGGCGCCGTGTCATCAGCCACAATAACACCGCAAATAGACACGCCCACGCCGCCGCCGCAGAATGGCTCGCCATTGCCGCCCAAGGTCACTCTGGTCGCCGCCGACGAGCTGCGCGTGCACCAGCCGTGGAAGCCCACGCCTTATCATCCTGGCCCATCGTTCAAGAATCTGGCGTGGTCGGCAGATGGCACTGTCGTTGTAGCATCGACGACGTCCAAGACGATCCTCAGCTACGTCTTGCCCACGGATCTTCTCGGGCCGCAGCACGATGACGGCACGGGCGATGCGTCTCCATCGTCTCCATCTCTGCCTCAAGAGTCTCAGAGCCAACAGCAGCAAGAGCACCGCCACCACTCTATAAAACCGCACGGTCGTCTGGAGTTTGGCATCACTCCGCTCTCCTTTGCCGCTGCGCCCTACTTTTCTCTCGCCACCCCGTGGACCCAGACCGTCCTCGTCGGCTGCCCGGACAAGCCTGTCCAGCTCTTTCCCCTCTTTCCCGGCAACGAAGACGGCGTCTCCGCGGACAAGACTACCACGCCCGCGCCGATTGCGACGTACTCGCTCATCAAGCACGAGACCGAGGCGTACATGCCGCCGTTCTCCCTGTCGTGGACGGCGCCCGGCTCGCACTTTGTCGTCGGCACCAACAACCTGCTAGCGCTTTTCGATATCAGCCGGACGAGCAACGACCCGCCCGTCTTGAGAGTCCCTACCACATCGTCGCTCTTCTCAGGTGCCATGTACGGCCTCGGCGTCAGTGGGAACGTGTCGGCTCTAGCCGCGACGCCTGCGCACAATCTGACAGCAGCCGGCACATGGACGCGCGGTGTCGGCCTGTATGACCTATCGCGCGCCGGGGATCTTGCATCCCACTGGAACGTGCGAGACAACGACACCAGCAGCACTTCCTATGACGGCGGCGGTGTTGCACAGCTGCTGTGGAGTCCATGCGGCCGCTACCTCGTGGTGAATGAGCGCAAGTCAAATGGACTGCTCGTCTACGATGTCCGTGGTACACACCGCCTGCTAGCCACTCTGACTGGGCGCAGAAACCAGACGGCCCGGCCTATCAGATGCACTGTCTACGGCAGTGCTTCTTCGTCTTCTGATGATGGCGAAAACAATACCTTTGAGCTCTGGAGCGGCACCGACGATGGCAGTGTTGTCATGTATGAGAACATTGGCAAGGACGAAGGCGATGTTGAGCCAACGTTCCGGTATCAGGCACATGACAAGGGCACATCAGTCGCCAGTACTCTGATGCACAACAGTGGCTATGTCCTGGCGACGTGTGGTACATCTCCACCTGTTGACTTTCATGACAGCGACTCTGACTCTGACTCTGACTCGACCAGTGATAGCAGTGATGATGAGGAGGAGGACAGTAACATTGCTGACGACGGTGACGGTGATGAGATTGGTGACGAGGCTGATGAGGACGAAAATGAGGAGGAAAGTGAGGACGAAAGCAGTGTTGGCAGTGACGATAGCGACGACAACGAAAGTGATTCAAGCACAGCATCGCCTGCTAGACGTCCTTCCCGTCCACGCCTATCAGACCCCAGCCTCAAGATCTGGAGTCTAGTACCACTTCAACCTGCACAGTCTGCCTAGTTCGTGTTTTTGTCTGTCATATATCTTGTCATATTGGTGTCTGGCGTTGGGAATACCATTGGTCTTAAATATACTTTTTTCTATAGTAATTGGTGCTATTAGATGTCCACTGTGAGCAGCTTCTTGGCTGCCTCTAGTGCCCGTTGGCTGCCCACTACGTCTACTAACAATTGCCCTTCGCCACCTGTCAGCATACCAACCAAGCTCTGTACTGCGTCTGTCCCAGTGCGCACTATGCGACTCCTCTTGAATACCCCCATGACAATCTGCGCGTCGTACACATTCAACCCGGCCTGCCGCAAAACCAGTTCCTCCTTGGTTGCTTCGTCCACAAGGTATGACTCGGACAGCGTGTATTTGTCGGTCCTATTCTTAATGATGAGCTTCGCAGCACACTGGGCAACAGCAATCTCGCCACCACTAATATACACCACATGCATGTCGCAAGGAAGGGTCTTGGTGAATCCCAGCAGTTGGGAAAAGGCCAGAGCATCCGAGGGGGAGATGTCAAGGGATCTGTCAGTATTGCTAGTCGGAGAGATCTTGGGGCCGTTACGGTAGACAAGAACATGCAAGATCTCGTACTTTCTGGCTGTCCTGGACAATCTGTTCTGGAAAAGCGGTCGTCTTTGGCCATCCATCTGCCGCAGGCTGACCATCGAGGTCATGATGATTCCAGAGCTTGGTGATGTCACTATATCTGCTTCGTCATCCGTATCAATGTCGCAAGTTGAGTGGAAATACGGGTTGTAGTCACGCTCGATAAAGCCAAGGCCGGGTAGTAACCTGAGGACTCGAGTCCGGATGACACGAGGCACTGCTGTCGACAGGATCACTTTGGGCAGATTGTCAGGTGCAACAACGTCTAGATCTGCATCTGAGATACTGTTGTCTTCTTCTTCAATGTCCAGAGGGCTGACTGTACTCGTTCTGTCATTGTCATATTTCTTTTGTACAGCAACGTGTGCACTCTCAAACGCCCTTGAACCGATCAGCAATTCTGGGGCCATGATGCGCGCCACTTCTGAAATCGGGTCACTGTCGCCGTTATTTTTCTCTCCTGGTGTTGTGGTGAGTTTTCTTTTCCTGGATTGATTTATCAAGGATCCCCAACTATCATTGATGATACCTCTGATGCTAGGAAGTCTCGATAGAGATGGTGACTGTGGGCTTGGCTCTGGTGGACTTTGCTGATACTTGCAAACGCGGTTTGGCGTCTCGGTCTTTGTTTTGTTTGTGACTTTAGTGGCCTTTCTTATGTGACCAAATTGCAGTAGCTCGATCTGCTCCTCTTCTTCCCTCTTTTTGTCAAACAGGATCTTAAGTGCTGATACAAAAGAGTCCATGTAGCCATGTGCCTCTGGCCCGTCAGTCTCAATCCACGAAGCTACTCTTTCCATGTCTTCATTGCTAGCTTCCCACTCCCTGTCTTTGACATCAGTCATCTTCGCAACTATTTCATCAACCGATTCCTCCAACAGACACGACTCAGGTGCCTCCCACTCCTCACAACCGAAACTCTCCTTGTTGGTTTCCACCATCAAATGCAGCACTCTAGTCGGGTTGGAGTCGATGCCGTACCACTCAGGTAGATACTTTCTTGGGTCGAGGTCAGGCACCGTCATCTTGGCTTGTTTGGCATTGTCATCATCATCTGTCCCCAGCAGGATGTCGGCGGTGACAGCGTGGAATCCGTTTCGTACGTCACTGCACTGGGAGTTGGCTATCACGAGATCGTCTGCTTGAACCATATCCTGTATGTTGCCGCAGCCCTGTATTATGTCTGGTGCACTCGAGCAGACAGACTCCGCAATAAAGTCTCCAAAGGCGACATTCTCGTCTTCTGTTGTTTGTAGGATTGGTTCGTCTACCCCATGCTCTAAAAGAGTCGGCGTGAGCAATGGCAGGATATCATCCATTGGTGCAAGTGGAAAGCCACAGTTGTCGGCTTGGTGAGTCGTTTGAAATAAAGCATCGGTTATATGGGCTGACTTTGCAATGTATGCCTCTATCGACTCTGCCGCCTCAACAAAGTGGCTCGAGTTGTTTTGAGGGATGTTGTTCACAGCAGCTTTGGCGTATTCGCCAATACTGGAGCTAGGCTCGGACCCCTCACAGACATAGCAGACCTCACCTTCTGGGAGATACTCGTCTATGCAAAGGACGGCTGGGAGAGGACTTGACAGGCGCCGGGACTTGGTATCGGGCATCGTTCCCGTGGAAAGAATGTACCCTTTCACGTCCACCTTTTGATCCATGTTCTCGATGTGGGCCACCAGCCAGCGAATTGTCTGCTCCTCAACCGCAATAGTCCCCGACCGCAGTATGGACTCGGTCTTGTCAATGTCAGTTTCAGCGACGTCAAAAAGTCCAAGGCTGATGTCGTCGCTTTCATATTTCCCATCCAGTCGCCTCCCATTGTAGCTGTGATATCGAGAGACTGTCCTTCTCAGCTCGGCACAGTCCTCGCCGTGGTCCGACGCAATCACGGGACACTCCAGCTTGAGTTGTTTTGTATCAGTCTTCTTCGTCGCTTTGTTCTGTTGCCCTTTAACAACGGCTTCCTCATACTGTTTCAGCTCTTCTGCAGATAGCCACCGGCATGCCGACTCCAGAACTGACGCGACGCGCTGGTGCACAGTCCAGGTATCATTGACAGTGACGGGTGGGATCTCAAGAATGGGGAGGTGACTGGTGTCGAGTTGCTTGTCGGCATACGGGATACGAGCAAGCTCTTGATGGCCAACGTTGAGGTGGTAGAGAAGATGCTCGTCGGTCAGCAGGTGGAGGAACAGGTCCTGTTGGACAGCGTAAATGTAGCTCTCGTCAGCGGCGATCTGGGCATTTTCCGAGAGAGACGGCAATTGCTCGACTCCGCGTGATGGTTTTGTTGTAAACATTCTGCTTGTCAATCGATGCAGATGGTCATGGTGATTGTTCAAATTGTGATACCTGTGGATATTTACCGAGCCTTGAAAGGGCGACCAGATGTTTTAAGCCACATCTTGATGGGGAAGGTTGCCAGGCTTCATCACAGTACTGTCGAGGAAGGTACGCCGGACGTTTTACAAAATGGGCAGTCACATCACTGCAAACGGAAGTCGCGATGCTGAAACAAAATAAACCCGTATCGGGAAGGAACATTGTATTACGCAAAGATGATGAGGTACGATTACAAATAAAATCAATACAGAAAACTAACGCTTCGATCCTAACACCATGGGTCGCTTTCATGCAGAAAGTACAAATACCAAAGATTATAATAAGTGACGCTCGCTCATAAACACTACCTGGACTATGACCACATCAGATTGCGGGTCCTTTGGCGATTTTGCTGCCACAGAGGGCGCATCGATTTGGGCGGAGGACCAGCAGACAGCATGGCCGAGTAGGCGCCAGTGTTGTCTGGGTCAGGCCCAACAGGGTCTGCATGGTCATCTTTATCGTTGTCGTTGTTGTCGGCGACATCCTTGTCGCTCAGGTCCTCGGCAGAGCCGTTGAAGCTGCTGCCAGCGCCACCGCGGAGATTGAGTGGCTGCTGACTGGTGGACAGAACACCGCTGGAGTCGCGCTCGGTGCCATAGATGCGGCTGTTGGTGCCGCTGTTGGTGCCGCTGCGAGTGCCGCTGCGAGTGCCACTGCTGCTCACTGTGGTGCTGGTATCGCCACTGAGGCCGCTGCTTTGGGAGGCGGACTGCGGGAGTGTCTCGCTCTCGTCGCCGAGGTCGATAGTGCGGTGGCTTGGGGCGTTCTCCGCGTGGTTGTAGCTGGCGCGGAGATTGCCACCTGCTGCGATGCTGTTCCGGATGCTCTTGACGGGGTCTTCGTCCTCCTCGCCAATGCGGGACAGGACGTCTTGGTTGTTGTAGCCGAGCGAGAAGGCGTTGTATGTTTGCGTCAGAGGCACCTGTTCACCTTCGACATGAGGGTTCAAAGGGTGCTGCGCGAGGCCGTCGCCAGGACCGACTCCCTCGTAAGGAGACAGCTCTTGGTAAGCAGCCTGGGGCGGCGGGATGCGGCCGCCATCTGAGGCAGCACTGGATATTGCGCGCGACAAGGCCGGTCCTCCGGGCCCTCCGTAGTTGGAGCCGTAGTGGCTGTTCTTGGACGAGTTGCGCGACACAATGGAGTTGTTGCGCGCACTAGCCGTCATCTTGGGCGACTTGACGGCAACAGAGGCCGTGACGGCCGTACCCACAGCACCGCCCACAGCTGGAGTTGCCCAGGTGTCGTCCTCCGGGGTCTGGTACGGCTCTCTAGAGATACTTTGAAGAGCAGTACCATTGCCAGCGACATGTACCGCATTGTATGGCCCACCAATGTCGGTCCCTCTCATCTTTCCAGACAACGACGGCGGCTTTGGCATGGCCATGATCATCTCCGGCTCCAGCCCAGTCTCAAAGTCCTCGGGGCTGCTGTGCAGGGCCTGGAAGTTGCCACTGGAGCTGCGGAAACCTGCCGGACCGCGCTTGGTCTGTTGTCTTTTCTTGTTGACGGTAAATATTCCTCCACCACTTGAAAAGTCGTCATCAAACCCATCAGCTGCTTCCTGCCTGGCCTTGCGGCGTTTCCAGACACAGAAGATGGCAAGCGACACAAGAGCAATGAGGCCAGCGACTCCACTGATAGTAGCGCCGATAATGACACCTGCACGGTCCCTGTTGCTTCCGTTGTTTTTCAGGTTGCTGGGATCCGAAGAGTTGTGAGTCGACGTTGACTTGGCAGCAGTGGAAGTTTTTGACTCGGCAGAGGACAAGGCTGGCGATACCTCTGTGGCAGACGAGGAAGGTACTGAAGACGAGGATATTTCTGATGAGGAGGAGGCGAGAATGGATGAGGAAGATATCTCCGAAGAAGATGACGACGCAGATGAAGAAATAGCCGAGGAAGTCAATGAAGACTCCGAGGCCGCTGCAGCAGAGCTTTCCGCCGTGGTCGCAGTATACGTGCCGGTGAACGTGACTCTCTGGCTGCTTAAAGCCACTGCAGTCTTGCCCGATGCTGTAGCAGCCACACTCTGACCTAGGTTGCTAGCTGAACCGCACCCGTACTGGTAGTAGCCTGCACCAAAGTCGTTCTTGTAGCAGTAGCTACCCGACGAGCAGGTATACACATATGGATTTGAGTCTGTAGCAGAGTCGCCGTCGACGCAGCCCGTGAAGACACCCGCCGTGCAGCTATCTGATCCGTCCGGACAGCAGCCCACCGCATTGTGCTCCGAGTCAAGCACACAGTGGCTTCCGGCCGAACAGGTAGCAGGCAAGTCGGGATCTCCGCCAATGTAGCCGCATATTGTGTTTGAGCGTCGAAGATGGAGATTTTTGGGATGTGGCAAGGAAGTGCCGGTAGGTAGTGGCCAGGACACGACGTTGAGAACACGGAAGGGAATGGTTGTTGATGCCAGAGGCGGCGGTGCCGAGCCCGGTCGTGCTTCTCTCAGCTCAAGGTCGACGTTTGGAGAAGACGTCGTTTCTGGCCTGTGTTGAACAACGACTCCGGCTGACGCACCGTCGAGGATGGAGCACAGCAAGAGAAGCGCGGCCGTTGTATGCAGTAGCCGTGATTTGTCGGGCATCGTGATGACTGTGTGATTGTCGAGAAAGGTGGTTAAGATGATCTTGCTGAGAACAGCTCCCCTCTCGCGGGGTGTGCTGTCTGTCGGCTTGGCGTGTAGACTCGGCTGTTTGAACAAATGCGTAGAAGTTCTTCTGCTGATCTGTTGATGTTGTTCAGTTTGCAGTATCGTCCGATGTCAATATGAAGATGTGTAGGGTGAAGAAGCGCAAACAAAGAGGTGTGAATTCGGCGAGTGACGTTGAGGATATGGCAGACCAAGGGTCTTTCAGACTATGCAGTCTGTTCTCACGGTGACGGCATAGACACAGTAGATGAAAGAAAAGTAAATCAAGGGAACCCAATGAATGAGAATACGGACAGGAACAACACGCAAAAGAACAAACAAAATCAAACAAAGCCTAGACAAAAAAAAGAAATATACTGTCTGACCTCTGTGATAGGTGTACGCCCGAGTAAACACAAGCGAGACATGCAGCTGAGATGTGGAGAGATCGGCACCGGGTGTTATCTATTTAGTGTTTTACCTGATTTGGTGTCGGGTATTTGGTGGAATGCTGGTGTAATTGAGAAAAAGTGGATGCAATGTAGACGAACGTCCGGGCAACGGCAGAAGCAAAGCCAGGGAGGATCGTTGATCGATTTGATGAGATTGAGTTGGCAATAGATAGAGTTGCATAGATTTGATGTGGGAAAGGTGAGTTTCGGGGAGAGAGCGAAAAGAAGAGAAAAAGAAAAACAGAAATTGCTATGATTAGAAGAAGAGAAAGCAGAAGAGGAGAAAAAGAAAGTCGGCGGGCTGTGTAAACCAAAGGATGCTTGAGGCTGACCCTCGGGACACAAAGTCAAGTGAGACTCTGAGTGGTGACAGCTTTTATGGACATTGAATGGATCGTTTACGGGAATTTGTCGAGACATTTCACAGACAGTCACAGACAGTCACAGACAGAATCTAGATGAGTAAAAGTCGAGAGTGCAAATAGTGCGTGTTGACAACATCGCCGAACAGACTCAAACAGCCCACCGAGACGTTGGAGGTCTCACCGGCCGCAACGGACATGAAGAGCGTGGCAGAGATTGGGGTCGGCACGACTGGAATGCAGCTGTAGGTAGAGAGGAGTGTTGATAAACAGCGGCATAGTGGCGGGCAAAAAGCGCATTGCAACCGGCACTTGGCTCAATCCATCAGACTGCTGACTGTGTACATATATCAGCACATATTTATCAATGTAAAGCATGGACTTCGTGTAACTCACTGGATACAGCCACGATTACGCCGTGTTATTATTAGTATGCATGGCGGCTGAGTTGCTGCTCGAATATTGTTTGCTTGTCGTCCGACGGGTGGTAGACGAGGGGAGGGGGTGGAGGACTATCGACAGCACAGACGAAGCCAATGAAAACACAAAATACAGAAAAATACGACTGGAATACAAACTACTCACAAATACGCAGCATGCGATACTCAAAAGACTGATCGGATTTTTAAAGTCGGTAAAATCTCGATTCTCCGGTTATGTTTGCATGATATGGAATGCGTTGATGGAATGTGTGCTGGGGCAACTGATATTGAAATGTTATGTAAGCCCCTAAATTCACTATAGTGAGTGGGTCATCCGCCGACTTACACAGATTTAGGTGCGGATTTACATCATGGACGACACGAAATACTTGACAATGGCAGACTTGGGTTGATCGTGAATATCGTCAAAGTGCCTGAGATCTTTCTGTCTCTTATCTGTCTCTTTCCTAAGCTTCATTCTGTTTTTTTTTTTTTGTCTGGTTTTTTTTCCTTCTAGAATTATATAGTTTTATTATAATCAAAATTTGATAAATTTGATTAATTTATACCTCAAGATTCACAACCAGTGAATGCTTTAATTTGAGTCGAATAGCTAAAGAAAGTATCAATTGTGTGATAAACAAACCAAATTAAAGCAATATTTCAAGTTCCTGGCTACGTACATAGAGCAAAATGAGAAAATATAACTTAAGTTTAAAATTATTGAGCTGGGTCGCAGTGCAGTTGGCGTGCGTTGGCCATGATGAACAGCACAGCACCCCCCTGCGATCCATATTCCGATTTTTGATTATATGTATACAAAAGACAGAATGCTAGCAAAGCAAAAACTACAGCAACCTATACACCAGTACATGTTTATTCACAAAATTATCATCGTATATTGTGCATCACGTATATTGGATACACCTATCTAGAATTCAGCATCAGACCAGCCAATAGAGAACGAATTCCCGACTTTGAAACGCTTCATACAACATAAATTCCATAAATCATTTACAGACCGGCCAGCTTCTCCTTGAAGAGACGGGCAACAATGACCGGGTCAGGGCGGACAGCATCGGCAGGGGCGGGGCCGGTGGGGACGCCACCAGTGGAAGGGGGCAGGTTGATACCGGCACCAGCGAGGTCCTCGCGGGACAGGCTGACAATGCGGACAGACGGAGCCGCAGCGGTAATGGCGGCCGAGACGGCAGCGGCGTCCTCGGCGGGGACAAAGCCGGCAATGACCAGGGCCTTGGCGCTGCCGGCGGCAAAGAAACCGGGCAGGTCAGCCAGGGCCTCGTCCTTGGTGCTGGCGAACTTGACGACTGTTTTGTTAGTAGCGTATCTGTAGTTGAAGATCTGATGGTGGCTAAAAGTTACCGTTGTACTCGGGGGCCAGGTCGGCGCCAAGGTTCTCGACGGCCTTCAAGAGGTTGGTGTAGACAGCGACGGGGACAGCCATTTTGATGGTTTGTTATTGGGTTGGGTTGCGGTCGGTGAAGAAAAGTTAAAGTTGCTTGATGGGGTGTGTTTGGGATGAAGATGATACAGAACAAAACGGACGAAACTATCGACGGAAGCTGCCCATTATATACCCTTCATCTGTTGACCTTTTCTGTAGCCGAACAGCTCATCTTGACATTGACTCCTTGACATTGCATCATACACATCAGCAATTGCCATGCAGCTCGTTCTGCTGGAGACTATGGTTACATCTTTGACAGGCAGCCGTTTATAGTCTTGGACCCTTGGCTGATGTTTATGCATACGTAGACGTAGAGGCATTGCATAGCTCTCACAGGCTCTGAACTAGCTCTGTATAGAGTACAAGAGGTCAAGACAAAGTCAAGAATACCAAGACAGTGGAGATCTGCCACGCAGTGTTTCTGTACTCCGACCAGCCCGGCTGACAGATTGGGTTTGGCCAACTCTGGTTCAGCTTGAATTTAGCTCTGGTTCAACAAGGCGGTGTGAATATATATTCAAGTATATATTTAGATATATATATATATAAATATGAAGCACATGGGATACAGACCATGTAATATTCAGGCAGATGGCATGATAAGGTGTTGTGTTTAGGTATTTGTCTGCATCTACTGCGTTTGATCCAACCTTGTCTGTTTCAACCATAGTGGCGGCCTAGAGTCTAGAGTCTAGAGTCTAGAGTAGAGTGGAAGAGTGGACCAAGCATAAAGCTACGGGAATGTAGAGGTCGTCTTGTGCGTCTTGAAGTCCACTATTTCAGTAGTGAGTCCAATCATACGGTTGTCTGAGGTTGGCTTCACTGCTAAGGCTTTAGGCTCGGTCTCGGTCTCGCTGTGGTGCACGGACTACTCAAAGCACCCCCTGGTAAAACAGCCTCACTTTGGTGGGATTCGAATGCACAACTACACTTTGGTTAGGACTGTGCTTATACTCGATTATTATACAGACATAAGTAAAGCACAACATCTTGTTTGTGTTCTACTATATAAGTCGGCCATGGCCCAGCTTGAGAAACATTTTCACTCCCAGCTCTAATCATCATCATTTGTTCCCCGGCAGTAAAGACTACTTACGAAAAGACACATGAGAGGTCGATTGACTTTTCTGTCTCGTGATGCGCGAGACTGTCTTATGTGCTCATTATATGGATGAGTAAGTCTCTCGGATTGCATCTGTGGTCAATACTTGGAAGCATATCATGTCCGTTTAGCTTTCTTTTTCATGTCTTTATCAGATGGTGTATGACTCAGTAAAGACAATCACTGTGTCAAGTCCCATGATCTAATCTTTGTCTAAAACATGCCATAGTAAACACCAGAGGGGTATTCATCTATTTTACATCCCTACCCATGAAATGTAGGATCGGGTGCTGAATTGTCTCCTGCATTAGTCGAAAGATTTACGGATCCTATTCCAGTCGGTAGTGAACCGTAGCTATATGAGACTGGCGGTGCTTTGTCATGTTGCTTGCTCTTTTTTCGCTGATGCTTTTATAGAAGTTGATTTTACTCGTTGGCTTGTTTGTGGTTTGAATTTATTGGGAATATGAATACGATAAAACGCCATCAAGATATCAATCCCAGTCATCACGGAGGTCGGGAAAAACCGCCACGGGTTGGATATGAACACCCTCAAAACAATGCTTGAGTAATGGAAATGTCACAGAGCACCGAAGAGCGCCGTTGATAAGGCCTTTGATAAGAGCTCGTCATACAGGGGACTGTTTGTCTACTTTCTACTTGCTGATGCTGCAGGTGTATGTCCCATAGCAAATGAGATAAAGGGACAAACATCAATTCTATATAAAAGACAACTTCCTCGGCATTTCTAGATCGGAATTTTGGATTCATAACTCATGTTGAAGACGGTCATCGAACTTCTCTTCATCAGCCAAGTCGATGGCGGTGGAGTGCACCTTTGTGTCTTTAACCAGTCACGGCAAATACCACCAGAAGCAATTATTATCCTTGATACGGAAATCAAAAGGCCCTCTCGAGCTTGGGCGGTATTTCTGAGCTGCTTCAATTCATTTTCCAAGCTGATAGGCCTAGGGCCAGCCCAAGGTGGCTGGCCGGTATGGCGACATATTCCCCGCGTCGCTGACGTCATTGCACAGCATAAGCTGATAGATATAAGTAAACTCGCCGTATCAGAGCCTAACAGACGTAAATTTAAATCGATTCCTCATTCTTCTATTGTACTTGGCAAAACTCACGAAATCATGCCTGGTCCTGTTCTCATTGTTGGCGCAACCCGCGGCCTCGGGGCAGAGCTTGCCCGGCAGTATGCCGACCTTGGCCGCACCGTCTACGCGACGACCCGGGACGAGGCCGCTGCCCCGACTGGTTTCCCGGCCTCCGTCAAGTGGCTCCCCGGCGTCGATCTCATGAAGTCGACCGTGGGCGACGCGCTGGTGGATCGTCTTCGCGGCGCCGATGCCACACCACTGGAGTCGGTCATTATCACTGCTGGCTTCTTCCGCGCAGAGGACTTCACAGCGGACAAGCGGCCCCCCAACTGGGAAGAAGAGCTGCAGACGTACACGACAAGCTCGGTGGCGCCCGTCTTTATTGTGCACCGCCTCGTGCATGCCGGCCTCCTTGTGTCCAAGGACGCCAAGGTTGTCCTCGTCTCGTCCGAGGCCGGTAGCATCGGCCTGCGCCACGAGAAGGAGGGTGGCGGCAACTACGCGCACCACGCCAGCAAGGCGGCGCTCAACATGGTCGGCCGGCTGCTCAGCCTGGACCTCAAGGACCGAGGCATCATCGTGTCCATTGTCCACCCGGGCTTCATGCGCACGGAGATGACGAAAGGCGTCGGCTACGACAAATACTGGGACTCGGGCGGAGGTACGTTGCCACTGTAAAATACTTAACTCATTATCGCGTGTGTTGCTTTGATACTGACAAGACTGCGTGCTGTCTAGCTGTCACTCCAGACGTGGCGGCAACCAGTCTGATCGACTGGACCGAGAAGCTGGACATATCAAAGACAGGCGAGTACTGGGCTCCTCGTGGACCAGGTAAGAGCCTCTATCCTTCTCCATGTGCACAAATCTCTATTTGTAATTTTCCCTTTTGATTTATTGATACTGACAATCCTCGATATAGGCGACATTGGAACAGCAGATGTGACTCTGGGAAGCAACCTGCCGACCCCATTGCAGCTTCCATGGTAAATGGCAAACTTATAAGCCATCTTACCGTATATGTACATGTCACATTAGCAATATACATAAATCCAATAAATTTGATGTTGAAATACGCACTGGCATCAAGGGGTACTTGGCTATCCGCCACTTGTGTGACAATAATAAAATTCCCCATTTCAAGTGCCATGCTGACTTCTCCCCTCCCTTATATCAGTCTAAATCATAACTAGAAGGGACCTGCAGAGAATGCAGGAGCGATTGTGAAATTGGCAGGAACGACTGCATTTACAAGGAAGGAACACAGAAACGGCAGGAACAACTGGGGAAAAGATGCAAAAGGGAAAGAACGAGCAAATATTGGAAGGCACCTTCCGCTCGGAGGTGTTAGTAAGATGTCTTAAAGTAGATATAGACCTCTTATTGTAGTATTATTTCCAAAACTGTCAGGATCAGCAGGCAAGCTTTATATCCTCTACCATCACCTTCTAATTCGCATAAAACATCCCAGGTGTTGCTTAGCCTGAGTCTCTTCTACTTGAGCTTACATGCCTACTCTTTACAACTATCTACCGCCAAGGCTGCGATAACTCGGCTCACGAGCCATGGCACACAACCCATCCCATCCCATCGCTATCAAGCTTGACACAGCTAGCCGAAAGCTTGGACAACTCTCCGAATTCATGTCGGAAGCCGAGGAGCGCATATACCACGACCAGTTTTTAAAAAAGAGGGAAAGAAATGCCGACTGGCTCTGAACTCAGCCGATTTTGCATGCCACATGTCTTCCAACGCCAGCAGTTATGCAGAGGGTGGACTGCTCTGTGCGCCGGGGGACACTCTGCAAAAAACCAAGTTTTCTGAGCAGAGGGGAAGCTTACGACAAATCCCATTGATTTATATGTAACTGAGGCAGTCCAATACACAGGAAGAAAACAGTGTATCATGCTCATGCTGCATCTCATTCTCTCAAAGAAAGATCCTGGAGAAAGCGGATATCTGTGCTACCTTTAGCCGCTACTGACTGTTGATACACTTGCTGTCGCGTGTGCTGATATCGACTATCATGCCGCTACAAAGTATAGTTCCTTTGCGATTCTTTTATATAGAAGCATGTGACTATTTCGGCAGGATATCTTGGTCGATCGAATTATCTCCGACCAGAAAGGCACCGACTTGGCACTACTCGAGGCATCGCGGCGCTATTTGCATGCCCAGTGTTGTATTGTTGCATTGTTCTACTGGTGAATTGTTCCTCCGACCTTCCATGGTTTCCAAACAGCCAAATCAAAATAAGACTCCGAGACGAACCAGCCAAACTTGACAGTGCACACCACACTAGATAGCCAAGCAGAGATAAGCATTGCGCAACGCTTATTCGGCCTAGCCCGACGACAAGAGATTCAGTCTCCTCGTATTGATAACCTCCCCAGTATTGTACTTGCCCGAAAGCGTAAAAGCGTGCGGGATCCAAGACATTGGCGAAGATAAGGTGTGCTTGTCTATTGTCTACTCCTGCTTACCATTCTCATGGCGTGATGAATTCGTTGAGAGTCTCGCACAACCCTCTCACGGTTCACAGTTGATCGATACAATAGTAACCATGAAAGTAGAACATCTCAAGTGCCAAAACACATTCCTATCCCCGGCAATTGATACACTCGGTCTACTTCGTACACACCAGCCTCGACATAGACTGAATAAGCGTGCTATTGCCCTCAAGGGCCACAGTTGGTTAGAAGCCCTGGTTATATACACAATGCACATCATCAGCATGCCACATCCTGGCACACCATTGTAGATGCAAGTCCTCGCGTGTGTTGGCTTCATCATTCTCGGTGTCGTCATCAACTGCGGTGGCGTCGGCGACCGTGGCTACGTTGGTGCCGAGTACTAGCACGACCCCGGCGCCTTTACCAGCTTTAGTAGGTTCACTTGGCTTTTTTATATTTATGCGTACTAACTAGACAGCCGGCTTCTGCTCCGTGTTTGTTATCGCTGCTTTCGCCTTTAGCGGTACCGAGCTGGTCGGTCTTGCGGCTGCCGAGACTGCTCACCCCCGCAAGTCCATTCCTACCGCGACCAGACAGGTGTTTATGCGCGTCGCCATCTTTTACGTGCTCAACCTGTTCATTCTCGGCCTTGTCGTGCGCTCCGACGATGAGCGTCTGCTCGGATCCAGCGGCGCCAACACCAAGGCCTCGCCCTTTGTCCTCGCTATCCAGGACGCCGGCATCAAGGTCCTGCCGTCCATCTTCAACGCCGTCATTATGATTTCCGTCATCTCTGTCGCCAACGCCTGCACCTTTGGTTCCACCCGTACTCTCCAGGCCATGGCCGAGCGCGGCATGGCGCCAAAGTTCCTGTCGTACATTGACCGCAAGGGTCGTCCTGTCTACTGCATCCTGCTGCAGGTCGCCTTTGGCTTCCTCGCCTTCATCGGCGAGTCGGGCGAGTACGATACCGTCTTCACGTGGCTGCTAGCCCTCTCGGGTCTGTCGGCCCTCATGGTGTGGGCGTCCATCTGCCTTGCTCACATTCGCATGCGTGCCGGCTGGAAGGCCCAGGGCATGCCCCTGCACCGCATCCCCTGGCAGACTCCCTTTGGTGTCTGGGGCAGCTACCTCGGTCTCGGCCACAACATCATTGCCCTCATCGCCACTTTTACAGTGCTCTCTACGTAGGTCTCTTGGGTATCTCTTCCATACTCCAGGTCCCATTGCTAACTGCCAGACCTCGGCCGATGCCACTCCCACCGCAGAGGGCTTCTTTGAGACCTACCTCGCTGCCCCCATCGCCCTCAGCCTGTACCTCGGCTGGAAAATCAAGAGCCGCAACTGGGGCATGTTCATCTCGCCTAAGGACATGGACCTGCAGTCCGGCATTAACCTTCTCGAGGAGGAGGAGGAGGAGGAGGAGGAGGATATCCGCAGCCTGCCCAAGAAGGTCTTGGACTTTCTCTTCTAAGCTTCAGTCCCCGAGGTGTACTGTATGATACGCCGGCGAGGTGACCTCTCTAGCAGGGAATACTTGATAATACTTGGTACTTGATTGTCAGGGTCGAGTTGTTGGCACTGTACAGATAGATACTCAAGTAGATAAGCGTATAAATCATCACATAAAAAGGAAATAAGCTGTGATAAGAGATGCCTGAATGGAACTGACAAAATATCTCCATTCAGATTTAAAAAATAAAACTATCTAAAGAAACTAAAACGTCGGCGCCACCTTGCGCTCGTTTGCCTCCACCATGCCCTTTAGCTTAAAGGACCGCAGCCAGCTGCCTGACTCGTTGCGCACATGTCCCTGGCTCGACATCATGCTCTTGGTACGGTAGACTGAGCCCATTGATGTCACACTCGCCATCCGCTCGTGACTCAGAATTGACGGACTGCGCGTCCGGCTGCCACCGACGACAGATGCGCTCCGGCTGCGGTTCTGCATCTGCATCTGGGACTGCACCTTGCTCTCAGAGGCTCGGGTGTTCATTCGTGCCATGGCCGCCAGCATAGCCTGGTGCGCATCGATGGGAGGTGCGACTGGTCCGCCAATCACCGGATAGAGTGCAGAGTCGTGGCTGCTGCGGCTGGATGAGCGGCTGAGAGACGGAGGGCGGGAGCCCGCAAGAAGACGGGCGTCGGCTTGCGAGATTGCGCGGCCATCGCCAAATGCCTGGCGTAGCTGCGAAAGTTGCCCCCGGCCGCGCGTGTTGAGGGTCTGCACCTGCTCCTGCATGATCTGGGATCCCTGGAGACCCAGAATATTGTTTTGTTGAAGCTGCTGCTGCTGCTGCTGCTGCTGCATTTGCAGCTGCTGGCGAGCCTGCTGTGCCAGATCGTCTGCATTGTTCTGCATTGCTTGCAGGTCAGCCAGCGCAGTTGGTGGCAGCTTGCTGAGCCGCCGGATCGCCTTGCGGTTCTTCTCTACAAACAGGCTCATTGCGCGCAGGGCGCTGTCGTTCTCACGGCGAGCCGTAGCACTCGTCGTGCCAGAGCTGCGGCCGCGTTCCTGGTGCACGGCATTGAGTGTGAGGGGGCGTGCGGGCGCGTCATCGACACTGACAGTAGGCACCTGGCCAATCGTGCCCTGCACCTGGGCCATGAGACGGTCAAAGTCAATGGGCTGGTGCGGGTTCTGTTTCGACATGTAGTACGAGTCCTGCTGTTCCATGCCGGTGGCGGCGGTGTTGTCAACCTTGCCCGCCAGGACAAAGAGGCTGCCATCACGCATGTAGCGACGCACGAGGGCCCAGCGGGACCGGGCTGGGTTCTTCTCCAGCTCGGGGTGGTTGACGCTGCAAGGGGCCAGCTGGGCATAGAACACGGCAAGACGGCGGGCCATGCGCTCGAGCGACTGCAGCAGGAACGCGGACAAGACCAGAATCATGCTCTCGTTGGCTGCGTCTTCGTCGTCGCTGTTGCTGGCGGACAGGCCACCCGCGGCCACCCGCTCAAAGGCGTCCATGCCGTTGCACACCTCTGTTCTCAGATCTTCGAGAAGTTCAATGTCGAGCTGCACACTCTTGGTGGCATAGGCAGCAATGCCGCGCTCGTGGAAGCGCAGCGATGCTTCAGGGTCGCACACAAAGGCACCGACCCGGCCGACCTCGCGAGTGCACGCGGCAGCATCAGGGCTTGTCTTGGCCCGTGCGACGGTGCCGAGAACATCGGGCAGCTGTGTGTCGCCACTTGCGGCACCCGTGCTCGCGAGGGCAAACGACAAGCGCAGAACGAGCTGCTGCAGCTGTGCGCCAAACAAGGCCGCAAATCCGCCCTGCAGCAGCCGGCTCTGGTAGGCATAGAATGTGCGCACGGCGATGATGTTGGGCAGGCTCTCCTGCAGCCAGATATTGTTGCTGCCGGCCGATGCCTGTGCTGACGAGTCGCTGGTCGACGCTCCCATGATCTCGTACATTTCAAACTGGTGGGCGACAAGAGTCTCGACGGCCGTGCGCAGGTACGCAGCCCACAGGTCGTAGAGCTCCGACACCTCGGTGTGCGCATGGAAGTCAGGCTTGGGAGTGAGGTGGCCGATAAAGTACTTGGTCAGCAGAGAGGACACCTCAGGGTTGTTGGTGTGGGCGAGATTGTCAAACGATTGCGAGCAGTCGCCTCCGGCGTTGGAGCGGATAATGAGGGTGCCGCCGGGGTGCATAGGACAAAAGTCGGTGACATCATAGACGCTGCCGTGGACGGCAATCCACATGCGGCTATCGGGACGGTGCCCGGTGTGCTGGGCCAAAGTCGACATGGGAATTGTCGGGCGGTCGCAGGGCAGCGGCTTGGGCGACATGAAGACATCGAGCATGATGCGGCGCTCAGCGAATGCCTTGTCGATAATGCGGTCGACGCTGTCCATTGTCGCGGTGCGGTATGTGTAAATGGCACGGCGGATACCGTTCATGACGGCATCAAACACGGCGACGGAACCGCAGATGTAGAGGTTGCCGCCACGGCCGCCTTGACGCTTGGACATGACGAGGTCGCAGACTGTCGCGCCCTGCTCGAGAATGAGGGCGTCAATGTACCGCGGCTGGATCTCACGCTCGACCAGATCACGGGCAGCAGCGTCGTAGCTCAGGCCATGCGAGTCACGCGAGAACGCGACGTGCACCTCCATAAATCCCGCACCCACAAGTGCGCGCAGCTCATCTTCAAAGCAGAAGCGCGAGCGGTTCTGCACGCCAAGAAACAGGTAGTTGCTGCCGCCAGCGAGGCCGCTAGCTTGAAGGCGGGACTGCCAGAAGCTGCGGAAGGGAGCAATGCCACTGCCGCCGGCAAAGAATGCACAGGGTGCCATGGCATCGAGAGGCAGCTGGAACGACGCTGGCCGAGACACGCCGACAAGAACGTC
This sequence comes from Ophiostoma himal-ulmi, assembly GCA_029299165.1. Lineage (NCBI taxonomy): Eukaryota > Fungi > Ascomycota > Sordariomycetes > Ophiostomatales > Ophiostomataceae > Ophiostoma > Ophiostoma himal-ulmi. The sequence goes on from JANSME010000012.1 coordinate 962,700, forward strand.
GTCGTTGCCCGCCATCATGTCGCGTGCCGGCCAGGGGTTGAGGAAGCCGCTAGAGACACCCGCACGCATGTCGTCTGCACTGCCCTCGGGGTGCGACGACAGGGCCGGGCAGATGCTGTACTCGGAGCGTGCCACGGCCAGGTCCACTGTGCTGGGCAGAAGCTCGTTGTTGAAGCTGGCAATGGAATATGTGCGCGGCACCTCTGGCGGCACGAGGTCCGCGAGCCAGGACAAGTCGTCGAGTCCGAAGGCGCGGTCCCACACGTGCGTCGGTGTATCGAGGACAGCGGCCTGTAGCACGTCGCCCAGCGATGCACAGACAGGCCACGATGTTGTTGCCAGGACCTGCAGGACTGTGCGTGATGTTGCCTGCAGGCGCTCGTGCAGCTGGAGTGCAAGGCTTTGGGTGATGGGTGCAAGATGGCCGCGGCGAAGAATGTCCGACACGGTCAACTTGCGCAGTGGGCCGGTCTCGCGGTGGACAGATGCGAGGTGCCGCTCAACACGGCCCCAGGTGCTGTCGGACTTTGTCTCGATCTCGGTAGTGAGACGGTCCTGGAGGCCGAGCGCAGCAGCCACCTTGGCACACTCGTCCCAGCTGTTGAGGGGCATCAGCGCGAGACGGTCGCCGGGCATAAAGGTGATGCCCGTGTCGCGGATGTCCAGCGTGACAAGAGCGATGCTGCGGTTGGCGTCATTGTCGACATTGGACCGGCTCTGGACGCGCGCGACATAGCGGCACTCCTCAAAGGTGCCGCGCATCTGGTGAGGCTCGACGGACAGCGCGCCGCGGAAGGGCTCCAGACGCTCCTTCATGGCTTCGGAAAACTGCCTGTGCGTCTCCTCCCAGGGCCGACCGGCATCGGCAGCGCCCGAGGCACCATTGGTCTCTGTGCGGCCCGTCTTGGCAGCAACCTCGAGAATGCCAAAGACCTTGTAGCGGTGGACACCCATGAAACCGCGCTCGCCAGTGTAGGCCTCGACAATGCCATCGAGCACGCCCATCAGGCGGGGATCGCCCGACTGTGCAACAAACTCGGGGATGCGGTAGTGGTACTCAATGGCAGCGATAAAGGCGCGCAGGTTGGATGGCAGCCAGGCACGCAGATGGACGCCTTCGGCACCGAGGAACGAGCTGTACTTTTTGCGGCCAAGGAAGGCGTCCATGACAAGGTATGGTGGGAACTGCAGACCCGACGAGGCGGGACATCTGCGCGACAGAGGCGCCGAGAACTTTGCCCAGCGGACCCATTGCTGGACAGGCACATAGTTCTCACCGGCGCCAGGGTTTGTGGAGATGGAGTGAAAGGCACCGGGCATGGTCTCGAGGATCTCTTTGAGGCGGATCATCTCGCGCAGGAGCCCTTCGACGTTGCGGTTCATGACGTGCTCCTGGCACGCCGCGATGGCGTCGGGACCGTGTTGGAAAGAAGCTAAAAGTCAGCACGTGGAAAGCTGCATGCGGTGGTGAGTAGCGAGTAGGAAATACATACCAGACGTATCGGCAACGCCCTTGAGAAAGGTGACTTCGGCACGTTCACCAAACATGGGCCACCGCAGCTCGGTGTTTTCAAACCGAGCAAGATACGGCTCGTTGGACGTGACATCCTTGATCTTGAGGTTGTACGACGACTGGTCGACAAAGGTGAGATGGGGCAGGGCACGGCCCATACGGCGAGACACTTGGAGGTATGGGAGGGCGATGCTGAGAGGAATGCCAACCAGCTCTTCACCCAGATCGTCGCCCATGGGGCAGTTGGGCCGGGTCTTGACCGTGTCTGAAGCCGTCACGCCATCGCTGCCGTCGTACTTGTCTTCGAAGCGGTAGATGGAGCACAGCAGACCGAGGGCCACCAGGGCCGCCCAGAGTGCACTGTCCGGCACAACGTCGTCGGTTCCCTCGACGAGGGGAAGAGCGGCCACGGTGGTGCGGACCCGGCCACGGGCGACACAGCCAGGCATGCGCTCGCACAGGTCGGACCACACTCGGCCAGGCGACCGAGCAAGGGCACCAGCCGAGGCATCGTAGTCGACGGGACAGAAGCCATGCTCTGTGCTGAGGTAGCCATCACGCCAGCCGGTCTTGGGTCCGATCTCCTGGGCGCGGAGCATGACCTGCCGAGCCGGGGCACCGAGGGCAACGGCGAGGACATCCTGCTCGTTGGCATTGAGGGCGTCGATGGAGGCCTGGTCTTTGTGTTGGGCGATCTCCTGGACCGAGGGGATGTTTGAGTATAGCAGCTGGTTGATGGACTTGCGCTCTCTAGATGGTTAGTTCCTGCAAATGCGGCCGAATTTGTTGATCAACGTACCTCATTCGCAGCCACTCGTCTGCATCAACACCTTGGGGAATCTGATGGTCAGTACTTGTATAAGTTTTTTTTTTTTTAGTTTTTTTTCTAAGAAATGACCTGCTTACATTAAATGCGGCATGTAGATCGCCTGGTTGGCAAAAGCCAGAAAAAGAGCACCCTCTAGGCCCTCTTGTCTGTTGACTCTGCGACCGGCCGCGACCACGGCTGACGGAAGCGGCCCGGTGTCCGACTGGGCATCCTGGCCCTATGGCCCCGGACACGGGGCAAGACTGTTCTGTGAGGGCGACCATTATGCTGTAAGGGGGGTAAGAAGTAATAAAATAATAAAGAGAAGAGAAAAGCTTGATGGTCAGTATTCAATGAATATAGTCGAGCAACATCGGCAACAACTTACAAGAAGAAATATAGTCTGGGATCGCCGGCGAACGACTATAACAAACACAAGAAAACAACACTCAAGAAGGGGAAGCACAACAATCAAACAAGACACTCAAAAACAAAAAGAGACAACAGAGACAGTAGAGAAAAAGAGAGACAAAACGAAAACACAACCAATTGCTTTTCTTCTGATTCTACACATTCTACTATATATATCTCTTATTGAAATTTAACAGATTCAATGACGAAAATAGCATCGTCTTTTCACGTCTCTGCCAGGGGGTTTTCTCCCATGTCGTTCCTTATTCGGCGTTGCCTCCGTCTCCTTTTTCCTTTGTCTTTTTTTTTTTTCTTTTTTCCTCCTTTTGCCAGTGTTTTCGATTTCGCGCTCGACTGCGCTGAATCGCTCTCATGTCATTAACCACATTTGCCCGTCTCCCCCATCACAGTCCTGGTCAGCGTCTCCGTTGCACTCCTGCCAAGATGCTTCATCCTCAAGTCCCTGTTAGTCGTCTTGGTCCTGTATGCAATATCTTATCTCCTTTTATTATGGCTATTGCATACACCCATATGATATAGCATATAGAGCCCTGTGTCGCAGATAACTCTGCCAAGATCTGCATGCCCAGGTACTTGATCTCTATCACACGTGTTTCTGGTGATAAACATAAGGAAACCACAAAAGACCACAAAAATAGACGTTTCGTCTTCTGCTGTAGCGGTTATTCCTGCCCTCAGAACGGCGATCCAGAAGAAGAAGCCAAACATGTGGCAATCTATTAGGTAATATGCCAAGAGTCGTTTCACTCCATGTTCCATCTCGTCTATGGAGACACCTTTGACTGCCTTGAAAGGATTGTCTACAAGTACTCTCTCTCCTCTGCACGGAGTGTCTGTCTGAGATGATCCACAGCGAAACAAAGCCATCGCTGCCCATACCGTGCTATGCTAAACTCCCAGTGGTCTAGAATATCTGCAAATCAGCCGCAGCAACAGTGCAACAGTAGCAGTGCAATTTCACAGCAGTCCACTACGCTTCAGCATGCAGAGTACACGCGTCAATTGATTAAGTGGTAGTGGCGGCCTTGGCTAGACAGCACTCGGGCTTAACAGCCCAGTATTCGGACAAGGAGCTGATCTCCATTGGTGTCACCGACGGTCATAGCACAGCACAGTGGTTTGGCAAATTGATTAATACAAGTAAAAAGGCACTGATGTGCCCCTAATATTTAGACCTCTATCGAGATGGCCGCATTTGCTAAATTACTTTTGCTAGTTACTTTTTCTAATTAGGTCTCATCTCTGCATTTCTGCATCTCCATCTCTGAGACATCTCTGCGCAGTTGTATTTTGTATTTCAGATCTTGAGTTGTGTCGACACCGGAGAAACTTCCTTCTCTGTCTGGACCGGAGCCTTGGCGCCATCCTCGAGCAGGGAGGGACTGTCAGTGGGGGTGTGTGTTTCGGTGGCTTCCTTGTTACGTTTCCTATGGATGTTAGCATGTACGCATTTATCTTGCAGAACAAATTTCAAAAGGTCTAAAACGAGAGGCGACATACTCTTTGCGCTTGAGGTGGCTGTTCAAGAAGTGGCAAGAGATGATCAGCAGGATCGCACACGCCAGACAAAACGGAAAGCCCTTGCGGAACCGCGGCGACTCGACCGTGGGAAACACAAGCAGCGGCGTCCATGCCGTCGACGATTGCGCAATCATGTTGATCAGCACGAGCGTGAATGCGCGCTCGGCCGGCGACGTCTTGAGCTGCGAGTTGACCCATCCGTGGAACACACTGGACATGGCCGACGACGAGTACGATGTCAGGAAACCGAACCACAGTGCGGACTCGGGCACGTCCCAGATCGTCTTGACCAGCAAACCCATGGCGTTCCAGCCCTGGGCAATGGTGATGGCCCATGCCGGCCCGACGAGCAGGTCCGAAATGAAGCAGGTAAACAGCGTATAAAAGATGCCCAGGGCAGGGGCCGTAGTTCCCAGATTGTTGACCCTGGCCTGGTCGTAGCGGTTGAGACTCTTGAGCCACAGCAGGAAACTGCCAGTACTAGAGCCGATGCCTGCATTCCAGAACAGCACGTCCATGGCCACAATCGACCAAAACGTCTTGTTGAGCAGAATCTTGGAAAAGGTGTTGAGCTTGACTTTGCCGGTCAGCACGTGGCCCGAGCGCTGCAGGCGGGTCTTTGAAATTTCGAGATCCTTTTCGTTGAGGAATATGCGGTTGGGCTGGTCGTGGGTGCCGGGGACGACAAAGTAGCCCAGAATGCCAACCGGGATGGTGATGACAGCGCAGATAATGTACATCCAGCGCCAGCCAGCAAGGCCGTTGACGCCCTCGAGACGCTGCGACGCACCAGCCTGGATCAGACCGGCTGTCAGCGTACCCAGGCCGAGGCCAATGTAAAAGATGCCACCACGTCGCGCAATTTCGTCACCGCGGTACCAGGCACCAAAGACGTAGTGCATGGCCGGGAAGTAAGCCGCCTCGAACCAGCCTACCAGGAACCGATAGGCGGCCATCTCAGCAAACGAGTTGGCACGGTACTGCAGCAGCGTAAAGATTCCCCACATGATGTCCATAAAAGGGATGGTCCAGTGCATGGGGATGTAGGTGAAGAGCACGAGAAAAGGCAGCTGGCCAACGACGGCGCCGACAATGTACATTGTCTGCAACTGGACCAGCTCGTTTCCGTGAAAGCCTAGATCCTCTTTCATGCCGGCAACGTATGCATTGTCTGTTGGTTAGCAGCTTTTCACTTGGCCAGATGCGGGTTTTGAAACAAGAAACTAAAAACAAGCAGTGGCTTACTCAAGTTGGCCTGGTCAATGTACTTGACCCAGTAGGAGAGCACGGCATAGGGCACGACGAGCATGTCAAGTTTGAAGATAAACTTGCGCTCTTCGGGCGTGTCCTCGTCCGCGAACCACTGGATGTGGTACCATTTTTTGGAGGCCGATTTGTTGGTCGTCATCTTGGCTGTTGCTGTCTGTCGGCTTGTGCTGTCGACTTGCCGTAACTGTCAATGACTGTCGTTGGTGATCGACTTGAATGGCAGGCGAGAGCAGACAACAGCGGAAGGCTGTTTATATCAACTTTTCGACCTTTTACAAGGACCCCCCGTCAAGCTATCATCAAGAGACGCCATCCAAGCCAAGCTCAACTTGGTCATGGTTATCTTGGTATTGATACGAGTTTTTTTTTTTTTTCAAAATCTTTTATCCAGAGATGCATCGAGTTGGCGATACAGGATTTGTTCGTGCTGGTTGCGCCATGGTCAACTCCACAAGCAGTCTTGGCTGATAACAATTGCCCGAGAAATACCAGCAAAACGACCAGAGGGCTGCCGGGGATGGTACTGCTCGCCTGCAGCTCGCATCTGGAATGGCGCAGACTGCCGCAAACTGCTGCTGCCGGCACACCTGTATTACTCGTGCATGCAGTGTTGTGCAAGATGCCATTCGCTAACTCGCATGTTGTCAGATGCAGGGTCGATGGTGTCTTTTATATGGACTGAACGTCATGGATGCCAAGACCAGCTATGCCCGTATAGTCACTAATAGGCAGTGAACCTAAACCGATTGCACGCCGGGTGGGCTTATCTGACTCGGAGATGCAAAGCCAACGCCATTGAATCGTGTTGCATTTCATCAATGTTTGCCTTTTTGGGTAATTATTCAAATCCTGTCCGACGCCGGACTTGCTACGGAGTATGTGTGTCGGACTTTGGCCGATGGTAGCGAGTCTAGGAACAAGCCGTGTTTGCTCGACTGATTATTGATTTGGAAGACGTCAATATAGCTTCAAAAACGCTGTTGATTGTTTGATCTTTTGGCTCGTTCTATTTGTAATATTTTTATTATGATGGATTTGATGCAGTATGTGAGATTATGAGGTTAAGAACGAATTAATCCATTTGAAGTCGAATTTTGTCTAAATAATAATATCATATTTCTTCAACTTTGGAAATAGAAAATAATAGAAAATAGTAAAAAGATGATAGAAAAACAATAGAAAACAATAGAGAAATATTCCAAATACTAAACTGAATCAATGCCACAGAAACACCGAGGATGGCTGTTGTTGATAGCATTGATAAAATTGATAAAATACGCACTTGGTCGCACTACAGCTCATCACATCCTCTGGAGCGGGCCATGCCGGTAGATGCCGCCGGTCAGATCGATAGCTTGATAGCTCGATAGCTCGATATCTTCTGCAGTTCTGCACTCACTTTCTCGGAGACCTCTATAAAATGAGGCAATGCCGCTGCGGTATAAAATACCACAAAAAGCAAAAAAAAAAAAAACGTACAGCAGAGGGTATTCGCTGGTCGTCACCGACCCAACTACTAATCCGCCGATTACTGGTTTAACTAGGGGAGAGCGGACGGGATCCCGTGCTTTCCAGTATCTATGGCCGTACGTGGAAGAGAGTGAAGGCTGTTGAGTATATGAGCTTAGCTTGTTAGTGGCGGAAACACATGTCGCTAGGTTTATGCTTAATGCTAAAGGTTTGACACTTAGTGTTCAAGTCTAAAAGTCTGCACAATCAAAAGGGGGAAACGGCTGATGGGTACACCAAGGGGTCAGGTCCTGCTGGCTGGTTTATGGGCTGGGTAGAGAATCGTTGCTTTTCTGGGTCATGCTATATGATCGCTCAAGAGCTTCACATCGTTTGACAATCTTGAAACAACACATGTTGGTGATGCTTTAATGGCTGGCTGGCGACGATGAGCATGATGCACGAGAATCGACAGACAAAAATAGGATCAGCAAGACATCGCAAACCATCCCACCGGTCTGTCAATGGAGTTTCACTGCTCAAAACACATCCTTTCCTTCTACAGCCTGCCGCCCATAGGCCTTGGCTGTTCATCAGACCAGTCGAAAGTTACTCCGTACGGGGAAAGGAGTATCCTGGCCGGGGTTAAGACATGCCACATGCCCCTGTCAGTACATGTCGAATAGTCTCTCAGCAAGTTTCTGGCGGCGGTTGGAGCTTCTGTGGCTCTGTGGTTAACGCTGTATATTGATATCCAAAGCGAGTCTGTTCTCGCCCGCCGGCCAAGACTTATCCGTTTCAACAGCGTTAGCTGGCCCTCGTCCAGGTCTCGTTTAGGTCTTTACTCCGTAGTCCACAAGTTTCAATAGCCTAATAGTGCAATAATCACACCGTAGAAAGCACAGCATAAAGCCAAGAGTTGCGTGTTGTCGGCGATGGCAAAAACGGCAAAAATGGCAAAAGAATGAGCAGAAATAAAGAGAAAATGAAAAATAACTCCCCCTTTTCATAATAACGAACAATGTTGCCATCGCGCATCGGACAACTACCCGACGTCGTTATGGAAGAATTTCAGATAGGTAGGGTGAATACCAAAGGATCCGGCTTGTCTTATTGTTGGCAGTTTTGCCACATGCGTGCACCATGGACAGTTCAACGTGTAGACGGGCTATCAGAACTGGTATAGGAGACATGGAAGATGGGATAGTGTTGTCGATGATCGTATGAGAATATCTTTCAATATTGGGTATCACTGGATTACGACTGCTGCAAATTGTACTCTATCCTCGTCAGAAATGCTGCTGCATCTTCCACCACAATCGTCACGACACCACGCTTACACTACCGAACCCGTCCCTCAACAGGTCCCTCTACCGGCTCAGTCCACTCCATATTCAAGACAGCCTCGCCCGATGGGCTCTTCATAAGCCGGTGCGGCATTGTAGGCTGGCGGCACATCCTGTAGATTGGGCTGCTCGCTGGCCATGATAGCCTGCTCGATCGGCACAGTCTGCAATGCCGGTGTCTTGATATTTGTGGTGTGATGTCTGGTTGGCATCACGCGCGCCGCCGGTATGGCTGTCAGCACAGCAAGACAAGTATATTCAGGCGATTGTCGTGCATGCTGACCCTTTACTCTGCGGCGCAGGTTTATCACCGGGCGAGTCAGGTAGATCTGGACGGCGTTGGCTGCGAGCAAAAACAGAGCAATGGCCTGGGCTGCGAGCGTGGCCGTCCGGATGCGCTCCTCAGTGAGGGCTTTGCCTTTGACCGGCAAGCCGCCGCCGGACCGGCTGTTGATGCGCGCCATGACTTCGCCGAACGGCGCCGGCGAGCGAGCGGCTGGGGCCGTCATTGATCTCGTGCAAAGGTTTCCAGTAGAGCGCGGCCTGAACGCTGTAGCCGACGACAGCAGAAAGACTGATATAAACTAGGAGACACATGGATGCCTGGCTGTCAGCTAGTGGCGTGTTCTCATTTTTTTTTTCTCTATTTCTCTTTCCATATCTCGCCTTGCTCGCTTCGCTACTCCCTCGTCGACTTACTGCAGAGTATTTTCATGAATAGTACCATGGTACAAAGAACATCCGGCATAGAGATGGCAAAGACATTACCACGAATGGCCAGCATGGCCATGGGCTTGTAGCAGTCGGCACTGTCGCCTCGGACGAAGCCGCCAAACCACGCCGACGCGCCGTGTGCAACAGAGACTTGACATTTGTATGCTACGCACGCATGATTTTTATTCATTTATTTATTCTATTTAATCTAACTGCATCACCCTACGACAGCAAACACTCGGCTTCGCTGCTCCCATAGTAGATTGTATTCCCGTCGTTTGGCGTCTGCCCTGTGCTCAGCTGGTCGCCCCATTGCCAGAACATGTCCCCCGCCATGCCGCTGTCCTTTTGCGCCAGCGACGCCGCACGCCACGGCTTTTCCACCATACAGTGGTCCGTCTCCGTGCCGTACTCCTCCAGCAGACACGGCTTGCCAGCACGCGCACACGCCGCCGCATGGTCCCCGATCCAGCTGGCCGGAAAGTCCTCTTGCGCCGACACTCCCCAGGCCGACGGGTACATGTGGTACGTGCCAAAATCAAGTGTCTTGATGCCCAGGTTCTTTTCAAAGTCAACGCCCTCGCTCGTCTGGTAGGGGTACGACGTGCCGCCCTGGACACCAAAGCCCTCGTCGCCCAGTGTCACCATGTGGTTCGGGTCCAATCCCTTGATGTAGGCCGACGTCTCACTCGCCCAGCTGTAGATCACATCTGTCGCACAGCCCTTGCAGCGCGCCTCGTTGGCCAACTCCCAGGCGAAAATGCTCGTCGAGTTGGTGTATCTCTTGACGACTTCTTTAATGTACGCCCTGTACTGGGTCTGCGCCCGGGCATTGGTATACCAGCCCTCCTTGGTGCCGCCATAGACCGTGGCATAGGCGGGCATGCCGCCATAGTCGCTCCAATTGTTGACAAAGTTGACGATCAGCGAGATGCCGTGTCGCGCGGCCGACTGCACTACATAGTCGAGGCGCTGCAGACCGTAGGGGCCCGTGTTGATCTGTGCAGCCGTGGCCGACAGGGACTGGTAGTACACTGTATTCCCGCTCGGCTCGGTTGTGACATCGTTGAATCCCCAGACGCGAAGAATCGACAGGCCCGACTTGGCAAGGTGGTCCATGACCAGGTCGACGTCGGCATCGTTTGTCAGGAAGCCGATCCAGTATGCATTGGTTCCGGTGAGGTAATTGGTCGAGCCATTGAGGTCGAAACGAAGGCCCGAGGTCGACGGGTACGACGTAGATGCTGTAGTCGATGCAGCTGCGGCCGTAGCCGCGCTTACAATTGATAGAAGACGAGTGATGAGCATTGTATCCGTCTTGCCAGGCTGTGGTCTAGGATTGTATATTCACGTCTGCATCAGCCAGCCCGCCGTCATTTTATAGACGTGATGCCTCATAGCGAGATGTCTAGCAAAATGCCCAGTAGGAATCTCGGGAGGGGGCACTCCTTTGGTACAGGGGAAGTCGTGAATAGCCATGATGCAGTCTTGTCACGGTGCATTTCAGCAAGTATCTCGGAGCATCGCTCTCCGTTCTGTTTTTTTTTTTTTTTTTTTTTTTTTTGTTTTTCTCTTTTTTGTTTTTGGTTTTCTAAACAATCATCAATGCAGGTACACCTGCATACTATATGCAGTATCACGTGTCGAACTCACGACATCAACACGGCTGATGCCGTCCTCCCTTTCTTCATTTCCCCTGAGCACAACTTTGATTAATACTTGCGATTCTTGATTTCTGATTTCCTCTCCTACACAATCATTCCTCCTCGGCCTTTTTATAATTTTCCGCCGTCGACGCGTTCCCCGCAAAAGGACTTTATTCATTGAAAAATAGCGATCAATGGCTCCAATCCAGGCCCAGTGGCGCTGCAAGTCACTCCGAGTCGGGCCTAGGAAGCGTCGCAGGCCGTTTGTCAAAGCGGTACTAACTTGCGGAAAGGTCTAGACTTGTGGAGTTTTACTTTACATTTCTCTTTTTCTTGTTTTTTTTTTTTTGTATTCTCCTTGCGTGGAGTTGCAGTAGGCAATCGATAAAGGTATCAATTAGTATAATCATAGAAACAATGAAACAAGGGGCGCACCAGTTTCAAGATACAAGTTGCCATAGACGTCTCTCGTCAAGAAATCCAAGAGAGACACTTCTATCCCATAGACATCTACCATCACCATGCCTCTCAGAGTCAAGTCGCGTCCGGCTCATCTCGCCGATGTGCGGTCGCCATCCCCGTCCTTGGCCGGCGCCCTCCGCTCCGATGCCGACATTGCCCATCCTCTCCCCGACATTGGCCCCGACGACAGCTTTCGCGACGTCATCAAGAAGCTGTCCGTTTTCATGACCGAGGCTGTGCTGCTGCCATCGACCTTTGAACAGCTGCGCACCACATCCGCCGGCGACCGTCTGCGCGCGCTCGTCACGCACCTCAGCATCACCTGCGACAACCCGTGCATCGTCAACGCCCTGCTCGCCCTCAAGTGGCACTACGGCGCGGCCAGCGGCGACCGCGGCCTCTTTGACGCGCGTGCCAATGCCTGCGAGATTGTCGCGTGGCGTTTCCTGACGCACCTCAGCGAACGCGATGCGGTCGACTTTTGCTTGTACGAGATCCCCGGCACCAAGCGCGCACCAGGTGGCGTGTCGGCAGCCTCGGTGGCAGCCATTGCCCCCATCACACCCCCCAACGATGAAGAAGCCGGCTCGCTTCCGCGCGCGTCTACGCCCTCGAGAGTCGTGGACGAAAACTCGCCTCTTCTCTCGCAGATGTGGTCCAGCAGCTCAACCGCCGGCCGTGCGGGCAAGCGGCGCGCTGGTGCGGGCAGCCGCCGGTACCAGCTGCTGCAGTCCATCTCGCGCCTCACCATGAGCATGCACCGCGGCCATGTGCACGACGACGACGACGACGAGTGCAATGGCAGTGATGACGACGATACCGAAAACGACGACGACAACGACGAACAAGACCCGACAGCGCCCTTTGTCAACCTCAACGCGCTCGAGATTGCCGCTGTGGCCGATGCCAAGCGCTTCCTGAGCCAGAACGTCGTCCAGAAGATCATCACGGGCATCTGGAACGGCGACATTGTGTTCTGGGACCGCCTGGAGGTCGATGCCATCAAGAAGCCGCGCTTCTACAACCCGCACACGGCCGACCCCTTTGCGCGTCTGCGTGTGCCCAAGTACCTAAAAGTGTTTGAGGCCCTCTTCTTCTTCATCTTCCTCGGCATCTTCTACCTCACGCTGCTGGAGCGCAGCCCCGATCGTGTTGGCGTGTCCGAGTTCTTCTTCTTTGTGTTCTTGGCCGCGTTCGCCTACGACGAGCTCAGCGAATGGATCGATGCCGGCTCGCTGTTCTACGTCTACGACTTTTGGAACCTGTTTGACCTGATCATGATCTGCATCGGCTTTGTGTTTGCTGTGCTGCGCTTCATTGGCCTGTGGTCGCAGAACGCCTACCTGATCGACTTGTCGTTTGACATTCTGTCGCTCGAGGCGCTGTTCATGGTGCCGCGCATCAGCTCGATCCTGTCCCTGAGCCCTTACTGGGGCACCCTCATTCCCTGCTTCAAGGAGATGACCAAGGACTTTATCAAGTTCATGGTGCTCGTCGTCATTGTCTACCTCGGCTTCCTCACAACCTTTTCCCTGCTCGGCCGCGCCCTGTTCACGCTGCCGCACATGACCATGATCCTGACCAAGATCTTCTTCGGCTCGAGCTACGTCGGCTTCGACATCATGGACGACATTGACCCCGTCTTTGGCCCGCCGCTGATGCTCGTCTTTGTCACGCTCAGCTCCATCCTGCTCATGGGCTCGCTCACGGGTATGCTCAGCAACAGCTTCAGCCGCGTCATGGGCCACGCGCGCGAAGAGTACCTCTATGTCTACTCCATCTACGTGCTCGAGGCGTCCACGAGCAACCGTCTTACGCACTTTTACCCGCCCTTCAACCTGCTGGCCCTCATCATCTTCCGCCCGCTGCGCCTGTTCCTGCCATCGAACCACAAGTTCCGCGCTGCCCGCATTGCTCTGCTCAAGATCACGCATCTGCCCATTGTCGGCACGATCCAGTTCTACGAGCTCGTGCGCGGCAAGATCCAGGACGTCAGCGGCAACTACTCGGACTACTCCGCCATGCGCGGACCGGGTGGCCGCCACACGACGCCCGCCTTTGGCAGCATTGGTGCCATTGTGACGCCCAAAAAGACGGTCATTCGGCCGTCTCTGAGCCAGCGCCACTCGGCGTCGTCGTTCCGCCACCAGGGCCAGAGCCTGCACGTGCACCAGCACCAGCACCAGCGCCAGCAGTCGTCTACGGCTGCTGGCCAGTCGCGCCCGACGACAAGCGCGTCCGAGTACGCCCCCTCGCCACGGGCTATGCTGTTGCGCGAAGAGCCGTCGTCGTCGTCGTCGATAGCAGCCGCGGCGGCGGCCGAGGCCTCCGAGCAGGCCGAAGAGGATACGGGCATGGATGCGCCGTCGGACGTCGAGGTGCGGATCAACGAGCTGTCGAGCAAGATTGACCGCTTGACGGAGCTTATCCTACAGTTACAGCAGCAGCAGTCGCAGAAGGAGTAATGCAAAGTAATCATGGCATACATAGCAAACATTCAATCGGATCTAGGTTAATCCTTAGTCAAAAGGTGACAATATAGCATATTCATTGGGTTGGTTTAATATTTATTCATTTGTTTTCGTGGGTATCTATATTTAATTGCCGAGCGCCTTGATAATGGCAGCACCAACAGCGGAGGCACTGGCAGGGTTCTGGCCAGTGATGATGTTGCCGTCGACGGCAACCTTCTCCTGCCAGTCGGCCGCCTTGACAAAGTTGGCGCCAATTTCCTTGAGGCGCGTCTCCAGCAAAAAGGGCACAACGCTCTCGAGCTGCACGGCGCGCTCCTCGTCGTCGGTGAAGCTGTTGACGGTCTTGCCCTTGAGGATAAAGGCAGAGGTCTCGTCGTCGGGGATCTCGCGCACGTTGGCAATGGCGGCAGGGCCGTGGCAGACGGCCGACACGACCTTGCCGGCCTTGTTGAAGGCAGCAGCGAGGTAGTGGCTCTGCTTGTCGAAAGCCAGGTCGAACATGGGACCGTGGCCGCCGGGGTAGAAGAGGGCGTCGTACTTGGCAGCAGTGGCGGTGGCAGCCTCCTGGGAGCCAGCAATGGTGTCGAGCTTGATGGTGTCGCTCCAGAGAGACTTCTTGTTGTTCAGGAAATCGACCGAAGCCTTGTCCTCCTTGAAGGCCTCGACGGACGAGGGGTCAAGCGGGGCCTCGCCACCCTTGGGCGAGGCGACAGTGACGGTGTAGCCAGCCTTGATGAACTCATCGTAGGGGTGGGCAAACTCGGGCAGGTACCAGCCAGTAGGCTTGCCGGTGCTGCCGAGAACAGCGTGGGAAGAGAGGACGACAAGAACTGAAGGCATTTTGATATGTGTGGTGTATTTTTGGTGGGGTAGATGTGCAGAAAGAGATGCGCAGAGTTGGAGACAAAGCAGAGTTGAGGTGAGAAGGAAGCTTGGGGAGGATGATCTATTATAGCTTGGTGAGGCGCTTGGGTCTTACAAATCAGCACTGCAGATTGCTTTATTCAAGTCGTCATATGGAGATGGGAGGTGAAATGAAAGGTGATCGAGCTCAATCTACTCTATATTTGTCTACTCTAAACTCAAATAGAGCTGAACATGTCAGATGTACTCCGAAACTCCTTCTTCCGCATACCGAAACTCCGCATCTCGTATTCATGCATTGTCGATGGCGTAACTTGTACTGGTTTTAATCTACTTTTTCCCTGGTCTGACATACACATTGTTTTTTGGCACTTCTTTGATCTTGTTTCTTTTTTACTCTAGATTTGTCTGTGGTTTTTATCTATGGTGCATGCCTCTACCTCGGTCCGTTCTCATTCGGATATGCAGTAATAGCTCACTACCTATATGTGCCTCTTGTTTGCAGCTGGTTGCAGTAGTCTCGACACTCTATATGTACAGTATTTGGGTTATCACTTGTCAACTGTATGCCAACTACTGAGTAGTTATCAACTAGTTGTCAACTAATTAGTTGTCAACCAGTTGTCAATGGCACCCCGCCTTTGACGTCAGCGCCTGCCTGTTTGGCATATTTGGCGCTGCTTACCTTATCAGTCTCAACCTTATATTCGTCTTTCAGCCTGTACTTTGTTCACACTATATTTCTTTTGTATCGGCAAGTTCAGTTTTGATTGATATCCAATGTGTAATGCAGAGCTATTTTCAGATTCTATCTTTAATCAATAGAAGCGTCATAATCCACACGAGCTCAAGACAGCTCCGGCACTAGTGGATCGAGATCGCCTTGGTTAAATTTAATCAAGATTTAAATGGAGAATAAATAAAATAAAGTAGCACTTTTAATGTGAAAATCAAGAAGCCAAAAAATGGAAACGTGGAAAAGACAAGAAATCATTAGAGATCGCCAATGCCAGAGAATTAGCCGGAATCTCGTAGAAATTCACAATTATGAACCAAGTGAATCCATGGCTGAATCAACTCGGGGCACTTCACGCCACCGCGTCGTCCACTCGAGGATCACTCGCATCCAGACAACAAGGTTCTCGGGTTTGCTGACCATGTGGTTTTCGTCAGGGAACGACATAAACCGGCTAGGCACGCCCTGGAACTGCAGCGCGCGAAATACCGAGAGACCATCAGTGACAGGGCATCGAAAGTCGCGGTCCGAGTGAACGACGAGCGTTGGTGGTGCGTTGTGGCGCCACAGGGCCAGCCGATCGGGCCGGGCCGGATTCCAGCGATTGACGTTCTCAAAGTTGCTCCAGGGAAACGATGGGCCATGGAAGGATGCAACTCCGTCGGGCACATCGCAGTTCAGGGCCATGGCAGCGGTGGAATAAATGCTGTCGTGCGACACGGCGGCGCGGAAGGATCTGCCTAGCGGACTGCCGAGGATCCAGTTGACCATGTAGCCGCCATAGGACGCGCCGCAGGCGACGGCGCGGTCGCAGTCGATATCGGGCACGTTCTGGAGACCCTCCATGACCTTGGCGATATCTTTGTACGGGTAGCCGCCCCAGCTGCCGTAGATGCGGCTCTGGTGCTCGACGCCGAAGCCGCGCGAGCCGGTAAAGTTGGGCAGCACAACGACGTAGCCCTGCTCGGCCCAAACAGCGGCATTCCAGCGGGCGTGCCACTCGTCGTTGAAAGCACTCTCAGGCCCGCCGTGGATAAAAAGGGCCAAGGGATACTTGGCCTCGTTTTCGGTTTCAGCCGGTTTGCGCGGCCGCACCACCCATGCCTGCACAACGTATTCGCCGCCGCCGCCTTCAAAGTACATTTCCGACACCTGCTCGTTATATGACAAGCCATACCTGGCGCCGTCCTTGGTTGCCGATGAAACCACCCGCGGCTCATAGACAGCATCGTCGTCAAGGTCAATCATATGGTAGAAGCTGCTCTCGACAAAACTATGGCCTGTCAGCAGCACCGAGTACGACAACAGACGGTCGGGCAAGCCGTCTCGTTTGATCTGGTAGTAGTCCACCAGCGACCCCCTCTTTGCACTGATACACCGCGCGCGCGCGCCCTGCTTGATCTCCAGCACAAACAAACAGCGCCGGCCGCAGTCGTGTGCATCCACGAATACGGCACCGCCGGTTGCGGCAAACTCAAAGGCATCCGGCGACGGCAGGCTAGCCGACTCTCCGACGACTGTGCTCACGACATCGTAAGCAGCGCCCGATACAATGTGCCCCATGTGCAGTCGGGTATCAGCAGGGCATTCGAGAGGCGAGCGCAGAAAGGCAATCGTGGTGCCGTCGGGGGAGAACCGCGGGTTGCTGCACTGGCCCGAGACGCCACTGATAGAGGCGGCAACTGACGACGGCGATGCGGTGATGCGGATCTTTGTAGGCTCGTAGGCCGTCGGGGCCGTAAACGAGTCAAGAGGAACGTAGTAGACATCCGTGCAGCCAGCCAAGACGGGATCGGCGAGCACAGGAGCACGGGCGACAAACACGAGTCCTTGCGCACCGATATCGTAGGCAGATGCCGGCATATCTGGCTCGTACATGTTGCACGGTGCCTCGAGAGGGGAGTTGGCAAGGGCATTGAACAAGCCGCCCAGCTCCCATTTTGAGTCGTTTTGCGAAAGCGAAGAGTACCAGATGGAGTAGGGCTGCGGCTTGAGATACGAATCCCACTCGCGGACCTGCCAGGTATCGTAGCACTTGTCGAGTGCGGAGGTGGAGATTGGCGGCCGGTGTTAGTCTAGGCAACGGTTTAAGGTATAACGGCTGCAGTCTTCTGTTCTAACTGGCCATCAACTGTTATCATTATCATACGGTACTGTTCTTCTGCCGTCTTACTCCGGATTGCAGCTCGCTACCATTCTTTGGGATGGATCGAGATGTATGCACCTAGACAGACTGTCGACATGATGTGTTGCGTGTTGGCTTGCCATGTTGCGTGTCGAATAGGTTAGTAGTAGATAAGTGATTTTGATTAGCTGCAATATTTCTGGTAGAGTTTCGTAGGATTCTGTTCTATTTAATATATGTTTTGTTTTCTTTGAATTATGTAAGCAGCATCACAAAATATAATTCGATTTAAGCAGTTTCCAAGTTCTTCAAAGCAAATATGACAAACCAGTGAGAGATCAATTTGGAAGTAATAGTAGTTATAACTCTACTTTATTTAGTATACAATGTTTAGTATAAATTTACTCATTGATCAAACAAAGTCAAGTCCATCCTCGCGAGAAGTTACAACACGACTATAGCAGTGCTGACTGTATTATTTATATAGAAGATAGACTATTTGGACAGACGCGTGCTAATAACATAAGTGTCACTCAAAAGCACTAGCTGCACTACATCCACGTGCTGCCCCATATTTCCACTACACCTATATACCTAGAGCCGCCCATTCTACCGCTGAGCTAGCGACACCGCCCAGTAAGCAGTAAGATGGCGGGGACTAGCAAGCGCGACAGAAGGGTAGAGACTATGCAGAGAGACTATGCTGAGCGAGCATTAGTAAAACGACGCTGCGGCAATCCCACGAAGAGACAAGAGACGACCCTATTGACGAGCTACGAGCTTTTTTATTGCTACAGACAATCTTGACGACAATTTGACGAACTTGACGACCACCTTGACGACGACCACGACACTCCCACACACCCCGCCGCCGCCGATCGACCGGACCTCCTACATCGGCATCGCATCGCCACCTTGGTTCAGGACACACGGCCCTCCAGTCAAGCTACAAGCATACGAAGCATACTCTGTTCCGACTTTCTGACTCAAAACCACTGGCCATCTCTCTGCTTCACACCCAGATATGCGGGTTCTCCTGCAGACCCCGACAACAGAGACGTCGTCCTTTGCCGGGAGTAGGTAGAGAGAGAAGGATAAGAAGAGAAGGCGAGCGAGTCGACAATAAGAGACAAAAGACAAAAGACAAAAAGACAAAAGAACAAACGCTATACATACACAATGCCAGGCCTGCCATCATCGGTCGACCTCGACGAGTGCATCTCGCGGCTGTACAAGCGCGAACTGCTCGCCGAGTCCGTCATCGAGGCCATCTGCGCAAAGACCAAAGAGCTGCTCATGCGCGAGAGCAATGTCGTGCACGTCCGCGCGCCCGTCACCGTCGTGGGCGACATCCACGGCCAGTTCTACGACCTGATCGAGATCTTCAAGATTGGCGGCTACTGCCCCGACACCAACTATCTGTTCCTCGGCGACTATGTCGACCGCGGCATGTTTTCCGTCGAGACCATATCGCTGCTCGTGTGCCTCAAGCTGCGGTACCCGAACCGCGTGCACCTGATCCGCGGCAACCACGAGTCGCGCGGCGTCACGCAGTCGTACGGCTTCTACACCGAGTGCGCGCGCAAGTACGGCAACGCGTCCGTGTGGCACCACTTCACCGACATGTTTGACTTTTTGACGCTGAGCGTGGTCATCAACGACCAGATCTTTTGCGTGCACGGCGGCCTGTCGCCGTCCATCCACTCCATCGACCAGATCAAGATCATCGACCGGTTCCGCGAAATCCCCCACGAGGGCCCCATGGCGGACCTGGTGTGGTCGGACCCGGACCCGGACCGCGACGAGTTCTCGCTGAGCCCGCGCGGTGCGGGCTACACGTTTGGCGCGCAGGTGGTCAAGAAGTTCTTGGCGGTCAACAACATGTCGCACATCTTGCGGGCGCACCAGCTGTGCCAGGAGGGCTACCAGGTGCTGTACGACGACCGGCTGAGCACGGTGTGGAGCGCGCCCAACTACTGCTACCGGTGCGGCAACATGGCGAGCGTGCTCGAGGTCAGCGACACGGGCGAGCGGTTCTTCAACGTGTTTGACGCGGCGCCAGAGAACGACGAGCACAAGGACGCCGCACAGCAGACGCAGCCGGCAAACGGCAAAGCAGGCGAGAATGCACTGCCTGATTACTTTTTATAGACTTTATTCTTGCACGTGTCCATGCGTTGCTTCTTTTTCTGTTTCTCTGTTTTCCTGTTTCTCTGTTTCTCTGTTTGCTGTTCTGGCATGTACGATACCTCAATATGACATATAGACATCACATTGCAAAGAGTGATTGTAAAAGAGTCAATTCGGCTATGATAATTAACCAATCGTCATTCGTGGTATCGTCTCCGTCGTCCTTGCCCCCGTCCCCATCTGGTGATCCAACCCCAATCTACCAGTCCTTGTTGATGTCAAAGCTCCATTCAAACTCCAGGTGCGTCTTCTTGTCGTCGTCGACAAAGCTCGACAGCGCCACGTAGTGGCCGCGTGCCAGCATGCCCGTGGGCGCCTCGTCCTCCTGGAACTTTTTGGTGTACAGCGGCTGCTTGTCCGTGTTGGGCGCATAGCTGCCCAGCATCTCGCTGTCCTTGCTCACCCGGATGCCCTTGCGCTTCACAATCTGCACATAGCGCAGGCCGCTCAGCACCTCGTGCTGCACCTTAAACGTCGCCGCCATGGTGAAGCGGGCGCCCTCCTTGATGCTAAAGGGTTTGTCCTTGAGCGTGGCCTCGGTGCCGGGCACGCTCAGGTCGATGATGACGGGGTCACGGCCGGGGGTCTCCATGGCCAGGCTGTGGATGATGCACACACGGGGGTCGCTGGCATCGCTCAGGTCCGTGCCGCCGCCGAGGCCGAGCGACTCCTTGTACCGCTGCAGCGATTCATCGCCGGCGTCTGTTTGAAGGTCGTTAGTATGTGCTGTAGTTGGCATGCTGTTGTTGTTGCTGCTGCTGCTGCTGCTGCTGCTGCTGCTGCTGCTGGCGCTGTCGACGGCTGCGCAGAGTAGACGTAGAAGCTCAGCAATATCGGCCTCGGACACGACAAGACGCCCAGACTGGTCGACAATGTAGAGTGGCGACGGCGGCGGGGGTGCCGGCATAGCGATCGAGACGCTGCGACTGTGGGACATGGTGCAGTAGATGGCTTTGTGCTGAGTCGGTCGGGGTCTGGAGTACTGGGGTAGATGTCAAAGGCATAGGAGCAGAGTCAAGAAGATCGAACGGGTCCAGCCAGAGCGAAGCCAGAGCAATGGAAAGCTACAATGTCGTGCTGCTCTTCACTTTGGCGCCTCTCTCCTCGCCCCTTCTCATTCTGTTTCCTTCTGTCCCTAGTTCCCCTCATCCCCTCTGTCCTCCATATCCCGTATTGTCTGCTCGTTGCCCTTGCCCTTGCCCTCGCCGATGGACTGATCTTTGTCGCTTAAGGAAGGAGCCACTAGCTGCCGCCGGTTCCTGCCTCTTTTGTCGCAGAGCCTCGTGCCGCCAGCCGCCGTGGTCGTCAGCCTTGTCAAGTGCCGTCAAGCCTCCGTGATATCGTGATATCGTCAAATCGTCAATCGACAAACGTCGTTGTCTTGCCGGTCGTCGCCAAGTCATCTCTCCCTCCATGCAATCTACTCACCCATCTGCTGGTACTCGGCCAAGCTCTGCTTCGGCTGAGACAGCTTGTAGCCAGAGGTAACCTCCTCGTGGATATCGTCTTCGTTGGATGCCATTATGATGTCGTTGAGCTGGGTTGTGTGTAGAGTTGAACAAGAAACAAGTCAGGAAGCTATTCAAGAATCCAGGGAACAAGCAATAAGCAACGGTATCTTATATATAAGTGGCGGTCAAATAAGAGAGGTAGCTCCCCCCTTCACCCTTGGTTAGTCCTTGGTTCTAGTCCTAACTGACCACTGTTTACTCCGTACTGCTCCTCCACTTTTCTATTTCTATTTGCAGAAGGAGGGGCAGTTATCTGTCTGTAGTGATTGTCGGCGGTACTCATACTGAGTAACTCATAGACTGGCTCTGGCTCGTCTTCGTCTGTGAGTGATACGAATGGCTAAATACTCCAGGCTGTCGCGGTGCCCCTTTTCCAAGGTCCCCCTCCCACTCATGCAAGGTGGGGTTTGCAGGGCAATCAGACACTGACAGGAGGTGGCCATTTTGAGAAGCACATTATAGTCAATGCCTTAAGAGATCTGGCCAATATAGTTAGCATGGTATTTCTCAAGCGCCAACAGCACTGAAAACAGCCTGCCCTTTGAGTCTAGAGCAGATCCATCTTAAGATACCATCTCCTTACTCTAGATAACAACGACAGTGATCTTAAAGCGAGCTATAGCTTACTACAACACAGAGCTATATTTGTGTAGCTATACACTCTTGAATAAGCATCAGCAACAGTGCAAATATAACCGCCTGCTACAATGCTGTTGACGCTTGATGCAGAATCATGCAGTACACCGGTCTCTCGAGTCTCTAGCCTGCATATTTGGTCCATTGGCATTTGTTCATTATTGTCTACATTTTGGTAATATTTTTTTTGTTATGATTGATTATTAATTGTTAATTGTTAATTATTATTATTTATCATTATTTATGTAGATTCAAAACAGTCTCAACGCGGATAGACAGCTCTTCAGGGGCTGCAAAACGGTGTGTTTAGGCGAGGACTGGATTTTGATAGCACAGATAATTATAGGCCTTCACTATGGCCTGTAATTTCGAGTTTGCAGCTATATGTAGCCCTAGACGTTCTCAAACTGCGTTTCTTCTATTCTGACTAAAGTCACTAACCCCTGATCCTGAACTCTGCAGCGCCCCACTCTCCATGGTCACGTTTATTTCTATCATTTTCTTCCTGTTTTCATCTTTCCTCTCCTCCTTCCTCTTTCTTTCCTCTGTTTCTCTCCTTCCCACTATGCCTCGGGTCCACCGTGGCCTTAGTCCAGTCTGGCGCGTCCCCAACAATTCGTAACGGTAAAATTGGGGGTCCACAGTGCAGAAAGTATTAAGACTTATTTTTGTATTGACTTTTAATATAGTATTAGTGCAAAATAAATGGAAAATAAATGTGTCGCGCGC
This sequence comes from Ophiostoma himal-ulmi, assembly GCA_029299165.1. Classification (NCBI taxonomy): domain Eukaryota; kingdom Fungi; phylum Ascomycota; class Sordariomycetes; order Ophiostomatales; family Ophiostomataceae; genus Ophiostoma; species Ophiostoma himal-ulmi. Next base: position 985,125 of record JANSME010000012.1, read on the forward strand.
CCGACTGCACCAGCGCAATTTCCTTTCTGGCACGCCCCTCGTCTGGACAGTCTGGACAGTCTGGACACCCTTCTCACGTTTGCTATTTGTACTGTTTATTTGAGGGCGCTACACAAGCGCTGTGACTTTTGAAACGTGCCCTGCAATACCCAATCTTTCTCTCGGAATCACTAAACTTCCCAATATCTGCAAAACAATGCAAGCATGATTGCTAATTCCACTGCTTTTGCATACAGTGAAACTGCTCCAATTTATGCTGTGAAAATCTATCAACACTGCAGTCGCGCATTGTTCTTCGCTCCTTCCTTTCCCGTCCCGTCTCCCTCCCCTTCCTTCCTTTTTTCTCTTCTCTTTACCGTCGCGACAACTCGCTTTTTGCTTCATTTGCTTCATTATCGACACGACTTGACTGTCGTTCTTTTACGTTGACAAGGTATGTACAGTGCTTGTTGTTGAATCTGGTGTTTTGTTTTGTTTTTTTATTTATTTATTGTTTTACCTTGTTCTTTCTCCTACTTTACTATTTTCCTATTCACCCTCCTCTTCAACCCTACACTTCTTTCGCGTCTCTTGAAGATTGTACCCTGCTATCGCAAGACAGTCGCATCTTTGTGAGCTTATCTGCTATACTTGGATTGCTACTTCTTTTCTCTTTACTCTACTCTTATTCGCTTTACGTCTTCACCTCGTTGCATCTCCCGCTGCACTTACACTGCGCGACTGCGACCCAGACCCGTCGCGACCTAGACTCCGCCCGTCGCAAAACGCCAAAAGACACGCGATCGCGACTTCCCTGTTGAATTGGCTCTTTCCATCTTTTCTTTCTTTGCGTCTCTTTATTGCCCCTTGTGCTCTTGCGCAATCATCCCATCGCACTTTCCTGTTGTTCCGCGCTTTCATCTCTGCTCGTGCCCATCCCACGCCCTTCTTACTCAGCCTCTCCATCTCTCCCTCGACAACCCTCAATCGGACCCTGTCGCATGCATCCCGCGTCGCAGCCCAATCACCAACAGCACCGCTAACCGCTGCCATCATACCTACTAGCCAACTGTTTATTGTCGCGACCAATTCCAATTCGCTCACTCGAGCCCACCCACTCATAGCCATTTGATCTTCAGCACCCTGATCCTCACACCACCCCGACACTCCTTTCAAAGTCTCTCGACCCTCCACACGACCTCCACACACAATGGCTTCTGCATCCAGACGGCTTCCCGCGCGGAAGAACACCCTCCTTATCGAGGCAATCCCTGACCGTCAGTCTCACTTTCTACTCACCTTCTTTTCAATAATCTACAAAAAACTAACTATCTAGATGAGGAGCTCATCTCGCGCCGCCGCCTCGGCCAGACCCAGCTGTCATCGCGCATCGCCGTGAGCCCCAACTCGGGTGCCTCGTCCCCCGGTAACGGCAGCGCCAACGGCGCCAACGTCACCGCCTTTGACTACGCACACCTGCGCGCGCCCCTGCCCAAGGGCATCGTGTCCGGCATCTTCAAGCCCAGCCCCAACAGCTACTTCCTGATGCGCCGCAGCAGCGACGGCTACGTGTCGGCCACCGGCATGTTCCGCGCCACCTTCCCCTACTCCGAGGTTGAAGAGGAAGAGGAGGAGCGCCGCCACATCAAGTCTCTGCCAACTACCAGTCCCGAGGAGACCGCCGGCAACATCTGGGTGCCCCCAGAGGATGCCCTCGCCCTTGCCAACGACTACGGCATCCTGCCCTGGATCCGCGCGCTGCTCGATGTCGCCGATATTCCCGTCAGTGGCCCGCCCGCCGCCGACGGCAGCCCGTCCAAGAAGATCGCGCCGCCGCCCAAGTTTGTGTCACTGGCCCCCGTGCCTGCCCTGGCACCGCCCACACCCACGCCCGCCGCACCGGCACCCCGCACCAGCTCGCGCGCGCGCCGCTCCGCCAGCCCAACCAAGTCTGCCGCACCGACGCCCGCTGTGAGCAAGCGCGCCATTGCCAGCCCGCGCAAGAGAACATCCAAGGCCGCCGCTGCTGCCGCTGCCGCCGCTGCCGCTGCCTCGCAGGAGGCCTCGATCGCCAGCACTGAGAGCACACCCGCGCCCACATCCAACGGCGACGCCGTCCTGCCCTCTGTTGAGGAGGAGGTCAAGGTGACCAAGATCAAGAAGCACTCCAAGAAGAAGTCGGACGTCAGCATGACGGCCACGCCCCCTCTGGCGGCCAATGAGACCAAGGTGTTTTCCGCTGGCAGCAACGAGACTTCGCTGTTCGGCAAACCGCCCTCGCCAGAGGAGTCTGCGCGCCTGCTGGCCGAGGCCAAGGAGATGGTGCGCGCTGCCGCCGACGAGATTGCTCTGACTGCTGTCGAGAAGGATACCAAGGACTCAAAGGGCAAGCGCAAGGCCGAGGAGCAGCTCGTCAAGCCCGAGGGCGAGGACAACAAGGAGAACGCCGCCGACGGCGAGACGTCTGCCGCGCCTGCTGCGAAAAAGGCCAAGACGGGTAAGACGGACGTGCAGATCCGCAAAGAGCGCGTGCGCAACCGGGCGCTGCTGGGCCTGAGCGCGACAATTGCCGTCGGTGCTATTGTCCCCTACGTCATGGGCATGTTATAGTTGGTGTCGGTCAACAGACGATAGACGATAGTCGACAGTCGACAGTCGATAGTCGACAGACGTCGGCATGAGACACTGATGCCGACAATGAGGGTGGATTGGGTTACTACGTCTTTTTAATTAAAATCTCGGGTGCAGATGGTTGGCGTCTCTTTACCGGGCAACGACTCTGCACGCTCTTCTTTTCTTTTTGTCTTGGATGGAGTTTTATTTTGTCTTTTTATTCTTATTTTTTTGTTTTTGTATCTTCTGTTTTACTCCCCTGCTTGTTTGCTTGCTTGCTTTTTACTATATTTACCCCTTATGTCTATATCACCCTGCCTTGCCTCTTCTTGCCAATTGCCTATTTATTGCCTCATCTGGACTCGTCCACCCTCGCAATACTCTTGTCTACCTTGCATATCCATCTTATATTTGCCTGTACCACACCCGTCTACCATTTACCCACGCCATGCCTCATGTTATTCCCCCTTCGCTTCATCTACCCCAGTTACCCAGTACACAGCTTTAGTCAATCATACCACCATTCTATTGAGATCTGAGATCAGCTATATACGCGAGCTATGCAAAAGTACAAAAGTCCCTGTTCCAAGATGTCGCAGCTCGGCATTATAATTCTGCCGTCTTTCACCGCTCTAGCCTCGGCATTAATCTTTAATCTACTTGCTCGACCTCAATTACACGATGCTGTTCAACACGAGAATGCATGTCTTGATCTTGATGTTTGTCATTGATCTGATAAGATTTCCAAAGTAGCAACAGAAATATAACGCTCCTATGCGACATTATGACTTTGGAGCTATTTTGCCTGCGTCAGATGACCTGTAGTTGGCCGACTTGCTTTGTACTCCAACTCTCCAACTTCGGCAATGGGCGGCTTTTCTCAGGTCGGCTGGTGAGACCAGTAGCCTTGCCCAGACCTCGGAAAACAGTACCCCTCAGTAGCAAGACAGCAAGTGATGAATAGTAATTATAGTAACTAATAAATAGTAGAGAGCTCCGTGTCGCTGTTGTTTCTTGATTGTTTTGCAAGTACAAGCCGTCGTCAACACCGCCACGATGCAGCCCGTCTTTCGTCTCGCAAGGCCAGTGGCCTCGTCAGTCTCAGTCTCAGTCTCTATAAACACCACGCCCCGTGCCTCGCTATGCACACCACATTCTCCGGCACGCTTAGCACGCTCCTTCTCAGCATCACCCGCTGCCCCTGCCCGCTATGGCTTCATCGGCCTCGGCCAGATGGGCTACAACATGGCCCAGAACCTGCACGCCAAACTCGACCCTGCCACCGACTCGCTTGCCCTCTACGACATCAACACGGCCGCCGCCGAGAAGCTGAAACAGGCCGCCACCGCGGGGGCGCCCATCACAGTCGCCCCCAGTGTCGCCGAGGCCGCCAAAGATGCAGTACGTCTCCTTCTGGGATAAACGCAAGGACCTAATGCTAACAGGACAGGACTACGTCGTGACAGTATTGCCGGAACCGGTGCACGTCAAGGCTGTCTACGAGGAAGTTCTAGCGGGTGGCCTGAAACAACAGAAACAACAAGCCGACAAAAAAACGCTGCTTGTCGACTGCTCCACCATCGACCCGGCGTCGTCGCGGTCCGTCGCCGCCGCCGTCGCCGCCGCCGCCGCGAATGCCGTCTTTGTCGATGCGCCCATGTCCGGTGGTGTCGTCGGTGCCGCCGCCGGCACCCTCACCTTTATGCTGGGCGCCGATGCGGCTCTCCTCCAAGACGTCGAGCCCCTGCTGCTCAAGATGGGATCGAAGGTGCTGCACTGCGGCGACCAGGGCGCCGGCCTCGCCGCCAAGCTTGCCAACAACTATCTGCTCGCAATCAACAACATTGGCACGGCCGAGGCCATGAACCTCGGCGTCCAGCTCGGCCTCGACCCGCAGGTGCTCGCGAGCGTCATCAACGTCAGCACGGGCACGTGCTGGCCGAGCAAAGTCAACAACCCGGTGCCGGGTGTGGTGCCGACAGCGCCGGCAAACCGGGACTATGCGGGCGGATTCGGCATCGGGCTGATGCGCAAAGATTTGCGGCTGGCCGTGGCGGCGGCCGCGGGTGCAGGGGCGAAGCTGGCCCTGGCGGATGCGGCGACGTCGTTATACGAGGCGGCCGAGAAGACGGACGCGTGCCGGGGACGGGACTTTAGTGTTGTGTACCGGCATCTTGGGGGCAAAGAGTGATTGCGGGACGGCCCAGAATTCCTCTTCGGTCTGTGTTTCAAGTCCAAAGTCGAGAGCGAAGCGACAGAATAAATGCCAATGCAGTCAAGGCGTCGATAGAAGAAGTAGATCCAAGAGCAAGCATACTAAATCAAGTTGCTAAAGACCAAAGGTGAACAGACAAAAAGACAAGACGACGGGCGAATTAATGGACCGTGTTTGCCGATGCGACGATGCGACAGCGAGCCAAGACGGGCGAATGCGTGAGACTGGCCGTGAGATGCGACGGTACTAAAGGCGTAGAGGAGATGGAGAGAGAATATCTCTGAATTAGTAATCTACTCCGCAATTCTCGTCTTACAGCACTGATCCAGCACTAGCACGACTGCTCCATAGCGCTAGACCCGCCCGGAAGAGGCTGCATCCGAGGTGTAAGTAAGATGACCTCTGTATTCTTTTCCTTTTATTCTCTTTCGTTCACTTGTGTCCGTTTTCCTGGTTTATGATTGCTTTTTTTCGGACCCTTGTGTTTCTTAATGTTCCTGCACGTGGTTCCCGACTGACTGGATGCCATGCAGTCTCTGTTCATTCTCAGAGACGACGCTTAAGTAATCTGTCGTCATTAACACCCAAAAAGGAAGGATCAGATGATTAAGCAGTTTGTACGCAACATGATAACACGGCATGACCAAGATAAGAAGAAACCAAGATACTATTGAATACGCGTATGGTCCATCAACTGCAGTAATGACCGGGCTAGATGTTGCACCGAGCAGGCGGAGATGCCAAATGACTGGTCTGTATTTCTAGTTCTAGCCGCTATCTGTGCTTATTCGATGGGGATTTGGGAGCCCTTTTACAAGCGAGGCACGCTAGAAGCAAGCCGGTCGTCATTAGTAGAGGTGTTATTGCACACGTCTTGGGATAGATAGGATGCCCAGACTCGCGTGCGTCCGTCGGAAATAAGATTCTGTGTGCTGGTGCTGCTTCTGTTGGGTTCTCGTCTGGGGCCTGACTTGAATTCTAGGGCGAGGGAGACAGTTTTGATAAAGACTCAAGTAAACAAAAGACAAGAGGGAGAAATAAAAATGACGAGAATCAAAAGAATAGGTAAAGGAAAAAAGAAGGGAAAAAAAGGAAAAATAGAAGAAAAAAATCAAAAACAATAAAAACAAGACCGCTCCTATCTCCTACAAGCGATGCCAAGCAAGTACTTGTAAACTAGGAGAATAAGTGATAACCGGAGTCTAATAGAGGAAATAGAATAACAGTGAGAACAATACAAATAGAACAGGCAAAGACTAAAAGACGAAAAGAAGGAAATAAAGAGGATAACGGCCGCCTCTCTGACTGCCCGGGTACATCATCGGCATCCGTCCTTGGTCTTATATATCTCCGGCAGTCTCTTTGTTTGTAGATATTTTTTCTTGTTTTGTTTCTTGATCTCGGCCTGGTTTGTTTCTACTTTCTTTCGTTTTCTTCTTTCCATCCGTTCTTCTCTTCTTCTCTTCTTCCCTCTATCGTTGTCGTCTCTACAACTTGGACATCATACGAACGAGACTCTCGACCAAACCACCTTCACATACACGACAGTATCACGACACGACACAAGTACGGAATAAGAACACATCGGCTATCGCCGCCATGGCCAACAGTACCGCCCACCCGTTTAAAATATGCAAAGAGGTGTCTGACCTGTGCCCCGTCTCCGTCACCACGCTCGGCTACTATCCCAATCTCGGCATCAACATCTTCTTTGCCATTGGCTTCGGCATCGCCACGCTCGCCCTGGTCGCCGTCCTCGCATCCGGCAAGGTCCCGCGCACCTGGGCCTACAGCTGTTTCATCGGTGCCGGCGCCGCTCTCGAACTCGCCGGCTATGCGGCCCGCGTGCCCCTGCACACCAACCCGTGGCAGCAGCAGGCCTTCCAGACGCAGATCTGTGCCATCATCCTCGCGCCCACCCTCATCTGCGTCGGCATCTACCTGACTCTGCAGCACATCTGCCTCGCCCTGTGCGCGCCCCTGAGCCGTGTGCGCCCGACCCTGTACCCGTGGCTGTTTGTGCCCGCCGACGTCAGCTGTCTGCTCGTGCAGGCCATTGGCGGCGCGCTCGCCGCGTCCGCCGGCTATACCAACAGGGCTCTGCTGGAAGCAGGCAACCGTGCCATTATTGCCGGCATCGTGCTGCAGGTCGTCGTGCTGGGCCTCTTTGGTCTGGCGTCGCTCGACTACTACATCCGGCTCAAGGCCTGGCTCAACGGCAAGAACACCAACACCAAGATTGCACCGCCGACACCGCAGGTGCTGGCCCTCTGGAACGATGGCAAGTTCCGCACCTATGCCACGGCCGTGTCGGTCGCCTACCTGTGCATCCTTGTCCGCTGCATCTACCGTGTCGCCGAGATGGCGGGCGGCTGGGGCAACAAGATTATGCAAGACGAGCCGTCATTTATCGTCCTCGAAGGATTGTGAGTGTCACGTTCTACAAAACCCATCCTGCCGTCGGCAAGCCAGGCACCGCTAACCGCTAACACTCGCAGCATGATCCTCATCGCCGTCCTCATCCTCGCCTTCTTCCAGCCGGGTTTCCTGTTCCCGCAGATGGCTGTCGGCCGCAAGCAGCGCAAGGCGCGCGAAGCCGAGGCGGCAGCTGTGCGTGCCGGCGGAGAGGGCAATGCATACAGTGTAAATGAAAAGGAGGCAACTGTCTGATTGGTGATTTGTTCCGTGTGTGTTTTTCTTTGCTTGTCCAGCGTAGAACATTGAATTAAAATAAAATAAAATAAATTGAATCAAATCAGTTAGATAAATGACTAATCAGTCGACATGTGACTAATCACCGCTAAAGTCCCAAACGGCCCACTGTTTCCAGCTGAGCTAAACTGAGCTAATCTAATCTACATCACCCCAGACGCCAACACCAGGCAGCGTCACCTGAATTCGTCGTCATCTCAGGTCCGGCCTCTGGTATCTCGTCTGTATCAATCATTCACTCTCTGGTCTCAACGCGCATCTGCCATCATCGCCATCGCATCGACAGCCGCCCGTCGCGCACCATGGTGCCGGCCAGACCGTGATTCATTTATCCATTTAATTTAATTTCTCCATTCTTTGTTCCATTCTTCCTAAATTCTTCCTGAATTCTTCCTTTTCCATCTCACGCTCCTTTCGACAACGCATCACACATCACATACCAACACACGCTCCTTACGATAGCCCATCACAGTCAGCCTCCGTTGTCTGCATCTACAACTGGCATCGACAAGATCCACAAATTTACACAATGTCGCCGCTTGCACTGGAAATGTCGTCGGCCTCCCGCTGCGACGAGCTGCGCACGCCCGGCGTCACCAACTTGGTGGTGTCCATCTTCATCCTCGTCGGCATGCTCGTGTCCTACCTGCCCCAGCACATCCGCATCATCGCGCGCGGCACGGCCGAGGGCATCTCGCCTCTTTTTATCCTGCTGGGCGTCACGTCGGCAACGTCGGGCTTTGCCAACATCCTGACGCTGCCGCAGTCGCGCCAGGATGTGGCGTGCTGCCATGAGCTGGACACGCTGCACTGCATGGCGGGGCTGCTGGGCATTGCCCAGCTGGGTGTGCAGTGGGTGTGCTTTGCTTTTATGTGAGTAGGTGTCTGCCGCCGACACGTCGAGGCGGTAGCGTTGGCGTCCGAAACCGTCAACTCTTCTACGTTTTCTTTTTTTTTTCTTCTTCAAAAACAATATCAACTGCCCAATACTAACTGCACAGCTTGGTCCTCTTCCTCGTCTTCTTCCGGTACAACAGCAGCGTGCCTGCGGAAGAGCTCTCCGAGCAGCCCCCATGGCAGACAGCCGTGACAGTGGCCGCCGTCTGCGTCGTGCACGGCCTGGTGGTCATCATCGTGACCGCTGTTCTAGCTGCCGTCGCGCCCGCCCACCTGTCGACGTGGGCCAACGCCCTCGGACTCATGGCCGCCCTGCTCGCCGCCGTCCAGTACGTGCCCCAGATCCACACGACCTACCACCTCAAGCACGTCGGCAGTCTCAGCATCCCCATGATGTGCATGCAGACGCCGGGTGGGTTTTTATTTGCAGGCAGCCTGTTTGCACGCCTGGGGTGGGGCGGCTGGTCGTCGTGGGGCATCTTTTTGCTGACGGCCACCATGCAGGGCGTGCTGCTGGTCATGGGCATCTACTATGAAGTGTCGCGTGCCGAGGCCCACGCCGAGAGAAGTGAAGTCCATGGCAACGGCAGCGTCAACAGCAACGTCAACAGCAACGGCAACGGCAGCGCTGCCACCGGCGCTGCTGCCACGCGCATCAAGAACCGCCCGCTCTACCAGCGCATGCTCTCGTACCGCTCGGCACGCCTCGACGACTGCACGCCCAGCCGGTACAGCGCGCACCCCGAACACTACGGCTCTACGCCTGACGAGATCTCTGATATTATTGATCGGCAGGAGAGCGATGCCGCGGCCGAGACGCAGCCTCTCTTACGCCCGGGCGGTATTGGTAACCCGCGGCGGGACTACGAATCGGCGAGGTAGCTGCAGTCTGCGCTCTATGAGCGATGCGAATGCAGCCACTTGTTTGTGTAGAGTACAGTCAGCCCCTCGGCGGCAGTTGCTCATCGACGAGCAGCTTACATTACGGCGTTTGGGATTCGCGTTGCTTTTGTTATATTGATATCTACTGCTCTATCATCTATATTGCTTGCTTGACGCATTGAATCTATTATTTGATACCGTGTTACGGATCTACTCTGCATCGGGCATTTGTCCTTCTTATCACGTTCCCTTTTCGTCTGCACCTTTGCGTCTATACGTCTCTTCGTCTCTTCGCCTCTTCGCCTCTTCATCATCCTTCTGACATGATCTACCTCTTGCATCAGCCGCGTCTCAGGTTTATTTAAACCACGCTGCGCTCCGGATCGGCAGTGCAGTAGGGTGTTGGTGAGAGAACGGTTTGAAAGGTTCAACAGTCGTAGATGCCTCCGTCGTCCGTTCTTTACTTTGGCTCTCTCTCGTCCTCTCTTCCTCTCAGTTGTCTCCTTATTGTCTTTCGTCTCTTGCCCAATACTCTGCGTCATGTATTTTTTGTTCACAACTATGACTCCCATCGCGATACCTTTTCTCTAGTTTCTGCTCTTTGTCACATAAACAAAATGCACCCGTACTCGCCCGCGCGGCGACAGCTGCCCGGAAAACCACTGGCTGGCATTGGCGCCTTTGGCGGTCGGCTATCGAGTCCTCTTGCCAACGGTACAGCTATCGGTAGCGTCCAGCAACCCAAAGTGCGAAGCCATCACCTTTGACGGCAGCCTGTGCACGCTCAAAACAGGCACGGCGACAGCAACGGCCAATGTCAACTCGGGCCTCGCCCAGTCTTCCCTGGCGTCGTCTAGTTGTGCATCCCTCACGGGCCCGGCCAGCACGACGGCCGGCGCAGTGTTATTTGACCCCGGGTATACCCTAGGCTTCAAGAACTGCTACCTCAAGGGCACATGCAGCTCGATTGTCGATGCTATGCTGGGCTGGACTCGGCCGTGCCAAGGTTGGCTTCTGCCGGCGGAGCTGGTATCTCAGTGCCGTCCTCCGACGGTGGCTCAGCCTCCCCCTTTACAATTGCAACCGCCACTGCATCTCCACCAGGCCAAGACTCCATCACGGTCGTGGCCGTCATGTTTGTTCTCTGGGGACGGCGGCGGGGCAGAAGATCGTCTTTGCGCATGTCTCTGGGCAGTCAAGACAGTGGGGATATTCAAAGACGAGACTGTCAGAGACAAGCGGTGGCCATGGCGGTGACTACCGACGCGGTCAAGAGGCTCTCCATCAAGGGCATGAATACCAATGGCAACGCCGACAACAACGCCTCCCCAGACAAGGGCAAGGGCAAGAGCAAGAGCTAGGAAAAGGGTCCACGGCGCAACAGTATGAACGGACTGGCACAGAACCAGATGTCTTTTTGTCTTGTTGTATTTAGTCAACCACTTCTATACTCTGTCGGGTCTCATGATATTATCTTGTTTTGGTTTATAGCTTTTTGTACAGATTTATTTTTGTTTGTTTGTACTTCTTTATTGAGGACTTGCAGCGGTAATATAATGTTTTTGGTTTCAGCTTTCTATTATGTATTTGTGAAACCTGTCTTTGATCTAGCTTTCTTGCAAAACTATCAAATATCGTTTGACCGGATATACCTCGTCCTACCTTGTCCTTGTGGCTCCCACGGAGCTCGAGCTGAACTCTGGATGCACCTGGCATCTGCCTTACATTGTTTTTTCTTCATCGTTTTAGAAACACCAATCATGACACAGCATCTGTGCCAAGAGCCTCTTGTCTGTTCGAGTCGCGGGTCTCTTTGGTCCTTTGACCTGATCGTCCATCCCATGTCGTTCTCAACGTTGCCTAGACCTCTCATGGGACCTGCCCGATGTAGGAATGAGCATCGACAGCTCATACATAGAACGTCTGTTCTACCTCTAGAGGTACTGCCTGCCGTAAGAGGCACTCGTCACATAGGTTTTATCCATCATCCATCCATCAGCTAATTAGCCCACTGTGTTCCTGACTACTGTGCCGCGTGCCTCTTTGCCCCCAAGAACAAAGACCTGAGGTGTTTAAAGAGCGCCCTAGGCTGCTAGGGCTAGACTCTTAGACTCCTAGATAGGAGCGTAGCGAGATCCGTCTACTCCAGAGTTCTCTGTCGAATACGAAAGCACTCGCTAGAACAAAGTGCTGCCCCCAATGAATCCGAATCCTCCAAACCCTCCCGTAGTTCCCTTGTACAATAGACAAAGAAGATGGGTGGAAGAAGGAGCAAATCTAGATCATAGTGTTGTTTGTTCCTCCTACTCGTCGATCCCTACACTGGTAGCGAGTAGCACTGCTAGCGCACGCTCTGCTACTCTGAAAAGCCACCCCTTTGACGCCTTCCCATATCGTCCTGGCTTCGTTGCAAGTACGATATGTGAAGTACATAAGCCTTGGTTTGGAGAGTGTAGACTTTACTCCAGACCGCGACAGAGATCGGCTGATGGCAGTTGAACGAGTAGCGAGTTGTGGTTAATTCGAGTTTGAACCAAGAGTTGGAATTGACACACAAGTGTGATTATTCGTCTGTCTGTCTGTCTGTCTGTTTGACAGTTGAGTTAGAACCCCTCATTTAGAATCATCCTCACAACCAACACAACAACTCCCAAAACGTTTCAATCAATGGTGAAACGAAACAACGCAAGACGGAGACTGGCCGAGTGGACAAGAAGGCAGTGACGCGTCAGAATAAAGCATATGCTGATACGGTAGCATGATAGCATAGGGGAGACAAGGTGACGCGAGGCTCAGCCGCTGTCGAGCAGTGTTCAGTCTATTTTTACTATTAGTCTTGTCTCTTTATCTACCGTTCATGGCGCTGCCGCATAAATATAGCCCCAACACGCCGCAACAGGACTCAAGCAATCTTGGCGGCGGTGTAGTTATTCAGAAAATGCTTGATTTTCGAGTGCACCGTCTTGGTATTGCTTGATTTATTAGCTTCTTGGTGGTGGCCTTGGTGCTGGCCTTGTAGTGAACGAGTGCCGTCGCATCTGCCGGCCATCCCGTCTGGGCAGCTGTTAGCTCTGCTGGAGACGATGCCCACATTGGCAATGGCATCATTGATAACGACAACGGCAACTCGTAGCCATCTTGCCATGTTTCTGTGCTTGTAGTTACATCTCGGAGATCGTGAACCCTCACTTGCGGCGACCTTCCCAAAGGATACAAGTCTCGAGAGTGGTCTTTAATATGTCATTGAGGTTTTTAGCTTTGAACTACAAAGGAAGATGCGGAGTCGATTACCAGCAAACAGGGATGCAGATAACGAAGAACAGAGGTCAGTGGTGCCAATGGTGCCAGTGGTGCCAATTGCATCAGCCATCAATTGTGCCAAGGAGTTGATAACAATGGCTACAATAGTCGGGACTTTTATATTAGAGTTTGCTTTCTTTTCTTTTCAAAGGCTTTTCTTCTTTGATCCGAGTCTTTGCTTCTCGACTCGTCTTCCGATTTGTGCATTTCCGAACCGGCGGTTCTTTCTCAATCCTCCAGAGCGCCGATCCATTCCGTAGAACGCTCTGTAAAGGTATCCTAGACACGGAAGACGGCCATTCTAGTAATGGCCGTCACCGATAGCCGTCGGCTGCCATCTGCTGGTTTTCTAGCCAGCTGTTTTCACTGTCTACTGCATCGGCCTGGCCGGCAGTAGTTTTACGGTAGGTTTAGATTTGATGCCTATGTCGACACTATTACACCGTCATCGCTGGCGCTCTCTGGAAGACCACCCTCTGTCTGACTGCCGTTAGCCCTCTTACGGGTAGCCCGTTTGCCTCCCATTAGCTTCCAGTACCCTCAACTCCCTTATTACTTTAACCTACTTGCTGCCGCGTTGACGTCGCAGAGGTGCGTGGCCACTAGAGACAAAGACAAAAGGTAAAAAAGAACGAATGAATAGAACCAATCGGTCACGAGTACCTCTCAGCTGCGGGTGGCCTTTCTCTCTTGGCACATGGCAGTTCCTTATCGTTGGTCCCTGGACTAGTCATTCGTCTATTTTGTGTTTCCCATTCTCTATAAAAAGAGCCCTGTAAACTGTAGACGACCCCTGAAGCTTTTCTTCTGCTGAGTGCCTCTCTACTCAGTACGCTGCCGATTTCTGTCTTCACAACTCAGCCTGCCTGCTGCAGTCTAATTCTATTATTGACGTATATGTGCTTTGATATAGCTGACAAATGTACATACTTTGTACATACCATGCCAGATACCAACCCCGGTATTATGCGCCCCTACCACCTCGCCTATCTCTGCCGTCCTTCTCTTCTTGGCAGGTCAGTATGCACTGATGCACTGATGCACTGATGCACTGATGCACTGATGCACTGGCAGCGGCGCACCGATGCAGCATCGTCGTCTGCCCCTTACTCTGTGCTCTCCAGATTGTGTCTTCGGATGTGAAAGAATTAGGAAGGTCGAGTAGAAAGGCAGACGTAGCTGCAGATGGCGGGCATGGGTAGACTGTAAGTGCCAGGTCGGCGCCAGTTGCCATTGCGAATAAAGTGACGAGAGGCGGCTGCTGTCTGCCGTTATTATCTACTTTTACATTGTTTATTCTGTTCTGTTCTCCATACGAAGTATTTACCTCTAGTCCTCTTATCGAATGTACGCCGTTTCCTGTTCAAGGAGGAGGCTAGCAGAGGTACTTGTGCATGTAAAAGCACTTTTGAGATGTGACAGAGTGAATAGAGAGCAGTCAAAGACACGAGTGTAGATCCCGAAGAGGAAGCTTGGTTGAAAAGACCAGGGTTAATAGATGATAAGAATAAAAAAAATATAGAATTAAGAACTAAGAATTGAGAACAAAAGAACAAAAATGAAGAAGAAAAAGAAAAAGAACAAATAGACTCAACACAGCCCATCAGAGGATTATGCCCATCTCCATCTCCATCCTCTTATCCACTTGCTGCCTTACTACCTCTCCTCTAGCCATCTTAATCTATACTCTTGCTCCTCCATAGAGTGTCCATCCTCTCGAGTATATAGCTTGCCTTGTTCCCTCTCTTTTTTGTTTTTTTGTTTTGCATTATCCTCATCAGCAACAGCATCGGCATCAGCTTCCAGTCACGCACGGCAGACTTCACTCACTCTACTCTCTCTACCCTTTAATACATTTAATTTACCTACATCATCCTTCAACATGAAGTTCTCTGCTATTGCCGCTATTGCTGCCCTTCTGGGCGCCGAGGCCGTCCTCGCCAACCCCGTCACCCTCGTGCCCCGTACTCCCCGCGCCTCGCGCCGCTCGGGTGCTGGCCGCAAGACGTCCCCCAACATTGCCATTGAGGGCTCGTCCCACGCTGCTGCCGCCTCCAACACCACCGCCCAGGCTTCGTACTCCCAGAACTGGGCTGGCGCCGTCCTGATCGGCAGCGGCTTCAAGACCGTCGTCGGCACCTTTACCGTGCCCACCCCCTCCGTCCCCGACGGCGGCTCGTCCTTCACCGAGTATTCTGCCTCCGCCTGGGTCGGCATTGACGGCGACACCTGCCAGACGTCCATTCTCCAGACCGGCATCGACTTCAACGTCCAGGGCGATACCGTCTCCTTTGACGCCTGGTACGAGTGGTTCCCCGACTACGCCTACACCTTCTCGGGCTTCTCGGTCAGCGCCGGCGACGTCATCACCCTGACCGCCTCGGCTTCGTCCACCTCGGCCGGCAGCGTCACCATCCTCAACAAGACCACCGGCAAGTCGGTCTCGCACTCGTTCTCGGGCCAGTCGGCCGAGCTGTGCGAGACCAACGCCGAGTGGATCGTCGAGGACTTTAACCAGGGCGGCAGCCAGGTCCCCTTTGCCGACTTTGGCACTGTCACCTTTACCGATGCCAGCGTGACCAAGACAGACGGCACGACTGTCGGCGTCACTGGCTCCGAGATCCTGGACATTAAGCAGGGCAGCGTCCTGACCTCGTGCTCCGTCTCGGGCTCGAGCACCGTCACCTGCTCATACGTCTAAGCGCACAACCTCGACTACATCAACGAGGTCAACGAGGCTTCAGCCAAGTTGACTGAGCCAATCCATCCGACCTGGCCGAGCTGACCTCGTTATGTCTGCGGCACTTGTGTCACAACAAACCTCACCATTTCCCATGTGTCAACGTCTTTGCCTGCTTTTTCTTCTCTTCCATGCCTTGTTCTTTTTGCAGCACACTTCGTCTTGCTGCTGCCCACAGCCTGACTTGTATATACGGCTTGGGGTGGGAAACCGCCTCAGTACAATTTTGACTATATCTAAAATAAATAAATATTTATATCTGTTCGCTTGCTTGTGGTTTTGCTTCTGTCCTGCCGTTGCATTCGCCATTGCTTCTGTGAAGCTGATATTGGCAAGGCCTTACACAACCAGGTAACACTGTCGTGATATACAGACATGCGAGGCTGCTGTGATAGCTCGTCTTTAAGACTATAATTAAGACTATAATTCGGTATCTCTGTTCCACAGCATAGATTGTATTACACTTATTACACTTACACAAATGCATATTGTTTGGCCAGCATCTTGGTTCTTTTATCTCAGCTCGTGTAAGTCGGCACCGTGCGGATGCTACCAATGAGCATATATACTGTGTGCTTATATAATCAGACAAAACTAACGGTCATGTGATCACGCATGTGCGCATATCAAACCTGCAAACATGAAACTTGTCATCTATGCCGTCGTACAGATAGATATATTATTTGGCTTTCACGAAAACTGCTATCCGAGATGCTAAAGATAGAAGACGCTGGCCAGCAGCGATATCAAGACGACGAGTTCTTGACTGTTGAGAGGCTGGCGATCAAGCAAAGAGGCCGGCCAGCAAGACAGACAGCGGCGTTTATGATCAGAAATAGTTGAAGAAATAGAAGACCCTCTGATCGATAATGTAGCCCATCCATAATAACCCATCATCTAGCATAATCATCTCAGAAATCTCTATACACCAACCTCTGTAGCTGTGTCCTGGTGATGCATTCCAGTGTGGCATTGGCCGTGGCTAAAGGTACTTTGTAGCCCCGCAAACTGCAACCAAAACAAATGTCACTTTTTGGCGTCCCCCTCACGTAAAACCGCGCTAGCCCCTTTTGAATCTACAGCTGCAGCCTCCTTGCTGGCCACTCTAGTACAGACGACAGCCTGCCCCGACGCATCACAACGCCTCTTCCGTTTGACGACATCTCCTCCACCTCCCACCTCCACACCCCCTCCAGCTCAGCTATCTAGATCGAATCCGGAACAGCTGCATCCGATTGATTCCCCTACTTTTGTCGACTGCTGATCGTCACGCTGCCATAGCTTCGGCCGCGCCCCTCGAGCTCACCCCCTCGACCCCGACCTCGTTGACAACACCTCGTGCCTCGACAACCATCGACATTGCAGGGCATTGTACTGATTTTGTACCAGAACGGTATCCGACTACCACTTAGACCAACAGCGGACGTCTCTCCGCGACCGACGGCCCGTTACCCATTGCCGGCCTCGAGGCGGCTCGCGATGCTGCTGTCCTTTCCGGTCGCCTCGATCTGAAGGAACACCACCAGCCGAGCCCGGCCGAGTCCAACTCGTTTCGTCACTTTCGAATACTCTCCTACTGCACACTACATAGTCCACAGCCATGGCTCCGGGCGGCCGCGAAATGGGCCGCGCCGAGCGGTTCGAGGACGAGAAGCGCCGCATCATCGACAGCTGCTTCAACCGGCGAGACGACGATGGATCAGGTAGGTTTCAGCAATTCCCCCTGCTACCCAGAGATAAAGATACCATGGGACTGACCTCTAGTCATTGAGACGTATATCACACACATCAAAATTCTCGAGTTTTCGTCGCACCCGATATCCCCGCCACCGCCGGCCTCCCGCACCCCCCAGTCCGAAAAGAACCGCATCATCATCGTCGCCGTGCGCAAGTCGGGCCGCGTGCGTGTCCACAAGTCCAAAGAAAACGCCAACGGCTCCTTTAGCATCGGAAAGACATGGGACCTCAACGATCTCACCGCCATCGAGTCCTACACCGCTGCCAATGTGAACCCCGATTTCCGCGCCTGGGCCGGCAATGTTGGCTTCCTGATCACGCTTGGCAAGCCATACTACTGGCAGGCCCAGACCGACAAGGAAAAGCGCTTCTTCATTGCCAGTCTGCTCAAGATCTACGGCAAGTACTCGGGCGGCCGCGTGCCGACACTCGTAGGCTTTGACTCGTTTGAGCTCGACCAGATCCAAGGCGGCGCCCAGCGCAGAGGACCCCTCCCTCAAGCGGCACCTTCAGCAACACAGGCTCCTCCTGCTCAAGCTCAGACTCAAGCCCCTCCTCCGCCTACACAACAACTGCCACCACAGAAAGCACCACCCTCGACCATATCTGCACAGTCCTCCTTTTCACAACTCTCGCAGCCACAACAGCCGCAACCAACGATACCTGTACTGCCTCCAGTCACACGCGAACCTGCTCCTAATCCATCACTCGCCGGCCACAGCGGCTATGGAGCCAGAGTTGCTGCCGGTGCTGCTGCCGGTGCCGGTGCCGGTGCTGGTGCTGGACCTGATTCGGCATCTGCCGGCGGCACTGGATCCGCACCTGGGTCCATGGGCTCGGCTGATTTCCGCAACCAGCGCAGCGCCATGCTCGCCAACGGCACTGCATCCCCCGCAGCCAGTATCGACTCAAGCCGCTCAGCCATGCAGACAGCCATGCGGCGCCTGGCCGGAAACAAGAGCCAGGAGTCCTTTGCGGCCTCTGTCGCTGCATCCATGACGGGCCGCAGCGATGACGGCAGCAGTCTCCCACCACGCTCACGAAACGGACCTCCTCCAGGGAGCAATGGCGGGCTGGCAGACAGCCCAGCCATCACCGAGGGCAAGCCGCCACCAGAGCGCAAACGGCCGCCCATGGACCCTTCGCGGCCGCAGGGCATCTCGGACGACAACCTTGTGCCCGCACCACTTATGAGCATGGGGCGCTCACCAGCCACTACTCCCACGTCTGGCGGCAACAACAACAACAACAACAACAACAACGTCATGCCGCCGCCACGCAGTTCGAACCGTTCGTCTCCATTCAACGACACCAGCCGTTCCAACGACATGGTCCCGTCGCCACTACGAAGCCCTTCCAACGGATCCTACACTTCCACATCGACAGCACCCCCGACACAGGCCCTGCCGAGACTGCCTCCCCAGTCACGATCAATATCCGACTTTGCAAAGGTCGTGTCCGCAGCATCTGCTGTTTCAGCCGCAACACCCGCATCTGGAGCGCCGGCAGCAACATCCACCCCCACCACTGAATCGCCGACAGCCATGACGCCTACTACTACTCCCGGAGACGATGCGGCAGCTGGAGCCGAATCGCCATCGGTGTCGGAAGACCCCGACGACAGCCGTCCCGGCCTAGGCCCCATGATCAAGAACAAGTCCAAGGGCGATATCGCCAACGCTTTTTGGAAGGCAGCCACAGCAGCGAGCGTCTTCAAGCCACGCCCTGGCGGCGCAGGCGATCGTCTGCGGCAGGCGGCCAACAAATCCACCGAAGGGCCCGACGGTATCACAGGTGTTGTCCCGGCACCGCCGCGGCCAGTCTCGCCCAAGCCGGAGCCCGAGCCAGCAGCATCGGACGAGCGTCCCAAGACACCGCAGCGGACGTCGGTGCGGTCGATACCCGAAGTCAAGATTACGGTACCCAACTCGAGCCGGCCGTCGAGTCTGCAAAAGCCGCAGCCCATCAGCAAGGACGTTGTCGATGAGAAGCCCCCACCCGTACCGCCGAAGCCGAAGCCCGGCGTCATGATTGACACACCGCGCAAATCGGTCATCTCGGGCAACGACACCAAGTACCTGGCTGCGCTGGGTGTGGACTCGACAATCATGGACAAGCACAGCGTCGAGTTTGCCAAGTGGCTGGACTACTTTGGCTGGGTGCCCGGCGACTCGATGCGCAAGATCAACACGGAAGACCTGAAGATTGACCTGGACCGCGAGCTGAACCGGGCCCAGGCGGGCGGCTGGCTGGCGCGGTTCCAGGAAGAAGACGACCGTGTCGAGTCGATCAAGAAGGGCATCGACACGGCCATTGGCGAGTGCGAAGAGCTGGACAACCTGCTGACGCTCTACAGTGTTGAGCTGTCGACGCTGTCCGACGACATTGCCTACATTGAGGCCCAGGGCCAGGGTCTGCAGGTGCAGGCGGCCAACCAGAAGCTGCTCAAGAAGGAGCTGGAGTCGCTGCTGGATACGTGCGCAATCACATCCAACGACCTCGAGGCGCTGCGGACGGCGCCTCTCGAGACCCCGGCGGGCATCGAAGAGATTGAGACCGCGCTGGTGACGCTCTACAAGGCCATGTCCAAGATCAACCCGAGCCTCGGCACGGGCGGCAACAGCGACGGAGCCGCATCGGCACTCGCGCAGCTTGAGGCAGCCGCCAACGGCACAGCAGCCGCCGACCAGACAACGACACTCAGCACGGACTTTGGGCAGATGCGCGTCGTGCGCGAGAAGAAGGAAATGTACCTGGCCGAGAGCGATACGTTTATGCGCCGGCTGGTGATCTGCATGGCGACCGAGTTTGACCAGGCGTGGGCACTGACGCGCAAGGCCATGGAGAGCGCCCTGGCCAAGAAGGTGGACCCGCGCAACCACGACGTCGGGCGCGACATGCTGTGGAAGTACAGCCCGCTGATTCTGTATGCGCGCGAGGCCGACCTGCCGAACTGGAACCGCATCATCCAGATCTACGAGGACAAGAGCCACCCAGTGTACAAGGTGCAGTTCCGCGATCTGCTGATGGCATGGAAGAAGAATGCCCGCAAGCCCAATGTCGACGACAGCGATATCCTGTTTACGTCTCTCCAAGAAAAGAAGGACGAGAGCATCACGACGACGGCGCGCAAGCTGACGGTCAAGCGCAGTCAGACGCTGGCGCGGACGCTGCGCTCGCCCCTCGGCGACGGCAAGCACTCGGACAAGGCGGGCAATGCGGGCAACGACTCGCGCAGCCACCCCTACGAGGTGTTTGCCAGCGTGCTCGAGGAGCTGCTGCCGCTGGTGCAGATGGAGCAGAACTTTATCATTGACCTGTTCCACGCGACAACGCTGCATCAGACCGACTTTGCCGACGCCGTGGCCGCGTGCCGCCCCGCAGACCGTCGGGGCACGAGCGATCTGCGCCGTCACCGGCCCATGGAGCCCGACCGGGAACTGGCGCGCCGCGTCACGCGCGCCATGGAGGCCATCTTCTCGTTTCTGGAGCAGGACCTGCAGGCCCTGATCGAGTGGGTGCTGTCGCTCGAGGCGCTGGAGGGCATTGGCGTCATGGCCACGCTGGAGCGGCGCATGGGCGACCTGGCGCAGTCGAACCAAGAGTTCCTGAACACCACGCTGCATAAGCTGCACAGCACGCTCGAGGGCCGGTTCCGCAAGTTTGTGGACGAGCAGGTGCGCGCCATTGAGGATACCAAGGTCAAGATCAAGAAGCGCAAGGGCGTGATTGGCTTTATGCGCATCTTCCCCATTTTCAGCGCGGCCGTCGAGAGCATGCTGGCGGACGTGGCCGTCGACGACGCGCAGAACCCGTCGTCGCAGCAGGCCATGCAGACGTCGTCGTCCGTGTTTGGCGTGCGGCGCACCGTCGACGGCGAGTACGACCGCATCCTGCGCAGCATGTTTGAGTCGCTCAAGGTGATTGCGCGCGAGAACCCGACCATGACGGCGGCGTCGGCAGGCTCGGCCGATCCGGAGGATAAGGAGGCGCTCAACTTCCACATTCTGCTGATTGAGAACATGAACCACTACATTGAAGAGGTGGACAATGCACGCGGCATCCGCGTGCTGGCGGCGTGGAAAGAGGAGGCGTCGGCGGAGCTGCGCGAACACATGTCGCTCTACCTCAACGCCGTCATGCGCCGGCCGCTGGGCCGGCTGCTGGAGCACTTGGAGAACGTCGAGGCGCAGCTGGCGTCGGGCAAGGCGCCTGCTGCCGTCGCGGCGCAGCCGAGCAACAGCAAGAACACGTTCAACAAGGTGCTCGGCAGCTACGACAGCAAGGAGGTGCGCAAGGGCATCGACACGCTGCGGAAGCGTGTCGAGAAGCACTTTAGCGGCAGCAACGAGGAGGACGACGACGCCAAGGGCGACAACAAGAAGCTGATCCCGCTGCCGCCGATGCCCATGTCGCAGAGCCCGCCCACCAAGAGCCACCTGGTGGCCATGGTGCTGGCCGAGGCGGAGCGGTTCTACGGCGAGGTGGAGATGCGCATCAACACGATTGTGACCAACGTGTACGGCGGCGATGTCATGTACGAGTGGCCGCGGGCCGACGTCAAGCAGGCCTTTGCCGGGCGGTAGTCTGACGCAGGATAGGGTTTGCTAGTCATGGTGTGTTTTCTTTTGGCGTATATACTGGTGCATTTATTTGATTTGTTGTTTGTTGTTTGTTGTTTATTGCAATTTGTGTTTTGTGTTTTGCTTCTCTATATCCCGCGCGTGTTCATGTACCAAGTATAAAGTGCTTTGATATTCGTCGTATATCGCCATCGTTGCTGCTATCGCTGGGCGGCGTGGCATCAGCCGTCGGCGTCGCTGTGTTGGCGTATGCCGTGCATGCTTGCCGCACGAGCTGTGTCTGAGCCCGTAGCTGTGGTCACTGCTGTGCCGGAAGCCGACTGTCAAGGAAATCAGGTCGCGAGTCAGCGAGACGCACTACCAAAGACGAAGAGATGTCTTGTCTGAGGCGAGGCTGTAGATCTGCAATTTATCGTTTTGTGTTGTCAGTCTTGAACTCTTGTAAAAGTTGCTGTTATTATATGTTGTCACATGTGTGATTTGCAAGTTCATATTGATGCTTGAGAATATAATTGAATTTAATATGTTGGGGAAATTAGGCTGTCTTTAAAAAAGAAAAAGAAAAAGAAAAAGAAAAGAAAAGAAAAAGAAAAGAAAAAGAAAAGAGAAAGAAATAAAACCAAAAACTTGATTAGAACGTGGAAACAACGAGTAAACAACGTCAAGACGTCTACGCTACGCTACGACTATACCTTACTCAATCTCTGCTTCGATAGGCAAAACCGTCATACTGGGATCGTGTTCGCGACACTTGTTGCGCGCGCACTTGTCACATCGCCGATGCGTTGCCGGGATAATGCGGCGACAGTTGCAGCCACACGGACACCGGCGCCACTGCAGACACTTGTCGCAGCGAAAGTGGTTGCAGCCGTCGGCCTCGTGCAATTCTGAGCGGGTTGTGCTATTCACGTCGTCCACGTCGTCCACGTCGTCCACGTCGTCCACGTCGTCCACGTCGTCCACGTCGTCCACATTGTCCATGTCGTCATCGCTGCCATCGCCATACTCACTAGGAGACGCCATCTCCTCATCCATGTCGGCGGGATCAAAGTCGGGCATCTCCACGTCATCCGTGTCAAGCGTAAGAGCCCCGAAAGACTCATTAAGAGACGCAATGGCTGCAGGCTCGGCATTTTCCAGTTCGTCGACTTCGGCAATAGAAGACAGGGTCCTGTCCTCTTCAAATGCATCG
This sequence comes from Ophiostoma himal-ulmi, assembly GCA_029299165.1. Taxonomy (NCBI): domain Eukaryota; kingdom Fungi; phylum Ascomycota; class Sordariomycetes; order Ophiostomatales; family Ophiostomataceae; genus Ophiostoma; species Ophiostoma himal-ulmi. The sequence goes on from JANSME010000012.1 coordinate 1,007,975, forward strand.
CCCACGCACACACGGCCGTGCCGCAGCATCACGTACGCGTCGCGGGCGCTGAAGGAGGGTGCGAATCGGGCCCGCCGTGTCCGTCCCTTTTGCCGCAGGCTGCCCTTGTCGCCCCTGTATCCCTTTCCACCCTTGCTGCCGGCCCCCAGTAGATGCTGGCACTTGCAGCAGGACCAGTAGTCAAAGGGCATGCATTCGGTGCTGACGGGGCACAGTGGTGGCACGCGCTTGGGCTGGAGGCATTGGACAATGATTTTTGTGGTGGTGTTGGGGCATACTGTGGCATTACCATCGACAGCCGAGGCAAACGTAGAGGAAGAGACCGAGACCGAGACCAGCTCGCATCGCTCGATGCGCTGTGTGCGATGACCGCACGCCACCCAGGTCGACTTGATAATGACGCACATGTTGTCTACGTAATGTTAGTTGATGGGGAGTTGTTGGTGAGTTCGTGTTCTGTGTTGATGATGCTGTCGATGGCGATAGATTGTAAGTTTGCAGACTATGATACATTTGACCGAAATATATATATGTCGATATGAACAAGATTGCAGGAACTGCTGAGATGTTCACCAGTCAGCATAATGGGGATACGCCCATTGTGTTCATTGTGTACACAGGTACTGTGAACAGTTGTCGTCAACAAAGAACCGTCATTTATCATCTATCATCAAACTGAACAAGGTTATCAAGACAAGCAATCCGATGATTCAAGGGCCTAAAGCTTCAAAACTCATATGTCACATTGCGCGGACAATAAGCATCCATGTCCACTGGCCATGTCTCCATCATGTCCACTGACATGCCTCCATGCCTGTCATCTTTGTTCATCTACACCTTGCAAACCTTGTTTGCGTATCCATGGTGGATCTACACCGAGGATCGCAGGAGTTGCAAGGCCACAACGTCGCAGTCGCGGAGACGCAAGGAATCGCACGTCACCCGTCTATCAATCGACAGGTAATAAGCCGGCAATGCAAAATATGAAAATAAATAATATGCCATTACAAAGTGTCCGTAGGAGAAAACTACGCGAAAACAAGACAACCCATTTTTCAGACTCTGCTATCCCGTATATCGATTATCGACTATCGTCTATGGACTATGGACTACGGCCTATGGACCATCGAATATCGCGCTTTGACGTTCAAGACCTCGGCAGTCAAGTCCCTGAAGCTATTCCTCGTCGACTGCCATTGCCGTCTCGCCTATTATTAAAGCCGGACATAACTGAAACATGTATATCAGATTTGGCAATCGGCGGGCATCAGACGCAGACACGACAGCCAAGATTGACAGCTCGTATCTATTCCGAGACTGCATTTTCGTTGACTTGGTGGCAGCGACGCTGTATGCTGTGTTACCTGCCGTATCACGCTGCCGTATTAGCTATTGTATTTTGTATTGGCAATACCGGGTGAGTGCATCTCGTAAGCGACCTTTGTTTTCTCCTCTCATTTTATTCTCGTATTGTCTTTTTCTCGTTCTCTATTCTTCCCGTCTTTAATATAATAGCCAACTCCATAGCACGGACCACGCCGATGCAATGAAACTGTGTAATGAAGGGTAAATAACCACAGAACGGTGTAGAGATAAAACAACAGTCAGCCTCGGCCGCAGCTCCGTATCTGCGGTACTGCAATCTCTGGTCAATGTCTGCAACAGTCTCCATTTCAATCTAGAATCTGCCGTAGAAAATAATCCGAAAAAAAGAAAGCGTGGAAAAAGCGTCAAGTAGCAGAAAAAAGAGGACTTGGCATATTCCATGACTTGTCTATTTCTGTCATGCTCGTTTCATGTTGCTCATTTCTTATTTCACTCTAATTTGGTTCTTATTTTTGCAGATTGCTATCCATTATTTTGTTCTTTTGTTCTTTTTTCATTCTATTGGATTTCTACTAAATTTCTATTAGCTCTACAAGCTACGAGCTCCATCTGTCTACGGAGCACAGAGTATCCTTCAACATCTGTCCTCTCCATTAACTCCATACACTTATCGGCCATCCACATCTGCTCCGACTGATCCTTGTCCATGTTCGTGATGTCGAGTGTAAAAAGCTGCACTTCTACAAAGTATGAGGCAAATGTGCAGAAATTACAGATGCACAGCAAGCAAGAAGATGCCCCTGATAGCTGCCTCGCAAAAAGAACCAACACTCGCATCTTCTATCCGTCCATGACCTGTCTGCCATTCCTTGTACGGAGAACGCGCCGCCTCCCGTTAGACGGCATGCAATAACCATGGTTCGTCCGCTACCACCCCGGCAATGGATCGTCACTACAGGGGATAGAAGAGTGACACTTGGGTGATGGGAAGAGAGGAGAGGAGAAAAGGAGAGCAGGATAGAAGTGGAAAAACAAAGAAAAAAAGGAAAAGAAAAAGAAAACCCATCCAGAGAAAAGCAAACGAAACTAATACACCTGACGGGCGGCCCACTCGCGGTGCCCTGCCCTGGTATGCCAATGCCGTTCACAATCAAAGTCGCTCTGTGCGGAGCGAGAGTGGCGTATTGTGAGATATGACCACTGTGGAACTAGATTCGAGTACCCAGTAGCTTAGTATTTCAAGTAACCACCGAGTACAAGTAAATTGGCTTGAAAATACTCGTTGATAAAGACCCTGGCCTTGACGCTCAATATTTTTTCGTCACAGTATTCAGCCGAGATCGTGGCGCGCCCGACGTTGTATGCCAGGGCTGAATAGAGTACATTACCAACAATCGAAATCATCTGTGAATGTACGTGGCGAGTCGTCGAGCTGATTACCTTTTCTTTTTTATCTTTTATCTGTTCTTTTCTTTTCTTTTCTTTTCTTTTCTTTTCCTTCTCCTGACTTGGCACCTTTAATTTCTCAATTCCCAATGTAAACAAAATAAAAAGGCTCTTCATCCAAAACACCCCATAGGCGATCGGCAGTCAACTTTAAATCATGTAGAATAAGGTCAATACAACGTAATGAATGAATAAATGATGTACTCTGTGAAATAGCAAATCAAAATAAGAAAATACGAGTAAATACAAAGTAGAAGCAAACATGAATACCGTGCTCCAACGTACAAACCCGTTACGCACGAGAGCGCGCTTCAGCTGCTCAACCAACGTTCAGTCTCGGGTACCCCGTGATACTAACCTTTTTCTATCTTTTCTTCTTCCTTATCTCTCTCTCTCCTTTTCTTATTCTTTCAGCATCACCTTGCTATCATCGTTGTGAAGTGGGCTGATTTTCAGTGAACACGGCATCGATCACATTAGTTGCCATTCTGTGCGAACTGCCACCAAAGACATGTTGCGGGTATAAAGACGTCTCAGCCAATACCGAGCAAAGGCAGCTCAATGCGAACCGCACAGCAAAAGCGCACCGACACATGGCAGCCGACAGCCAACTGCACGTGGTTTACTCATGTTCTCCTCGTGATAGGCCGTGCATATTGGGAGTATTTGCATGGGTCGCGGCTTCCTTCTCGATAATCGACAAGAGTGCTCCTTCCCACAATCAATGCCGGATACTGGCTTGTGCATTGCTCCTTCTGCTTGCGGTATGTGTTCACCGCTCCTTCTCGATTTGTACATCGACTTGACGTTATCAGACGTCAATATTTCCAAAATCGTGGCTCAATCCAAGATGCGTCCAAATAGGAAGGCGTGGACAGCTACCCGCAGCGTGAATCCCCCACTCCATATATACTCAGTAGCATGCCTGGTATGACTTGCTTTACATGCTCCGTAAATGCTTGTCGCGTAGCATTGTAGGCATCAACAGGCATAAGAGACGGAGCATTGATTACAGCGTTGTATCTTATCGACAGGGAAAGTTGTAGCGAGATGGCGGAATGACGAGTGGCTCGCACTGTCCCATCGCTCCTTCCAATTCCATGGATCTCGTCCCCGCCAAACGTTGATTCGAGGTCCCCATCGCGCTTTCCTTTAGAAAATCAAATCAAATCAATTAGCATCAAATAACAAATCTCATCTTGAAATATAGTCATACACGTGATCTCCAACATCACTTCGTCTTTTTATGTCTTCATCTTCATATTAACCTCTTCGTCTCGATTTTCCTTTCTCAAGTACCTCAGTACTCCCCTTGACATTTATCACTCTTCTCCTGACACCTGCGTCTGCCAACATGCCGTTGGTGGTTATTTTCTCTATTTTCTCTATTATCTCTATTTTACATTCCGTCAGTTGGTGGTTGTTTTCTCTATTTTCTATTTTCTATTTTCTCTAGACCACCTCTACGAATGTCCTGCCTAAACCACCAGACGCCCAACTCTTGAAATCACACTTCTCTCGATCCTACTGCCTATTTAACCATCTCGACAGGGGTGCCTACAAGTGCCAGGGACGGTGTGGGTGCGTGGGTCCTGAAGAGTCGGACGTAGAATATTTCTTTCTTCCTCTCTTCAGTCTTTTGGCCTCCACGTCTGGCTTGTCTTTCTGCTGGTACTTGTGCTCCAACACCCTATGCCCTTGACAGCTCGCCCGTCCTTTTGAAAACAAAAGCACCATCTGCTGGAGAACTATTGATTCGGACCTCTTTTTGTATATGCGGTGTTTTATTTATATTTATTTTATATCTTTAACAACCTCGCTATCGTGCACCCGCTCTTCTTCCCAGTGTCTGTCTCTGGTCTATTTTCTCTACCACCAAACTCCTCCATCCACTGCACTAGCTAGATCAGGTGCGATCTGATCAAATTCGAATTGCGTCTGGGGGAAGCAGGTCCGATGTCCATTGCAAGTGGATGCCAGATTTAGATTCATCTTTTTGATTTACTCTTTTTATTTCTTTTTTGCCATTTTATCTTTGTTTCTTCCCAGCTTGTCACTTTCTCTATCGCTGTCACATTCCATCTTTTACCTCTTCAACCATTTCGTCACGCACCAACTCTTGGCCCGCGAGCCGTGACGCCTTTGACAAGGAGACAAACTTGTCCGTCTCCTCATCGTCTGTCGATTTTGCCTTTGTCTACCTGCCTCTTTTTCAACTTGTGCTTCTCTTGTCCTCTGTAATTGCTCGTATTTCACTCTGGAACCTGTCGGCTCTCTCATGGCCGCGTTCTCCTCCGTCCTCCCGGTGTCGATTCCTACACTCTTTTCTCTCATACTCGTCCCACTCACTCAGATCGCGACCCATCCACTCGCCTTCGCCTACTCCCGCTTTTTTCACTCTCTTGAACTCCCTCACATCTCCATTACGACATCTCCTTTTACACTCTTTTACCAGTCACCACATCCCTTGCTTTCTTTGTTCTCACTGTCTTGTCTCGCTTCACCCGTTTCCTGTCTCATCTACCCCATCTACACTTTTGTCTGATTTGTATCGCCGCAGCTTCTAGCAGCCACTACTCTCGAATTCTCCGATCCCTAACGCCTTGCGTCTTCATTGCCTTGTCTTTCGTGTCTTGGATCTATTGTTCCCTGCAATAGCATTCTGTCTTACTCGACACTGTAGGATCGACCTCGTCTCTGCATCTCTTGAAAAGGTTCGGATTACTGCCGCCACTGTGCTACCTACGACTCCTACGCCCCATCGCCCACGTCTCACGTACAGCCGTCGGCAACACTGCATACCATTTTATTTCTTACAATCTGCACCTTCCCGTAGTCTCGACCGGCCCGCGTCACAAATACAGCACCTCAATTTTCTCTGCCAGTTCTCTCTGGCTCTTTGAGCTCTTCTGTATCAACATTTGAAGCTGCAACACCCGACCATGTCCACGGCCTCCAGATAGCTGCCTGCTGCCCGCCATCCCTTTCTCGTCCCCTCCCAAGAACAGGCGAGCTCACGTTCTGGGGGAGGTTGGGGGTGTATTTCGACGACGGTTTTATAACGACTACCGTCTTCAGTCTTCATTCCCGACAATCACTCTCGCAACCACATCAACATGCCTCGGTTTAGCTTCCCGGTGCCTGGCCGGAGGAAACAGGACACTCCTACCGTCGCTGCACCGCATCTCTCAAAAGCACAAAAGATCCTGGGCACCTCCCAGATCAACGTCGACGCATCCACAGCACCCGTCCTCTCTTTACCCCCAACGCTCTCTCTGCCATCTTTTCAAGAATCGCCATCACCACGCTTCTCGCAGTCTTCGATTCCTGCACATCCCCTCCAGTCACATCCCAGCCCGGCACACCTCTCTACTCCCCCAAACCACACATACCGCTCCAATGCTGGCCAAATAGACTCAAACTGGGACGCACAATCGGCTGCCAATACATGCATCAGCATCAACATCTCTGAAGGCTCGCTTGGCCTCAGCGGAATCTACGAAGACATGCTCGACGGCTCTGTGCCCAACACCGGCATGATCGATAGCAACACGGCTACTCACAGCACCACCGGCCGCAGCCATGCCGGCCATGCCGGCCATGCCGCGAGCGGCAGACGCCCACCACCACCGCCACCTAGCGAGTATGGAGCCGCCGAGTCCGGTGTCCTGCCGCGAAAACTTTTGGCGCCCAGCGGTCGCGGTGCAGAGGGTCCTCTCGACCCTTACCATATTGACCCTCTGGATGACTGCGAGTATGCCAATTACAACCAGGAAATCCGCTCCATCACCGACGCATCCAGTGTCCGCCGCAAGCTGTCCGCCGGTACTATCATGTCCTACTACGACAAGTCCAAAGTGCCCTTGGTTATCTCGCAGCAGACATCCAACTCGGCCATGGCCAAAGGCCTGCCGACAAAGGCCAATGCTCTCTTGGACGTTGACAACAGCATCTACCAGGCCAACAGAAAGGCCAAGAAGAAGCCATCCAAGCTCGACCTCGGCCGCATGTTTTCTAGCGCTAGCAGCGACAAGGGCCCCGAGAAGTCGGACAAGAAGGATCTGGCACGCTCGCCGTCCATGAAGTCGGCAACCACAGACCACCTGTCTCGCCCCGTCAGCAGCCACCGCAAGAAGAGCGAGCCGAATGTGCGGTCAAAACTGCGCAAGACCATGCCCACGACCGACATGGCTGAGAACGACGCCCAGGCGCAAGCACTGGCAGCAGCACAAACGGCCGCCGCTCTCAAGGAGTCTCGTCGGATCTCTGCTCGCTCTGGCAAGTCGGGCAAGTCAGGCAAGCCCAACCAGCGACAGACGGCCTCGTCCCAAGAAGCAGCCGGTCTTCAGAACCTGTACGAGCATTACGAGCAGATGACGTTCCGCGATGTGTTTGCTGAGGCACAAGCAGAAGCAGAAGCCGAAGCCGAAGCCGAAGCCGAAGCCGAAGCTGAAGCAAAGGCCGAGGCAGTGGAGGCGGCCGCAATTGCTGCAGCATACGCGTCTGCATCGCGCGTTCTCAGCAAAGACGACATGGCTGCAACGGAAGGCGGCGATGATTACGACACAGAGCTGGCCGACGTCAAGGGAGTAGTCGATCACGATGAGGTCGATCTCGAAGACGACCAAGAGTATACAAAGTATGCTGCAGAGTACGCCCAGGGCCAGAGCCCTGCCTACAGCCCGCAGCACGTTATCCGCAGCGCGACTTCTTACAAGGACATTGCGGCATACCTCGGCGGCTACGAGAGCACAGCGGCACTGCAGCAGGCCGAAGCCATCAACAACCTTTCTCTGCTGCCCGATGTTCCGCAACAACACCAGGCGCAGAACCACCACTCCGGCAACCAGAGCAGCCTGCTGCAACCTGGCGACTGTTCCGAAAGCATCTCGAGCCGGCACACGCGCACGTCGCGCGCATCCAAGCGCACCTCTCTCAGTCTTTTGGAGACCGATCTGCAGCAAAACAGCGTGCTGTCGCTGTCGTCTGACTCGGAGGACGACGAGTATGCAGCGCGTCCCAAGACCGCATCGTCGGGCTCTGGCCAGGATATCCGTCATATCAGTGTCGAGGTGCAGCCGTCTCAACCCATCATCCAGCTGCAGATGCCCCCACAGCAGCCGCCACAATTGCCGCCTCTGATCACCGACACCGACACCGGCCGCCAGTCGTTCATGACCCTGCCGGCATCAATCTACAGCGCAGGCCGCACCAGCCAAAACTCGCAAAACTCGCAAAACAGCAACAGCACTACGAGCACAGCGCGTGTGACAAACTTGCGGGACACATGGACGCTTGCATCGTCGCGCGAGTCGACGACGTCTGTGGCATCCAACCGCACCGGTGCTTCTGGACGCACGACCCTCTCCAACCACACGACGGCCGAGTCCGTGTCGGGCCGCAGCTACACCGTCCACGAAGCCCGTGCCATTACTCTGATTCCTGCCCAGGGTGCCTCGTACAACCGCAACAGCCGCTTGCCGAGCAAGGACGGCCTCAGTCCACGACTAGGGCCCGGCGGACTTTCTATTTCCACCTCGGCCTCCACGTCGACGTCGGCCTCAACTTCTGGTAAAGACGACCAGCTGTCACCGCTGCCTTCGCCGTTCCTCAAGACGCTGCGGGAGTGCAGAGAGCACGAGGCCCGAGATACGATAGTTTCGTCGCCGCCAATCTCGCCGACGAGTGTCGACTTTTTGATGCAGTCAAGACACACGTCGGTATCTGATAACGAAGCCGCCCGTGGCAGCTTTGCACGCACAGGCAGTGTCATCAGAGCCGGCAGTGTCGCGACTGTCAACAAGATTGCTGTCGTGTCCACCAGAGCGTCTCTGTCCGTCCCCGACTTGCGTGCAGCAGCGGCCCCGCCGCCGCCCAACTTCCCGCCGCCCGCCATTCCGCAGGCCTTTAGCCAGCCGCAGCTACCCACCCAGACTACCCAGCCCTCCCAGTCTGCTCAGCCTGCTCAGCCTGCTCAGACCCAACAGAGCCCTCTCCAAGCAGAGTCGACTGAGCAGAGCCCGTCCCCGCAGAGCGAATCCGGACAGGGCCGCTTCATGGCAGTCACTCGCCAGGAAGAAGCTCTTCTGGCTGCCTTCCGCAAGAAGCGCATACAGATGCGCGACTCTCTTATTGCCGAGTTTGAGGGCGGCCCTGGCCTCGACGAGGACGATCTGCTTACTGATCCCAAGGCTGAGCTGAGACGGTCAAGCAACGGCAGTGGCCTCGAGCTGCACTCGCCCCAGCCGCGGTCGACATCGCGCGCCTCGTTCACTCTCCAGTCGCAGTCGCAGTCGCAGTCCCAGCCGCGGCTGCCGGCACGGTCCAGCAGCCAGGCGTCTGTGCGTCGTTTGTCAAGCCATGCATCTATCCAGCCTATCCAGCCCGTGATGCAGTTTGAGGACAGCTCGTTCCCTGTACCGCCATCCCCCGCCATCCGCAGCTCGCTGTCTCTGCGCTCGAGCCCAGTGTCGTCGGCAACGCGCCGCACTTCCCTGTCGCTGTTCCCGCCAACAGCCTCGACTTCACGACAGCTGTCTCCTGGCCTGCCGTCACCCGGTCTGCCATCCCCGGGCCTGCTGTCGCCGCACTCGAAGCCGCCTGCATCGCCTGGGTTTGCCCCGGGCTTTGGATTCCCCTCGTCGCCCGGCGTTGCTTCGCGCTTCAGCACGATGTGGAACGAGCCCCTTTCGCCGCGCTCCAAGCCGCCCACCATGGCCCTGCCGCCACCGCCTCCACCCTCTTCGCGCTCCCGCTTCTCGGACCCCCTGTCGCCGCGGTCTCTACCCGGCTCGGGCCCCATGACCCTGCCGCCTCTGACCACCATCAGCGAGCCCCGCAGCAATGGGCTGTCTATTATCGATGAGCCCGCCTCGGCGTCCAGCAAGCTCCCTACAGCACGTCTGTCTACACCACCGCGCACGACAGCGACGGCTAAGAACGCCGATCTCGACCGTGTCCTGACGCAGCTGGACAACTCGCAAAAGGAGCGCCGCGAGTTGACCTCGGCAAGTGGCAGTCTTGCTGAGACCATCGCGTCTAGCAGCAACAATGGCAGCAACGACACGAGTGCCAACACCAGTGCCACTAGTGCGTCTGGCACTGACGACAGCCCCGGCCGTAGCGACGACGGGCGCTTCAAGACTGGTCTCGGCCTCGGACTGGGTCTCGGCCTCGGTCTCGGAATCGACAGCAGCGACAGCAGCAACATGATCGATACCGACGCGTTCCCTTCAGTGCCGAGCGACCGGCCTTCTCTGTCGGGCCCATCCAGCTCGGCACCTCTGCCGTCGTCGTCGTCGTTTGGTTCGTTCTCGTCTTTCGGCCTGACGGCCCCGACGCCACGCAAGAAGCGTCCTCTGCCGCCGCCTCTAGTTACGAGCATGGCCGGCCGTCGCCTGAGCATGGCCGCCAATGCCAGCCACCAGTCGGGGCACACTGCACCTTGCTCACCCTTCTCATCCAAGGCCAGCCCGCTGCCTACGCACAGCGAAGAGGGTTCGCCATCGTTTAGCGAGCTCGTCGAGAGCGCACTCGAGCAGAAGGCGGCCGAGGGTATCCCGCGCCCAGACTCTCCCCTGGAGTCCCCTCTGCCTCTGCCGTTCAAGCGCAAGGTGCGCATCAGCGCTGTTGGCTGCGGTATTGGCCCTTCGTGCAACGCGAGCAACGTCAACTCGCGCCGGGGCAGCCAGGGCAGCCATGCCAGCCATGCCGGTCAAGGCCGGATGAGCATGGAAGCCGGCTGGTGGCCCGATGATGGCTGATCATATCAACCTCTTTTTCTTCCCATTGCGTATTTGTTTTTGTACATAGCTAAACAGTATTTCCTTTGTTTCGGAGCGACACCCCTTGGATCTAGCGATTTGTCTTTTTTTTACCCTCTTACTTTTCAGACGGTTTCTTATTTTGTCTTTTTTCTGTTGTCGTTTGGTATGGTTCTGATAGACTCTGGTTGATCCTGGACGACGGTTTCTTTCTGTCTTTTCTTTCTGCTTTTCTACTTTTGTACTTTTGTCTCTACTGCTGTCTTTGCTATCTCTGTTCTACTTCTATCACACCGCAGAGCGACCTCTTTGTACCGTATCCTTACTAATATTAGCCAACAGCAGCGCCCGGATGCATTCTCTTCACTATATTTACTCTTGCTTATTCACTCTTCAAAACAAAATAATAGCATCTTATCCGTTTGCAGTGTGACTTCTCCACAGACTATCTACACTTCCCCCGTACCCCAGCTGTTTGCTGGGACCGGCCAAGTGCCAATGCGCCAAGATATGGTATGACGACAGCTGTCGGGCCGACTTTGATTGACAGATGTGCGCATGACGCTGAGCTTGTTAGAAACGTAGTGTTTGTACGGTTTTATTATCGGCTCACGTACAGTCTTTTGCAGTCGACTCCGATGTTGATGGTGTGTGAATGGAGATGTCAACTGATGGAGTCTTTACTTTAATGCGATTTCTATATTTAATCATTATTACATTTTTATTAATTTAATCAATCTATCTCTATGTACAGGTTGTATCATTATACATGATTATATATGAGCTCTTATCGTTTCTAGACAGCTCTACAGCCACCTAGTCAATGTAGGTCAGGCTGGTCTCGAGCGTCCACACATCGCCGCTGACAAACGCAGAGACACGGTCGGTCTCGTCGTACACCAGCTCAATGCCCTCGACGGCACCAGACACGGGGTACACGCGCGTCGTGACAGCAGTGCGGCCGTTGGCAAACACCTCGATGATGGAGCGGTCGTAGAAAATGTCTAGGTCCAGCTTCTCGTAGGTGCCGTCCTCAAACTGGAACAGCGTGTGCGGTGCTAGCTCGTCGACAGTGCGGATATCCGGCCAGTAGGTCGAGTTGGTGCGGTCAATGGTGATCTGCTCGTCCCCGGAAGAGAAGCTGATCAGCGTGGTCTCGCCGTTGCCGTGCAGCAGGCGGACACCGACGGGCTTGCTCGAGGGGCCGACCGTGGCCGCCACCTTGAGCTCAAACGATGGGTAGCTAGCACCAAACGAGGTCTTCTTTTCCAGAGAGCCAGCCTTGCACGACTTGCCCTTCTTGGCCCTGGCCTGCTTGATGGACTTGTGCTTGCGGCGCATGGAGTGCACGCGCGGGTCGGGGATGGCAGTCAGGCCCGATACGGTCGAGCCAGTGACCTCGGCCGATGCAATGTCGGACAGCTCCGACTGCAGCGCGCCCTTGACACCGTCGACAGTCCACAGCGTAATGGTACGCGGCAGCGACAGCGCGCCAGCCCAGAACTGTGCCTCGAGGAAGCGAGTGGGGAGGTCGTCCTCGGCGACCCAGCCCCAGATGATGTGGGTGTCGGTAAGGGGGTCGTAGAAGGAGTTGCCGGCGTAGTAGTCGCCGTAGTCGATGCGGCCACCGTGCTTATAGCCCATCTGGGGCACGGTGCCGTTGACGAGGGTCCAGTCGCCCTGAATCCAGGTCTGGCCCTTGTCAGAGCGGAAACCACCTTGTGTTGCGGCGACCTCGGCCGTGACGTTCTTGCCCTCGCAACCGCACACAATGTAGTCGCGAGTAATGGTCTTGTCGTTGGAGGTGGCAGTCAAGAAGTTGCACACCTCAAAGTTGGCTCCATAGCCGCCGATCCACTTGGGGGAGGGGTTGTACTGCATCTCAATGTCGACGAGGGGGCCAACGTAGCGCCAGTTTTGCAGTGCCTTGTTGTCGATCTCGTAGAGCCATGTGGTGGGCGTAGTGTCGCGGATACCACCCGAGACGATGCCGTACAGGTAGTTGCCAGTTTCGTTGTGGATCAGCTGCTCGACCGAGGGCCACTCGGCGAGGTAAGGATCACGCCAGCCGACAATGTCGACGTCGGTGGGACCGGTCTCAATGATGATGTTGCCGTAGTAGCGCTCCCAGGTGATACCCGAATCCTCGGAGAAGGCGAGCGCGACCGACTCGGAGCCGCGAGTGTAGTTGTTCTTCCATGTGATGGGCAGTGCGTCGACCGCAGTGTAGGCAGTGGTGATGGTGCCGTTCTTGCTGCCGTCAATGGCGCCGTCAAAGGCACCACCGGTGAAGACGCCGAGGTAGTCGTACGAGGCCTCGGGCTCGATGGATGTCTTGCGCGAGATCTGCCAGTTGATAAGGTCGTCGGATACAGCGGCACCCCACGAGATGTTGGCCCAGGCGATTCCATCAGGAGTCCACTGCATACCGACGTGGTACTTGCTGTGGGCGGTATCGTAGCCAGGGGCACACGGATCGTTCATCCAGCCCTGGGGCGGCTGCACGTGGTACCGAGGACGCCAGTTGAGGCACTCCTTGGTGGCCGTGCCGTTGGACTTGGCCAGGTCGATACAAGCATTGTTGGAAGCAGGGCGGCGGATGGCCAGGCCACCAGGAGTAGCAGCCGCCGAGGCGACGGTTGCCACGGCGGCCATGGCCATGACCTTTCCGATAGCAGACTGGGAAACCATGTCTGTGATGTCTGTGTGTGAGGGAGTTGGAGAAGAGAGTCACCAGAGGAATGGCAAAAGAAAAGGGAAAGACGAGCTCAGAGAGGCGAGATGAGAAGAGAGAGCTTGCTGATCTGGATCTTCCTGGACAATTGCCTCGAGGGAGGACGACGAGGCTTTTTGTAGATCGGCATCGGCTCCTGTCAGACGATCGCCGTTGTTCTCGCTGCAACATATATCTGCCTTTTCTGTTTTTCTGCTTTTTCTACTTTTCTGTCCATCTTCTTGAGGTGAGTCTCGCTTCTGGCTACCTCTTTGACTGGTCCCATTGTTCTTCTGCCCATCTTCTTCCTCTTTCACCACGCCACCGGCGCCGCTCCGGGGAAAAAGTGGATACAATGGGGTAAAGTCAAAGCACTTGCAGGTACTTACTTGGCTTGGATAGATCGTGGAGAAAGACGTAGTAGAAAAAACACTCACTGCCCAGACTCCAAGTTTCTTTGATAGTTACCCTCGTCACCAAAGCTGGGACGAGGTGTTTGTGCAGATGGCTTTGTAGAGTCGCCAGGCAGCCTCCAGCCAGTCTCCAGTCTGTATCCAGAAAGAGCCCCGGAAGAGCCAGCCAAGACGTCTAATAATCCAACTTGTGTCACGAGGAAGGCGCAGACGAGAAGAGATGGGCTGTCCCTGTCTTCTAAAGTTCTTTCCTCTTGCGTCTTTTTCTACGAGGGCAATATTGGCGCAAGGTCCTGACGGTCCAAAAGTCAATTTTGGGGTATTGGGGTATTGGGGTTATCGTGTCTGATACAGTGACGATCGCTCTTTCCTTTTGTATCATTTTCAGCGTACTCTCCCGCAGATATACAAAGTGCCTTGTAGTATGACCCCCCTGGGCCGCATCGCGCTTTCCCTGAATGCTGTCTGTGGCCTCGCCATGGCGGCTTAAGATGTAAGCAGCGACTGAGGGTCTACTTCCTTTAGGAAGATGTCGTTGTATTGCTCGCTCTTTCTCTTTGTCGCTGTCTCTCTATTTCTATTTCCCCACATAGTCGAGCACCAGGGATACGACACTGCCCGGTCGTGCCTTCTCATACAAACTACTTCCACTTTGCATCACGAGTGCATGCCGTCCAAGCGGGCTCTCCAACTTCGGCTCCGCCCTTCACTACTGTGTTCCGCATTTCAGAAATACTCCGCCAATTTCCGCGTTCTTGACGGATTATGTAAGACAAAATGACGACTCGGGCACATGACTTTTCTCAGCGGCGCGATCACGACTCGACTCTCGTTAAATACAACCGTAGAACCAGATCGAGTCGGCTTACATCATGACGGAATGACTGAGCACGGCAATCATTCGGCGTTTTATCTCTGTACCATGGTCGATCTGAAACTAAATCGGTCAGCCACATCCTCCGAGACTGATTGGGTTTGTTTGAGTAGTTGTGCGCAATTGCCAGTAGGCTGTCCCTATCGAAGCAGTAGAAACAATACGTCCAAGATAATTAAAGATCTGACTCGTGCCTGTTGTATTGCGTACCTGGATTGAACTGCCTGTTTACTCGTATCAAGGGTACTACTAAGTATTCTGTGGCGCAGGGGAATGCGCCACACCTATCCTGACTAGTGCCTCTGACGTAGTAATTGCGGTATTGCGAGCTTTTGCCAAAGGAACAGCTAAACCAGTTTTTAGACTTGGGTGTTAAGATGTTAATAGTAGGGTGTAATTATAGGGAAAATAAGAAATAAGGTTAATCTAACACAGAGCCCCTCTTTATGTCCTAAGCAGCCTTTAGGTGCTAAAGGGCCTTCTGCTGTTGCAAAGACGCGACTGACATATCGTCGAGTTCAGCAATCGACATCGACATTACAATAACTTCAATCACCAACTTTGATCAATTGTTTCTGTTTCTGCCCAGCTACCGGCTTGGCGTTCTATGAAACAAGTCTCTACCTAATCGTCCAACCGCCAATCCAGCCCAATCTCTTGGCACCCTTGACAGCGGTTGCAGTGCGACGCGACTGACAGCGCTTTCAGTGCGTAGTCAAAGATATATTACAGGGATTGCAGGCGTAAAGTGCGGCATCTTGCGATCTACCGATCTCGACCACATCTTACTTCATCTCGGTCAAGCATCACCACATTCGAGAATCAACATCACCAGGCACCGCAACCCATGGCGCTGCTCGACGCCGCCCCCCACACATCGTCGGGGCCGACGCTCTTTGGCATGCCCATGAAGCAGGTCTCGCTCATCACAGTACGTCGTCGTCGCCGTCGCCGTCATTGTCTGAATAGCCTCGCCTTTAGCTATCGGGTCAAAACTAACAGGACAGCTCACATTCCAAAACTCGGCCCTCACCCTCGTTCTCCACTACTCCCGCATCATGCCCGGCGTCCCAGCCGACCATCGCTACTTTGCATCTACTGCCGTCTTCCTCAACGAAGTCCTCAAACTGGCAATCTCGCTCACGTTTGCCATCTACCAGGTCTCGCGCACGCTCGCACCTCAGACGCCTGCTACGGTCCTCTTTGAACAAATCTACCGCTCCGTCTTCTGGTCTGGCGACTCGTGGAAACTCGCCATCCCCGCTACCCTCTACACCCTCCAGAATACCCTGCAGTATGCCGCCCTCGGCCACCTCGACCCTGTCCGCTTCCAGGTCTTGTACCAGCTCAAGATCTTGTCCACGGCCTTTTTCAGTGTCATCATGCTGGGCCGGTCTCTTACGCCGCGCCGCTGGGCTGCCCTCGTCGTCCTCACCTTTGGCGTCTCCGTCGTATCCCTCTCCGGCTTTTTTTCAGACTCGTCTTCCTCCGGCGGCCGCCTGTCAACGGCTTCTCTCATGATCCACGACTTTAGCGACCACTTCTTCCCGCGCTCCATGCACGAGATCGGCCACGTTATGGGCGTCAGCGAAGTCGCCACCGAACTCACAAAACGCTCCGCCTCATACGAGGGCATCGACGAGGACGAGTTCCGCTCCGCCGCCCTCAACCCCTCGCTCGGTATCACGGCCGTCCTCATTGCCGTGGTCGTGTCCGGCCTTACCGGCGTCTACTTTGAAAAGGTGCTCAAAGAGTCGGCCCACGGTCCCGTGTCCGTCTGGACGCGCAACATCCAGCTGTCGTTCTACTCGCTCTTCCCCGCCCTATTCATCGGTGTCATCTACAAGGACGGCGCCGACATTGCCCAGCACGGCTTCTTCTATGGCTACAACTGGGTTGTCTGGACCGTCATTGTCTTCCAGGCCGTCGGCGGCATCCTGACGTCGCTCTGCATCAACTACGCCGACAACATTGCCAAGAACTTTGCCACCAGCATCAGCTTCATTGTCAGTTTCCTGGGCAGTGTCGTCTTCTTTGGCTTCCGCGTCACCACCATGTTTGCCAGCGGCTCGCTGCTCGTCATTGCCTCCATCTTCTTGTACACGGCACCAGACCGCAAGCGTGGCCGGCCGCCGCCCATCACTATCGTGCACTTTGAAAAGGCAATGGTCGACCGCGGCACGCCGCGTGTATCAGAGGAGGAGGTCAGGCTGCAGCCGCAGGCACGGTCGCAGGCCCAGACGCAGTCCAAGTCCAGGTCCTCCAAGCCCTCAAGGTCAAAGCCACAGCCGCAGGCGCACTCCAACTCCCAAAACAGCAGTGCGCGACTGCTCGAGCCAGACGCTGTCATTGGCGTGTCGACATCCCGGCCGTCGTCGCCGTTGATTCATCATACACGACCATCGTCTGGGCGCAAGTCGCGGGAGGAGTAGTTCTTTCATTGTCGTTTCCGATCCCCCTCTTCTGGATCCCACTTTATATTGTGTTTTTCTTCGGCGTGCGGTCTGGTAAAAGTTGGTTGTTACTTTTGTTATTCTTCTTTACAACCTTACAATCAAGCATCATCTTACATAATGTCTAAAGTCGTCACGTGAAATCGTGTCAATGTCGTGAGTGTGGTCGTGATGAAAATGCCCTGATGCGGAAGTAGCGAGCATCTCTGGATTGCCACTTTCGGAAGGGACGCCGCATCTACAAGGAAGCAGCTGCCAAAATGAGTCCCAAGGAAGCCTGCACTTTCCTGTTCAGCTCCGAGAGTATCCAGGCAGCAAATGATAAGCCCGTGATGCTTCACCTATCACAATGTCAGAATGGCACACACACTGACATCTACAGAAAGACCACTGCATTTAGATCACAATCGCGATGCCTGTTCAGCGCAACCGGTTTCCAGACTACTTTGGCACGGCAAGGTCCATTGAGCCTGTAGGAGGGACTCGACGATCGCCGTTTGATGAACCTGAAGAGGTCGAGCAGAATGACGAGATCTATGCCAATCAGTCGGCGTACCCTGCCCAGAGCTCAACGAGCTCATTCAGGCCAAATCAATGGGCTTCATCGGGGACGCAGCAGCGTACGTCGCGCAGTACTGCTCAGGGCCTTCAGAACCTTCAACGGTTTGCCTACGGAGGAACGAGTGCCCAGCCAGCTGCAGCACGGTCTCAGGCACCTCGTCCAAAGGCCACCCGCTCACAGATCAGCAACACGTATGGCCAGCTGGACACCCCAAGACGACCACCAGCTCGGCCACCGCCGACGCCGTGGTCGAACAAAAATCAGCCTCAAGATCTGGCCTACAACCAGCCAGGTACGAGACTCAACTGGTCACGGCGACCTGACGGAGGGTATTATGGCGGCATGAAGGAGGTGCAGATGCCCGACGACGAAGAGGACGACAGTGTTGACGGCATGGAAGTACCAGCTGCTCAGCTCTACGCGCCAATGAAAAGATACACCGGCAAGCGGCAGACTGCAGCCTACAACGCAGAAGCCCAGTCTGCTCGTCGGAAGACACGTCTCGCTGGGCCATCGTACGAAATCCAGCAACATCCCCAGGGCAGCTGGGCACCAAAAAGTGCACAGCCTGCACAACTAACGCACGACGACCAGCCTCTACCACTAACACCTCGAACCGCGTCACCTTCTTCATTGAGTAGGAACCCGATTCAACCTGTCTACCGTCCTGCACCACGCATCAACGGCATCGAGCTCGTCAGTCCGCGCACTTTGCTCGACTCGCGCTTCCACTCCATCTTTCCCTATGAGCACTTCAATGCTATGCAGTCCAGCTGCTTTCCGTCCGTCTATGGGTCCAGCGACAATATCGTCGTCGCGTCTCCCACAGGCAGCGGGAAAACAGTCATCTTTGAGCTCGCCGTCTGCCGCCTCCTTGCGCAGCGCGATCGCGAGAAGCAGGACTTCAAGATTGTATACCAGGCGCCCACCAAGGCTCTCTGCTCGGAGCGGGCGCGCGACTGGCAGGCCAAGTTCAGCAAGAGTCCCCTCGTCTCGACTCTGGGAAAAATGCAGGTGGCCGAGTTTACTGGCGACTCGTCTGCATTCGAGGTCCGTCGTGTCCGGACGGCATCCATTATCATCACAACACCCGAGAAGTGGGACTCCATTACGCGCAAATGGTCCGACCATGCCAACAATGCCCTCCTGCGCTCCATCAAACTTGTCCTCATCGACGAAGTGCACATCCTCAAAGACTCGCGGGGCGCCACGCTTGAGACGGTCGTGTCGCGCATGAAGACACTCGGGAATGATGTGCGCTTTGTCGCGCTCAGTGCCACGATTCCCAACTCAAAAGATATTGCCCAATGGCTCGGTCTCACACACACAAAACCCCAGGTGGCCGCTCGCACATTCGTCTTTGGTGAAGAATTTCGCCCGGTCCAATTACATAAAATTGTGCTTGGGTTCAATGTCGGCGGTGGTGGGCCGAATAATGGCGGCGGCGGCGGCGGCGGCAATGAGCATACGCTCGACAATATTCTCGACGACCAGCTGCCCGACCTTATAATCAAGCATGCTCAGGGCAAGCCGGTCTTGATCTTCTGCTTCTCACGGAAATCGACAGAGAGTGCCGGCACTGCGCTCGCCGAGTTTTGGGCCTCTTGTCTACCGCACCAACGCCCATGGCCTGCACCGTCGGTCAACATACGCAGCAATTCTCCTAAACTCCAGACTATTATCGCATCCGGTGTAGCATTTCACCATGGCGGCCTTGAGCGACAAGATCGAGAAATGGTCCAAGATGCCTTCCTCAAGGGCCACATATCCATCATATGCTGCACATCTACTCTCGCAGTCGGTGTCAACTTGCCCTGCCACACTGTTATCCTCAAAGGCACAATGGGCTACCATAATGGGAAGTTTGCCGAGTACGACGAGTTTGAGCTGATGCAGATGATCGGCCGTGCTGGGCGTCCTCAATTCGACACGAGCGCCACGGCTATTATTCTCACACGAGCTGAAAACCGTGACAAGTACCTGAATCTCGAGTCGGGCCGGCAAACAGTCGAGAGCACGCTTCACCTGAATCTAATTGAGCATCTCAACTCGGAAATTGTCTTGGGCACGATCACATCGCTTTCTACCGCCATCCACTGGCTCAAGGGTACATTTCTTGCTGTACGACTACACGAAAACCCCAGACACTATTACCAGCTAGCCAATGCAGCGGCAAATAGTCGTACGACCGATCAGCAGCTCGAGGAGATCTGCAAAGTCGGCATTGCACGGTTGGCCGAGGTTGGTCTCCTCAAGTATATTGATGACGGAGGGAACGAGGCTGGGACTGAGAGGACGAGTAATAGCAAGTTCCTCGGTACCGAGTACGGCAGTGCCATGTCGACATACATGGTCCGGTTTGACACCATGGTGCAGATTGTGGCGTTTGAGGGGAAAATGAGCATTGAGCAGCTGCTGAATGCAATGTGCCATGCCGTCGAGTTTGACGACCTGCGCATCAAGAGCACCGAGCGCCCGATTCTGCGTGAGCTCAACACAGCCGAAGCCGGCAACATTCCCTTTCGCTTCAAGGACAATATCACCGAGACGTGGCAAAAGATCTCGCTGTTCATCCAGGTAGAGCTGTCGCGTGGCACGCTGCCCTACCAGCACGGCCGGTTTTCTTTTGAAGCCCGGCATGCCATGGAACATATGCAGCGCCTGCTCGAGTGCTACACTGTCTGCACAATCGCCGACGGCAACGGCCACAACACAAGGATCGCACTGGAACTGCTGCGCAGCATTGGTGCACGGGCTTGGGAAGGGGACCATCACCCTGCTCAGCTATGCCAAGTGCCAGATATTGGCCCCGTCAACATGCGCAAGCTCGTTGATAAGAAGGTCACAACAGTACGACAATTTGCTGGGCTAGGACCTGTGACTATTGAGCGATTTCTGTCCAAGAACCCGCCGGCCGCAATGAAAATTGCCGATACTCTTAAATGCTTCCCCATGCTCGCAATGGAGGGCCAAGTCTCGACGTGTAGCAGTGATAACGGCTCGGCAGTCGCCCAAGTTACAGTCGCTTTCGCCAATGAAGGCGGCCCGCCACGCTGGCGGAACCGCGTGCCTGCCCTGACCTTTCTTGCCGAGACGGCCGAGGGTGCACTACTGCACATCTGGCGCGGCAAGCTGCAGGCGAACCGGCAAGAACACGACATGGCATTCTCCGTCCCTTTGAACGAGGCAGACAAAGTTGTCTGCTATGTTGCCTGTGATGAGATTGTCGGCACTCTGGTGAGCGCTCAACTGTCGCGTGTGGATGTTACTTTGAGCGAGATGCGGGCAGTTTCCCGCTCCATCAAGCCGGTCAAAATGATCAAGACACCGTCAGTCCAGAGGAGCCAGCCAGCAGAGTCCAGCAATCCGGCCAAGCGGCAAAAGACTCGGCACATTACAGCCGAAAGAATTGACAATGTCGACCTGTCAACCTCGAGTCATGCTAGCGAATGTGCTCCGCGGCGAACGCAAGCACTGCCTCTGCTTCGAGACGACTCGTATGCTTTCCAGAGTCTCTCTGTCAAGCACCCAAAGCACTGCAGTGGCGGCGGCACCCAGACAAATCCGTTCACACTTGACTCTGGGTCGGACATTGATGATTTTGACTCTGACATCTTTGACGACCTTGAGCTACCAGTTGTGGATATTGCGAGTGTAGACAAGACACACTCAAGCTCGGTCATATCGGCCAGCTTGGCTAAGGATAAGACACCGCTTGCAGTAAAAGACAAGATGGCACCTCCACAAAAACCAGAAGCAATTGCAAACACAGCACCAAAACCAAACCACAAGTCCAGGCCAAAGCCGTCACTACAGCTGAAGCAAGGACAGAAGCAAAGCCACAAACACAACTCACCCGCCTCTGTCGAGCCAGCCGGGAGTCCCGTGCGCCAAACCTTTGTGATCCCATCAATATTTGAAAATCCCGGTTGGGATACATCAGAGGAAGAAGATGCGGTTGGTGACAACAAGGGCGATCCAGAAGTCAAGGCCACACCCGAGACAGTTGTTATGCCTGCTCTGCCTGTTATAGAGGGGACGCCTGAGTGTGGGACGGTCGAGGTACAAGTCACACCAGAGATCGAGGTCGAATATACGCCAGTATACGAGGATCCAGTTGCCACAATACAGGAGGATACTGACGGCGATGTTGTTGTGGAGGAAGAGATGGAGAACGGTGCACAAGAGCCTCCACGCCCCGATGAGCCAGGCTGGGTGAGTGCAGCATCCAACAGCAGCATTATTGATTTCTTGCGCGGCCATGTCAAGTTTGTGTAGTATTATTAAAGAGGCAGCGATGAATTTAGATCGACAGCGTCATGTCATAATCGTGTCTTTGTATCTAGTACTACATCTCCCAGTCGTTCAACATATCGGTCATCCACGCATTTATTTCGGTGCCCATGAAAAACACATCGTCATTGGTGGCCGCCGGCTCTCGCACAAAGTCTATTGGTGGACTGAACACATTGCTGGCCTGTGTCTTTTGTCTTTCGTCCTGGTGTCGTCTGGCAGAGGATGGACTCTGCTTGGCCCATGTGGCCACCCAGGTTGTGCCCAGGATTTCCATGGCTCGTGCTGCTCGTGAGAAAAAGTCGCCCTGCAGCTCTGATGGAGGTGCTGCCGTGGCATTGTCGGCCGAGTAATGTGTCGCGGCTTCGCTGAACCTCTGTGCAAGGGTGTCCACCATCTGGGGTATATTCAGCTGTGCGCGTGCCCAGTCCTTGTCCCATCCACAGCCGGGGTCGTCGCGCCCCAAACTGGCAAGGCGGAAGATGGCCACCAAGAAGCGAGAGATTTGCGTCGCTGTATGAAAGGAGAACATGTAGAAAAAGCTGTCCCTCGCTGACGGGGTCTCTTTGTGGGGCGCAAAGGCCATGTCAAAGTAAGCCTGGTGCAGGCGCAGGCACTTGTGCAGCAGGGTGGCTCGCTCCGCGTCGGGTCCGCACCGAGCACGCTCTTCCACCGCCAGGTTCGTGGTATAGAGAGCCACGCTGTAGATGGCTGCCTCATTGGCAATGTTGGCCACCGTGCATATTTGCTTGAGATCGGGCTCGTCGTCAAACGACGGCATCAGGACCCGGACATCTCGCTGCCGCGCCACGAGGGCTCTGACCTGGAAGTCGCGCAGCATGCGCATCTCGCGCGCCGACGAGATCGACGCAAACGCCTGCGGGCTGGGGACGTCAAGGGCAATGCGCTGCAGGCGACACTGGTACACGAGCAGGCGGTCGAGGGGCGTCTCGGGCTCGGCATCGAGCACGCACAGGCACTCGTCCAAGTGGTCGGTCCAGGGCAGGGCGATGGGTTTGCGGTGGAACTGGGAGACGAGGACGGTAACGAGGTAGGTGCTGAGCACAGCACGGCGCTCTACCATGGTGCGGACGGGGACCTCGAGGAGCTTTGTAGCAAGCCCATGCGTGCGCACACACGATGGAGGATGTTCTGTCGGGGTCGCTTTGCAGCTGCAGCGTGTGCTGGGTGTACCAGGAGCGGGGTCGGAAGGGGTGCATGAGCATGGTGTCGGCGGTTGCTGTGGCTGCTGGGTCTTGGGCGCCGGCGGATCTCTGTCCAGCCCCAAGTCTTGCACAATGGCGGTGGCAATGTGGCCGTACATGATCATAAAGGGATCCCGCTCAAGGTAGGACACGCCCCAGCCGAGGAGGCCGACAATGCCCAGCAGCAGGTCCAACGAGCGCTGGTGCTGCACGATGGCCTGCTGGGCAATCTCCTGGCGCAAGCGCAGACACAGCCGGGTCTGCAGCTCGGCCGAGTGCGCAGCGCAGGCCATGATGCTGAGCCACAGCAAGGGCTGTGTCTGGCGCAGGCGACGGGCCGAGATGCGGGCTTCGGGAATGTGCACAAAGGGAAAGTGCTTGACTTTGCAGAGTCGGAAGCGGCTGAGGGCGTCTTCGGCCTCGCGGTTGGAGAGGCCGGGGAAGTTGGCGAGCGAGTCGGGCGGTGGTTCTTGCAGTGGTGGTGGAGTATCGTGATGCAGGTTGCGTGATGGACAGTGGCAGTTGGGAGATGTGTGGACCGGCGCCGGGCCGCTGGCCATGGTCCCGGCAACGGCCTCCTGGCTATGGGAGTCCCGGATATACACTTCCGTCGGGCTGTAGGTGATACACCTTGTGTTGAAGTCAAAGGAGCATGTGTTGGTGGATGACAAGCTATGCCGAGGCAGGCTTCTCCGTCGAGGCTGAGAATCTCGATCAGCATATAGTTGTTCTGGGCTCTCTCGTCCTTCTAGTCTGCCCGGTCTGTCCAACATAACCGGATGATGGAGAGCCGGTACAGACTGCCTTTGCTGGTATATCACCTGGTTTCTCTGCTCAGGTCGGCTCTTTTCGGTCCCCATGCCACCCCTCAGACCCGGCACGGGTCCCAGCAAGCTCACGATGCCGTCCAGTCGGGCGTCGAGTGCCCCAGTCCGGAATGCAGCCGGTTTCCGTCCGGGTTTCCGTCGAGCACCCACCGTCGTCTGGCAGTCTTTTTTTAGTCGGAGGCATCTATCAGTCAGTCAATATATCAGTCAGTCAATTCTTGTCCCATCATCTACATGGAATTGAATTGCTGAATAAAAAGCTACGAACCGGTCGCATGCTCCTTCGCGGAGAGTGCACTTGGACTTGGCTTTGACGCATTGGTTGCACGCTCGCCCATATGGCGTTGTATCGGAGACGGGCATATTGTACTCTCGTGGCTTCGTGCGGTGATCGGGGGATTGAACGATACCAAGACAACAGATAAACATAACAAAACTGAAGCAAAAGAAAAGATGCTCGTCGTAAGTATGCCGTCGGAGAAAGGCGCTGAATATCTCCGCCGGCGTTCGTGATATAAGTGGGTCTCAATACCAGTTATCTGCTGATACTCCTGGCGCTAGTCCTGATCCGTGTATACTGTGTTGACTTACACGCATCAAGGCTGATGATCGGGGGAGTTAAGGATATCAAGTCTTATTTCTGCTAGTAAAAGATTTTATGCAGCTTCTGGAAACAGATGGCTTTTTCAAGACTATGCAATTATTTGGGACTTATTTACGAGTTTTTTTGGCTCTATTGTTTATACTCCTTGATATTTGAAGTATTTATTTATTTGTATTAAAATAATTGCTTTATTTCCCCTATATTCTATAACACGACCACTTCACGAAGGCAGTCTTCCATATTTCCAGCCAGTTCCGACTTTCAATGACTGCGGGTTTGTAGAGGCCCTCCGTACTCCGTCAAAGTAGATTAGCACCATTTGGATCAACATCCTATTAGTTTTATATAGTCTTAAAAACTTATATAGTTTCATATCAGGTTCATCAATTTACATCCCTATCCCATCTACCTACTCAGAGAGTCCTCAAAGAGCTGCCGCAGCTGATCCTTTTCGCGCTCCAGCTCCGTCGCCAGGCCAGGCGCCAGCATCAGCACACGCGCCTGCGGGATCGTGCCCTCAACCAAGCCCTCAATGTGCTCGCGGCCAAATCCAAGATCTTTGAGGCCACGCGGCTGATCGCCCAGCACATCCAGGAACCTGCTGACCGCCTCGCCTAGCAGCTCGCCCGCACTCTCGCGCTTTGCATTCGTAATGTCCACGCCAAACGCCTCGGCCGCCTGCAAGTGGCGCTCCGGGTTGGACGCTGCCGTAAACCGGAACACGGCCGGGGCTGAGACAGCTACAGACACACCGTGCGGAATGATGGGCGAGTCCACTTCATAGCCTTGCTGTTTGTAGCCCGGGTTCTGGCCTGAGATCGGGTACGACATGCCGTGGCACAAGTGCACGCCCGCATTGCCGAAGCCAACACCCGCCAGTGTCGCCGCCAGCAGCATCTGGTACTGCGCCTCCTCGTCCTCGGGGTCGTGCACTGTGCGCGGCAGGTACTTGACCGTGCTGCGCAGCGCATTGTACGAAAATATGTCGCTGATGGGGTTGGCGCCCTGGTATGCCGGACGCAGAATCGGGTTGGTCGGGCGCGGCGTGCGCTCAGTGTAGGGGATGGCCGTCCACGACTCGAGCGAGTGGCACAGCACGTCTAAGCCGGAACTGGCCTTGACGGCCGACGGCATCGTCGAAGTGTTGAGGGGGTCGCAGATGCCTAGCGTGGGCTTGAGGTTGCGGTGGGCAATACCCGTCTTGGCGCGGCGCGACACAAGGTCGAAAATGGCCGTGCCGGTGGTCTCACTGCCGGTACCGGCGGTCGTGGGCACAGCAATCAGAGGCCGCAGCGGCTTGTCAATGGGCCGACCCTTGCCGAGCGGTGCATTGACGAAATCCAAGAAGTCGGCGTCCGGGTAGCACGTGTAGAGGTTCATGAGCTTGGCCGTGTCAATAACGGATCCACCGCCGACGGCAACAAAGGCGTCGGGCATCAAAGGCTTGGCCCAGGCGATTGCGTCCAGAATCGAGCTGTCCTTGGGCTCGATGCGTGTGCGGTTGTAGACAGAGAAGTTGACGCCCTCGCTGCCCAGGGCGGCACGGACCTGGTCCATGGCACGCAGTTTGTCGACAGTGCCGTCGGTGACGACAGCTACGTTCTTGGCGCCCATGTTCTTGAGATCCATGCCGATTTCGCGCGTGACACCGTTGCCGAAGCGGATGGCGGACGCGGCCATTTCAAAGGCATACTCCTTCTCTGGCTGCGGCGTAGCATATCCGCGAGCCGATGATTTGAACGGTGTCAGGAGCGGTCCCTTTTGGTGGTGATGGTGATGGTTTGGGTTGGAGTGGCAGGGACACGACGGCGGGTGGGTGTACTGTATGGTCCGCAGCAAGCTGACGGCTCGGGTCGTGGCCTAGCTGTTAGAGTGGTACAGGCAGTGTCGGGAGAGGGCACGCTTACATTTGGAACAACTCGTATGGTACTCATTGTGGTTGGTATGATTGACTATGTGACTATACAGATGCAAGAAGAAGAAGAGAAGAGGAAGGAAAATAAGAAGCAAAAAGTCAAGAGATCAAGAATGCAAGAAGCACAGCACGAAGAGATTGTCGGATAGACACAAGCGGGGAACTGACTGGCTCGGCAATCTGCTGGCGCTATTGCCGTTGGTATTGGTTCTGATAGCGGACGAGCTCGAGACGGAAGTCCGTGTTGTAGTGTAATTGAAGTGTAATATTGATGATTAGAGCTTGGTAGATAGACTAGGCTTTGATGCATTGGCTCGAGAGAAGAGATGTCGTCAAAACATCCACGTGACATTAGTTGATGTCTGATTGGAAGTGAAGTCGCGTCGAATGCTCCTTCCTTTTCGAAGCTCAAAATAGTGTTATAACCTCCAAATGGCACCTTCCGCCTCGATATTACCCCGTGGCATGGTCACGCTCACGAGCATCGTCAATTGAAGACGCAAGGGGAAAGTGCGGGGTCGTGGGGAGAATGAGTGGGTTTTGTTCGGCAGAAGTGGAGAAACAGCGTCTAGAACGGGTAAGCCGACGGGTGTAAGCCGACGGTGTAAGCCGCTGTTGAGTTTTTGGTGTTGTTGATTGCCAGTGTCTGGATAAGTAAGGAGCAGACGGCTGCAACTGCCCGTAGAGATATCTATGGGTAGACGTCCAAACGCAAGACGGATGAATATGCTGACAAACGGTGATGTCATGAGAGAAAAGACGATGAGTATAAGACTGCATTTTCATTTGAGCTTCATATGGATTCTACAGTGAATTATGGGTTTGTTCTTAATCCACAGAGCAAACACTTGATCCTTCAACGCAATGACAGTGCCAAGACAGCGCCTCCGGGATGCCATCCCCGACATTCACCTTGATCGGGCCGACCGGGCCCAAGAACGGCCTGACTGATGTCCCTGGCGTCTTAGTTCACACCCAGGAGATCCACGACAAGGTGTCACTACAATTCTGCCGCGCCGCCACTGGTGCGAGACCAGATGCTATGCTGGCTTATCCCGCTTCAACGGCGCCGGCGACGCTACAGGCAGCCACTTTCTCAAAGAGCCGGGGGAACCGCCATCGCCCATTGTGCTGACAAACACTCTTGCCGTGGGCGCGGCATATCAGGGCGTGCTCGAGTATGTCATCAAGAACCACGGCGATGCTGAGGAGGGCATTCGCTGTTTCATGGTGCCGCTTACCAGCGAGACCTTTGACGGCTACCTCAACAATCTTGCGGCATTTGCCGTCGAGCCCAAGCACATTGTCGAGGGCATCGACAAGGCCACGTCGGATGCAGTCAGGGAAGGAAACACGGGCGGCGGTATCGGAATGATCTGCCGGGGCTTCAAAGGCGGCACGGGCACCAGCACCCATGTAGTTGTGGGAGCTCATGGCAACGGCAAAAAGTATACGGTGGCCGCCCTGGTACAAGCCAACGTTGGTATTTGGCCGCATCGTGGCTGACGAGCGCGCGGCCGCCGGCCAGCCGCCACCCGCCACCCCAGGCCGACCGTGCTAAAGACAAACGCGACGGCAGCATTATTGTCGTGCTGGCCGCGGATGCGCCGCTGCACGCGAGTCAGTGCCAGCTTCTGACCAAGTGCGCCACGGTTGGACTTGCGCGCACGGGCGGCTGCGGCCAGAACCCGCCGGGTGATAAATTTATTGCCTTTTCGACAGCCAATCATGTACCCACCCAGCAGTTCTCGCCCGCGAAAAAAGATTGCCCCATTCAAGCCGCGTGCACACAATATCGAGGTAACCGACGACGAATCGATCAACGGGTTGTTCGAGGCCGCAGCCGATGCAACGGAGGAAACCATCTACAATGCGCTTTGCATGGCCGAGACGCTGACTGGGTTCCACAACCACGCAATTAAAACACTACCCCTGGACAAGCTCAAAATAGCAGTAGATCGATATGCCTACAAGTAGTTTCGACTATAGACTTCTAATCTGATTTCAATATACCTTCTGCCTCGACTACTTTCGGATGATTGATTCTTCCCACGCTAACCCTTGACAGATCCGCCTCGTAGCCTTCCTCGACATTCGGGTATGGCCCCATGGGGGTGATGCCGCGCGGGTTGATGTCCTTGTGCGACTTTGTGTAGTTATCCTTGATATGCCCAAAATCTGTCGTATCTCTGAACCCAGCCACGTTCCAGTACAGGTTCTTGAGCCAGTTGTTGATCTGCGGGTAGTCGTGCCGCAGCGTGCCGAGGTTGCACTTGAAGTGCTGGACATAGACGGTATCGAAGCGGACGAGCGTAGCGTATGCGCGGATGTCGAGCTCGGTGAGGCTTTCCCCGAGTATAAACGGGCCCTTGTTGTCGGCAATCATCTGTTCCAGGCGGTTCAGGGCAGCAAACACGCGCGGCACGGCCTCGTCGTACTCTTGCTGCGTCGCGGCAAAGCCTGCTCTGTAGACACCCACGTTCAGCTCGGTCTGCATCCACTTGGAGGCGTTGTCGATCTGTTCACGTAAATGTGCCGGATAAAAGTTGCCCTCCTGGACCCCGTCGACACCGTCAAAAGCAGTCTGCAGATCCCGCATCAGCTCGGCCGACTCGTTGTTCACAATCGTGTCCAGCTTGGTGTCCCACAGCACCGGCACCGAGTACCGTCCAGGATACTTGGGATCTGCCTTGAAGTAGATCTCATGCAGGTACTTTGCATTGAGCAGAGGATCAGGCGTTGCGCCGGGGTATTCCTTGTCGTCCACAGGAAACTGCCAGCCGGGCCAGCCGCTGTCGTCGCCCTTGGGGTATGGCTTGACCACGGTCACGGGAATAAGGCCTCGCAGACCCTTGAGGTGACGCACAAGGTTCACGCGATGCGCAAAGGGGCAAAAGTGGCCGATATACAGACGGTATCGCCCGGCTTCGGGTTGGTGAGGTCCATCGGCAGAGATCTTGCCGTGCCACGACTGGGTGGCGCCGGCCAAGTGTTGCGACACTGTAGTCGGTGTCGGGCGCATAGTGGCCATTTTCTGCTGCTATATGTTTCAATAGAGGCAAGAATTGATGGGTCTCGTTGTTGAAAGAGAGACAATGTATTTTAGTGACGAGCATCAACGTCATACGATGAGATCATGTCTGATTAGTCATCGTCGGAAATACGTCGATACGGACACCCGGATGTGGTCGAGACACCATAACTTCTGAAAATTCTAATATGTTCAGTTGCATTAAAATCAACAATTAACTCTTCAATGTTTCACTGACTCGTATGCAGTGTTTACTGATTAGATGGAACTATCTTATCTCTCTGGAGCTCGAGTCACCGAGTCTCAACAAGCGGAAATAATGAGGAATGAGAACACCCTTGAAACCGATGCTCTAAAGGGAATGGCCTCGGTTGTTGCCAAGACAAGAAGCGAGCTGGCCAGGATATTACGTACAAAGCTCAGAGGTCGAATGATTTCGTGGGTGCGATGCTCGGAGGCGATGTGCCTTGCAAGGCGTTTTCATGTCTTTGTATTTGGGTGTCTGTGTCTCGTAAAGACGAGGTGATCCGAGTCATTGTAAACTTGCGCAAGTGAGAACAGCATGTCTCCGGAACACGGCAAGCCTCTACTAAATAAAACAATATATGAACAGAAAGATCTGATAGCATTGCATTGATATCCACAAATATCTCCGAGTGTAATTATAGATGGCCAAGTATCGGAGACTTGGATATTCATGTATTAAAGTAGATAAATAAAAGTCTAAGCAATTGCAGAGAGGAGAGAAGATCTAGCATGACTCGAAAGTCGCTTTCTGAGTAGACATGATGAGTGTGGGCATTTGGCATTTGTGATGTTGCTGTAGACGTAGAATGAGGTCGTGACGAGTAGACAATCTACAGCCTGATATTGTTTCAGCAGAGCAATCTGCATCAATATAGATAGTGTGCTTTACAAGGCCTATATCTACGAATATCCTAGCCAGGCACCAAGGACCCTGATGGGCGGGAACATATGATC
Source organism: Ophiostoma himal-ulmi (assembly GCA_029299165.1). Lineage (NCBI taxonomy): Eukaryota > Fungi > Ascomycota > Sordariomycetes > Ophiostomatales > Ophiostomataceae > Ophiostoma > Ophiostoma himal-ulmi. The sequence continues at coordinate 1,038,381 of JANSME010000012.1, forward strand.
AGCTATAGCTTATACGGATGGATATCCAATGGACCGCAGATGGAATAGCTGAGCTAACGATACCAAGCAAGACAGCCAAGACCGGACACTGTTGCTGTACATATTCACATATAAGTAGTCGTATCCTCTCGTTGAGTGATGGGTTGATTGCATCATCTACAAGTCTATACATTGGCACACCTCAACAATGGCATCTACAAACAACGCACACATCAAAGTGGCTGTCATCGGGGCCGGTGCCCTCGGCCTAGTGACTCTCAAGAACCTGCTCGAAGAAGGCTTTGACGCCACGGCATACGAGCGCAAGAGCTATCTCGGCGGGCTGTGGAAGTTCACCACAGATGAAGTCACAAGTGCTCTCCCCAGTCAGTGCTGTTACCTGCCATCTCGGCCTTTGATCTAGAAAGCTGACCTCCAGCCACTGTCACAAACATTTCCAAGCAGCGAGTAGGTTGTTTCCTGGAGGCGTACATTAAACTCAACACAGACTAACTACCAGGGCTGCTTTACCGACTTCCCGTTCCCCGACGACACGCCCAACCTCTGCTCCAGTGCCGATGTCGACACCTACCTCCAACGCTATGCCGACCACTTTGGCTTGCGGCCGCACATCCGCCTCAGCACCGGCATCCGCTCGGTCAAGCATGACGGCACCCGCTGGGTCTTGGACTTGGGAGGCGAAACAGCAGCAGTCGACAAAGTAGTCATGGCCACGGGCGCCAACGAGAAGCCGTCCATCCCCGACATCCCCAACATGGACGTCTTTGCTGGCCGCGTACTGCACTCGCAATCCTTCAAGACGCCGTCTGCATTCTCCGGCCAAAATGTGCTCATTGTCGGTTTCGGCAGCACGGCCGGCGATACGGCCGTGTCCCTGCTCGGCCACGCTTCCTCCATCTACATGGCCCATCGGCGCGGCGCTTATGTGCTGCCTCGCTTTCACAACGGTCGGTCCATCGACCACGGCCTCACGTACAAGCTGATGACTGTGCAGTCCTACTTTGAGCGCTGGGTACCGTCCATCTCGGGCCAAATCCTCAACAAGGTGGCCGCCAAGATGCAGCATACCGCTTTCCCTGCTATCAAAACCCACCCCGAGTGGCGCATCTCGCCGGCTCCCTCCCTCGTACAGTCGTTCCCCACCGTGTCCGACGACCTCGTGCCTGCTCTGGTCCGAGGCGACATCCAGTCCGTGCCTGGACTCGAGTCAGTCGCGGGGCCTAGGTCCGTGAAGCTCGACCGACCGGAGGACGGTCTCGGCGGTCCCGATACGCTCGACGACATTGATGTCATCATCTTCTGCACCGGCTACAAGAACGATCTCGGCATGTCTCTGCTGGACAACAGCGTCAACCCAGCGCGCAACACCAACCCGCGGCTTGCCGCTCTAGCATCATCCACCCGCGGAAAACCGTTCCCGCGCCTCTACCGCCAGCTGTTCTCGCTGGACCACCCCGGCTCGCTCGCGTTCATGGGCTCCGCTGCGTTTCCCACACCGGCCTTTCAGCTCTACGATATCGCATCCATGGCTGTCGCGCAGGTGTGGGGAGGCAAGTCGGCTCTCCCGCCGCGCGCAGAGATGGAAAAGTCTGCCGATGCCGCCCAAGAGCACGTCCTCAAGTATGCCCGCCGCGGCCCTGTCTATGCCGGCTTCACAAAGCAGCACGAGTGGCTGGCCTGGGCCGACGAGGCAGCCGGCACCAATGTGGCGGCCCATCTCGGCTGGACATGGGCGGGATGGAAACTGTATTTCACAGACTACTCCTTCTACAAGATGCTGACGTCGGGGGTCTACTCGCCGCACTTGTACCGGGTGTTTGCGAGCGACAAGCGCAAGGCGTGGCCGGGCGCGAGAGAGGCCATTGAGCGGATGAATGCGGACTTGAAAGAGCAAGATGCGAAGATAAAGACTGCAAAATAATGAAAAGGTAGTCCTTTATAAGCCTCGGATTAATGTAGCTGAGCATTTTATGCAAGATTTCCAATTTAATATATTTTAATATAATAGTGGTGAGTATCTAAGTACTGCTTATCGCCGCTAGCCCCTCCTACAATCATCCGCGTCATCTCATCCTAGCCCTTTATCTTCAGGTTCACCTCAGCTTACATCTGTTCTCTTTCAGTCTATTTTCAGCAAAATGATTACAGATCTCATCTATCAAGTCGACGCTAAGCGGACAGCCCTCGACACCGTGGTCGAGGCTGTCATCCCTTATTCGGAGCTTGTCTCGGCCAACCGCGCTCTTTATAAGCTTCCTCCGGACGCCGACGATAGCACCGCCACGTCACTCTATGCCATTGCTACACAGGCCACCATCTTCCACCCTCAGGGCGGCGGCCAGCCCTCGGATGTCGGCACCCTGACCGTCGGCGGTGCCACTTTTGAAGTGCTCTCGGCCCGCATGGACGCCGTCGCGTCCGGGCGTGTCCTGCATTTTGGCAAAGCGTCTGATATCTCTCTCTTTGCCGTGGGAGCGGCAGTCACACAGTCCATCGACACGGCCAAGCGGCTGCTCTACTCGCGTCTGCACACCGCCGGCCACGTCCTCGGCGCGGCTGTCCGCTATACTGTGGAAAAGGACGTGCCGGGCTTTGACGAGCTCAAAGCGTCGCATTTCCCGGATGCCGCGTCGTGTGAGTTCCGCGGCAAGATCGAGAGTACCTTCAAAGGTCCCATCCAGGAAAAGCTGGACAAGTTTATTGCCGACAGTCTGCCGGTAGAGATCGACTGGTGGGACGCCGCCGAGTTCAGACGGCAGGGTCTCGAGCGGCTGATCCCGCAGGTCCCGGCAAGCGTGACGCCGACCGGCATCGAGAATGACAAGTGGCGCGTCGTGCGCATTGTCGGCGCAGAGGTGTACCCGTGCGGCGGCACACACGTGGATACGACGGCCGAGTGCGGGCCGACGACGGTCACCAAGATCTCACGGTCCAAAGGCATCTCGCGGGTGTCATACGCATTGAAGAATTGAAGAATTAAAGAATATAAATTATAGACAGATAAGTAGACAATTGCACAATAATTTTCAGCAACTAGACTCGCCCCAAATGGTCATATGGCTTGGACTCGGTGTCGACGGGCTGCTCGTGGTACCGCCGGAATCCGTCCGACACGGTACCGGCTGCATACTCTGGTGATAGTGGTGATATCAGCAACGGCGCGTATCCTGGCTGAGCCGCAGCCCGTCTGTGGCCCTCGGTCTCTTCGTACGCGGGCGGGTCTTCGTCGATGGACCGCGCTGGTGCTGTATTGGTCGCCTTGGCAAATGCCACCATCTCTTCGTCGCTGCCCGTCTGCATGTGCATCATGTTGTTTGTCTGGTGGCGCTGCCGGAAGGGTGACGGCAGCCGCGGAGCAGCGCCTGCTGCTGATTGTGGAATGGCGTGGACAGACGGGCCGACAGGGCCCACCATGGGTCCGGCCGGAGCCATTGGACCGTTTTGGCCGCTGGACCGTTCTTGGCCGTGCTCTTGATCTGGGCTGTCATCACCCTCTTTAGGGGACTGTCTCCCCCTCACACAGAACCACACCAGCAGCGCACCGAGAATGCTCACGCCCAGGACAGACCCGACGGCAATACCGGCAATGGCCGACGATCCTATGCCAGACGACGAGTGGTCATTGTCGCTGCCGTGGTCGTAGACACTGGTGGATGTGGGTGTGGTGCCAGCATTGGCGCCCGTGACCGTCATGGTCGCCGTCATGGTCGCGGGCAGTGCTGATGTCGCATGGTGGTTGTCTGTATAGTCTGTGTAGTCGGCATATTTGCTGTAGTCACTGGCATATTTGGAGTAGGCAGCATAGTAGGGGTTCGAGTCGGCCGCTGGTGTTTCTGTTACTTGTTCTTCTTCTGCTGCTGTTGCTGTTGCTGTTGCTGTCGATGTGGGTGCAGATGTGGTAGTGTGGTGGCCGCCAAACGGGGGCGGCTGGCGAAGACGGAGGGCGGCGTCGCCTGCGGGTCTGAATCCTCCGGGGGACATTGTGGATATATTATGTATTTTCTTGTATTATCATAGATAGTATGATAATATAGATTAAAGTAGACTCAATTGAGCTCTCCGTGAGAATGGTTCGTGGTCAGAAAAGCAAAAGCAAAAGCCAAAAGAAATCAAAGAGAGAATCACAGACCGATCAGACAGAGGGACCTGCCGACTTATAGCCAGCGCACATTCTCACTCTGCTTATCTCACTGGTATCAGACGCCTCTCCAGACCATACACTATTTGAGGGAACACAAAGCTGCGGTGGAGGCTGAGCACCAGAAGCAAGGTTGTGCCACTGGCGTGCATTTTTTCCTTTTCTTAACTCTATTCTACCTAGTTGAACGGTGCTGATGCATATCATGTCTTTTTGTCTCTAGTGTCTTGCTCTGTTGTCCTGCAGTCTCGGGTCATGCTCTCGGCAATGTAACTCTGTCTCTCTCTGTGTGTATGTCTCTCTCTCTCGTTCTGTAGTCGACTTGTCTCGTCGAGCCTGGCTGCTGATGCTGACCTGCAGCCCAGCCGCACTTTCTTTTCTTTTGGTGATTACTGATTGATTGCTGATCCTGTGTGTTCTCTATCATTTCAGTGACTCTTCCGTCCTTCTTTGCTCGCTCCCGTTGGCGTTATCGACACAAGTACAGCTCAGAGCCGAGCAGAGCTCAGGTCGTACTCGTGCTCAAATAGCTTCATCAAACGAAAAATAGACTACAAGCTAGTAAAATAGAGTTTATCCAAAACAAACTGTAATAACTACCACACTAACCAAAAGAACACTGCACTACCGAGACGACCGCCCGAGGCGTGCATAACACGAGCCCGTTGTCACCTCATCACCTCCTAGGAGGCTGCTTGATGGGTGGTGACTGGGCTGGTTGGGCTGCCGGCCTGCCCCATCTCGGGCCCGAACACTCTTCTCATTCTCATTCTCATTCTTATTTCTTATATTTATTCTTATTTATTCTTATTTCTTATTAGTCCTATATCTTATTTTTCGGATAACGGAATCTGGAAAGCCATACCTGGAAAGACATGTTAGTCAGCGAGCTGTGTGCAGGCTTGTACACCGCAAGTCCAGTCGCCCGTCGGTCAGTGCCAAGAGGACAAAAAAGTCGATGTGGCAGAAAGAACCCGGGCAATTATGCAAATGCATAAGCCACTTTTATAACCGTCATCATCATTGTGAAGAAGACCTGCATAATATTTTGTGTTGGACACGAACCGAATGTGATGATTATATAAGCAATGTGCTGATTATGTAATAGTTATTGAAGATGTATGCGTAGGATGTAATTGTCGAGTTCTGATATTGCAAGAGTGAAATTGATAGTCTGATATCGAGTCACAGCTATTAACGAACTGTTCTCGGTGCTTATCTCAAAGCCGGCTGGATGTTTCCCGTCACTCTTATTGATCTAACATATGTACCATAGTTATATTTAAGTTTACCTTTTACTCTGATTGTTAACCGACATCCCTTACGCAAGAAAAAAATAGCAACAAAACAACTAGCTATAAATATTTATATACAAAATCTACAAAATTCATACAAAGCAATGCCGCGATCTTCACAGGTTGACCGCCAGGCATCATCGACATGCTGACATAATCTCACTAAATTGGCTTACATAAATGGCAGTTAATCAATACCCCTACCCCGCCAAGCTAGTGGGGTGCAGTGGAGCCCACGTTGGGCTCTGGTCTCTCTCGCTCCCGCTGGTTGGCCGGAACACCTTATCTTATCGGCCAACTGGTACTAATTTCAGATTTTTCGAGGGTACTTCCTGCCTTTTCTTGCTCCTTCCCTCTCAAACTTTTTTCATCTGCACTCCTTCCTGTTTATATTCTGATTATATTTGCATATTAACCAATTATCTTCACCATTTAATTTAACCTGTTTTGCACGGCAGAATTTACCACTAGAGCACCACTAGTAGTTTTTCGTCTTCTCTCTACTTTTCGACTTTTTTGACGTTTTTTTTTTTCGCTGCCCCCCAGTGGTTGACCCTCCAAGATGAAGACTACTTCTTCTCTCTCCCTTTCCTCCCCTTCCTCTCTTCTTCCTTTTCTTTCTTTTCTTTCCTTTTCTCTTCTTTCCCTCCATCCCATTTGATATACCCCTAATACACACAAGATGGACAGCCAAAAGCTTGCTGCCCTGCTCCAGGAGAGCTTGATCCGTGAGTCCCGTGCCGTCCCATTTACCAGCATCTGCACATCTGCACATCTGCAGCATCTTCGTCGGCGTCAGCATCGTGGTGACACGGTAGCTGGTCATGTTGGTTTGCCGCTGTGCACCACTCTACACCTACATCGGACCCTGAGACGCGTTGCCACCAAAACGCAAATCTCGTGATGCTTCACTTTCCATTTTCGGTCTTTTGATCATTCAAGGAAGGAGCTGGTCGAGTTGTATACCGCGTCGTGTCTCAGTTTCCCCCAAAACAACCCCTCCTATACATACCACCCCTCGTCAAATATTTCATCTTCATTTTCTGTAAACACGTCTCTAACAAACCAGCCGATACCACCCGTATCAAGGCCATCACCGCCGAGCTTCAAAAGTCCTACGCTCACGCCGAGTCCCTGCTCACCCTCATCGAGATCGTCTGCACCCATGGCGATGTGACCGTCCGCCAGCAGGCCGCCGTCCAGGCTGCCCGTCTTGTGCCCCGTCACTGGAAGGCCCCGACGGCCGAGCAGAAGACCGCCGTCCGCCAGCACCTGCTCGAGGCTACCCTCAAGGAGGAGAACGCAAAGTGCCGTCACTCCGACGCCCACCTGGTCGCCGCCATTGCCACCTTTGACTTTGACGATGGCGAGTGGCCCGACCTCCTGCCCACCCTCTTCACCCTGGCCACCAGTGCCGATGCCCACCAGCGCGAGATCGGCTCCTACATAATATACTCCACCCTCGAGGCCAACCCCGTCTCCTACAAGGACCACGTCCCCAAGCTGATTGAGCTGTTCGGCCAGCTCATCAAGGATCCGGCCAGCGCCGAGGTGCAGATCAACACCGTCATGTCCATTGGTGCTCTGCTTGTCTTGGTCGAGGGCGAGGATGAGGAGGATGAGGCTGCCATTGCCGCCGTCCGCGAGCTCGTGCCCCTCATGGGCATTGTTCTCAAGAACGCCGTTGACGGCGGTGACGACGAGAAGGTCCAGCAGGTCTTTGACGTCCTGCAGCAGTTCCTCGTCTTCAGCCACGCCTTCATTGGCAACCACCTGAAGAGCCTGGTCCAGTTCATGATCGACCTGTCCGCCAACACCGAGGCTGACGAGGACGTCCGTGTCCAGGCCATGTCGTTCCTGACCCAGGTCGTCCACTACCGCCGCCTCAAGATCCAGGCCATGAAGGACATGCCCGCCCAGCTGGCCGTCAAGTCCCTGCAGATCCTGGTCGAGATTGGCGACGACGAGTCCATTGACGAGGAGACCCCCGGCCACCTCGCCCTGAGCCTGCTCGATGCCCTTGCCAGCAACCTGCCCCCCCGCCAGGTCATGGTTCCCCTCCTGGACGAGTTCCCCAAGTACGCCAACTCGCCCAACCCCGCCCTGCGCAAGGCCGGCATCCTGGCTCTCGGCAACTGCGCCGAGGGTGCCCCCGACTTTGTCAACACCCAGATCAAGAGCATCCTGCCCATTGTCATCCAGCTGCTCAACGACGCCGACGGTGTTGTCCGTCACGCCGCCCTTGTCGGTCTGACCGGCCTGGCCGAGCAGATGCCCGAGTCTGTTGCCCAGGAGCACGCCGCCATCATGGCTGCCCTTGTCAACAACTTGCAGGCCGCCATGGCCCCCTCGGCCGACGAGGAGGTCACCAAGAAGAACAGCCAGGTCATTCGTGCTGTCTGCGCTGCTTTCGACTCCATCTCTGACGGCCTCAAGGCCGATGCCATGAAGCAGTACGCCCTGCAGATGATCGAGCCCATCGGTCAGCTGTTTGGCCACTCGGACCTGCGCGTCAAGATTGCCGGTGCCGGTGCGCTTGGTGCCATTGCCGAGTCGCTCGAGAAGGACTTTGCCCCCTACTTTGACAAGAGCATGCAGGCTCTCGGCGTCTACGCCACCATCAAGGGCGAGGAGCTCGAGCTGCAGCTGCGCAGCGCTGTCCTCGACTCCATTGCCCGCATTGCCGTTGCTGTCGGTGCCCAGATGTTCCAGCCCTACGTGACTGACCTGATGAACGCCAGCGAGGAGGGTCTGAACCTCGACGACGACCGCCTGAAGGAGAGCTCCTTTATCTTCTGGTCTGCTCTGTCCAAGGTGTACAAGGCCGAGTTCAAGCCCTTCCTGCCCGGTGTGCTCAAGGCTCTGCTTGCTGCTATCGAGGAGAACGACGACGATGCCGTCATCAACCTCACCGACGAGGAGAAGGCCATGCTCGCCGCTGGCGGCATCACTGGCAACGTTGTTGTCGGTGGCAAGAAGATGCGCATTGAGGACCTCGATGCCTCTGCCCCCGGTGGCGGCAGCAGCGACGACGACGACGACCTGCTGGCTGACCTGATGGCCGAGGACGACGACGATGACGACGACTGGGCCGGCATGGACAGCGAGGCCCAGGAGAAGGAGGTTGCCATTGAGGCTCTTGGCGATGTCATTGCCAACGCCTGCGGCGAGGAGGAGATGCAGGAGTACCTCGACAAGGCCATTGAGGCTGCTGTCGACCTGACTGAGCACCACTACGGCGGTGTCCGCAAGGCCGCCGTCAGCATGCTGTGGCGCTCGTACTCGCGCGTCTGGCAGCTGACCGAGGAGTCCACTGGCTCCAAGTGGGAGCCCGGCTTCCCCCCCAAGGCCGCCCCTACTCCTCTGCTGGCCAAGATGGCCGAGAAGATTATCCGTCCCACCCTCGACCTGTGGACTGACGAGAACGAGCGGTATGTTTTTTTTATTTTTTATTTTTGCGTTTCTTTTGCGTTGTTCTCGGCTTTCTTTCCTGCCTCTCCGATATGATGACATCTACACGACACCCAGCTCACTCAGACGCTATGCGCATGCTGCGAAACCGTATTATCTACCTGTCTGATCCAACTTGATTCTTTGATTCTTTTCTCTGCGTTGTTATATCTATCCTCTACGAGAATGAGACTAACAAAATAGTGACGTCGTTACTGACATCAACCGCAACATCTCTGCCACTCTTGACGTCACCGGCCCTACCGTCATTGCCCAGGAGGGTGCCGTCCAGGAGATTGTCAGCGTTCTCGGCCAGATCATCACCCGCTCGCACCCCTCGCAGAGCGACGGGATCGACGAGGACGGTGACGCCCAAGTTGCCGAGGAGAGCTCCGAGTACGACTGGCTCGTCGTCGAGACTGCTCTGGATGTTGTCGTGTCCATCGCTGCCGCCCTGGGCCCCGCTTTCGGCGAGCTGTGGAAGATCTTTGAGAAGCCCATTGTCAAGATTGCCAGCTCCAATGAGTCCTACGAGCGCTCGTCCGCCATTGGCACCATTGCCGGCTGCGCCAACAGCATGGGTGCTACCGTGTCTCCCTACACCACCAACCTGCTGAAGCTGATCCTGCACCGCCTGAGCGACGAGGACCTCGAGACCAAGAGCAACGCCGCCTTTGCCGTCGGCCAGCTCATTGTCGCGTCGACCGACAGCAAGACCTACCTGCAGGGCTACCCGGCCATCCTCGAGAAGCTCGAGCGCATGCTCACCGTCGAGGACGAGGGTCACCGCCTGTACGACAACGCCGCCGGTGCCGTTGCCCGCATGATCACTGCCCACCCCGACCAGGTCCCCATTGGCGACATCCTGCCCCAGCTGGTTGCCCGTCTGCCCCTGAAGGAGGACTTTGACGAGAACAAGCCCATCTACACCTGCCTGTACCACCTGTACCAGCACAACGAGCCTACCGTCCAGGCCCTGACCCCCAAGCTGGCTCCTGTGTTCCAGGCTGTTCTGGGCGAGCCTGAGGCTCAGCTGGACAAGGACACCCGTGCTCTTGTCCAGGAGATTGTCTCGAAGCTGTAAGCCGAAGAGATAGCGAGCGAGGCGAGTCGAGTTGCCGACTTTGACCTCAATGGTCGTCAGATGAGCTGGACTCGGCCGGCCAGCAGATGAATCTGTACGGTTTCCGTCACACGAGATGAGACCCACGACAAAACGATCTAATGAAGGGGATATGGGTACAGAAAAGTTTTGCTTTGTTTTGGTTTACTTGGTTTCTTGGTTTCTTGATTTCTTTTGATTTACTTCTGATTCTCCTTTCTCATTAAAAGGGGAGGACCCTCTCTAAAGGACCTTTGTCTCAAAGGTCTGGAAAGGTTACTCTTTTAATATTTACTTCCCCTTTCTGTCTTTCAAATGTTCACACTTCATGCCAGCACCTTTCTTTTGTTTTGATATACCAGCACAAGCCTTTTAGATCACTTGTCCTCATTCCCTTTTCCTACCCTGTCACTTCACAAATATACCGTACACTGTCAAGTGTGAAAACTTTGAACCTGAGATACATTTCGATACTTTTGATACTTTTTCTACTTGATACTTTTTGATCACTTTGATTCAACCGTGACGGACTATCTGCTTTCTACTCGTAATCACCGTCATCCCATACAGGCTCGTCGCCATCCACACCACCGTCGAACCAGCCGCCGTGCTCCTCGGACATGTGCATATAGATTTGTTCCTCCGGCACCGCCCTGCCGCAAAAGAAGCACCAGTGTGTGCCGCACCCCGGAACCGCACAGGTGATGTGGTCGCAACCTCCGATCTTCTCTGTCGGCATCTTGCACCCGGGGCAGTCCTTTACCTTGCCTCCATCTCCCCTGACATGGAGCGCACACTCGGTACACTTCCAGTTCTGCAGGTGCTCGGCCGCCCCGTCCAGCTGCTGCGCGCACACCCGCTCGGCATACTCCTTGGCCGTGCCGCAGTCCATGCACCACGCGTACACCCACGTGCCCGCATTCGCCACGGCCTCGCGCAGGTTGCCCAGTGCGTGCATGCCGTTGCCCACCGCAGACACCGCCGACGCTGCAGGCTGCCGGCGGCAGAACGGGCACGACAGTGCGGCAGTGTTGAGCAGCCGGCCGCGCCGGTTGATGCCGTACCAGCTCTTGAAGCAGTCCTCACACACGCGCTGAGTGCATCCCGTCCGGCCACACGCGCGCCGCAGCCTATGGTCGCGGCTGTGCGCGCCGTAAAACGTCGAGAAGCACAGGCTGCAGGACTCGCCCTGGGCGCGGCGGCTCTTGACCCATGCGCGCAGCTCGTCCACCAGCGCCGGCGTGTTGCGCACGAGCTTGCCGTTCAGCTCCAGCTTGAGGGGGGCGTAGTCGTCCAGAGGAAACACGCCGACCGAGTCCGCAAACCCCTCGACACCAGCTGTCTTGATTGTGTGGAACACACTGCGGCCGCTGAACGGCTTGGCCATCTTGTTGTTGTCGTTGCGCAGCAGCCATGCGTAGCCGTTCTCGTCCGCGAGCGTGCGGGCCGCCACCTGGGTATCGACGATCGTCTCGACCGAGCCTGATGCGCAGGCCGAGCACTCGTACTCGGCCTCGTTGAGCGTCTCGGGCCGGTATGCCTTTGGCCAGAGGATGCGCGACAGGCACTTGGTGCACTCGACTGTCGGCGCCGAGCTCTTCTGCACAGCTTCTGCTTTGTCAGTCTTGACGGCCCCGGCCGACAGACCATCGCGCCGGCAGTACCAGCACTTGGGCCGCGCGTGCAGCAGGTTCGGGTTGTAGACGACATAGTGCGCGCGGCACTGGCGCACGCTGCACTCAACCCACCAGAGCGATGTCGTTTCGGCCGAGTCCGTGGCGGACACGTTGGCCAGGACCATGCGGGCAGCCTCCTCGGCCGACCGCACACCCTTTACCTTTTTCTCCGGGTCGTCGCCGTTCGCGTCCGCATCGCAGCACAGTCCGCACACGCCGCCAGCCGCCATAACCGTCACCGACTGCGGAAAGTTGCAGACACAGCACACCGTTGTCGGTCCTAGCGGCGCCTTGGTCTTGGCGGGGGTCCAGCCGACACGCGCCGTCACAGACGACGCCAAGTTGGACTCGAGGTGCTTGTAGTCGACGAGCGTGGCAAAGAGTCGTCGATCGTCTGCAGAGAGCACTGCGTCTGCACCACCCCGCGCAGTGTAGTCTGCATCCGCCGCCAGCAGCAGGCTGAGGCAGCTCGCGTTCCATGTCTCGGGACTGTCGAGGTTGTTCCACATGTTCATCTTGCACGCGAGGACGAGCTCGCGGTCGGCGACGTCGCGCAGCGGCGCAATGCCCATGCGCAGCGACAGGGCCGCCACCAGGGCCGCCGGGCGCGCGGACAGCATTGTTCCGGGCACAATGGTGTGCAGCAGGGTGCGCCAGAACGTGCGGCCGCGGTTTGTGGATGACTTGTCGCTTTCGGGCTGAGCTGCGGCCAGCGACAACGGAATCAGCGACAAGAAACCTGGCTCGGCAGGATCGCGCACATTGGCATCGACGGCCGTCTTGATATGAGGGGGCATGTCCTCGGCGGATGCGGCATACGTCAGGCGTGTCAGCACGCGGCCGACACGACTCAAGATGCGGCCGTCGCAAGACCGCGAGATCTCGAGCAGCTCGGCCATGGTCAGCGATTCATCATCAGAAAACTCCAGGGTCGGGTCGAGATAGACACAGGGAAAGCGCTCCTGTGCCGGCACGGCATCCAAAATCTCCAGGATATCGCCGACATAGTCGTACGAGTTTTCGAGCCACGTCTTGGCCATGTCCCTGTCCGGCCCGTCGTTGATCTTGTTGATGCCCGCACTAAAAAGATCAAGCAAGCGTGCGCGCGCGTCATTCTGGCGGTCACTGCAGACGGCGCGCCACAGGGATCCAAAGACGGGGTTGCGCGTGACGGCGGCGGCATCGTACTTGAAAATCTCCTCGAGCTTGACCGTGACAAAGGCACGGTAAGCCTCGTCGGTCCGGTAGCGCCTAGCCGGGTCGGTCACTGCTGAATCAATCGAGGCCAGAGACTTTGCCTGCATGGCAGGCGTCACAGGCAGATACTTGTACAAGTCGGCAACGCCCGTCTCCGTGCCCAGCGCGTGCAGACGCAAGTTGCCACTGGCGTACAGGAACTTGTCGCCCAGGTCGTCGGCTTCGTCCTTGACGTTGTCGATGGCGTCCGTGTCCTTGTACGATTGCAGGAACCAGCCCTCTGTCGTGCCAGAGTCGAGAGCCCAGCTCTGGAACGCGCGCCACCCTGCCGCGCCCGGTTCCGTGTCGACGCTCTTGGTGCTACCAGTAACACCCGTGACGGCGAGCAGCAGCGCGATACTAAATGCGGAAATCGATGTCACCTTTTCTTGCGTCGGCACCTGGAAGCAAGCGCCGCCCGTCATCGCCGACAGGTACGTGTACATGGACATGCTGCCGTCGCTCATTGTGCATTCGACCATGCAGAACACGCGCGTCTTGGAGCCCATCAGCTTGGTCGCCGACACCCAGTCAATGAAGCCGGCGTCGTGCGTGCCAAACGGCGGCAGCAGCATCAGCTTGCGCCTGGGCACATCCGTCTGGATCCAGTGGTTGTCGATGCCCGCGGCCTGCCCCAGTGCCAGTAGCGCAGCGTTGCTCTCTGTGCCGTCGAGTCCCAGCATCATCTTCTCGCGCTGGTAATGCTTGCCGCTGGTGCGGGCTGTGTGCGGCGGAGCATCTGTATACAGCAGGACAACAGTCTCGGCGTCGGCGCGGGTCTTGTGGTAGGCAAAGGAAAGGCCCGACTTGGTTGCTTCTGGATAGTCACCGCCGCCAACAGTCTTTAGATTCTTGACAAAGTCGAGCAGGCCGTCGAGGGATACGCTGTCGCTCTGCTCTGTCGCCGGCTCCAGAGACTCGAGTGCGCCTACGCGCTTGGTGTAGTACCAGCCGGACCACTGGTTGACGGGAGTGTCGAAGCCGTCGTAGTCGTGGTAGGCGATAACGGCGATGCGTTCAAAGCAGCCGGTGAGCTCAGAGATGTGGACGATTTCGGGGATGGAATAGATCAAGCTGGCGAGGTAGGAGTGCATGGAGCCCGTGGCGTCTGTGACGATGAGCAAGTCGGTAGCCATTGTAGATGTGTGGATGTGTAGATGTGTAAAGCGTTGTAGCAGTAGTTGTCGATGTCGTTAGCACCGGCTATGAGCGACGAGAGAAGATGAGAAGATGAGATGATGAGAAGAGACGTCGAGAACGGACAATCAGCAAAACATCAACGACTTTATACAAAATGCAATCCAGCTCAAAATCCAAGAGTCATATCCGTAGCGAGGCCATCTTCGACAATGAGGCCGGCCTTGTGGTCAAGGCTTACGCAGGGCTCCACGGGGAAGATAGTAAGCGTAAAGGCACTGAATCCAGAATATTTTGAGCATCTGCTTCAAGGATGTCGGCCTCAATCCACTGGTTGTCTTGGGTTTTCGTCATCGTGAGATATCCACGTTGCTCGCCGTTGAGTCACTGGCCTGTTCCGGCGACTGAATGAGGTGGCGGCGGTGGCAGTCATGTCCAGAGTGAGGCTGGAAAAGACTGTTTTCAATTTGTTGAGACTGGAAAATAAAAAGAAGAATAAAGAAAACTGCTCGGTCCCAAGCGTGTGATTGTCGTGTATTATCGTGAATCTGCACAACGACTGATGACTCAATCTACAGAATGGTCGACTCGCGGCTCTCTGTGCTGGTATTGCGATGATCCAATATATTTTGGGTATCTGAGTTCTCTCAATAGCCATTGAAGTCTTTTAAACGCCTACTGTATCTTTTTAAAAAAAATCATCAAATACTGGGATCGCCATGGAGTATACCCATAGCTGCTCCAATTTGCCGATGACTCTTCTCCACTGAGGCCAATGAGGCCAACTAGATATGAGAAAACAAGCAGCTCGAGGACAAAACAAGGCAGCCGACAAGATAGCACGGCAATAGAAATCAAAGCAAAGAATGAAACTATAGATTGTATTTGCTTAGTAAGTGCTCAAGCGAAAATGACTATATCTGCTCAGGCCTCGCAGCACATTCGTCAACACAGACAAGAAATCAAAGCACAAAGGCTGTGCCGTGCTCACGGTCGGCAAAGTCAGCAAAGCGTGCCCGGCTTCTTTTCTGTATACGGGCTCTCGTAGTCCTATGAAGCATAGGATGTTGGGACTAACCACGGAGCGAGATTTCTTTTGCTCCTATTGTTGCTTGTTTCTCTTGCTACCTCGAAGCCACTCGAGTCTTTGTTATTGTGTGTGAATTTGCTGTTAAACTCTCCCAGTTCATAAGCGTCATTACAGCTTGATTCTTATTTTTATATTTTTATACCTCTCTCGATTACCTTGTTTATTATTTTGTCTTTTAATGTATCTGTTTTTAAATTGATTTGTTTTTAATCAATTTCAAAACTAAACTTGCCTTGACTTTTGTCTCATTCTGTTTTGATATCTCGTAGAAGTATCTACAAGTATCGACACATCTCTTGAGATGATTTTCTGAATGATACTAAATCTACATCTTCAACGCTTCCTCGTTCAGATGCCCGTGCGCACACACCAAAGGATTGCTAGAGTTGGACAGCCTTCATTCATGGAGGCACCTGCGCAAACTTTTCAGAGCGAATCAACAGAATCTAAAAGAAACAAGAAATGGACGCGGAGCATGATTGCGTCGAGCTGTGCAGGATCATGGATTAGTGGGAGTGCCGCGAGAAATTAGATACCATCGTTGCAGCTGAAATATTAACAAATATCACGAGAAAGGCACTACTTTCTACTAAAAGAACTTTTACCCCCCCCTGAATTCAAATACATCCATCCTCTCAAATACATTATCCTTCTCCTCTGCATACGCTCGCACCTCTCCACGCTCGGCCTTCACTGTTAAATAATCGATTCCGCACGGGCAATGGCATCATCTTTCGTGGTGTCTATAGATATCTGAAGATCATTATTTATAGACGATTTATGACATCAATAGACCCTGCAATATTGCCTCCACGGTTTCTGTTGTGTATCGACCGTGTCTACTCTATTGCCTCTACAGGTGATCAGCTCCAAAAAGCCGGACGCCACGCATGCCGGACTCGGTGATTAATCTATCAACGAAGAGTGCGAGAGATTTAAAGGGAGAAGAGAATAGAGTTGTTGCAACGCCGACTCGCGTGGCTTTTGGCTTTTGGCTTTGGCTTGTGCAAGTAGAGTTTATTCGTTTATATACAAGAATCGTGCCATTGATGGATACTATCGATGGCGGTAGCGTTCCTGGAGGCGTCATTAGTCTGT
This sequence comes from Ophiostoma himal-ulmi, assembly GCA_029299165.1. Classification (NCBI taxonomy): domain Eukaryota; kingdom Fungi; phylum Ascomycota; class Sordariomycetes; order Ophiostomatales; family Ophiostomataceae; genus Ophiostoma; species Ophiostoma himal-ulmi. The sequence continues at coordinate 1,054,603 of JANSME010000012.1, forward strand.
TAGTCCAGGAACGACAGACGGTTTTTTTTTTTAATTTCGCGTAGACGGACAGACTCGTGTTGGCTCATTGATTCGTACGACGTGATATTAGTAGTATGTAAAGCGCCTGGACGTGGTGGCTGGGTGGCAAGCACATGGTAAAATTAAGTTGATCAAAACTCCAAGAAGATGATTCGAATAAAGAGGCATTCTCGGCTTACAAACCATCACACCAACATTGACGCACTGTCGATCTTCTCGTGTATATTTATCATGCTGGTGCTGATGCTCTCCTTTTATCTACTCATCCATCCGAGCCATGCAGAACAATGCAGGGCGTGCAGTACAGAGCACAGGCCACGATAGCACGGCAGACACGAGGTAGACTCGGTATCCGAGCGAGCTCGAGAGATTTACTCGGCTTTTAGTTAGTCACCAAGTCGTGTATTGAAACCTAGTCTGTCCGTGGAGTTGCATGCATGTTTTAAATCAAGCAAATAGTTCCGACTGCAGAAGAAGGGGAATGGCAGCTTACCAAGTACAAAAAGACCGCATGAACTGGTCAAGTGTAAAGAGGCAACATGCTGCGAGAATAAGACAATCGGAGACGCGGAAGACGGGTGGTAAAATAAAAAAACAAACACCGAGCTGACAGAACATGCGGGGTCTCCCTTGCATCAACAGTACAAAGGCGACATGATAGGAGGCAGATGCGACCATAGTCACAAGCCGACGCAGGGCGGCATAAGTAAAGGTTGCAAGCATAAGCAGATGCACAAGCAAGGGACATGAGTGCAAAGAGCGAAAAGCAAGAAAAGTAAGAAAAGCGGAGGATATAGCCCCTAATACAAGACAGCAAGAAGAGAAACGACAGTACGCTGGACAAAACATCGACAGAACAACGTGACAAGTGATTGGGCGGGAGCACTGACCGGACCGCTGTGGTGGTGCAAGTGGAAGTATCTTACATGATAGTAAGATATGTACAAAGTAGCAGAGCAGCAGTGAGGGTAAAATCAGAAGCAAGGGTTGCCGTCGTCTGCACTACAGCATACTAAGCCATCTCGCCATACGGTCGAGAGCGTAGACTCCGTACGACGCAAGGGCGAGACACGTCAATCATCCACCGGTTAGTGGTCAATCATTGCAGTGAGAAGTGGTTCCGTAGTGCAGCCTAGCGAGTCTAGCGTCTAGTTGGGCAACGGCTTGTCAATCATTGCACTTTTCGTGACAATCTGATGTCTAGTGTCCATGTCCAAGCATGAAATATCCGGTGTCTGATCGATGCCACTCTGAAGGATGTGTCTCTGATTCACCTGCGCGCTCTTTGTTTCCGTTTTGAATCTGGCCATCCTCCCATGCTTTAGGTACGACTTTTCATGTATCCACGAGGCTGAAGAATCGGGCCAAAGACGATCACTGTGATGTGACGGAGTGATTCCTTTGTCGACTCCTTTTTCTATTGCCAATTTCTCCTATTGCGACAGCGGCTATTCTTCTGACGGCTTGCTGCTTGTTTGCACTGGGTTCTTGGCCAATGCAAGGCACGCTCGCTACTAAGTATGTACATTTCCACCACCTTTATTTTCCTCTTCCGATCTGATGGAGACGCAACAGGTGGTATTCAATATGGGTCTTGTCCACCAATACAAAATATACGAGCTGAGGTGGTGGAGGCCCCATGATCGGCTTCAAGCGACCGCAACAGTGACAAGGGCAGAGACTAGCGAGAGAGTGCGACGTCAGTGGTGTTGGAGGTGGTAGCAGTGAATACGACCCTCGGGACGGAAGACGACAATCCGACGACATGTCTGTGGATGTCGGTAGGGCAGACGCCGGTACGCTGATAGGCCTTTATACAGCAATACAGCTGGCCCAGTGTCTGACAGCTGTTCCTCTTTCTCTCTTCGTCTTCTGCCAATATTCCATCATCGTTCGAGTCCGTGTGTTTGCGAAAAAGAACCGTTGTGTGTTCCGAGTGCGTTCCATCGGGATTCGACTCGGGCTCCTCGACTTCGCACTGCTTTATCACGTTTAGCACGATACACTAGTAGTAAGATACCTCTGCCTATTCGGTGACTTCTTGGGGTTCAGCTACAGGGTCTCAGGTATCTACATACCTCTGCGCTCCTATTTTCTTTGCTCTCTTACTGCGTATTTCCTTTTGTCTTCCTTTCGTCTTCCTTTTGCTCCGCCAAAGCCAGCTGCGGCTTGACCTCGACTAGCTCAGCTTGGCCTGGTTCGTTCTAGTTGAGTCTAGTTGAGTCTAATCAGTTTTAATGAGTCCGAGAGAGGCAGACAGATCAAGTAGATCTTGCCCATCTGCGATTTAGCGTGGACCCGTAAGGAAGAGAGGGAGACCTCGAGCAGGAGTGTTACTGGCTGGTTATGGATAGTGGTCTGCAAAAGAAAGGAAACAGAAAATAATAATAAAAGAGAGTACGGGAAGTATCAAAATAGAATACAGGAATACAGGTATACAAAACAAAAATACAAAAATACGTTGATACGATGCTACGGTCCCGATCAGTGGCAGACGGGCAGTGCATTGCCGAGCCGTGGAGTCATTTGGCTGTCAATAGCTGTAGTAACTGCGAATATAGTTGCAGTGGACTTGCAAAGCCAGTGGATGTGGGAGGAAACGATTTGGTCATCCAAGTACCGGAGACGAAGGAGATAACCGAGGAGAGGCGAACGGATGGCGAAAAGGATGAGAGGGAACGAGGATAGAAGAAGGAGAGGAGCGGACAGCGAAGCGAGACTGTAGGACAGAATGATAGCTCGAGAAGAAACAATATCAAGAATCAGAATCACGACATCAATTCATGAGATTACAGATACACAGGAACTAGAACTATAGACATGAACAAATGCAGACAGATACAAAACTGCAACACGTGTGTTGGTGCAAGTACAAACAAGAAATATCAATATATATATATATATAAAAGAACCGGCCGTGATGTTGTCCCACCCCAGTGCAGGTTTTCTTTTATCCCATAAGCCATTTCTACGTGTAACAATTGTACAGGTGAGATTTAGTGTCACGGTCGAATAGGCGTCTGGCAGACAAAGTAAAACAGAAGAGAAAGGATCCCGACCTCGACCAAGCGACAGGGAGAGCTTTCCACACGCTGGTGGAGGCCTGGCCACCTCTGAGTGAGACACGCATATCGACTATCACGGGTCTGTTCCGTTGTATTATGTGCTACTCCGTACTATTTCCTATTATCTTCTGGCTCTTCTCTGGTTCTCTCGCTGTCCTTCATATGCTTCGACTGACTACTCTTTCTCTCTGAACCACCCTCTGCCCTCTACCCTACCTCTACCCTACCTCTACCGTATCTCTACGACTATTCTCTAATATTCTATTCCATCCGCCTATTCCACTCACTGTCCCTTACTCCACCACCCCTATTATCGCGACTGTGCAACAGTGCACAGCATACAACCAGAGTGAACCCTTATTACCGGTGTGCAACCCGACAGAGACAGACAAGAATAGCAGTAGACGGCAAAGCCTGATATATAAAAGGATGCAAGTGACTGTCGATGCATGTAGATGTGTGCAGGACTAGATACTGCACTGGCCAAGACCGTCCCCGTTACCATCATGTACAGTACTTGTGAAAATGCAGCCCTTTGTAACCCCCCAACTGCTTTGAGTGTTCCGACATTATCCAGACATAGTTCAGGCACACCATTTCGGTAGCTTGACGTTTATTCAAAAGTATCTCTCGCCAATGGCACACAATGACGCGTGTCTGATACTGCGAATAGTCATGACAACCTCGCCCTCAACTCGCCTGCCTCTGCCTCTGCCTTGCGTCCGCCCTAGCGGCCGCCGATCGTTGATCCGATGTTGATATTTTCCTGTCACACAACGCACTCTGATAAGTCCATGCCGTCTACTCGTGGCAATATCCTGCGCTCTCGTTTTTCTATTCCAAAGATACCAAAAGACGCGGCGAGAGAGTGCGAGTGGATCGCTGCAAGGAGTCTGAGCGTCGGCAGAGGATCAAAGGGAAGAGGAGAAATTGTGTGTGTGGAGGAGTGGGGGGAGTGCTCGTGCACGAGCTATGAGGAGGTCGGAGTTTTCTTTCTCGATTTCTATTCCTATTCTCCTAGCTAAAACAAAAGTATAGATAACTAAACGATTTAAACTCACTGGCCATCGATCACTGGCGCGTCGTGCAGGGGCAGAGATGAGAAGGATTCAACCAAGCGGCTGTTGGTAGTTGGACGAGTGTACGTACTTGGTCGTCGTCTCTAGATTGCTGGTATTGGCAGTTGGCATATTCATGACCACAACCACAACTACGGATTAGATACATACATTGACTCAAGTCATGTTTCTACCAAGATGAGATCATTGTGGGTAGCTGTGCTAGGCCCTGGACCACTCCGTAGCTGGACTCTACTTGTACCTGGGCTGTGGACGTGCAGGGGGGTATAAATAAAATGACCGGGAGGGGGGTACTCTTACACTAGCTCTCTGTCTGTCAGTCTGCTCTCTGGTCTCTGGTCTCTGGTCTCTGGTCTCTGGTCTCTGGATACTCGTGTCTATGTGCGAGTGTCTGGACATCTTTCAGTCTTTGCTTCTCTCTGGTGTCCGTCTACCTCTGCCCGGGCCTGTCTGTGTGATTTTGCTTTTCTGTTTGTGCTATGAAAAAACAGTTTATCTCATTTATCTCCTTTATCCTTTGTGCAACGCAATCAATGCTTTCTTTTGTTTCTTTTCTTTTTTTCATGCGAACACTGTCTCTACCGCGTATTAATACAGTCCTCTTCCCGTGCGTTCTTGGTTGTTTCTCATTTCTTTTGTCTCTATTCTTTATCCGCCTTGACGTCTTTGGCATTGTTTGGCTGTTTGGTATCTTGACATCGAGCATCTTGACATCTAGACATCTAAACACCTCGACACCTTGAATCTCGCCCATATCTATCGACGTATCTCCTTGTCTATTGATATCAGCATATACCATCATCAACACCATCTACAGCATCTACCACCACAATGTGGGTTCCTGCTTGGCTCGACTGGTACAAGAAACCAGAGTACCGTGATATCAAGGAATACTCCAACGCCATCATCTCCGGCAAGCGTCCGGCCAGTCCCGATGGCCGTGGCCGCGCCTCAATCCCGGCTCGTCTCCGTCTCGAGCGTGTCCTCGACAACAAGACATGTATGTAGATGCCTCTCACTCCCGCCAGCCTCGTATTGTGTATAGTACCTGACTTGATCTGATAACTGACCCCGACAGGCAGCCCCATGTCCCTCTACGACTTTTACATGTACCTCAAGTACATTGAGTTCTCTCCTGAGAACCTCGAGTTCTACATCTGGTTCAAGAACTACGAGGACCAGTACAAGCGCGCCCTCGCCGGCCATGGCGACGCCCACTCCATCAACAGCAACACCGAGAGCACGGCCTCCCTCACCAAGAACAGCAGCGAGACGCCTGCCAGCGCCTTCTCCACCGACCCCGAGATCGCAGAGACCCTCGCCCGCATCACCGAGATGATCTCCACCCAGGCCATGTGCGAGGGCGACTCCTGCAAGCCCGACTTTGAGCTGCCCAAGGCCCCCGCGATCGCCAAAAAGTCAAGTGCCACCGACGCCAGCGGCAACAAGCTCAGCCGCGCCACGTCCACCCTCAACCTCATCGACGCCAACGAGGGCCGCCGCGCCGAGCTCAGCGCCGTCATCAAGACGTTCCTGCAGCCCGGCGCCGAGAAGGAGCTCAACATCCCGCCCGCCATGCGCGACACCGCCCTCGAGTCCCTGTCGCACTCGTCTGACCCCGCCCACCTCAAGCCCCTTGCCGACCACGTGTACCTGCTGCTGCGCAACTGCTCGCACCGCAACTTTGTGCGCCTCGGCGTGTCCAACGGCACCTTTGAGACGCTGTGTGTCGCCACCGCCCTCGGCATCGCCCTGACCGTTGCCGGCGTGCTGTGCGTGCTGCTGCGCGCGTTCACGCCGCACTCGGGCGCACACTCGCGCTTTGACGTGTTTGCTGCTTGGCCCATGTGGTGGCTCGGCCTGTCGCTGATCCTGTCCGGCATGCGCGGCTCCTGCTTCTTCCTGCTGCTGTTTACGCGCCGCCAGCCGCTGCCGTGGGAGCGGTTCGACGACAGCTCGTCCATCATCTCGCAGCGGTCGGGTATCGTGCGCGCCATCTCGCGGCTCATGATCTTTGACCGCAAGCTGCGCGTCAAGGATGCACACCTGCGCCGGCTGCAGCACCGCATTGTCATGCAGAGCCTGCTGTTTGGTGCCTTTTTCTCGTGTGTCGCCGTCTGTATATTCATCTTCCTGCCCGTCTGGAAGGAGACGCGCTCTCTCAGCTAGACAACTAGACGCCGTTCATTGATGTCCGCCCTTCTTTATATAAAATTTGTTTTTTTTTGTCTCTTTTTATTTTGTTCACACTTTACGCTCATACCCCTTCACTTCTTGTTCTATTCGTCGGCGGTCTTTTCTGTATACCTTTTAGTCTGATTTCTTCATGACAATGCTTCGAGTCTTCTCGTCATCCACATATCTACAAAACTATCCAATGCAACTGCCTCCTTGAATGCCTTGCTGAACCAGAACCCCGGATGTAGTATCACCAGTAGTACAGACATAACTACTACCATGGCAATGCTATCCAAGGCAATAGACACTCTCTCTTTCGCGGCCAGTGGTCCATTGAACCCGCCACCCAGCTCCGCTGCTCGCCAGCATGACGTCACAAAAAGGCACGCTGCCGCAACACCCAGCATACATAAAATCTGCGTGCTCAGCCCAGCAATCATCAGGCCAACATCCACGGGACGCTCGGAAAAGATGGCCCCAGTGACCCGCCGACACCGATAAAGCAGACGCATATGTCGAGGCCGTCTGGATCGCACCTACAGACGCCATCGAGGCGTCCGATCAGAGCCGTTGCAGCCATCAAGGCCATTGATCATGCTGCTACCTGTTGTGTATCCAGTCCTTTTCATCCTCTTTTCTGGATCTCGCGTTATGCGTCTCGAATGAAAGTGAAGATGTGTAGCATCGCTTGCTCACATCTAGAATGTCAACGGATGCTATCCTTTTGTTGTAAAGGTTCGACTGACGGCGATGACGGACATTTCGTATAAGGTGATTGGCCAGGAGCTATAGATGCCGCTTACATAAGATTTGTTGGGACTCGGTCCACTTTTGACCTAGTCAGCCAGCCAATCACGTATACGCCAACTGATAAATCTCCGTCTAATTGCCGCCGTCGCCGCCGCTTTTCTCCCGCTTATAACACGCGCAGCTCCGCGCAGCTCCATCCCGTGTCGTCGAGTCGAATCGAATCGTTTGATTTGGAGGTTGAACCCGTCCACCTACTTGTCCGCGGGCTTTTGTCATTCGCTTGTTTATTTGCTATATTTGCCTTGTTTTCTCTATTGCTATTTGCGTGCAGACGTCGGCCGCTTAATCCACTTGTACGTCGAGTCAGTCGACATCCCTGTCTCTTCTGCACGGAGTACGGAGTACGGAGTACACAGATCTCAGATCGGGTGGGATCGCTGGTCTGGAGATCCGGATCTACCTGCATAACCCCCATATACAAAGATCAAGATGCGCCTCCGCCGGGGCATGGTGCGCGAGTCGTGCGACTTTTGCCATCGGCGGAAGATCAAGTGCGACCGGCTCACGCGCAACGACCTGGGCCACACGTCGTGCTCGCAGTGCTCGCTGCGCAATGTGCCGTGCCGCATGGAGGACTCGGACGACATCCGTCTGCGGGGACGGTGTCGGCCGGGCGAGGTGCCGGTAGCTGTTTCAAGTGTGTCTGCCGTGTCAGCGGCAGGCGCACCTTTGGCCAAGAGCGAGAGCGTTGGAGGCGAGGATGCAGACAAGGCCGATGCCCAGCAGCCGCCACAGCCGCCACAGCCGCCTTCTCAAACACCACAGTCGCAGCTCCCTCCACCGCCAACGCGAGGACTGTCCATCTCTTCCGCCTCTGCCCCAGTTCCCATTACCATGTCCTCCCCTACTCACATCAACACCCTTCCTCGCTCTCACTCCCACTCTCATCCTCATCCTCAAGCACATCCGCATGCCCACCCAGCTCCACCTCCGCAGCCGTCCCATCCACTTACTACCCCGACATCCATCGGACTCAATGTCCACCTCTTGGCTTCGTCACCTTCAAATCTACCTTCTCATCCTTCTCATCAGGCCCCTCAGCATGCCCTCCCTCACCAGCAACACCAGCAACACCAGCAACAGCTCTACACACCCTCGCCGTCGACAGCGACGTCAATCTCCGTCTATGGCAACCCGGCATCCTCTCTCACAGATGACCTCTTCATGGAGGATCCCTTCCAGCTCAATGCGGATAGTGTATTCTTTCTCGACAAGATCTTTATGGGCGATCCCGATGCAGCCATGTGGCCCAACCAGGGAACGTCCAACGGCATGATGACTGCTGGCTACCAGCAACCCCTGATTCCCTTCCAGCACGAGCAAGACTTTGTTCAGCAGCAGCAGCAGCAGCAGCAGCAGCAGCAGCAGCACCAACAACAACAGCATCTACAAGAATTCCAACAACAGCAACATCAACTACAGCAGCAGCAATACCAACAGTACCAAGTTCTCTCACAGCCGCAGTCACAGCCACAACACCAACAGCCTCCAACACAACAACAACTACTTCCACCTTCACCGCCACCACCCCAGCAACGCGAAGTACAAGATGGCGGCTACGACCCAGCACCCTGGGTCCGCTGCGATATCCCCCAGGATATCTTTATCGCTGCCCTGCATGCCTACTTTGAATACACCACCATCTACATGCCTGTGCTGCTGGAAGACGCCTTTTGGCAGGACTACCATGCCGGCCGCTGCAGCCTCAGCATCATCTACGCCCTAGCGTGCCGCGGCCTGCCCTTTACGGCGGGCATCGAGCGCAACGAGGACAAGTGGGCCATGCAGCAGCGCGTCGGCACGCAGTTCCGCGAGACCTTTTTTGAAACGCAGCTGGCCGCCAACAACAACCGCGGCCGCGTGCGGTTGGACGACCTCGAGGCGCTCGCTCTCATGGTTCAGTTCAAGTACCACAAACACCAGGGCACCGACGAGGCCTCTTCACAAGGGCAGCAGGCATCCCCGACACCGTCAGTATCGTCACCCGCGGCCACCGCCCTGGCCCAGCTGCATGCTCACCTGGCCGGTCTGTATCTGACGCACGACTCGCTGGTCTTGATGACAATGCAGTCGGGCATCAACGGCAGCGGCGGCGCCGGCAGCGGCGGCATTGGCGTCGGCGGCAGCCACGGCAATGCCTCGGCCTCGAATGAATCCGACGATGCAACTGCGCCACTGGCCCGCATCAACGACCGCCGCATCCTGTTGTTCTGGCACGTCTACGGCCTCGACGCGTTCCAGTGCCTCGACAAGAAGACGCTCAGCCGGATTCCCGACTTTAACATTGACACTGTGCGGAATCTGCCGCGCGAGAACAAGGTCAGCCCAGGCCCCGGCAGCAGCTCAACGCCTGCAGCAACAGGAACGGCCCGCGGCTACCTCGATGCTGTCCTCGACTTGTCCATTATTGCCCGCAAAGCCCTGACAACGCTGAGCAATGCCACGGCGCGCCGGCGCGGCGTTCGCGCCGAGGATGCCCTGCATATCTACCATTTGCTGGACACGTGGCTGCATACCGAGTGTCCACCGCACCTGCGGCACCAGCGCGACGCCAACGGGCGGCTGTGCCTGACAGGCGACGGCGGCAGTGGCACCAACACGCCCGGCAACGGTCCGTATGTGCAGCTGCATCGTGCCGTTGTCTGGATACTGGCCATCAACTGCTACATGCAGATCGAGGACTGCGTTTCCGAGTATGGCATCTACCAGTCCAGCCCGTCTCCCAATAATTCACCGCAAGCACAGACCTCATCCAAAGGTACGCTCGACACGGAGATTCTGTATCTTCGAATCATGTCCGAGACGGTGCGGCACCTGCGCGACGGTGTCGATATCGCCCGCGCCATCAAGACGCCAAAATGGGATGGGTCGCCCAACACCAAGAGGGAGTACTCGCTGGCCGATCTGGGCACGTCGGTGGTGCGTGACTGCTGCCAGGGAATGGGAATATGGGCGTGTGCGCGGGGTATTAGCTGGCTGAAGCGGCCGCTGCCGCGCGTGCTGCAGAGTCAGACTGCCCGCCAGCAGCAGCATCCGCATCCGCATCCGCAGTCGGGCCAGCAAAGCCAACATCTGCCTCAGAATATGTCTTCGCCTGAGGAGCAAAAGCGGAGAGAGGATGCCGACAGACGTAAGCATGCCGAGACATACTTGGAATCGGCGTCAATTCTGAGGGCGGCCGTGGCCACAGCATCGTCGCATGCAGACACGATGCCGAGTCTGCGGAAGCTCGATGATCTGGTGGCCGAGCTGGCCAAAGGTATCCAGCAGATTGGGAGGTAGTTTTGAAGAGAAAGATATTGTATGATACTGAAGATAAGGAATCGGAAAGAAAAATGTATATAGGATAAGAGGTGTCCGGACTGGCTGCTTAGGCAGACAGAAGACAGAGACGACCGAGAGGACATGTGATGTCTGGGGTTTTATGCGTCTGCGGCGTTTGACTATGGGTTACGGCTATTGCACCATGTATTATTTATTTGGTTTTTTTTCTTGTGGCAATGTCCGTCTTGTCCTTATTTTGCAGTACCGTGTTTTGTTTTCTTTGCATTATTTTGAATACTTTTTTTATTTCCTCGATTTCTTCCGCATGAATGTCCGTGGACGAGCGCAATACTACCGTTCCACAATACTTTAAACTTCCCGAGCCTGTCACCTTGCACCGTATTAGTATTGTACAGATATCTCCGTCTTGTATTGTTTGTTTTTTTCCCTTTTGATAGTTGTATCTTTTCTTGGTCGTTAATTTAAGTCGTAAACAACGTCCACGGCGAAGACGGAGATACACGACGCTTTGCACCAGAACGACAACCGATGAATTTTGCAATAAATAATGACGATCCGGATTATCACAATATCCAATGCGCAGTTCTTTTCAGTTTCATAAAGTCAAGTATCGACCAAGATGACTAATCTTTGCTTTTGATGTTAAGCTATGCGGGCTCCACTACTTAAGCCTGGCTCCCACTGCATATCTCACAACAAGCCTACGAGCTCTAGCAGCCCGTATAGCTCAGTGGTAGAGCGCGGCACTCGTAATGCCGAGGTCCATGGTTCGATCCCATGTGCGGGCAATCTTACAAAGATTCTATTTTTACTTTTCCAGTACTATATTTTTTTGCTCAACCAAGCCATTTTTTATTAGTTTTTGCTTGAATTTTGTTGTGTTTGGCTTCTTTCCGAAATCTTTGAGTCACCAGTCGCGCCTTCTTGTTTTGATTGTCACAGCCTGGCCTTTTTTTTGCTTACATAACACGCACATGTAGAATACTTTACGTCTCGGTGCGCCATGGCCTGTATTCGCGATAGTGTTCATTGTATCCTAGTAAATATATAGTGCTATCCAGTTGTACCGTGTCATGTCTGTCGTGATCATTAATAAGAAAATGTAGAGAAAAGAAGAAAACCAAAACTACCAAAACCAAGAACCCAACAACGCCACCAACCGATGTTATCCTGTTATGAGAATGACAGAAAAAGGGACAGAAGAAGGGACAGAAGAAATACAATAAAAAAAAGTGAGCAAATGCCAGCCGAGGCTATGCGAAAAAAAAGTATAAAGGAGTGGCAAGAAGAGAAGTGTAAACGTGAGAAGTACAAGAGTGTTATAATTATGAAAGGGGAAGAGAGGTCAAGGTGGAAGCGGGCATGGCCAGACAAGATAAAAGAAGAAGCGAAGAGGCGAGCACAAGGCGGAAATCACACAAACAACCCAAGGTTCTGTCCTTGGTTGACGCGGAACCGGGCATACACATTGACCGGCTCCTGGGCCTCGTTGTCCGAGTAGGGCCGCACAATCCAGACGGACCGTCTCTTGCGCGTGTTGTTGACCATGCCGTCGTTGCCCATGGCACTGCGCGACGGCGGCGGCGGAGCACTTGATATCGTAGTGGCTGCCGAAGATATCTTTGCCACGGCTCTGTCTGTGTTGTTGCTGTCGTTGCCGTCTTCGTCTTCGTTGTCGTGGTCGTGTTGGTCTCTTGTGTCCGACTGGCCGTCACTCTTGGACTCGCTGCCCTCGTCGTGATTGTTGTCGTCGACATCCTCTCGTCTCTCTGGCAGATTAGTGACGGGCGACAGCAGCCCAGTTATATCGTCGTTGGCCATTGTGTAGAACGACTCTGGGTTGTTGTCGAGAATGGTGTCGTGGAGAGGGTTCTCGTCTCTTTGATGAGAGTGCGCGTGCAAATGCGAGTGTGAGTGTGAGTGTGAGTGCGAGTGCGAGTGGTAGAACTGCTCGTCGTCGTCGTTGGTGGACATGGACGGCATCGACTGGAGGTCGGCAAGATCGGGGTAGGTCATAGCCACAATCGGGAGAGAAGACGAAGCGGAAGTAGGTGCCACGGGTGCAGCGGTGGCCGACGGCAGGGTCGATGGGTGTGCTGATGGTGTGCCGTCGCCGGCCGTAGTGGTGATTGTCCGCGGTGTCTGCGATGTGGCCGGTCCCGACAGGTCCTGTAGCGAGCTAAAGTCCTCCATGCCGGACAGGCCAAAGACGCGCGAGATCAGGGCAATCTCGTTGTTCCGCTCGACCGTCGCGCTGCGCTCCATGCTGCCCTTGCCGGCCCACAGGCTGCGCTCCGGCTTGTTCCAGCGGTTGACGGCCGTCTCAATAATGGTCTTTTCCGATGCCGTGTCTAGCTTGATGCCGAGCGTCGATCCCAGGAAGATCAGATGGTGGGCAAGCATCTGCGCGAGGTGCTCTTTGAGTGCAAGCCAGAGCGTCGGGCTGTGGCGCATCTCGAGCCCCAGCAGATCGTGCGGGAACGACGGCGACGTAGTCAGCCGCGTCGAGTAGCTGACGCCCAAAATCAGGCCGAAGATGAGCAGCAGCAGCGCGCGATGTGTGTCTTTGTCGCACTTGGCGAGAAACTGCGGCGTGAGGATGCGGTCGAGGCGCTGCACGATGCGCGATCCGCAGACGTGGCCGGCAATGCAGAGGTCGCGGTGCGGCACGCTGCCCTTCCAGCCGGTGTGCACGAGCGAGGTGGCGAAGAGAAAGGTCTGGAAATCGGACGGCAGATGCGCATCAATGGCCTTTTTCAGGGATTCGGACTGGCCGATGATAGTGTACAGCATGGCCACGATGCTGCCACCCGTGGGCGTGAACTCCTCGGATGCGCTCGTGAGCCAGCGCAGCAGGGTGTCTTCAAAGACGTTCTCCTCCATGACGGGCAGCGTGGGCGGCTCAATCTGGTCCATGAGGCGGCGGATGGAGGCGGGCACCTCGGTACGGGCGCCAAAGGTAAACATTTTACTGGGGTGTGCACTAAATGTTGCGCTGCCGCTGCTGCCCTCGCTGCTGAAAATGTCCACGTCGGCAAAGCGGGTGCGGACACAGTAGCAAAACGACAAGACTTTGCGCTCGTAGCCGCGCACGGCCGACGACAAGCACGGCTTGCACGGGTTATCGCGAGAGCACTGGATCTTGAGCATTTTGCAGCGCAGACAGGCCCTCTGGCGACGGATCTCGAGAACTTTTGCGCGTTCTTCGGTAGAGAGCTTTGTGCGTTTATTGCGGTTGCTCTGGAGCTGTGCAGAGGCCGGGCGAGTTGTAGTCGTTGACGTTGGTGTAGGAGTTGGTGTGAGTGGATGTGAATGTGAGTGTGAATTTGACTGAGACTGGTAGTAATCGTAGTCGTACCGACCATGCTCCGAAACAGCAAGCGGGAGGGACAGAGAGAGGGAGGATGATGGCAGAGTAGATGATGGAAGGACGGGAGCAGAAGCAGATGAGGCCAGAGAAAGGGATGGGGCAAAGGTAGATAGGGAATTGTTGAGACTGAGGTCGGTGAGGTTGTTACTTGAGAGGTTGTGGTTGGATGCTAGAGTGTTGATGTTGTTGATATTGTTGTCAAAGATGTATTGTTGCTGTTGTTGCTGTTGCTGATGTTGCTGATGTTGCTGATGTTGCTGATGTTGACGTTGATGTTGTTGCTGATGTTGATGTTGATGTTGATGTTGATGTGGCTGATGATGTGATGGCTGGTGATGTTGCGATGACGGGTGATGAGACGGATGAGAAGAGAGAAGAGAAGATGACATGGACGATGTGAACAAGTCATGGTCCTCCATGATGAAGGAGCGGGATGTTGTAGATCTAGATGTATGATTTATGGGATATATGAATTAAGTGAAAAGGAGACGATGAAAAAAAAATAATAAAAAGGATGAGTGAAAAAAAAGAAAGAGGAAAGACAGGTCGGGAGAGGTTCAGCTGACAATGTAACAAAGTTTAGGTGCAGTGGACGTTGACAGCAGAGCAATCAAGGTCATCTAGGAGTATGGAGTATGGAGTATGGAGTATGGAGTATGGAGGAGTATGCCAACGAGCATGTACAGAGTATGCAGCTGACAGGTTGACTGAGAAAGACTGCACAAGAGGCAAAAGACAGCAAAAGACGGCAAAGGACTGCACAAGACTGCATTAGTCGATGAAAGCCATTGACAGCAACAAAAAGGCGCTGATACTAAATGGAAATCAATAAAACTCCCTCCCCCCAGAGTTAATGTCTGGCATGCAACGAGTGGCAAGGTTGGCGAGCACAACAATGGAGACCTTTTTGCAAATGCGACCAGGAGAGCTGAACTGTACATATAAGTGGACTAAGGGCGGTCTTTGTATGGGATCTCAGATAGACGAGGAGGAGACAGAAAAAGGACAGGAGAAGGCGGGAGCATGCTGCGATGGGGCTCTGATGGAGAGGGAGGGAGCAAAGTGATGTACAGAGCAGATGTAGGGAGAGGCAGGCAAGGACATGGGTGGCAGATGTTGATACAACGTAGATTGAAGACGAGTAAATAATAGACGAAGAGACAAGGAGGCAAGCGGTAGACGCCTGGGATGAAGCTCAAAGACCTCGACAGCCGCACTAGATCTATGGAGAGAGGGGCCAGATGGAGATGGAGGCCGTAGGGTGTTGAGAGTAGCCGGGGTCAAGGCAGGCGAAGAGTAGAAACCCAGAAACTAGACGACCAAGGTAGTGTAGATAATCAAGAAATAGGAAGAGCCTTGCATATATTCCGAATAAAAGGCGAGAAAGGCAGATGCTATGATGGGAGCATGAGAGAAGAGAAGAGACATAAGAAACAGATGGAGGACATACAACTCCAGATCGGCCAACAACGAGACGCAATAAAGATGCGAGCACCGTCACGTATATCTAGTCGAGGCTCAGCTCCATCTCTTGTGATTATCTCTATCCATCCCTATTATACCAGCTGCTACGACGGATGGCACCCAGCCCCAGCCCCGACCACACAGCTCTCGGGCCAAATCCTCCCGTCCCGGCGAGGCCCGTACTACGCCATCTGATAGTCTGGTTGTCTGATGTAATCGTGGCGGAGCAATGATAGATGCTATAATGTGTGCTTGGAAGGGCGGCGTATGTAGATGGTCCATGTTCATGTAGGGATGGCAGTGCCGGTGTCGGTGTGTCGGGGTGCCAGTGTTGTCTTCACATGTTGTCTTTTGTCTCTAAAGTTTGGCTGTGTCTGTGTCTGTCTGTCCTGGGTGTCTCTGAGTGTCTCTGAATGTCTCTACTGTCTCTAACTGTCTCGTGTCTGTCCTCTTCATCCTCTGACCCTCCCTCCCTACATCCATCCGCAATTTCAAATAGTATACATTGTCTCCCTCCATCTCCATCTACACGTCTCGTCTACCGGAAAACCCTTCTCATCGACAATGCATTGCAGTAGTAGCCTCGCTAGACGATGGAGATGCATGAGTAGAGCGAGGCCTCTCGCGTGCATTGCTTGTTTTATCCACTTCTAGCCCTTTCTGATTCTTCTTTGAGTCTTTTTAGCCTGGATTCTTTCATCTTAGTCCCCTCTAACCTCTCCGGCTCTACACTACTCTCGCTGTTTAACCTCAGCTCAGTGCCTGTCTTGTAATTAAGCTCGCCCTCTTAAGCTGCAGGGAAGACCCCTGTTGCAGGATCGTACAAGTGGATACGTTGTTTTCTTTTCTTCTGAATGGTCTTTCTTTTTTCTTTTTTTTTTGATTTTCGTTTCTTCTTCGAGTAGAAAGAAACAGTTGCCGTTGCATCATGAAGGACTGCCATCAGACAAAACCCACCAACCACTCGGCGTCAGCTCCGTGTCCCTCTAGTGGTATCGACCAGATCCCATGTGTTAAAAGTTTTTCCGATTCTCCGACGGAAGTGGCCAACTGCAGTCATGGCTCCGTCTTTGATTGCTGGTCGTGTCTGATTCCTGCTCGCTTGGAAAGAATGCCTCACGGCTGCAATATGTTTGCAAGAAGTGGCCCTCGCCGTCAGCAGATTAATGAAAAGCATAGACGGACCGACTGTTACGACGTATACACCGCATCGCATCTCTCTTCCGCCTCGGAGACTGGCAATGACTGCGGCCATTGATGCTCAGTAATACCACGCGTAACAAAGTACTGACAGCGGCGGTTACCGCCTTGGTAAGAAGACTGCAGACATGAAGTGAGATACGAGAATCAATTCAAAGAATTTAGAGCTAAATAAACACGGGACCAATAATAATCAAAGACTCCAAGAAACAAATCTTGAAGTCAATGAGAGACGTCAGTAGCAAGTACCTTTCATACAAATTGTGGTGGCAGGTACATAACCAAGCCAGCTGAAGTCTCCCATGCTAGCGTGTGGGAGGGTGCCTTTGCGAGCTGAAAACCCACGGCAAAACATGGAGCAGCATGGAGCAAAACACGTCGGGAATGAGAAAAACACGCTGGATGCGGCAATAAGTGGAATATCGATCCACTTCCTTGTAATAAACTACTAGTCTAATACATAAAATCAAATATTTAAAAGACTAGACAAAAAAGAACCAGAAAGACAATCACTCAAAGAAGGACACCTCGGTCACACAAGTGACGTTGAGTTTGATGTTGCATATTCTGAAAGTGCATCTTCTAGTGAATCTGGTGGTGCCAGCATGAATAGCAGAATGGATAGAGAGAGTCGATGAAAATCAAAAGAATCAAAAGAATCAGAAGAAATATGGTGGATAAACCCGCATAAAGTGTATCTACATCAGCAAAGAAATAGATGAATGCACAAGCATACATTTACATGACGACTTCCGCTGCCGTCACTTGGTTTTCGCTTTGATTCAACGTGGTCCTGTCCGGGGTGGTGATCGTGATCATCACATACGATACTCCGTAGAGGTATTAGTAATCAGACTATATTCAAAAAGAAGAGAGCAGAAATGAGTGCACGAGCAATGTCGTGTCATGCTATTACGCACATTCCTAAACTTGGGTGTTTGACGATGTGACTTGTCAGAACGTGCTGCTTCAAGGGAGACCATAATCAAACGACGGGCAGACACACCGAACACACATTATAAATATCATAAAATCATAAACACCATGCCCAGCAGTATGGTGTAATGAAAGACAAGACACGGGCCAGGTCAGATCAGCAAACGGTGTACACAGTTGGGCTTTTCACGTGCCCCATGCAACGCATACGGCAAAGAGCCAAAGAGCCAAAGAGCCAAAGAGCCCGACCGTGCGGCAGGCCATTTGCTGCGCCATCCTGGCAAAGCTGATGAGCGCATTAGAAATGAGCAGTGGAATAAACAGAAATAAACAGTAACAAACAATAATAAGCAATATGTGTCAATCCCCAGCAAGTATCATACGACGTCTGACGTGTATTCGGCGAGGGGCGTGCTTCTTTTATAGTTGCAGTGCTGGCAGGCCGACGTCAATGTCAAGGGAACTGCACGGAAAGAAGGGGACAAGGCCAGCTGAAAGAGAGACACGGACCGGCATGTTGATTGGTCAGTGGGCCGTCACTGGGCCTTGAGAGCTCTCAAACAGGCCTCGAACAGGTCTCTAATCATCAACCTGCATCAGGCCAAGACATGCAGGCTGGGAGACAGACAGACTTGGACTCCGAACGTGACGGCGACTCGACATATGACTCAATATGGTAGTATAGGACCCGGCTCGACTTGGCCACCAAGGCAAGCAGATAAACACAACAGCCACAGCACGGCTAATATACCAAACAAACCGAGGCTCAATTGGTGACCGTTAACTTGTCGACTATATTGATTATATAATCAACGACTTCATTTCAACTTCATTTCAACTTCACTTCAACCATATCAACATCACATCACTATCAGAGAAAGACCGTTCAGAACGTCAGATTCATTCTATACTTGGAATAGTCACTCCAATCCAACTATGTTCACCTCGATAACGAGCACCAATGCATCTGACAAGTTGTCCACTCCGATATGATCACACTGAGCATCAATTCGCATAAGAAGCAGCCATAGTCAAACAACATGACACCTTATCAAGCAGCCCAAATTCTATAGCTCCAACATTAGTACACTGTATCAGGCTTCAAGCTAGTCGAGTAGGAATTTTTTTCAGTCACAGGCATCAAAGTGTAAAGTAAAGCTGATTGGACGTCCTCGCTAGATCGTGTCTAGTTGTTAGAATATTATCAAACACCTGCAGTCCATCACCTGTCCGCCGTTATCTAGATCATCTCATCTGTCCGCCATACGTTCCCCCACTGCCCTTGTTTTGGCCGTCCCCCTATCAATCCATCGTCCATGAGTGATCAAGTGTGTCGTGCCAACTGCCAGTGCGCGTGTGTCTGCACATTTGCAAATCGGGGTACGAAAAGCCGCTTACCAGAGACCAGGCGAACCGGCACGGCATTTCTGGTTGTTGCCGGCACCGTAAGGGTACGGCTGGTTGGTCTCGGCGTCCTCGTTGCAGTTGGCGTAGCCAATCACCACCGAGTAATTTTCCTTATAGTGCCACATCTGGCCAGACTTGCCGCCATTGTCATCGCAGCAAAGGCGGTGCAGGCGATCGGCCATCCAGCCAACATTGTACTTAGGGATAGTGACATCCTCATCCTCGTAGTTGCACACAAACAGGGCGGTAGTGTCCTTGCACCAGTGGCGGGCGCAGCGGCCCTTGGGCGTAAAGGCAATTTGACCAGGCTTGTTGCGAAGTCTGTAGGCGCCCTTGCGGACCGTGGCCTCATCACCAGTGGCAAAGTTGCCGCACGAGTAGTCGTAGGTGATGACCGTGTTGTTGTAGTCAGTAAAGGGACCACCGGGACCCTTCCAGGGCATGTCGGGAATACCAATGTCAGGCAGATCCTGGGGAGTGCCGCTGTCCCTGGCGACAAGCGTCATGCCGCCCTTGTTGACCTGGGCAGCCAGAGCAGACTTGGTCGTGGTGGGATCCACGCTGTGAATCTGGTTGACAATGTCCTGGGCAGTCAGTGTCTGAATCATGATTGATGAGGCTCGGATCATGAGAAAGAGAGATGCTTACTTCGACGCTGTTGCCGTGAAGAGTGGTGGTCTCAGAGTTCACCGTGCCGGTCCAGACGTGGGTGGTGATGGCAGGAGTACCGGGGTCGACGCCAGCAGTCTTGTTACTGAATGAATCAGGAGTGGCGGCGGCCGACACAGCCGTGATGGCCGAGAGGGCGACAAGAGCCTTGAAATGCATCTTGATGATTGGGAAGATAAATTGTAATGTGACAAATGCCAGAAAGTAGAGAGTGGGAGAGCGGTTGGGTGAGCAGTCTGAAGTGGGATTTCAGAAGGAGAAGAGTTGTTGGAAGACCAGAGGGAAGAGAGAGCGCGAGGGAGAGAGAGAGCGAAGAGGCAGATATATATAGGCCAGGAGACGCACACAAATCAGCAAAGTCCTACGAGGATGTGAAAATGATGTTTGCATCAGAGAGGGAAGGAGCGACCATGATTTGCCACCTGGACGTGTCTGCAGTGAATGCTGTCCGGGCATTGCCTGGGCGACCACGAGGTCTCGTGGCCGAGATGCTGACGGGGAAGGAAGGAGCGGTCGTCGATGCAGCCCAGAAAGGAAAGAGCAAGGTGCAGACGAGGCTGGGGATATCGTAATATCACTCGCACGGAAGGAGCCATGGGCCAGTATGATTCATGCATTCCGGCTTGGGATATCTTTGGGCACGTTGTCCTATTGACGACGACTGCGAGGTGGCAAACAAGCAGCTTGTGCTACAGAAGAAGCTTGAGTGTGCGTTGTTGCTGCTTTTGCAGTGGTTGTGAGGGCAGGGTGAATGGAGATGGGATGGACGGGGAGAAAAGCCGGTGGAAGGGTGCGACGGGAGGGTGTTGGTGGCCGTGAGTGCAGATGCAAAGATGGAGTGGATGCGAAAGGCAGAATAGAGAAGATAGAAGATCTGGGCAGGATGGCCAGGGTGCGTACAGGAGACGTGTGTAGAGCAGGGGCGAGTAGAACAGAAGCAGACGTCTGAGCTTGGGCGAGGGGGGTAGAGTCCTGTGCCTACACTACCTACTGCAACTAGAGACACGAATGTATATGATTCTAAGCTATGGGAGACTAGTAGATGTATACTGAAGATGCTGATAAAGGTGTAGATGCTGAAGACAACGGCATACATGATGCACATATCGTAGTGTTGATGCCGGCATGGCAACAGATCATTGAGCAGCAGTAGAGTGAAATTGCCATGCTTGCCGCTACAACAGCTGATGATGGACGCAGTGTCTAGCAGATCATGCCATCCGAATTGGCACTGATGCAATATACGACTATGATTGGAGCCGTCGATGCTGAAGGGAGCCGGCTCGGTGCGGTCAGCCTGTACGAGTACGCAGTTGTCGAAAGGGCCACGTCAAACGACCTGGCCAGGCTACGCGGTCTGCCCATGCAGTAGATGTGATGCAGATAATCTTCTAGGAGAGCTGTGATTGTGCTTGAAGGTAGTAAGTCTACGAGTTGTTATCCAAGCTTGTGGGCAGTTTTGACGAGTCAAGTTGATACGACAGAAAAGCATGATTATGGCCTTTGCCGTAGACTGTACCATGCTACCAGTGTTCACGGCTGTCTTTGCTGATAGCTATGTTGTTCAGTTCCATGGTGTAATGAGTACAATTCTTTGTGTTGAGTTTTTTATTTCATATTTTTCTCATATAGTGGATAAAGTATCATAAACCAAGCAATTTATTCTCTTTAATTTATATCACAATTATGGTCTAGGTTATATAAACTAAAAAAATACAAAAAGGCTAGATTGAATAGATAAAAATGTTGTTAAATGTTGTGAGCCTTGAAAGGAGGAAAAAAAGAAAAGGAAAAGAAAAAAAAAAAAAAAAAAAAAAAACGCCTTCTAAAGAAGTATACTCTCAAAGAAATCAACAAAAGATGTCGAGACCGAGAACACCAAAAAAAAAGACTTGATCCAGGCAGGGATCGAACCTGCAATCTCTTGGTTCGTAGCCAAGCGCCTTGCCATTTGGCCACTGGACCTGTAGTTGTTTGAGACAGCCGAGTTGGCGCCTTTTTGACCCCGGCCGCAGACAGCCGAGGCTAGCTGTCGTAGAGGAGCAGCTCGTTTCTGTTCTTCAACGCCAACGGCTTTGCCGGAAGATGCCACTGCTCAAACGTCCTTGTCGACTCGTTCCGCCACACGACGACGCGCAGGCCGCCGAGGTACCGCTCCATGCGCCGCGACGGCAGATCGTCCGACACGACGAGCACGCGGATGGCGCGGCGCTGGGCGAGCGCGAGACGACGGTCACGCACGAGGTACCGCTCCATGACGAGGGACGATGCAAAGGACCAGGCGTTGAGGGAAAAGGGCAGGAGGGCGGCTTCGGCGTGGATCTGGCGGCAAGTCAGAAGGAGGGCCGTGTTCACACCGCAGCCCATACCGGCGCGGCGGGTAGAGGCATGTGCAGACGCAGCGTTATCTGCAGTCGATGGATGCAAAGACGTCTTTGCCGTGGACGCGTCGGACAGCGACTTGTCCATGCGGTCTACCTTTTTCTTAAAGGCCCTCTCCCATGGGTCTGCGTCCGCTGGCAGAGCAAGTGCATAGAAGCCATCTCCTTTTGATTTGGCAGACGGCTTCGGTTCTGTAGATGTAGATGCGGATGCTGAGGAGCTGGCCTTGCGACAGCGACTCCCGTACGGCCTATACCGGATATGGATGTGGCCTACGCCGAGGACAAGCGTGTAGATGCGGTTGCGCAGCTCAGGGGGGAGCCGGAGCAGGGGCGAGTCTTGATTGGTGTCGTTGTCGGTGTCTGTCGAGACATTGCCGGAGTCATCACAGGAGTGAGCATAGGCGTGACGAGACGGAGTACCAGCCTTGCTGCGCTTGAGACTGTTCATGGCGATGTGCTGTGCTGGCGAGTTGAGTTTGCCCTGCTGCTGCGGGAAAGGAGACGTCCGTAATAGGCAGGATGACATAATCATGCAGTCTGAATAGGCCATCGACTCAGTGCACGCTCATTACGGCCCCTGCATAACCAAGACAAAGGTTATGCCAACAGCATTGCACATGATACTCGGGTGTACTCGATGAAACAGCAAACGGACGACTCTTGGTTGTCGAGTCCGTTGCTTGATTTACTATATTGTCCGTTTCGCATTTTTCTACATTCGCGTGCTATTTGCACTATCGGCTCATCGAGTATCAGCAGCCCAATGACGTTGCACTTGAAGCAGAGGGGCTGTCAGAGTCAGAGATAGAGATATCAGAGATAGAGTACCAGACCCGTCAGACGGCTAGACACACTCTGCGTCTGTCTACAGCCAAAGATACACACTGACCATGGCCCAGCTCGTCAAGGCGCCCCAGCGGCCCGTGCTGCTACACCCTGTGCGCATCTTCCTGGCCGGAACAACGCCCCTCCCTGGCTCTACGGGGGCAGACTGGCGCACTCTCGTCTACAATGCCATCGCCGACCTGCCCGTGACGGTCATTGACCCCGTCCGCGCCGACTGGGGACGCGACTGGATAGAAGACCCCGACGTGTGCCCGCCGTTTCGCGAGCAGACATAATGGGAGCTGGACATGCAGACCGTAGAGGCCACTTGCGTCGTCTTCTTCTTTGGCCCCCAGAAAGACGGCACGGTCAGTCTGCTGGAGCTGGGCCTGTCTCTGGGGCTGACGAGGGCCATGGTGGTCTGCTGTCCGCGCGGGTATGCCAAGCGAGGGAACGTTGTCATGGCGTGTCGCACGTACGGCATTCCAGTGGTGGAGAGTGTTGACGAGCTGGCAGCGTCTGTGAGGGCACTGGCATTGAAGTCGAGTGATGTTTGAAATGGTCATAATGATGGTCAATAACACTCAATAAAAATCAATAAAAATCAATAATAAAGACATCTAAACTGCGCCTGCTGAACCGCCCCGCAGCGCTAGCACAGCGCCTAGAGCACGCTAGCAATCACCCCGACACTACACTGCATCGCTGAGAACACCAAGCCTAGAACACTACTCCGTAGAACCCACACGCAGCGATCCACCCCCCGCCTCCCGCAAAATCAACTCGGCAGGCCAGAAGGCTGCCGCCATGACTCTCCCTTTGCATCATACTCTAGAATCGCAAACACACGCACAAACGTCGAGCCTTTTATTTTGGATATTACCTGTTTGTTTTGAATATTTTCTGAATATTTTCAGAGTATTTTCTGAATAGCTATACCATACACAATACTCCCCAACGGCCTCTACCCCGCCATGGACGAACAATTTGGCGGCCGCACGGACGACGACCTGTTCGCCGACGACTTTGACCCCGTGCAGTCCAGCCCCGAAAAGGTGTATGCGCAGCCGTGCCCGGTCGATGCCAAGGCCAAGGTCGAGCTGCCGGCAGTAGAGACGGATGGTGGTGCTGCTGGAACGGCAGCGGCAGCGGATGCCCCCCCGTCCAAGAACCGCCGCAGACAGGCCAAGCCTCGCAGCCAGAACCAGCAGACCTTGCCGATCCACGCTGCGCCTCAGACCCAGACGACCCAGCAGCCGCAGCCGCAGCCGCAACACCAGCCCTCCACCCAACAGCACAAGAACGACTCGCGCGCAAACACCCCGCGGACGAATACTCCTCGCAACACTCCCAAGGAGAGAGAGCCCAGAGAGTCTAGAGAACCAAGAGAGCACAAGGAAAAGGCCGACAAGGACGCTCAAAACAAGGGAGATACCCAAAAGGCAGACCAGAAGAAGGACGCAAAGAAGGGCAAAAAGGACAAGTCTGCAGAAAAGGACAAGGACAAGGTAGAGCCAGAGGAAGACACAACTCCCCACAAGGCGCCGCCACCGTCGCTGGCCCAGTCGCGGCACTACCGCCCACCCACACCCCCAGCCGAGGAAGCAGTCGCTGCTGCTGTCGCCGCCACCTCTGCCACTCCTACGCCTACCCCTGCGCCCGCCCCCCCTCCAATCTCGACCTCGGCTGCTGCTACGCCGACGGCGTCATCAGAGTTTCCGACCACACCCACTACCGGCCGTCCCCGGAGAGAGCGCAACAGACGCGGCAAGAAGGAGGAGGGCGAGCCTGCAAAGCCGGCAGCCAAGCCCACAGCCGACACCAAACTGTCCGAGGGCAAAGCAACTGCCAACAGCGCCAATGACGCCCAAAAGAACGACACGCACAAGAGCAGGGCAAAGCCTGCTGCCCCTGCCCCTGCCTCTGCCTCTGCCTCTGCACCGCCAACCGCCAACCCTCCACGCACGCAGTCTGGTGCCAACCCCCGCCAGCGCATGACCGAAGCCGAGCTCGACCAGCGCCTCGCCGTCATGCGCGCCGCGTCGCTCGAAAAGACGAGGCGCTTCGAGAAGGAGCAGCGCGACGAGCACGCCCACGAGCTCGCTCTCAAGGTGGCCGAGCAGGAGAGACGCAAAAAGGCCGAGCTGAAGAAGGAGGAGGACAAGAAGAAGCACGAGAGCAAGGCCAAGGCCGAGGTGGAGCGCCGCAAGCTGGACGAGGAGCGGGCGCGCAACCGCGAGCGGAAGCTGAAAGCCATGGGCGCCAGCGAGGGCAACTGGGACCAGGGCAAGGGAGCAAATGGTGTTTCCACCACTGGCGGCGGCGGCGGACTGAGCGGTTCACGGTATGCCACACCGCCTGCCAGCAACGCCAACACCAGCACCACCGGCAACGCCAACGGCAACGCCAACGGCAACGCCAACGGAGCTGCTGGTGGCTCTACGCGCCGCCGTGGGAAGAAGATGCAGTTCAACGATGCCGGCAGCGTCGGTGCCGAGGTGGCTGAGTGGGTGCAGGGCACACCGGAGCCCGATGCCATGGCCTCGACAATGGCACCACCAAGTGTCGCGTCCGAGGTCGTAGCACCGGCTGCTTCTGCTCCTGCTCCTGCTCCTGCTCCTGCTCCAGCTCCTGCTCCAGCTCCTGCAAAGCCGTCATGGGCGGCCATGGCCAAGGAGAAGAAGGACGACAAGGCCGACAAGGCCACCGACGACAAGAAGGAGCCGGAGAAGAAGAAGCTGCAGTTCAAGCCCCTGCCGCGTCTGGAGCCCCTGGCACCGGGTATCAGTGCCTGGGACGAAGAGGTCGAGGCTGAAGAAGCAGCAGGCCGGCTGTAGGCGCGATGGAGCAGCGTTTGACGTGCCTGCGACGGCGTTGTGCCTTTTGCGTCTGCTGTCATTCTTACTGAATATTTGCATTGTTTTCTGTATTGTATTTTACGTGCCATTCTCGTGCCTTGCCTGTATCTGTTTTCCTGCTGCATCGTCTTTTCCATTGTCTTTACTATACCCGAAAAAAACGCAGCGTCAGCAGCAGCATCATCGCCATCATCATCATCAAAGTCAACAACAAATCAAATAGAATAAGATAAGATCAAGCAAACTATACGTAACCTGTAAAACCACCGACCAACGCCTGCTATGAACTGAAAAAAGAACCTGATGTACAGAGACACAACCGACTTTGACAAGTGCCAGTTCACCAGCGCCGCCGCCGGCTGGTTCGTGGCCCTCGTTGCCGCCCGCCCCAGCTGTCGCCCGCCGACCCAGGCCCGTCGTCGCGGTCGCGGTCACGGTCACGGTCACGGTCACGGTCACGGTCACGGTCGTCCATGCCGCCGCCGCCCGTGCCCACGGCGGGCGGTCTCGACGGCGGCCCACCGCGGCCCATGCGCAGCTCCTTGCTCTCCTTGCTCAGCGTCTCGTACGTCTTGCGCATCTGCGCATAGCCCAGGTGCATCTTGCCGTAAAAGTGGTCTGCCAGCCGCCGGTCGTTGTCCAGCCGGCTCAGGTACGCGCCGCACACGTCGCACACCTGCAGCTTCTGGTGGCCCGACGGCCCGCCCGTGTCCGACAGCGCCTTGAGCTCCTTCTCCTTGTCCATGCGCGCCTGCGTCGTCTGGCGCACCACCATCATCTCGTCCATGGCCAGCCCGACGAGGCCGGCCTCGCCCAGGATCTCCACCTCGATGAGCGACTGCTCGATGGCGGCATTGAGCTCGTTGATGTGCTTCATAAACGCATTGGTCTGCCGGATCTCGTCGGGCGTCTTGTCGAGGCGGCGCTGGGCGCTCTCGATGCGCCGGTTGCAGTCGTCAATGTGTTTCTGGATGTCGCGCAGATAGTCGTACTCGAACGAGTACTTTTGCTTCTCCGCAGCCGACAGCCCGTCGTACTCGGCCTTGAGCGCGTCCGAGTGCACCTTGGGGCACATGCCCAGATCTTGCTTGGTGTTGGTGAAGAGGTCGTGCGGACAGGTGCCGGCAATGTACGAGCGGCACACCTTGGGGTCCGTCAGCGACATTTGCGCACCGCGCGACGCGACGCCGCCGCCCATCAGCTGTTCTGGAAGAGTGTCAGTTTGTTGTGCCCAAAGATGCGAATGCTGTCGCGATGGTGACGAGACCTACCCAGCAGCTTTCTCTGCTCGGCCGCCATGGTTGCGCGAGTTGTGGATTGATCGATAGATGCGGTGTTGAAGCTGCTATCAATGCGTCGTAGTACCGGAATGAATCGAACTGGGCGTCGTCCTTTGTACGATGGATGCTTTCGTTTGCTGCCGCTTCGTCTGCTGCATTTGCCGAGTCACTCCAACGCGCCGAAATTCTGACAAGGCTGACCCAGGCTAAGCCTAGATGGCCGCCTGACCAATCAGAGCTCACACACCTGCACTGTGGGGCACAAGGACTATGTGGGACCAACGCGCCGAATTGGTGTAGCTGTTCACTATCTACACCTGAAGCTCCTGTAGAGGGTAAACGCACTTGCAAGACACGCCCGACATTGGCATCACCTCGTCACCACGTCGGCCGACTCTATACTGCAACACGCCCACCATGCGGCTCCGAACCCCCGCGTGGCTTTTGCTGCTGGCAACCCTCATATCCACCACCATCGCCGCCGACTACCACGAAAACCTCGTCCTCCGGCCCCTCCCGTTGTCCGCCCTCCTCGCCAGCTTCAACTTCAAGTCAAACACCTCTGTCGCCGAGTTTGAGGCACACAACTTCCGCTTCTTCCCCCGCTCGCTCGGCCAGATCCTCCAGTACTCGGACACGCGCGAGCTCCATCTCCGATTCAGCCTCGGCCGCTGGGATGCCGAGGCCTGGGGTGCCCGCCCCTGGTCCGGAACGCGCGAGGGCGGCACCGGCGTCGAGCTCTGGGCCTGGCTCGAGGCCGACAGCGACGTGCACGCCGACGAGAAGTGGCTGACCCTGACAAACGCCCTGTCCGGTCTGTTCTGCGCCTCGCTCAACTTTATTGATGGCACGCGCACCACGCGGCCCGTCATGTCGTTCCAGCCCGAAGGCGACTTTGCGTCGTCGTCGTCGTCCTCCCCGTCTCCCAACAACACCCGGCTGCTGTACGGCACACTGCCGCGCGAGGTCGTGTGCACGGAGAACCTGACGCCTTTCCTCAAGCTGCTTCCGTGCAAGGGCAAGACGGGCATTGCCTCGCTCCTCGACGGCCACAAGCTGTTTGACGCGTCGTGGCAGAGCATGGCCATTGACGTGCGGCCCATTTGCGAGACGGACGGGACGTGCGTCCTGCAGATCGAGCAGACCATTGACATGGTGCTCGACGTCGAGCGATCCAAGCGCCCGCGCGACAACCCGATCCCCCGCCCGCTGCCGGGCCACGAGCTCAAGTGCGACACGGCCAAGCCGTACCACGCCCACGACCACACGTGCTTCCCGGCCAACTACTCGAGCGCGCACCAGGACTGGTCCTTGTCGCAGATCTTTGGCAAGCCCATGCGCGGCACCTGCACGCTTGCCGACCCGGCCACTCCGCCCGTGTGCCTCGAGGTGCCCGACGCGCGCCGTGTCTTCTTGTCCGAGGGCGAGGGTGTGCGCGAAGAGAAGCATGCCGACGGCCGGTCGCGGTGTTTCTTTGTCGGCCAGGATGACTTTGAAGTCCTGCTGCCGGCCGATGACGCGACTGCACTGGCCGATGAAGGCGTCCTCACCCCAGAGACGCCGCTGCTGTATGCAGAGCGCAGCTTCACCGGCCACGGCGCCGAGCGCGGCGGTATGCAGACCATCCTGACCAACCCGAGCGCCGACGCAGCCGTCGAGTTTGTCTACATGGAGTCGCTGCCGTGGTTCATGCGCATCTACCTGCACACCCTCGAGGCCCGCGTCGACGGGGTCGGCCGCAAGACCGACCCCCAGAACAAGGACCTCATCCAGCAGGTGTACTACCGCCCGGCCCTCGACCGCGAGCGCGGCACCCAGCTCGAGGTGCGCATGCGCATCCCTCCCGGCGCCACGGTCTTTTTGACCTATGATTTTGAAAAGTCGATTCTGCGGTACACAGAGTACCCGCCCGACGCCAACCGCGGCTTCGATGTGGCGGCGGCTGTTATTACGATTCTGGGCAGCGACGACGGAGTGCGGCCCAACCTGCGGACCACCACGCTGCTGCTGAGCCTGCCGACACCGGATTTCAGTATGCCGTACAATGTCATTATTTTCACGTCGACGGCGATTGCGCTGGCGTTTGGCGGGCTGTTCAACATTATTGTGCGGCGCTTTGTGGCAGCCGACGAGGGCGGGACGGTGAGTCTCAAGGGGCTCGTGGTCAAGTTTCTGGGGCGGTTGAAGAATGCCGTCACCAAGAAGCCAGGCCCTGTTCAGCTTGTTGCGTCTGTTGAGTCTGGCGAGTCTGTCGAGTCTGTCGACTCCAAGGCACCACAAGCAGCAATACCAGAGGCAATGAGCACAGGTGCGGATACGAGCCGCGAGCTGTAGGCTTTTATGATGAAAACTACTTCAAAGGAGGAGCATGTACAGTATAGCATTTTGTTTTTGTTTGGCTTAGGGCGTGCTTGGCTTGTTTATTACGTGCTTGTTTGTTTTGAATTTATGGTGTATTTGAATTTATTCATTTATTTGATGAGTTGATGTACGGATGTCCTTGCGTTCTATCTGACTGTGCTGTGTACCAGTCTGTCTTCTATACCGATGGTCTATCCATCAATGGCCAGCTGCTGGCGGCTGTCTTTTCCACGCGGATCTCATTCTTGATCCATATCTGGCCGTGGCCGTGCTCATCATACAGGCCGAGGATCTCGTCGGACACTGTCCTGTGTCCGACTGCTGCCATACGAGCGCGGCGGCGGAGTCGGCAGGATGCTCGCGACACTGATCTTCATGGCATCAAACGTTTCCGTCTGCACCGAGGCGGGCGAGCCGAACGGCGTGCTCGCACAGCTTCCGCCCTCGCTGTGGGAACTGCCCAGAGGCAGTCCTAGTTCGCTATCCAGCTCTTTGCTATACTGTTCTCGAGGCTGCGCTGCTTGCGGCTGCGGCTGGTCGACGGCGACCATGGTGAACTGCGGCAAGGCATCGTCCCCAGGGTGGGCTGGGTGTGTGCTGTCCGCGGGCCGGCCGCGTTTTCTCAAGTACAGCGGGCGCAGGGTGGGAATGCCCAGGCACACCATGCCGACGGCAATCTCGGCGCCGGCCCACGCAAAGTAGGACACAAAGTTGCGGGTATAGTCAAAGATGTCGAGATGGGCGAGCACGACCGTCCGCACAATACCGCAGACGCCTGCAAGCACGCCGATGCTCATGCTGCCGGCCAGCATAATCTTTTCGCGGCGCTGCATGCGCAGAGACCAGATGAACAGCCAGGGAAAGATGCAAAAGAAGAAATCGGCAGCGCTCGACCAGACGCCGAGCACGACGCTCGTGGGCTGGATCTGCAGCTTCCATGTGCCCGGCGTGCGGAACGGGTCCCAGCTGTGCTTGCTGGGCGTCGACTGGTTCCAGAGCATAATGGCCAACGCCGTCGACGTGGTTGTGGTCACGACCACGAGGAACCACAGCGCAATCTTGTGCCACCGCAGCTGGACGACTCTCAACAGAAACAGGGCCATGGTGAGCTTGGCCATGGCGTTGCCGGTAATGGCAAAGGTGTTGGCGACATAGGTCCAGAAGATGGCGTTGGAGGAGGTGGCGAGGGTCAGAGACCAGAAGCTGCGGCCGAGGCCGTAGTGGACGGCGACCTGGATCGCGGCGGCATAGACAACAAAGAAGAGGCCGGTGACGGCATAGAGGTAGTCCTCGATACCGACAAAGCAAACGACGCAGACGCGGGTATAGAGGCGGAGGACGACAAGGACGGCGACGAGGGCTGTGATGACCCACATGGACACGGCGAGTCCTATGCCGAGCGTCATTGTGTAGAGGTACGGGCGGTTTGTGGCTGTTTTGCTCTGTTTGTTATGTGTGGAATACGCTTTTATACTGGTTGATAGAGGACACGCCGTCGAGATGGGGATGGTGGTAGTAGCCGCTCGAGACTGGACGACATTGAAGCGGATGTGGACGACGAGGCTGAGAAATCAAAAAGACATTGAAAATGAACAGTAGCGAGGAGAGAACTCTTGAGTATCAAGAATATCAAGAGTGGTCATGACAAAACGAGACAGGAAGAGAGTGAAGATGGGCGAGGGGTCCGAAAGGGACTGACGGCGACTATATCGGAGGACGACCGTCGAGATATAAACGGCTGAGAGCATCTTGCCAACACCACAACCAACAAATAAGCATATCATATCACAAGGCGTCACACTCGAGCAATCATCACCATCCTCTTGGCCTCTCCTCATCTTGTCCTCCTGTCCATCACCCCGCTAGACCAGCCTGCCATCCAGTCGACTGTCGTCGGCGTGATCCGGAAAAGGGAAAGCTGCAAAGAGGCGGAAGTCGATCTTAGCAGCGCCGTTATTCACCTGATAATTGCAAGTGTCAACTCTATCACGCCCATACATCCTATTCTAGAAATAGTCGACTCTTACACCTGATTGGATGATGTGCGTGCAGCTATTCGGCACTAGCCGTCTGCATGTCACGATTGGCCAGCACTGTCATGTAGACAGCCAATTGTGTTGCCCTCTGTGTAGTCTCGAGTAGGCTGTCTGTACTGATTGGACCACTGGCTAGACTATTTCCACAAGCACACATTGTATGGCTGCTGTGCACGTTGATGGGCTGGCGTCGAATAATCACGGCCAAGAATACGCGCCGTGGGGTCACCATTATCTATTATCTGCTCACGCCCGGAATACTACCGCGACCCGTTCTTGAGACCATGGAGACCGTTGGATGGGTAGGCGGAGATACTGCAGCCTCCGATATAACTTAGATTGATAATAAAGAAAAAGAGTACGACAATAATGGTGAGAAGCGGTCACGAGATGAGATTGTCATGTAGTGACAAGGCCAAGTGTGATCAAGACATACACTCAGTTCAAATTCAAGAGGTAGACAATCAAGATAAAATAGAAAAAGAAACAAAAGACAAGCCAACGGCAAATGAAAACACAGGGACATGATGCAGGACAGTCCTGACAACGCATGGTCCCCATACGCTGATCGGGTATCTCGCAAACGCAAACAAGAGGGAACTAAAATACATGATAGTAATAATAATAAAAATAGGGAAGAAAAGGTGAGCAAGATCTCGGCCTACTTCTTGTCCTCACGACGAGACTGGCCGACGCACTTGTAGGTGCGGAACTTGCGTGCCGGCAGGCCAGCCTCGAACATCTCGTCAATCTCCTCGAGCGTGCGGCCCTTGACCTCGGGAAGGTACAGGTAGATCCAGAGCGCGGCAATGAGACACGAGGGGAACCAGATGTAGCCATACTTGGGGCCCCAGTTGAGCGACGAGCCGTTGATAAAGTAGGGGGCCGTAAACGTCGCCAGCCAGGCCAGGAGGAAGCCGATGGCGGTGGCGACACCAAACGTCAGAGACCGCAGCCGCTGCGACGGCAGCTCGCCGCCCGACAGCCAGGCATACGACGACACGAGGCCGTTGTAGCCCACAATGTAGATGACGGCAAACGCAACGACGCCCTTGCCAGCCGTCTTGGAGCCGGGGTTGGCGTTGTAGATGACGGCAGAGAAGAGCTGGGAAAAGCCGCAGATGACCAGGCCGACAGTCAGGAAGACGCGACGGCGGCCGATGCGGGTAATGACGGCCGAGTTGACCAAGATGATAAACACGCCGAGGCCGGTCAGGATGCACGAGTTCTGGAAGGCGTTGTCGATGCCGGCCTCCTTGAAGAAGTAGGTGCCGTAGGCGATCATGTACATGGCACCAGACGCACCCTGTGTCGACAGGGCACCGACAGCCAGCAGCGTGCGGCGGCGGTCGACGGGGTCGCGCACCAGATCGAGCAGGCTGACGCTCCTGTGCAGCGCCTTTTCGGCCTCGAGGCCGTCCTGGATCTCGCGCGCCTCGGCCTCGACAATGGCGTCCGAGTAGGGGCGCATCCAGCGCAGCGACGTGCGGGCCTGGTCGTACTTGCCCTGGTCCATGAGCCAGCGGGGGCTCTCGGGGATCAGGAAGAGGCCAAAGAAGAGCAGGCCGGGGATGATGTAGATGATGCCCAGCGGGATGATCCACGAGTTGTTGTTGGGGATGGGCGCGGTAAAGTTGTCGACAATGGTGCCGATCAGGGTGCCGATCGACGTCCACACCTGGAACGCCGAGATCATCATGCCGCGGTACTTGGCCGGCGCGGCCTCCTGGATGTAGAGCTGCGAGTAGGTCATGAACATGCCGTTGGACAGGCCGATGATCAGCCGGCCGGCATAGAGGGCGCCAATAGTATGGGCAGTCATCATGACCACGTTGGCGACGATGCACAGCACAATGGCAATCCAGATGCACATGCGTCTACTCAGGTAGGCGGCCGTCGGGCCAGCGAGACCCGAGCTGACAAAGGCACCCAGGATCATGAGCGATGAGATGAGCTGCTGGCGGTCGGTCTGGAGACCCCAGAGCTTTGTGTCGGGGTCCTGGTAGCCAAACACCTTGAGAAACTCGGTCATGGCCTGGAGACCGCTGATGCAGCCAAAGTCAATGCCGTACTGGAAGGGGCACATGGACATGATGGTGCAGGCGGCGAGGCAGCGCCAGTGGTCCTTCATGCTGGTGCTGTCTTCTAGCAGGTGCACAGCGTCGACGACGGTCTCGACCTTGGGAGACTCGATCGACTCGACGGTCTCGACATGCTCGCGCTCGGAGGTGTCCTTGTCGCTCATTGTGTTGTGGTGGCCCGTGGCTAGGTGTAGAGAATAGAAGAAGAAGAAAACACAGATGAATATACACAAGAGAGCAGACGGGAGTAGCTCGTACTCGTCTTATACTATGTGACTTTGCTTATCTTGCACTCGGGAATGCATTCAAGAGTATATATACTCATTCGGATAAAGTAGGCACTTTTGGTATATAATATACCGAATATCATTAAATAGACATAGATTCCATAAGCAATGAGTAATGCACAGACACCTAGTAATGTCTACCCCAGACTCGACTACAGACTACTGACTACCCCGGATTCCGTGCCCTTGCTGATCATCAATGCCGGTCGTTATGCTCCCGGACCAGACACACCCTTACAGAAAAGGGCATGAAGATGGAGGAGAAGCCATGTCGGCATCGCCTCGATTCATCCTAGTTGATTGATACTTGGAGACGAAGAGGGGAGTCAATAGAGGAGTCAGTAGAGGAGTCGATAGAGGAGGCATGAATAAGAGACGAGGTGAGGAGAAGTCCAGCGCGAGTCAAGATGGGGGACATCAAGAACCGGTAGAGACAATGGCACGTTCTCCAATATTGCCAGAGGTATGAAGCTGGCTGGAGACAGACGTGGCATCCGGGGCTGCTTGGCAGCTTCTGGGAGAGTCGAAGCAGTGTGAACAGAGAGGACGAGGGCAGGACAAGGTCGGAGACAGGATAAGCTACGCAGTTATTCTCCTATTCCCCGTCGCCATGGCATTTTCGGAGGCAGACACGCTTGAACTGAGTAGCTGTTGATACTGGGAGCAGGCAGCCCTGGCCATGGGCGGTGCGTGAATGCTACGGATAATCAAAGACGGCAGATTGCAGTTCAGCATTAGAGTGTTTGTCTGCCTGTCTATGTTGCGTTTATACTGTACAATATAGGCAGACTGGGCGCTTGTACTCCAGACCATCAGTGCAGTTATACTTGCAACAGCATCAAGCAGTCACCATCTACTAGTCTTCAGATCATCTTCACTTGATCGCTCGTCAACATCAACACTAGACGTCAAGAGTGGATGGCTTCCCCAGATTACCCCGGATTTGATATGGAATAACCAACTGGTAGAGGATTTGGTATTCGGTTTTAGCAAAGATCTGGTGTGGATAACAACGACGTCGCCCTCTGCCTATCAGACAAGTGCCGATTTTCAGTCACATACAATCCAGACTACACTCCAAGCTACGACTCAGTCAACCACGCTTCCCCAGACGGCGATCAAGGGTATGACCCACGCACGCGGGGAGGGGAGGTTGCGGTGGTTGACGAGGTTGGGGCAAAAGAGAAGTGGAATAAGTTCATGGTAGAGATGATTGTTGAGAATGCGGAGAAACTGGCCGCTTCCTGGCGACTGCATAGCCGGCCGGATAGCTGTCACTCTGTCTGCTGTCTGCTGTCTGCTGTCTGCTGTCTGCCGGCATAGAATCAATATTAGAGCCAAGACTCGACTGCAAGGTGACCAGTTGGATGACTATATCCACGTGATAGTGATCAATCCATGTAGGCCAGCTCTAGTTGAATATAGTCTGGCGTCCAGTTTCAGCCATCTAGTCTGGTGATGCGTTTCGGCTTGATGCTGCCGATTACAGGGTTGGTCACTTTTATTTGATTTTAGAGTCTTGGGAATGGCATGAAGATATGTTATTAGATTGGTTGCAATACCTAGCATTTTCTAGTTTCCTTTGAGAATAAAACATCACGTAGCATTTTATAGTCATTTCCTCTGAAGAAAAACAAAAACAAAAATATTGAGTAAATTAAAACAGAACTTCAGTAGATGAGATACACAGAACCTCAGACATGAATGGATAAACAGCATACTGTATCACAATCCGGCATACATAGCCAGTCGTCTCTACACCTGCACACCTTGTCAATTTCAACAAACCAACTTATGACCTTTCAGACGTAGATGACTCGCCCTTGCTATTGCTGTACGGCCTTGCCCCATCTCGGAGAGTGCGAGCCTAACTGTAGCTTAGTTGCTGTCTAGTTGCTGTCAACTGCTGTCTACTAGTCCTGGCATGTCTAGCAAAACTACCATGGGACAGGAAATAAGATGCAAATAGTTGTCTGCATACAAGACCCGAGAAAGCTAGGTAACACCCCCCCGCATCGTGACTGCCGGACGTCATGGATAGCCGATGCAGCTCCTGTTCGCTTGCATAGCTGCACGCTGGTATTTATTCCATACCTTGCGTACTTTGTAGTCTGCCGTCCTCTGTTGTTCTGGCTTTTGGTAAACTTGACCTTGACATCGTCACTCTCTCGAACCCCCCTCCATACCATCACAATGATGATTGACAAGCTTGCCAACCAGATGACGCTCATCAAAGCACAGCAGCTGCTGCTCGATGTCGGCGTCGTCAACATTTTGCTTGGACTCTCGGCTGTCGCCTTGGTCGTGCTGCTCGTCGACTATGGCCGCATGCTCTATCTGCGCTCGCGCATGCCGCCGGGCCCCTTTCCCTGGCCCATTGTGGGCAACACGTACTCGCTGCCCAAGAACAAGCCCTGGATCTACTTTGAAGAGCTGTCGCAGCACTACCAGGTGCCGCTCATCACCTTTTGGATCGGCCGCAACCCGACCATCTGGATCAACGATGCCTGGTGTGCCCACGAGATCCTCGAGAAAAAGGCCCAGATCTATGCCTCGCGCCCGCGCATGGTCGTCTTTGGCGAGCTCGGCACCGGCCAGACCAACCTGGTGACCATGCGCGTGCGCAGCAACCTCGAGCGTGAAAAGTGGCGCATCCACCGCAAGCTCATGCACCTCGGCGTCGGCGTGCAGGCCGTGCGCAAGTACCGCGACGTCCAGAACAACGAGAGCAAGGTGGTCGCCCTGGACTTTTTGCGCGAGCCAGCCGCCTACGTCAAGCATCTCGAGCGCTATGCCACGTCCGTCGTGAGCGTGCTGGCCTTTGGCCGCCGCGTCGCGCACTTTGACGATCCCATCATCACAGAAGTCATTGCCCTCATGCAGCTCGCCGCCGATCTCAATGTGCCCGGCAAGACCTTCCCCATGCTCATGGAGACGTACCCCA
This sequence comes from Ophiostoma himal-ulmi, assembly GCA_029299165.1. Classification (NCBI taxonomy): domain Eukaryota; kingdom Fungi; phylum Ascomycota; class Sordariomycetes; order Ophiostomatales; family Ophiostomataceae; genus Ophiostoma; species Ophiostoma himal-ulmi. The sequence continues at coordinate 1,091,143 of JANSME010000012.1, forward strand.
TCCTGGCCAAGTTCCCGCGCTGGATGCCCTGGATGAAGGGTCTCGGCAACCGCGGCCAAAAGGGCGGCCACTACTTTTTCCACTCGCTCGCACAAGAGGCCGTCGAGCAGCAGGCAACCAAGTCCGATCTCGAAAAGGTCGGCGTGCCCCAGCCGTTTGCCGACACCCTGTTCAGCGAGTCGCCCAAGTACAACCTGTCGACCGAGGAGCTGTCGAGTCTCACGGGCAACCTGTTTGGTGCCGGCTCCGACACGTCGTCGAGCACCCTCATCACCTTCATCCTGGCGTGCTGTGCATTCCCCGAGCCCATGCTCAAGGCGCAGGAGGAGCTCGACCGCGTCGTCGGCCGCCAGCGCTCGCCCACCTGGGACGACATGGACAGCCTGCCCTATGTCACCGCGCTGTTCAAAGAGGTCCTGCGCTGGCGCTCCGTTGCCATCATCGGCGGCCAGCCGCACTCGCCCACCCAGGACGACTACTACAAGGGCTACTACATTCCCGAGGGCACCTGGGTCCAGGGCAATGTCTGGGCCATCCACCACCATGCACGCGACTTCCCCGACCCCGACCGCTTCCTGCCCGACCGCTTCATCAAGGGCAGCGCGCACAGCCGGCCCTTCCCCAACGACAAAGGATACATGACCTTTGGCTGGGGCCGGCGTGTGTGCAGCGGCCAGGCGCTTGCCGAGCAGGGCGTCTGGATCACGGTCGCCCGTCTCCTGTGGGCCTTTACGATCCAAAAGATCCCCGGCGAGAAGATTGACATTTTTGCATTCACAAATGGCCTCAACATGCGGCCGCAGCCCTTCAAGTGCAGCATCCTGCCGCGCACACCCGAGATCCAGGAGACGCTGGAGCGAGAGGGACAGCAGGCCCTGATCGATCTGAAGCCGCTGGATGGCGAGAGCAAGTACCGCATGAGCACATTCTACCAGGAGCAGAAGCGCAATTTCGAGGAGGAGCCCGTCATCGACGAGGACGGTAATGTCAAGGTCATCAAAGTGAAGAAGTAAAGCAGGCGGATTGCAGATGGAGACGGCAATAGACAGTATAGATAGTAGATTGATATTATATCTAATACACCGTGGAACACTCACACTTCTAGCTGCTAAATGACAACACTATAGCCGAGGAGACGCTCGCTTTCGTCCCACAGATGTTTTGCTTTATCCTCTCCTTGGGCATGCTCCCCTACCATGTCGTCTCGCAGCTGGCAGTCGCTGAGATAGCCCACAGTTGTCGTCGCATCGACTCGTGCCAGGGCAGGATCAAAGGCGGCTACCAAGGTCGTCGCCGCACCCTGGTCTTGTGTCTTCCAGACGCCCTTGGGCGCCGTCTTGGCAATCGTTTCCTGTCCCTCCTTGTCGAGCGACCGAGACAGCTCAGTCTCGATCGTGCCAGGGTGGACGGAGAAGGATCTGATTGCCGGCGGGAGCCGTCGGTTGAGCTCACTGGCATGTAGAATGTTGGCCGACTTGCTCTGGCCGTATGCTATAAAACCAGCGTAGCCGTCGATCGTGCTGGTAAAAAACGGCGCGAGGTCGGCAGGCGGCTTCTCGTCGTCGGGCACATCGTAGAGTCCGCGGCGGAAGGCGTAGTCGCTGAACCGGACGGGAGACAACCGGTGGCCCTGGCTGGAGAGATTGACGATGCGCGCAGCCGACGGCTCTTTCAAAGAAGGAAGCAGCAGCGCAGTCAACAGAAAGACTCCGAGGTGGTTGGTGAAGAACTGCGTATCCAGCTCAGTGCCATTCGGCGCCGTCAACGGGTGTCTCTCGGGCGTGTTGACACCGGCATTGTTGATCAGCACATCCACATGGAACACGAGGGTGCTGATGGAAGCTGCTGCTGCCCGAACGGACGGGATGGACGACAAGTCCAGCAGGACAGTATGAAGCACTGCCGAGGGGTGCTTGTTCCTGATATCAGTGACGACAGAATCGAGCTTGGACTGCGTGCGAGATGCCAACACAAGACACGCAGGGCCTTGGGATGCAATAGCCAGGGCTGTTGTGTAGCCAATGCTCGCCGGACTCACACCCGTCAGCACAATGGTCTTGTTCCTGATACTGCCGCCAAAGACTGACGCCACCTCTGTCGCCGTCGTGTCCTTGCCAAACTCTGGATGAGACGCCATGTCGTGATGCTGTCAATGGTTACGTGTTTACGTGCTTGTGCTTACACCAGCCTCAGTCCACTCTGTCACTCTATTATTTCTGCCCCGTCTGCCTGATATACTCGCGATGCTTACCCCAACTCCTTTGAGCACTCGGGTGTCGTCAAGAGGTTGCTACTCCAACAACGGAACATGAACCAGACTCTGTGCAGTCGGTCAGATGCTGCCGAGTATTTCCAATATATTTTTAGATTAAGTTTATATGAATATCGATACAGAAGAAAGTATTGACTAATCGACAGAACTTCGTCTAGATCAAGACGAGAAGCGCGCGCCGTGAGGGGTGCGGAGACACGGGCTCGTGACCGACCGAGCTGGCTCAGTATTTGAGATGCCACACCAAGGGATGCAGTGACGGCTTCATACCGTCCGGATGCATCTGGCTGTCAGACGGCAGATTGCATGAGCTCGGAGTTGATTCATCTAGACTCTGTCGCGACCATCACTGCAGCCTGTGGCCTGACTGCGACGCCCGCATCCATGCACCCAGACAGTGGAGTCGACTGAAGACGTCTTCCACTATAGCGATTATATATGGTGTCATTGCAAAGTAGCCACTATCGATAGCTGGCACTCGTCTTCCATCCATCGTCTTTCCAGTCAACGTCAATCCAATTCTAGCCAACCCCAATATGAGCAAGACCGGCATCAAGGTGATTGTCGTCGGCGCCGGCTTTGGTGGTCTTACGGCCGCCATTGAGTGCCACCGCCAGGGCCACGACGTCGAGATCTATGAAAACTTTCCCGAGCTCAGGGTTCTCGGCGACATCATCTCGTTTGGCTCCAATGCCGGCCGCATCTTTTACCGGTGGGGCGAGCAGCCCGGCGATGTAGCCAAGCGTCTGCGCAAGGTCAGCATCGATCTCAGCGCGTACGGCTTCCGCATCCACAAGTACGACACCGGCGAGGTCGTGCTGCACCAAAAGACGCCGCCGCCCGCCGCGGAGGCGCCCGTGTTCAACGGCCACCGCGGCGAGCTGCACCAGATTGTCTTTGACTATGCGCGCGACGAGCTCAAGATCCCCATCCACCTGGGCCAGAACGTCCAGGAGTACTTTGAAGACGCCGGCAAGGCCGGCATCGTCCTCAAGGACGGCCGCAGGGTCGTCGGCGACATTGTCGTCGGCGCCGACGGCGTGCGCAGCAAGGCGCGCACGCTCGTGCTGGGCTACGAAGACAAGCCCAAGAGCAGCGGCTATGCCATCTGGCGCGCCTGGTTCAGCAACAAGGACATGATCGCCGACCCGCGCACGCGCGAGTTCTGCGAGAACGGCGACACCTTTAACGGCTGGATCGGCCCGGACGTGCACTTTTTGTTCTCGACCATCAAGGGCGGCAGCGACTGCTGCTGGGTGCTGACGCACCGCGACGAGCACGACATCAAGGAGTCGTGGTCGTTCCCCGGCAGGCTCGAGGACGTCTTCAAGGTGCTCGAGGGCTGGGACCCTATCTGCAAGGCCATTGTCGAGAAGAGCCCGTCGGTGGTCGACTGGAAGCTCGTGTACCGCGACCCGCTGCCGACGTGGACGAGCAAGGAGGGCCGCATCGTCTTGCTCGGCGACGCGGCCCATCCGTTCCTGCCGACGAGCGCGCAGGGTGCAACGCAGGCCATGGAGGACGGCGCGACACTGGCCGTGTGTCTGCGCCGCGCCGGCAAGAGCAGCATCCCGGCCGCCGTGCGAGTGCACCAGGAGATCCGGTACGACCGCGTGCGGGCCGTGCAAAAGACGGGCGAGACGACGCGCGACAAGTGGCACAACACGGACTGGGACAAGGTCAAGCAGGACGCCAACGCGATCGCCCTGCCGCGCGAGGACTGGATCCATGCCTTTGACGCCGAGACACACGCGGAGGCGGTGTACGACGAGATCTACAGCAAGGTGAACAGTGTGCCGGTGCCTGTCAGTGCCCCGGCCGCAGTCCCGGCCGTGTCAACCGCAGCATAGTTTTCAAGTTTTATTTGGCACTCATCAGCTCTTTCATATAATCAAATATAAATATTTTTTCTTTTCTAAATTGCTTGATTGCTTAGCCGCATTGATCTATATCGACAACCCCGGCATCGCATCGTAGTGGTCTGTCAGCATGGGAGCTGCTGTGCCGTCATCAATGTCAAAAAAGGGATCACTCAGATCCGAAAAATACGCCTCCATAACACCGGAAATCATTGCATGCTGCTGCTGCTGCTGCTGCATCTGCATCTGGCTCTGCTGCTGGCTCTGGCCGTGCGTCTGGCCGTGCGTCTGGCCCTGGGCCTGCTGGTGGTTGATGTCCAAAAAGAAATTGCCCGGTGTGTCGGTGCCACTCTGCGGGCTAAAGTTGTTGTCGTCATTGAGCAGGCCGTTCTCGTCCAGCTGGGCCATGACCTCGGTCAGCGCGTGGTTCGTCCAGAGGATCTGCTCCATGCCCTGCAGCGTGCGCAGGCACGTTCGGACGTCGTCGCACTCGCTGGCCACGCTCCACGGCGATGGGAGCAGGGCCAGCAGAAAGACCTGCAGGATCTCGAGGATGCACCCCGTGTCCAGAGTCACCAAGCTGCTCAGCAGCCCCGAGTCGCGCATAATGGAAATAACGCCAAGCGACTGCTTTGCGGCGTCGATGCAGGCCCGGCAGAACTCTTCAAAGGACGCGCGCTTGGCGGCCGGCAGTGCCGCAAAGGCCTCGGCGTGCAGCGCGCTGTACAGCAGGAACGGGCGCGTGGCAAAGACGGTGGCGCTCCAGTAGCGCAGGTGCAGCACCGACACAGACCGCTGGTGGAACGGGGCAGCGCGCGACACGTCGCGCAGGTGCGGCGGGATATTTGCGTACCACGCGCGCAGGCTCTGCAGGCTGTCGCTGACGGCACTGATGGACAGCCGCGGCGACGTCGACGACAGGCGCGTGCGGGCATACAGCAGCTTGCTGAGCTGGCGCTTGATCTGCACGACCTGGCACGAGACAGTCAGGTAGTCGAGCGGCATGTGCGAGCCCGGGCTCAGGATCTGCTCCGAGAGGTCCTGGGGCTTGCTCGTGGCGTGCTCGTCGGTGGTAATGGCGGGCGGGTTTCCATAGCAGAGGGCAATATCGAGATCCAGCAGGTAGAGGGTCGAGTACAGGCGCAGATCGACCTGGCGCTGGAGACAGCCCTTGAGAGGCTCAATGGTTCTGGCGCGCTGCAGATGCAGGCCGAGGGTCAGCGCGATGCGGGCAGCCGCGCCAATGTAGATGTAGGCGGTGTTGTTCAGCATGCTGCTCTGCAGAGCAAGGCCCAGCAGCGACAGAGCGCGCACGCTGTCGGCGTCCGCCTCGTCGCACAGCGCGGGCACGAGCGCCTTGGCGAGCGACAGGTACTTGGCCGCCGGCGGTGGCTCGGACACCAGCAGGTCCATCTGGTTCAGCTGGCTCAGCTGCTGTGCGGCCTCGCTCTCACAGGTCAGGGCCAGGATGGAGTAGAGCGAGCACAGGACAGCCGGTGTCGCACTCGACGGGTCGCCGGCATAGAGCCGGTCCAGCACGGCATAGAACCGCTCGGCCGACCAGAACCAGTAGACAGACTGGATGTCGCGGAAGAAGCGGGACACGCAGCGATTGCACAGGTCCCGGCGGGGCAAAAAGATCTGCAGGCGACGGCTGGATGTGGAGAGCGACTGGTGGCCGAGGCGCGGCGAGGGAACACCGCCCGTGGCAACGGCAGCCGTCACGGCCGACGACGAGTCGGGGGTCGAGGGCAGAGGGAGCTGGGGCGCAGCCGTGCAGGGCGCCACCACATCGGTTTTCTGGATCGACTGCTGCAGGGCCTGCAGGGCAGGGTCGACAGTTGAGCCTCTGCGGTTGCGCAGGGAACGGACAGCGGCGTGGAAGCCGTAGCCCGAGTCGGCACCGACATGGCGGTAGTTGCCTTTGGAGTCGACACGCAGCCAGCCCATCTCGCCGTGCAGCTCGTCAATCTCCTCAATGGTGACGTCGTTGTGGTGGTCACTGACTGGAGACGCGGACGAGACGGGGGTTGCTTCTTGCTCGACGACGACGATGGAGTCTGATGATGATTCGGAAGGGGCTGAGTAGGGCGGCGGCAGGTCTAGTGTTTTTGTGGACGCAGAAGCAGAGACAGAAGGCTTTGTTGGCGTGGTCTGGTCAAAGGACTGGACCAGCTCTCTCAGGTTCTGCAGGTTCAGCTCCATGTTGGGGAGAAAGTGCTCGAGAGCCTTGGTCATATAGCGAAACTCCTCCTCGGAGACATGATAGTAGGGCCGCTGACGGCGGCGAGATGGGTCAAGATGGCAGGCGGCGCCGATGCTGGCACAGAACTGGCACGGGCCGGGGACGGGGTCGACGCATTTTGTCTTGCGGCTCTTGCAGCGGTCGCAGCTCATGGGAGCTCGTCGTTTGTTGGTCTTTGGAGTTGGCGGGGCCATTGTCGATGCAGACAGCTGTAGGCGAATAAAGAAGTCTGCGAGTGGTGTTTGACAAGGTGTTGTGAGACTTGAGTTGGGGTAGTCGGAGAAGTGATTAGAGATGTGATGGATGTGATGGAGGATTGGGGTTGGTGATAGTCTTGTATGCAAGTGCAGAAATCAAAGCAAAGAAGACGAGGAGAAGAAACGTAGATGAAACGAAGGGGAAAACAAGAAAAGAAGAAAGAAGAAAAGAAAAAAGAAGAAAAGAGAAGAAGAAAAGAAGGTTTGAAAAATAAAAGCAAAGATACAGTATATATCAAAGAGCAGGGGCAAGATAATGGGAGATAATGACTGGACAGGGAAGTAAAGGGGATATCAAGAGGGATAAACCACGACACTATTGCAACCAGCTACGACTGCCTGCAGCATTCTACAACCGCGTCAAACTGCCTCAGGTCCATCGTCTCGGACATCATGGGATCAACAATGCTCCACGTTCGATGCTTTGATCACGTCCGGTCTGGGAAATGTCCTGATTGAGACAAAAGCCGATGTGATTCAAGTAGTATATTAAAATAGTTTATTGGACAAGAGAAAGAAGACAATAAGGACGCAAAAGAAGGAAAGAAAGGCTCCCCCGCACGTTGTGTTGCACCACGCAGTTCGTCCGTAGAGTGGCCGTTGACCATAAGCAGGGTGAAAGCAGGGAGTGGAGGTGGATGGGAGGTGGATGGGCAGCAACAACTGCCGGCAAATAAGATGTTTGGAATTAGAGGTAGGTGGAGGTACGAAAGAAATCAATATACGATAAAAGCACAATAAAAGAGATAATAGAACTAATAAAAGAAATATAAGAAGAAAATAAAAGCCGAAAACGAAGGAAGCATGCGGGGGCCAAGCGTGGCACGTTAGGACGAGGCGCGTAAGACCTGACAAAGATGCCCATAATGGCCTAGATGCTGGACGAGGAGAGAGCAATAAGCAGACACGAGGACGAAGAGGTATTCCAAAGCCAAAGGCCCGCGAAGCGTACAAGTACCGTCATGTCAACCGAAGCTGTCATATAGACTAGGCCAAGAGACTGAGACTACTCGCAAGAGACTAACCAAGTCAAACATTAGCACGCTAGCACTGCGACATTCCCCAACCTACACGCACACATTATTCCTCTTTGATCCTGGGGTCTGGGGTAGTCTAGCCAAACAGGGACTCGCCAGGAGGGGGGAGTCATGGGAGCTGGGGCGGGCGATGGGGACGACTAGGTAGAGGCTAAATGGCGACGCTCATCGACTGGAGACTGTTCAGTACGGCTGCTAGGGGTTCGTTTAACGTTACTGTTTTGGTTGTTCTGGGGTAGAGGGCGGAAAGCAAAGGGGGCTCGAGAGAGGCTTCATGGAGACTAGGTCAAGAAGACTAGGCACAGGCTGGAGTGTGTAAGAGTTGACAAAGAATGTGTGTGGAGAAAGTGGCTGCTTGTCTGCGGTGGACGGGGCACACATAGCCACCGACTCCGAGATATCCCCTCACGGGAGGGCGAGGCAGTGGTCCAGAGACGTCAAGTGTAAATACCTCGAACAAGACCAGAATATAGTCGCGAGGAAGAATGTGAGGCCGCAAAGGTGGTGATGGCAAGGCTAGAGGCGATCGACTGGTTTCGACTAAAGACTAAATGATGGACGGTAGACGGTAGACGGTAGACGGTAGACGGTAGACGGTAGATGGGAAATGATTGCAGATGGTCGATTCATAAGCAGGAAGCAGGGCAGGTGTCGAGTGGTTGATGCGCGCTGGACGGGTTTCGGAGGATTGTCCTGTTATGATGCGTGCAGGCAGCGATTCCAACACTTACTGACAGCCTACTTATTAGCAGTCTGCAGTTGTATTATCGTGTCTTTGCTTCTGTCGTGCTTTCTGCGTCCATTTCAGTCCAAGTGATTGAGGATGAGGATAAGGATGAGGAGAGTATGAGAGTATGTTGACACCCCCCCCCCCCCCTTTCTAATCACCTATCGCCGCACCAAGGCTTCATCAACAATACCTCTGACCATTTATGCATTATTCTTGTATCAACACACTGCTACTGTGCTACTCTGCGACTCTGCTTCTGCGACTCTGCTTCTGCTACGCTACACTGTTACTCTGTCCAATCTGTCCTAGTATATTCGGCTTTTCCAAGCTTGAAATATCCGGATTTTATCAACTTCTCCGCTATCAGACATTCTTGGCTGCCATTCTGTCTCCCCGTGTTGTATTCATCCGACTCTACACATCTGGTCAGTCCATAGCAATAACCAAGAAAGTGATCACGGCTGTTGTTTATGAGAGGTTATATAGAAGAAAAAAGAAACACCAAATTACATTAATAAGCAAGACCGCTGCGAAAAAGTGCCGCTTTATATAGCTACGATCTACACCCGAAAGCAAATTCACCTATCCTCACAAACGACCATCTTATACGAGTCAAGGCCAGTCACAGACTTACACTAACAGAACATCTCCACAAATATACAAAACATTAGCAAAGTCACTCTCATCTCACGATACTTCTCATCGAGACGACATCAGACGCACTCGGTTCTCAAGCATCTCATCTCTGGTATCAGAAACTCGGAATACTCAGACTGCTCAGAATACTGAACCTGATATCATCATGGTTGCGGTCATCTCACCCAAGCTGCTCATCAACGGCGAGGTAGGCCATGTCGGAGACAAACACTTCAACGACTAGACGACGGACTACTAACACCCAACAGCTCGTCGAAGCCTCCGACAAAAAGACCTTTGCCATCTACAACCCCGCCACCCGTGCAAAGGTCGCCGATGTCCCCGAGGCCAGCGAGCAGGACGCCAATGCCGCCGTCGCCGCGGCCAAGGCGGCGTTTCCCGCCTGGTCGGCCCTCGGCCCGACCGAGCGCGCCGGCTACCTCAAGAAACTAGCCGCGCTGCTGCGCACGCACACGCCCGAGCTCGCCAAGCTCGAGGCCGTGTCCATGGGCCGCCCCGTCGACCTCTACTTTGACAGCCATGCCGCCGCCGGCTACTATGACCACTACGCCGAGGCCTGGCCGCAGATCCAGGGCCAGGCCTCGCTGCACACCCCCGGCTACGTCACCATGACGCTGCGCCAGCCTGTCGGTGTCGTTGCCGGCATCATCCCCTGGAACGTGCCCCTGCTGTTCTTTGCCAGCAAGAGCGCGCCGGCTCTGATTGCGGGCAACACGGTCGTGATCAAGACGAGCGAGAAGGCGCCCCTGGCTGCGGCGCGCGTCGCCGAGCTCGTCAAGGAGGCCGGCTTCCCGCCCGGCGTGTTCAATGTCCTGTCGGGCCACGGCCTGCCCAGCGGCAACGTGCTCGCACGCCACATGGACGTGCGCGCTCTGTCGTTTACCGGCAGCGGCCGCACCGGCCGTCTGATCCAGCAGGCCGCCGCCCAGACCAACCTGAAAAAGGTCACACTCGAGCTCGGCGGCAAGTCGCCGGCCATCATCTTTGCCGACGCCGACATGGACAAGGCCGTCGAGGAGACGGTGCAGAGCATCCAGTGGAACTCGGGCCAGGTGTGCATGGCCAACTCGCGCATCTACGTCGAGAAGGGCGCTGCCGCCGACAGGTTCAAGGACGCGTTTGCACACCGGTTCGCGGCCATTGTCAAGCCCGGCGACCCGCTGCAAAAGGGCGTCAACCACGGCCCGCAGGCCGACGAGGTGCAGTACAAGTCCGTCATGGCCTACATTGAGGAGGGCAAGAAGGAGGGCGGCACGCTGGCAACGGGCGGCAAGGGCAACCTCGACACTTTGGGTGGCTACTTTGTCGAGCCGACCGTGTTTCTGGACACGCCCGAGACCGCCAGCATCATGCGCGAGGAGATCTTTGGCCCCGTCGTGAACATCAACACCTTTGAGACCGAGGACGAGGCCATCCAGGTGGCCAACAACACCGAGTTTGGCCTCTACGCGGCAGTGTATACCAAGGACATTAGCCGCGCGATGCGGGTGGCCAAGGCCCTGGAGAGCGGCTACGTCGGTGTCAACTGCACAAGCCCGGCGACAGCCCACGACATGCCGTTTGGCGGCTACAAGGGCTCTGGCCAGGGCCGTGAGGGCTGGCTGCACAGCATCGACAACTTTCTCGAGACCAAGACTGTGATGATCAAGGTCGAGGAGGCCAAGCTGTAAATGCTTTTCGCTATTATTTTTTGTTTTCATTTTTGTTTTCCTTTTTTACCATAGTTTACGAATGAGTTTACATTACGCCAGATACTATGCAACCTTTTCTTGGAGTGACGCAGTCGACGTTAGTGCAGCATCCGACGGTGTAAAATGATTGGCTGCACGCCCTAGATCATCTTGCAGACCAATTCTCAACCACGGGTGGCTGTCGGCTGCATGGTTCCGACACGCGCAGAGGGGTATCACGAGCCTCGAAGCTGTCATCAGTTGTCATTAACGGCAGCATCGTTGGAGAATTGGAGATGCGGCAGGATTGGCAGATGGGGAGGACGAGAAGTAGAAAAGTAGAGAAGCAGAAAGCATAGAGGAGACCGACTGCATGGACAGAATATAAGGAACGCAAACATGGCACAATGAGGTGCAGGTGCAGTATAGTAGGCAGAGACATGGTAAACGACATCTGGACATCTGGACATCCAGTAAGCTGGAACATCTTCACAAACTAACCACATACACCATGCGCGGCACTGTCGCTATTGAGGAGGCCGTCCTGGACCCGACCGGGATTGCCCGCAACGCCCGCGATGCCGCCCTCTACGCCCCGTCGTACGGCACGCCTGGCCAGGACGTCGCCAACGTCGCCAACGTCAACCACCCCCTGACGGCCGCCCTGCTGGACATCCATACCACGCGTCTCCAGAAGATGGACGCCGAGGGTGTCGAGTTTATGCTGCTGTCACTGACATCGCCCGGCCCGCAGGGACTCGCCGACGAAACAGAGGCACATGCCCTCGCCGTCAGCTCCAACGACTGGCTGTCCGCCGAGGCAAAGAAGGAGCCCACCCGCTTCGGCGCCCTCGCCAGCCTGTCGATGCACAGCCCGGCCCAGGCTGCCGCCGAACTGGTCCGCGCTGTCCGCACCCTCGGCATGTACGGTGCCATTCTGAATGATTTTCAGAGCGTCGGGGGTGCCGACAAGCACGGCAAAACGTACTACGATGAGCCCGCGTACGACGTCTTTTGGGCTGCCGTGCAAGAGCTGGACGTCCCCGTCTACCTGCACCCGCGCTATGCCACGGGCGACGACCTCGAGCCCGGCGGCAAGTACGCCTCCCGCACGCACCTGCTCGGCGCGGCGGTGCAGTTCCACCTCGACCTCAGCTTCCACATCTACGCCATCTGCTCGAGCGGCGTGCTGGACCGCTTCCCGCGCGTGCAGATCGTGGCCGGCCACCTGGGCGAGGGCATTCCGTTCAACCTCGTGCGGGCCGACCACTGGTACAACAAGCCCGTCAAGAAGACGACGCGGCCGTCGCGGCACGACTACAGGTACTACTTTACGCACAACGTGTCCATTACCACGTCGGGCAACTTCTCGACACAGGGCCTCCAGTACTGCGTCGATGAGATTGGTGCCGATCGCTGTCTGTATGCGATTGACTATCCGTACGACGAGATCAAGGTGGCCCAGGACTGGTGGAAGAGTGTTGATTTGCCGGCCGAGCAAAAGGACCTGGTGGCTAGAGGAAATGCCATCCGGCTGTTCAAGCTGCCGCTGGAGTTGTAGAGGTTTCTGCTGAATTGAAAAAGGTAGAGTCGTTGTAGATACACTTCTGTAGGTCACAATAAATATTTGATTCAACTTTCACCAATTGGTGATTCATTTCCACTCATTAAATAGAACTATTTTTTATTTTTTTGCTTCGTTTTTGATAGAATTCAAATCAAATACAAGTTTGAGATCACTACTTTGCCCATAGTCGTTCAATGTTAAAATCAAAATCAATTTACTCATTAATATGGATAATAATACTCGCAGTAACATGGAGGTTTGGTTGGTATCACTATCTTGATGATAATAATATATAAACTCTGACCACTACAGAGCAAGCCTCAATGCTGGGAGAGCCTCGGCCGGGTTGCCACCATACAATGGTGCCTGCAAGTCAACCTCGTCGACCGCTTGACCAGTGACCGGGTGCGTGTAGTGGAACGGAACCACGCGACAGTCGGGCCACATCATGCGCTGGTCAGCAGCCACAATCTGGTCCGGCCCCTTGGGGTCCTCGGGGAACGTCTTGGTAGGGAAGGGCACAAAGCCCGACACCTTGTAGCCCCAGCCGTGCTCAAAGTCGCCGTGCCAGAAGGGGAAATAGCGAAGGTGCCAGATCTTCCACACGCCATCCTCCTTGATGTACTCGTTCTCGTAGATGCCGCCCTCCCACCACTGCGTAAACCCGCGCGGGTGGCGGTCGGCCTGGCTGATGTGCACACCGGCTTGCATCATGGACCGGAAGCGCGCCTTGGCATGGATCTTGCCGGGGTCCGAATAGTCGACATCGACAATGCCTTGCATCTGGGGGTGGTCCAGCAGAAACCCGTGGACAGGGCCGTTGCGACCGCCAACAAAGAAGCCGCCAAAGCGCTCGAGGTAGAGACGCTCAATGCTGGCACGGCCGAGGTAGCGGCCGCCGAGGAACTGGACGTAGGCGTCATCGTCGTTGGCAAAGAGCTGCGTGACTTCCTTGTAGAGGCACTTGTCCAGGTAGTAGCCATACGTGTACTGCAGACGGCGGATCTGGCTCTCGTCTATACTGTCAGAATGCTTGTTGGCAATCAATCGGACCATCTGCAGAACCTACCGTCGAGCTGTGTGACCTTGGCCGTGAGGGCCGCAACGGTCTCTTTGAGCTGGGCAACTTCGTCAGCCATGTTGACTTGGGTTGTGGGAGTAGCAAGTCTGGTCAAATAGAAATATTAGTGCTGATCTGATGCAGCAGCCCAGTGTATCCTCTACAAATAGAGAACTCTCTTTATCCATGAACTGCATCTATTATATAAGCATACTGTCAGAGACATCTTCGTCTGCATGCCTCTTGACATCCAGGATGCAGTCCGCTTGTTTGCTCTGGTGCTCCTTGATGCAGGACCTCGATGAGCTGACGTCGGCCTGATGATTCCGACGTGTAAGTGAGTGCACTAGAGTAGCCAAGTAGCGCCTTGGGGAAGTATGATAGACATCACCTATATCCATGTACATCGAGACTGACAAAGACAGAAACACATCAGCCAGTTGGTGTTCCGTCTGTCGCGATCGTGTGTTCCGCTTGGAGCCATCCCCGCAGCGGCAGCATTGTACTCGGGGTAGGTTGCTTGACTGTTTGACGAGTCACAGACAACTCCGACACAGTCTCGACTGTCTTGCCATGGCATGCATCAATCCGTTGTTGTGATCCCCAACTGCATCTCGTCAAGTCATCACTCCGACTGTCATGGGGTGCCCTACACGAATCTGGGGAAGTAGAATAATGTTGTCAAAATACTTTTAGTTCAAATCGCGTCAGATATAGTCAACCAAATTGAGAATAAAACAAAGTAGAAAAAAATAGAAAATAAACTGAAATAATCAGACAAAGGCTGCCAAGATCTGGGGTAGCCACTAATCGCTAATCCTTACCCCGGATGTAACTCTCCTCTGATAGCCAGCTCCCTCTCCTCACTTTATCCCATCACGCCAACTTTGCCTGCCATGGAAGCGGCTTTGTAGCCACCTGCACAGGCCCCACGTCGCCCCCAGGCGCCCGTCGCTTCTGCCACTCCTCAATCTCCTCCTGGTCAACAAAGTTGCCGTGCAGGCCGAGACGCAACTGCACGGGCAGGTGCACGGCTGCCACTGGTCCTTTGCCGAGGTGCAGAGCATCAAAGACCAGAATGTCGTTGCGCAGCACGTCCAGGTGGTTCAGCAGCAGCAGCAGGTAGCCGTCGCCCTCCGCCGTGGACCCTTTGCGCGGCACAAATACGGGCTCCTGGAACGTGCACGTAGGCCCAGCAAAGAACTCGTCCTTGCTCCTGTCGGACCAGCTGTAGTGGCCGACCACATTGAAGAGGCCGCCAGCAGGCGGGCCACACTTTGCAAAGTCATAGGGGCGCGTGGGGTCGATTTGCAGCTGCCAAAAGTGGCTGTACTTTTTCGTGACGAAGCGGTCGTCGATGCGCGAGAACTCGCCATTGGTGCCGTAGGCCGCAGCGGGCTCGACCCACGAGCCAGACGGGAGCTTCGGGTCGAGCACCCAGCGGAGTGTGTCTGACTGCAGCTGGGGCCGCGTGGGTTTCCCAGACGTCTTTGGCGTCGTTGATGTCGCTGATGTCTCCTTGGGCGCCTCTGGAGGCCACCAGAAAAATACATTGCCGTCGGCAACAGTCAGGTCAACCACGACGCGGCCCTGCTCATCCTCGTATGCGCCCGCAACGTGGCCATGAAAGGCTGTCTGTCAGTGCTTTGCTTTCTAGAGATGAACCAAAACTCGTCCCCGCAGATAGCCTACCATTCGATGACCGCAGCCAGACAATGTCTTCCGGCTTTCCGCCCTTGCGAGGCACGATTCCGTAGTACTGGTCCTCCTCCGGGTCCCAGGCCCAGTGGTTGCCACCTCGCTTCAGGCGGTCCAGGTCGGCCTTGAGCGGTGTCAGGGGCAGGATCAGGTAGTTCTCGGTAAGGGCTGCGTCGTGAATCATGCCGCAGTACGGCGCCTCATACCACGACTCGTTCTTCTTCAGCCCGGTCGTGCCGTCAAATGTCCACACCACAATCGCCTTGGACGCATCGTGGGCATCACCCCCGGCCTCGTACGCAAACGCCACCATCTCTCCCGTGCCAGGGTCAAATTTTGGGTGGGCTGTGAAACAAGGTGCCGTCACTTGTCCCTCAAAGTCGTACCGGCCCAGCGTGTCCAGTGTCACCGGGTCCATGGCAAACGGCGGGCCGTCTTCCTTGCTGGCCAGCATCACGCCGCGCCAAAAGGTAATGTTGGTGTTGGACACGGTGCGGATCACACCCTTGACCATGTCGCTGTCCGTGAATGGGTTGCGGTACCGTCCAAACAGGGCCTTGCGCTGCCTTGTCTCGGCATGGTAGCGGTCAGTCTGCACGTAGCGCTGCTTGTAGTCAACGTGGCCCTGCTCGAAGCGGAACGCGCTGACACTGCCATCGCCGCTGAAGTTGACATCGTCCTCATAGACTGGCGGGAAGCGAGGGTCCGGCTGGATGCGGTAAAAGGTTCCGCTGATGTCGTGCGGGATGGTGCCCGTCGTCTCGAGCTGCAACACATCGGCCTCGAGACGGGTCGGTTTGAGGCCGCCCTTGAAATACGCCGTATTGGGATACTTGACCTGTTCGTCGTCATTGTCCTTGAGGCCGTCCTTGTAGCCCGAACGGACCTCGGGGAAGAGCGAGAATGCGTGGGCCATGTTTTGCTATCTTTTCTTCTTTTTTCCCTCGTCCAGATATGCGTGTTGATATTGCAATTGCAAGTCTTGTTTACAAAGTCATTATTCTTTCAGGAATGGCCTAGTTACTAAATAATTACCAGATATGGTCACTTATACATCAACCAATAAGCAGCAATCAATTCATATTCATTTATTTTATTTATTTCATTATACTGTGTATCATACTGGCCAGTTTGGGACAGCTGCTTGTCGGGGGTATCAAGCCGATCAAGACCGTCATTCATCAGCAGCCTCTGAGGAGACCCCGTCCTACTCTCCAATCTTGAGGACCGCCTTGCCAAAGTTGCGGCCCTGCAGCAAGCTCACCAGTCCCTCGGCCGCATTGTCGATGCCCTCTGTCACATCCACCTTGGCCTGGAAGCTGCCCTCGCTCAACCACTGCTGCACCTTGCTCTGGTGCTCCGCATGGTACGCCGGGCCCAGCTCGGGGTCGCTCACCAGCAGGCCCTGGATCCGCAGCCGCTTCCGCACAATCCGCGTCAGGTCGCCCAGCTTGTACCGCTTGTCCACCGGTAGGTTGTAGTCGGCAATCATGCCGCACACGGCGATCCGGCCGTGCGTCTTGAGGGAGTTGAGGGCGGCCTCCAGGTGGTCGCCGCCCACGTTCTCAAAGTAAATGTCGATGCCCTCGGGCGCCAGACGCTCGAGCGCGGCAATGGGCGACTCGGTCTTGTAGTTGAATCCCTCAAAGCCAAGCTCCTTGATAAACGCAAGCTTCTCCTCGGAGCCGACAGAGCCAATGACGCGCAGGCCCAGGCGCTTGGCGATCTGGCCGACGACCTGGCCGACAGCACCCGCTGCAGAGCTCACAAAGATGGTCTCGCCCGCCTTGGGGCTGCCAACCTCAAGCAGGCCCGCATAGGCTGTCAGGCCGGGCATGCCAAGCGCGGCCAGGAACACGCTCGGCTCCAGACCGTGCGGGTTGTTGAGCTTGGTGATGGCAGGCAGGCCGCGCACGCGCGGCGCATCGGCCGGGATGGCGGCGTACTGTGCAATGGGCGTGAACACCTGCACGAGATCGCCGACAGCCACATCCGGCCGGTCTGTGGCAACAACGCGTGCAATGGCGTCGTTGGTGATGGGCCCGCCGAGGGGGTAAGGCGGGGAGTATGACTGCTCCTTGGGATCGCGCATGCGGCCGCGCTGGTACGGATCGAACGAGCTGTACAAAATCTTAACGATAACGCCGCCAGCCGGGGGGGCAGTCAAGTCGATGGGGCGGTCCTCGACTGTGAGATGCTCACCCGGCACAGGCAGGCCAGTCGGCACCTTCTTGAAGATGAGAGTCTTGTTTGCAGTCATTTTGGTTGTAGATGTCTGTAGATGTCTGTAGATGTCTGTGGATTATAGTCTGCGAATACGAATGTGTCAATGGCGTCGACTATATATACTACTACGAGCGCACATCAGGCAAATCGACGCTTCTTCCTGATTCTACTGGCCGTTGTTCCTCGGCGCTCGGCCATGGTACAATTCTGGAGCAGCGTTACACTTGGCTGAGATCTCCGAAAGTGGCTACTTCTAGTGTATTCCTTGCGTCCTTGGGTCAGCTTATTGTTTATTCTATTTTATTTTGGTATTTTTCAGTATTATTTTATATTATTCTATTTTAGCTCTACCTCGTTTATTCTCTATTTCCACTCGCGATGCTATGACGCCATCTGGTTTGGCGATGGATTAGTAAGCGTTGATTGGTAAGCCGCATTGCAGCTAGAGAGGCAACAACGTCCAACCGGTGGTTGTCAGATGAATGCACGTCAACTCTGACATGCTTCTTTATTTGGATTTTTGTATTTGAACAGTACTATTATTTTATCTGCTAACAGCAAGGCCTGCCAACGAGCAAGATTCAGAAACCTGAAGACAATTGTGATATATAACGAGATAGCAACGCAAAGCAGTGGTAGACAGTCATGTGGCCAAGCAGTGAGAAGTCCAGAGCCAGCAGTCTATCATCCCAAGTTTTTTGCAGATGACGTACTATCGAGTACGGTCGGCTGCTACTAGAAATAGGCAAATAGGCAAATAGGCAAATAGCAATATACATGCCGAAACGACTGACTCCAACAATGACTAATTGCTTACATAATCACCTCGTTGGAAACGTCGCGCTTGAGCTCCTTGAACGGCAGGCAGATACAGTTCTGCACGCGCACCTCATCACCGACACCGCACTCCTTGCCCAGAATGGTGATTGACTGCACCTTGACGCCGTTCTTGATAATGGTCGTGCTGTGGCTGGTTGTGGGTGTGGGCGTGCCCTCCACGCGCGACCAGGCACCGACGCGGCTGTTCCAGCCGATAATGGAGTACAGAATGCACGCGTCGTGCTTGATCTCCGAGTCCTCGAGCACAATCGACTCCTTGATGCGGGCACCGGCACCGACGGTGACACGGGGGCCGATAGAGACGTTGGGGCCCAGCTTGGCAGAGGGATCGACGTGTGCCGAGGGGTGGATGAAGACGGGCTGGATGATGTTGGGGCCGGGCTTGGCCAGTTCCGTAGAGCCGGTCTGCCATGCCTTTTGCAGGTACAGTGCGTTGGCGGGCACGGCCGAGCCGGCGGTCTTGATCTGGCGCCAGAAGTCCTTGGTCTCGTAGACAAAGAACTGCTTGCTGTCGGCCATGTCGGACAGGATGTCCTGCTCGAGACGGATGACCTCGTTCTGCGACGAGGCGCTGTCGGAGTCGTCCTGGTAGAAGCTGCTCTCGAGGTTGTCCGACGACGGGTAGGAAACCAGGCGGGGGCGGTCTGTGCGGCGCTTAATCGCAGAGCGGATGGAGGGGAAGATGGCCTCGGTGCTGAACAGGTAGACGCCGCAGTTGATCAGGTTGGAGATGTGGCTCTCGGGCTTCTCGACGTAGTGCAGCACACGGCGCGTGTGGTTGTCGGACACGATGCAGCCAAAATTGGAGGCGGCCTCCTCGCTGACACGGGTGCCCAGAATGACGGCCTCGGCATCCTTCTCCGAGAACATCTTGAGCATCTCGTTGAGGGGGAACGAGCAGCAGACGTCCGAGTTGAGGACAAACAGGCGCTCGGGGCGGCCCTTGAGAATGGCGTCGCGGAAGTGGTAGAGACCGCCGGCCGTGCCGAGGGCCTGGTACTCGCGGAGGTACTTGATGCTGAGGTGGGGGAAGGAGGTCGACGCGTCCTTGAGGAAGTCGCGGAAGACGGACTCGTCGTAGTAGCCGATGAGGAGGACCTCCTGGATGGAGGGCACCTTTTCGATGGCAGTCAGGCAGTGCCAGATGATGGGGTGACCGGCGACGTCGAAGAGGGGCTGTCTGTTAGTATGTTGTGTTGCAGTATATTGTTGCAGAATCGGCCGTGGTTGTCATCGTCATTGGCATGCTGTTGTCGTTGTCGTCGACGTTGGGCTTACCTTGGGGACGTCAAGGGACAGCGGCCGGAACCGAGTACCGCGCGAGGAGCCACCGACCTGTTGCATTGTTAGCTGTGCACTCTGTCGATTTGTATGCCTCTGCATCTCTCTCTATCCACGCCTTTTTTGCGTCGCAATCGCCATCGTCATCGCCATCGCCATCGGCAAAACTTACCAGGATCACGGCCTTGGTCAGCGCACCCACGCCGCCGCCGGTCTTCTCACGATACGGGATGTTGAGTGACATTTTATCGATTGTCAGAATTGAGCACAATTAAAGCAATTTGAGCAGTTTGAACAGGAATGATGAAAAGAAAAAGGAGAGAAAACCAGAGAAACAGAACTAGAATTAACAACACATGTCCTCGATGTGCCCCTTTTTAGTGTATAAACTACTGTCCCTTGCTATGTACTGAGTAGTAGATAAGACTACTTTCACTCCTCACTTTTCACTCCTCACTAGACGGTGTAGCTTCTCGCTCGAACAGCAGCTCTGCCCCTCAGTGACGAGCGGGCGGGTCTCCCACCAATCACATGCTGTCTGCTAGCTCGTGTTGTCTGAGAAGTCCTGTCCCTAACAATTTCAGGCAAGAACGACTCGATACTATTCTGTTTCCAGCCATCATCGCATCTTTAGAGCCCAGAGCTTAAGAACCACAGTGTCGTAAAAACAACAACACAACACCACCAGCACCACAATACCATCACCACTGCCACTACCACACCACCACTGCCGCCGCCAGCATGCCGCCGCGCCGTAACCGCCCCGCGCTTGTCGCGAGATGACTTGTAGTAGAGCAGCCGGCAAGATCTGAGAGCATCTGAAGATTGACACCTCAAAGAACCTAAGCCAAGGCAACTCCCTTACAGCTCTGCCTAGGCGCCCATCGCGCGCCGCCGCCGCCGTTGACACCGCACTGCTGGCAAGCCTGCGCCACTTGTGGCGTAGACCCACCGCAGTCGCGTCTCCCAAGGCCGTATACAAGATAGCACGCACCACGACGACTTTGTCTTTTCTTCCCTCTCTTCTTTTCTCCGGAGCCAGTCTGTATATTCATTACCTACACTATTCGTTTCGTACTGAATTGGCTCGCCTTACCATGCCGCAGCACGGCATCCTGCTTCCGCACACATCTGCCACTATTACTGTTACTCGACCGTAACACCATAGACACTGTCGCTGCTGCCAAAGCCGCCATCGCGCGGCTAGGAGCCGCTCTCGTCCCCCCGGCGTCGCCTACGCCAACTGACAACACACACACAAAGTGGCCGATCTACATCCGGAGTAGCTTGTATGTCGTTGTTACTATTATCAATGTCCTCGTCGTCCGCCCTAGAGTAGAAGCACCAATAGTAATCGAACTCAACTCGTCTAATATATCCAAACGCAAGCACTACCTGCTGTGGCTACCGTCATTTCGCCATACTGGATCTTATGCTCAAGCGATCGAGGTGGACTTGGCGGCTAGTGCGGCAGCTTGAGTCTCGGAGCAGACGTAGATGACGCCTTTGTCGTCGGCGACTCTTCCTTCTTCGAGGAACCCTCTATCGATTAATCTTCCGTATTTTTGAATATCTAATTTAAAAGTGTTTTACGAAAGTAATTGATAATTACCACAATCAAACGAAACCGATTTTGTGTAGAATTATGTAGGTTAGTTCTATCTATTCTATCTGCTTTCTAGAGAAGACATAAGAGAGATACGCCACATTGGTGTGGCTGAAGTCCGTTGACCTAGGCCCATTTTAGTCAGCCTTCTCCCTGCAAATGAGCTGGTAGTACAGTGGTACCTGGCTACTATGCTTGAGCCCCTGGACTCGGGGAAGTCTCAGGGACCATATTCCATCTGTTAGTGTTTCCACCAATTACCCATACAAACACTAACAGATACTAGCACGCGTCGGAGTCGTTACCGAGTTGTGCACGCTCCTGCCAAATTCGTCAAGCTCACAACATCACCATTCACTGCATCTTGAATTTCACAACTCAAATTTCACATCTGCTTGATTTCATTCGCTTTCACTCACACTCTCTTTATATTCACGCGAGCTGTTTTGACTTATATATACCCATTCGTTTTTCGTTTTTGTCTTTTGTCTACACAAACATATCGAGTGTTTGTTTACTTTCGCTCGCTCTCTTCTTGACTCGACTTTCTTTCCATCTTACTCTCCAAACCTCAGGATCGTCAATCTCACAAATACCGCCGTCTCATCTGCATATACACTATGAGGCACGGAGTCAAACGAGAGCGCCAGCCTCGGCCCTCTACTACCGACTCTCTAGAGGTTGAACCGTCGCCAGTCCGTCCCCCACGGGCTCTCAATGCATTTTCCAGATCTGGAGCTCGTGAGTCTCTCTACATCTAATATTCTTCGTGTTGTATGTTTGTTCTTTTTGATTCTCAAGTCTTTATACTAACTATACAGCCAGCGTCGCGACTCGTGGTCGCCAGGATACAGCCACGCATGTGCCAAGTGAAGCCGGCGAAAGCTCGCATGACAGCAGCAGTAACAGTGCAGAAGTCAACGAGGCCAGCGCAGCTAGACCAAGTGGCAACAACGGCGATGGCGCCAACGACAACGATGACCCTGTGATAATGATGCAGGTCCGCAATGTCAAGCACCAGCAGGTGGATGTGCCCCTCAATAACATCCCTGCTCCAGGTGCTGCTGAGCAGTCGGCACGCCACAATGTGAGCTTTGTTTCGCACGGCTTTACGGCCATTGGCGACAAGGTGAAAGAACTAAACGACACGTTGGCCGAGCTGCAGTCGCTTGGCATCCAGCATGTCACCAACCTGCCTGAGCTCGTGCTCGTTGGTGACCAGTCGGCGGGCAAGTCCAGCCTCATGTCCAGTTTCTCCGGGCTATACCTGCCACGCAGTGAAGGCGCATGCACACGCTGTCCAGTGCACATCCGCCTCTCGGCTTCGCCCGCCGGTGAGCCCTGGAAGTGCAAGGTGTCGCTCCAGCAAGATTACGACTATGACGGCGCCCATCTGCACGTTACCCGGGACCACCCCTTTGGCCCCTGGAAGGACAAAAGCCTGAACCAGCGCCAGACCAAAGAGTTTTCAAGCCTGCTCGACCCGTCCAAGATTGAAGAAACTCTGCGCTGGGCCCAGTTCGCCACACTCAACCCCAATCACGAGCACACTCTCTACCGGCCGGGGACGGGCGACATCTGGCGTCGCCACCGTTCCCACGCAGATGCAGCTGACGGCTTGCCAACGACTGAAGAGCTTCCTGTCCAGTACCAGGCCTTTTTCAGCCCCAACACAGTCGCCCTCGACATTTCCGCACCCGATCTCACAGACTTGAGCTTCTACGATCTGCCAGGTGTCTTCACAAGTGCTCGCCAGGATGAGGACCAGTACCTCGTCAGTGTCGTCGAGAACCTTGCTGCAAAATACATTGCCCACAAGCAGGCCATCATCCTGTGGGCCGTGCCCATGAACGCAGACCCCGAAACGTCGTCAACCTTCTCCATCATCCGTCGCCTCAAGGCCCAGTCCCGTACTATTGGTGTCATGACCAAGGCAGATCTGCTGCCGAGCGACCCGGGTGCGTCGTCGCAGTGGATGGCTATGCTCCGCGGTGAGCAGCATGCCGTCAGCCACGGATATTTTATCACCGCGCGCCCTATTGTGACGCAAGATCTCGTACCCGAGAGCCTGTCGCAGCGTGCCGGTAGCGATAGCGAGCCGACGGGCAACAACAACGATCTCGAGCGCCAGGGCGCCTTTGAAGAGGCCTTTTTCAACCGCCAGCTAAACGGTTTCTCCAAAGAGTGGCCCGAGTGCTTCCGCAGCTTTGAGGGCCGCTGTGGTGTAGGCCGTCTCGTGTCATACATGTCCCAGCAGCTCGGCAAAGAGTTTGCCAACTGCCTGCCGCAGATCACGCAAAAGGTGACGGCCCAGTTGCAGATTGTCGAGGAGGAGCTGAGCCAGCTGCCTGACATGCCGCCGAACCCCGAGTTCAGTGTGCGTCGCGGCCTGTCCGACTTTGCCAATATCGTGCGCACGTCGCTCGAGGGCGCCGACCTGTCGCCCCAGCTCTCGACTATCATGCAGCGCTTCCAGACCGACATTACCGACCTCAAGCCGCGGTACATTGTCAATGTGTCGAATAACATTCCCACACCGTCGGGCATCGCCGCCAATGGCAATCACAACAGCGCACCATCAGTATCTGCATCCGGGGCCAACTCGCCTTTCCGCAACAGCACTGCCATCGACCTTACCAACGACGACGACAACGTCAGCATCCAAGGCGCCCCTACACCTTCCATCAATGGCAACGCCAACAGCCACAACGGCGTTCCTCTGAGAGGTATTGGCGCGTCAGGTGGCCCCGGGAGCCGCCTGCGCCGGCATCACAACGATTTTCTCGAGGGCCGGCCCGACCCCAGCACGCCGTCAAAGAGATCACGTGCCAACGGCGTCAAGGCTGAGCCGCTGCCCGACTATGGCTTCAGTCCGCACAGCGTCCACAGCACAATCTACGGAGGTGCGCGCGGCCGCAATCTATTTTCGAGCCGCTTGAATGCTACCGCGACACCGCCGCCACCTCCGCCGTCACGCACGCTGGTGCAAGTCCGGGACATTATTAGTGCCAAGAGCCAGCCGGGCATGCCCAACATTGTGGCCGAAGAAGTGTACAATTTCCTGTCCATGGAGGCGGTTGCGCCGTGGCCTACATATGTCAGTCAGCTCGTGTCGGCCGTCTTCAGTCTGCTGTCGTGGAAGCTTGACGATCTTCTGACCGAGGCGCTGTCTGGTCTCCGTGGCCGCCTGATTGTCACCAAGACCAAGCAGCTGCTGCGGCAGTTCTTGGAGAAGAAGGAAAAGACTCTGCGCGACACGCTACTGAACCAGTGCAAGCTGGAGAGCCGCAAACTTTATACGCTGAATGAGGAAACCCTTAAAAGATACCGCGAGGATGAGCTGCGCATGTTGAGCCGGTTCCGCCACTATCACCGCATGAAAGCGTACACGGTACGCAATGCTGTTGCAGCCGCTGGCAACTCCAATTCCAACTCGGCCAACGCAGCTGCAGCCGCTGCCGCTGAGCGCACGCGCCCCAAGGCGTGGGAAGACATGGTCGACGAGGAGCGCGCGCGCGAAAAGGTGCAGATGGCACAGGAAATGGCCAAGCTCGGCCCGGAGCCGTTCAAGGTCGAGCTCGAGGTGTGCGCCTACGTGCGTGCCTACTACCGCACGGCCAGCGTGCGCTTCATCGATACGTGCACGCTGCAGATCATTTCGGGCCTGGTTGGCGAGGTTGTGGAAGAGCTCGCGGACCAGTTGTACCTGGATGTCGCGCTGGGGCTCATGGGCGGCGCGACGACGGCTCGGCCGACCGAGCAGACGTTCCTCGACCTGATGGAGGAAGACCCGGCGACGGCGAGCCGGCGCACGGCGCTCAAGGAGGAGCGTGAGCGGTACCAGCGGACGATCGATTCGATCAAAGAGCTGGGCGACCACCACCTGGGCTCGAGCCAGGACAGCAGCGCCAGGGTGAGCCATGGCAACGGGCATACCAATGAGCATGGCGGCATGATTATTGACGACGACGATGAGTTTGACGGGCAGGTATAAGCTTCGGTTGGCGGAGATGCGTGTGGTGGCGCTGTGAATGAGGCATGTAGCTGGGAATAAAAGGATAATGGACTGGATGCAGCATGCCAGCCAGATCTTCCTATCTCGTTGTATCGGGACAACTGTGGTCATATGTAGTCAAATCCAGTCAGATACTTTGGCTGCTGCAAGTAGTACTGATAATAAAACACGAGGTGCTGCAGTCAGCGTACATTCAGTAGACACTGAACTCTGAGAAGCTCGGGCGAGATACTGTCCTCAAACTTGTTAAATGATTATACGAGAAGTTAAATATCAGTGAAAATATTAAAACTATCAAGTCGTATATCATCATTAAAATCTAGGAGTAAATTTAATATTAATGCAATTTTGCTAACATAGTCTTAGTATGATGCTTTCAAAAACACCAATAAATGAATTATCCTTCAAGGTGAAGAAAGTTCACGATATTTAATTACATAAGCAGTCAACATGAAACAGGACAGCATAGCAATGCTTTTATGCCATCCAACTCTTGATTAATACTTTTGCAACTTGGCTGGTCAGTCTATAACTAGTATTTGTCTATTTGAGTCTATGTGGCTTATCAAACATTACACTGCCTTGTCTTGCTGATCGCTTGGGTGCGGCCTGACGTGTCGTGTCGCTCGCGGGCCCCCGTCAATTAAGTGGACGCGACGCGACCGCGTTAGGCCGCCTGCTAAATGCACTGTACCATAGTGGAGACGCGCACGGCATAATCGCTGTGCGAATAGCACACTGCGCAGAGTCGAGAGATATGACCGCCTTCGGGACACGAGCGAGGTTGAACACGGCTGTATAACTACAGAATAGATATAATCGAAAAAAAAACGACACATGGAACACAGTGGCAAAAACATATTTCTCGCATTGTCTTTTGCTTTTGCTCCGACTCCAAGAAGCAAAACGTTGCCTCCGCCTCTGCCTTGGAATGACTAATCATGCACGCACGGCTAACATATTGTCGGTAACCACACCACCTTTTGGGTTCAGACTTTTCTAGTCGGAAAATACTGTTGCATCTGTTTCTGCGATTTATATCTCGCAAACTGGCCATTCGGTTCCATCATTTTCTTTTGATATGTATACCCAACATGCGGCATGTCGTGGCGTCGGGCTGCAGGCCAGACATGACGCAGTGGACGCCGAACCGGAGGCCGTCATTTATCACTCATAATCTCCCAATACACCATAGTAGAACCCGCCCTATATAAGCAGAGCCCTATCTGAAGAAGAATATGTCTCGTGTTTCGATTCTGCTGACCGATCAGTGCCTCGTGTCTTGCGTCTGCTGTCACCTGTTCACCTCTTTCCCTCCTCGGCCGGGCCACTAGCATCTAGCATCTAGCATCTAGCATCGCGTACTCCGTCAAAGAAAGAAGGAGGGACAAAAGAGGAAAGAGGGCGGCCTGCACGTGATGTGGGTCAGAGATTTCCGCCTCGTAATATAGTAGTGCATCCTCAATAGTCAATCCTTTCATCTGAAGTGCACACCGCACTTACACTGCCAAAAAGTTGTTCAAGGGTGGTGCAACCTGATCAAAGCCGTGCTGGCTGACTTGCGAGCCGTATACCTTTGCCGTTTCTTACTGCCACGACGACCTTGCTCATTACTTGCTGACATTGTGAGATACAAGAGAAACTAAATACACGACATCTGCTGATTACATAAGTGGTCTGTGAGCCCAAGAAGGCAGACACGCACGAGGCAGGAGCCAGGGGCTGCGGCAACGCAGAGTGCATAGATGCCCACACGATATGACACCAACAGGCAGGAGCGACACGGTAACATACAGGTGAAATCAGCAATACAGGACAATGCAAGAAGGAGGCAAACACGAGGATTACCAGTTTGAAGATGTGAAAACCAGTCGTTCTTTCCAACTCTGCCCATACTCGAGTTGTTTTGGTAGTTGCCGCTCGACTTATCGATCAGTTAGCGATCGCTCTTGCCCCGTTACCCGCCTGTCGTCCTTGTATTTTTTTCTTTTTCTCTACTTTTTCTCTTTCCCTCATCGATTTTCCGACTTAAATTTGCGGTTTTAAAATTATTATTTGTTTTAATTTAATACCACCCCGGCCGTTTATTCGTTCATTCCGCCCGCGCCTGCCCCATCCTAGTCTAGTCTCCTAGTCTCTGGTCTCCTATTCCAGGAGCCTTCCCGCCCCAACGCCCACACATCCATCCGCCCACACTATTTGTAGACACACTATCTCCATACTTGTACTCACGCACAATCTCGGCCCCCTCCCTTTCGGCCTCGTCCTTTGTTTTTGTCCTGGTCTTGTCCACATCCGCCGCCTGTCCAACCTAGGCTCCCTCTGCAGTCACGACACTCTTGACAGTTTTTGTCTCTCTCCGCATCGTTTGACGCCCGTGCCTTTTCCATCTGTTCGACTGATCTCGCCATCCTCCTCGACAGCATTCGCTCCTCGTTGTTCTCGTCCTTGTCCTCACTCATTCTTCATCTACGCCATCATCTTCGCTTCACCTCCACGTTCCATCTCTCTCGCCGTGAATCGACTGTTTCCTTTTTCACTCCCTCGAATACACTGACATTTATTTGCTCGACTCTGCCGCTTCATCTCTTGGTCGTCTATTGCTCTCCTGTTTGCAAGGCTTTTCCCCTGCCGTCTCTGGCTTCCGCTTTGTGCATCCTACACCATCTTGGCCGTTTTGAACACAGTTGTGCTCTTTACGAAAGCTGTAAGCACAACGTCTCCTAACGGCACTCCTATACAACAGCCTTGTATAATATTGGCACTGATATCACGGCTCTCGACCTCGACGACTTTATTCATTCTTCACCCGATACTCAACACCCGACATGTTCTGGACTCACGCGCTGCACTAGATATACGCGCTCTTCTCATGTAAGACCTCTTCTTTCTTCCTCTTCGTTTTCAACACACTCTTTTCAATGATCCGAATCTCTTCCTCCTACATCTACACTCTCCTCCTAAATGATGGACTTCCTCGGCTCTTCTCTTGCCGTCACCTCTTCATCCCCATTTCATACCGTTTACTAACGTGGCTAGTTTGAACGAAACCGGCCCCCTCTCCGCTTCTCCATCCGCAACTTCTCTTTCTCCACCGTCTGCACTCACTATTGGTTTGCACCTCTACCGACCCTTTTTCTTGCCTCTTCCTCACGACCTCTCGACTCCCTCTCAACTTATGGTTGCCGACATCCCGGCTACTACATCAAGTCTTAAACATCTGTTTATACTGCACTAATCACGTCTAGACGTGCTGCAGTCTATCAACATCTACTCCTATCCACCATGTCCACTCCCAGCAAAACAACAGAGGTCTCGCGGCCTCGCTCTAGTCAACACGTCTCTGTTAGCTGGAACGACGACGCGCATAATGTTGACGCCATAAACACATCCCAACCCCATAATCAGGCTGCTGAACACGGCTCTACTCTGCAGTTTGAGATCGCCGAGTGTGTCGAGACCAAGACTATCACTACGACTACAACCACTAAGCGTGCTTATCCGCCAGTCTACGTTCGTGAACGGAGGCCACTCAAGTCTCTCGACTCTAAAGAATATCCTCTTGCTGGTAAACCCACGCCACCCGAGCTGGCCAAGTTCAGCTTCGACCTCGACTACGAGACTGAGCGTGAACGGGAACTTGAACAGCAGCGCCTTCGCCTGCGAGAACAGACGCGGGATATCAACAACACCAGCAGCCGTCTCCGCGATAGCATGCGTAGCGACGCCGAGTTGTGGTCTTCCTTTGACTCGTCCAAGTCACAGCCCTCATTCGATTACAGTCAAGAAGATGCTGCCTCTGCTTCAACAAGCCCCTTTTACCGCCAACCATTACGCCGCGTGCATATTAGCGGCGGCCCCGATGATAGCACGATAAAATCTGAGCCTGGTATCGACAACAGTCTGTCGTGTGACAACTCTCCTCAGCGACCATCGGCATCTGGGGCTTATCGCATCTCAAATGCACACCCTCAATTACATTCTCAGCAATCAATGCAGTCCCTGCAATCCTTCCAGTCTCAATCTCAAGCATCCGACGTCACTGCTACGAGAAGGTCAACCAGAGCCAACTCTGTTGCTGGATCTCCAGTTTCCTCCATTAATCGCAAGGTCCTTCGATCCGCATCCCACACAAACCCCGCTGGACCATCAGCAGCACTAGGTGTTGCATCCGATCGGCCACGGAGAGCTGCCTCCGGCTATTTTAGAGACGACCGTGATGCTCTGTCGTATTTGGCTACCCCGGACAACAGCCATAACAACTCCACCGGGTCTGTTTTTGGTGCTGGGCGGAGCTCGCTGCGGCACCGGACTCTACGTTCTGAGCGTGCTGCAACCGCTGCTATTGCTGCGGCGTCTGCCGTCAGCCCTATTAACAAAACCGAGAATGAGACCGGCAACGGCCTGGGTGTTGCATCAGGCTCGGGCTCGGGCTCTGGTGCTGCGCTGGCTGCTGCACTGCCATCGTATGAAGCTGGAAGCCCAACTGGTAGCGACTCGCACACCGTCTTCAGCAGCACTGTAGCTACTCCGCCCATTGTCGACGCCGACGACACCTTTACGGACCCGGATGAGTCTCTGCTGCAGACTGTTCGGGCATTGCCACCCCGCGTATTGGGCAATGTCGGTGTTCTGGATGCGAGCTTGCCTAGCCCTCGTCTGTCACCGACACTGTCGGCTGTGCACCCAGCATCGAATGTGAATGACGACGACACTGAGGAGCTCGACGAACCTGCCTTTTCACAACAAGCACTCACGACGCACCACCATGACTCGTGGAACATGGAGTCCCAATCGACAGATGATGGCGATGCTTCTATCTTTGGCACACGCGGCCGTGACACCCACTTTTCGAACCAGCTTATGAACAGCACATCTACAGCACCATTGGCTTCATCAGCCTCTCTATCCGACGGAGGCTATGCCAAGCCTAACGCGCTCGAAGTACAGTCCATGCTGGAGCGTTTCGATGTTATGCCCAACGAGATGAAGTCATTTATGATTTACCAGTTTCTCAGACGGTGCTCGCGTCGCACACTGCACGCTGTTGCTAATGTGGTCAACCCAGCTCTTAAGTGCGACTTTTTCAAGCAGCTGCCCCTAGAGTTGAGCCTCGAAATCCTGTCGTACCTCGATTTCCGCGACCTCTGCCGCGCCGCGCAGGTGTCTAAGCACTGGCGGAACATTATTGATAGCAATGAGACGGGCTGGAAGGAGCTGTTTGACAAGGACGGTTTCCAGATGCCTTTGGGTGAGCTGCAAAAGGCCATTGCGCAAGGATGGGGCTGGCAAGACCCCGTGGGTGTCGAGGGCTGTGAGCTTGATTTGAGTCTGCGGACACGCCTCGACCTCTCCGAAAGTGACCTGCGCGCTTTCAAGGCCGATCCTGGTCACGGATCTGCTGCATCCGGATCGGGTTCATCGGCACCGACGACGCGCAGTAGAGGTGCAGCTGCTAAGCGGAAGCGGACAGTCACATCCTACCCGGGCAGTGAACGGTCCAAGCGTCGCCCAAGCGCACTTGACACACCCTCCAAAGAGGAGAAGAAGTCGCAGTGGCCCCAACTGCACAAGTCCGAAGGCCCCATCTCAGCAGCCAGCGCGGCAGCTGCAGCTGTGCCGAACCCGCAGATTGGCATTCCGTGTCTGCGGAACCTGCACTTATACAAGTCTCTGTACCGCCGCCACCACATGATCCGCCAGAGCTGGACAAGCGGCAAGGTGAAGCCGGCACACGTGGCATTTACAGCACACCCCCGTCATGTCATCACATGTCTTCAATTCGACGACGACAAGATCATCACTGGCAGTGACGATACGTTTATTCATATCTACGACACGAAGACGGGCCGCCTCATGAAGAAGCTTGAGGGCCATGAGGGCGGCGTGTGGGCTCTCCAGTATGAGGGCAATGTACTGGTTTCTGGTAGCACTGACCGGTCTGTCCGCGTGTGGGACATTGAGAAGGGCTTGTGCACGCAAGTTTTCTACGGTCACACAAGCACTGTCCGCTGCTTGCAGATTCTGATGCCGACGGCCATTCCCGGAAAGTATGAAGACGGTCGCCAGGTGATGATGCCTCCGAAGCCGCTTATTATCACTGGGTCGCGCGATAATCAATTGCGTGTCTGGCGTCTGCCGGAGCCAGGGTCCCGGCGCTATATCCAGACCGGCCCGCCCGCAAACGACTCAGAGTGCCCGTACTTTATCCGTATTTTGGCCGGACATAGTAGTTCGGTGCGGTCAATTGCAGCACACGGTGACACTCTGGTGTCGGGCAGCTATGACACCACGGTGCGTGTCTGGCGCATTAGCACGGGCGAGTCACTCCAAGTCCTGCAAGGCCACACCCAGCGTGTGTATAGTGTGGTGCTCGATACCAAGCGCAACCGCTGCATCAGTGGATCGATGGACTCGATGGTCAAAATCTGGGACTTGGAGACCGGTGCATGCCTGCATACACTTGAAGGCCACGCACTGCTCGTTGGCCTGCTGGACTTGCGCGACGAGAAGCTGGTGTCCGCAGCTGCAGACAGCACGCTGCGCGTTTGGGATCCCGAGTCAGGCACATGTAAGAGCACACTGTCGGCACACACCGGAGCCATTACCTGCTTCCAGCACGATGGCCGCAAAGTAATCTCTGGCAGCGAGAAGACGGTGAAGATGTGGGACATTCAGACGGGCGAGTGTATCTCGGATCTGTTGAGCGACCTCAGCGGTGTGTGGCAGGTCAAGTTTGACGGCCGGCGGTGCGTGGCAGCAGTTCAGCGTGACAACCTTACCTATGTTGAGATTCTGGATTTCGGTGCTGTGCGCGACGGCGTGCCGGTGGAGGAGCTGGGCAAGCGGCGGCTGTTGAACGGCCCAGACAGCGAGTCTGGAGTTGAAGAGGAGTAGTAAACGTTCCAACTGCTCCAAGTCTTCTTGGCGTGTTGATCGTTCTTTTTTTTTTTTTTTTTTTTTTTTGGTTTTAGCCTGTACATTTTTGCATCATTGCACCATTGCACCATCGCACCATTGCATCATTGGGCTCTGTTTCTCATCAGACGGTATATCATTATAGGTGTCACAAGGGTATATATTTTCATTTGTTATTACTGCGTCTAATGTCTGTTCATCTTTCAATGTTTCTTCTCAGCGAACACCCCTCTATCTCTTCATCCTCATTTTGTTTGTTTTGCCTTTTATGTTATCTATATCATATCACGCCAGCTCATCGCACTGTTAATATTGTTTTCGCTATTCCCATCCAAAGAAAAGCAGTTTATCCTCGGATAGCAACGACACATTCGATCTTGTCCATAACATGATTGCCCTTGTAGTAACTGTGACCACGTATGATAAATTGTGCTAGAAATAACAATCCATGATTTTACTGAACGACTATCACGATTGGCAGTGTGTATAGATCTTATACCACGCCATCATGTACAAATTCAGCACCCATCACTGGGCACAACGGCTGCCGCAACAGCAGATGGTTGGCGACGGGCCCAAGATTGTGGCCAAGCCAATATTGCCTCCCCTCCGGCATGTCGTCAATGCAGCAATTGGATGCTCGCTCGAGCTTCTCGAGACAATCTGCCAAATTGTAGACATTGTTCCGGGTGATGGGCAGCAATATACAGAAGAAGAAGTAGGACTGGACGCCTCAACCGCACGGCACACACTGCGACAGCTGGAGCTGCAACTGGACAACATCAAGCACCACGTGTCTGTTGTATCAGGCAAAGACGGAGACGACGGAGAAGATAAGATCACGGCAAATATGAAAGACACTAATAATACCGAAGAAGACAAGAAAACCCGTCCGGAGGCCGAGTCGAGGCTTTATCACATGGCAGCACAAGTATATCATCGGCGCCTCGGACGCGGGCTTGACTAGGATAGCTAGGCAATATAGGACTCGCTCAACGAAGCGTATCTGCTGCTCTCGGAGATCAAAGCCCTGCTTACGGCCATGGCCCTTGTTTCTTATTGGACTCGAGGCTCGAGACGATGCAGAACAGTACCTGATCATGTCGTGCATGGCCGGGTAGGACCAAAGCATGCCGAAGAACATGGTCCTGATTGAAGGGCTCATCCAGGCAGCATGGACACTGCTAGACCTGTTGTTACTGGAGGTGGCTACGGAATCAAACAATCTGGTGCAGGTGTACAACACAGTAATCAGTGCCAATAGGTTTCCTCCATTGTTTGCTTGACCCTATGTTGAGAGTCGATCAAGACAAAGCTTTTGAACTTGTATCTACACCACCATATGTACACCATTTTTCTCAGTTAACAGTCCAGTAGGT
The DNA here is from genome assembly GCA_029299165.1 of Ophiostoma himal-ulmi. Taxonomy (NCBI): domain Eukaryota; kingdom Fungi; phylum Ascomycota; class Sordariomycetes; order Ophiostomatales; family Ophiostomataceae; genus Ophiostoma; species Ophiostoma himal-ulmi. The sequence goes on from JANSME010000012.1 coordinate 1,124,460, forward strand.
GGCTGCGGAAATGCCCGATTTCGTACCACTTCTCGTGGCAATGCGAGTCTTACTCTGGGCGACAGTGACATTACTCAAGTCGATAGTCGGTGCTCGATACCATGGCAGTCCACACGCCACTGCCTGGGATAGCCCGCTCTGCCCAGCTCTCGAGTGCCGTCCAGCATGATCAGCAAACTGTAGGCGCCGTGGCTGCACTGCTGACATTGTAGGATCGGAACTATGGGCCGAGCGAGTCAGTTGCGAATGTGGTGGGGGATCTCGACGACTGTCAAGCCCTCTGATGCGATGCTCACCGACCAAGCATTTGGCGACAAACTGCTCACTGATCCAGCCAGTGCCGTTGCAGTTCCCCGTGTAGCTACCGCAAAGGCGACCAGCGGCCGTGGGTCTAGTGTCATTGTGACTGACGCTGCCAATGTCCGCTGGTTGAGCAGAACCACAAAGAGCTTGCTTTCCGTCCGTCGACCGAGCTGTAAGCCAGTCCACATTCGTGTTGCCGCTCATGTTGACCGAGCTGCGCGGCTGCCAAAGATTGACCGTGTTGCCGTAGATGGTTCCGCTCGCGAACCCATATGGCACATGACTGCCCACCTAGCTTGTCATAAAGCCTTGCGAGAATCTGATCTCGCCATCGCTCAACATATGTGCCAACGAGATCATGTAGTCCTTGAGCCAGCCAATGTGCCACCAGCCATGCCAGGGATAGCTTGGGCAGCCCAGACTCTTCCACAGCAGCGCACTAACGAATGCATCATTCAAATAGTACTCGCCCAGAGCTGCACCATCAAACACGCCACCCGATGTATCCTGCTGTGCGAGCTTGGAGTTGCGTGCGTACAGAAGTCTCTCATCAAGTATCAAGGGATCGCCTGTGATGCGCTGCATCATCCACATGGACGCGACGCCCGATAGTTTGCCCGACTCGGCACCAAGTGTGAGTTTATCGTGGGTCCAGAGATGCCACAACGATGATGCACCAACGACAAAGTCATGGATGCGGTTGATGCGGCTGCTCAGCGAGTCAGTGTCCACGGCCCGCTCGCTGTAGGCAGATATAGGGTACATATCCTGGGTGACAAACGTGTTGACATCGTACCACACGTCTGTGCCCGGCCGCACTGCATAGTAGAACCGGGCCGTAACGCTGGCATCAGCTGCTATCTGCGAGTTGGCCTGTCCCAGCACTGGATAGTAGGCTGTGGGAGTTGGTGCTGGGCACACCCTGGACATATTGATAGTACAGTGCCTTGGAAGTCTCAATCTCGTTGGATGCCCAGAAGCCGGGAACGACGCCCCGTCCCAAATTGCTATCCGCAACCGACACGAGAGCCGGGCTTGGAAGGGATACCCAGCCTGCAGTGGGGGCTTTCCATGCTATGTTGACAGTAAGCAGGTCCCAAGTGCGAGACGTGTCAACTGTCCACACAGTCGTGAACGTACCATCACCGACGCGGGTGGAAGTGGTCAAGCTGTTGCTACTGTAAGATACAGTATCGGCGTAGAGCTTCCCCAGAGTACCGAGGACGCCGGCTTCAGCAAGAGTTTTGGACTGCGCCCCAGTCGTGTAGTTGGCTAGGAGGCGATGCTGGCCGGCAGTCGTGCTCTTGGTAGTCCAAGTGCTGGCGTCAGATCCGAGTGTCTGGACCACTGTGAGCCAGGTCCTGGTGTTGGTGGACCATGACATGCGCAGGTCGCGTCCGGTGACAGTGTATGCACCAAATGCAGCGGAGGCATGTGCCGACACAGCCACAATTGACAAAAAACCGTGCCATGATGAACTGTGTGTGCACAGATTCAAATTTGTAGTTTATTGAAGGCATTACATAGTTACGTGCCTTTGTATATCCAGGATGCATATATGCACGATGGTCACAGCCATGTCCTCGGTAAGTTTCAAAAAGATGTACATTGACTACCGTCACCGGGAAAGAAGGCTAAAGATGACCAGAGAAGGTTGGCAAAGAGAAAGTTGGCAAAACCTGGGGAACGGAGAAAAGGCCGGATGGCGAGCCAATAGAATAACACGCGTGGTGAGGCCAGGGGTAGAACGCACGCAGATGGGTCAACGTAGTCCGACTAAGCTTGGGTCACAGTAGCATTGCAGTGCTAGCAAGCAAGAATGCGGGGAAGTGGGTGTCGTTTAAATTAGTATTGCTGTCACGGAGGTTCCGTACCTGCATGTTCTATATCATCTTGGCCACGACGTCTTGCAGCTCTTCACTGCGGGTCATCTCGCCCGTGTGGCTAATCTTATGCTGCTCACCTGACGCCCATATACTGACGAGGCTGGCGTGGGAGCTCAGCATCACCACCTCGGATGGTATATCCTCGATAACATCGGTACCCCCGTTGTTCCGGTTCATCAACTCAATCACCCGAGCACTGGCCGAGTCAACCCGAGTTGCTAGCAGCTTTCCAGCCCTCCACCTCTCACTGGGAGTCTGCAAGATGAGCGCAATATCTTTTGTTGCCTTTCACAGGTCAAGCGGTTGTGGTCGTTTAGGTCGTTGGTCTTTAGCCGAGTGCAGCCGCCAGTAGCTGTAAAGTACCACAAGACCTGTCCAGTATACCTTCCCACAAGCGATCAAAAACCGACGGGTTCAGCGTAGCAAACTGTATCAAGAATAGCAGCAACTGCACGCCGACAATGGTGCTGGGCAGGATTGCAGACTCGCGGAACTGCAGCCCCTCAGTATAAACATGATGAAACTGTGCCCAAAAGCCTCGCAGGGAAAAGAAGGGTAGACGTGGATACACTTGCTGAATGTAGTGTGTTGCAAGCTTGAGAGCAGCCGGCTGGTCTAGAAGATAGCATTAAATGCCAACTCCGTATCTGTGCCTGATTGGTGGTGGTGGTGTTGCTGCATGTTGAGTAGGGGTAGTTTTCCGGCAGCTGCGAGAAGACCTGTGGATAGCGTCGGACCACCCTTGCCAACTGTCGCTGAAGTATGGTAAAATGATGTGGATATGAGCAGTGCTCCAATATCAGCGATCAGCGTATCAATGACCAAAGGTGTGCTATGTACGGCTTGCTTCTGTCCCTGCTGTTGAAGTGTGCTGGGGGCGCGGCTGTCTTGTCTAGGCGGTAGCTCCTGACGCCTGCTCTGCGATGAGTGTGTATGTGAGTCTGGCGGGCCGATGGAGTTAAAATTAACTATAGTGTTTGTTGACGTCGACGGAGCAGTCTCTGTTACATCTCCAGGTCTTCCGTCTCTTTCGTCCGTTCTATCAAACCGACTCCCTCTCGGCATTGATATTGGCTAGACCGCTGCTTTGGAATCTCGCATTTGCTGGACCCTGTTCTGCAGGTAGGCCACATAATCATGTGGGTGGTGGGCCGCACCTACCACGAGGGAACATGTTGTCTCTCGTTTGAACTTGGTGCATCCCGGGCAAGGCGATGTCCCGTCGCACTTGTTGGTCAGCCATGTGGGTTTCTGACTTGGGTTTTTTCTTTCTGTTATAATGATCCCCCGTTGGACTAAACGCACTTTTATCTTTCGTGACTTGCAAAAGGTGCATGCTAGCACTACCTAGCTGATCCTGAGCGTCACATCCACATCCACGCCCCGACGCTGGTGATGGTATTCACTCCGCATCTGCAAGTCGGTATAGAGAGTCAGGTCCTCAAGTTGACATGGTGTTGCTGCTTGGGGGGGGGGGGGGGGGGGGGTTCCGTCGCTGCATGTCCACTGGGTAGTTCCTTCCTTTTTTATTACTGTCATCGTCCCATCGCTCCTCCCTCTCCACCTTCAGCTCTTTCCCAGTATCCTCAAGACGGAACGTGGAGTACGGAGAGCTCGCTAATTTTGTGGGGCCCGGCACCGTGGGGAAGCAAGATCCAAGTCTTTTGGGGGTAGACTTTGGACAATATTTGGTCAGTATGCCCGGCGGCGCCTTCCTGGACGCTTAAACTCGTGTGATACACGCCGCGTGGCACCCGTAATAGTGGGCCAGGACGCCAGCTACAGGCACTAGTTAAACATGGGGAAATGGGGACGGAACCGTACGCTTAGTAATACGACTTTTCTTGTTCCATTTCCTCAACCAGAAAAAACTTACACTATTCAAATTTGGCAGTTCCGTTTTCTATCTCAATTTGAGCGTGGTTGATCTATACCATCATTAGCATTTCACATCGGCTTGCTTTTGTGCCTGCCTGCGTCCTTGTGTTTGTGGCGGTGGTCTTTCCGGAACCATTGCTGCTATCGCGGCAGCTCGAAATGGTGTATCGGTCATCCCATCCAAGACCGACCCGTTCTGGAAATGGGGCGATTCCCGTCCCACCAGCAATGCAGCAGGCCTGAACCCGGTCTGCCACATTTATACAGGTCAAGGCAGGCTCAGGAAGTCCACCTCCAACGCCAACAATGCTGGTAGTCAGTGCCTGAAACGGACGTCGAAGACCCATCAGCACAGTGATGCGGCCATTCCTCGTCAAAATGGCAATACCCTGACTGTTGTTGGTCCCACATGATGTGAATGCACAGCGCCGCTCATTCTCTGACTGAGCATTCACAGGGTCCATGTCTTTTGGAAAATAAAAGAGTGACGCTTTGAGCCGGCTAGAGCCACCGTGCATTCGAAGTTGGAGGCGAGGAGGCGCCGTCTGGGGTAGATGTAAAGGAGTGATAGCTGATGCTGGCAGTTATGCGGCGAGAGCCATGGTGCGTGAACGTGACGGACATGGTAGAATCAGTCGGTAGTGCTGTAATCGAATGCTATTAATGCCGTGAGGTCGAGTCTAGAGGCTGTATTTATTCTCCGCTTCTTGCATTTCTCTTTCATCAATGTCTCGCTTCTTATTTCTATTTTCATCATCCTAACATGAATATACAGCGTACTTCTCCCCCTTCTCGTATGAACCTCATTTCATACAGACTAAAACAACGGAACCTCCGCTCTACGGCGTCTCCCCACACTGGTTCCGTGGCGGTGGTTCCGCGGTCTTGTGGCCGCTTAAACCCACCTAGACTATTGGCGCTAGACTATTGCTCTCAAGATCAAGCTTTGTACGTTACGGATCCCTGCTATATGGATGCTTTCTTCCTATGACATTGCTAGCCTACATTGGCATTCTTAGTACCATCTATGTCCAGCCCGGCTTCAAGAAGACGATGAATAACCCGACATCTTCCCAGACTGGTGCCATTACAAGTGTATATTATGCCGGCCAGTTTGTCGGCTTTGCATTTCTTGCTGGTCCCATCGACAACAAGCTCGGTCGCCGATTTGCCGGATGTGTCGGTGTGCTAATCATGTGCATCGGCGCTGCTATTCAGACAGCTGCATACAATATCGGAATGATGATTGTTGGCCGCATTATCGCAGGTGTCGGTTGTGGTATTGTGTCGACAGCAGTTCCTCTCTACCTCTCTGAGATCTCCCTGCCGTTATGTGTATGGCTGGTGCTCCACGTGGTTTACACGCCTACCGTGTAGTTAGCATGTGCTCTCCGCATAGCCGGGTCCACCACCCCCGCAAGCGTATTAGTGAACCTCGCCGTCTGATGTGTCTCGGCACATTGTCAACCCTTTCACATATACCAATCGTCTTATTTGCACAACTCGCCAGTGTGATGTTTTTCACAGCATTTGCAGTGCATCATGGACACTGCATATTTATTTGAATGTTGTATAGGTCTTGATAAGCCGCCTCTAACACGCAGACGGCGCAAGGCCAAATGTGACCCTGGATTTCCATCATGCTCACCATGCAATCGCTCCGGGTCGTTGTGTAAATACATAGATCCACGCACAAAAGCCTCTGTACCGCGCAGAACTATCCTAGCCCTCGAAGACGAGCTGCACGAGCTCACTCTCTTGTCCAAGGCAGCTAACTCACGGCTGCAGCCAGATAGTCAGCCTGAGAGATTGGTGAATGCCGATCTGATCCGTCTCGAGCCTGGTGAGGATGCGCATTTTCCGGGTGTATCTAGTGGTATGCATCTGGCAAGATCGGTTCTTGAGCCTGCACAAAACACTAATGCCACCCTCCAGTCGAGAGAACGGCACACGACGTCATTCGTCGAGACAACTGCCAGTGCATCGACAGAGGTACCGATACAGCAGGAAATGCACAGCGGTGTTGCAGCTTTATCCACTCAGGACACTGCCATCCACCTGGTTGATAACTTCTCAGACAGTACGAGGTGCAGTATCCTACCGTTGTGGGCGGCGAGCTGCTCAGGATTGTACAAGGATGCTACTCCTCAGGAACCGCTGATGAGAGCAGCGGCAGCAGTCTCAGCACCGAAAACAACGCAAATGTTGACAGGCGGAACCATTTCATTCTCAAAATGGCGTTTGCTATCGCCCTCATCATTCTATCCCGTGAGAGCCCCGAGTCGCTGCCACTAGCAGTGCTGCCATGGCCGAACTCGGCACAATCATGCAGCAGAAAGACGTGCGCACTCTGCAGTGTCTGCGGTTTATGTTACTGTGGTCGATTCTGGACTCTGCTTCGGTGCCTGTTTGGTATATCGTCGGGCTATGTATGCGGATGTGCGTCGACCCTCGGCTTCTACTCGGAGGCGACTATCAATGTCTCGAGCTGTGGTACTACAAGTGTAGGTAGAGCAGGCATTAAGCGCCGTCTCTTCTGGGTCACGTACACATTTGATCGGTCATTGAGCACGCTTCTAGGTCGGCCATGTACTCTGTGTGATGACACGATTGACGTGCGCCTACCTGATCAGGCACTGCACATCGCACTGCACGTCGCCAAGCATGGCCAGATATTGCACTGGTTCAAGCTGTAGCAGTTGCACGCCTGTACAGTCTGAGAAACGACGGCGCAAAGACGATGGACGCGGCAGACGCTGAGATGGCAAGGACAGCCAGCCAAACAATGGAAAGAAGACATGGCAGCCAAGCTGCAACGCTGGGCCCGCAAAGCTACAACCCTCGCTGACCCTGTAGGCGGCCGTGGAACTGGAAATGCAAGCACGAGCAGCGACCACACGTTCGACTGGTGGGAACACTGGCACCAAAATGCAATCCTCTTGCGTCCACCGTCCATCACCGCTCGAGCCGGAGCTCGACGCGGACGAGGTAGACGTATGCTGCACCGCCGCGCAGAGCATGATCCAGCTCTCATTCACGCGGCTGCAGCAAGGCTCAGCCGACTTTGCCTGGGTCTGCCTCCACTACCAGCTGATGAGCGGCATAACGCTGCTTTTCTTGGTATGGAAACATGTACCGACACGCACCAAGGTCATCTTTCAAGAATTGTTTAATGCAGTGGAACTGCCAGCATGCACGCAATGTTCTCACTCGACTAGTCAACAATACTGTTGATCTTGTTGAGATAGAGATGTGCAAGTGCTGCGAAAAGCTCGTTCATTGACGTCAAGAGTGTCGAGAGCAGCAAGAGCGAATAGAAACAAGATCATCATATGTCAGCTCGAACCCGAAGCGGCACGGTCGTCCGTGGAGCATAGAGAGAGGTATCAGCAACCACGAGCACGGTCACACACTTTTGCTCCCGAAGAAGTGTCACAACCGCAGCAATCCCAATTGCCACCACTAGCACACCACCCATCGCCTCCTCATCAAGCGATACAGCAAGTCTATCCAAATGGCATATCGCCAAATTACATCCACGTCAGGTTCGACAGGAAGTGGTTTTGGAGGTCAGTCGTGATGCTGGCCAGCTATATTCTAAAAGCAAAATTAGTTTCTTTAATTTCTAATTTAGTTTGATAATTTTTATTTTATAACAAGAAGCCGTCATAACTTTTATACTTGGTAGTTAGAAAAAGTCTGAAATACACTGAAAAATAAAACATATGTGCCTTTAAGAAAATACGAAATAAAATTCACAAAAAGACGACAACAAAGAACGGGTGACGCATTAAAAATGCTATAAATCAAAGCCCGGCCGTCTGTTGTTACCCCTGAGTAACCACAGTATACACACTGTCCATTGAGTGACGATATAAGCATAAAAACCAAGCCGAGAATCAGCCAATTACAGTAGAGTATTATGACCCACACGTACTTTGAATACTGCCAAAATCGTCAGTAAATATCTAATTTTAGCGCCCCACTTATCTGCGCCGGGAAAGGAAACTCGTTACCAAGCTCGTTACAGCGACATTGTAGCAAACAGCAAGAGCAACAAACAACGGGACGACGCCATCTCGAATGACTAAACAGACGACATCAGCATCGAACCACTTGACACACGAGGACCAGACACTGCTTGCAAGAAGACAGAGTGGTTTATATCAACTTGCATGACATAGCCACCCGCGGCTCAGCTCATCCACCGGAGCGTCATCTACTACCATCGCCATAACATCATCGTCATCATCATCGTCATCATCATCATCTCCAAGAGACCATCGACATCAGCTCCATATCAACCTATATCACAATGGGCAACTGCAGCTCGTGCCTGGGGAACCGGCGCAGCAGCGTCTACGAAGAGGAGGATGAGTCGCGCATGCTATTTGAGGACGCCGACGGCACCAACTACGGCAGCTTCGGGGATGCGACAATGAACGACCGGGACGAGGCGCGCGAGTCGCAGCGCGAGGCGGAAGCACTGCAGAGTGTTGTCACGCGGACGTCAGAGTAGGCTCTCTCTTTCCCCAGCTAGGCCCCGCAGAGGCAGGTTCGAAGACACGAAAGCTAACCTTGCAGCAACATGGTGGACGTATTCGAGATTGCACCACAACGGCACGGCCTGCACGGACTGCCAGCACCGTACACACTCGGCATGCCCGGCAACCAGTTCCACAACCTGCTATCGAAGCTGTCAGACACGGAAGATGCAGACATGGATGGCGATCTGGAGGACTATGACGACATTCCCGGCCACGGCTACTCGCACAGCCACAGCCACAGCACGGACAACACTATCATCGACGTCGTCGATGTTGAGACGGCGGCCAGCGGCAATGGCAACGCACATTCACAGTACCACAAGCTGCTCTCGGCAAACGCAGATGCTGCAGGCCTTCTCGTGGGCAACTTTACGGATGCAGTCGACCGGTAGAACAGCCTTATGGCGCGCAACACCAACTAAACAAACCACAAGACGAAACACAAAACGGAAAAGGAAGAAGAAAAGCCCTCATTCAACGACTCCCCATTTTAATTAAAGCATTATCTTTATACAATGAGAGTAGTGGTTTTGAGCATATCCTGCTTTCGTGCAGCCGGGCGGATATTTGTTCTCTTTTACGTTTCCCCTCCGTCTGTTTTCCCCCTTTTCTTTATGTTTCCTATGTTTCTCATTTCTACTGCTTTATATAGATTATCCGAGCCATCTTCGATTTCTGCTTGATCATCTCATTGTTTTCCCTCTCTTTTTCTCTTTCCAACACCACACCGTAATGAGCAGTCATTTCTCTTATGTCACTTCGTTTCTTTCTTCTTTTCTGTCTTTTTCGTTTTTGTTTTTCTTCTACCCCCTACGTCTCTTTTGTTCACTTGATACCCATCTAGTGCTTATGATATTATTCACTTTCGATAACACCTTGCTCTCCACTGTGATTTAGTGACCAGTGATTTATTGATTGCAATGCCATCTCACTTTCTACTGGCTGATCTAGATTTGGGCCTGGCCTAGTTAACAGCCGATGACCGATGGTCTGTGGTCTGTGGTCTGTGGTCTGTGGCCTGTGGCCTGTGGCCTCCTGGCCGCCGGCTGCTCCTTGACTGTGAGGCCTTGCCTAGTCTATGCCTGGTCTTTGCCTGGTCCATATCTCCCTTGCCTTCCCTCTGCCAAACGCGCACTCCCCCTCTATCGGTATTTGGCCTAGAATCCGACTCTACTAACCTGTAGGCCACTGTTTATTTTGATGCCCATGCCTGCTATCTTGCCCCAACTCGTTGGTATTTTTATATCTACTCCTCTACTCCTTTTCACTCTTTTCTACCATTTCGCCCTTCTCCAATCTACCTTAGCCGCGTCTACCACTGCCCCATACCACAACTCTGCACCCATTGAGCTTCAGCCACGTGCACCTGCTGCCGATGTTGCTTCTCAGTGGGGACCCTAGTTCACGGCCTGCAGTTCTAGCTTGGTTTTGTCTCTGTGGACTAGAGAAACAATCACCTGGTTGCTTTACGTGCTAGATACTGCACTCTGGAATCCAAGAGTTCCATCTCTCCGACCTCTGCTCTGCGCCTGCTTCCTCCTGCATTACTGAATCTGTTTTGCCTCTCCGGCGTCGGCACTAGCCCCTGGTTCAGTCAACTAGGCTGCTGGACGACTAGCAGAGGCTCACTTACGACTGGCATATGGCCTGCTCGCCACATTGCTCTACTTGAGTGCATCGTGCTGTTACTTTATTGCCTCTGCGGGTCCAGCCGATAGAAACTGTGCTGGCACTGCCCATTCCTCTGTTTATACCCCTCGTTTGGTTCTGTTTACCTTGTGCCGGATGAGGAGTAGCCCCTGGGCTGATCTCGTCTTTGATTTTGACTTGACGGTGGCTCTGATCTGACTTTGGCTTTGACTTTGATTTGATTCTGATTTGTTCTTGCTTGCCCAGTAAACGTTGCGGGCTGATTGCTGACGTCTATAATACCAATGCGAGATATCTGCGTACAGCTCTACTGCTCTACTGTTCTACTGCTTTTTTGCTCTTCTGCATTTTTGCAGGCCCCAGCACAACGGGCTCGCATGAAGCCACGCTCTTGACACCAAAACACCACAACTATAACAACTACCACCCCACCACCTGCTCGCTATATTTACTCAACACGGCCGCGGGATCGGTCCGCCGGAAGAATATGAGATGGAAAGTCCCAAGCACCGGCCTGCCAGACCATAGAGGCGTACGCTAGTTTATTACAGTCCATGGCAGTCTACGAGAGCCTGTAGTAGGCCATGCCATCACATATATCATAGACGTCGTATACTACTCAACACCCCAGTTTCATCACCCTCAATTCTGTTAGCCATCCCATCTTTCCCGGGACACACCTCGTTTCAACTTTAAGTGCATGCTGCTGAGATCAAATCAAGCAGACATCAGTCCCCGTCACTTCCCTGGTTATGTCTTGCCATCGGCCAGATCTGGGGGCCGTTTAACTGACCGTTTAGTAAGAAGCTGCCTGATACATCCAGACATCAAAGCAACAATGATACTATGGCATACTTCTACTTCCATTGCTAGTACCTGCTAGTTCCTGCTAGTATCTGCACCTGATATCAAAAATCATCTATCATATGTCTTCTACAGCGGACACTTGGTATGTGCCAGGTCTTGCCAGGTCTGCAGTCTGTCGCAGTCTGTCGCAGTCTGTCAGAGTCCATGGCAGTCCATGGCAGTCCAGGGCTCCAATATGTCCCTCGCTCTAGCCTCCACCCTACCGCCCAGCTGGAACATCAGCCAAGTCTGTAGGATACTAATCAAGTCCGACTGCTGTAACACTGATCGTTGATAGTAGTGCGTCATGTCACCTGCCCAGTGTCACGTCCTCCCCTTCATAACCCAAATGTTTCATGTTACGCTAGTTTTGCATCTTGTTCTGTTACTCTCTGCATTTGGCAGTGCCTACATATACACGCTTTAGTCCTTCCTACGCCGTCTTCATAGCAGCTACTGAAACACCACATATGGCCTCAGTGGCCTCACTAGTCTGAATGATCTTACTGGCTCACTGGTGTTGCTACCCTCTCCTTGCAGTGAAGTTGACATCTGTAACGACCACTGCAAGATAGCAAGATGGTTCTATGCCTCGACTTGGGAGAGCTTTGATTCATTGATGCTGTAACTGCCAACTAGCTGACTACCAGATCAACGGACAAGGGCAATAGGAGTCTTTAAATTTCAGACAGCCTCACTTTAGATGCCTTTCTACAATACCCCGCCACATCACAGTTCCAGAACACATAGTCATGACTGAAATAAACTGGCAAGATAATAGAATCAATATGAGATGGCTAGGTGAGCATTTTGAGCCAACAGTTTTCAATAGGATATAAGATCCATTGATGATAACCAAATTGTGAAATAACCAAAAAGCCGGGAGTAGAACCAACAACTGAAAACCAGACGAACGAATAACAAAAGATAGGAAAATCAAAAGCAGCAAATGACAGCAATGACATAGTAACAAAGTAGCAGTCAAGGAGAAAAAATAACAAACAATCAACAAACCAGTCCAACGATAAAACTATATGGGTGTGTTAGCCAACCCGCTCATCCGCCAGAGTGCAGCCACCTACCCAACGCGTTTTGTCTGTGGGTTTTGCGCCTCGGTCTTCGGTGTCTTTGGTGTTTTGGGCCATTGGCCCTTGGCCTTTAATCGACCGTCTTCCTTGACAGATATTCGACAACCCGACACTCCGTCTGTAGAACCATACCTACTGCTGCTACCCCTCGCAATCATGATATACTTGCTTGCCGCCCAATGTGGTCCTCCCACAGCTGGCCAACCCGCTCCGCAATCTCCTCAATGTCCCGCTCCGTCTTCTCAATCGTGGCCGGACGGTTGCCCTCTTGTCGCCAACGCTCAACATTACGCTGCAGCTTTTCCAGCCGCCTGTTCTTTTTTTCAATCTGCTCACACAGCTTGCAGTTCTCACTCCGGTAGGACGTCGTATACACCAGCTTGAGCCCACAGGTCTCGCCCGTCCGGTGCTCCTTGGGGCACTGCTGGCGGAAGTTTCCCCACTTCCAGTAGCCACAGGTCCAGCGAGTCTGCTCAAAGTAGCACATTGTAGATGCTTTTTTTTTTCTTTCGTTTGTGTGTGTGTGTGGATTTTACCGGCCTGCGTTTTCCCTTTGATTTTTGACTTTATTTTTGACTTCTCAATACTTGTCTCTTTCTGTTTTTTTTTTTTATATGAAAAGCTTGTTTGCCCTTGATCTTGTCGTCGTTGAGCTGCTCGTGCTAAGCAACTTGGACTATAGACGTCTGTCGTCAAGGTCGGTAGTTGTTGTCGTCGATTGCGTCCTAGTGTGGTAGGGTCCCGGTTAGCTAATGTCTATCACCGCATGCCGTACAAGGGATATCCTTGCTCGTGCATCGCCAGGGTCCGCAGACAAGAGACTAGCCAGTGTCTCGGAGCGTCTATATTTTTGCTTTGGGTTCTGGGTTCTGGGTTCTGGATTCTGGGCTCTTGCTTCCGTTGACGTCTCTCTTATTCGTAAACAACAAGGTGCATCCTCTCTAGTCTTTCCGTCTTAGCCCCATCACGGCGTCTTTATTTTGACTTGTAGCTCTCTTTTTCTTTTTCTTCTTCTTCTTCTTTTGTCTCATTTTATGCACCTTATTTGTTCCCATCCCCTCAATCTTCTATATCCAGACAAGTCTACTCACTGTTTAACACTCAATGAGCCCGGCAATGGGTAGAGTGAAGAACTTGACGAATGATGTGGTGTTGGTCGTGGCTCTCGTGCCACTTGCTGATGCTTGCAGTTTGTTTGCTCGTTGTGCTCCAAACGTTGGGCTGAATATCAATGCCTCGATGATTGACAATTGACAGATGGGATATGGGATGATGGACATCACAAGTCTTGACGGCGTGACAACGATGGGATACTTATACATTGCCAGAAACCTCTTTGCCTCTGCTCAACTTCCAAAAGGTGGATACTGCTGTATAGACAACTCATCAGGCCAAAATAAAGTAATAAATTATAAATAAATTATAAGTGAGTAAAGAAGGCCAGAAAAAAAAAAACGAAAAAGAAGGATAAAAAGAATACAGGGGAAAGCAAATATAATTAGAACCCGAACAGCTCCTGCAGTCGACGAGGGGGTGTTGTTTCTTTTTCATGCTGTTCCTTTGGTATCGTTTCTTTGTTTTCATGCATGCACGTTTGCCATTTATTCTAGCTTTGTTTTGTTTGTTTCCTTTTTTCTCAGTGTGAACAAGTCGACTATCATCCCGTTGTCGGCCAGACCCCAGCTTTACTAAATGCACTATACCAATGGCACCCGCATCTGCCAGACAACAATATCTACTGATAATGCGTATCTTTGATCAATAGATGTCACTTTCTAGTTTCTTACTGCCATTTTCTGGAGCCACGTTGATCAGAGTTTGTAAATCCCCGAGCTGGCTTGAGCTTCCCCACCGCGGCACTGATTCCCAGACTTGTGTGTGTCGAGGTAAATTACTGACACCATTGCCAGCGTCTGCATAGTCTGTACTTGGTAGACTGAATCTCGTTATAGCAATAAAGCCATACAATAAAATGGTGTTTAAATGCGAGCGCTATTCCTGTGGTTATCTGCTCGACTGATTGCGAGATGGCATCTAAACATGTCCAGCATATAGATGCAATTGCCAAAGTAACAAATAAACAATCCTATAAATGATTATCTTTCTCCCATTAATTTCCACTCCCTAGCCTGTATGCGGGATGTAACGGCGGTCTTATGGGAACAGCCTTTTGCTACTCCGTACTTCTGGGGCTGCTGGGTCGCCCACTAGAAAAAACGTGCATACTCCATAAAGGATGAAGCCAATGCGTGTGTCGAGGCAGGGTATTGGCTTATTAGAGACTGTTGCACTTCGGTAAGTAGTCGCTGGCTATATGGTGTAAGTAGTTTAGTAGTCTCATTAGTCTAAAGTGTTGAAGATGTTGACCTTGATATGATTTATTCGTCATGATTTGGTATGGTTTCTTTTTTCCAAGTCGTATTTTAAATCGACGACTCAGGTAGATCAACGGCAACAACACCTCGCATCACCGTTCTTTCACACGACATACTGATATGCAGGCCCGCATCCGCCTTCCGATGATAGAAAACTGACAAGGTAAAGAAGAAGTGCTAAACAAAACAAATATGGAAAATAAATCAAAGAAATAACGCAGGCAGGCAGGCAGGCAGGCAGGCAGTGCGTTGTCCGCGCCTTATCCACCATATATTAGGATCAGGCAGGTGTGTGTCTAGTATGCAATGCAACGAAGAAAATGTTTGGCAATATTTCAAAAATAGCACTTAATTCATATAACACAGGGAAGAGAGATAGCAAAAAAATATATAGACCGCTACCATGCAGCTAGTTTGGACGTTGCATTGCAGAAATAGACGGTGATGTTGCCATTTCTTTGTTATACGAAACAATATAAAGAAACAAAATGACAAACAATATAACAAACAGATAGATATTCCCACGACAGGCCGAGGCTCTAGACTGACCAACAAGGCTATATTTGATTGTGAAATTGCAACACTTCGTCTGACTCTATGCCGTCCTATGGCAGTGTTACTAAACACTATTTTGTAGTTAGTTGACATGTCTTTTAAGCAATGGCCAAGTAAATCAACACCACAATAAACGTAAACAGCCAAACGCACCTGATAGACAGACTTGAGCTGATCTAAGACATACCACTACGAAAACACGCAAGGGGGGAGGAGTCTCTTTGATGCTCGAGCACACTTGAACAACGCATTGTAAGTGGGCGAGTGCACACCGCAATCTAAAGAACCAAACATCCATGGATTGGGCAATCATCCTCCGTGACAAACTGCAATAGTTGATGTTCTGACAGGCGAGCGTCTGCATTGCCAACACAGTCTGCATGGTCTACATGCATACATGCATACATGAGGACGGTTGATGACGGCCATTTTTTGACATGTATTCACATATGTTATGTTTTGACAACTACACCGCCCAAGACGGCCCACGGCCCATGTAGGCACGGGTATGATCCGGTTCGAGGTGCCTCGAGGGTGTAGATGTATTTGCTGTGGACGCATGACCGCTTTCGGTCCATTTGTATCCGTTGTTGACCTGCACAATTGTCATACTTCTGCAGGGTGGTGTGTTTCTATTTTTCATCAGACGCCTGCATATTGCATGGAGGTCGGGAATGGGTTGGGCTGCCATACTGAGACATCATGTGCTCGGATAGTCTCATGTAGCCTTTGTGATGCCGGACACGTTCTAGTGTAAGATAGTATATCTCACTTGCAGTATGCCCACTGAATAAGCCTGGTGCACTATCACTAGAGACAAGCAAGGTGTGTAGAACTAGGATAGCAAGTACTAATGGTACCTGTAGAATAGAATAAGATATGCGTCTTCAAGGGGCCAGGGTAGCTTCGATATTGATATTCTCCCACCGACATAAATTGGCGTGCGACGTGGCCAGTTCCTAGTTGCTCCTTGAGCTGACAATATGCAGCTCGGCTGTATGAATCTGTACGAGTATTTGGGTATGCACTGATACGAGCTCGGTAGGAAGGCTTGTGATGGTTCTTGATAGCAGCCTAGATCTCTTTACTGCAGTATATGTACATAGCTATTATTGACACCCGACCTACTATTTTTATACCTGCCAGCAGCATGAATCGGTCACCAGGATGTCTGCAGACTACAAAACAGATGGGTGTATGTGATGATAAGCACCAAGCCAAGAAGCAAAACAAAACTCAGTAGCACAAAAGATTCAGGGGCAAGCAATATTCAAAATTGTCTAAGCCATAAACGCAGTTGCGGAACAAGAAGCCAGGAACAAGGAACAAGGAACAAGGAACACAAAATATGAGAATGAAGCCCAGGCCAGACCAGAATAGATAAAGAGGGGAGGCCTGCGGGCCATATTTTAGCAGTTCCACGGTTCATACTACCAGACGGGCCAGAGGGGTGTGCTAGCTGAGTTGTCGATACTCGCCTGCGTGTCTGTGTGGACGCCTTAATATCCTGAGGGGGGTGTGGAGAGAAGGGATAGAAGGGCCAAAGAACACAGGCTGTTGTGTGTGTGATATAATGAGACTGGCTGCTCGATACCACTGTTTAATTTTATATTAAAGCTAAATTGTTTTTAAGACTGCATTTGTGGCTTGATGTCTAGCCCATTTAAACACCTTCCTACAAAGATATCCCTGTGCTGTTTGGGGCGGCTTTCCAAGAACTAGAACTATCCGGATACTTTTCCAGGCACATTCCGAGAAAGCACCTCTGCCCATCTTAGTATTGGTTTTGCCACATCACAGAACTATGCAAGCTAGTCCTGTGAGCATATGTGAGCTGAGCGTATCGGACGTTCCGGATCATCTTCCCATTCCAAAAGTCACTTACAAGTCTTCTCCGCTGTGTTATACGCTGTACATTGATGTCCAACTGGTATACCAATTATGATATTAAGGAATATCCGTGCATATACCTCGTCTCATATGATGATGCGTTCATACACTCCGCTAGCTACTTTATCAATGGAATCGAGACGCACCTCGTTTACTAATATTCAAGTAATTTGTGCCAGCACAGCATGTATCCCTGTGCCACACAATAACCAAACGGGTTCCGGCAAGAGCAAGTTTGACTCACATTCATAGACACATTTTACACGACAGTAAGCGCGGAGTTGGATGGGAAGGTTATCAAATGTCCGGTTGTTACCCTGACTTTAGGCATCATGTTCTAGATTCAAACAAGGCTAAAACAGGCAGGCTGATTTGCCAGTCCACGCTTGACAGACATGCTAACGGCATTCAACTCGTAGATTCGGCGTTCTAGAAACGAAAACTAATATGCAGTGAGCTTTTGTAACGTACCGTAGGAGTATCATGCCCAATGCTGCTTCCGCTGCATCTAGTGTGCTCGTGCCCATCACTGCACGTGATTCAAATAACTGGAATTATTAAACACCAATGTGCATTACCAGTATATACTGCAAAGTCTTTGGGAGGGTCATAATAGCGAGACCTTTTTTGCGGCCTTTGTCTTGTTTACTTACTAAACGCGACGTTTTTGCAACTTGGTTGACCGTATGCAGCTCGTTTGTATCCAGGTAAATCTTTTACAATAGTCAAGCCAGTCCTATTGAGCGAATGCAATCATTTTGTGCAGGATTTCATATCTTTGATGTCTTTCATATGTCGCGTCTTTCAATTTTCTCTGTATTTGTGGTTGATATAAGTCTGTTGGTGTCATCAGCATCTGCTTGTCAGCTCGTGTGAGGATAAATCACGATGCCGATGCGGGGAATTAACTACGAATTGTGAAATAAGACATTACAAGATGCTACATCATTTGCAAATATGATCAATCTTAACTCGCTTGACTTTTGAACCGTTAATTATGTTTTGCTTGATTAGTAATGATCTGTCGACATTGCGAGTTGCAAACGAATACAGCAAGAGCGACTGGGGATGTCGTCGGATAGCCTAACTAGTAGCTTGTGACCGGGCCACCAAAACGGGCCGTGCCGATTCCCGAATAGTTCACGCCGTTATCCACTTTATTACTAACATTCAAAGTAGTTGACAACTGAAGAAAGTGGCAAGTGTTATCAACAAGTAGTTATCAATTCACTGGCTTTGTTGATAACTAATTGAGTACGTATTCGGTTTGGAATTAAAAACAAAAAATATGTGTCGAAACACTTAAAGCAGAACATCAAAATAAACACACTGTCCGCCAATAAAGCCAGCTGTGACTCAATGGCCAACAAAACGTAGCCCTGTTCAGTGGGAAGGCTGGGACAACTAAACGGCCGTTGGGGGCCGTCGTCGGGCACTGCCACGCAACCTTTACTCTGTGCTTGTATCGAGACGTAAAAATTACTGCTACTTTGTACAACTTATTATCTTGTACGTTAGTTTAATTTGCTTGTCTTTTTTTTTTCTTTTTCTTGGCTTGCCTGGCAAGGCTACATCTTTGAATACTTATTGACAGAAAATGAAGTAGAAAGGATTATAAAGTCTTTTGCAAAGTGTTTGGGGGAGTAAACTAGAGATAAGTGCATAAAGAAAAAGATCAGAAATCAGAAATCTCAAAATATGGATACAAAAGATTTCCACTCCATACCCGTAGATATCCAGTTCAAGTGGACACTATTGAAAAGTTTCGACCTCGCTGTCGACGCACTGTCGACGCACTGACTTGACAAGGCCAAGGCCAGACGAGTAATAAAAGCTGCATATTCTGTTTTGTGATTGGGCGGTGAGCACAGCTTTGAATCCACCCATGAACAGCGGCAAGGCCACACAAGAATGGCGGAATGCGGAATGGCGGAAAGAGGGGAGAAGAGCCTTGACGAGGGTGTTTGGCTCACCTATTGGACAATCAGAAACCTGTATCTACTGTCGCTATTGGGTGAAAACGAGGAAGGCTCGTCATCCGAATATTCAAATATAAAGTACAGGGCTTTAAGACAAACAATGAATGCTTGAGATGGGTTAACAACCCTGCACATGATGATGAATTTCCACCGCCAAAGCTATAAAGCGGTGAGCTAGATAAAGATCCAGGCTTCCCTACCGCTGTGCGTCTTGCCCGCGTCTTGCCCTACCGCTCTACCCTCTATCGCATCATCTCACCACCCCGAAACATTGCCTGCGTACATTCACCAGTAGCCAAAATTGGCCAACCTTGATTGTTGCTCGACGGCCATATTTTTAGAATCCCAAAACGAGGCTGCCCTCCTCTGAGCTGGCAATTTTGTATCATTGACCTGAGTCTGTTAATGTTCCATTGACTTGTTGGGCATGTTGTCATCGGTTTTAGCCTGGTTTCCATCCACCCATGACCTTGCAAGACGCTATGATTGACATGGATCCATTTTAAGACAAGGTATGTACTATTTTCTATGCCAGGCACATTGAGGTACTTTGGCAGGCAAAAGCAATAGACTCTATTATACAAAGAGGAGAAGCACAATAGCAGAAACAATCATTATCGTCTGGGCATATGAGGCAGCCTCGACGGTCAAAATGTCTTACCTGGCTTGTCGCTGCCTAAATGCTGCGCCGTCTGGCATGATATCGACCAAGAAAAAGGGATAGTTTACCCCATTTGGAAGACAAATGTCTGTTGGATGTTTTAGTATGCATAATTTTGCAGAAGGCTCTGCAATGCTGCGGGCCTCGCCAGACTGGCCTGCTGTATGAGAGCAACAGACAGGGATAGGCCTTGTAAAAAAGCCAACACTCAGTACTTGGTCCTATTGTGTGACTGCAATACCTATTGCTGTGACTGCTGTGACTGCTGCGATGACGCCCAACGCTTACTCCATACCTATGTGAGCGGCTTCTACCTAGGTGAGCTGGTGCATGTCCTTTCCCGTTCGAGGCTTGACAGCTGTTCAATACCACCCTTCTTGTCGCTCCTATTGCTTCCCCACGCGCATGCTGCGGGAGCGCCGTTTGATGTGTGGTCGACATCGGGCAAGGCAGCGAGACACAACGGAGCAGCAACACCAGCAAAATTCCATGACAACAGCGAGGCAGCAAGAGAAAAAATGACAGCACAGCAAGACAAAAGACTGCTGTAGATGGCCTCTGTTATGCGGCCGGCTATCCATAACCAGAGAAGCAGGTAGGCATCGGGGATCAGCGGGATATTTGAGCAGAAACTGAAACCCGTCACGGGCCAATGGCCAGCACATCTTGCTTTCGGTTTTGTGCACATTTCGCATTGAAGGAGGGGAAAGAATGAATAACAGTCCTTCATTAATTCCCGTATTATAAATAAATAATTACACGTCATAGCGTGCCACCGTGCCCAAGTGACCAAGCACCGAAATCACTCAGCTCGAAATAGTAAATCACAAAAGTTCTAGATGCAGCATACAGTGTGTGAATAGAGATGCAATTTGAGCGACAACACATCAAGGCGCAACACAACGGCACAGCGTGGCTTGCAGAAGTACTTTGATGCATCGATGCATCAAAAAACTTGTCCGAAATCCTGCAGTCGTTTATAGTTGTGTTTATAGCTTCATATTTCATGCACGTAGAGCCTTCTTCGCGTGCCTTGCATGCAAAATCGCTCGTACTCCTTTTCGGTTTGTCTGATTGGCACGACGCAACCAGGCTCTGCCCCATACCATTGATTATTACTACGTACTGGGCTCTAACGGCCAGTAGAGTGCCAGGCAAATAAGAGGCGAGCGCAGACTTCCCGCTGTATAACTACGTGGTGCAGCATAAGGCAAGGTCGCGCGCGGTACGGGGACCGATAGCATGCGCCGTGCAAAGCATGCTTGCTGGGCTACGGAGTACGTGCAGGCGTGGCATGCGTCTGCAAGCGTGTATGCGTAGAGATATGTATGTCCTGCAGAAGTTGTGCCTGGTGGCAGATATCAGCAGCCCTTAAATCAAGAAATGTATCGAGTGTCGAGTGTCCACATCACGGCTCTGTGGGGATGGGGCGATGGAACATGCTCATGCTTCATGATTGCCAGCACAGCATGCATACGCGGGGGTTGAAAGCGGTTAGACTAGTAGGTGGAAAGTTAAAGCCTGTGGGACGAGAGTATGCAGTGACAATAAATGATAACTGTATGTTTTGAATAGACTAGTTTCTTTTAATCCTATAAAAAATGAAGATTAAGACAAACGCAACATGGGTAGCGTAAAAAAAAGACATTCAACGTAAACATCGTGTTCTTCTTTAGTTGCACTTTTGAGTAGCTGTTTTAATAGTACGAATCAACCAACAAACGTAAAGATTCATGAAATTATCAAAACAAAAAGACACATACAAAGTATTGTCTTTTTATCAAAAGAATCTCTACCACGACGCGTACAGTACAAACACACGTGGTAGACACGCACTGTACATGGCCACTAATAGTACCGCACGCGGCAGTGGAGACACGTCTGCTTGCCCCTCTTTATTATATAAGCAAATAACGTCACCTGGTCTCATGTTGAGGCACGAAGCACGCACCCCTCGCATCAGACGCGCAGGCGTATCAGATGTCAGACACTAGCAGCACTAATTACCAGTCTTTGGCAAAGACGCTGCCAGGGCACCGAGAGGCACAGCTGCTTGTATCATTCCCAGACTGCATATCAGGCTGCCATCGTCTCGTCTCGTTTCGACTCCTCGTGCATCCGCTTTCCCCATCTCTCGTTGTTATAATCATCGCGGCTCATTTGCGCTTATTGTTCTCTGCACTTTTGCTTTTCTACATTTTGATCGGCTTGTGTTGTGCTTTTTGTTATTGATCCTCTCCTGTGCAGTTTTTGAATCATGTAATCCATCTCGTGATCATCTCCCTAGACACGCCATTTATTCCGATCATCTGCTCGTTGATTCATTTGATTCCCCGTGAATCGTTTTCTAATTCTTCAATTGTCCCGCATTCATTTCTTATCTCTCATTTCCATATTTGATATACGACCTGGCTATTTGTAGTTTGCTTCTTTTTTTTTATCTCGTCTAGTTTCATACTCGCGATCCTCGATCACTTTGTCTCTTGACCTCATCGCCACACCCCATCACTCTAGGCTCGTGCAATTGGACCACTCCAGCTCTAGAAGTTTGTTGTTCATCTCAGCCGCCACAGCCAGCGCATATTCATACCCCTCTCCTTTTGTTTTATAGCCGACAGAATGCTGACCGCGATGGATCCGTTTGCCGCTCCTGTGGATGGCCTCGGGCCCGTGGTTGGAGTGGACCATGATCTCCAGGATATATATTTTCGTAATGGAAATAGTCAAAGCGACCAACAAGACGATCAGGCTGAAATGAACACTCGCACACAACCTTATCATCCACTGTCGGCCCCGCGGTCTGCGTCTGCAGCTACTTCTGCAACTACTTCTGCATCTTCGTCTGCAGGGCCGGGCCCACCCCGACTGACAAGCGAGGCTCCGCATCATGGCATGCAGATACAGGCGGAGATGCAGGCAGGAACGAGACTCCAACCTCTCTGCTCGGTGAGACAGTTGGCAACAGTGAACGGCGACCAGGACCAGGATGAGGATGAGAATGAGAATGAGAATGAGAACGAGACTGGCGAGGGTGTAGTGGATGCCCAATCCCTGCAGGCAGAGGGGGTAGACGGTGCTGAAGCCGTCATAACAACACAACCGCACTCAAGTCATGAACATCAGAGAGAAAGAGAAGGCCTAGGCCAGCCCATGGTCACCATAGCCAACACACACATGACGCGGAATGAAACCCTTGTCAGCCGACCACGCAAGGCCAGAGCAGCCTCGCGAGTGCGTCCATCTCGGCCACCCCGTTCGCGCCCACCTCGCTCGAGTACCCCATCTTGTGCGCCCTGTGCATCGTGTGCATCATCGCGCTGCTCCTCATCGTCGCGTTCGCCATCCACATCCGCATCGAGATCAAGGACACGCTACTATCTAACCTCCTCGCCGTCATCGCGGGTGCAAACGCAAATACACGACCCCGACACTCCCATCAATAATCTTCCCAATGAGATTATACTACACATTCTCGGATTTCTCGATGTCAACGACCTCCTGGCCACATCAAGAGTAAGCGCCCACTCTCCCGCTCTATTAGGTTCTGATTTTCTATAAAAAAAGACATGTACTAAATATGCAGACCTCACATCATCTACGATGCCTCTGCGTAGCTCCTATTCTGCACATCCATAGGATGCGCTACATTCGTGCTGCCCTGCCACCTCTGCTGACTGCACCCCAGCGCCCCTCCTTGGCCGAGCTGATCCAGCGCTCAATCTTCCTGACCAACACTACAGTCGTGTCGCGGAAACTCGCACGCTCGCTCGTAGCCATTCGCCTGTCTCACCGCCTAGCTGCCAGGCCGCCGGTGCATGTGCTGGTCGAGCGCTGTGTGCTGCCGCCCGCGTGTGCACCCGGAATCGGCCACGTGGCACCGGCTCTGGCGGCACGTACGCGGGCGATTGAGCGTGAGAAGCTCAAGGACGGGTTGCGCAGTTGGATCGGGGCGGTGTGGAAGCGCGAGGTAGGGCGACGCAGTGAGCGAATGCGGCGGAGTGACGAGAGCGTGGGTGTGGGCAAGGTATGGCGGCTGCGCAAGTTTTGGGAGCGCGTATCCCGGAGTGCGAGTTAGTAGTTGCGATCTGCTTTCCGGGCTGGTTATCCGATGAATCCTTGAGTAAATCTACATGTCTTGTTTGTATTGCGTAGGTGTATACCTGTTTTATGTTGTAGACGAATATTAGTAGTATTGATTGTGTACCGTATCCCGGTATATTTCACACGCGGTGACTTGATAAAAAAGCACAAATATAAACAAGAAATCTATAAGACATAATGAGAAAAAAAAAGAAAATGTAATGCTTGCCCCAAAGCCCGTGGGCTGACCAAAATAGAATATCAAATACAGTACCATAACGCCATTAACCAGACTGAAAACTGACCAACATCAATGTCCAGTCTGCCCATCAATGCATGCTCTCTACGCCTTGAACCGGAAGGCATCCCAGTCTGCGTCCTCGTCGTCCTCGTCTTCCTCGTCTTCCTCCTCATCGTCGTCTTCGTTTTCCTCAGCAATGACTGGTTCGCCCTTGTTGACAGCCGACCCCTTTCGACCATGTTGTGCTGCTGCGAGCTGTTGACGGATATTCTCCTTGTCAATCATCGTCGCTGACGGTCTGTGCGCCTCTGGAGGTGCTAATGCTGGTACAGCAGCGGCAGTGGCAGCGGCAGCGGCAGCGGTCGCAGGGTTGCTGCCACTTGGCTGGCTTCGTAGAGCCTCGCGCTTCTCCTTGAGCTTGCGCACCCGCGACTCTAGCTCGTTCATCTCTTCAAACTCGTCCTCGAGGGCACGCGTCGCCTCTTCCCTCTCGTCCACGAGCTGGGCCTCCTCGGCTTCGCGGCGTGTCGTTTCCTCACCATTCTGTACCAAGGTTCCATCGGCAGCTACTGCAGCACCGGAAATGACATGTGCACCACTAAAGTCAGGCTTTGCCGAGTTCGCTGCCAATGCGGCTGCAGCTGCGGCTGCGACTGCTGGTGCATTGACAACCTCGGCCTCGAAAGCTGCCCACTCGTCTTCGTCAACCTGGGCGAGAGCTGCTGCTGCTGCTGGTGTAGACTTTGCTGAGGCCGGAGCAACAGAGGTGGCAGCAGATAAAGCAGCCGCAGCTGATGCTACTGCATTGGCAGCCGACGCGGGCTTGTTATTGTCGCTGTCGCTTTGTGGAATAAGTGGTGAGCGTCCCAGGTGACCAATCTTGGGGGTGGACGCCGCGGACATGAGCCCGCTTCCGCCGTTGCTGTTGCTGCCACCATTGCTGCCGCCGCCCATGAAGCTGTCCTTATTCGCAATGGGTGTTGCCGGTCGCGAGGGGATGCGCATCTCGACACCGTGGACAGGAGTGCCAGAGCTACGATGGCCCAATGGTGGTGTCAGTTGTGTTGATGACTTTCGTGGCTCTCCATTGGTGGATGTTGAGCTCGTCGAGGCAGGAGTTGAGACGGTTTTCGAGTTCAGGTCGTTTGCTGAGATGTGGAATTCGGGAATTTGGATGTGTGGTTTCGTTTTCGTTGGTGCCGCTTCTGACCGCGCCCGCTTCTTGCCACGCTCGTCGTCGCCGTTGATATCACCCATCTCAACATCATCATCATCCACGGCATCGCTTCGCCGACGTTTGTGGGCATTGCCATTGCCCGTGCTATCAGATAAACCAAGAGCATTGGCTGGCTGTGCGTGCTGCTTGGTGACGGATGTGCGGTGCAGTTGACTTCGGATATGGTCATCCCAGGCGGACTCGAGACGGACGGGCTCGCGGCAGACAGAGCATGACAGCTTGCCAGAGTCGGAGTAGATGGCATGGGGATGGTCGATGCGGCGAGCAGACCGGTGCTGCCGCAGTAAAGCGCGAACGTCAGCCATTGATAGATAGGGAAGACGGTACCGATAATCGCAGCTTTGTCGAGACGTAGAGAAGATGAGAAGTAGAGAAGTAGAGAAGTAGAGAAGTAGAGAAGTAGAGAAGTAGAGAAGTAAAGAGAAGTGTAGAGGAGCGAGTCGGATTGAGCTGGATTGAGGTCGTAGAAGAGGCCGAGGACGAGGATGTCGACGATGAGGTCAGCTCATAGTTGGCGGGGTTGACGGTGTTATTGCAGATTGACAGGTGTGAGGAATGAGGAATAACGTAGAAGGCAGACAGTAGACAGTGATAAGGAGGAATTCTTCGTTGTCGTTGCCCCGTTTTCGTATTAATAGTGTTGTCTTTGTCCGTGGATCATCGTCGCCGGTTGCTATCTGACTAGGATCAGCCAAAACTGACTGGAGTCTGACAGACGCACGCGCTGAGAGCTGAGACCGCTGAGACCGGGGAACACAGCGCTCATGGGGTGGTTGCATCCCCCGTGCGGCACAAATACAGGGGCTTCATGTCAGCAAGAGCGACACTATATTATTGGTTGATGAAAGCGCCACATACCTAGCTTCAGCCACGCCCCGCATTCTGCATCTCATTATTATGTAATCAAGCGCGTTTGCAACTGCTCTGTAGCATGGCGTAGCTATTCCCACTGCCAATGCACATCGGCAGCTTTTCGAACTTGCTTTCTTTTTGACAACAAACAGTGAATATGGCCGACCAAGACGATGCGGGCGCCTCGCTGGCCCCGTTCCCCCAACCTCCCGCCTACCTGTGGACGCAGTTCACGCAAGACAATGTCGACAAGATGGCCGACCTCCGCGCAAAGTACGAAGCCGCCTCCGGACAGACACTCTCTGCGGCATCGGTGCTGCCCGCCGACGCACCCGTGCCCGACCAGCTCGCTGTACTGCAGCCACCACCACCACCGGCGACTGGCCGCTGGCGCGTGTTTGGCCAGCTGTACTCGCTGGGCGATCAGCTGCCAACACTCGAAGAGCAGGGCGTGCCGCGACTCGGGGCAGCCATGCCCTCGGCAGCAGCCGAAAAGGATGCGCACGCGAGCAAAGTGTTTGAGCTCAAGAAGCTGTCCAAGAGCTTGCTATTGAACTTCCTAGAGCTCATTGGCATTTTGTCCATTAACCCACACGACGCGGCGGACAAGCTGGAGGACCTGCAGACCATTTTCTTCAACATGCATCAGCACATCAACGAATGGCGGCCACACCAGACGCGCGAGGCGTTGATATCGATGCTGCAGGCACAGCTGGAACGGACTCGCAACGAGACGCGGGGGCTGCACGAAGTGACGGAAAGTGTGCGCCGGACACTGGTTGGGCTTGCTGACGCCGAAGTGGACGAGCAGAAAAAGGACACAACACCGACAAAGATTGCGTTTTCAAAGGCGGAAGACGAATCGAAATCACAAGCGTCTGAGAGGATACGGCAACGAGAGATCTGGGCGGCTATGGACGAGGCGTTTAGGTGATGCCAGGGCATCTGAAGGCCCATACGCGCAGTCTGCACAATGTACGAATAATGACAAAGATACCAAGTTTCAACAAGTTTGATTCAAGAACGAATTAAGAGATAAGAAATAAAAAGCGAGAGTGCACTCAGGAGATAGTGAGACTAGAATGACGGTTTCTGCATGACGGTGCAGGGAATGGGAATGCAACAGCAACTGTAGCCATCACACTCGATGCACTTGGTCTTGCCGGCACCGCTGGGCTTGGTGATGCTGCTGGCAGCCGATGTGACGGCGCTGGCAGGACCTTTGTGATTGATGAGGGCAGATGAGTTGATCACTGGAGGTTAGCATTTCTGAGACCGTCTGGGAGTATGTGTCGAGGTACTTACTGTCGAAGACGTGTATAGAGGCCGATGATCCAGGATATTGATGGTGAGTTGAAGCGAAAGTAGATTCAAGAGATGGCAAAAGAACACACTATGAAGATACTGCAGGATGATAGTACCTTATACTGCCTAGAATGTTGACGTAGCCAGGCTTCTTGTTGGCAAGTTTCATATAGGCTGGATATAGGCTGGATATAGTCTGGGCATTATGGCAATGCTCCAAAAATAGAGAGCCAAGGCAGACAGCCACTGAAGGCACAGGATGCACAGCACAGCAGGCACAGCAGGCACAGACACAACAGGACGCCGCAGACAGCCTACCACTGTGCAGATCGCTAACAGCTTTTATTATCTAAAAATCTCCGAATCACAAAACATCATCTGATAAAATGATCTATCTCCACGAGTGGCCCTTCAATTGCAGAAGCATCGTGGGCACTACTGACAAACTGAGGAATCTCGATTGTGATCATGACGCTGCCCAGAGGAAGACAATTGCATACTAGCGGTGTGAGATAGCTTGTGTGCTAGATGCTGACTGACGCCCAGGTCTGCAGCAATGTCGACAAAGGCAGACAAGCCGATACCGTGACTGTGACCACCACGGCTTGGAAGGCCACCAGCGCGAGATTGATGCCTTTTTTTATTTTTACGACGACCAGTGGAGAGGATCGAGATCGGACATGCAAAGCACGGGGTCCAGCTCAAGGGTTCCATCGCGGGCGATCAGGCACTCGCGATGCTCTTTCAAGAGCGCCTCTTTCTTGGGCTGTTCGCCAATACAATTAGCATAGAATATGAGCATGTGGAGGGAAGAGACATACCGGGAACGAGCTGTCTTAAATCTAATGCTCTTCCGATTTAGACATGACGAAGATTGAACAATAGATCAGATGGATGTTTGTATGAGAAGAAGCTAAGCTTATGAGAGAGATGGCTTAATGTGATAAATGGACAGACCAGCAGAGGATAGATCAGATGTAGATGCGAATAGTGAATGTATGTCCAGGCAGCTACAGTGTCTTCATTACCAGGGGATGCATAGACGACCGTAACGCGTCTATTGTGTCGAGAGCAAGTAACTCACTGCAGTCAATACATACCAGTCACAA
This sequence comes from Ophiostoma himal-ulmi, assembly GCA_029299165.1. Lineage (NCBI taxonomy): Eukaryota > Fungi > Ascomycota > Sordariomycetes > Ophiostomatales > Ophiostomataceae > Ophiostoma > Ophiostoma himal-ulmi. Next base: position 1,152,942 of record JANSME010000012.1, read on the forward strand.
AACACTGACAGAGAAGCAAGAAAGGGGGTAGCTATACTGCCGGCAACCGCCGCTGACAAACTAAAAAGACATCTTATTGTGAGCCCCAGTAGTTACCCCAGACCCCAGACACCACCCGTCCCCCATAATAGCACTCATGATAACACCCGACCCGGATTGTCAAGTACACGAATAAAATCCGAGTCATATCAACGACCACCTCAACGACGGCAGGGAGCATTGACCCACTCACTTGCAACTGACACTTGGGCCAATCGGCTTCGAGATGACCGTCTACTGATACGCGGACGACGACGACGACGGCAATTTGATTTCTGGTATGTCTGGCTCTCTAGCTTTCTGGCTTTCTGGTTCATATCATTAGGTTCACAGCTGGGGTATCATCCAAAGTACTTGCACGACTTTGTGACCACTCCTATTCCTCAATGCTCAAAATCTCCATTTGTTTCTCCGCGTTCGCTCCGTATCTCCATCTGTTGCCAGCTATCTTGGACATGCCCACCATATACCGTCTACACGCCATACATCCGTTTATCCTTTGCCAACAGTCAAGTACAGTGACCTGCCGCTTAGACCTGTGGCATCTTGCCAGTAGTGCTTAATGCTGTCAAGTGTTTAACACCAACTCCTACGTTGCCACGTTTTACAATGATATCAATGCTCTCTATTTATGACGTTGGGACTGCTAAGACTCTACACTAAATCTATGGCTCCCACAAAAACTCCTGCTCTTTGCCCGGGATGAGCCGCCGCAGAGCCACTCCATAGTCGCCTGCATTGGGTGTCCGCAGCAGCGTGTGGATGTGGAACTTGGCCGGCTCTGTATTCTTGAGGAAGACGCCCGAGTGGTGGTCAAACTCGACAATCAGCACAGGACTCTGGATGCGGTAGTAGAATGGATCCTCGTCACCGAAACCGCCAATCCAGCAAAAGTACGTCTCGTGGTACCACTGCTGGATCTGCTGCAGCCGGATCACGCGCACGCTGTCCGGCAGGTAGCTAAGGAACGCGTCCACAATCTTGGTGGCCAGCGCCTGCTGCTCGGCGGGCATCTCGGACACCAGAATACCCTCGTAAGGGACAGAGCGGTTGTCGCGGTAGGCGCCGCACAGGTGGCGCTGGTCGTCGTGGTTCCAGCGGCCACGGGGCATGGCTGGGTCGTGCATGAGCTTGTAGATCTGCGCCTTTGTTTGCTGAGCTTCAGGTAGAGTCTGCATGAGCTGCAGGCCCGTAGCCTCCTCGACCGTCAGGATCCGGCTGCCCTTGTAGGGGCCCTCGTCAATCAGGTTGGGCTCGGCACCCGTGAACCAGGGCGACAGCACCATCTGCTTCTTGTGGAAGAATGCGTTGAGGCACAGGTGGTGGCCGTAAAAGGAGAAGCCCCAGGGCTCTGTGGTTGAGGGCGTGCCGAACAGGGCAAAGTTGTACGAGAATTCGTTAAGAACAGCGGGGGACTCAACCAGCTCGCCGAGGAAGCCGTTGATGCGCATGGCAATGACAGCCTTTTCGTAGCCCTCGGCCGACAGCGATGCACGCAGCACGCCCATGACGGCATCGCGCTGCTCGGGGGTGATCTCGTCCAGACGCACACCCTTGTCGCTCAGCAGAAACTCGGGGTTTGACCAGGTGCGCCACTCGGGGGCGTCGATGTGGTAAAGCGTGGCCTTGCGCTGCTCGTCGGACAGAAGAGCCAGTGCTGCGTTGGTGGCAGCAACGATGTCATCGATGGGCACGCCCTCGTCCTGCAGCTGGAACAGGTCGTTGCGCACTTTGCCGTCGGACGTGACGCCCTTGAACGGCTCCTTCCAAAGCGACAGCCAGTGCTTCCACAGGCCATGGATCCACGGCGGGTTGCCACCCTCCATAAAGGCCTTTGCGTACACACGAGCATCCTGCGTCTTCATGGTGGTGAAGCGCGGGATGCTCAAGTCGGGCAGAAACTGCCGGAACGGAGACGCCATTGTGAATGTGCTAATAAACGCCTATCGTCTATCGGAGTGATATGTAGGCGTTTGTGTTGATGAATATCAAGAGACAACGGTCAGATGTCAAAAGTCAAGAGTTGAGGTCACGAGTCGAGGGTCAAGCTTTGGAAGTAGAAGATATCGGGAACATTGACCCTGCGTTGTCAACTAGCTTATTCTTCGGTTCGAGTTTTGATCGAGTCGAGTCTCATGCAGGCTGTCGAGCAGATACTCTTCCAAATACATTTCTGTCATTGTCCGATTTATTTGTAAAATTTGAATTTAGTTTTCTATAATGGCCTGATCACACATCATGTGCTCGATAATCTCTATAGACAGACTCCAGGCTCCTTCACCTCGGTTCTTATCCTTCGGCAGATAACTGTCAAGCTGTCAAGCTGCTTTGAGTGAGGGGAACTGTAAAGTGCTTATTGGTGGCGGGGAAAACGTGGAGCCATATTATGCCATTTTACACTCTTTTTTTTCTTTCTCCTAAACTAAGTTCTCTTTCTTCTTTTTCGATTTACTGCCGCACAAGGCGGCTTACTCGCCCCATATTGACTTCACCACCGAATACAACACTCTATGTAGCTCGTCCTGCGTGCCTGAACACCGCCAAACTTCCCCTACTGTCAGTGATCTACTCCGTACCGGCCTGGCCAGGGGTCACCCACAATGCTGCGAAGCTGTCATGAGGGGCTTTATTTAGCTCTTAATTTTTTTATCTAATTGAACTTTGTATTTTGTACTGAATCTAGTGAATTTGGATGTGGTGGTCTTGATCCTCTGAGACTGTTTAATCACATCATTGTATTTTGAAACTCATCAACACAATGTCGGCAACTCTGTTCAAACGTAAGCTTATAGTCTCTTTACGTGTCTGATTGCTTCTTCAGATCTAACGACCAGGCCTTGTTCGCTTCGTGCCCAAGGGCAACCCGGCCGCCGCCCTCATCGGCGAGCCTACAGACACCACCGTCGATGTCGGTGCCGCTCTCCGGAAGGGCGCTGCTGTCCAGGTCACTGTCTTTGACGGCTCCTCTGTGCTGTCGCCCGGCAAGCCCACCAGCCAGGTCGAGACCATCGACAAGGTTCTGTCGCCGCTGTCCCAGGCCGAAGTCGGCACTATCCGGTGCATCGGCTTAAACGTGAGTCTCTGATTATAATCTGGAAGCTGCAATTCAGAAGATGAATGCCATCTGACTGTTTGCGTATAGTACAAGCAACACGCCCAGGAGGTCGGCATGCCCATCCCTGAAGTGCCCACCGTCTTCCTGTAAGTTCTCTCTCTCGGCGTATACATTTTCGTACAAGAAAGCTGATTGGTAGAAAACCCAATACGGCTCTGGCTGGCCCCTACCCCGAGCCAGTCATTCTGCCCAAGCTCACCCAGGTTGACAACTGCGGTGACTACGAATCCGAGCTCGGCGTGGTCATCGGCAAGACTGCCAAGAACGTCTCCGAGGCCGATGCGCTGGACTACGTCCTGGGTTACACTGCCTGCAACGACGTGTCCAGCCGCACGTCGCAGCTCAACCAGTCGCAGTGGTGCTTCTCCAAGGGCTTTGACAGCTCGTGTCCCATTGGCCCCACGCTTGTCTCCAAGGATGCCGTTCCTGACCCGTCGGCTTTCCGCATGCGCGGTCTCAAGAACGGCAAGGTTGTTCAGGATTGTGGTGTCGACGACCTCATCTTCTCGGTGCCCAAGATTGTGAGCTTTTTGTCGCAGAGCACCACCCTGCTGCCCGGTACCCTGATCATCACGGGCACTCCCGCCGGTGTGGGCATGGGCAAGAAGCCCAAGGAGACGCTGCAAGATGGCGACGAGTTCTCTGTTGAGATCCTGCCGCACATTGGCACTCTGACCAACCTGTTTAAGAACGAGTAGAGTAGATACAAGTACCTGATAGAAAGCAACACAAATAGATATAGATGTTATAGGCACACTCGCAGCTCAACATTGATGTCGCATGATTTGTATATTTTCTATTCTAATGAAATGCAAGGAAACCGATCTACTGCAGAAGCTTTGGTAGGGCCTCGGTAAGGTGGGCGACAATGGCGTCGGGGCCCTCGCGCACCTGCAGACCCTGGGGAATGGCGTGCGTCTTGATCTCGGGCTTGACCTCGCGGGCAACAGCGTGCATCTCGGCAGCCTGCTCGGGAGTCCACATGCTGGCACAGCAGATGATGTCAGGGTTCAGCTCAGTGACCTTGTCCTTGACCTCCTCAAGAGCTGTTTGTTAACATTGATGTCCAATAGTGCTCGAGAGAACAAGGGGAGAAAAGCAACATACACAGGCAGTTGGCAACGTGCTCGATGCTGTACTGGTCGGCGAGGTTTGTCGTGACACGACCGATCAGAAGCTTGGCCCGGGCAGGGGCGTTGTTCACAGTAAGCAAGCGGTAGGTAGGGGGCGACATGGCTGCGGTGGTGGTGATGAGGTATGTTGGAAGACAGCTAAGATGAAGTTCAAGGTGAAGTTGAAGATGTAAATTGGGTGCATAGTGTATATAGTCACTTGTGTATGAAATACCCTATATACACAGTCTATCTCCACAGCACCCGTAACCGCCTTCAACTAGCCGGAGCTCAGGATTTATTTGATTTCTATTAATATTGCTCATTATTTTAATTGCCTGTCACTTCGGCTCTACCCCTCACAGTGGAATAAAGAAAACCCAATCTCCAGTCAGCCTCGCTCCAGGCACGCCTGTTGACGGATGAAGAAGAATGCAATATAGAATACTCGCAAAATACTAGAAAATAAAAATCAACACTAAAGATTAAAGCCAGAAGGTAAGTCAACATCAATTAAGCAAGCCTTATTAAAGAGTAGTGACCCGGATATCTTGCCGTCGATTGGTCAACGGCCATCTCAAGACGTAGTCGGCCGTCTGCATTCCGATTGGCGGGTTCTCCATCCAAGACGACTTACACGGAGATGCATCACCCCCATCACCACCTCATGGGACGTCGGCCTGACTTGGCCGACTATTGACTACCCTGCCTAGAATCCACCTTAAAGCTTAATATTGATATCTTGATACGAGATTGAGTGTGTGGAGTACAGATATTATGCGGAGGATCGACTCACGGTGTGAGAAAGAAACGCAGGGAGGAAAGAACTGATCATCTGCAGTAGAGCTACTGAATATCACCGAGACAAATGATGTAAATTAAGCTGCTTGATATTTTTGGATTCGGTGTCTTTGTATGAATGCAAAAGTTAGCCGACGAAGATGCCGAAGAGATATCAGCAGGTTGTCAAGTAAGCCTCTCATATAAATACTCCAACCTCTGCATGCTTTATATCTTGGCCATATCACTTTCTTTTATTCCGTTCATTATCTTACTTGAACATTCAACATCGAGCTTTGTGCCACCTCGCCCGTACCCCCTTAGTCACTTACTCACTAATGACGACTTTGACCCCTTCTACTGTACTCCTTTCATATCCTCTCCATCATGAACTTTCTCAAGAGCTGCTTCTCTGCCTCGGAGAGCAGACAGAGTGCCGTTCGGAAAGATATACGCACGCCCTCCATCCCTACAACCGAAAAGATTGAAGTTGAAGACAGTAGTGCTATCACATCCAAATCAAGCTCACCTACAACCACCGTGCCAGCATCACCAAAAGGCCCGAGTCCTCTGGACTTGCGCATTGCTATTATCGGTGCCGGAATGGGTGGCTTGGCATCTGCTCTCGCGTTGGCAAAGAAGGGCTTCACCGATATACACGTCTATGAGAATGCACCTGGTCTTGGCTTCGTCGGGGCCGGCATCCAGCTGGCACCCAACCTAGTCCGCATTTTGTCGCGTCTCGGCTGCTGGGATGCAATTGAGAAAGAGGCAACCGAGGTCAAGGAGACCAGTATCAGAAGTAGGGCTTCATCAATCAACAGAAATCATGTAGCTGAAAAAAAGACTAACAAACAGATGGCGCAACGGACGAGGAGCTGACCCATGTGTGCATGCCCAACATTCGCAAGATGTACGGCTACCCGCATTGCACCGGTCACCGCGCATCACTCGCTGGCAGCATCTATGACGCCTGTCTCCAAGAAAAAGCCATCACTTTCCACCTCGGCCACACCTTTGAGCAGATTGACTCCTACGCGCCACGTGTATCATTCACTGTCACCCGGGTCGCTGATAGTGCGTCCCTGCAGCATGCCTGCGACGTGTTTCTTGCTGCCGATGGTGTCAAGTCCAAGGCACGCACACAAATGATGGGCGAGCTCGGCATCGAGGCCAGCGTCGAGGATACCGGCCAGGCTGCCTACCGCATTATGATCCCGCGCGAGAAGATGGTCAACGACCCCGAGATGCTAGCTCTTATCGACAGCAACCAGGTCACGCGCTGGATCGGTTCCAAGCGCCACTGGATCGCGTACCCCGTGCACGGCAAGACCATCTACAACATGTCGTCCGCCCAGCCCGACGTGCACTTTGCTACGGCGCCATCGGCTACCTATACCACGACCGGCAGCAAGGCCGACATGATCAAGGTTTATGACGACTTTTGTCCGCTTGTGCACCGCCTAATGGACCTTGTCCCCGAAGGCGAAGTGTGCGAGTGGAAGCTGCGCATGCACAAGGCACTCCCAACGTGGGTGCACGAGACCACTGCACTAATTGGTGACGCGTGCCACCCGACACTGCCGCACATCAGTCAAGGCGCAGCCATGGCCATTGAGGACGCTGCTGTGGTTGCCGAGGTGCTGGTGCGTGCACCTGACACGGACCCAGCCACGATCCACCGGTGTCTCAAGATCTACGAATTCGTCCGCAAAAAGCGCACAACGACGCTGGTGGACCTGGCCGCGCTGTCTGGCCGCACCCTGCACCTGGGCGACAGCAAGGCAAAGGAAGAGCGCGACCGCATGTTTGCCGATAGCAAGGTATCAGGCCGTAATGTGCCGGACAAGTGGGCGTCACCAGAAGTGCAAGAGATGATCTACTCGCACGACTGTATGAAGCTGGCTGGCGAGATGTTCGATGGGCTGTACGAGGTGCTGTGAAATTATTCTGTTTTTTTATTGTACTATCAGGTCCTTGTGATAAGAGGTTAACGTTTCATATATTTTATATATACATATTCAATAAACAAGATACAAGATACAAGATACTACTTCTCTTGAAAGCCCTGTAGTCCGTTGTTGAGAAAATTGGCCTCCATCTGTTGATAAAACGTGTCACCGACAATGCTCATGCTTGCATCGGGAAACCCGTCCCAGAGAAACGCACCGCCCGAGAACAAGGCACCTTGATGTGGTTCATGGAGGAGGAGCTCATCAAAGTTGATCGGGACCTGCGAGTCAATGGCTGTAAGGACAGCAGTGAAAGGGTTCATGTTTGAGTTGCTGTTCGAGTTGCTATTATATTCTTGGTTCTGATCGTCCTGGCCAGTGGCAAGACCATGAGTGCCCGGCACGGTAACTCCCTGCTCCATGTGCAGTCTTCTCGCCTGGTTTACCGTCGGCTGACCTGTCATGGGAGCTCTCATGGGAGCAATGGCTCTGGCCAGGCGCATATACCGCTGGAGGCTGTGATACGCCTTGGTACTCATCATGCTGGTGCCGCCAATGCCACGCAAGATTGACACGGCCTCGAGCAGGAGAAATTCGACGGCGCCTACGCTCGTGTCCAGAACGGATGCCATGCCATCAGACAGCATACAGACCAGCCATAGGGCAAATAAGTGAAGTGACATTGTCAGGGAGTTAAAGTTGCACACCCACCAAATGGCGTTGGACTTGAAGAATGAAGGGTGGCGCTGCATCAAGCTGGTGGCGATGCTCTGGTATGCAGCAATGCTGTGTAATTCTTTGCGCAGAACAGGCACGGCCATTTCGAGCAACAGACTAGACGACATGGTAGCCGGCGTCTGCATGGACCTTGTGCTTTGATTAGACCCGGTGGCCGTTCCATGACTGCCGCCACTGCTGCTGCTACCCGCACTATCGGTGACCTCTTCCAGCACGCGCATAAGGAGCGGCGCACACACAATCATCATCGTCTTGTAGTAGTACACGGATAGGCATAGCGAGTAGCGCTCTGACTGGAACTCGCTATTGCTCCAGTGGAACATGACATCCGTCTGCTCATTTTTGGAGGTGTGAGGCGGCCAGATGCTAAACGGCTGGATCGACGCACGCCAGGCCTGCAGCTGGAAGACAAGGTCCATTGTTTTTGACACAAACTCGTGCGGCTCCAGCTCCGGTAGGCCGCCAATATTGGATCCATAGATGGACTCGACAGCCTTGCCCATAATCCGGTGCAGCGAGCTGACGTGGCGAACGTAGTAGACACTCTCGGCCGACGTTGATGGTGCGACGGCAGGTGCCACATTATCAAGCATTGCGAGCATCTTGTACTGGACATAGGAGGGTGGGATGAGACACGGCCGGCCCAGCGCGGTGGCCAAGATCATATCCTGGTTCACGACGGCAAACCACAATTTGGCGCGCAGTTCCTTGTCGGACGTGCTCAGGCCATCGTAGGTGGCCGGTACGTGCAGGCCCAGCTGGTAGGATGCTTTTACGGCCAGCGTGTGTGTGGCGAGACTGGCCATAGCGCGGTGGCTGTTTTGCTGGAAGCTGCCAAGCAACAAGAGTGCCTGCACGGTCTGTGTTGTTTGAGTCGAAACGGCCTGCTCGTCTTGTAGGATGAGCGATACAGCACGGTGGTAGAAGGGCTCGGCGGCTGCGTCTTCTTGGCTTTGAGTCTGTGTTTGCGACTGTGACTGCGCAGCCATAGCGACTAGAGCATGCGCAAACACGATGTTCAGTAGACTCTCTGCGGCGCGTGATCTGCGCCGGCCTGTACTCCACGGTATAGATGCAGTTGCGGATGTGGATGTAGATGAAGGCTTAGACGGATCACTAGTTATCAGGAAGGATGGCACCTCCAGATCCCTGAGAATGGCACTCTCGTTGACATAGGGCAGCACAGATCCCACAGTGCCAAAGAAGTGCATCACCCATTGACGCGCTACTGCATGGCTCGGCATCTCATCTCGCATTGCTGCTCCAATGGCTCCAACTGCAGCAGTCATACCCGGAGGGAGGTCTCTTGGGTTTGGTTCTTGGTGCATTAGTGGTGGTTGTATGTGATGCATATGGTGTTTGTTTGGCCCTCCTGCGGCTGCTGCCTCTCCTTCTTGGTCTTGCTGTCGCAGAACACTCAGGCGATATCCCGAGTTGACCATTGCTCTCGTGACAGACCGAAACATTGCGTGGTTCGATGTTGGGCCAAAGTAGCCGATCTCGGCCGCCGGGCGATGGTCAAAGGCTCCGGTGGCCAGGGCGTCAACAGCCGATCCGGGTGTGTTGTTTGTCGCGGCTCTACTGCCCTCTTCAGATAATGTGTTGCTAGTTGGTTGTGGTAGTCGTAATGGTAGTGGCGAGTCGCCGTGTGAGCTGCTGCTTATGCTGCCTAGACTTCCTCCGGCGTGCTGGTCGGGGCTGGCTGTCGAGTGTGCAGCACATGTAGACGTTGATGATGCTGTTGCTGCTGCTGCTGCTAGTTTGAGTTTTGCCTCGAGTTCGCTGACTTTGTGTTTCAGAGCCAGGTGGGCGCGTCGCTCCTCTTGTCGGTCCATCCTCCGGTCATGCACATTCATCGTATAGGTACACTCGGAGCTCTGTCGACTGCATCGACCGCAGACGGGCCGGCCGCCATCGCACTTGGACTTGACTTTGCGGCAAGCATTGCAGGCCAGTGCGGCACGGCTGCGCTTTGGAAGTTCGCGCGCACCATGGCCGATGACACTGCTGTCCATTCTTGTCGTAAAGAATGCCGGACCCGAAGAAAGGAGAAACAGAGAGCAGTCGGTTCGGACAAGATCAAGGTGAGATAAGATTATCTTGCTTGTCAGCTGTTACACGGGCTTCTGTAACACGACAGCCGTTGATTGCGTTGCCATTACACACCCGACTCTAAAATACGGATACGAAGACTACCGGTTGCTTAATGGGTATCAGTTGGTAGATGACGGCATTGCTAACGACGTCGCTGTCGGTCCAGGTGCGGTCGAGTATATAGTGTATATAGTATTTCCTATGTACATTTATCTATTTACACTGCTATCGGCTACTACACACGACTCCGCATATTGCGCGCTGGGTCGGTGTCGTGCGGGAAAACAAGAACCCAGCTGTCTTTCTATGTGATTTTACTATTTATCGTACCTTTGAGAAGTAGAAATGCGACATCTCCTAGGGTGCCCGCTAACGTCGCTTACTCGCCACCGAGAGCTCCTCTAAGCACGCGCGACAATGCAAGACAAGAGTCATACAAACCCTTACTTCGGCCAGCCTCTTCATACTCACTTTATAGTCATATAGTAGTATCAAGACACGTCGATATAGATCTGCCGTACAGCTACGCCGCTATGAAATTCCTCTACGCAGTTTCAAGGCCCTTCTCAGACTTGGCTGACATTGACATGAAGCCGAGATAATCTCATAATTAAAATGTATGAATGGTCACTAAAAACAAGAAAACAATATCATTCCGTATATAGTATATTGATTTGAGTATACAGTATATTTATAAGGGTTTGTACGTCTAGTATAAAGTAACAACGAGCTTGTTATTTTAACATCAATTTCTACAATTTATTTTTGTATTTCTAGATCAATTTCATTTATTTATAAATTCACGTCAAACGGCAAATCTCCCCCCCTAGGATTCAAGGATTTATGTGCTGTCATATGCGCCTCGCTCGAATTTGGAAATAAAGTTTTGATTATTGTTAGCAGTTGAGAGTGTTATTTGTTAAACAAGTTCGGTAAGCATCAAAGACAAATGCACATGCACAGGCTAAATCAGCCAGCAAAGACCAAACACACACCGAAGCACTAAGAAAAGAATAGACTGCGTACATAGCAAACGTCGATAGAAACAGAACAATCATAAGTAATAAGAACAGATATTTTGACATGCATGCCTGCTTTTGTGATAAAATAACATGGGTTTTCGTTGATTAAAATGTAAAGTTAAAAGAATAAAAGTGCTTTGAAAAAGACAACAAAACAACAGACCAACGGCGAGTTGAGCCCAATCATTTGATATCGTTTCATCTAGACTAGGTTCACGATCTCTGTGTAATAGGGGCTTGTCCAAGATGAATGCCGGAATCCGGCCTTGACTATTGAAAGAGCGGGTCGTCTCTGGGAGGCAATGCATGCCTCTTCAAAAACATATCGGCGAAAGCGTCTACCGGGTACGAGTCAGGGTCCCTTGGCGCTGCAGTCGCCGGTGCAATGGAACGGTACTGCTCCTTAGTTTTATTTTGAAAATCGCCACACTTCGGGTTCCACTTGGGTTCAGGCGGATAAGGCATGTTTCCGAATATCTGAACCTAGCTTGATACCGGCTTCGACCCTGGTGCTGCCCCGGCTGTGGATGGGCCCGCCGCACGCTGGGTGGGGGCACCGGCAGCGGGGGGAGTAGCTCCAACAACTCCAGAGGGTGCAGGCTGCACGGGCACACGAGGAATCGGCACGGGTGTCTGCGACTGCATTTGCAGCTGTGGCCTGGGCTGTGCATGTGCTGCACCGGGGTGTTGCTGAGCGTGGTGTTGGGCATGCTGAGCCTGCAGCTGAGCCTGCTGGTGAGCTTGCTGATGAGCCTGTTGCTGAGCGTGCTGCTGCTGTTGAGTATGTTGCGTATGGACATGACGGTCGTTGTATCTCTCGAGTTCGTGCTTAAGTAGCTGGAGATCATCACGCGTCTGGGGTTGCTGTTCAAAAACGCTCCGCACCAGCAGCCACTCATTGCGCTGCATCTTAGCAGCCTGCGTCATGAGGTAGCCGGCAGCAGAGCATGATGCCAGCGGACCCAGTATCTCACGGGCAATAGCCTCGCCATCGCGCTGGGCCTGTTCACGCTGAGCGGCAGCGGCGGCGGCAGCAGCATGGTTGGTGCCAGGTGGAGGGTGCTGGGGGTTGTGTTGCAGATGCTGTTGTTGCTGCTGCATGAGATGCTGCTGGTGCTGCTGGTGCTGCTGGTGCTGCTGGTGCTGCTGGTGCTGCTGGTGCTGCTGGTGCTGCTGGTGCTGCAAAAACTGTTGCTGTTGCTGTAGGAGCTGCTGTTGCTGCTGCTGCTGCTTGAGCTGGATCTGATGCTGCTGTTGCTGTTGCTGCAGCTTTTGGTGTTGCTGTAGCTGCTGCTGCTGTTGCTGCTGTTGCAGTTGTTGTTGCTGATGCTGGTGAGAAGCCATGCTGATGTTGGCTACTGGCACCGGCGGGACTGGCTGTGGGTGCATCAGTGGTGGCGTAGCGGCGACCTTGACGTGCGGCTGGGGTGGCTGGATATGTTGCTGCTGGGCAGGGGTAAGCACGGGCCGGGAGGCAATAGGCTGGGGGGGCTGTAGCACTTGCGACGGCTGCGACGGCTGCGACGGCTGGCGCTGCTGAGGCTGGAATGGCTGCACTGTCGGTGGCGTCACTGTCTGCTCGCTGCGCAGTGCTGTTGCAGCCGCTGCAGGTGCAGATGCCGACGGAAGCTGGGCCTGAGCTGCTGCCCGAGATGCCGCTGCTGTTGCGGCCACGGCCGGTGGTGTCGTCGACGCTGCTGCTGGAGGTGCTGCCGGGGGCTTCTGGCCGTGTGCCGTGGCTGGCGAGAACCCTGGAGCTCCTGGCGACGGTAGAGTTGCATTGCGTGACCCGCTAGCAAGCATATCCCCCCGGTTGGCTGCACCACTGCCGTTACCACCGACAGCACCAGGCGTGACCTGGCTTGGTGTGCTCTCAAGAGATAAATTCCGTGGAGGGGCCACAGAGGCAGCACTACCGTTGGCGCCGTTAGAACCGTTGGCGACATTGGCACCAATAGAACTATTGGAACTGTCGATTGTGCTCGTACCGCCTGGTGTTCCCGTACTGGGAGCGTTGTGCTGCGCTGCCCAGTTTGGCCCCAATAGCCGCTCCATATCCGCCGGGTCGTTGCGGTACACTACAACCAGCAGCAACATTGGCGCCGTGCGCGAGGTGGGGATAAAATTGTCCTCAAGGTTGAGCATGAACTCGGGGTGTGTGCTCGAGCCCGCGGGAAGAGGTACCAGGTACGTGTCACGAACATTATCAGTGCTCCGCTCTCCAATCACGCCGTATCGGTGCCGCTGTGTGAAGTAGTCAATGAGGGTCAAAAAGTCCGACTTGGCTGCTTCCGTGCCCGGACTGAGACTGGCGACACTAATGTCTGTGGGTGCACTGTAGCGAAGGCTGCAAAGATACTCAGTAGCCAATTTCTCGTCGATACGGCCGGCCACGGTGAGCTTTTTCGGCAGCAGTGTGGTCCAGGGCAGGCTGATTGTCGCGTTGAGGTTAACACCGCCGACGTGACGTGCCGTGGCCTGGAATCCACCGACATTAACCATGTCGATCTCGCCGCGCCATACCACATCGGGGTCCTCTTCCCAAAAGTCTTCTGTCGGAGAGTACGGCGGCGACTCGTTCTCATCATCGTCTTGCAGCATGCGGTCAACATCCGGATCATGGCCAGGACCGTCTTCTGGCAAATGAGCCTGAGACGGCCGGCGCTGGTGAGCAGATGTAGAGGTAGATGTGGGCGAGCGCACACTGTTAAAAACACGTTTAAGGTCAAAGCTCTTCTTGTTCGCACCCTCACCCTTCTCCCCCCTTTCAGTCTTGGTCTCGACACGTAGGTTCCCGCCCCGTCCCTGTTGGGTCGTGCGCCGCGAGCCAGCAGCAGAGTCAGCTGAAATATCCTCACGCGCACCAGGCCGACGGAGGACTGCCGGCTTTTCCTCGACAATACCCGCGGCGCTGTCGCGCTCAACCACCTCCTCGCCCTTGTGTGTCCGTCGAAGGCGTGGCGCACCAGAATCCTCGGTATCCAGGATGCTTTGCCGCTCTGCCTGGGCCTTCATTTTGGCCGTCTTCTGCTGCAGCTCTCGTGATGCCAGCTGGTCGCTGCTCATGATAGCGAGCATGGGAGGAATAAGTGAGCCTTGGACGAGGCGTGCACACAGTTCGTGATTCTCCTTCAGGTTGAACCGCAGTGTACGGATTTGTGCGCCATACTCCTTGCTTGTTGGATGCGCATCGTAAACTGCCCGCTCAATCTGAATAGCGTACCGCTCGGATGTCGACTCGAGTGTGGCGCCCTCGGCTGGTGTGAACTCGCCGCGTCTCTGTAAGCTCCCCAGCACCTCGGTTATGACCCGACTGAGGCCCTTGGCTGGTGTCTGGCGAGTGTCAACAAGGTCGGCAATGTGTTTTGGTAGGTCGGCGGGCGGGTTGTAGACGGGCAGGGGCTTTGTCTCGGAGAGTTTGCGTTTCTGCAAGTCAGTATAATTTCTCACCAAATACTGCGAGTGATGGCTTCGACATACCTTTCCGTCCTGATCTTCAGAATCAGCACGAGTTTTCCGCTTCGTGCCGCTGGGGCCCTTGGAGTCGCGGCGTGCCTCGGGCGTTGGTGATGGCTTGGCCGAGCCTTCTTTGTGGTCCCGCGCATCGCTGTTCCGCTTGCCCTTGACTTTGCGGCCACCCTTGCGCTTCTTCTCGTTGGCCTTTTCCTCCTCGTACTGGCGGCGAAACTCCTCCCATGGCTTCTCGCCGCGTGCCATGCCCTCAAGGAGCTCTGAGTGGTTTTCGGGCCGGCACTTTTCACAGTAGTAGTGCTTGGGCAAGTCTTCTGTAAAACGACTCATACCCATGCATACATTATGCTGCCATGCTGTGCAGGTATCGCAGGCAATCCAAGGTTCGTCGGGGTCGCCGTCCTGCTCTGTTGCGCCGCACACACACCGGATAATCTCCTCATCGTCTTCAGGCTCGTCCGTGGACTTCTTACCGCCGCCTGACTTGCGACCGCGTTTCTTGGAGTTGCCGGCATCCGTGGAGGGGGCGGGTGTAGCGGTGGTGGTTGTGGAAGCTGCAGAAGGCGAGGCCCTTGGATGTGCGGCGGCAGTGAGCGGAGGTGCAAGTGGAAGGTCGAGCTGGTCGAGGGACTTGTGCTGGCCTTTGGTGCTGCGCACGGAGCGGCGCGGTTCTGCGTCTTGATGAGTTAGCTGGTGACTGCGATGAGCCGTAGCTGCAACTGTAGCTGTTGCTAGCAGTAGCTGTAGGAGCTTACCTGACATGGTGTTGCTGTTGTATATGTGTTGATGTGATGTTCTTGTCTTGAGCCCAGTGGCCTATGGATATGATGCGTGTCGTGCCGCGATGCGTGCTCATGCGGAGCAAGACTCGAGCTCGATGTAGATGGAGTATACGGTTTGCTACTGAGATCGGAATCACAAGGATCGCGACTTTCTACTGAATGCTCGTCTTGTCGCGTCGCCGACGTCCCTGCAGGAAGGGAAACAATAAACTACGCGTAAAATGTCACGAAGTGTGACAGGGTCATAAAGGAGCAAAGCAAACTGAAGTGGCCAAAACCGGGCAGAAAAAGCAGCTAGACTGATTGTTGAAGAAATAAAAACGTCGATGATGTTGGTAATGTCGTAAAGTGATCAACGGTGCGAGTGGCAAAGTCGTTGATGCCGTATCGCAATAGTGAGCTCGAGGTGGCAACAGTCTGCGTGTCGTTGGATAAGGAAGGAGGAGGTGAAGCTTTCCAAAATTTAATAAAAAGTAAAAAAGACAGAAAGGAGCTCTTTCCACTTTGCGCGCGATCACGTGCCTAGCTTAATCGCGGTCTAAATAGTGGCAAGGCAGAGCCTGAAATGATGGAAGAAAGTCTTCAAGGGGCGGCGGAAAGTTGTGTCGTAAAGAAGTGCCTCACCGGGAGGGATGGGAAGCTGCGAGTGCAATGGGGTGGATGGGACGGCGATGAAAAAGTTGGCGCGGGTTTGCGACAGTAGCCAGAAAGTGGCGATGGGCGATGTGTTGATGCGTCGGTGAGTGATTATGTAATTCAAATTTTGCCACTGTTAGATTGCGCTAGAGATGCCTTGTTACTAAGGCAGGACCTGCGTAAGAGCTCCTAGCTCCTTCCTGCTCCTAGTACAAACCAAGCTACGCGTCTGGTCGTTTGCCTGCTGAGGCTGGAGCTATGTGTGGCTAGTGTAATGTGGGCCTAGCCCAGTAAAGCCCAGGCTGTCACTGCTGTCGTTGGCCTGCGGGTAGCTTTGGTGGTTTCCTGGCTATGGTGCATCCTGGTGTACAGCATCCCATCACCACCGTCACCGTCAGCACAAACGACTACTAGTTGCTACCGTCACGCAAAATCTACGACCTTGTTGGCCTCGACTAAGACTTGGTCTCGTTTCCCGACCTTCAATTCCACCACCCACCTCTCTACGACCTTCGACCAGCTCCCTTGAGCCCCGCCGTCACCATGTCGAGACGGTACGATTCTCGTGTAAGTAGCTGGGGATTTATGAGTTTGCAAAGTGCAGACAACAAGAGCTTTTGGTTCCTTGCTTCATTGAACGCGGCTGACCTGTAGACTACCATCTTCTCCCCCGAAGGCCGCCTCTACCAGGTCGAATATGCCCTCGAAGCCATCTCGCACGCCGGCACTGCCATTGGCATCCTGGCCAAGGACGGCATTGTGCTCGCGGCCGAGCGCAAGGTCACGTCCAAGCTATTAGAGCAGGACACGTCGGCCGAAAAGCTGTACATTCTCAACGACAACATGATCTGCGCCGTCGCGGGTATGACGGCCGACGCCAACATCCTCATCAACTACGCACGCCAGCAAGCACAGCGTTACCTCTTGACGTACAACACAGACATTCCGTGCGAGCAGCTCGTGCGGCGGCTATGTGATCTGAAGCAGGGCTACACGCAGCACGGTGGCTTGCGGCCGTTTGGTGTGTCGTTCATCTACGCTGGCTGGGACCCACAGCGCCAGTTCCAGCTCTACCTGTCGAACCCGTCGGGCAACTACGGCGGCTGGAAGGCGACGAGTGCGGGCGCAAACAATGCGAGCGCGCAGAGTTTGCTGAAGCAGGACTACAAGGAGGACTGCACGCTGAAGGAGGCGTGCGGCATGGCGGTCAAGGTGTTGAGCAGGACGATGGACTCGACAAAGCTGAGCAGCGAGAAGAGTAAGTCCATTTTACTCATTACCTCTTGCCTTTATTCCAAACACATACTAACAAGACAGTCGAGTTTGCAACAGTTGGTCAGACCACGGACGGCAAGATCTACCACCGTCTGTGGAGTGCCGATGAGATCACGGCGCTGCTGAAGGAGCACGATCTGGCAAAAGAGGAGTCGGCAGACGACAAGTAGGGATGCCAGATGAAGGGCTGGCCAGTGGCAGTGGAAGAATGATGGCATGAATAACATCTCATTACGTATACATGAATCACAAGCATGAGGCCCATGCAGGAATCAGAGCGCAGAATGCAATAAAAACAATTACCATGAATATAGGCAGAATCGCACACGCGGCGTTGTCAATTGACGACAGCCATTGGTGCTCTGTCATATCACCATTTACCATCTGACATAGTGCAACCCGTCTCAAATAATGCTAAATTAATTTACAGCTATGCTAATGTAATACAAAGTGTTCCTCAAGCTCCTTTCACCATGCGCCGGTGCGCTGCTATTCAAGAAATCAAAACACCGCAATGAATGTGACTGTGCCGGTAATATACTCAATCCTGGTCGACCAGAGTCAGATAAATCAGGAACAATAACAACAGGGAGAAAACGGAATTAACTTACCTCGCGGCCTTCTTCTTCGTCTCGGATCCGGTCGTAAGCAGCATCGTCGCGGCGTACTGGCCCCGGCCCAGGGTACGGTTCCGAACAGCGAGCACTAGCCAGGTGCGGCCAGTACCGCCGATAGCTCCAGTAGGCAATAGTCCAGCCCAGCAATGCACCTGTGCACACGTCGTAGACATCATGGCGGTAGTCCTGGCACCGACTGATGGCGATCATAGCAGCGCCGAGTAGCGGCGTGAGGCAGATCAGCACCTTGCCGAGGTCACCGCGCACGTGGATCTTGTCGTCAGCACTGCTAAGAATGAATATCTGCAGCTGGCCTGCCAGAAAGAGGCTCATATAGCCAAGACCGGCAAAAGCAAAGCTTGAGTGGCCGCTGGGGAACGAGCGCCAGCCGTCATGCAGGGTGTGGTGGTTGGTCTCCGTGCAGACATCGATAGACACAAGCGTGTTGATGGGTGTTCCGGAAGCCGGGCTGCAGCGAGCAATAAGGTCTGGGCGTGGACGGCCAACCATGTTCTTGATGATATCAGTGACAGTGGATGCGAGCACGAGGGCGATGACGATGCCGAGGATGGACACGTGGTGCTTGTGGACCGACGACCCAGCAATGGTGTTGTAGAGGAGCAGAAGGAAGAGAGGAATAAACAGAGAGTATACAAAGTTCATGGTGACGGGCACACGCTCAACAATGGTGTGTGGAAAGGAGATGTTGAGATTGTTGATGTAAAACATGCGGTGGAAGGGCTCGACAAAGAATTGGATCTGGCTGTTAGAGGCTGTCCCAAAAGTGAAATACTAGCAATACATACAAATATGTATCCGGCAAGGAGTAGGCTAAAGCCAAGATAGTCCGTCGCATAGGAGCCCTTCCAGAACCGGATGACCGGCCCGAGGACACTTTTGCCCAGAGCCGAGCCGGAGCGTGCGGATGACGTCGGTGCCATGGCTTGGAGTTCGTGAAGTCCGCGTAGTCACCGTCCCCGTGTAGCTTTGACGAGCGACCAGAGCATACCAGATGGAAATGGGATAGAGAATATGTATGAACGGAGAAACGGCGAGTTTGGAGAGGCTGTCGTCGTGTTGAGGGCGACCGAGAACAAGTGACGTTGTCATCCCACAGCTTAGACGAGGCGCCGGAACGCTCTTGCCTTAGCACTCACTTGCAGTGGAGAACTTTACTGGACTGGGGTACCAATAACGCCTAACGTGGAAGCTGGAAGATTAGTCATTTTTCCAGCCATGTTTCACCCCACAGGCGGGCGACATACCACGACTGCGGGCACTTTAGAGTTAACGAGTAGCTCTCATCCACATAGTGACGTCCTTGTCTACTGTCATGTCTACTAGTTGCTCTCACCGCGTCTTGTCTGACTTGTACTAATCAAGTGCACGCATATTTCCTTCTCAAATACCACCGCACACAGCATATATGTCGACCTGACCAACGTCGAGCTCATCCACCGCGATGCTTCACCAACAACGCAAACAACAACGCACCAGCATATAACCGGTACATTAGACAGAACGACAAACTCGGATATAATAAGACCAGGAGACTGCAGACATGGCAGCTGCCGTGCGAAGCTTATCTGAAGGCAGACCACATGGCATCACTCGGCAAACGCTGACACCAACGGCAACAGAGATGCCGATAGTCGACGAGAACGAGAACATGCCTTCCTCAATACCCAGCGGGGCGGGAAAAGATGGGGAGGCAGCGCCGCACGCAGCACCCCATCTTCCATCACCATCTCCTACGCCAGAACCAACAAGCCCTACCACCACTACCGCTACCATTGCCACTGCCAACGGCGACAAGCAGCCCCCGGCCAAGCATCTGCCAGGAGTGCGCCGATTGTCAGCCAACAAAATGGCCGAGCTGACAGAGTCTTTGCCCATAGCAGCGATACCAGACGACATTGATATTGACCTGGCCACGCGGGGGCGGGGGCGCGACAGAAGCAAGGACAGGCTATGCCGATCCGATGGCGTCATTATCGGGAGTGGGATCAGAAGTGGCTTCAGTCCGCCGTCTGGCCGTGCCGGCAACGACGTGTTTAGCGATGTCTTTAACTCGGCTGTTCATGACGCAGACATTGATGAGCCAGCACCCTCCATTCCCCCGCTTGACGGTGCACCGCGCGTCCAGAGACACTGGAGCTCGACCGGGTCACTGCGGACGCTGTCAGCTTCGACACCACCTACCATCGGTGGACGACGCAGGTCGTCGGGCACGTCACAGCCTGCGGCCGCCTTGGAGCCGACGTCATCGGCACTACCAAAGCCTGCAGCGGCTACTGCTGTGCCAGGACCATTGTCGTCCGCCCTACCACCACCGGCTCTGTCTGCGCCGCCTGTAGCTAGCAACACGAGCACGCGACGCCAGTCTCAGAACAGTGTTTTACGGCCACCACCGCTCCATATTGACGCAGGAGATTCCAGAGACTCTATAAACCCCAGAGAGCTCAAAGAACAAGTGACAACTGACCGTCTGCCATCACCTATTGCGCCTTCATCTATCCCATTGCCGCCCATGTCCCTGCCAACGCTGTTGCAGCTTGAGTTAGCAGGCCAGCGACCCAGCCCTCTCTATATTCACCACTCTCATGCGGCTGATTTGCCCTACGAGTCCAATGCAGTCAAGTTTGAACGCCTCAAGAACTTCTTGCTGCTCCCCACCTACCTCGAGCGGACCATCTACTTTGGCGCGCTGGCGTGCCTGGATGCATGGCTTTGGACACTCACGATCCTGCCCATTCGGTTTTTTATTGCTCTGGGTGTTTTGGTGCGTTGGTGGGGCTATCTGGTAGTAAAAGAGGTGCGCTTCATGACGGCCTATGTGTGGCGCGGACTTGGGCGCATGTGGAAGCGAGGCCGTGAGCGCCGGCCGAGCTCTGCAGGGCCGCCTCCGAATACGTCTCAAACACAGGCTCAAGGCCAAGGGCAAGGCCAGACTTCTCAGAGCACAGGACGGCCTCGTGGCCGCAGCAATGGCAGCTCAACAAGCGGCAGTGTGCCTCCTGTGGCTGGGTCAACGGCCACGCGCCGACAGGCATCACCCATACCTCCTGCATTAGCACCCCGTCGGCAGGTCTCATCACACCATGGGCATAGTAGCCAAAATGGCCAGAATAGTAAAATGTCCTCCTGGGGCCATCGCCGCACCAAGTCAATGCCCTCGAACCTCACTTCCTTTCACAAAGCCGACTTGCTGCAGGGTGCCGTCATTGTGTGCAGCGCCCTAGCTCTTATGAATCTCGACGCCAGCCGCATGTACCACTTTATCCGAGCGCAGTCGGCCGTCAAGCTTTATGTCATCTACAACCTGGTTGAGGTGGGCGACCGGCTGCTGTCAGCCCTCGGGCAGGACGTGTTTGAGTGCCTATTTAGTGCCGAGACACTCTCACGCACAGCCTCGGGGCGCTCCAAGCTGCTACTACCTTTTGGCATGTTCTGCCTGGGTCTGGTATACAACATTGCCCACTCAATTGTGCTCTTCTACCAGGTGATTACGCTCAACGTTGCCGTCAACTCGTACTCGAATGCACTGCTCTCGCTGCTCATGTCAAACCAGTTTGTCGAGGTGAAGAGCAGCGTATTCAAGCGCACCGAAAAGGAAAACACCTTTCAGCTAGCTTGTGCCGACATTGTCGAGCGGTTTCAGCTGTGGATCGTGCTCTTTATCATTGCAATGCGCAATATCGTCGAGATTGGCGGTCTGTCTGTGCCAGGCAGCATCGATCTCGGCGAAGAGCTGGCCAACAAGGTGCCGCTGCACAACACGTCTATCCTGCCGGCAAGCTTTACTATCCTACCGTCGTGGCTTGTGTCTGTTGAAGTACTATCGCCGTTCCTAATTGTGATTGGCAGCGAGATGGTCGTCGACTGGATCAAGCATGGCTACATCAACAAGTTCAACAACATCAAGCCGCAGTTCTACAGCCGCGTCCTTGACATCCTGTGCAAGGACTACTACACAAACGCTTTCATGGCTCCGGCCCTCATGCGCCGTCTCGGCCTGCCCCTTATCCCCCTATGCACACTATTCCTCCGGTCGTCGATCCAGACCTACCACATGTTCCTCGCCACCCACCTGCCGTCGCCCTCGCTGTCATCAACACATACATCTCTTGCGACAGCCATGGGCGGCCCATCGGCAGCCGAACCCTCGAGTCCAGCCATGGCAGCCTCTCTTGAACGCCTCGACCTGCTGATTCGCAATGCCCTTGGCCGATCCGTGCACGGCAACCCCTACTCGTCGAGCGAGACTGTCACTGCTTCAGAATCGTGGTGGACATGGTCCAGCGACGATGTGATTGCCAGTGTCACCATGGTGGTTGTGTTCTTCATCGTGTTCTTGATTCTGCTGATTGCACGCATGCTGTTAAGCATGGCCTTGCTCCGGTACGCACGTAACCGGTACGCATCGATGAAGGCGCGCGAGCATGCCGAGGCGCAGGGCAAGGCCGACCCCGAGTCCTACGAGGCAACTGGAAAGCGCACGGGCGGCTATGGCAAAATTGAAGTAGGCGAAGAGCGGCGGCGTTGGATTTTCCACGATGATCCCGAGGGGCTAAAGAAGCAACGCGACAAGGAGCGCAAGGGCGGCGGTGGCAAGAAGGAAGTCGATCTGGGCAAGATTACAAGATACGAGATGGTGGCCAAGCGAATTTGGTAGGGTAGTGTAAAGGGCAGAGTAGGGTATTTTGTTCACTTTGTTTTATTAAGAAGCGGCCACAGCGAGCGTCACACACTGCGTTTTTCAGAATAACAGAGTCCACAGAACAATACAGACAATTTCATAGGATCATGATTAAAGTAGGGAATAATACCTTTATGCAGCCGACTTGTAGTATGCATCGACCAGGGGATCGCGGACAGCAGGCTCGACGGCGACGTACCGCAGGTCACCTGTCAGCTCGGGTGGCAGATCGTCACCTTGCGCCAGGGTTGTTTTGGGTAGAGACTCGATGAGTTTGAGCAGGTCCGCCTTGCGCGTGGCCGCCGGCAGTTTGCGTCGGGCCACGTAGTCACGATACAGCTTCTCCTTTTCCTTCTCGGGAGGGTGCAGCACATCCTTCATGGCCGGCTCTTTGCGATACTTGCGCTTGAACTCGGGCCAGTAGAGCTTGGGTGATGCAAAATCCTGCAGCAGTTTGAGATAGGCTGCCTTGGGGTCTTTCTTCTTTGCTTTCTTTTCTTCTTCCTCCCTTTGCTTCTTCTCGCGAATCCGCTCGCGCGACCACTCTTCCCACACGGCCTTGCGCGCCTTCATTGTCGACAATGCCGTATACCGTGGGTCGTCAAACACGAGACCCTCTTCGATGAGTTTTTCCCAAGCACTGAATGGGTTGATCTTGAAGTCGTCTAGCAGCGCCTTGAAGAGCGTAGCACCGTCGGCACCGCTATCCGTGCCGCCATCTTCCTCGTCGTAATACGGCTCGTCGCCATAATCTTCGCCTCCCTCCTCGTCGTAGTACTGCTCGTCCATCATGCCGTTTGCGGCGGCCAGCTGAAACGCAATATCATCTTCGGTGAACTCAACCGGGCCATCATTGCCACCACCGCCACCGTGCATGTCTGTGCCAGCCTCTTCTGTCCGCTGCCGTTTCCTCCGGTTCTCGTCGCCGTCTCCATCCTCGTCGCCCTCGTCGCCCTCGTCGTCGGTGACCTCGACCTCCTCATACTCGGAGTCGTAGTCTGCTGCTAATGGTACGACAACACCCTCCTGTACATCCTCCATTTTGTCCTTTTCTTTTTTGTCTTCTTCTTTTTTGTCTTGTATGTTCTCCTTATCACCCTTCTCCTCTTTCTTCTCCTTCTTTTCGGGCCTGATACCCGCCTTGTCCATCTCCAGCACGGCAGGCATCAGCTTCTCAGGAATACGCCAGAAGCTTGTGTTCTTTTCAGAGTTGTACACAAAGCGGCGTCCGTACTTTGTATACACGAGCTCCCATGGCTCGTGGCCCGGAATGGGAAAACGCGAGCGTGGCTTGTCATTGGGCTGTGGTGGTGGTCGGCCATTGGCTGCTCCTCCCCGGCCACCTCGACCACCTCGGCCGCCAAAGTCGCCCCGCCCACGTCCACCGTGGCCACCCCTTTCATTGCTACCACTTCCGGCTGCATTTTGTGCATTCTGCTGTGCCATGAACGCATTTGCGACACGAGGGTCGGAGAGGTTGAGGAAGGGGGCTTGCGGGCCATGCTGGGGAAACGGCTGGTGAGAGGGTTGTGGAAAAGACGGGCGATGAGGAAAAGGCACACTAGAGCTGGCTTGTAGTGATGGCCCTGCAGCTGGCGGCGGAAATGACGGGGGCGGTGGCGGCGGAGGTGGTAGGTTTCCCGAGGCCGGGGGAGCTCCTGGGCGGCGGTATGTTGATTCTTTGGTTTGCGCATTGTAGTAGTAGGTGTGGCCAGAAGGTGCTTTATTCTCAGTCCAGCCCGGAGGAAGGGGCGGTAGGCTCGCCATTGTCGGAAACTTGGTCGATGGTGCACTTGTCGCAGTGTCGTCGCGTGTTGTATTGACAACGATTAGTGGTGAGCTTGACTGTCGCGATGAAAAGTGTTAGGGTCAGAGGCCCACTTTAATTGACGTCGTCCTGCAGCACTCCAAACTCGCAAAAGCGGCTCAGCAGCTTTGTTCTCGTCGTTATTTGTTTTCAGCTTGCAGCTGGGTTCTTCTGATATCAAATGAATATATCATTGTTCAAAATAAGCTCATTTGCATTATTTCAGTGTTTTTCGGGTTTTTTCAAATTGGAAAATTAACATTTATGTTTATATATACAAATAATTTAGCACAAATAAATAGTGATACTCAAAATACATGCAAGCGAGGACATTGAAAGTAAATTTATTTGTATATATATAAGAGCATTTTTTAGTTGCAATACAGAAGAACAAAGACATGCATATTCCAAAAATCCGACAAAACTCGAACTAAGCATAGGCCATGCCACCGTCAATATTGAGGACCTGGCCGGTGACGTAGGAGCTGCCGGTGCCGGAAAGGAAGATGATGGCATCAGCCACCTCCTAGTGCAGCCTCTTTGTTGCTGTTGTAGTGGATGACAACATCGGCACCCTGCTGGGCGAGGGTCAAGGCGGTGCTGGCGCCGGTCACAGTAGCGAGCTTTCCCTGGAAGGCAGACTTTTGTGGCTGATGGTGGATATACGATTGACTGGAAGGGGTGATATTTTAGATAAAAGTTGAGACAAAATGAAGTTTGATATAGTAGAACAGAGGTTCGAGTTTCTAAAGAAGTTGATGTGGAAGATGAGATGAGATGAGATGAGATGAGGATGTTGTGATAATTCGAATGATATCCAAGAAGAAGCCATCCCATCTTTACATACTCAACAAGTGCATCTATAACCGAGTCTTCTTTGGCTTTCTACTTCTCCTTGTTCTACGTCAGACTTACTAATCTAACATCGCCGTCATGGTCCTCGTAGTCCTGAAGCTTTGCAGATACTCACCTGCATCTACCATGTTACAGTCTCAACCGCTGATAATCAAATACGAGCTGCCTGGGGGCTCTTTTGTCTAGTTTAATAACACAATATGATATATTGACTTTTGTAAGTAAATTGGCGCGTAAAGAAGATCAATGCGAGCCATCGAATCGAAGCGAGGTTGATATGGACGGACTAGTCTAACCGCATTCGGTGCTTACACGCTATTTCCACGTTTTCCTGCTATTGGGGATGAGCAAGAGGAAAGGAGCGAGGGAAACGTTTTGCGCGCTCCTTCCCAACTGCTCTTCCAAACAGGGCAACTAAAGACATGTTATGTCAGTTGGATTTATGTAAGCAGCGGGATGGGAATAACTCTGAACACCATACCAATTGGCCTCATTCATATCAACCCGATACTGCTGATAAACAAATATCTATAATGGTATCTCGACAGAAGTCTCCTGGAAGGGAATGCTGCTGTCATCGATGGTGTCCGTACAAATGATGTAGATGCAGTTCCAGATACAGCTGCTGGCCACGGCATCACCAGCCTTCGTTGGGTTTTGGTTTGCCTAGCCCTTTATTTCTCCATCTTCATGTACGGGCTTGACGCCACCATTACTGCTGATGTCTAGAGCACTGTTGTCCAGCTCGCTTGGCTTGGAGCTGGGTTCCCGCTCGGGTCTGTTGCCTCCATTCTCCCTTACGGCTCGCTCCTCAACTCTAACCTGCTCTACACTGCCATTTCGGCTAGTGTCACCACGCTCTATGTGCCCGCATACTACATCACCGTCTTCTTTCAGGTTGTGCAGTCTGACTCCGCTCTCATGGCGTCTCCTGCCATTTATTATGATCACTGTCGCCGTCAACCTCGCAAGCGGCTTCCTTTTACTCAAAATTAAGTACTACAGTATGTTCTATCTCTTGTCTGCTACGTTCTCAACTCTGTCGGCGGTTTTACTTGATGTCTACCTCAAGCCAGAGACACACATCTCCACAATCTATGGCCTTACAATAATTAAAGCTGTTGGAACAGGCTTCACTTTACAGATTGGATATGCTGTCTCTACTTTGATTGTGGACAATCGCGACATAGGCCATGCCATCAGCATCCAGAACGTGAGTCAAGTGGGAAGCATGATGATCGCCCCTGATGTTCCCGGGCATATATTTCAAAGTGTTGCTACACGCAATCTCAACAGCGTCTTAGCTGGCCATAAGTCGAGATTCAGAGTGTCGTTGCTGGCACCAAGAGCACATTATTCCAAAGTCTGGTCAATGGTCTACGAGTCCAAGCTGTCACAGCCATCACTGAAGCCTTGCAGTCAGCGTTCACTCACGTCTTTATATCTCGTGCCATACTAGTTCTTATAGGCATCGTCATGAAGAAAGAAAATATTTCTGGCGAGTCTTCTGTTTAAAAATACTGTTAATTGTTGTATAGATGTAAATGTAAATTATAAACTAAGAAATAAACTGAGATAGAATGCTTCAACTAAAAAGTGACATAAGAGAGCAGACGCTTCCACATTGGCTGCGAGTAGTAGTTATCGAGATATTGTAGCTCGTCCTCGGCCAAGAAACGGCGACCGCTCTGTAGATCTGCAGTCTTGGGGTCCTGCACCCTGGTCTGGAAGTACACCTTGTAGCCGATAAAGGCAGAGATAAAGAGAGGCGCACACAGCATGTTTTCAAAGAATGCAGTGGCACTTGGCTCGTCACCAATGGGGCTGGCAGAAACATAGATTGTGCACACAAAAGTGAACAGTGTCGACAAGAACAGGAAGGCTGGGGCAAGAGGGTACCACTTCAGCCGGAAAGCATGCTTGAGCTGCAGAGCCGGATCGTTCTGAGCCACCAGAGCTCTGTGCATGAACCAGTTGGTAATGGGGATCGTCATCCAAGCAAAGAATGTCGTCGTAGCCGACACGGAGCTGAACCACGTGAAAGCGGTTGAACCGCCGGATGACAGGTTTATGTAAGTCATGACAATAGCAATGACAGCACATGAGATGGTTGAGTACAGCGGACGACCAAGCGAGTCGACTTTGCCAAAGATGCGAGGGAAGTAGCCCATGCGCGCCATCGATGTCTGCACGCGCGATGCAATGAAGAGCGACTCGGAACCAATACCGGCAAGACCGATCAGAAGCACGACGTTGATAATGTCGGGCAAAACCTTGATGCCCACCTTCTCCATTACAATAACAAACGGCGAGCTGGCAATCTTGCTCGAGTGATCGAGCAGCTTGGGCTCAGTGTAGGGAACGAGCACAGTGATGTACACGCAAGCCGACATGTAAATAAGCACAATGCGGATGAACAAGTTCTTGGCCGCGCGGGGCAGCTCCCAGCGAGGAAAGGCCGACTCGCCGGACGAGATACCAATAATTTCTTGGCCACCGGTAGCCCAAGATGCCAGTAGGAAAACGGAGGCAATGCCCTTGAAGCCGTTGGGAAAGGCCGATAGCGACGTGTAGTTGTAGCCACGCTCAATCGAGTCGCCACCAAAGCCGCAGCAGATGACGAGCATGGTGAACAAGACGACGAATGTAAAAGTAACCTTCATAACACCAGTGCCAAACTCAAACTCGGCAAAGGCGCGGTTAGGTAGAAGATGCTGGCCGACGACGACGACCAAGTAAATAGTGTACCAGATGGCCGAGTGGATAGACGTGTTCCAGTACGAGATGACGACGGGCACAATGGCACCTTCGGCAGCAACGACAGTCAGAGCTCCAAACCATTCACAGAAACCAATAGAGAAGCCGAGGGCGGGGTCGACAAAGCGACTGGCATGGTCGATAAAAGAGCCACTGGTAGGAAACAGACTCTGGGCCTCGCTGAGGACCTGCATCATTGTCATGGCCATGATACAAATCAGACCGTAGCCAATGAGCATGCCGGGAGCCGAGCCGTTGCGCAGGGCGGTGCCACTAGAGACGTAAACGCCGGAGCCGATGTTGGCACCCAGGGCAATCATCTGAACGTGGCGAGTGCGAAACGACCGGCGAAGCTGGCCCTGTGGCGTCGTGGCTCCGTTGTTGGCGTACTCATCACCCTGTTCCAGGGGCTGTCCGGACTTGAGCACCTCGCCTGCCACCTCACCCGAGTCCCGGGTTGGGGCCATGACGATGTCGTCCTTGGACATGTTGTGGATCAAATATAAAAAAGAATAACAGATGAAAATGACAAAGAAAGACAAGCCGGGAGGATGTGGATGAATTGACTTGACACGTGGAAATGCCGCGGGGAGTCGTATGATGATCTGTGCAAGGCTGGGGAAGATGACTATATATCCATCAATGGCGGAAGGGAGGAAACAAATAAAATCCACAGATTAACACCAATGCAAATTTGTTGATACAAAAAGAGACAACAAGAGACGTCTGTCTTGAGAAAGAGGCAGAGCGGCAATCGTATCAGCGGTCACGCATATCTAGCCAGTGCTTGCTTCTGTATCTGTGTACTACCTGACTCCTCATAATGTCTCTGAGTGTGCTTGATTGTGTCGATCTCATCCTTTTTGTTTACTGGTGCAAACGGCCGGTCCCCTGCACGTCTTGTTGTGGCTAGTTTGCTTGTATCGAGGTGTTGGTCAGCCTGCCTCGTGGAAATATGAGGAGACTGGCCGTGAATGCTAAGCACTAATGGTACCAAAGTTGATGCTAGCGATCTAACAGGAGAATACTAATGGAAATAAGAAACGGGGAAACTAGCGGACAATAGATGCGATGGATAATAAGGTGTCATTGTGTCGGAGAAACTGACACTTTGGACTAGCGTTTCCAACTAATCAGGGGAGTTCTATTCGCTCATAGTCCCGAGATATGACAATTCGATTCTCTTCCTGCATCGTATGCAACGGGAAAGATAGATCGGCATGGTGGAGCGAGCTAGACGGAATGGAGACTATTGAACAGGCAAGACAATCAAATGGACAAACGACAAGGGAGAGGAGGAAGGATAAGGGCAGCCGAGAAGCTGAGGAGAGACGATGGATAGTGGGCTACATAGATCATAGATATTAATACCACAGCCTCGGAGGTTGCATGCCTCTCGCGGAACTTGGGCTCGCCGAGTCAAACAACATCTTATACCATGCCAGATTTAATGCAAAGACAGGAAAAACGGTCGTCGGACAGCACGGGGTGGGGCCGGAATCAAAGAACAGCATGGTGAGTCTGATATAGGATGGAGCACTGGTTACATTGTGATGTCGTACACTGAAGCTGACCATTAGTCAACGGTGCCACGCTCGAAAGGTAAGCCGAAGCGCCGTCTTGAGACCATCTTCTTCAGCAATGCTCATAAAATAGGTGCGGTGCGATGCCACCAGCGGAGAGCCATGTTCAGGCTGCCGGTTGTCTGGCACACCATGCATTGCACATGAAAAGCGGAGGCGTAACGTGAGTAGACCTCGGACCTTATATCGCCGGACTAGACCTAGCTAACGACCAGCGGGGCCCTGCTCGGCCGACAACGATGCCGATGCTACTGCCGTCACCGCCGGTAGGAAGCCGAAGCACTGTGACTGTAGACTCTACAATAGACGGAGCTCCATGGACAGCATCACCGACACTGTCTCACCGGGAACGGGATAGGGACAGGGATCTTGACTACTGCACAAGCGCAGGAAAAGCAACGCCCGGCAAAAGCCCTGATGTATTGAGGCAACAACAGCCCCTACCACGACCTGTGTCGCAAAATGCAGAAGAAGTCGGCCAAGCAGCGGCAGTTTTGTCGTCTCTTTCCACTGTCGGCACCATTACTGCCGACAAGGATAACACAACTACGAATCACCAGGTACTAGATCACCACGACGACGGCGACAACGATGATGGCAGAGACAAGCTTCACGAACAGCCCACCACTGCAGCGGCCAACCTAGATACTAGCGATGGCAAAAGACACCTTGTCGAGATGCTTTCCCAGGAGGATATCGAGAACAGAGTGATGCAACGCGGCGTGCGTATTGTCTTTGTCGGCCAGGAGTACTCAAATATCCACTATCTGATTCGTCAACGAGCCCGTCGTGCCTCGGCCTCGGTCCATCACTTCCCCTCCAACCAGATCTCCCGCAAGTTCACCAGCCACGAGCTTGACCGTATCCCACGCGAGGCCTTTGAGCTGCCACCCAAGGCTGTGGTAGATGCCCTCTTGGCTGCATATTTCCGCTATGTGCACCCTGGCTTCCCCGTGCTGGACAAGGCCGCATTTATGGGACAGTACCGCCGACGGGACCCTATGAATCCTTTGAGTTTACTGGTTCTGCAGGCCGTATTGATGGTGGGTGCTCATGTCTACCGAGATGACGGTTCCCTAGCAAGCAAGGGCGTGAATGCAGATACGGATATGCAGATGCACACGGCTCTGCTGAAAGACCGTGCGTCTATCAAAGCAGCCTTTTTTCGACGTGCCAAGATGCTGTTTGATGCGCGTTTTGAGTGGAATCGTGACGTTGTCGTGCAGGCCGCGCTTCTCATGATGTGGCATTCCGAGGGCGTTGAAGATATCGGTGCCAACTCATACTATTGGGTGGGTGTTGCCGCACGAACGGCACTAGGCCTGGGTATGCATCGTGACACACAGGCTAGTACGCTGATTGCACACGACAAGCGTCTCTGGCGCCGTCTGTGGTGGATTCTTGTACAGTTTGATGTGATTGTGTCACTATCCTACGGGCGGCCCATGGCTATCAACCTCGCCGAGAGTGATGTTCCCGAGCTTATGCCCACAGAGCTGGAGGATATTGTGACAGATGATGGCCTCGAAGACTGTGGAATCGATGGAGAGTACCTTATCCACCAGATGCACTTGTCATGCATTATTGCTCATACCTTGCGGGACCGGTTCGGCCTACAAGTGCCGGAAGATCGCAGAATACAGGCCCTCATTGATGCAGATCAGCGCCTTGCACTCTGGATGGCTAGGCTGCCTGCGTCTTTGCGGTGCAAGCCAGACGGTAGGGTTTCATCACCATGGTCTGCAATGCTGCATCTCACATACAACAACTTCCTCATACTCCTGCACCGTCCACCACCGACGCCGACATCATTTGTAGGCGCCACCAGCCAGGAGAACATGGGTATCTGTTCGGCGGCTGCGGGCGCTATCGTCAACTTACTCGAAGCAGTAGCAGCACGTGGCGAGCTGCGGTTCCTGAATATCTTTGCCGTTGATGCGCTGTTGACGACGCTTATTCAACTGAGTGCCGAGATACGAATGGCCAACCCAATATTGGCTGGCCATGCCATGCAGCGCTTTGACTCGGCCATGGACATTCTCCGTCGCTTGTCGGGTATCTGGCTCAACGCCGAAATAATCTTGAGGCTTTTTGAGGATAGCTCAGAGAGAACTCGAGCTGAGCTACTCATCGGGAAAGGCAGTGCCAGCAGTTGTGCTAGTACTAGTATGACTGGCGGCCAGCACAGACAACCAGATGGGGCGAGCCAGACAGCCCGAACAGAACATCCCCCAGTGCGTGCAGTGCAAGCTTCCGTTCCGACGGAGGAAGGCCAACGCATAGACAGTGATCCTGAACTGCCCACAGCATCCATAGCTTACTCACCACACCCATCGCAAGGGCCCGTAACCCCAGGAGGCACGAGTATGCCGGTAGACAGTCTTCAATCTCTCATCCTGTCGTCCTCGGCGGCGATGCAGCAGCAGCAGTTGGTGCCGATGAACGAACAGTTGGACTGGACAAGTTTGTACTGGGAAAATTCCGGGTTTGCGTCTTTGAGTCCGTTTTCTGATATGCCTTTGTATTTTTCTTTTTAATTTAGACGATAATGATATACCAATTGATGACTATTTTCTATTATTGCTTGTATCTTGACAATAATGACATCAGAGACTAATACAGCATGTAAGTGTATTGATTTCATTCTTCTAGTTTCACACGTCAGTGGCTATGCTGCTGTCTGATACGTACCTAGTGCTCGGCGGGCAAATGCACGACGCCGGCGATAACAATATCCGCTACGGATCTGGGATCTGATAATGCAAGTCAACAATGCGGTACTAGCATCCAATGATAGTCAATCATGGAATGCCGCTTGGGATTGCCTACTTTAATCAGTATGACGACTCAAACCGGGCCCGGCCGTCGCTAATTTAATACAACAGTGTCCTAGTTTGGCAAGCTCAACGTACATCAGACAACATAGAGCTACAACCACCAAACCCATCTGGAGGCAGCAACTACACGCAAAGCCCAAGATGACTCTACTCGAAGTTATAGCCTCAGCTTTGGCTGAATCTACTGTCAGTCCTTTGTCCATCATTGCCCTCGTGGCCGTCATTGGCTCCCTCGCCTGGTACATCACCTGCAAGCCAGCAGCTCTCCCAGCAGCAGCACCAGCACCAGCACCAGCAGCAAAAGAAACAGATACCAAGAATGCGGAAAAGACACAGCCCGAAGCATACCCACCAGGGTTCGACTGCATGGGAAGAATTGAGCCGCTGACAGACCTGGACTGGAGTGCAGAGCGGCCTGAGCGCATCTACAAATTTGCGGACCGGTACAACCTCACCATGGGTCTGCGCAAGACAACGGTAA
This sequence comes from Ophiostoma himal-ulmi, assembly GCA_029299165.1. Classification (NCBI taxonomy): domain Eukaryota; kingdom Fungi; phylum Ascomycota; class Sordariomycetes; order Ophiostomatales; family Ophiostomataceae; genus Ophiostoma; species Ophiostoma himal-ulmi. Next base: position 1,185,594 of record JANSME010000012.1, read on the forward strand.
ACACGATTGCCCGCATTGACCAGCAGTATGTTGAGCGTATTGGAGAGCGCAAAAAGATTTTGGAACAGTATCCCGGTGCGCTCGGCTGCATGCCGTCAGCTGAGCCCATGGTGCGCGAGCTCTACGAATTTCTGATTGCACACCTTCTTCCCAAGAGATACCCAACTGTATTTGAGATGGGCGAAACTTTCGACCAGTTTGGAAAGAAGACCAAGTATCTATACAACAAAATCCTGGACGAGAAGTTGCCGGCAGAGTCCCCGACCGATATTATTGACACCATGCGGATCATTGCGTTGACTGTCGACGAGGATTTCCTGATGCTTCAGCCAGACGCAGACGACGACGGTTACCGACTGACAGCCTTTGTCTGGCTATACCCCGTGGGCTTTGATCCCGTTGAGAAGCTGGGAATCAAGCTACGGGATGCTCATAAGTCAGTTCCGGGTTACAAGCAGCACCTAGAGAAGTCGATGGACCGGTACTTTGCACGCCTCCAGCCTGGTGGCATTGTCGACCGAATCAACTGGGCCGTGGCAACCAACTCCAAGCTATGCGAGCGTGGCGAGTACCACTTGCATGATGACAACCAAGTGTCTGCCATCACAGCCGATGATGTCAACCTGGACGACACATGGGTCAGGTGTGAGCTGCAGACACTATTTTCTCTGCCTCGTCACAATGCCCGCATTCTTGGTGTACACCTCTACCTCTATCCCATCCGTGAGATTAAGCAGGTCGGTTTGGCAGAGACCATGATACGCGCCATTGATGGCTATGCCAAGGGAAATGTACCGGCTTTCTCTCGGTACAAGCGTATACCTGTTTGGGGTGATGTGGTCAAGGAATATCTGCGGAGTGACGAGGACCTGCCGCTAGCAAGCGAGACAGGTGCAAAATAGGTGTAAAAGAGATACAAGTATGGAATATCATATAAGTAGTGAAACAATATACATGAAACAAAGGTAATTTTTATCCTACGTGTACGCATAATGACTGTGGCGTTGTCTGTTTGACAGAAGTTCTCTAAAAATGAGGTTGTATCACGCAGCACTACAACGTTCCATGTGAAGGAAAATGCAAACATTAACAAAAAACCTAGTTATATACTGCTTTCTACTTCAATAAATAAACGCATCATACTCCTTCTCGGGCTCATCAAAGTACCACGTGAGATCCCGGCCTTCTCCCTCCATTGTACTAAATCCATTGCCGAGGTATGCCCACCGGTTTTTGTTCCACGTCGACCACTCCCAATCCTCATATCGTGGCTCTTTGAGAAGATGAAACCAATGTAGTCGACTTCCAGGATGGAGACCTGTCACCGGGCCGCTTTCCTTGCCGTTCTTGAACCAACTGCGACACTTTCCAGCCCAGGCTGTGCGCGGCAAAAATGCATCGGCATGCTCAACAAACTCGTCAATCGCACCCTGCTTTGGAACCACAGCACGATAGCCCTCCGTCTGCATTTTGTATACCATCTTGAGCATGTACTTGGTGAGGTGCTCGATAATGGGAATGGCCGAGCCGTGGCCGACCGGGGCCTGCGGACCCAAGAATACAAAATAGTTAGGTATATCGGCAGGTGTCATAGACAGATAGGCTGTTGCACGGTCTTTCCAGGCGTCTCGCAGATCAATACCGTTACGTCCAACAATAGGGAAGCGGGGACGGAAGGAAAGATCAAAGCCTGTTGCGCAGATGAGTACATCAACCTTGACCTTGCTCTCGCCATCCTCGCCAGTCAGGACCAGACCATCTTCCTCAATACGCGTGATCTCGCGACCTGTTATGACGTCCACGTTGGATGCTGACAGTGCCTCAAGGTATCCGTTTCCAGGAGATGGCCGTCTACAGCCAACTGGGAAGGTTGGTATGATAAAGTCGGCCAGCGGGTTGCCTTCACCCAGGCGGCGCCTCATGTCCTTTCTCGAAAATTCCACGGCTGCGGCCTGCTCGGGTGTGTCTTTGTGTAGCATCTTGAAGCGACTCGACAACTCGTACTCGACGCCCTTGCGGTAGGACAGATATGCCGCGGGGTCCTCAGCAAACTTTTGCTTTTGCTCCTCGGAAAATGTAAAGTTGAGACCGCCGGGGGCAGCATACTTGCTGCCAAATCCTGCTGTGATCCACTAGAAAGTTAGTATTTCAGTCTGTAAGCTGCATAACATAGACGTTCACTCACAGTAGGGCCTCTGATGAACGTGGTGAGCTTCTTGACAATGGGCTGGACAGCCGTCACAAGCTGAATGCCGCTGGAGCCGTATCCAATGACGGCAACGTTCTTGTCCCGGAGATCAACCGACGTGTCCCAGGCACCACTGTGTAGGATGGGCCCCTTGAACAAATGCAGTCCTTCAATCTCTGGCCACTTCCAGTTGTTCAGATAGCCGCTGGCGTTAATAAAAAAGTGGCCATAGTCCTCTGTGACTGTACCGGACTGAACATCTTCTACCTTGATCTTCCACACGCCCTCCTCTTCGTGCCACGTCGCACCGTTGACTTTCCGACCAAACTTGATATAAGGTAGTAATCCGTGCTTGCTGGCAGCCCTCTCGAGGTAAGCCCGGATCTCCTTTTGCGATGCATAGTATTCTGACCAGCCCGGATTTGGCTCCCATGAGTACTGGTAGTTGTGGCTGGGAATGTCGCATGCGCAGCCCGGGTAACTGTTTTCGAACCAAGTGCCTGATACAACGCCGTTCTTTTCGTAGACTTGCAGATCAACGTTCTTCATGTGCACCTTGATGTTGCGGATGACGTTGAGACCACTTGCGCCGGCACCAATCACAATGATACGGATCGGCCGGCCGGCACCCATAACTTCCTCGACGACGTTGTAGCTGTCTGCCATGATGTAGCCTGTTTTCGTTGTTTACAATGTTGTTAAAACCATCTGGTGTGATTGCATTGCTGCACTTGTGATCGGTTTGCAGTGCAGTACATGAAGCTATTTACGTCTACATTTCGCCGGCGCCCCTCCTGCGTGGTAATGATCACTATGTCAATGATAGGCATATTGATGGAGTCGCCGAGTCAATACAAAATGCCGAATTGGTTGAGGGTCCATGATGTACCAGGTCGTAAGATGAATTATTGCGTCGTTGTTATTCGTCAAAGTCACCGAGTGACAAGCCTACCTGGTGCCATATGCCGTAAGCCATGTGCGGCAGAGAACGCAACTAGCCGAATCTCACTGCATACCAGACCCGTTGTTCACCCGAAGTTCTGCCCCTATTACAACACTGCGTCACTCGGTCCGCATTACCGCTATTCTGCCACTCGGCCTTATAAGTCGGCCCCGCTCCTCGAACTGTCGGCGATTTACATTGCTCGTCAACATCAGCAGCTCAAGTTCTAATCATCGGCTCCCTCAACAAATCAAAGATTCTAATTGCATTATTTTAATTGAAATCACTGCCATGTCTTCTGTCAAGTACGTTAACATCGCTGGTACTCCGCCGGTAATCACGGCCACCGACGGTACCGGCGCCGACTTCAAGCTGCTCGCCCCGCCCAAGTCCGACATCTATGTGTCGCCCCGGACGCCCAAGGCTTTGTTCGACTATACGGCGCCAGTTGTATACAAGCGCATTGCTAAGGAGGCATTTGTGTCTCTGTCAGTCACTGCATCCGCAAAGTGGCGCACCCAGTACGACCAGGCCGGTCTCATCTTCACCGTGCCCACCAAGAACAACCCAGACCCCGATGCAGCAAACGCTGCCCAGCTGGATACACACCCTTCATGGGTCAAGGCTGGCATTGAGTGCCATGATGGTGCACCGTGCGTCAGCATCGTCGACAGAGCCCCAGGAGGATGGGCTAACTGGAGTTTGATTCCGTTGTCTCTTATTGGCCTTAAACTTGGGCCAGTTGTACCTGTGACGTTGACATTCACTCGTGAGAAGAACGCGCTGATAATCTGGCTGATTCATGATCTGGAGGCGGGAAAAGCGCCGACGAAATTGTTCATCCGCAAGGTGCCGTGGGTCTTCCTCGATGACCCAGCCGACAAGCTGGGCAGTGATATTCTCGTGGGTGCCTATGCAGCCCAGCCAGATCCGTATGATTTCTCCAAGGGTGAGTCACTCGAAGTCACATTTTCGGGGCTCAAAATTGAGTCGTCCTAGATAGATTGAGCAGAAGAAAGTCACGTCTTTTATTTAAATCTACCAATTCTTGCACGCTATCTTGCTTCTAAGAAGAGAGTTCGGTCTTATACTTTACAAGAAACTCATTGACAGCAGCCACAAATGTAGCAACATCATCATCTGTAAGAACGAGGTTCAGTGGTGTGTAGCCACGGCTGGCCATGTAGATGCCCTTTTCCAGCATAAAGTGGTAGTAGATGTTGTGCCAGTAGCCAGCATCGGGGCCAGAGAAGCGCAAGTTCAGCATGCTGCCACGGCTAGCAAGGAAGACTGTAGGCAATGCAACCGGTGCCGAGTCCTTACTAGTGTAAAGTTCGGTTTCGCCGTCGAAGCTGTCAACCTCGAGTACGTCCTGTAGATACGCCTCGTGCTCTTTGTTGTACAGACCCGTCTCGAACAGAGCTTCAGTGATGCCTTTTTTCATCAAGTCACCACGAGCGTTCAAGTCATTCACGGCCTCAGCGTTGAAGATCTCCAGCGCTGCAAGACCAGCGTTCATAGTGAAGACGTTGTTGTTGTATGTACCCGGGTGCATCAGACGACGGGCGGAGCCAAGGGCTGGATCAAAGAGAGACATGACGTCCTTGCGTCCGCCAAATGCACCAAAAGTCATACCACCACCGATCCACTTGCCAAACGTCATGAGGTCGGCCTTGAGGGTCTCGCTAGGCACAGATGCCAGTGCTCCAGACATACCGAGACGGGAAGACATGACCTCATCCATAATCAAAAGGGCGCCCAGCTTGTTGCAAGTATCACGCAGATAGCGCAGAAACTCGGGTGATGCAGGACGACAACCACCAGAGCCCTGAACAGGCTCGATCAGGACAGCTGCAAGACTGTTCTTTGGAAGCGCATCGATGATAGCAGCGGTAGCGGCCAAGTTGTTGTAGGGTGCAGCCACAAACTCATGAGGAAGGTTCATGTTGCGGCACGGAGCGTCGCCGACACGGCCGTTGTGCGTCCAGCGGCAGAGATCCATAGGGAACACAAAAGTACCACCGTGATAGCCGTTGCTGAAAATGACAATCTTCTTTCGCCCAGTGAACTCCAGAGCTGCCCCAATGGCAAAGGTGTTGGCTTCAGTACCAGAGTTGGTGAACCGGATCAGATCAACACCAGCAGCAGCAAAACGCTCGGTCACCTTTGCTGCCAGCTTCTTTTCACAGACTGATTCGCCGCCATAGTTCCAACCAGATGCAAGGGCAGTCTGTACGGCCTCGGCAATGCGGGGATGGGAGTGGCCAAAGATACCGGCGCTGAACTCGCCGAGGAAGTCGGTATATGTGCGGCCATCGACCGAAGTCAGCTTTTTGCCGGCGCCTGACTCAATTGCGAGAGGAAAGGGTTCGGCGTAAAGAACAGTTCGTGTGTTGCCACCGGGCATGTGCTGTGCGGCATCCTTGTGCAGTTGTGCGGATTTTTGGTTGTGTGCCAAATATGTTGCATGAGCAGTAGCCACGGCTGAGGCCACTGCGGTCGATGACGGTGCCATTTTGTGAAACAGTTATGGTTGAAGTAGATATTGTAGACAAATAAACGCACATACAACCAAAGATAGACCAGCTAGAATATATTTATAACAACCTCCGAGGGACCCTTGATTTCATTTCATCTGTATTTAATGAAGCTCTCCCAGCCAAAGCCGTCAGGGCCTAACATTGGACTAATACGCTCTTACCATAGCTCGCCGGTGCTATCAATCAATTGTGACTGGCCGATAGTACCGTTGGGCCCCGGCGTCGGCTTTTGTGCTGAGAGTCAAAGCCCAACTCAGAGCCGATAGAACTCTTTGAGAGGGGAAAGCATACAATGATTGAATGGAGTTGAATGCTACTGTATCACATTTGTTACCATCTTTATATTTGTACTTGAATTATGTTAGCGCGCTGAATATCCGCTTAAAGCCCCAGGTTTGTCGAATACCATCCTCAAAACTTCAATGAAGTCTCATTTTATCTAATATGAAACAATAACAGATGCGGGTTTTCAAGCATGAATTCAAAGAAACTGTTTAGAGCACTTTATTAGTCTAAAAATATACTGTCCAAACTAGAGTAACATACAATTAAAATTTGCATTCTACGAATGACGGATGGGTCACAACTGCAAGAACCCTTTCCGCAGAGCCTCCCGGCGACTGGTACTCGCCGGGTCAATGTACGGCTTCTCGCCTAAGCTAACAGCACGGCTTCCACTGCGTTCGCCCAAGTCAGCGTCATGTATATAGTCTGGCGTGGCGGCATGATACACGCTGCGGTTGTCCCAAATTGCGAGATCATTGACATCCTGCCAGCGCAGTCTGACCTGCAGGTCGTGGTTCTCGACAACGAGCTGGTTGAACCACTCCAAAAAGTGCTTGCTCTCAGCTTCAGAAAGACCGTGGATGCGCTTGACATGGTGGCCCACAGCAAACACACTCTTCCAGCCTGTGACTGGGTTTGTCCGCACGACTGGATGAATAGCCTCGAGAATTTCTCCAACATTTTCCGGAGCTCCGCGAGTGCCGGAGAACAACTTGAAGTTGTTGCGCTCGGCCGAGTCCGCGAATCCGGGTTGCGCGTAGTAGGCTGTCAGAGTATCGAGAAACTTGCGAAGAGTGGGCGAGATGCGGTCGTAGAGCTCATAACCCGAGGCCCAAAGCGTATCTGATTATTAGAGGCTGTTGCGTAACTCGAGGAATTTTTTTAGTAAAAAAGATGAGACTTACCACCGCCGGTCTTTGGGAGCTTCGTCAACCGGAGCAGAGCATAGTCACTTGGAATAGGCTCAAAAGTAATATCCGAGTGCCACTCGTTTTTACCACTCTGCCGACGCGAGTTGAATCCAGATGCGAAGCGGTCCCTGAACAGCTTCTTAGACTGCTCAGACGAGATGACACTGATCTCATTGTCCTTACCGCCGAGATCTCGGCTGGCGTTGCTCACGGGGTGAATGTGCAGTGTCGATGTTGCGGGCTTGCCCGACAATTCACCAAGACGTTGAACAAGCTCCTTCTGAAGATCGTCGGTGATGTTATCCTGCTTGCGGAAGAACACAACTCCACGTTGCGAGACAGTGATTGCAAGATCGCGAAGTAGTTCGTCCGAGTTGGGAGCGCGAAGCCATTCTGCAAGATCGACATGTGCAAACTCTCGTCCAATGACGGGTGTCACATCAAACGACTCAAACTTGTCCAACGCTCCGCTCAGTTTGAGAGGATCTTTATGGCCAGTCTCGAGCTTGGGTGGTTCGACATCAGTATTGCTGCCATCATCAAGTCTCTTCTGCTCGATCTTCTCGACCGGCTTTGTGGCAGGAACTACAACATTCTTTGCAGAGATCTCGGCAGCCTGCACAGGCTCAACAGCTGACGGCGACATTTTGTATCAGTTCGAAGTTGTTTCAATCTCGTATGATTTGCCAAAGTACTTCTACGTCAGGGACAAGCAGTCCGGCTTTATACTTTTGCATTTCCGCAACAATTGATGCATCACGCAATCACGCGGTATCGGCGACATATTCTATAATATGATTGATGACGGGGCCGATGCGGCAGAATGATGGCGAACAATCTAGCTTGCTTTGCGTAGAAAGACATGACACAGTACATCCAAAAAGTGTGACTGAGTTTCTTGATTCCAAGACGCGTTTAGCTACCCCGCGCGTTGTGTGGTGAATGATGTGATTTTAGTGCTGGAGCCGTCAGTGGTAAGGGGCCAATAGTGTTCAAACCATAGCTGACCAAGCTGGCAGCCGTCGTAAACAATAGCCACAGCCATACTGGACTGAGTCATGAATCTTAAAGCAGCAGAACAGCGTCAAACTGAGAAATCGAAAAGATCAATATTGCAATATATATAACATCAGCGCGACTTAAGATCTGTTATACAACCTCGGCCATGCTGCCTCATCAATAAGACTCTTTATCTGCGCATCGGACTATCCGATGTTATCAGATATATTTCCTGAATGATACCGATTTGATAAACTGGCTGTTGGCAACGAAGATAAGGACACGCGTCCGGACTCGGCCGAGTCGCTTTCGATTCAAGTACAGGTTGCTTTTCGTGACGTGTGTGATGTGCTGCTGTGTCAGTGCCCAACTATGACAATTTGATATCATTATTTATATTTTGATATTAGTCACGGATCACGGTTGAACCTACGGCAGAACCCAAAACTCGGGGAGTTTTGTCAAGCCGGCGAAAATAACGGCGGCGGCCCCGCTCTTCTCTAAAGACTGATATGTAGCGAGGAGCTTTCAGGTTTTGATATCCCGTAGATCGGCTGCCTAGGGTCTTATCATGCCTCAGGGGATAAAACCCGACGGCAGACACCCGTCCATATTGATGCGGTTCCAGCATCTTTGCTTTGACATAACCGTGTGATTTTAATTGCAAACATATTGGCCAATCTTGCCAAGTTCGTCAAAAGTCAAAACGCTTGATAAATACAAAATGCTTGAAGAAATCCTCAACGGCGAGGAGGTCGAGGGCGTAAGTCGATTCCGCATTACTGGCCATTTCCGGAAGTCCATCGCATATGTATTAATTATAAACACAGGCTCCCGAGTGGCTTCTCGACCTGAAGAACAAAGGTTGGACAGTCGTTCCTGGTGTGCTCGCATCCGAGAAGGCGGCCCTCTATGCTAGCAAGGGGTACGAATGGCTTGAGAGCTGGGGCTTGGGATTTGATCGCAATGATCCCGCCACACGAAAGCCTGAGAACCTGCCGTATTGCACATATGGTGGTCTCTACAACCGGTCAGCTGCATATCCTTTAGCCGACAAAATTACTTATTGTAGACTAACACATGAAGTTATGGCTTGGCCCACGAGCAGTTTATCTGGGATCTCAAGTCAGAACCCGCCCTGATTGAGAAGTTTGCTCAAATCTGGGACACCGACGAGCTCTTTGTGTCATTTGGTAAGCCTCAAATACCATGTGATACATGCAGGGTAATACTAACATGCTAGATGGTCTCAACCTTTCTGTCGCGGATAGAAGGCGTCCCAAGTCGGACCCTGTTTACGCTCCCTGGGCTCATGTCGATCAGTGCCCATACCGGACAACACTGCACTGCGTTCAGGTAGATACAGCAACATCCTCACATGTTGAGAGCACTACTGATAATAACAGGGCATTTTGAACTTTCTTGACAATGGCCCCGAAGACGGCGGCCTCACTGTCCTAGAGGGGTCTCACAAGTACTACGCAGAGTTGTGGGAGCACTTTGACGATATAAAAGGTCCTGACGGCTGGGCTAAGGTGGAGTACCAGGCGCTCAAACAGGAGATGAGCGAGTGGTTGGAGGCCAAGGGCTGCAAGTGGGTTAAGGTCTGCGCAAAGCCGGGTGACCTTTTACTGTGGGAGTCGGTAAGTTAATTTGTGTTTTGCTCATGACATGAACCGAAAGCTAACACAACACAGCGCACTGTTCACTACGGTGCCCCGCCGCGTGGTACTAGCGACAGATTTGCTGCGTGTAAGTTTATATCAAGTCCAAATTTTGGAACTACGATACTGATCATACAGACGTTTGCTACAAGCCGGCCTCCCAGACTGACGAGAAGACGCGCAAAGAGCGCCTCGAGGCCTTTGAGAGAAAAGAATGCACCGCTCACGACCCAACCATTCTGCGGACGAACCCTCGTCTGCCCCCCAACCAGCACCCGACATACAACGCCGTTCTTCAGCAACCGCTCCAGCAGCCAGTGCTGTCGAAGCGTGCCAAGCAGCTGATTGGCATTGAAGCATACTAATAGATCCTGGCATATGTTACACTCTGAGAAGGGGAAATAATACGCATAGACAGATAACGACTCGATGATCAGTTATGTCTGACCCTTTACTATTGCGGATGGTCACTAGCCGCCACATTACACTGGTGCGGGAACTCGGTCTGGAAACGGCTAGCAATTGATGCAATAATTTGTTGTCGGAGGTCAACTAACAATACTATGCCAGACGGCCCTGTTGGACCACACAATGACGTCCTGTTTGTGGTGATGATGTGCATATATGTTCTCAGGCTTAGGGCTGGCCGTATAGTCCCAAAAAGAGTTGGTAAGAAGTCGTCTTTCTATTCAAACAAGAAAAATACGAAACTCGCTTGTGCATAAATGCGCGGACTTCTTTGAGATCCGTGACCACAGTCTCAGGCCCATCCAGAGCATTTTTCAGGTAAAGCTTGAAGACGACTTGTCCATGTTCTGCAAAAACTTTTTGCCCGTATTGGGATTGGTCCATATCATAGGGTAGACGCAAACGTTCGCTTGAGTCCACGGCGGAAGTTTAAGTAAAGGCATCTCAGGGCTCTCAGTCTCAAGAAGATGGCCAAGACAAGTACTATGCGCTGTCGACACCCACACAAATGCATGGGGTGCATACTCGATACGGCTGTTCATCACAGTAGCTCGCATCTCTTCGTCTTAGAAAGCGCCACTCAATCATTTCGATTGTACATACAAACTACTAAAGATGATACGTTTTTGTTTGTTTATTATCTTCTAGAACACATCATGACCGCGATAAGCTTATTACATTGATGTGGCATCGGCCGAGCTTGGCGTTACTGACTAAAGAGCATAAACTAGAATTTATACCGTTAATACCATTTATACCCCATTATATTTTGGAAGAAGAGTATCTGTGAGACCAAATCATTCTCCGTATTAACCAATGCCTGGATCACGATTCACAGCTCAACCCGGCTTCACGCTGACACAGATGGTAGAGGGCCTAGGTAACAAGTGTAACTTTGGCGCCATCGCGACAGGACTTGACTTGGACAACATCAAAAGTGCGTCTTGATTTTTAGTCTCGATGCTAGTGTCTCTGTACTAACAATTCAAGATCATGATGTTGCAGCATTATCAAATGCGATTTGTGAGCACAAGCTCGTGGCTGTGAAGGCCCAAAAGCACATCCACCCCGATAAGCAGTGGTATCTAGTGACCAAGCTTGATCCAGACGCACCTGAAGTTCAATCGGATGGCGATGTGAAACGGTTTAATGCCATAGAGGGTATCTTGACTGTAAGTTCCAGTAAATCTAAACATTTCTACGCATGTTGACTTTTACTGCAGTTGTGTTCGGTATTCCTGGGGTTGAAAACGTCCGTATCGTAGGCAAGGGCAGTCAGGAGGACGAACCAGAAGTAGTCGATGATCTCATCAAGATTCGCGACTGGCTCCAGCCCATCCAAGAACGAGTCCTGAAGCCCGAGCTCATCATAGTTTCTGAGTTGGATCAAGGGGATGTTGTCATGTGGGCAAACTATCAGCTGTTCCACTCAGCGATTGACTACCCTTCAAGTATAGGCTCGCGAACTATGCACCAGGTGAACATTGGTGCAAGTACAGGTCCTATTAATCCATTTCCTATCTCTGTGTTGGTGTAGCTGTTCAGTTGATACATATATCACACTTTACCTTTGGTATGAATAGTTTTATAGCAAATTAATTTCCTTTGGAAATTGTCGCATCCGTAGTGAAGGGAGATGATGAAGGCATAGGTGGGCACATCTTCACTTAGAAGCACTGTCACTGTTGTTAGGATTGTAAAGTTGATGTAAGATAAGATGTAAGATATTAGGTGCGTGATAGGTTCTCTTACCCCCTATCTACAGTGGCCCAGTTACCCAGTTACCCCAGTGAGCGGGTCTATTTAAAGTAGATAAACCGGCGCTCTCGGATGAACCTAATAAGGCAAGTAAATGTGCATCCCCAAGCGATATGTGGGGATGGTAACTGGGCGTCATTACCCCGTCTGTCCGCTGTGTCCCGTCTCGTGGACCAGTTTACCACCGACTATCGGACCATTTCCAAGCGAGTGTCGCATATCTTCCCCTCATATTGATAATACATCATGAACAGGCTACCCCGCGTATCTCAACGTAGGTTTTGTTTACATTGCTCGACAATTCAAACAACCTTATCTACGAGAAAAGATGCCGCTGTTCACGCCCGCCAACCCGGATGAAAATGTTCTCGCACAGTTTTCACTAAAAGGCAAGATTGCCGCCGTTACTGGTGGTGCCAAGGGCATCGGCTTGGAGATCGTGCGAGGTCTCGCCGAGGCAGGTGCTGACGTCGCAATCATCTTTGCAACCAGCACAGACGCCGACGAAATTGCTAATGAGATGAGCAAAGCAACAAACCAAAGGGTCAAGGCGTACCAAAGTGATGTGCGCAAGCGGGCGTCAATCGCTGCGACTGTAGACCAAATTGTGGCTGATTTTGGTCGCATCGATGTTATGGTCGCCAATTCGGGAGTCTGCGCCAGCATCCCTAACCTAGAGTACACGGAAGAAACTTGGGCTGCCAACAACAGTGTCAATTTTGATGGTGTCATGTGGACAGCACAGGCTGCTGGAAAGCACTTCAAGGCGCAAGGCAAAGGCAATTTAATCATTACGGCGTCGATCAGCGCCACGCTGGTGAACATTCCCCAGACGCAGGCTGCATACAATGCCTCCAAGGCTGCAGCTGTGCACCTTGGCAAGAGTCTGGCTGTTGAATGGGTTGACTTTGCCCGTGTCAATTGTGTTTCACCTGGTTTCGTTGAAACAGAAAGTATGTACCTTCTTTCAATAATGTATTGGGTGGAGGCTAATTCTATAGTGCTTTACAAGCAGCCCAAGGAGCGGTTCGACAAGTGGCTGTCTTTGGTTCCCGGTGGTCGCATGGCAAAGCCTTCCGAGCTCAAAGGAGTATGTCTATACCACGACTCTATCCTCTACATTTACTAACTTTACAGATTTACACATTCCTTGCCAGCGATGCGTGCTGTTACATGACGGGAGCTGATATCATCGTTGATGGTGGCTACACTCTGTTGTAGAAGTCTCTTTTTGGTTTGCTTTTTAGCGATAGACCTTATAGATACATTCGCAATTGTAGAGATAATGATGCAAAATTCCCTCGAAACTCTGATTGCGATAGCTTTTCATTGTGACTAGATGTGTTCGATGAACCATGGTAGTGTCTTGTTCCTCTATGTGTTGTTTTGCAAGTAAATCTATTGCCATGTTATATTTAAACGTAGAATATTGCGCATCCGACATTCAAACTCCTAGCTTGTTATATAACACTACTGGACATCCTTTGTGTCAATGATTGTTGCCACAACATCGGCTAGCTCAGCCAGCGAAATGCGTACCAGTTCTTCAGCAGTAGCGTCGGGGAAGTGGCGGTCGCCGACAGCGTCGCGCACGACATAGACATCACAGTCAAGCTCGGCGGCTTGGCGCACCGTGGCCGAAACGCAGTTATGGGCCATGTAGCCCACGACAACCAGTTTCTTCCGGCCCGTCTTGTCAAGCTCATCCTTAAAGGTGGTACCAATGAGCCTACTGGTAGTTGCCGTCGACCTTCAACCCCCGGCTTTCTCAGGTTCGTCGTCACACATGCCACCGATCGTCGCGCACAGTTACGACATGACGGCTGCTCCGCATCGCATTCAAGCTTATGCAGACGACACCATTGACAGGCGGTAGCTTGACGTGGAGCTTTAAGTCTAATATTGGACGGCATGACGGCTGAGATGTGGATGTTGATGGAAGAAACATTTGAGGTCAAAGAGGAAGCAATGGGAAAACTAAACTACCGTTGGTCGCGTTAGCAGTTCTGGGCTACTATGCCAAATCGCGCCATATGGGATATATTGTGCTAACCCGTGCTGAATCTCCATCACTACATGCACATATCAGCTTGCAAGTTGCTGATCCACCCACCTCGGTCTATGGAAATCATTGAGTTGATGTTCATTAATACACTCTGGACCGAACATGATGAGCCTAGTACACCTGTGAGACCTCGGAGCAATAAGCTTAATTCCAATATTATATACTTAAAAAAGAAAGAGAGAAAAGAAATAAAGCTTACTTCGTCTCGTAGCTTTTCTTTTTTACCTCTGCGGTCCCGATCAAGCAATGGCAACAGCAAATGTTCAAAGCAGCATGCTACACCTACTCAGTCCGCCGTAGCCTGTGACCACCACCAAGCCCATCCTGACTCAGCGCTTGGCCCTCTCCACCGCTGCAGGACTCGGCGCACTCAGCTGCTCAGGATGCCTGACCACCTTCTCCACAGTGCTAGTCATGGCGAGACCGACGGGAGTCGTGGCGCCGCTTGACGGGGCCGGGGTGCCGGAGCGGGTGGGCGGGGCGGAGCGGTTATGCTGCATGTGGGCCTTGACGAGGTGACCGGCGGCGAGGGTGGAGCAGAGGGAGAGCTCGCCCGCGAGGACGGAAGCGGCGATGATGCGTGCGAGCGAGCGGGCGTTCTCGCCGGGGTTGGGGAGGTGGGGCCCGCGCACGCCGAGCATGTCGAGCATCGCACCTTGCGGATCTAGGATGGTGCCGCCGCCGAGAGTGCCGACTTCAATGGAGGGCATGGAGACGGAGATTTGGAGAGAGCCGCGGAGGCTAGGGGATAGGTGTTAGTGCGAAATTTAAATTAGGGGAATAAGGCGTCTTTGGGAGGCGGGACAGAAACTTACCTCTTTATGATAGAGATACAATTTGCGCTCTCGACGACCTGGGCAGGGTCTTGGCCGGTAGCGAGGAAAATAGCAGCGACGATATTCGCCGTATGAGCGTTGAAACTACCTACAGATGCCGCCATAGCCGAGCCGATAAGATTCTTGTTAATGTTCAGCTCCACCAACGAATCAACGTCACTCTTGAGCACATTCTTTACTACGTCGGCCGGGATGATTGCCTCAGCGACAACACTCTGGCCCCTCCCCTCAATCCAGTTGATAGCCGCCGGCTTCTTGTCGATGCAGTAATTTCTACTCAAAGAGATAATCTGCATGTCATCAAACCCTGCCTCAGTAGCCATCACATTCAACGCATGCTCGACACCCTTAGAGATCATATTCATACCCATGGCGTCTCCAGTTGTAGTCTTGAAGCGGATGTAGAGATCAGTCCCCGCCATAGCCGTCTTCATCTGCTGTAACCGTGCGAATCGGCTAGTAGAATCGAACGCCTTCTTCATCACCCGCTGGCCGTCGTCAGAGTCCAGCCAAAGCTTAGCAGCACCTGATCGCTCGTGTGTCTCAAAGGTCACGCACGGGCCACGCGTCATTCCGTCCGCGGTCAGAACCGTAACCGCGCCTCCACCAAAGTTGATAGCTTTGCATCCACGACTAGTACTGGCTATAAGAACACCCTCGGTTGTGGCTATGGGAATCATATAGCTTCGACCGTCGATTACCAGTGGTCCGGCAACACCCACAGGTAGGGGCATATAACCAATCACAATTCTCGCAGCAAGCACCAAAGACCTGCGCCCAGTTGTAGTATGGTAGCTTTGACCGATCGAGTATACTAGTGAGCTCTTCGGTAGCCTTGGATCTCGAGATAATCATCCGGCGGACCTTGACGGCGCGAGTAAAGTCCTTGAGTGTTTTTTCTAGGGCATATCCGGGAATCTTGCCTCGTAATGACAAGGAAACGACCTTCTCGTCAGTAAGCTCGTGTGCCCGGTTCTCTTGTAACAGTTTCTCGATGTCTTTAAGTAAGTATGAGACGTTGGGGCGGGCCTGTTCGGTAGCCGTTCTTGTAGCGAGCGTTTCTCTTTTATCGTCTGTTGATGTAGGTGTGATGGGTTTCGATGGAGTTGGGGTTGGTCGCATATACTCGCCAAGTGGGAGATTCGGTGTATCGACATCATTGAACTTCTGGGCATCGGCGAGATCGCGAGTATTGATTGGTCGATCTGGTACGTTGGGGTCTTTGATACCCCATCGAGCAACGTTAAACAAGTAACCATTGAGAGCAACGCTTATAGCCAGGGCGACAAGAGTCCACTTGAACAAGATAGGGTCCTCGAAGCTCCTGAGAATGCTGCCCACTATGCGTTCACCCATCCTATAGTTCGCCAGATCATCCGACTCGTCCTCGACCTTACCGGGGCGTAGTCCGTAATGAATCGATGAGAACTCGAGCTCATACTTGATCGGGGTCAGAATAGTCACCACGGTCTCCTGATTCTTGCGTATTGCGTTCTCAAGAATCGAGTCCAGTCCGCTAGCCGCGACCTTGAACGGGTCGACAAGGGGCGAGCTAGCCACTCCACCAAACCCTCTAGCCCATGAGGAGATGTTGGTGAGGGAGTCGGTGCTGCGGAAAGGGATGGTACAGATGTTGATGACGTTGATAATAAGAAAACCGGATACCATGAGCACTTTAAACTTAGGGACGCTAGTGCTTTTCATAGCAAAGATAGAAGTAGCTGGCTGGCTTTTGTCATCCACTCGGGCCCAGTCGTTGTTCTCGGCAACCCCTTTAGCAACACGGTGGCTAACACCATCGTCCTCCAGAGCCCTGCGGATCTCCACGTAACGCTTGATCCGGTTGATCTCCAACTTAATACAAAGAATAGCTGTATAGAAGGAGAACAGCAGGATTCCGTCGAAGAAAAGGATCCACGCTGCTAAGAAGCAGAATTGCTGCAGGCCGCCCTGGATTCCAGAAGCTGCACCCGCTACGAGAATGACAATTTCGATAACATAATCCTTGACAATCTCGTAGCCCTTCTCTTTGATGGCGGCTTGGATAACGTACTGAATCACACTCGTACTCTCACCGACCTTGCGAAGCCCCTTAGCGTTGCCGTTAGAGTTCTCGATTTCCAAAGAACGGCGATGCTCCAATGCGTGTAACAAGATAGCTTGTGTCAAAACGATGTTCTTCTCAAAGCCGACGATAACAACCAGAAATGGCAGCCCCTCTGAGAGTAACACGACAGTTATGGGTACGCCCAGCTTGGTGGTTACGATAAGGCCGAAAAAGAAGGCGAAGATAGAGGACAACAGAGTGCTAGTACCCAGCCAGAAGTTTGAGCCTATCCGGCGCATAGAGAGGAAGAGCGAGGCAAAGGTTAGGTGCATAGAAAGGTAGCCGAGGACCATAACAATAATGTCGAGAGTTTCGGCATTTTTCAACAGATCCACAAAACCAAACCAGCTGTTGCTGAACCAGCGCACAACACTACTTCTAGTGTGAACTCTAGCCGCCTTCATAATCCACATCTTCTTTTCCCGGCCGCGCTCCGTATCCATCGTCTCCTGTCCCGGGATGTCATTGGGGATCTCCTGGGCGGCAGTCGCAAACTGCGGTGCCGGGTGGAAGTCGAGTACAAAAGCAAGCGCAGTATCTTGGGAGTAGGAACCGAGCGAATTAGCGGGTTGAGGGAAGCGAGGTGACGGACAGATTCTCAGGAGTCGGCACGACGTGGATCTGAGGGGCCGAGTTCGGCGAACTGTGGGAGAACAACTCGGGGAAAACGAAGGTGAGAAGGGCGAAATGATCGGCGCCGGAGGGAGCCGATGCTTCAGAGTCATAGGGTTGCCATTTCCACGAGGTCTTGGGACCAATACGCAAGCTCCTGCTGCCATCTGTCAGGCTAGACCAGTCGGCACGGCGGACAGTTCCGGAGAGGTCAAAGAGGCTTTCCTCGAGGAGGCGAAGGTAAGTGAAGCTGGCAAGGACGGCAACGACGATGATGGTATGAATCGGGTGTAGGGAGGTCAGACTAACCAAGGTCTGCAATAGGGGAGTGATCCTGTTGCTGAGCCACGACGGAGCCAAGGCTTTCGTCGCGGGCTGCTGGCCCCGGAAGCGGGAGGGAAGGAAGGACAACGCGACGACCATGTCGAGGACGAGGATGTTGAGGGGAGGAGAGGGAGGAGGAACGGGAGTCGTTATGTTTGTTACGGCTGGTCGGGCGAGGATGTGGCCTGGTTCAGTTGAGTGTTAGTAGGAATCAAAGCGAACTCGGTGCCTTGTGAGCATTATGGTAGCAACAGCAACAGCAAACAGCAAAACATTATGGGGGCAGTGTAAGGTATAAGCTGCAAGGAGGAACGGAGAGGATGTGAGGCCGTACCGAGAGAATGCTTTGTGACTCACTACTATTGTTCCTTGGTGGCGCGCCGTCGACCGATTACGGGCTGTCCAGTTGGTTTTGTGGTTTGTCGGTGTCCGATGCAAGCCAAAACAGGAATTGTAAATGGGATTGGTTTAGCAATGAAGGAGGCCGCGTAAGGCAACAAAGTGAACCACGGCTCTGGTTAAAGAGAGAAAGCGATTAAGTAAAGAATGACTGCAGTGGGATCTCAATTTAATTAGGACACGTTGCGTCGACAATCGCGACGCGCATTTAAATGTATATATATTTTTTTCCTATCACGACTTTTTTGAATTCAAACTACACAACGACGATATGCTCGATCTGAATGATTTCAGTGCTTTTTTGGGCCGGTCGATCGACTAAACGCCAGCTTTCACCGATTTACAAAGATTATGTATAAAAATACGGTATAAAGTTCAGATTTAAAAAAATGAGTTGATATATTTTATATATAACTATAACGTAGTTATACTAATCGAAACCGTTAAAAGTTTTCATTTTTGAAATCGATAAAAAAGTAAAAAATAAAAAATAAAATAAATATATAAATATGTATATTAAAAAAACTTGCTACGTTTACGTAAAGATTTAATATAAAAACCGTACGTCGTCTTCATATTATTTATATTATTATTATTATTACTCTCATATACCTTTATTGTAAAGTATCGAGTACCCCGGCCGAGTATGGCATCCTTGATAATTCAGTTGCCGTTTTTTGTAATGAAATGAATAAATGTACTTTGAAAAAGGCTAACTTAAGCTGAGTAAATTTAGGAGATTCTGCTTTGAAAGATTACCAAATCTTTTCCCAGGTTCTATGAATAAATCCGAGCTGGGCAAGGCGTTCCTTCTCACGCTCTTCAACACCACCCTCTTCCCAGATACGGCACTCGGCGTCAACCTCGGCCTTGCCGCTGATTAGATCAGCATCAGCAGGGCTGACAAACTTGGTGCGCTTGACAATCTTCCAAAAGATGAAAGTAAAGGAAGCGAAAGGGATGGCAAAGTACGAAGTAATAAAGCCGCGAACGCTGAAAGGCTTGAACACATCAAAGCCAACAAAGATGAGGGCTAGTATGCCAACGGTGAGGGCCACAGCAGGGGTGTAGGGAGCAAAAGGAGTCTTGTAAGGAAGGGTGTTGCGGTCAAGGCCCTGGGCCTTGCACGCGCGGTACCAACCGAAGTAGACAATGAGCATCATAACATAGGTAGCAATGAGCGCAGTCGTGGTAAGATCGACAAACCAGTAAAAGACGTCGGAAGCCTTGTTAGAAGCACAGAGGAAGGTAATGCAAGACAGAAGCGAAACCGTGGCAACACTGTAGATGGGGACACCGGATTTGTTGCAGTAAAGCAGGAACTTGGGAGCTTGGTGGTCTGTATCGGGTTAGTGTGTCTCTTTCTAAAGTGGATTTATGATGATACATACCGCGAGCCAGGCCGTAGAGGGTACGGGAGGAGGCGTAGAGGAAGGCGTTGCCGCAAGACCAAGCAGACAAAAGAATCATGGCGTTGATGAAATCGGGGAGACCCTTAATGCCCAGGTTCTGAATGCCGATAACCCAGGGACTAGCGGCCGCACCGACACCGTCACCTTCGATAGCATCACGGAGGGCAGGATCCGTGGAACTGCAGATAATGCCAACACATAGCACACCAAGAACGTAAAAGGCAATGATGCGGTAAAAGATCAACTTGGCGACACGGGGGATGGTGTGGCGGGGGTTGGCAATTTCACCAGCGGCAATTACGATCAGATCAGGGCCAGCGATAGTGAAAGCGGCGTACAGGCAGACACTCCAGAAGCCGAGGAAGCGACCAGTGTTGCCCTCATCGACATACTCAATCATGACATCTGCTGTGTTCCAGTTGCGGAAGCCATATGCGTCACCTCTGGGGTTGCCACCGCACATAGTGACCAAGGTGATCATGACGAGGAAGATCAGCAGGAAAATCTTTGTCGAGGCCATGTAGAACTCGGACTCTCCGTACCAGCGAACAGCAATAACATTGAGCAGAATGCAGATAGCCATGGCCATGGCGACCCATACAGCAGCGTTGACATCAGGAAGCCAGTATTGCATCCTATGGATATTAGTATGTAGTATCAATTGACGTAGGGAAGGGCGGCAAACAACATACAATGTAGCGACGGCAGAGTACTCTGTGCAAAGAAGCATCAGTCCAGCAAAAAAATAAGTCCATCCCATGGCGAATCCGAGGGCAGGGTCGACATAACGGGCAGCGAGTTCGAAGAGGGTACCACGGATAGGAAGATATGTGATCATTTCGGCGACAGAGAGGTAAAGAGGCCAAATAAAGACGAGGCCCCAGAAGAGGTAGCCAAGAATCAGAGTCAACTGTTCTGATTAGCATGAGTCGGGCATGGTAGAAGTTGAGGATATCTTACCGGACCAGTACGCATGAGAACGCTGCCGACACCAACCCAGACACCAACGCCGATGGAACCACCGATGGCCATAAGTTGGACATGGCGAGGCTTCAGGCCACGCTGTGTTTCGCCATAGCCTTCGGTGGTACCTGCAGTAAGGTCGAGGCCGGCCTTTTCAGAGCCCTCGTGGCTTTTGCTGTCAATTGCAGCCATGCTTGATGGATGCTGCTGAGGTGTAATTGGTCGGATAGTCTGTCGTTCACTAATCGAGGACAACAGCAACTCGATTATACCGGCGTCTATTGGTAGAAGTGAATGAATGATCGATCGTCAACGTTTTACGACTATCGCAAAAACAACCTGGGCATCAAAGCTATATACGCGTTTTTCAGCGTTGCAGAAGACATGATCACTACATATCTATGGAGTCACTATCGATGCCAAGCATCGACACGCCACTTGATAACAGATCCAGCATTCAATAAGGGCTAAAGTTGTCAGTAGAAGCTATGTTGCTTTGTGACACTATCATCGACTGGACATTACTCGTGCTGTGCCTTGGCAGTTGGCAGACAGTAGTGATGGAGCGGATACACCTACCCGTTAAGGGTTAGCCTTCAAACTAATCAGTCTGGGGAGCCAAGAGATAGGCGGTGCAGCACACTTTATTTACAGAGCATCAAGGGCGGTGGACAGCACTACAGCGCAGACTCCAACAACATGCCAGCAATACATAATCACACACTGATTTGTCCACTAATGAGAGATAAGGAATGTAGACCGGCCATACCGGGGCCAAAACCGCAAATGTGATAAAGAATTGACCGTGGTCTTGAAAAGGTCTAGCAGGTCTTGGCTTTGCTCAGTAGCCGTAAAACATTTACCCAGAAGTAGCATTCGCCAATGAGATTGGCTCTGGGCATGGCTTGTCCAAAAGATAAGAGGATTGTATGTCAGCTAGTTGCCCTCTCTTATCAACTATTACTTCGTACAACACGAAGATTGAGAATCTTTTGTACATCTCTACTGTAAGAGGTTGCCCAGACGTTGTATTGATAACAGGCATTCGGGAAATTTCCAAGAACAACTCTTCTCAATTTCAAACAAAGTCTGTATTTGGCCAATGAGTTGCCATGTCTTTGAGGATTCTCGCCGCTTACAACTACTACTTTCGTCCATATTTGCCTTTTCTGTACAGGTCGGGTTTGTTCCCTTCTAGAAGCAGTCTCCCGAGACTTGGCAGGGGCTTGTGTCGGGATGCGCGAAAACCATACAAAAACTGCGTGACAGGATAAAAAATAGTACCAGAAACAGAGGGTGGTCTCACAATGATTGGTCGTGTCTTGAATGTGACTAGCTTGACAGCTACTCGATCTAAGACACAAACAAATTGTGAGAAATCTTTGCAGGTAGAGTTTGGTGTCGATTTCAAGACAGGTAGCGGTGCTGCTAATGAATCCTTCCGTAAAGATGTGCCGCCATACCAAAGGTCATGCTCATTCTGGAATGAAAAATGTGCTAGTACGCAGCACTTTGGATGGGCCTAGGCTGAGCGTGCTACCAATACTGTTCCGGCAAGGAGGATTCCTACAGCTGCCACCACCCAAGTTTGGAGTTGAAGATGTAAAGAACCCAAACGATGAAACATCGCGACGAAGACGTCGTAATTTTGACAACAAAATATGATGACTCTGACTCCCCGTGATTACCCCATGTCTGATATTGGTCATATTCCATTACAGTACAAAACTAAGATACGTGACACACAAGTATGGGGTTCTTGTCAATCATTGGGTGCCGTTCCAATCGGTAGATCCCACTCTCAATTTCTATGACCAACTAGATCAGAAGCAAACTGGGGATACAACTGTCAACAGCACAGCCAAAGCACGACCAAGCAAGCTAGTCACGTCTCACGAGGAGGGGATAGGGAGACAAAGTCATGTGAGGTCTGTCGATGTCGCTCGAGCGGCATTACAAGAGCTTGTATGACGTAAAATGCTTCCTGCAGCATGGGGAAGTGCACGCATTCACATTCCGCATAGCCGTATCTTGCTGCGATGTAACGCCTAGCTGGGGTATGCTTGTTGACAACCAGCTCTAATTACACATGATATGCATTGTATGCCGTAACGTTCCTGTCAAACTATTGTTTAGATCAGCACGCTCCTCGATAGCCGCTGCCAGGCTATAAAATGCCCATAGATCTATCCCGCAAGGGAAGTGTACATGATCAAACGATACGCAGATGGGAGGCGCTCAAGGTGAAAACCGGCGACAGCCGATGCCTGCCGATGCACATAAATTTCGCTGTAATATATGTAGCCAAAGTGCGCAACCGGTTCCGGTTTCGCCCACAAGTAGATAATACCGATGCCGATATGCCTCGTCCTGTTAGCAGTTTGGTTGCATAGCCTGGCCCTTCATAATTGCTCAAGGCCCCGTTTGAGACGCTTGTCCACAGCCGCGCGATTTTGTAAGACTTTCCCTCGTCGAAAACATTGGAGGCACTTTGCCTTTTGGGGCTAGCGCCGGGAGCGTAGCGCACCGTGCAGACACGCAATGGCCGAGACGGGAGTTGGAGAGTCTTGTCAGTCTGGGCAAGCAAGGCTGAAGTGCATCGCGGCTGAATGGCATCGAGATGGAAGAAACACCAACCACAAAACAGAAACGTGACTTTTTAGAAGCTCTTTTGCAGACATTTCCTGGCCGATATTTGGCCTGAGATAGGGCCTTTTAGATTTTGGCTGATTATCTTGAATCCTGGTTCAATTAGAAAAACTCGCCACTGCTCGTAAGTCCCAGGCCAGTGACTAAAATTTTCTACAAAGGGGAGAAAACCGTCAAGAAGGGAAAATTTTTCGTAATAGCAATCCACAACCACCAAATGCATGTGTGATTCATTACATAAGAACTTAAGGATGAGGTCCATAATATATACCGTGCATCCTTCATTTTCTTCATTTTTAGTCGAGCTTACACTCTCGACATCATTCATCTTTTAATTCATCCCACTCACGCGGACCACATCGGTTCACATATATCTATTGAGGACCCCGTGCTACAGTACAGCTGGGAAGTTCTCAAGTGCTGCGGCTTCGACTTCTTCCATACAACTAGACAGCAAAAGAAGACGACTGGTCGACACGATGTCTGAAAAGAACACACAACAGGCCATCGGCATGGCGCCCAGCAGCAAGGCTGCCTCCGAGAACAGCGGCAACGTGTTTGAGAAGAGCAGCAACGACAACAGCAACGACATGACGGATATCGAGGCGACCC
Source organism: Ophiostoma himal-ulmi (assembly GCA_029299165.1). NCBI lineage: Eukaryota > Fungi > Ascomycota > Sordariomycetes > Ophiostomatales > Ophiostomataceae > Ophiostoma > Ophiostoma himal-ulmi. The sequence continues at coordinate 1,209,329 of JANSME010000012.1, forward strand.
CCACCACATCTGGCGACTTGACTCGTGCCCTCACTAGCGGTCACTTGCAGTTTATCGCCATCGGTGCCACCATTGGTACCGGTCTCTTCCTTGGTATGGGCGGTGCTCTTACCAAGGCCGGCCCCGGCTCGCTTCTTATTGCCTTTGTATTCATCAGTACGGTTCTCTACGCAGTCATGGTCAGCCTTGGTGAAATGGCCGCCTACATCCCTGTGGCGGGCAGTTTCACTGTGTACGCCGGCCGCTTCCTCGACCCCTCTTTCGGTTTCGCTCTTGGATGGCTGTACTGGTTCAATTGGGCGGTTACATTTGCTCTAGAACTTACTGCAGCCGGTCTGATCATTCAGTATTGGGCCTCGGATCTTAGCATTGGTATCTGGATTGCTATCTTCTGGGTTATTTTCGTTGCTATCAACTACATGCCTATTCGCTGGTATGGTGAGCTTGAGATGTGGCTTTCCAGCATCAAGTGTGTCACCATTGTCGGCTTCATCATCTACGCACTGTGTGTCAATGCCGGTGTCGGTGACGAGGGCTACATTGGTTTCAAGTACTACCATACTCCTGGCGCCTTTGCAGAGTACCTCGTCGAAGGACCTACTGGTCGTTTTGTCGGTTTCTGGGCCGTCCTCATCACTGCCGGCTTCAGTTACCAGGGTGCCGAGCTTGTCGGTGTCGGTGCCGGTGAGACTGCAAACCCCCAAAAGGCTATCCCGTCGGCCATTCGCTGGACCTTTTGGGGAATCGCTGTTCTCTTCATCACTCTAGTCTTCTTTGTCGGCATTGATGTTCCATACACGGATGGCCGCCTACAGAGCAGCGCCACTGACGCTTCGGCTTCTCCTCTTGTTATCATTGCCCAGCGTGCTGGTGTCAATGTTCTGGCCCATATCATCAACGCTGTCCTCTTGACCGCAGTTCTGTCTGCTGCCAACTCTGACGTCTATTCCAGCAGCCGTATCCTTGTCGGTCTCGCCAAGGAGGGCAACGCCCCTGCCTGGATGGCCAACATCAACCGTTACGGCACCCCGTACTGGGCAGTCTTTTTCTCTTCCCTGTGGGGGCTTCTCGCTTTCTTGCAGCTCTCTTCGAGCGGCAGCAGTGCCTTTAACTGGCTGCTGAGCATCACTTCCGTTGCTGGTTTCCTGACCTGGGGCCTTATCAACGCGTGCCACATTCGTTTCCAGAAGGCTCTGGTCGTTCAGGGTATTGCCCGCACCACCCTTCCTTACATGGCACCCTTCCAGCCTTACCTGTCTTGGTATGGTCTGTTCTTCAACTTCCTCATTCTCATCACGAACGGATTTACTGTGTTTATCGAATGGAACACTGGCGACTTCTTTGCTGCATACGTGAGTGTCATGGTGTTTATTGCACTGTATGTGGGCCACAAGATCTTCAACCGGACAGGCTTGGTCCCTCTGGCTGAGATCAACCTCAGCGACGTTCAGTAATTTCTTGTACTTATGTTTTGTCTGTAGCATAGCCTCTAGAAGTCTTAGCATTAGCCTGTATTTTTTTAATTCAATCTCATTTCAATATCAAGAACCTGTGGTAATAATAGTACTAAAACTTGCTATAGGTTTCATTTATTTATTTTAGTATTTGTTAATTTCCTTCTGATCTTATCTTCTTTTCATATAAATTCTGTTGTGCTATATCTCTTACGTGTTATAATTTATCTGTGATAATATGTTGTAAACTCAGTTAATGTAAATTTCGAGAGAAAATAGAAAAAAAGAAATTCTCTGACAAAACTTATTACAGTGATAAAAATCGCCACGAAAACCAATCGTTATTAATATTATTTGATACAATGTCAACCTTTTGGCAATATCAATACACCGATAGAATTAAAGCACATGAGCGTGTGCATGTTTTGATTATATAAAAATCGCGCTACAAAATCCTAGCCCCACTAGTGCTAGTTGCTACAGTTTGTTTTTATTTAGAGACTGTGGCCCTCGTTAGACTACTCTCCACCCACATACAAATCGGATGATATATTCCACACCCCAAAAGCTATTACATGCGAGATATCTTGGACGAGTTTGACGTCTTGATTATTATATGACGTAAATCCGTAGCTACGAAGCATGGAGGATGTCTGAGGTCGGTATTGTAATACATGAGCTACCCAGTTGTTAGTAAGAATCTCGACGCTCGAAAAATGCAGGTTTTGTGTCCCCTTATGGGACATGGGATGATGCTGTTATTGTCGTAGGTTATCAGCTTCAACACACCCATCTGCCACCTGACAGGATCAAATCTCCATCGGCTAAAGCCGCTACAAAGACAACATAGCCTAGATCGGTAGGAAGTAAATGCAAGTTTTGAATATAATCATGAGTGATAACTGGTGAGATGATCGAGACGTTTAAGTGACTAACATCTTTAAAACACGCAGACTACTATGCAAGCGCTTGACGATGTGTGGCTTGCAAAATGAGCAAACACCCGAATAACATGTGTATACGATAGACCTTTTGTCTTTGAATTTTATGTACGGGTTTGATGACCCGACGATTATGTGTACATGCTGAGTAAAGATCACATTATCCGAATAAATAATTACAAACTATATGCCTTTCTAGGAGACGTCCCAACAAAGCAAAGCAATGAATTTAGTAGAGGCTAGCAAACCATTTCTAGAGATATGAATTGTTGATAAAATTTATATAGAGTCGCCTGAGATATGTATTGGCTTTGCTGCCGGATATCTTATGATTTACATTAGATCATGGCACTTGATATTTATTCCAGCCTGCAGCATTTAACCGCCGAGGCCCACTAAGTGGTGTAGCTGTGTTGTAGGTCGCATTGTCTCGCCCTACGAACACCGGCTGTACGACGTTGACAAATACGGATTGCTGAAACCGAGACCGAACCGACCTCCTTCCAAGGCAAGATCTACAGTAGGTTGTAATAGGGGGAGTGGCAAAGAGCCGTCTTATTGACACTGGACGCAAGCATGGACTCCGTATGTGCGGCGGTAATGGCAAGATCAGTCGCCGCACCGTTGATTACGATCTGCCTTCGTCCCTGACACTAGTTGATGAGGACCTTGCGTAATTCAGTAAGGGCAGTGTCAAAAACTTGGACAGTTTTAGTCTAGGACACGACGAAAATGGTAGGAGACACCGCGGGGGACAAAGCTCAGTAGCACCAGTGCTTCAAGAATATAGGCCTAGTGAAACGCAAAATGCCAAGCAGTCATTGCACCTCTGCCAAGACAACTAAGCTATGGCAAGGATAGTAAAAGTACTACCGAGATCGAACTGCCCTAATCACCTCGATGACAGCGTAGTCTTCGACGTTGCCGAGAAAGATACATGCCATATCTGATGCTAGTATGCAATAAAAAAAAAAAGAGTTTCGCCACGAATCTGGGTTGTTTCTTGATATCATAGGCATATCGCTTCTAAGACTGCATGTATGGTACTGTTGTGGCGAAATTATACTGTATTACTGTATTGCACCAATTTAAATATATCTACTAAAACACTGCATAATGGGATATAAAAGAAAGAATAAAAAGACGCAGAGACAAAGGATAAAAACAGACGCATTAAAAAACGTAAGGGATCAGAATACGTAACGCCAGCATCACGATAAGACTCCCATTTGATCATCAACTAGGGATCGTACAAGTGTCCTAGACAACTTTGTTGTGTTGTGACTACTGAATGCCACTTTCCTGTCTTGCATATGAGTTGTCACCTTGAACGGATCCAAAGTTTGAATGCCCACTGTAGGAGTTGCCCAGCTCAAAAGCGCTGCTGTCTTGGGTGGCGTTGGTGGGAATGGCCTTGAGACCCATCTCCTCTTCCATCTGTGTGTGCTGGCTAGGCTTGTTGGTTCCCATTGAGATCCAGCCACCTGCAACGAGCGTGACTGCGACGCCGAGCTGCGTCAGGAACAGAAGGACGAATCTTGTGGCGAAGCTGCCAATAATTGGATCCAAACTGGTGATGGACGGGTTTAAAGCAAATGTAGTGCCGTGTGCAAGCCGAATAAGCTGGAATGGCATGGCCACGACACCAGTCCGCAGAAGCCAGCGGGACTTGACAAAGTTGGGGTGGTTGTAGTATGACTGCACGCGTTTGAACGTTGGCCACATCCATCCACACACAGTGAACATGACAAACAGCATCATCAGATTACCAATGACATTGAAGTTGCTGTTCATCAACCCGCCCTTTGGAGATGGGGCACCACCATATGTCGACAAGCCTATACCGCCGGTATTGAACAAATGCGTCACGCCAAGAATGATTTTATCTGTCCAGGTCTTTTTAGGTTGCGGAAGAATCACATTGCTTGTTTTTGTTAGATGCTTGTCATAGTGAGAACCGAGCAAGGAAATACTTACGCCTCATAGACAAGACCAATGATGGCTAGAGAAAGACAGGCAAGACCTGCCGAGTTGGTCAATACAGTAACCTGATTATAGGCTTCTATAGCACTGCGATTGACAATCTGGTAGATGTCGGCGATGATGCGCGATGGGAAGAAAGAAATCAAAATTGGCCAGCAGACCATTCCAGCCTTGCCATGCTTCCAAGCGATCCAGACGGTTGGCGGCAGCAAAAGTGAGTTGAAAACTAGGTCTGCAATGTCCAGGTTGATGATGGCCTGGGTTGGTGGATGACCTGAAGACATGATGAAGATTTGTTGTTTGAATTGTGTATGATAGTTGTTGTTTGCAAGTAAGAATATAAATCACACAAAGGAGGCTGTTGAGCAAAAAGACAGAAGCTTGTTGAAGAATAATACAAATGTGATGGATAGAAAGCTGAAGATTCGGAAACAAAATCCATGAACAAAGTATGAAGGCAAGATCCTAGATATAAACATTTCCTTCTCAAAATCTACGGTTGTCGAAACACTGCCGCCGGTTTGACGCTAAATCATCCTGAGACAGCAAACTGCCGTGATGCTACGACTAATGAGGTGCGTTTCCTGTAAAACGCGACAGGGCCCCTCCGCTACAGAGAAAAATAAGCATTGTAGAAAGTGGTGATAGGGACGTCAAGCCCCAAACAACAAGGTTTTTGAGCAAGAAAATTCCCTTTGATAGTGCGATCTGCTAGGGTACCCGTCGATCGTAGAAATATCTTTATTTAGCGTTAGCGAGACCGAGATATCCACAGTTAGGGGTAAAGGGTAAAGGGCTTAGTGATGTATCCTAAAGGGGCATTTGTAGGAACGTACTTTTTAATATTTACTTGTAGGACGAGCGCTAACTGATAAAATAGGTGCAGCCCTATCAAGGGCCGCAGCTGTGGAGGACGATGGATGTACGCACGTATACTCAGTACTCTTGTGATTATGTGTTAGACATCGGGGACTCCCTGGTAGGACGTGTGGAAGTGGACGTGTATGTCGCCGAAGTGGAGTAGTAGTCCAAATCTTATTTGAGTTATCATGTATTATCCCGTCCTCCCAACTTGGTGCACTAGGGGCACAGATAACTACAAGGCCCTATCGACAAGCACATGCCACCTTGACAGCAAAGATAATACTAGCACACCTGGTTGTAGATGTGTCTGAGTACACTTAACGAGATACTACAGATGCGGAACATGCCGTCTAACAAAGTACAGTCCTGTCAAGATGACGTGGGTGTATTGGTGTTGCTTCTCTACTCTGTTATTTATGTATCGCCTTCTTTCTTCCTTTCTTCTGAAGAGATACTCGAAATGGTCCAACGGTCAGACTGTACAGAACTGAGTGTAACCGCCGATCTAGGATCGTCACTACTACGAGATACCCAAGAAGTCTAAAATCCTCTACGGAGCTGACTTTTGTGTAAATGCCGTCGGCGTTTTCTGTGGACACTTGATAATGAGGCAGGAAAAGGCTAGATCATTTCTGGGGCGATTTGGTAATCCATCTTAATCATCAATTCAGTGTTAAGCTTATTTATGTTAAGTGTTGATAAAAAAAAAATAAGATACTCATCAAGCAATTGCACCAGACCTTGGCGAAAATCATCGGTTGACTTTAGTAAGACATTGATTTCATATGTGCTTCAGAAACCTGTGGGATGGTAATGTTTACGGTCAGTAACATATATTTTTATATTCGAGTGCATCGCCAAGGGTGTTATTCTGTTGCCTGGCGTTTACCGAGCAGGCGGATGGCTTGTGCGGAGAGATGTGTTACTGGCCCCTTTCTAGGCCGAAGTTAAATCAACGTTCAATGCGGCCGGGCATGACCGTTATGTCTTATGCGGCAGCCTCTGAGAGCGAGAGCGAGGTGGATTAATTAATTCTGCTGCCTGAGGAAGTTAGCCTTTCCGAATTAGGCTAAGCATATCCCGTATAAAAAAGTGTAAGTTCTCTGTACTCCGTAAAATGGTCTATGTGCAGTTTATCTATTGGACAATTCTAGACCAGCCAAGCTTTTACTCCCTAGTAAACGATAACATGTCATTGAAAGGCTGTCACATAGCCTCGCGGTTACATGACGATGTAAAACACAATATTGAGCTACCCATCAGAGCGAGAGCGAATATGTATGCTGCGCTGGAAAGCTAAGACCAGCAGGCAGACGTAAAGTCAAATATGAAGCCATTATGAAAGGTTATATATCCTGGCTGATGCCGCCTTGAAGATGGTGACTTGATTCAGCAAGACATCCTCACCTTTCAATATCACAACATACCAGTCACAGCTTCCGCACCTTTGCAACTTTTGTTCAGTCATATACTGAAATACAGCCTCAGCTTTACGAAACGTAAAAAGTTATACATCCTTAATCTTTATCTCGACCTTTATCTCGACTATCATCAACGACGCCGCCTCACCAACATGAATCTCGCAAAGCTCTCCATCTTTAGCAACCGCCACAAGACAAAGATTGCTATTGGCCAGCTTGCCCTTGTCATTATCGTCCTCATTTTGTCGGTTGTGCGCATGTTGACACGCCCGGCAGCGGCTCCCCGCAATCGTGCCTCAACGATGTCACTCGGCATGGTATGTCTCCTTCGGACTTCTCGGCACATATCTTTTACTAACTAGCCAGGCTGCTAAATCGCTTGTACTTCTTCTATACGAGCTGCTGACAGAGCACGTCAATGCCTTCAAGAGGTGGGGAAGCTACAAAGCTTACTTCATCATCAACGCTCTAGAGGTCGTTTTCTGGGGTGCAGTTGTCTTCCTCATCATCCAGTCTAGCATTGAGTTCTGTGAAGGTATCAACTGCACTCTTGGATGGGTGGTCATGGTCCTGGGTATTATTCTCAAGTATGTATATCTTCTCTGTCAATCAGTGGTTCATCGGTACTAACAAGAACAGCATCGTCGCCAACCATGTCGCGTTTATCTGCTGGTTTGACTGGCGCTATCACAAGCGCACTGGCAACCACCGTCCTGCTGTGTACTCTGCACAGGATTACGAGATGAAGAACGGCACCTCTGCTAGCACACACCGCCGTCGTGTTAGCAGCAATAGCCAGAACTGGCCACAGTCCTCTCCCGGCGTTACTGCCAACCCTTCGGTCATGGAGCAGGGTTTTGCAGGCCAGCAAAAGTCGGCAAGATATGTTCAAACGCGGGAGGTTAGCCCCAACAGCCAGTCTGGCCACTACCACGCTCAGCCCGCCACCTTTAGCAGCCAGACGACAAGTGATAGCCGTGGCCACTACGGAAACGTTCATAATGCAACCACTGGCCAGGTTCACAACAACGGCCGGACACACAGCCGCACCAGCAGCAACGGCAACAACCAGCAGCATTCCAGCCGTTCGCGCCGCAACAGTGGCAGCCACGGCCAGGGCCGCACCAGCAGTCGTGTGCGTGAGTCTGGCGTTGCCCGTCACCAAAATCTGCAGCAAATCCGTGGCGGCAGTGACTACCAAGCACATCAGCATCAGCAGAGTGTGCCTCCTGCACAGGCTCAGTCTCCTTGGACTCCTCTTAGCTCCGAGCAGTACCATGGCGAAGTGCCCACAGCATCAGCCAGCCCGTACGATACACCCCCAGTCTACCACTCGCAGACCGGTAGATAAAGTCTAGAACGGACACCTTAGTTTAAGGTTGTTGAGTGGGCCGTGTTTCCTTTGTTAAATATTTCCTTTGTGTATAGACTATTGAATTTTTAAGTATTATAAATAATATGCGTCTTTGTATTAGAATTTATATGGTTCAAAGCACCAATAATATGAACGATAGACTAGAAATACGAGAACGGGAGTATCTGATGTGTTAAGTTGACAAAGGGTGCCATGATACACCAACTCACACGCATAGCTAACAGTCTGCGCCACTTCGTAGCGTAGACCCACCGCAGGCACGTCTCCCAAGGCCACTACATGTACATATAGTTAGCACACACTACGATAGCTTCATCTTATTTCTTCTCTTTTTTTTTTTTTTTTTTTTCAGTTTAGTCGATACATATCTTCATTACCTACACTATTCGTTTCGTAGAGTAGGCTCGCCTTACGATGCCATAACACGGCATCCTGCTTTCGCGCCCATCTGCTACTATCACCGTTACCACGGTTGTAACTCCAACAGTAATGCTGCAGTATCTTGGATGTCAAATGTTTTCGAGCGGGAATAGATTAATAAAATTGAACAAAATAAAATAGTTCTGTATTTGTAAGTCGGTTACACGGCTTTGATGCCATGATATAGAGAATATTGTCATGTCCAAGGTAGCATAGAGAAACTCGAGTACACGTCGTTTTCTATGACGGCCGCGAACTCCAATTTCCAGCTTTTCTAGTGTACAGAATCTAGTTTTGTAATAACGGAATCTCGGGCGGCGAACTAGCCCCACAGCAGTTTATGCCTTCAGGATAGTGGGTCCCGAAACTCCGTGACTGCTTAGCCGATATTCCGTCTAATACGGGGAATGGCAAGCTATGATGTAATACTGACCACGATCAATATCTTTATAAATACCATGATAACCTCGAATTCTCTATACCATATATCTGATTACTACAGTTCCAAACTTTAGCTCAGCAAAGCAGACCATCCGATTCTTTTCACTACTACTCAACCTTCTCAACATTAAAACTTCAAAAATTTCAAAATGGGCTCTCTTTCTGTGAACCTTGCCGAGACAAGACTTTTCAAGCCATTGAAGGTCGGCAACGTTACTCTTCAGCACCGTGTTGTTCTTGCCCCGCTAACCCGGATGCGCAATGACGACAATCATGTTCCTCTTCCCTTTATGACGAAATACTATGCCGACCGGGCCTGCGAGCCTGGCACCCTTGTCATTTCTGAAGCTACTGGCATCTCCCATTTCGAGGAGGGATACCCCAACGGTCCTGGCATCGTGAATGACGAGCAGGTTGCAGGCTGGAGCAAGATCATTGAGGCCGTGCACGCCAAGGGCTCCTTTTTCTTCCAGCAGATCTGGGCCATGGGCCGTGCTTCCCAGCCGGATTACATGAAGAAGAGAGGATTCCCTTACCGCTCTAGCAGTTCCGTGCCAATGGAGGGATCCGACATTGCCCCGACGGCCATGACCGAAGAAGAGATTCTCCAGACCATCCAGGATTTTGCCAATACCGCTAAGCGGGTTATCGCAGCTGGCGGAGATGGTGTCGAGATCCACTCGGCCCATGGCTACCTCCTCGATCAGTTTCTCACCGAAACAATAAACAAGCGGACGGACCGTTGGGGAGGCTCAATTGAAAACAGAGCCCGTCTCACGCTCGAGGTAGTCAAGGCAGTGACGGAAGCCGTTGGCGCCGAGAAGGTTGGCATTCGGTTCTCTCCCTACGCGGCATTCCAGGGCTCGGAGAAAGATGACAGCGAGGCGCTGTACATCTACCTTATTTCGGAGCTCAAGAAGATGAATGTTAAATTTGCTTACCTGTCTCTGGTTGAAGCTGCTGGCGATCCTGGTGTGCTTATTTTCGGTGACAAGCAGGTTCGGCAGAAAGCAAAGACACTTGATTTCATCCTGGAGGCCTGGGACAACCTCACACCAGTTATGGTGGCTGGTGCCTACATGCCTGAGTCAGCTGCAATGGCACTAGAGAGCCACTACAAGAAGTGGGATGTCCTGGTTGCATTCGGGCGCTACTTCATATCCAACCCCGACTTCGTTTTCCGGGCCAAGAACGGCATCAGCCTTACAAAGTACGATAGATCTACTTTTTACAAGAACATGTCCGAAGACGGTTACAACGATTACCCATTCAGTGAGGAGTATCTTAAGGCCCACCCTGACCGATAGGTGGTTGTAGTGGCTAAGGCTGGCTTAGTATTTTGGAGGGCGGCTGATCATCAAACTGTCACTTGGAAAGAAGATAGTTGCAACATGATAGACATAATGATATATACATAGATTCGTTCATTTTCATACGGAGAACTGAGTGTTACGAAGTCCAAGAGTTTTGTTACGTAGTAAAATGCCCGCACCATTTATAGCGAGCGCCAAGTATAAAGGGGTTAAACCACTTTGCCACTTTCAAGCCTTCAAAAATGTGGACCGATTACAAATTCCACAACTACTAGGCCAAGTCCCGAAACTCCGTAGTATAAACACGATGCTCTCACCTGACACCTACACAGCTGTACATCTTGTACATCCAAGTTTAGAAACAATCCATCAACAGCAATTTCAGGACTAGCATGGAAAGTCTTCAAGCCTCAGAGTCTTCGTCCGGGTGTGGGACAGGTGGAAATCCCAGCGCTTCCAAGACACCCCGGAAGCAGGTCTCGCGTGCCTGCGACTTGTGCCGCGCCCGGAGAATCAAGTGCGATAATGGCCAGCCGTGCAAAACATGCCTGCAAAGGAACGCAGACTGCACCTATAAGGGCGATAATGAGCCAAGGACATTATCTATGGCACTCAGGTATGGTTTTCTTATCAATACTGTCGTGGATGGCTTCTAACGCAACACATCTACAGAGAGATTGATCGACTGAAAGGCCGCATAAAGTCGCTTGAGAACGAGCTCTCCACACTTCAAGGCAGCAATACTTCTCTTGTATCTGTTCTCACGCCAGAATCTATAGGCTCTAGCGGCCGCTCCCAGACCTGCATTCAAAATACGTCGCCTAAGTCATATTCCACAACACCTTACCAAAGACCTCAGTGGGAGGGCATTCAAGTCTCCACTACCCGGACGGACCAGTCGTCGTACTATGGACCTGCTTCGTCCTTCTACCTGGTACGACGAATCGGTGGTTTTTTAAGTAAATTCCTAGACCAGCCCTATGCCGAGCAAAAGCTCCATCCATGGTCGCGAAGCGCCGAGTCCCGGATTGCACAGATTCAAAGCGCAGAGGTCATCATCGACAGTGGATCATCGCCAGGCACACCTGCGACGCAAAGGAATCACGGGATGAGCGACCTTTCTCGTGTGCAGGAGGAGTCTCTTCTAAGGCTATTCTGGGAGGGATACCACTGCCTGATGCCTGTGGTTGATGAGAAAGAGTTTCGCAGTCACTATGCTTCACTATGGCAAACCTCTTCAAGAAGGCGAAAAGACTCGCCATTGGTCGACATCATCGTTGCTCTCTGCCAGCAGTACAGCTATGCTTTCGCACCCCATAGGCGGGCGACTCCTCAAGGACACGGCTGTAGTTCGTCAGATGATGCGGGTACTGCAGGGCGATGGCATTATCGTCGGGCACAGTCCCTTCTCGCAGCAAGCCTCGAGAATCCCTCCATAACCACAGTGCAGTGCTACATATTCATGATGGTTTATCTGTGCTGTGCCTCATTCCACAACATGTGCCATATCATGGCAGCACAAGCAATTCGAACAGCGCAGGTCCTTGGGCTCCATATTGAGCCACCTCGTGACATCCCAGAACCCGAGAGAGAACTCCGGAAGAGGATCTGGTGGACTCTTTGGGTTCTTGATGCCAAGACATCCATAAAACTTTGTCGACCTCTCGCTGTTGATGTCAGTTACACGACTGTGTCGATGCCCTCCGACGGGCAAGCAGTGGCAGAACACAGCGGGACAAATCTGACACCTTTATCTGACGGTATGACATGGCTCAGCTACATGGCACACCAAGCAAAACTGTACATTGCCATGCTCGGAATTTATGATCCGCTGTATCTCAAGTTTGGAGAGTCTATACAGCAGCACGGACTAGCGTGCATTTATCATGATCCGCAGGTGCTAGAACTATGCGCAGTTACCTTGGCGGAGAAACTTCCCGCCATGAGATTGTGGGTTGAAAATCTACCTCTTGAGCTCAAGTGTCGCCGTCAAAACGAGGGTCGGCCTTTCTCCACAGATCGGGCAGCATTTGACATTGACGACCTGGCCCCAGCTTGGCTGACTCGTCAACGAGTGTGTATGGAACTCACCTACCATCATTTTATGGTCTTGCTCACGAGACCATTTATCACGTTCTACACTCAAGCAACAACGTATACGCCCCTGACTGAGCGTCACGCGACAACTTGCGTGGAGCATGCGATCAAGTTCTCGAGCCTTATGCACCAAGTCGTGACGGAGACAGATATATTCAGCGGCTGGACAGAATATTTCAGTCTCTTGTGGAACTCATCTATCACGATGGTTGGATTTCTACTTGCCTATCCAATTCATCCAGCCACGCCTAGGGCACGCCAAGCCTTGGGCAAGGCTATAGCCATTTTTGATATTTTTGGTAAAAACTTTGGTGTCAGTGAAGATGCCGCGGCAATCACGAGAGACCTGACTGCAAAAGCAGAACTCGTCGCTGAAGGACTGAGTTCCGAGATAGTATCATCGAGAGCGATTGGCGGCGGGCAAGACACTGAACACTTGATCGGTAGAGATCAACCCGTCGACGAGGATCTTTCCTGGCTGGATCCTAATCAACAGTACGACACCGGTCAATTCAACGACTTGGTAGATTGGGCACTTTCCGTTGACTCTTTTAATAACTTTGAGAAGTTCTTTGACTTTGGAGATCCTGCCAACCTATATTAAATGATAACTATACAGTTCAAATTCATAAACAGTAAAGCTATGTAATGAAAATGACTTCCGTAAATTAAGAATAATATAGTTATACGACGATTAACATAATAGATACTTATTAAAATAATTGGTTTTAATTTACTATATTAGTATTATAAAATAACGTTTTATCGAGACTATTAGAATAGTCGTTTCCGGAATCACTCAAATCACAAGTATATTTACATAGAACAACGTAGCACATTAACCTAGACACTACATATACGTAGAAGTATATGTTCTGTCCTTTAATTTGTATACCGGTGTTGTTTTAAATGTTTGTCTAAAAGGTATAAAAAGGAAATAAAAGTCGAGGCCTTAAAAGTAGCGATAAGTAAGGTTAAAAAACCTAGACGTAGTCCGTACGTCGAAGCTTTATAGCCTTAGTTGTTATTCTTAACGTATATAAGTTATATATATATACAATTAAACATAAAAGTAAGGTAAATATCTAAGTCTATATATAAGTTATATATACGCCTAGTGTAATGGATACTTAGTTAAGGGTGAAGCTGGTATAAGATAATATATACTAAATTAGAGCACTTGGTAGTAGTAATGGTTGCAAGGTAGGTATGTTATTATAAAGGGTCTAAAGCATGATCCTCTTTTCTATTATAAAAAGAGGATCCTGCTTTAATATATCTCTCGTCTTTCTTTTAAGTAAATCTTTTAAGAGTCCCGCGGGACTTTTAGTCTTTCTATACCCTTTAGTTTTTTGTAACGATCGTTAGCTATTTCTAGAGTAAGGCTTTTAACTATTAATCTCGTAGACTATACTAGTTATCTTTAACGGGATTGTTTTTAGTAATCTTTTCGGAAGTCTCTCGATTTCGGGAGTCTTTTTGGCTTTTAAGCTAGTTTTATATTTAGTCTTGGTAAATACTTATACTTTTTTATCGTATTTTTTAAGCCTCGGTATATTAAAAAGTTTTATAACTAGGCTTAATAAGTAAATTAATTAAGATAAATTAAACTAAAAGTATTAGTTGAGATTTTTTAAAGATTCGATATAATAATTATCTCTCTTTTATAACTATTCGTCTCGAATAATTAAACGATCCCGTCGGAGTCTTTAATAAAAACTATTATAAAGAAAAACTACTTAAGCAAAACTTTTAAGAAAAAAGAATTACTCTAGCCGTTTTTTTTAATTTTTTTTTAAGAATAACTAAGCGAGGCTATATTATAATTAGTTAACGGCCGAGGTCTCGAGGTTTTAACCTTTTTTTTTTAATTAGTCGTATATAACGTTTAACTATTTCTTAGCTTTTTAATATTTTTTAAAACGGCTATATCTACCGGTCGCTCTTGCCTTTTCTTTCTTTATAAAAATAAAGTATTTTTATATAAGCTAATAGTATTGTTTATTATATAAATATCCCGTTTTATTATTAACGAACGCGTTTATTAAAAAAGTAAATAAAAGGAGACTTAGATTAGTAACTCGTAGATGTATAAATATAACTAAGCTGTTAAGGTTAAGACTTTGTAAGAAATGGATTTTTATAATTCGTTTTTTAGTAATGTAACTAGGCTGTTAAGGTTAAGACTTTGCAAAAAATAGATTTTTACAATTCGTTTTTTAGCAGTAAAATAAAAAGTTGTAATTATAAAAACGTAAAACTATTTAAACGTCCGAACAGAAAAGAAAGAACATACTATGTCGGGCTAAGAGGCCCTTACTAGGATAAGATAGTAAAGATAGGAGTTGGGCAGTTGATTAAAGGAGTGGGGAAGTTAAGTATAGGAGCTAGGATCGGGAGTTTATAGTATAATAAAGGGGATAAAGGATTTGATTTTCTTTTCTTTTAGTTTTTGAAGACGAAAAAATATAAAAAAAAAACAAGATTTAATAATAAAAAGAGAGTTCGATACCGATAAAGTTAAAAGAATATATACGATAAGATAATAAAAACGACGGCAATATATTATACGAAAAAGTATCGAGTCCCGTTTAACTAAAAAAACAATTAAATAAAAAGCTTAAGACTTTTAATCGAGGCTTCGCGCGAAGCATTATATATTTATAAAGTTTGTTTATATATATGTTTTTTATTACGTGTTTAAAAAGTCTAGCTTATTTTATTAGTAAAGTAGTAAAGGATTTATTTTTATATAAGACTTATATAATTAAGTAAATAAAGAAAGGCGGGAGCTCGAAAACCGATAAAAAAAATTCTACTTATAAATAATAAGTAAATGTTTTAATTAAATATATAATAAATAACCGTAAAGCTAATAAAAGGGGTATATACTTAAAGTTAAGTTAACGGACGTTTTTAGTTATTTAATTAAAACCTTTTTAATTTTATAAATCGCGATATAAAAATAAAATTAAAAATTAAAAAAGTAAGTATAAAATTTTTATTTATTTATTAAAGCTAGTCCCGATTATAGCCGTTAAAGTAATCGAAGATTAAATTAAAAAAATTATTATAGTTTAAAAAAGGCGGTAGTTAATTATAACCGATATAAAGTAATGTAACTGGGCTGTTAGGGTTAGGACTTTGCAAAAAATGGATTTTCACAATTCGTTTTTTAGCAGTAAAATAAAAAGTTGTAATTATAAAAACGTAAAACTATTTAGACGTCCGAACAGAAAAGAAAGAACACACTTAAACATATTTAGACGTCCGAACCAAAAATGTTTAGACGTCCGAACTAAAATTATTCAGACGTCCGAACAGAAAAGAAAGAATACACCAAAACATATTCAGACGTCCGAACCAAAAATGTTTAGACGTTCGAATAGAAAAGAAAGAATACACTTAAATATATTTAGACGTCCGAACTAAAATTATTTAAACGTCCGAATAGAAAAGAAAAAACACACCTAAACATATTTAGACGTCCGAATAGAAAAGAAAGAATATACTAAAATTATTTAAACGTCCGAATAGAAAAGAAAGAACACACTAAAACAAATTTAAACGTCCGAACTAAAATTATTTAAACGTCTAAACAGAAAAGAAAGAACATACTAAAACATATTTAGACGTCCGAACTAAAATTATTTAAACGTCCGAATAAAAAAGAAAGAACACACTTAAATATATTTAAACGTCCGAACTAAAATTATTTAGACGTCCGAATAAAAAAGAAAGAACACACTTAAATATATTTAAACGTCCGAATAAAAAAAAAAGAATATACTAAAATTATTTAGACGTCCGAATAGAAAAGAAAGAACATATTAAAATAAATTTAGACGTCCGAATTAAAATTATTTAAACGTCCGAATAGAAAAGAAAGAATATACTAAAACATATTTAGACGTCTGAACTAAAATTATTTAGACGTCCGAATAAAAAAGAAAGAATATACCTAAACATATTCAAACGTCCGAACTAAAATTGTTTAAACGTCCGAACAAAAAAGAAAGAATACACTTAAACATATTCAAACGTCCGAACTAAAATTATTTAAACGTCCGAATAGAAAAGAAAGAACATACTTAAATATATTCAAACGTCCGAACTAAAATTATTTAAACGTCCGAACTAAAATTGTTTAGACGTTCGAATAGAAAAGAAAAAACACACTAAAATAAATTTAAACGTCTAAATATAACTAGGCTATTAGGGTTAAGACTTTGTAAAAAATAGATTTTCACAATTCGTTTTTTAGTAGTAAAATAAAAAGTTGTAATTATAAAAACGTAAAACTATTTAGACGTCCGAACAAAAAAGAAAGAACACACCCAAACATATTCAAACGTCCGAACCAAATATATTTAGACGTCCGAACTAAAATTATTTAAACGTCCGAATAGAAAAGAAAGAACATACCTAAATATATTCAAACGTCCGAACTAAAAATATTCAGACGTCCGAACCAAAATTATTCAAACGTCCGAATAAAAAAGAAAGAACATACTAAAACATATTCAAACGTCCGAACCAAAATTATTTAAACGTCCGAATAGAAAAGAAAGAACACACTTAAACATATTCAGACGTCCGAACCAAAAATGTTTAGACGTCCGAACTAAAATTATTTAGACGTCCGAATAGAAAAAAAAGAACACACTAAAACAAATTTAGACGTCCGAACTAAAAATGTTTAGACGTCCGAATAGAAAAGAAAGAATACACCTAAATATATTTAAACGTCTGAACTAAAAATGTTTAGACGTCCGAACTAAAATTATTTAGACGTCCGAATAAAAAAGAAAGAATATACTAAAACATATTTAGACGTCCGAACTAAAAATGTTTAGACGTCTAAACTAAAATTATTTAAACGTCCGAATAGAAAAGAAAGAATATACTAAAATATATTTAAACGTCCGAACTAAAATTATTTAGACGTCTGAATAAAAAAGAAAGAACATATCCAAACATATTTAGACGTCCGAACTAAAAATGTTTAGACGTTCGAACCAAAATTATTTAGACGTTTGAATAGAAAAGAAAAAACATACTAAAACAAATTCAGACGTCCGAATTAAAAATGTTTAGACGTTCGAATAGAAAAGAAAAAACATACCCAAATATATTTAGACGTCCGAACTAAAAATGTTTAGACGTCCGAACTAAAATTATTTAGACGTCCGAATAGAAAAGAAAGAATACACTAAAACATATTCAAACGTCTAAACTAAAAATATTCAGACGTCTAAACTAAAATTATTCAAACGTTCGAACAAAAAAGAAAGAACACACCAAAACATATTTAGACGTCCGAACTAAAATTATTTAGACGTCCGAATAGAAAAGAAAGAATATACTTAAACATATTTAAACGTCCGAACTAAAAATATTTAGACGTCCGAACTAAAATTATTTAAACGTCTAAATAAAAAAGAAAGAATATACTAAAATAAATTTAAACGTCCGAACCAAAAATATTTAGACGTCTAAATAGAAAAGAAAGAACATACCCAAACATATTTAGACGTCCGAACTAAAAATGTTTAGACGTCCGAACTAAAATTATTTAGACGTCCGAATAGAAAAGAAAGAACATACCAAAATATATTTAGACGTCTAAACTAAAAATGTTTAAACGTCCGAACTAAAATTATTTAGACGTCCGAATAGAAAAGAAAGAATATACTAAAATATATTTAGACGTCCGAACTAAAAATATTTAGACGTCCGAACTAAAATTATTTAGACGTCCGAATAAAAAAGAAAGAACACACTAAAACATATTTAGACGTCCGAACTAAAATTATTTAGACGTCCGAATAAAAAAGAAAGAATATACTTAAATATATTTAGACGTCCGAACTAAAAATGTTTAAACGTCCGAACTAAAATTATTTAGACGTTTAAATAGAAAAGAAAGAATATATTAAAATAAATTTAAACGTCCGAACTAAAATTATTTAGACGTCCGAATAAAAAAGAAAGAATATACTAAAATATATTTAGACGTCTGAATAAAAAAGAAAGAACACACTAAAATATATTTAGACGTCCGAACTAAAAATATTTAGACGTCCGAATTAAAATTATTTAAACGTCCGAATAAAAAAGAAAGAACACATTAAAATAAATTCAGACGTCCGAACTAAAAATATTTAGACGTCCGAATAAAAAAGAAAGAATACACTAAAATATATTTAGACGTCCGAACTAAAAATATTTAGACGTCCGAACTAAAATTATTTAGACGTCCGAATAGAAAAGAAAGAACACACTAAAACAAATTTAAACGTCCGAACTAAAAATGTTTAGACGTCTAAATAGAAAAGAAAGAATATACTAAAACATATTTAGACGTCCGAACCAAAAATATTTAAACGTCCGAACCAAAATTATTTAAACGTCCGAACAAAAAAGAAAGAATACACTAAAATATATTTAGACGTCTAAACTAAAATTATTCAAACGTTTAAATAGAAAAGAAAGAATATACTAAAACATATTTAAACGTCCGAACTAAAATTATTTAGACGTCCGAATAGAAAAGAAAGAACACACTCAAACATATTCAAACGTCCGAACTAAAAATGTTTAAACGTCCGAACTAAAATTATTTAAACGTCTAAATAAAAAAGAAAGAATATACTAAAACATATTCAAACGTCCGAACCAAAATTATTTAAACGTCCGAATAGAAAAGAAAGAACACACTTAAACATATTCAGACGTCCGAACCAAAAATGTTTAGACGTCCGAACTAAAATTATTTAGACGTCCGAATAGAAAAAAAAGAACATACTAAAACAAATTTAGACGTCCGAACTAAAAATGTTCAGACGTCCGAATAGAAAAGAAAGAACACACCTAAACATATTTAAACGTCCGAACTAAAAATGTTTAGACGTCCGAACTAAAATTATTTAGACGTCCGAACAAAAAAGAAAGAATACACTAAAACATATTTAGACGTCCGAACTAAAAATGTTTAGACGTCTAAACTAAAATTATTTAGACGTCCGAATAGAAAAGAAAGAATATACTAAAATATATTTAAACGTCCGAACTAAAATTATTTAGACGTCTAAACAAAAAAGAAAGAATATATCTAAACATATTTAGACGTCCGAACCAAAAATGTTTAGACGTTCGAATTAAAATTATTTAGACGTTTAAATAGAAAAGAAAAAACATACTAAAACAAATTTAGACGTCCGAACTAAAAATGTTTAGACGTCCGAATAGAAAAGAAAAAACATACCCAAACATATTTAGACGTCCGAACTAAAAATGTTTAGACGTCCGAACTAAAATTATTTAGACGTCCGAATAGAAAAGAAAGAATACATTAAAACATATTCAGACGTCTAAACTAAAAATATTCAGACGTCTAAACTAAAATTATTCAGACGTTCGAATAAAAAAGAAAGAACACACCAAAACATATTTAGACGTCCGAACTAAAATTATTTAGACGTCCGAATAGAAAAGAAAGAATATACTTAAACATATTTAAACGTCCGAACTAAAAATATTTAGACGTCCGAACTAAAATTATTTAAACGTCTAAATAAAAAAGAAAGAATATACTAAAATAAATTTAAACGTCCGAACCAAAAATATTTAGACGTCTAAATAGAAAAGAAAGAACATACCCAAACATATTTAGACGTCCGAACTAAAAATGTTTAGACGTCCGAACTAAAATTATTTAGACGTCCGAATAGAAAAGAAAGAACATACCAAAATATATTTAGACGTCTAAACTAAAAATGTTTAAACGTCCGAACTAAAATTATTTAGACGTCCGAATAGAAAAGAAAGAATATACTAAAATATATTTAGACGTCCGAACTAAAAATATTTAGACGTCCGAACTAAAATTATTTAGACGTCCGAATAAAAAAGAAAGAACACACTAAAACATATTTAGACGTCCGAACTAAAATTATTTAGACGTCCGAATAAAAAAGAAAGAATATACTTAAATATATTTAGACGTCCGAACTAAAAATGTTTAAACGTCCGAACTAAAATTATTTAGACGTTTAAATAGAAAAGAAAGAATATATTAAAATAAATTTAAACGTCCGAACTAAAATTATTTAGACGTCCGAATAAAAAAGAAAGAATATACTAAAATATATTTAGACGTCTGAATAAAAAAGAAAGAACACACTAAAATATATTTAGACGTCCGAACTAAAAATATTTAGACGTCCGAATTAAAATTATTTAAACGTCCGAATAAAAAAGAAAGAACACATTAAAATAAATTCAGACGTCCGAACTAAAAATATTTAGACGTCCGAATAAAAAAGAAAGAATACACTAAAATATATTTAGACGTCCGAACTAAAAATATTTAGACGTCCGAACTAAAATTATTTAGACGTCCGAATAGAAAAGAAAGAACACACTAAAACAAATTTAAACGTCCGAACTAAAAATGTTTAGACGTCTAAATAGAAAAGAAAGAATATACTAAAACATATTTAGACGTCCGAACCAAAAATATTTAAACGTCCGAACCAAAATTATTTAAACGTCCGAACAAAAAAGAAAGAATACACTAAAATATATTTAGACGTCTAAACTAAAATTATTCAAACGTTTAAATAGAAAAGAAAGAATATACCAAAACATATTTAAACGTCCGAACTAAAATTATTTAGACGTCCGAATAGAAAAGAAAGAACACACTCAAACATATTCAAACGTCCGAACTAAAAATGTTTAAACGTCCGAACTAAAATTATTTAAACGTCTAAATAAAAAAGAAAGAATATACTAAAATAAATTTAGACGTCCGAACTAAAAATGTTTAGACGTCTAAATAGAAAAGAAAGAACACACCCAAATATATTTAGACGTCCGAACTAAAAATGTTTAGACGTCCGAACCAAAATTATTTAAACGTCCGAACAAAAAAGAAAGAACATACTAAAACATATTCAAACGTCCGAATAGAAAAGAAAGAACACACTAAAACATATTTAAACGTCCGAACCAAAAATATTTAAACGTCCGAACTAAAATTATTTAAACGTCCGAATAGAAAAGAAAGAACATACTAAAATAAATTTAGACGTCCGAACCAAAAATGTTTAGACGTCCGAATAGAAAAGAAAGAACACACCAAAACATATTTAGACGTCCGAACTAAAAATATTTAAACGTCCGAACTAAAATTATTTAGACGTCCGAACAGAAAAGAAAGAATATACTAAAATATATTTAAACGTCCGAACTAAAATTATTTAGACGTCCGAATAGAAAAAAAAGAACACATTAAAACATATTTAGACGTCCGAACCAAAATTATTCAGACGTCCGAATAGAAAAGAAAGAACATACCCAAACATATTTAAACGTCTGAACCAAAATTATTTAGACGTCCGAATAGAAAAAAAAGAACACACCCAAATAAATTTAGACGTCTGAATAGAAAAGAAAGAATATACTTAAATATATTTAGACGTCCGAACTAAAAATATTTAGACGTCCGAACTAAAATTATTTAGACGTCCGAATAGAAAAGAAAGAATACACTAAAATATATTTAGACGTCTGAATAGAAAAGAAAGAATACACTAAAACATATTTAGACGTCCGAACTAAAAATATTTAGACGTCCGAACTAAAATTATTTAGACGTCTAAATAGAAAAGAAAGAATATACCAAAATATATTTAGACGTCTAAACTAAAATTATTTAGACGTCTGAATAAAAAAGAAAGAATATACTAAAACATATTTAGACGTCCGAACTAAAAATATTTAGACGTCCGAACTAAAATTATTTAGACGTCCGAATAGAAAAGAAAAAACACACTAAAACAAATTTAGACGTCCGAATAGAAAAGAAAGAACACACCTAAATATATTTAGACGTCCGAACTAAAATTATTTAGACGTTCGAATAGAAAAGAAAGAACATACTTAAACATATTCAAACGTCCGAACCAAAATTATTTAAACGTCCGAATAGAAAAGAAAGAATATACTAAAATTATTTAAACGTCCGAATAGAAAAGAAAGAATATACTAAAATAAATTTAGACGTCCGAATAGAAAAGAAAGAATATACTAAAATAAATTTAAACGTCCGAATAAAAAAGAAAAGAACACACTAAAACAAATTTAAACGTCCGAATTAAAAATATTTAGACGTCCGAATTAAAATTATTTAGACGTCCGAATAGAAAAGAAAGAATATATTAAATATATTTAAACGTTCGAATAGAAAAAAAAGAATATATTAAAACAAATTTAAACGTCCGAATAGAAAAAAAAGAATATACTAAAATAAATTTAAACGTTTGAATAGAAAAAAAAAGAACATACTAAAATAAATTTAAACGTCCGAACTAAAAATATTTAAACGTCCGAATTAAAATTATTTAAACGTCTAAACAAAAAAGAAAGAATATACTAAATATATTTAAACGTCCGAATAAAAAAGAAAGAACACACTAAAAAATATTTAGACGTCTAAATAAAAAAAAGAACATATTAAAAATAGAAATATTTAAATTTTTAAATAAAAAAGCCGGTCGTTATCGTCTTCCTCTTTTTCGTTATTTTTAACTTCGTCCCCCTCGTCGTCTTTAATCTCGTCCCTCTCGTTATCTTTAACCTCGTCCCCTTTATCGTCTTTAATCTTTTCTACCGTTCTTTTAATATATTATCCGCGAGGCATTAGCTTAAGCAGCTCTTAAATTAAAGTAGTATACAAAAAACGTTCGTCGCCGTCTTAGGCTATTTTAATACTAAGAATCGTATCCTTTTTATCCGTTGTCGGCGCCGCCCCGCCTTTAAGAATCTTACTTATAATATGTTTCTCGTATGCCGTATAAACTATATGTAAAATCGGTATCTCGTCGGTAATTACTTAAATTACGGCGCGAAACTTAGTCTTTTTTTTACTTATTTTAAGACTTTTTATATAGTGCCGGTTATACGTCGTTGTTATACTTTTAAGAAATAAAATAAACATACCGACGTTAAACGTATCTATTAATATAGTAATCGGCCGTTAAGTATATATCTTTTTAAATAGCTAGCCGACCGGCAGTAATATTTTATCGGCGAGATACGTATAAATTTAAGTCGTTAAAGTACTACGAGTAATACCTTCCCCGTCGAAAAACGTAACGACCTCTGCGTTTATATAATCCGACTACGACTAACGCGTTTACTATTTAACGAGATCGGCTTTTATTTATAATATACGGATATTATCGGCTACGCCGCGCGTCGGTAAGTTATATAACATCGTTTAACTTAGTTATTTTATAAAAGTTAAAAGTTTAATAAAACCGACGTAGCTTTAGCCTATAGCATGTTTATTTCCCGCTACCGTAGTATTTTCTACTAAAGTTTATAATAAGTAATTAAAAGACCGGTCTTTTATATTAGCATATTATTTTAAAAACGTTTTAGCTAACCGTTTTCGCCCTCGGTTTTTAAAGACGTTAGTATATAAAACTATCGTAAATTATCGAACGTCGTTCGACGAGATTATGTCCGGAAATATATATTTTTTTAACTAAATAGCCGTAAGCAGCCTCTTTAAGAAGTCGTTTTACGTCTTTTTTTTTTATTTAAGTTTAGTTCGGATTTTTTTTAAGAGTAAGTAAACGAGACTGCTTTTATATATTACCGTATTGTTTTTTAATATATTATCCCCGACCGGAGTCTTTAAATCTTTTATTATATTCGTTTTATTTAAAATACTAATCTCGCTTAAGGCACTAGTCTCGTTAAAGGTATTAGTTTCGTCGAGGGTATTAATTTCGTCGGGGGTACTAGTCTCGTCGGGGGTACTAGTCTCGTCGGGGGTATTAGTCTCGTCGAGGGTACTAGTCTTATCGGGGGTACTAATCTCGTTAAAAGCACTAGTCTCGTTGAAGGTATTAATTTCGTTAAAGGTATTAGTTTCGTCGGGTATACTAGTTTTATATCGAAGATTTATATTCTCCGGCCTATTATTAAAATTTATTATTAATTAAGAAAGAAAAAAAAAAAAAAAAGACGTATATATTAAAAAATAACTAAAATATTACTTCTTTTTAAGACGAAGCGAATAAGTTTAGTTGTATACCGTTTATCGTCGTACCGATTTCGTATAATAGTTTTATTATAAACTATATTTTTTATATCGTAAAGAATAAAAACTCGGGCAAAAGTTTTAGTAACAAAATTTATTCTTATAAACTTCGTATATAAGTTCTAAATAAAAAATAAAGTTATATTACGGTATTTTAACCGAATAAACGTAAAAATATTAATTTTAAGTCCGGCTTTTAAAACGAGAAAATATTAAAAAAAAAAAAGAGAAAATATAACCTCGGTCGCGATCGTAAACGGCGGTTTAGACAGTAAACGTTAAACTAAAAACTACCGGCGCGGTAATTAATCGGTAACCGAGTTTGCTTAAGGCGAAGGGGGGAAAGGAGTAACTACGGTACGTAACGGTAAACGGCGCGGATTTTAATAACGTAGCTATACTCGCGACGAGCTCGGATCGATCCGGGCGTGTTTTATAAGTTATATATCGGTAAACGTTTCGTCTACTATTTAACGGCGTTTCGTCGATAGTTTTATAATAGCTAAAAGAAATAAATAAGTAAAAATGTAACTGGGCTGTTAGGGTTAGGACTTTGCAAAAAATGGATTTTCACAATTCGTTTTTTAGCAGTAAAATAAAAAGTTGTAATTATAAAAACGTAAAACTATTCAGACGTCCGAACAGAAAAGAAAGAACACACCTAAACATATTCAGACGTCCGAACCAAAAATGTTCAGACGTCCGAACCAAAATTATTCAGACGTCCGAACAGAAAAGAAAGAACACACCAAAACAAATTCAGACGTCCGAACCAAAATTATTCAGACGTCCGAACAGAAAAGAAAGAACACACCAAAACATATTCAGACGTCCGAACCAAAAATGTTCAGACGTCCGAACCAAAATTATTCAGACGTCCGAACAGAAAAGAAAGAACACACCCAAACATATTCAGACGTCCGAACCAAAATTATTCAGACGTCCGAACAGAAAAGAAAGAACACACCAAAATTATTCAGACGTCCGAACAGAAAAGAAAGAACACACCAAAACAAATTCAGACGTCCGAACCAAAATTATTCAGACGTCCGAACAGAAAAGAAAGAACACACCCAAACATATTCAGACGTCCGAACCAAAACAAATTCAGACGTCCGAACCAAAATTATTCAGACGTCCGAACAGAAAAGAAAGAACACACCAAAACATATTCAGACGTCCGAACCAAAAATGTTCAGACGTCCGAACCAAAATTATTCAGACGTCCGAACAGAAAAGAAAGAACACACCCAAACATATTCAGACGTCCGAACCAAAATTATTCAGACGTCCGAATAGAAAAGAAAGAACACACCAAAACATATTCAGACGTCCGAACAGAAAAGAAAGAACACACCAAAACATATTCAGACGTCCGAACAGAAAAGAAAGAACACACCAAAACAAATTCAGACGTCCGAACAGAAAAGAAAGAACACACCCAAACATATTCAGACGTCCGAACCAAAATTATTCAGACGTCCGAACAGAAAAGAAAGAACACACCAAAACATATTCAGACGTCCGAACCAAAATTGTTCAGACGTCCGAACAGAAAAGAAAGAACACACCAAAACAAATTCAGACGTCCGAACAGAAAAGAAAGAACACACCCAAACATATTCAGACGTCCGAACCAAAATTATTCAGACGTCCGAACAGAAAAGAAAGAACACACCAAAACATATTCAGACGTCCGAACCAAAAATGTTCAGACGTCCGAACCAAAATTATTCAGACGTCCGAACAGAAAAGAAAGAACACACCCAAACATATTCAGACGTCCGAACCAAAAATGTTCAGACGTCCGAACAGAAAAGAAAGAACACACCCAAACATATTCAGACGTCCGAACCAAAACAAATTCAGACGTCCGAACCAAAATTGTTCAGACGTCCGAACCAAAATTATTCAGACGTCCGAACCAAAATTGTTCAGACGTCCGAACAGAAAAGAAAGAACACACTCAAACATATTCAGACGTCCGAACCAAAATTATTCAGACGTCCGAACCAAAATTGTTCAGACGTCCGAACAGAAAAGAAAGAACACACCCAAACATATTCAGACGTCCGAACCAAAATTATTCAGACGTCCGAACAGAAAAGAAAGAACACACCAAAATTATTCAGACGTCCGAACCAAAATTGTTCAGACGTCCGAACTAAAATTATTCAGACGTCCGAATAGAAAAGAAAGAACACACCAAAACATATTCAGACGTCCGAACCAAAAATGTTCAGACGTCCGAACCAAAATTATTCAGACGTCCGAACAGAAAAGAAAGAACACACCCAAACATATTCAGACGTCCGAACCAAAATTATTCAGACGTCCGAACAGAAAAGAAAGAACACACCCAAACATATTCAGACGTCCGAACCAAAAATGTTCAGACGTCCGAACTAAAATTATTCAGACGTCCGAATAGAAAAGAAAGAACACACCCAAACATATTCAGACGTCCGAACCAAAAATGTTCAGACGTCCGAACAGAAAAGAAAGAACACACCCAAACATATTCAGACGTCCGAACCAAAACAAATTCAGACGTCCGAACCAAAATTGTTCAGACGTCCGAACAGAAAAGAAAGAACACACCAAAATTATTCAGACGTCCGAACCAAAATTGTTCAGACGTCCGAACTAAAATTATTCAGACGTCCGAATAGAAAAGAAAGAACACACCAAAACATATTCAGACGTCCGAACCAAAATTATTCAGACGTCCGAACCAAAATTGTTCAGACGTCCGAACAGAAAAGAAAGAACACACTCAAACATATTCAGACGTCCGAACCAAAATTATTCAGACGTCCGAACCAAAATTGTTCAGACGTCCGAACAGAAAAGAAAGAACACACCCAAACATATTCAGACGTCCGAACCAAAATTATTCAGACGTCCGAACAGAAAAGAAAGAACACACCAAAATTATTCAGACGTCCGAACCAAAATTGTTCAGACGTCCGAACAGAAAAGAAAGAACACACCAAAACATATTCAGACGTCCGAACCAAAATTGTTCAGACGTCCGAACAGAAAAGAAAGAACACACCCAAACATATTCAGACGTCCGAACCAAAATTATTCAGACGTCCGAATAGAAAAGAAAGAACACACCCAAACATATTCAGACGTCCGAACCAAAAATGTTCAGACGTCCGAACAGAAAAGAAAGAACACACCCAAACATATTCAGACGTCCGAACCAAAACAAATTCAGACGTCCGAACCAAAATTATTCAGACGTCCGAACAGAAAAGAAAGAACACACCCAAACATATTCAGACGTCCGAACCAAAACAAATTCAGACGTCCGAACCAAAATTGTTCAGACGTCCGAACTAAAATTATTCAGACGTCCGAACCAAAATTGTTCAGACGTCCGAACAGAAAAGAAAGAACACACTCAAACATATTCAGACGTCCGAACCAAAATTATTCAGACGTCCGAACCAAAATTGTTCAGACGTCCGAACAGAAAAGAAAGAACACACCCAAACATATTCAGACGTCCGAACCAAAATTATTCAGACGTCCGAACAGAAAAGAAAGAACACACCCAAACATATTCAGACGTCCGAACCAAAAATGTTCAGACGTCCGAACTAAAATTATTCAGACGTCCGAATAGAAAAGAAAGAACACACCAAAACATATTCAGACGTCCGAACCAAAAATGTTCAGACGTCCGAACCAAAATTATTCAGACGTCCGAACAGAAAAGAAAGAACACACCCAAACATATTCAGACGTCCGAACCAAAAATGTTCAGACGTCCGAACAGAAAAGAAAGAACACACCCAAACATATTCAGACGTCCGAACCAAAACAAATTCAGACGTCCGAACCAAAATTGTTCAGACGTCCGAACCAAAATTATTCAGACGTCCGAACCAAAATTGTTCAGACGTCCGAACAGAAAAGAAAGAACACACTCAAACATATTCAGACGTCCGAACCAAAATTATTCAGACGTCCGAACCAAAATTGTTCAGACGTCCGAACAGAAAAGAAAGAACACACCCAAACATATTCAGACGTCCGAACCAAAATTATTCAGACGTCCGAACAGAAAAGAAAGAACACACCAAAATTATTCAGACGTCCGAACCAAAATTGTTCAGACGTCCGAACTAAAATTATTCAGACGTCCGAATAGAAAAGAAAGAACACACCAAAACATATTCAGACGTCCGAACCAAAAATGTTCAGACGTCCGAACCAAAATTATTCAGACGTCCGAACAGAAAAGAAAGAACACACCCAAACATATTCAGACGTCCGAACCAAAATTATTCAGACGTCCGAACAGAAAAGAAAGAACACACCCAAACATATTCAGACGTCCGAACCAAAAATGTTCAGACGTCCGAACTAAAATTATTCAGACGTCCGAATAGAAAAGAAAGAACACACCCAAACATATTCAGACGTCCGAACCAAAAATGTTCAGACGTCCGAACAGAAAAGAAAGAACACACCCAAACATATTCAGACGTCCGAACCAAAACAAATTCAGACGTCCGAACCAAAATTGTTCAGACGTCCGAACAGAAAAGAAAGAACACACCAAAATTATTCAGACGTCCGAACCAAAATTGTTCAGACGTCCGAACTAAAATTATTCAGACGTCCGAATAGAAAAGAAAGAACACACCAAAACATATTCAGACGTCCGAACCAAAATTATTCAGACGTCCGAACCAAAATTGTTCAGACGTCCGAACAGAAAAGAAAGAACACACTCAAACATATTCAGACGTCCGAACCAAAATTATTCAGACGTCCGAACCAAAATTGTTCAGACGTCCGAACAGAAAAGAAAGAACACACCCAAACATATTCAGACGTCCGAACCAAAATTATTCAGACGTCCGAACAGAAAAGAAAGAACACACCAAAATTATTCAGACGTCCGAACCAAAATTGTTCAGACGTCCGAACAGAAAAGAAAGAACACACCAAAACATATTCAGACGTCCGAACCAAAATTGTTCAGACGTCCGAACAGAAAAGAAAGAACACACCCAAACATATTCAGACGTCCGAACCAAAATTATTCAGACGTCCGAATAGAAAAGAAAGAACACACCAAAACAAATTCAGACGTCCGAATAGAAAAGAAAGAACACACCAAAACAAATTCAGACGTCCGAATAGAAAAGAAAGAACACACCAAAACAAATTCAGACGTCCGAACAGAAAAGAAAGAACACACCAAAATTATTCAGACGTCCGAACAGAAAAGAAAGAACACACCAAAACATATTCAGACGTCCGAACAGAAAAGAAAGAACACACCAAAACAAATTCAGACGTCCGAACAGAAAAGAAAGAACACACCCAAACATATTCAGACGTCCGAACCAAAATTATTCAGACGTCCGAACCAAAATTGTTCAGACGTCCGAACAGAAAAGAAAGAACACACCCAAACATATTCAGACGTCCGAACCAAAATTATTCAGACGTCCGAACAGAAAAGAAAGAACACACCAAAATTATTCAGACGTCCGAACCAAAATTGTTCAGACGTCCGAACCAAAATTGTTCAGACGTCCGAACCAAAATTGTTCAGACGTCCGAACAGAAAAGAAAGAACACACCAAAACATATTCAGACGTCCGAACCAAAATTGTTCAGACGTCCGAACAGAAAAGAAAGAACACACCAAAACATATTCAGACGTCCGAACCAAAATTGTTCAGACGTCCGAACAGAAAAGAAAGAACACACCCAAACATATTCAGACGTCCGAACCAAAATTATTCAGACGTCCGAATAGAAAAGAAAGAACACACCAAAACAAATTCAGACGTCCGAATAGAAAAGAAAGAACACACCAAAACAAATTCAGACGTCCGAACAGAAAAGAAAGAACACACCAAAAAATATTCAGACGTCCGAATAAAAAAAAGAACACACTAAAAACAGAAATATTTAGATTTCTGAACAAAAAAGCCGGTCGTCATCGTCTTCCTCTTCCTCGTCATTTTCAACCTCGTCCCCCTCGTCGTCTTCAATCTCGTCCCCCTCGTTATCTTCAACCTCGTCCCCCTTGTCGTCTTCAATCTCTTCTACCGTTCCTTTGGTATGTTGTCCGCGAGGCATCAGCCCAAGCAGCTCCCAAATTGGAGCAGTATGCAAAGAACGCTCGTCGCCGTCTTGGGCCATCTTAATGCCAGGAATCGTATCCTCCTCATCCGCTGTCGGCGCCGCCCCGCCCCCGAGAATCTTACTTACAATGTGTTTCTCGCATGCCGCACAGACTGTATGCAAAATCGGTGTCTCGTCGGCAATTGCTTGAATCACGGCGCGAAACTTGGTCTCTTTTTTGCCCACCTTAGGACCCTCCATACGGTGCCGGTTGTACGCCGTTGTTATACTTTTAGGAAGTAGAGCAAACACACCGACGCCAAACGTATCTGCTAATATAGCAATCGGCCGCCAAGCATATATCTTCTTAGACAGCTGGCCGACCGGCAGTGACATCTTGTCGGCGAGATACGTATGAATCTGAGTCGTCAAAGCACCACGAGCAATACCTTCCCCGTCGAGAAACGCAGCGACCTCCGCGTCCGTGCAATCCGACTGCGACCAACGCGCCCACTGTTTGACGAGATCGGCTTTCATTTGTAGCATGCGGATGTCATCGGCCACGCCGCGCGTCGGTAGGTCATATAACATCGCTTGGCTCAGTTGCTTTGTAAAGGTCGAAAGTTTGATAGAACCGACGTGGCTTTGGCCCGTAGCATGTTTATTTCCCGCCACCGTAGTGCTTTCTGCCGAGGTTTGTAACAAGTGACTAAGAGACCGGTCCTCTACATTGGCATATTGTTCCAAAAACGCCTCAGCCAACCGTTTTCGCCCCCGGTTCCCAAAGACGTCAGTATACAAGACCATCGCAAACTGTCGAACGTCGTTCGACGAGACCATGTCCGGAAACACATGTTTTTCTAACTGGGCAGCCGCAGGCAGCCTCCCTAAGAAGTCGCTCTGCGTCTCTTTTTTTTGTTTAGGCTCAGTTCGGATTTTTTTTAAGAGCAAGTGGACGAGACTGCTTTCGTATGTTACCGTGTTGTCCTTTAATGTGTCATCCCCGACCGGAGTCTCTAGATCTTCTATTGTGTTCGTCTCGTCTAAGATACTAGTCTCGCCTAGGGCACTGGTCTCGTCGGGGGCACTAGTCTCGTCGGGGGCACTGGTCTCGTCGGGGGCACTGGTCTCGTCGGGGGCACTGGTCTCGTCGGGGGCACTGGTCTCGTCGGGGGTACTGGTCTCGTCGGGGGCACTGGTCTCGTCGGGGGTACTGGTCTCGTCGGGGGTACTGGTTTCGTCGGGTATACTGGTCTTGTGTCGAGGATTTGTGTTCTCCGGCCTATTATTAGAATTTATTATTAATCAAGAAAGAAAAAGAAAGAAAAAGACGTACATATTAAAAAATGACTGAGATGTTACTTCTTTTTGAGACGAAGCGAGCAAGTCTGGTTGTATACCGTTTACCGTCGTACCGATTTCGTGTAGTGGTTTTGTTGTAAGCTGCATTTCTTGCATCGTAGAGAACAAGAACTCGGGCAGAAGTTCTAGTGGTAAATTTGCTCTCGTAAACTTCGTACACAGGTTCTGGATGAAAGACAAGGTCATACTGCGGTATTTTAACCGAATGAACGTAGGAGTATCAATTTTGGGTCCGGCTTCTAAAACGGGAGAATATTGAGAGGAGGGGAGAGAAGACATAACCTCGGTCGCGATCGTAGACGGCGGTTCGGACAGTGGGCGCTGGGCTAAGGACTGCCGGCGCGGTGATTGATCGGTGACCGAGTTTGCTTGGGGCGAGGGGGGGAGGGGAGCAACCACGGTACGCAACGGTGAACGGCGCGGATTTTGGTGGCGTGGCTGCACTCGCGACGAGCTCGGATCGATCCGGGCGTGTTTTGTAGGCCATATATCGGCAAGCGCCTCGTCTACTGCCTGACGGCGCTTCGTCGATGGTCTCATAACAGCTAAAAGAAACAGACAAGTAGAAATATGTATAAAGAAATAGAGTAAGAAAAGGATATAAAAAGAGATAGACAAGTAAAAGGATGTGAAGTCAGGTAGACGGATGTGAAAAGAAAAAAAAAACAAGTAGAAAAGAAATACAAGTAAAAGAATGTAAAAAGAAACAGACAAGTAGAAAGATGTGGAAAAGCGTAATATAAGAGTATAGAATCCGCAAGTATGGGATGTTGAGCATAAACCGACAGATAGCTGGTTGTTTTTTCTTGTCTTTTCTTTTCCAATAAAGAAGAAAAAACGCCCTTTTCCGCGTCACAACCGCGACAGCGTGTCGTATCGCGGAACGAATATAAATAAATAGATAAATGAAAAAGAGATAAATATTTAAGATGTAAGATAAAGTCGTACTCGTATGTTTCTTAACCGGACGACTTTTAATTTTAATACCTTGTCATGTTACGAGCAGGTAAAGGAGGTAGACGAAGACGAGGTCTTAAGCTAAGTGTATTCGGGTATTTAAAACTGCGTAGATAAGGTAAATAAGCAGGAGATTAGGAGATAAGAGTAAAGAGGTAAGACGGGGTAGACGGTAATAACGGTCCGTGCTTAATAATACCCATTGTTTTGCGGGTCTTTATATACTTAGTGATACAAGTTAAGACTAAGAAAGAACACGTATAATAATGTAGCTTTTCGTATCATACTAATCTTCGCAGAAGTCGAAACCAATTATATCAGTCTTAAAAAAAGGTAATATTTTAACGTTGAAAAGGATTAAAACAATAGAATAAGATAAAAATAAACCATTTTCTTTGTTTTTATTTCGTTTTTAATTATCTGATATGAAGTTATTATTGTTAAAAGTAGGATAAAATAGAGCAAAAATTGCTTATTATAATGGTATACTTTAATCATCTCTTTTATTTATTTTTAAAAATAAAATAAAACATTATACGAGATGTTAATTGTAGTAAGCTATATACTTGATGTATTACGTAAACAGTCGGTTGACATACTATAAACGGGTACTAAATGAAGATCGTCGATAGACCCCGGATTTACCTTTCTCTTCATTTCCTAGCTCCCGTTATCTCTTAATATTCAAGGGGTTGTTTACTTGTTTTCTTTCTTATCAACGAAAATGTAACAGCTGCTTGTATATTCGGACGTTTAAATCGTTGTACTAGGAGTTGTATTCCTCTTCATTTCCTGTTATCTTTCAATATTCCAGGGGTTGTTTACTTTTCTTATCAACGAATATGTAACAGCCGCTTTTCTATTCGGACGTCTGAATTGGTGTACTAATCCTAGAGTTGTATTTCTCTTCATTTCCGGGCTCCCGTTATCTTCGTATTTCAAGGGATTGCTTACTTTTTTTCCTTTTTTCTTATCAACGAATATGTAACAGTCGCTTTTCTATTCGGACGTCTGAATTGGTGTACTAATCCTAGAGTTGTATTTCTCTTCATTTCCGGGCTCCCGTTATCTTCGTATTTCAAGGGATTGCTTACTTTTTTCCTTTTTTCTTATCAACGAATATGTAACAGTCGCTTTTCTATTCGGACGTCTGAATTGGTGTACTAGTCCTAGAGTTGTATTTCTCTTCATTTCCGGGCTCCCGTTATCTTCGTATTTCAAGGGATTGCTTACTTTTTTCCTTTTTTCTTATCAACGAATATGTAACAGCCGCTTTTCTATTCGGACGTCTGAATTGGTGTACTAATCCTAGAGTTGTATTTCTCTTCATTTCCGGGCTCCCGTTATCTTCGTATTTCAAGGGATTGCTTACTTTTTTCCTTTTTTCTTATCAACGAATATGTAACAGCCGCTTTTCTATTCGGACGTCTGAATTGGTGTACTAATCCTAGAGTTGTATTTCTCTTCATTTCCGGGCTCCCGTTATCTTCGTATTTCAAGGGATTGCTTACTTTTTTTCCTTTTTTCTTATCAACGAATATGTAATAGCCGCTTTTCCATTCTGACGTCGGAACCGTTGTGTTTCTCTTCATTTCCTAGCTCGCGTTATCTTTTAATATTTAAGGGGTTGTTTACTTTTTTTCTTTTTTCTTATATGTATTTGTATATTCTATAGTCGTTCTCTTTATTTCCTGGCTCCCGTTATTACTTAATATTCTAAGGGTTGTTTACTTTTCTTATTAACGAATATATAGCAGCCACTTTTCTATTCTAACGTCTAAATTGGTGTACTA
Organism: Ophiostoma himal-ulmi; assembly: GCA_029299165.1. Lineage (NCBI taxonomy): Eukaryota > Fungi > Ascomycota > Sordariomycetes > Ophiostomatales > Ophiostomataceae > Ophiostoma > Ophiostoma himal-ulmi. The sequence continues at coordinate 1,243,970 of JANSME010000012.1, forward strand.
ATCCTAGAGTTGTATTTCTCTTCATTTCCGGGCTCCCGTTATCTTCGTATTTCAAGGGATTGCTTACTTTTTTTCCTTTTTTCTTATTAACGAATATGTAACAGTCGCTTGTATATTCGGACGTCTGAACCGTTGTACTAGAGTTGCATTTGTCTTGTGTTATCTCTTTATATTCAAAGAGTCGTTTATTCTTTTTCTTTTATTAACGAACATGTGACGGCCGCTGTAACAAATCTCGGATATCGTCAAAGTCAAGTTTCGTATAAAAGAGCAGAGAGCACGTAAAAGATAAAAGATTATTTTTATATACTTTTTCCCCCTTCTACTATTTTCTCCTTCTCCTACGATTATACAATGGGGCGACCACGGGCCCACGTTAACCGCCAGACGAAGACGAAAAAGTCTCGCCGCAATACTACCAAAACCCAAACGGCACGGTCGACGAATCAAAGTACCCAGTCACAGTCGCCTATTGAAGCTTATTTCCAAGCTCCTCCTGCCCAGTCACCTACGCTGCCGCAAGCCCGGCCGCCGCAATTTGCTCGTCAAACATCAATCCGAGCCCATTTCTCGCCGTCACCTGTATCTTCACAGGCGTCGGACTACGTTATACAAGATAGCAGCTCGTCGAGTCCGGCTCGTTTTATAAATACTTTTTTTAGAGGCGGCGTAAGGAAGAATGGTATGTTGTTTTCTCTTTTTTTCTCTTACTCTTTACTAGAATAAGATAAATTAGTTGTATTAACCAAAAAAAGGAACCCACCCAACGACGCCATCTACCGAGCGGCGACAGCCGAGTCCTTTATCACAACCGTTTACTCCGGGTCTTAGCGATGTGTCCCGACACTCGTCGTCGAGTCCGGGTCTTTTTACGACTTTGAATATAAGACGTGACGCCCGAGAAAATAGTAAGTTTCTTCTTCTTTTTGTGTATTTAATAAATACTACTACGTCTTTAACATGTGCACGTTGTTTTCTTTTTTAACCAAAACTAGGTTTTATAAGACGATTACAACACAACTCGCAGGCCACTGTGTCTCTCCCGACACCGCGTCCAACGCAAGGTACGTCGAGTCTTCTTTTGTCTTTTTTGTCTATTATTTTTTACTATACTAATAAAAAAGAACTCCAAGAACAACAATGGCCAGCGTCTACGTTGGCGCAGAGCACAACCCACGACAATGCCGGAGACGTGGCCCAAGACGACGTAGACATCAACGAAGCGGACATGGCCTACGACAACAACGAGCACATGGACCTAGACGATGACGACGGCGAGGAGATGAGCGATACGATGGACGACGAAAGTTGGCGCGGTGTGAGCGACGACGAGGCAGACGGCCCCGCTAACGCCGGCCAGCAGCTGCCCTACGAGGTGCCGTTAACGCGCGAGGAAGTATACGCATGGCTTGAAGACCAGACTATCACGCCTACAGAACGGCTCGCGCGGCGGATCACGTATGTTCTCCGCATCGGCCTCGTGGCGTGTCCGGCCGAGGAGCATGCGCGCTGGGAGACGGTCCACAACGCAAATTGCTCCCACCACTATGGGCTCCAAGAGACATACGGGGCGTCGCCGCCGGGGTTTACCAACGCGGCAGCAAGGCAGAGCAGCCCAGCCTTGTCAACCCTCGGGCTCAACTGCCCAGTGCGGCCGCTTGGCCCAGGCCATTTAAAACTAAGCCGGACGGACCTCCCTTCCGCGTCTCGGCTCGAGGCGCAGCATTGCGGCTGGCCGGACGAAGGCCGGCACAAGGGTGCTCAGATCTGCTTACACCGAGACGATCTACCTCTACAAATCATGGACCGGGCGGTGCACGACGTCGACAGCTTTCTACACGTCACGAGCGACCCAAGAGACTTTCAAGGGCCGCTCGACGTCGCCGTTACGCCGCAGACCAAGTCTCTTCTTACAAAAAACGTCCACCTGTACTTGCCGGTCCAAACAGAAACAAAAACAATCCGTGCCCCTATCCACCGCATCCCACACATCGTTTTTGCCCGGCGGGGTGCGGACGTCATTTATATGTTTTTCCCCAAGATGTATGCTGAAAGAACGAAAACGACGCCACCGCTGCCCGACGTCTTACACGCCATGTTCTTCAATATATTCATCTTGCCGAGCTTTGACCGCATCGGGTCGAGCTTTGCACACCACGTCCCGTCGTGTTATAAAGAGGCGCGCGCCATGTCCCGCATTGCCGTCGAAGGAACCGGCCAAAAGAACGGCCGGGAAGGCGCTATCCAAGTCACGTACAACGACACCAACCTCCAGTTCTTATGGCAGGTGATGCGCGACGGCCTAGACAGGGCGGAGTACGCCAGCCATCCCGGCAATGCGGATTTGACCGAGCACGACCGGAATGACTTGTTATTGTTCGGCAACCCGGTGTTTATGTACAATAATAAGAACACGAAGCTCGCGTTCCAAACCGCCTCGACCGAGATTGGGACAGACGCGTCGACAGTAACGGCCGCGATCGACGCTTTCCAGGCCGGCCTCATGCCGTCGGTCGCTCCGTACCTCGGCCCCTCGAGCCCGCCGCTAGACGACGGATCCTGGGGGCCGACCCGGCGGCAGCAGTACATGGACATTGCGGCCGAGTTCCTCCCTGAACAGACCGGCCACACCGTGCTCGCGCGGCGGTGCTGCCAATATAACACGTTGTTGTTCTTAAACGGCGATCCGCAGAAAGCTTTGTTTGGGACCGCCGGTACGGACGCTCGTGTGCCGAGCGGCGCGCCGGGCGGTGCCCGCGCGCCCAACGACGAGGGCGAGGACTTGGACGAAGCGTTTCGTGTGCCGGACGTCGAGCACGACAGCGCCGGACACCGCGGGGACGAAGATAGCGACGCCGCTGGCGCACCTTCGTACTGGCGGCCCCCTTCGATCAAAAAGTCAAACACGGCTGCGTATCCCATCCGTCTACTACGGGACGCGGTCTCGATCACGTGCGAGCCGCGGAAACTAAACCCGCTCAGGCAACAAGGCGTCGCGTACATCCAGTCGTATACCGTGGAAGAAGGGCGGTACAACGAGCTCGGCGTCTGGGCCTTTTCCCATCCCAAGCTCTACAACCTCGGCCACGGTAAAGACGTGTGGGCAAGCATCGCAAACGAGGGCAATGTGTCGGCCAACCTCGACGGCGCCCACGCGGCGCTGCTGTCGTCCTGCCAGCGTCTGTCGTACGGCTTAGCGGACCGAGCACGCCAGTTCGGCTGGCGCTTTGAGATCCGGGTCACGACCGCGCTCAGCCAGTCCGTCCGAGAGGCGGAGGTAGCGTGGGCGACCCTGGTACGGGGGGACGGGCTGCCGCGGCTCGGGTACCTAAACGGCCAGCCGGACCTTGCGATCGTACGCGCGGACATGAACATCCGCGCGGACCGCAACGCGTTTTATATCGTCGACGCGCGGCTGTACAATACCTTTGTCTGGGAGAGCCTAGACAAGTACGTCCGGCTTCTCGACTACATCGTCATCATGTACAAGAACGGTATACAGACACCACAGACGGCCGCTACGTTCTTTGCGCTCGTCGTGGTCGCGCTCCAGCAGTTCATCAACTACGGGAACGAGATAGTGCGGTACTCTCTCATGGCCGCTTTGCCTTCCGGCGCGCCTACTGTGACCGTGCCTGGTGCGCCGACGAAGACGCCGCGGGTTGGGCTAGGGGTTACGCGAACGATGGCCGCGCGGGGCTTTGGGTTTTTCCCTACGACCGGGATTGACTGGTTTGGGCTACAGCTCGAGTACGATCTGGCCATCCACATCGACGTCCCCCAGCTCGCGGTGAAGACGCACTGGCGGCGCGTCGGGATGGCGACTACCTCGTACGGCGTCTTCGACCAAGCCGTCAACGTGGCGGTCGACCCCGCGATACCCAGTGCGGCGGGCGGCGACGCCGTCTTGTCGATCCTAGCGCAGCTCGTGCTGAACGAGTACCTGCTGAGCGTCTACACCGCGCTGTCGAGAAAAAAACCAACCGTGGACGACATCAACACCATTCAACCGACGTTCTCCGGCTTCTGCAAGATCGCTGTACTCGACAAGCGCACGTGCACCTTGCCGACGAAGCCCAACCACCGTATCCAGTCGCCGCAGCAATACTTTAAGTGGGCGTTCACGACGGTGCACGACTCCATTACACGCACCCGCATACAAAAGCATCAGTTCTACGTAATGACGCAAAAAGTCATCGACCGCCTTGACCACACACCACACTCCCCGTTTGTGTCGGCGAACCGCTTTCTCGCTATTTTGTATTATCGGTTTTGCCAGCAAGTCGGCTGTATACCCTGCCCTTGCCCTACCAACGGAGTCTTGTCTCTTACAACAAAACCGCAGAAGAACCGACTTGTCTTGTGTATACGCCTAGTCCAGGCGACGAGCGAGGTGCCAGCGACGGCTACCATCGAGGATCCTATTGCTATAGTATCGCGGACCGACACAGCGGCGAGCGTGCCACCACTGCGAGCTATGTATCCCGCCTCGAGCTTACTAGACATTGACTTTGTCCGGCAGACGGCTAAGCTTATATAAGACGGTGGCGGCACGGGGCACGTAGCATAAAGCGGATTGCTTTGGTTGTATTCTTTAGTTTAATTGTATTCGTGTTTTTTTATTCTACGATAACTTCGTCTTTTCTTTTTTTCTTTTCTTTTTTAGTCAATCTATATCTTTATTACTTAGACTACGTTGACTCGCTTTACTATGCCGTAAGACAGCATCTTACTTCCGTACCTATTTACTACGTAAAAGATTATGCTCGTAGAGACTTATAAATAAAGTAAGAGTAGAGAGCTCTCGAGAATATACTATATTTTGAAAGTATTAAAGGAGCAATACGCCCCTTAAATGAAATAAACAGGCAGCCCTAGTTACGAGATGTAGCCAAACACACATAAAATAAACAAGTTCTTATCGTAGTAGTATACTCCTTCTTTCTTCTTTTAACTTCCTTAGAGTCCTGATCGCGGCTCCTTATTGCGACCGTGTTGGGGCTCAAACAGGCCTGATACTAGACAGGAAGCTCTCTAGTCGTTAGCAAGCCGTCGTTGTTCCGGCCGTCAGCTGCATCCACGTGGGAACGGTAGTGCCGCTAGATGTCGCCCGTCCCCGGCCGGTAGTGAGTATGCTCGTGATTGGGGTTGAGTGTAGCGAACTGGGCCCAGCGCAGAGTCTCTTCAAACTTGGATGGATCGAGCAGGCTTGAAAACTCGTCCTTTTAAGAGTCAAAGAGGTGGTCCCGAGTAACGTGCCGATGGGCGCCGTCATAGTCGTAATTTTGCTAGAGCGACACCTTGTACTTCCAAGGCTTACTAGCAGGCGAGACCGAGAGGCGGATGTGTAGGGCAGCGCGTGCATGCGCCTTTACTGCGTGGCAGGTACAATCCAGAGAAACTGGATATGAGACTGGACTTGCCCGCCGACTAGTCACCTACGAGCATAAGCTCGGGCAGGTTAGTGACATGCTAGATGCCGAGCGACTGCAGCGCAGCCAACGTGTCATTAAGTTCTTTTACCTTGTCACCAATAACCGTAAAACCGTGCGAGACAAAGCTCACATTGTGGCGTGTTGACTGATCAGCGGCACCTAAAGTAGGGATGTTATTAAAGGGAACATCTACTTGTTGGCGCTGACCATTACGGACCTGCATTACTATTGTAGGATCATCGTTGTCGTTGGCACCGTCCCCCCGTTGTTGCTACTTGATCTTATTAAGGGTATTGCGTGTGCCTCGCTCCGGTGTGCTAAGAGAGTCTAGCTGAGGACCAAGTAGTGTGCTTATGGCCTCGAGGTCAGGAGAGACTCTGTCTTCTCCGTCAAGGTCTCTAGAGTATACTGCAAAGGATAGGCTTAAGCCTGCTTGCTCCAACACCCGGCTAGGGTCGCTAGTGAGTAGAGATAGTCGACCGTAAAGATCTTCCTCCCGAGTAATAAAGTGGTAATGCATAGTCGAGGAGAAGACGTCAAGAAGCAATCGTAGGTATTGGTTGGTAGAGCCACGATGTAAAGGCTTGTGATGTATAGTAGAGGAGACGACGTTAAGAAGCAATGGTGTGTATTTATAAAGCCACGATGCAAAGGCCTAGCGAGGTGTGGCGATGAGGATGTCGTAAAATTTTCTCTAGGTCAAAAGTTTAGTCGACTTCGGGGACAAGTCTTTAAAGCCTCCGAGACATTGAGGTCTAGAAAACGGGAGAAAATGATAAGATTTAATGCTTGAAGTAATGTAGCGAGGAAAATGAAGTTAGGGATGTTGAGTTTGATGAAATTTGCGCTTTAGAAGAGCCGGGCTTATGACCTGAACAAGTGTTATGATGATTAGGTATATGAAAGGTGACTTAGTAGGAGAGAGTCATTTTCTTTAATTATTATGGTAACTACCTGCTAGCTAGTGGTAGGCGATCACGTGATAGAACACGAGGCACGTCGTTATCCTGATAAAGCGGTATACGCTTAGTCATACCTACTAATGTGGCAGATTATCGACAATAGATTTTAGTATTGTAAATGTCGGTATTCGTTGGTAAGATCCACCTAATTCACGGCCTTAAGCAGTAACACCTTATATCGATTGCCATGATTCACTTAGAAGTTGGCCTCAGCTTCACTGTTTAAAGAGATGGAGGCATAGGAGGATCATTTAGCTGGTATATAGTAAGGTTTTGGCCCTTCTATATTCTTTGATAATTAAATTGAACGAGACATTACCAATACTAAGAAACCATAGACTTTTACGAGGATCAGTGTTTTAGTGAGCGTGATCCTGTCTCTTAACAGTACATTCGATTTTATTATGTAGTAATTAATTATGAACGTGTTTTATAATTTCGGTTATTTATTATAGATTATTATATTATCAACTATAAAAAGTTGCTGACTACTATTTACGATTATAGGATTTAATAAAATTTACGTCCCGTTATCGTGAGTCGACTTTCTTTTTCTAGTTTTATTTGTATAAAGGCAAATCTACTTTTTTAGCTGACATAATAAATGCTTACTAACAATTTCGCCTTAAGAATACCCGCGCCTTGTAGCCCGATTTGATTAGTTCAATCCTTTATTTACGGTATCCACTTGAGAGCAGACCGAGTCTGCTCTGAAGTGGGTCCTCTTTCTGACATAATACATGCTTACTAACGTACATCGACGGTTTTGCTTGGAGAATGCACGCGCCGCGTAGCCCGATTTGATTAGCTCAATCTCTTATTTACGGTATCTACTCTAGAGCAGACCGGGGATACTAAACAAGAGAGTCGAGAGTCTGGCTATTTATCTTTCACGACGTTCTTCTTCCTCGTTACAAGATGCAATTGCTGGTCTGCGTTTCAATTCTTGAAGTCGATAATGCCATTGAACCTAAAAAAGGTACAGTCGCTGACTAGCACACGACGGTTAGATTTAGTAATAGACAGATCACGTTCAGTGACTCGTGACTACACTTTCTATTCTATAAGCTGTAATACCGTGCTTTATCAACCGATAGAGTAGTTCCAACAGATGTTCCAACAAAGGTTTAACCATATCCGGCTCTACTTCTACCCGTAAGTAGATGCAAATAGCTATTGTAATAAGACGCCGTATTGCGTTTGCATTATCTCTATTTTACTTCTAACGTACGTCTACGTTGTCTTTCTCGTAGACTTATAAAACGTATACTACGAACATCGATACGACGATTTCTTTTGTTTTCTCCTCTCTCTTTTACTTTCTCGCCGCTAGTGCTTTCCTTTTCGTACTCATCTTCCTATCTACTCTACTAGGTCGGCAGTCTCTTTCTCTCTTAACTAGTATTTCACCGCCGCGACTTCACGACTACCACTACGAGACTCCTATCATAGTCAGTATAAACAATGGCCGCGCGAGGTGAATCTCTTCAAACACACAAGCTAACCACGGCGCAGTAGGAACAATGGAGCAGGACTTTGTTCCAGCACGCAGCGCCTCGCCGTCACGCGACGAAGACGAATTAGCTATCACGTTGATCGACTCACTCCTAAGAGAAGAGGCGAAAACGCTGACAGAGCTACAGTCTCAGCTCGACGAGGACATCGACGACAATGAAAAATACCAACTATGTGAAAAGCACCGTGACCGGCTATTGGCTCAATCCCTGCAGATAGACAAAGTCATCTGTGCCTATGATGTTGCATTCCGGAAATGCAGCTGGTACAAGACTCGCCGCGCCGCGCTAGAACAAGAACAAGGCAGCTCGTCCCCGAAACAGACAGAGTGTGATGCTGAATGGCGGACGTTTGTGAGTAAGGCTGTATCGGGGCGTCGACACAGACATACACTCGACCTGATCCGAACATACTGGAACGACGACATTGTTCGCCATTATCAGCTTGAAGACAAGAGCTTGCACCTTCTCAAAGGCATCCTAACGCTGGCCTTGGTACACAATTTTGACGCTGCTATTCCTTGGCTGAACGCCGCCATGGCTTCGCGCCACGGAAACGTCAAAGAGAAACCTATCCGTGGCTTGTTTCCCGTCACGGTGGCCGATATGAAAGCAGCGCGGGATCTATATAAAGATTCGCCGGCCCCCGTACAGCCACCACGGCTCTTAAGACCGCCTCCCGGGTGCGGCTACGACCTGTACGGCTTGCTCGTGCCTCAAGAGTTTGCTGTACCGGCAACGCCAGATTCAAACAACGAGTTCAACTTACGGCTACTAAAGACGCGAGGCCACGAACACCGTGCTGACCCTAGTCGGGCTAGACGCGAGCACCAAACAGAGGCGGTTCCTATACAGCCCGCTACCCCCACACAGCCTGTACGGAGATCAGAGCGGGTAAAGCCCGCGGACCTGCCGCCTGTGCCAACTCCAGCAACGACGAAGAATACTACGACTCCTAGCCTAACCAAGACCGTCGTCGCTGCCCGCCCAGCCACAAAACATAGCACTGTACGGCCACCTCGACCAATAATAAACAACGGTCTTTGCAACTGCTATACGACCGTGGCCGCACCGCTCATAGCATGGCTCGACCAGGCCAACCGAGAACGCGGTGCACCTACGCCAGAAGCATACAGAAGCAGTCTACAGCTTCTACCGTCGCTATGCCTACGACACCGAGATCTGCTACTAACGGTGCACCAAGACGATGCGGCGCGTCAAAGGTCGTTCCAAAAAGACAACAGCCCGTCGTACGAGCTTCAAGCCGCCGAGACCGCGGCCAACAACCACTTCCGCGAGACGGTCCTAGCCCAACTAAAGCCGCTCGCCGACGCAGATCCAAGCAAGTACCACCCAACCCACGGGTTCGACGCCGGCCGGCTCGTGTCTGCAATTCTTACCCGGGCTACCCAGCCCCACACAGACGCCCAGACCGGCCGCGTCGAGGCGTATCTTATTGGCCCAGACGAGGCTCGCCAGCTCGTCAGCTCGGGCACATTGACGGCCCCGATTGTCGTACACATGCCACCGTTATACATCTACAACGAACGGCCTATTCAAGAACTCCTCAACGAGCTTGGCGATGACAATTCTATCGTTACCGTGCAGATTCCCTCGCGGTCTTCCTACAGTGCATCGCATACCGATCATAGTCTACGTATGCTACGAGATCGTTTCAAGGTCAATCGCCCGTCTCCAGACGGCAATCCATGGAATCTATTAGACCTACAAAACCCCTTCCCGCAAGTCCACCTGCCGACCTGGCTCGCTAACGCCAACTGCCGCTTCCTCAACGCCATGCACTCGGCACATGATAAAGCAGCAACAGGCGACAACCGCTTAGAGCGGACCGTGGCGGGGCCATTGAAAGACGTTATGAGCTGGGCGCTGCTGGCCGAGGGCGGTCACCAGACCGGCCCCCATACCGACAGCCATGGTTTTAGTACTTGGATTAGCGTCCAAGAAGGAAGCGTCGGCTTTGGCTGGCTTGCCCACCCGACACGTGACGAGCGAAAACACTGGATGAGGAACACCCATGACGCCCCGACGACCGGCAACTGGCGCTATGTCGTTCTCCGGCCTGGCGACTGCGTCTTTTTCCCGAGCGGCACGATTCACTTCGTCTTCCGGCCACTCGGCGACCAGACCATGTCGGTAGGAGGCCACATCCTCCAGACCTCAGCGCTCGGGCTTTGGGTCGACGTCCTCCTCGACCAGCTGGACAACCCGGATGCGACCAACGAAGACATGACCGTGGCGCTGCCGCTCTACCTGGACGCCGCAGAGACCGCCGCCGCCGCCCGTCTAAAAAAAGAAGAGTTTGCCGTCTTCGCCCAGCGCATCGCCGTCGTTCGTAGCCGCTCGAAGGCCATCGCTACGAGACTAAAGACGAAGAAACGGACGAGGGGGGACGACAGCGATGATGACGAGGGGGACGAGGACATTGAAACGGGGGACCAAGGGACGGAGAACGAGGACGAGGACGAGGACGACGATAGTGATAATAGCGAGTAGCCGCGTCTTTTTTCTTTTAGTTTGCTTTTTTCGACGTACTTTATTTAAATCACTATTATTATAAAGCTTATAGTATGTGTTTATAGCATTTCAGGTTTCTATTAACAGCAGAAATCGCCACGCGCCGGGTCGGTATCGGGCCCGTATAAGCGGTAAGCTTTTAATAAACAATAAACTCGAAGAGTAAATAGAATTATAAGTAGATAGGTGAGTTGATGTAAGTGGCATTAAAATATGGTATTTACACATGTAAAGCTAGTAGAGAAGAGCGATAGAGGATCTATCGGAGAGATTCTATTAATAAGAAAAGAGTCAAAAGAGAACGTAAAGAAAAAAAGAGAAACAATAACAGATATTAATAAAGACGAAGAGTAGGTAAATCTACTCTCGTAAAAGTAAAAGTCGTTGTTTGTTATTTTTAAATAGCACAAAGAGGTCAAAGACGACATAACACGAGGTCAAGTCTAGACAAAGAGAGCGCCTGACATAAATTAAAAATAGATAAAATATATCTGCTATAGCTATATGCCGATCCTTTGTAAGAGCGGGAAGGGATGCTTGCGGTAGCGCTTTTTGTCTTCCTTTCTAGTAGCTAAAACCGCGGCATCCAATACTCCTTTAAAAGCAAACGACTTTAAAGACCGATTTGCTTCGGGTAATCTGCCTTTCGTAAAATCCTTGCTAAACACGCCTGAGCGCACGTAACGGCGAGTTGCTTCAAGGTTGATATTAGGAAATATTTTCTTGAAACGCAGTTTGAAAGTGCTGTTTATAAACACTACTAGTGCAGCAGCAGTCAACTACCGCCGTGCCCATCCCATATAATCCGGAATACCGCATCGGCAATACCAACTCTAATAGCAGTAGAGCCGGAAGCTACATCGTACCGAACGTGCATTATTTCTAGTAAAAAGCTGCGGGTAACTGTTCGTAGAAAAGAGATGACTGTCGGACTGAACGGCGCGTTCGAGGTGTTGTTAGGTGACGAATTCTCGGTCGCAAACCACCTTTATATTGACGCGACTATGTTTTTCACACAGGTTAGTCGACGCCTAAGTACTCTAGCTTGGCTTGAACCATTTAGTGAGACGCCTCTTCGACACTGCTCTAGCAGAAGATGTGATCGAGCTGTAGTTGAACCCAGCTGCGCTCTCCGTGTAGGAATGTCTGCCGTAGAAAGAAACCGGCCGTCGTATTACGACCGCCGTACCACTCTACTAAATGCACATTTGATACTTCGTCTTCCTGAATACAGGCGTTGCCGTCTACATCGTAGGTATAGTAGTCGGATATAAGCAGCTCGTTTTGCTAAGGATATTTGCTTTCTCGGCAGGGTGTATATTGGGGGGCGAGCTAGTGATGGTTCAACATCTATAAAGTCGGTAGTAGAAAGCCGAGGGTGCCGCTCTCGTTTTGCCCCGTGCCTTATAGTATAGATATAGATAAGACGGCGATACTTATGAGATTAACGATCTTAAGCTTTAGAAGGTAAGCTTAATAGAACGTCAAGTCAGAAAGTAAGAAAGCGAAAGTAAACAGATTGCCGGCCTAGTATACTAGGTCATCGTCGCTATCGTCGATAAAATCCATTGCTCACTTAGCGCCGCTTCCCTTCTTATCGGGTGTTGTCGAAAGAATGTCGCCTGGCCGGATCCGTTGGATTCGGTTAGCTAAAGACTCACCCTTTATTACCTTGCCGGTAATAAACGAGCTTTGGCCGTGTAGAAGCAGGGCTGCATTGCCAACCATCTCGGGGGTGTACTTGCCGGGTGTCGAGACCATGTACTTTTAAATCGCTAGGCCACGGAACGTGTGGTAGATGTAGGGTGTCACGACCGTTGGCAAAGGCTTGTTAGGTGGGTGTTTAGCTGGTATCTTCGGTACATGAGTCGGGAAGTACTCGCTCTTGACTTCGCGGAAGAAATTAAGAGAGCTAGCGATATCGACGCCTAGGACGTCCCATGCCTCCTTTCGCAGATAGTCTTTGTTCGCTGCAACGGCCGACCGGAAGTCGATCACATCCAAGCTTGAGGCTTTTGGCCGAAACTTTTGCTTCTATGCCTTTACGGCTGCAGAGCGAGCATGCGTCTTGTTTAGCCACTTGCCGAAGCTGATGCGGAAGTGTGATATCCGTACATCACCGCCGGACTTATCGGTAACCTTGTCAACGTAGTCGATGAAATGCTTGCCGAGATCAGCTACCCATAGATATTAATAATAGAACCGGGCGTATACCGGTGACGGCCGGCTGAGGCGGTAGTAGACACCACGCTGGCTATTAAAAAAGGATCGAATGCCGATGTGCCCACGCACGGTATCAGACCCAGGGCCGTACTTGTCTACCGGCGCATACTTGAACGGGACTCGTTCGATATAGAATCGTGTGTCGCCCACACTGAGAATGCCGTCAAAAAACATCAGTTCGTTTCCAGCGCCAGTGCCTAGGAAGTGCAGCGATCGCAGCCGGTTTGTGGCCCAGGTGTCGGAGTAGTATATCTTAAAGTCGTCCAGCTCAATGTAGACGAAGTCGGGTATACACTTTTCCCCTCTGCCTTTTGCTTGCGGCAATACGCCAGCTTTGGCCTGGGCCAGCGGAATTAAGTCATCGCATGCCTGGCTCTCGGTCGTGATAGGCAGGCTCGGTTCGTAGTTAATTGCGGCAGATCGTGGGTTTATAAGAGTTGAGATAGGAAGCTTAACGACGTCAAAGCTGGCATTATAGTCGTCGTCCCAGTCTAATAAAGGGTCGGCCGGGCTGACTGGTTCATCTTCAACCTGTACCACGTCTCCGGTCTCTACACCGTCCGTGTCTTCAACCCCGGTAATCTCCGCGTCTGCCACCTTGAAAGGCGCTTCATCGGCATCGACATCGTCGTTATTATCGTCGAGCACTCGCTTGTGTGTTCGTAAAGTCTTGCGTGGTGTCTATGGCAGGGGGGTTGGTGGTGATGAGTCTGTTTTATCCACATGTATCGTGACTGTTGTTTCACTCGAAGGCATATCTCTCGTGCTAGGATATGGCGGATCTAACCATAAAAGCCATAGAAAGAAAGAGAGAAGGCGGTCGTTGTATAGATATACGAGAGGCGTTTCTCAAAGCTAGCAGCGGCGGCATAGCTTCTCTATCTCGTTTATAGTCTGTAATAGTACGGACTGATATCTGAATCTAGCGGGGCCGAGTGACATATCCGACGGGGAGCGTTTTCATAGCATCCTCTAGTTTTTCTAAGTCGTCGACTTCGACTGACTCGATACGTTTTCTTCGTTCTTAAAGTAGTTGTCTTGAGCGTTCTTAGATTGTCTCTTCTATAAGGGCTCTGCTCTGTTCTCCGTATCATTGCCGGTCGTCTTTCTCTTTGATGTTGGCCATAGTTTCTGCTTCTTCGATACTAAGAGATGGCATAGCATCGATAGATTTTAGTGCCTAAGGGCTTCAACGTTTCGTCACGTGTCTGCTTAGTAACGAGAGCGGACCATGTCCAACGCACATCGATACTAGCCCGCTGACAAACCAACCGGAGAAAGTCGCTTGCTTAGTTAGTATTTTCTCATTCATATATTCAGATTAGAAACTTACGGCAATTTTTGCACGGCTTATGCCTGAGAGAAATACGTGCTCGGCGGCGATATAAAGATAGGCTAACGTCCCGCAGCTTGCCTTTGAGTGCGTCATCGAAACTAATACCGGCATGCCGGATTTGTATGTTGAGAAAGTAGAGGCTACGCTGTTTATTAGTTTACTATATTAATAACGGAGATAGAAATACAAACAAAGACACATACCTTCTTCTCGGCGTGACATGCCATATGGTATAAGATCTCTAGACTTCGGCGTGTCTCTGATGCTAGAAGATATCTTAAAGCGGACAGATTTAGAAAACTGCTGATCAAGACTAGTCCACATTTCGTTGTTGGAAGCTGGGTATAAGATCTTTAGACTTCGGCGTGTCTCTGATGCTAAAAGATATCTTAAAGCGGACAGATTTAGAAAACTGCTGATCAAGACTAGTCCACATTTCGTTGTTGGAAGCTGGGTATAAGATCTCTAGACTTCGGCGTGTCTCTGATGCTAAAAGATATCTTAAAGCGGACAGATTTAGAAAACTGCTGATCAAGACTAGTCTACATTTCGTTGTTGGAAGCTGGGTATAAGATCTCTAGACTTCGGCGTGTCTCTGATGCTAAAAGATATCTTAAAGCGGACAGATTTAGAAAACTGCTGATCAAGACTAGTCCACATTTCGTTGTTGGAAGCTGGGTATAAGATCTCTAGACTTCGGCGTGTCTCTGATGCTAAAAGATATCTTAAAGCGGACAGATTTAGAAAACTGCTGATCAAGACTAGTCCACATTTCGTTGTTGGAAGCTGTGTAACAGACCGGCTCTTCCAACCACTTGTTGCGATCTTCAGCCGCTTCATTTATCCGGCTGGAATGATGTAGGCGGGAATGGCCTTGACGATTAGAGTCGCCGGCAAGTATGTAGTGTTGCTTTAAGAATGTTGGCGATAAGCAGTTTTCGGCCCTAGTCAGCCCAGGCAAGCCAACATCCAGCCTCCTCAAACCCCGCGGTCTTCTTAGTGTCCGCCTCTAGTATGTCGATTTCGTGCAGGGTTGTCAAAGTTAAATTAACGGGTAGTAGAGGTAGTGGATAAGATGCATAACAGATAAGAAGACGTAAAGAGGCAAGGTTGTATATTTGCAGAGCCACGATGCCAATGCTCAGCTGAGGTAGTGACGCTCTAGTATGTGCAAAGCCACAATGTAGGGCTCAGCAAAAGTAGTGATGTTCGTGTGCATCTGTAGAGTCACGATGCAAAGGCTTGTAATGCATTGTAGAAGAGAAGACGTCTAGAGGCAATAGTGTGTATTTGTAGAGCCACGATGCAAAGGCTTAGTTGAAGTGGTGATGCATAGTAGAGGAGAAGACGAAGAAGCAATAGTGTGCATTGGCAGAGCCACGATGTAAAGGCTTGTGATGTAAGGTAGAAGAGAAGATGCTAAGAGGCAATGAGGTGAATTTATAGGGCCACAATGTAAGGCTTAGCGAAAGTGGTTTTGCTTTGCCAATGCCGGTAAAAGAGTAATGCTCTAGTGATGCCGGTAAAGGTGATGCGCTGGTAATGGCGGTAAGAGGCTATAGTGTGTATTTGTAAAGCCACGAAGTAATGTAAAGAAGAAATAGTGTGTATCTATAGAGCCACGATTCAAAGGCCACGATGTAAAGGCTTGCGATGCATAGTAGAAGAGAAGACGTTAAGAGGCAATGGTGTGTATTTGTAGAGCCACGATGTAAAGTGCAAGGTAGAAGAGAAGATGTCAAGAGGCAATGAGGTGAATTTATAGGGCCATAATGTAAGGCTTAGCGAAAGTGGTTTTGCTTTGCCAATGCCGGTAAAAGAGTAATGCTCTAGTGATGCCGGTAAAGGTGATGCGCTGGTAATGGCGGTAAGAGGCTATAGTGTGTATTTGTAAAGCCACGAAGTAATGTAAAGAAGAAATAGTGTGTATCTATAGAGCCACGATTCAAAGGCCACGATGTAAAGGCTTGCGATGCATAGTAGAAGAGAAGACGTTAAGAGGCAATGGTGTGCATTTGTAGAGCCACGATGTAAAGTGCAAGGTAGAAGAGAAGATGTCAAGAGGCAATGAGGTGAATTTATAGGGCCACAATGTAAGGCTTAGCGAAAGTGGTGTTGCTTTGGCAATGCCGGTGAAAGAGTGATGCTTTAATGATGCCGGTAAAAGTGATGCTTTAATGATGCCGGTAAAAGTGATGCTTTAATGATGCCGGTAAAAGTGATGCTTTAATGATGCCGGTAAAAGTGATGCGTTGGTAATGCCGGTAAGAGACAACAGTGTGTTTTTATAGAGCCACGATGTAAAGGCTTAGTCAAAGTAGCTTGCTTCTATACAGTGAATTTGTTTATCTTCCCGTTTGTCTAAAGCACAGGCCTAAAACAACGACAGCCTGCGTTGCTTCTGCACAGTGAATTTGTCCCTCGTCCCGTGTGTATAAAAACACTTGCTCAAACTATCGACAGCCACTTTTTGCGTCTGCCTTAACAACAACCACCTTCTTAACCTACACCAAGCCGCCGAGTACCAACGACGCCTTCCCAAGCCGTCTTACGTCGGCTCCGGCTATTTCATCACCTTACACCATGGTAAGATCCTCGAGCCTCCCGGTCAAGTCTAGACAACTAACCTCGTTTCCTCTCGGCCACAGCGTTATCAAGGGCCACGCATTCCCCTCCGCCCGTCCGACGCCGCCGACGAGGAACTTCGTGCTGCTGCCTCGAGTACAGATGTACACTCTGCGGAGTACGTCTTCCAAGAAGCAGGCCTCGCGACTTTGGCTCGGGATTGGTGGCAGCCTATCCTTAATCCCTTCTTTCGGTACGCTATGGCCGCCCAACGGACGAGCAGCAATATCACCCGGTCTACAGACGTTCCCGTCGCTAGAAGCGGGCCGTTCCACCGCGGGCCTATGACCGCACCATTTTGGTCCCGGGGGGAAACGTTGCGCCTCGAGTACTTCTTGGTCGACTTCCAGGCCGATACCTTGCGTACCGTTAACGCGGCAATGGCAGCCGCCCGCCAAGAGATTTTAGCTACGCATAGTGACGAGATTTACAGGTCGTTTACTATCCAAAACCGCGTCCCTTTCTTCTTACCTTGGTGTACGGACGGCCCTACGACAACGCCGACGTGCCGGTCGATTACTATGCTATGCCTGTTCGTCAAGTACGAGGAAATGCCATCTCTGTTCCGGGAGCTTCGCAGGGTCCAGTGCCCACGCACCCCCGATGGCGTCAACGAGTGGGAAGTTGAATGGCCGACGGCCGCCCGGCGCGCCTGGCCACACTGGGAGATTTGGGCAACCCGCTTATGTGAAATGTACGACATCGACGTGTCTCTGCGGATGGAGGGCATCTAGGCCAGCCGGCGTGCGCGCGCATAAACGAGCTAGTAGACTAGGTCAATTGTATTAGTTTTAGTGCTACTAAAAGTGATCATGTCGATGCTTTAAAACAGAGAGATTATTGCAAATAAAAACCACGCGTTAATGCTATTTATTAAAGTAACTAAGATGACTTTTTACCTAACGTCACGAGGACCAGATCAAAACCCCGCGCTTCTATAGTTTTATAGCGACTCTAGCTAAGTACTCACTTAGCTCCTATTATTAAGGTTGTCTTTATCAGCATAAAGTAGTAAAAAGTATAATAGCTTACCTGAGATTGGCCGAGGCACCTCACCGGCGATAGAAATTAAAGCAGGGAAGGCAATAACGATGCGGGAGGCAGCAGTTCCGACAACTTTACGGACTTGGAAGAATATGCTCGCACAAACCTCCAGATGATTCAAGAGCAGAGAGCTCTTGGGAATACAAGCTATCTTGTAGGTGTGGGAAGAGCGATGCGCCCCCTCAATAATCGTATTGACGATGTGAATAGGATTTCCCGGGAACGAACGATGCCGTAGACTTGGGACAAGAGAATCTATCCAGCGGCTATGTTTTATCAGCAACCGCTACCTAGACTACAAACCATTGAGATGCTTTAATTCAGCTGATATAGTATCGTTAGTTTTCTTTTAATTTGATCTCTTTTTATTTTTTTTATATATAACTTCGTAAGGTGTATATATTATTTGGTATTGTAGATTTAAATTTTATTATATGATTACAGTATTTCTTATGATATGCGTGTTCATAGAGTGTAATTATATTTATTTTTAACTATTCTAGATTATTTTGTATAGATTATTGTATTCTGATATATAAAAATTGAAAATGGATTAAAAACGGTATATATTATATAATAATTACCGGACTGATGTACGGCCGTGAACGACGACGGAATAGCGGGATGAGGGCCAAGGCCGTACTGACAATATTCCGTCGTCGACCGCGTCCGTACATCAATCCGGGACATTTTTTTACCTCTTTCTCTCTCTTTATATTACCTCTCCTCTCTCCTCTCTCCTCTTTCCCTTTCCCTTTCCCTTTCCCTTTCCCTTTCCCTTTCCCTTTCCCTTTCCCTTTCCCTTTCCCTTTCCCTTTCCCTTTCCCTTTCCCTTTCCCTTTCCCTTTCCCTTTCCCTTTCCCTTTCCCTTTCCCTTTCCCTTTCCCTTTCCCTTTCCCTTTCCCTTTCCCTTTCCCTTTCCCTTTCCCTTTCCCTTTCCCTTTCCCTTTCCCTTTCCCTTTCCCTTTCCCTTTCCCTTTCCCTTTCCCTTTCTCTTTCTCTTCCTCCCCCCCTCTCTCTCTTTTCTTCTTTACCTTCTTCATTTTTAGTACCTTCTCGCCCCTTCTCTCTATATCACAATGTCTTTCCACTTTCTACACAAGCTCTTCTCGCTCTATTTGACTGCTACGAATTCCTTCAAGATCCTTCTCCGCTCCAGTATGCGGTACGTCAATAACTTGATCGACGGCGTAGTCTCACTACCTTTACGATGCTGCATGGTGTTCCACGCCTTGGGCCGGAACACCACAAACCAGTGAGTGGTTTCCAATTTGGAATTGTGCATTGCTTTTGCAGCGAAAACAAAATGATGAAAGATACCGGTATTCTTACGCTTTTGGCGATTGATGAGAAATAAAGGAAGGATTTAAGTGCTTCTGATTGTTTGTTGTTGAAGTCTAGTATTATTGCATTATGAAATATAGAGAAGCTGCTGACTAACACAGGGGATTGTAGGATTTCGAGAAATCTAAGTCACGTTGTCGTGCCCGTGACTAGACTTTATATTACGCTATTATAGGACGTTCGTAGTTGCGGCCCGTTACGTGCTTACGAATATAGACTTAGGGAGTTTTAATTAAGAGTCTGCGCCGATACCGAGCATCTTGTTTGCTTTATATGTTCTTAGCTACATCTTTTAATAAAGGCTGCTTACTTCTTTCAATAGTAATACTATAGTATATAAATCACGGCGTCCTTAAAGATACCTTTATTCTTATAAGATTAAAGCTTATCCTTTTTATAAGACTAAAGCTTATTACTCTTATAAAATTAAAGCCAGTCATTCTTATAAGACTAAAGTCTATCAATCTTATAAGATTAAAGCCAGTCATTCTTATGCTTTACGCATCATAGCCTTGTAGCTTTACATGGCTTTATGCATTGCACTTTTATAGCTTTATACGGCTATATAATTATACAACCTAACTCCGTATAGCATATTCAAAGTTCAACGTTTAATCTTATAAAAACTAAGAGCCTTCATACGGCGGCTCGATATAGTTTACCTTTCTAATTCGTCTAGTTATTAAATAGTTTAATTAGTAAACCGTTTAAGGCCCAAACGGCTAGACATAATAGCCAGGCAAAACACGGTAGTGGCAGTTCTAATAATCAAAGTCGAGCCAGTGTGCACGCAACGAGAGGTGTTGTTGTGATGGCTGTTGACTAAGCATACAACTCGAAGTCACGGCAAAAGTAGCCACAGGACTGGCGCTCCGCTGACGGTTTTGATTGGCTCGTTGCCTGATTTTGGTATCCACTCGAAAGCAGACCGAGTCTGCTCTCAAGTGGATACTTGGAGGCCGCATCGAGCGCTGCTGATTGGTGGAATTCATTTGCTAATGTTTTTGCTGCTGTTTTTGCTAATGCTATCGTGTTTCTGTTTTGTCTCTGCCGCTGCTTCTTTTAACGTTTCTACTAATGCTTTTATGCTTTTATGCTTTTGTTGTTATAAATATAGGTGAATTTGACTAGCTACTTTTTTTTATGTTGTTTCTGTCTGTGCTCTTGTATATACTTTTTGTAACGCTTGTACGAATGTTTATATAAATGTATTTATTAATACGTCTCGTAATATTCGTGATGCTTGTATTCTTGTTTCTGTTGCTGTTTTTGTTGCTGTTTTTCTTAACGTATTTATACGTACTTCTTTTAGTTACTGTTTCTTATAATGTAGTTTTTAATGTTTCTTTATTGTTATAAAAACTAGCATACTCATCACTATGAATATAACGATTCTTAAACATAGTAATCAGCCTCGAAGCACTATTCAATTATATAGACCGAATAAAATGCAGAACTACTATTACGCTTTTTCTTAAACCGGCTGCCTAGTAAAACGGTCTATAATATAACGTAGTTTATATTCAAAAATAACAATACATGTATATATATATATATAAACAAATTAAAATGCATCCAAAAAAAAAATCAAAAGCATACATAGCAAAACACTATACGTTGATACCGTGTAAAGCTAGTTTGAATAGCTCGTAATTTTGGCTAGGACGTCCGGTAGTATACTTCACTGCAAAAACAACTTCATCCCACCATCCGCCGTCGGTTTTGGGCCGGCCTAAATTTTCTTGTAAAACGGCGAGCCAGCAATGCGCTACGTCGTAAGGAGGGTTTTGGAAGACGCCGCATCCGATCGCCCCGAGTACGAGGCGTGTATGGCCTTGCGACGCGGCCATCCGCAAGACTAGACGCATGTTTGCTTTTGTGATTTCGCGGTCCTCGTCCCGGGCAAAAACGGCATATGGTCGGTCAGGTTGGCGGCTGTTGAATCTCTGGCTGTTGTTCCCAGGGCGTATCTCCTTCGTAGCCGGGTTAAGCAACGCGCACGCGGTAACTACCGCAAAGTGAGGGACAGCGTCTCTTGAATTTGACACGGGCCGTAGCCGGTACGTTTTACTGTCGTCGCTATCACGGAGGACGTATACGTGCGGCGAGTAGATTGCCTCGCCCCTGCTGATCGGGTAGAGCTCGTGCGCCAGCGAGTCGCTTAACGAGGTGCGGTAGAACAAGTCCTCCTCCTGGGCAACCCCACCGGAGGTCCAAGCACCACCGGGGGTCGTAGGGTTACCGTTGCTTAGCACAAGCACCGATGGGCCGCCGGGGGCCATACGCGTAAGCTCGAGTGCGGCGTCCGTCACGTCTATATTTACGACGCGGATCGGTACAAAAGGCTTTCTCCAGCCTAGTGGCACGTGTACCTGGTAAGACCACGTCGCTTCGCTATCGTCGATAGAGAATTTTACGGCGTCTTTCGCAGACTGTAACGCAGTCCGCGAGCTGGACGCCCTAGCCCCGAGGATGTGTTTTAAGTCGGTTCGTACTTGT
Source organism: Ophiostoma himal-ulmi (assembly GCA_029299165.1). Lineage (NCBI taxonomy): Eukaryota > Fungi > Ascomycota > Sordariomycetes > Ophiostomatales > Ophiostomataceae > Ophiostoma > Ophiostoma himal-ulmi. Next base: position 1,265,487 of record JANSME010000012.1, read on the forward strand.
TTGTGTATTGCAACCGCGTCAATGCTAGGCACCTGCTTCTGTCGTTTCGCAGAGGGTGGAGCCTCTCTATCTATAGAAGCTCGCTTTTTTACTACCGGGTCTGGGATCGGATAATAAGCGTCGTTCGGCTTGCCTATTGGAAATAGTAGTTGTACAACGGTGTCGAGATCTAAACCGGCCGTAATTGAGTTTTCCAAGGCCGTGTAAAGATCGAAAACAGTATCATCGTCGACGCCTACGGCTTGATAGTAATTGCGTGATAAGTTTACGATGTCTGCTGTAGCTATGACGTGCTTCCATACTCGACTACTTAAGCGGTTGGGGCAGCACGCGGTTAACGTACCACGGCCGTCCTGGGTTGTGTACGGCATGGTCGGTCTCGGTGGCACGCGTATAGCGTGGAAGTCGTCGTGGCCCAACTCGCGACGGAGGGCTAAGCACCAAAACAGCCGCATACCGCGGTGCTTGTCGGCGGTGCTCGGGACATTGGAGTAGGCGGCGGACGTAGTCCAGTCCATCGTACGACCTAGGGTCGATGGAGTCGTCTGGAAAAAAAACACGAGCATTTTCTAGGCAGTGAAGACCACAAGACCAGCTGTCGTTTTGCTCCGTGCACTGGACGCGTATTTCAGTAGGATGCGCTAGTGTTACGCCCGTGTCGACGAGCCATTGCGCTAGCTGGTGGAGTGTACCGCGTAGAGACCGACGTAAGCTATTATACCAGTAGAGGTTGTTGGTCGTCCGGTCGTAGATAGCGAGCTCGTAGTGGCGGAACTTATCCGTAGCCGTATGAACGAGTAAGCAGTAGTATCGTTTTCGGACGGCATTATTGTCCTTCAACGGATGTATACTAGGCGCGGTCGTCGTCGACCAGGCACAAACCGTCTCGACGTAGACATCCGCTTGCAGCGCATGCGTAATGTACCATAAACCACCGAGTAGAGCATCGGCCTCTAGCTCTTCCTCATTTAGAATAAAGGCCTCGATGTTCGCGAGTCGAGCGTGATATAGGTCAGGTTTCGGTGTACTTGGTAGGCCAGCTGGGGCGATGGTCTGTTCGTCTAAGCGCGCGAAGTGGTGCTGCGCCACGCGCGACTCAAAGAACGTCTGACACAGCGGGTAGTAGCCAGGCCGTATACGGATGTCCAGGTCGGGAAACGGAGTCGAGGGTGGTTGTGTATAGCGGGGCCAGAAGGTGTTGACCGTCCGTTGGAAGACCTGGATGACATGGTTTGGTAGACGGCTTTGGTTCTGAATGTGGTATAAATAGAGACCGACGTCGATAGGCTCTTCGGTCTGTATTTGTAAAGGCACGGCGGTACCCGGTGCCGCCGCGTCGCAATTTCTACTATCGGGCGTGCTAGGTCCTTCGCGTGTCTTTTTTTTGCTCTGGCTAGGCGGCAAGGACTGGGCCGTACCGGCATCGAGGTGGTCTATACCATAAATAGATAGCGAGGTACGGAGTCCGTTGCTGCCCGCTAGGCCCTGTACTTTCGTAAGGACCGGCGTGTTATAGAGCGGTTGGCTGGTGCTTGCTCCGATAGTGTCGTTCTGCGGAGTCTCTTTTACGATCTGTGTGTTTTGAAGATGCTCTTCGTTATCGTCGTCTGCTTCTTGGATATCCTCTTGGCTATCGGCGTCCGAGTCGGCTATGATCTTTTCGTTACTATCGTCCGGCTTTCCGAGATACTCATCGCTACCGGCGTTAAAGTCGGGTTTAGCAACCGGGGATTTAACGTTCCGCGTACGCTGTGAACGCCTCTGTACAGGCATGGCGTTTAACGAGGGATGACGCGAATATACGCGATTCAAAGACTATAGTAGAGCGAAGAGACAAGTACAAGCGCGAAGGAATGGCGTGTGTTAAAGAAAGGCGGGAAAAGGTAGGGAGCGTCGTATTGTATTAAGTAAAGTAAAAGGAGAGAAATAATAAGACATGACGATACCGTAGATACAGGTATATATATCTTGTTTATTCTACGTACTCGTTTAAACGAAGACGGGTGATTGATGCTACTCGTAGAATAAGCCGTTGGCGCTTTGTATAATAGATTCAATTATAATAGCTAAGACGTAGATATTCCGTTTTCGTTTTTATTTTATTTTACTGTCATTGCTTTACTCTTTTATTTTTATTTTATTTTACTGTCGTTGCTTTACTCTATTGTTCGTATATATATTTTTAATTCTATTTCACCGCTATTAATCGTTAACTATTAATCTACGCCTTACTAGATGCTGTAGTCTCACGTATATAGTTGTAAAAAGCGGCCAATTAAAGAGTGTAGGTATAAGTAGTTAAAGTGGAGCTTCCCCTCCTTTTTTAATCGGCGGGCGAGAACTATCCTTTGTAAGATAACGAAGTGCGGTATGCTATGAATAGATTCTCTTTATTGCGGTAGACGGCCAGTCGTTGCTATTGTTTTTCATAGCCTGCTTCATGGTTTTTGTTTCACGAAAATGGTTAGGCTCTTTTTTTTCTCTTTTTGTTGCTTGTTTTAATTTGCGTTGGTTGTTTTTTGTAGTTGTCTTTGTCGAATTCATTTTTGATTGCTGAAACAACAACAGACGCATCGTGGTTTTTTTCTTTGTTTTTATTTTTGGAAATAAAGTGTGGTAAAGAGTGTTTAACGAAATGCGGTGTGCTATAAATGGCTTTTCTTTATTGTAGCAGACAGCTAGTCGTTGTTATTGATTTTCATAGCTTGCTTGATACTTTATGTCTGACGAAAACCGTTAAGTCGTTTTTTTTTCTTTTTGTTGGTTGTTTTAATTTGCGTTGGTTGTCTTTTATCGTTGTCTTTATCGTATTTCTTTTTGATTGCTGAAACAACAACAGGCGCATCGTGGTTTTTTTCTTTGTTTTTATTTTTGGAAATAAAGTGTGGTAAAGAGTGTTTAACGAAATGCGGTGTGCTATAAATGGCTTTTCTTTATTGTAGCAGACAGCTAGTCGTTGCTGTTGTTTTTCATAGCCTGCTTCATAGTTTTTGTTTCACGAAAATGGTTAGGCTCTTTTTTTTCTCTTTTTGTTGCTTGTTTTAATTTGCGTTGGTTGTCTTTTGTAGTTGTCTTTATCGTATTTCTTTTTAATTGCTTAAACAACAACCAACGCAGTGTGGCTTTTTTCTCTCTTTATCGTAGTCAACGAAACGGGACATTATAAAAAGATCGTATTTCTATTATTAAAGTTATTATAACGGTTGTTTTTATATCCGGTAAGCTAGTTAATAATCGTTTATAAATATACTATTTTTAAAAACGGCGTTCTTTATTCGTGAGACGACGAGTATAAAGGCAATTGATTAAAAGACTTTATTATCGGTATGCTTCTTTAATCCGCTTCTTTTATTTATATTATATTCTTTATCCGTAGAGTTCAAGTATTACGTGAGACCTCGAGTCTACGTTGATATATATAACTTTATACGCAGCTATATTGTCTCTTCTTCCTAAGTTATATATAATCACGTACATTCTTTAGCTATCTCGCTACGTACTAAACAATATACACAGTTAAGCACGAGTTTATTGTACTTCGGTTTCCGTATCATCTATTCTTTCTTCGATTCGATAGCTAACAACGTGGCTTTATGATATGGTTCGTTTTATATATAAATGTAATGTTATATACAATACGGTCTACATACTAACCAGCGTGACGACGAAGGCACACTTTTACTCGACCTGGCATCCGTACCCGGTGGGCGGCCGTACGCCACAGTTCAAGACGGACAATACCGTTGCACGCCTCGCGGCTATAATGACTACGGCTCGGGACTACGACAGGGTAACGGCCACGCCCCGCACCTTACTACTAGAAGTAGTAAACCTTGCTACAGGAACGTGTGTCCGAAGCGGCGGTATCTCTCCGTTTCTTTCTCCTATCGGGTCTTTACCGGGCATCGAAACGAGCGTCGACGACTACTGGGCTAGAACGACTATGCGGTCGTTCTCGTGGGACGTGCTCTGCGATACGGTCGGTGCAGCATGGTCTGATGGCGACCCCGCCTCGCTGCCCGATGGACTCCAGTACCTTTGGCTCGTCAGCTTCCCGGACGGCAACGAGCTTATCCGTGTAGCGACACCTAAGGATGCCGAATCCGTGATCTCGACGATCGATGCGTGGCAGACCTTGCCGCGTTATATTGGAGTAGGGTTTCCGACACTCCGTTTTTACCTTGCCTCGATAGCCCCCGCCCTTCCTTTTAAAGCAACGACAAAGGCTATACCACGTTCCTTAAAACGACCGTACGACGATGCTATACTGTCCTCGGACAGCGACTCTGGACTTGATAGCGACCATCGTTTAACTGCGCGTCGTACGAAGACACGTCGGCGTAGATCGGTCGTACGTTCTGACCCGACTACGTTAGAACATCAAGTAGAACGCGACATAGAGGACGTTGTTTCCGATAATAAAGACTTAAATAGTCCCGCCCGCGACGATCCCGCCCCCGGCATCTCTGTCCTCGGTAGTCCCGTCCGCGACGATCCCGCTCCTAGCATCTCTGTCCTCGGTAGTCCCGTCCGTGACGATCCCGCCCCCGGCACCTCTGTCCTCGGTAGTCCCGCCCGCGACGATCCCGCCCCCGGCAGCCCTATCCTCGGTAGTCCCGCCCGCGACGATCCCGCCCCCGGCAGCCCTATCCTCGGTAGTCTCCCCGATAATCCCGACGCGGGTATAGTCAACTACGTTGCCCCTGGCGTAGGCAATACTAGTAACGATATGGTACGTATTACATTAATCGGTTAAGTTATATAAACTCATGCTTGATTTACATCACCGTCTTTTAAAAATTCATAGCCGATTTGATATACTAATACACTCTCGTGGAATAGCCGCTAGAAAATACAACGGGAAACGAGACCGGCCATTCACCCGACCCGGCCCTGAGCGTCCAAGACGGGGACGACCAAGACTTGGAGATAGACGACCCAAATGCAGACGCGGAGTATAATCACCTCGAGTGTATACCGAACAAAGACACCGAGCGCCGTATATGGGATGAGGCTTGTACGTTCTTCGGCATCCAAAAGACCCAAAAGACCGTGCATGCATTTACTGGGCTTAAGCTCGGTCTCCGCCCGTATCAACTATGGGCCGTCTACCGCATGTTTTGCTGTACGCCGTTGACTAACACGTATGGTACCCTCTTAACGGACGGCATCGGTCTCGGGAAATCGCTGCAGGCCGTCGCTACTAGTATACTTGCAGCCGTGTACTGGGCCGTACGAAACGACGTATGGGAAGAATGGGCGTCTGTTGCCCGCGATGCATCGATTTCGGGGGAACGAAAACACTTACCACCGCCGGCTAGGTGGCCCGAAGACAAACAGTACGATGTTGCTGGCGATCCGATGCGGAACAGGAATTGCCCTAGTGGCACGTACCGGCATGGATTTGCGTGTCCCTGTGTACGGGTGCCGTCTTTTGCATATACACACAGCAATGTAACTGGGCTGTTAGGGTTAGGACTTTGCAAAAAATGGATTTTCACAATTCGTTTTTTAGCAGTAAAATAAAAAGTTGTAATTATAAAAACGTAAAACTATTCAGACGTCCGAACAGAAAAGAAAGAACACACCTAAACATATTCAGACGTCCGAACCAAAAATGTTCAGACGTCCGAACCAAAATTATTCAGACGTCCGAACAGAAAAGAAAGAACACACCAAAACAAATTCAGACGTCCGAACCAAAATTATTCAGACGTCCGAACAGAAAAGAAAGAACACACCAAAACATATTCAGACGTCCGAACCAAAAATGTTCAGACGTCCGAACCAAAATTATTCAGACGTCCGAACAGAAAAGAAAGAACACACCCAAACATATTCAGACGTCCGAACCAAAATTATTCAGACGTCCGAACAGAAAAGAAAGAACACACCAAAATTATTCAGACGTCCGAACAGAAAAGAAAGAACACACCAAAACAAATTCAGACGTCCGAACCAAAATTATTCAGACGTCCGAACAGAAAAGAAAGAACACACCCAAACATATTCAGACGTCCGAACCAAAACAAATTCAGACGTCCGAACCAAAATTATTCAGACGTCCGAACAGAAAAGAAAGAACACACCAAAACATATTCAGACGTCCGAACCAAAAATGTTCAGACGTCCGAACCAAAATTATTCAGACGTCCGAACAGAAAAGAAAGAACACACCCAAACATATTCAGACGTCCGAACCAAAATTATTCAGACGTCCGAATAGAAAAGAAAGAACACACCAAAACATATTCAGACGTCCGAACAGAAAAGAAAGAACACACCAAAACATATTCAGACGTCCGAACAGAAAAGAAAGAACACACCAAAACAAATTCAGACGTCCGAACAGAAAAGAAAGAACACACCCAAACATATTCAGACGTCCGAACCAAAATTATTCAGACGTCCGAACAGAAAAGAAAGAACACACCAAAACATATTCAGACGTCCGAACCAAAATTGTTCAGACGTCCGAACAGAAAAGAAAGAACACACCAAAACAAATTCAGACGTCCGAACAGAAAAGAAAGAACACACCCAAACATATTCAGACGTCCGAACCAAAATTATTCAGACGTCCGAACAGAAAAGAAAGAACACACCAAAACATATTCAGACGTCCGAACCAAAAATGTTCAGACGTCCGAACCAAAATTATTCAGACGTCCGAACAGAAAAGAAAGAACACACCCAAACATATTCAGACGTCCGAACCAAAAATGTTCAGACGTCCGAACAGAAAAGAAAGAACACACCCAAACATATTCAGACGTCCGAACCAAAACAAATTCAGACGTCCGAACCAAAATTGTTCAGACGTCCGAACCAAAATTATTCAGACGTCCGAACCAAAATTGTTCAGACGTCCGAACAGAAAAGAAAGAACACACTCAAACATATTCAGACGTCCGAACCAAAATTATTCAGACGTCCGAACCAAAATTGTTCAGACGTCCGAACAGAAAAGAAAGAACACACCCAAACATATTCAGACGTCCGAACCAAAATTATTCAGACGTCCGAACAGAAAAGAAAGAACACACCAAAATTATTCAGACGTCCGAACCAAAATTGTTCAGACGTCCGAACTAAAATTATTCAGACGTCCGAATAGAAAAGAAAGAACACACCAAAACATATTCAGACGTCCGAACCAAAAATGTTCAGACGTCCGAACCAAAATTATTCAGACGTCCGAACAGAAAAGAAAGAACACACCCAAACATATTCAGACGTCCGAACCAAAATTATTCAGACGTCCGAACAGAAAAGAAAGAACACACCCAAACATATTCAGACGTCCGAACCAAAAATGTTCAGACGTCCGAACTAAAATTATTCAGACGTCCGAATAGAAAAGAAAGAACACACCCAAACATATTCAGACGTCCGAACCAAAAATGTTCAGACGTCCGAACAGAAAAGAAAGAACACACCCAAACATATTCAGACGTCCGAACCAAAACAAATTCAGACGTCCGAACCAAAATTGTTCAGACGTCCGAACAGAAAAGAAAGAACACACCAAAATTATTCAGACGTCCGAACCAAAATTGTTCAGACGTCCGAACTAAAATTATTCAGACGTCCGAATAGAAAAGAAAGAACACACCAAAACATATTCAGACGTCCGAACCAAAATTATTCAGACGTCCGAACCAAAATTGTTCAGACGTCCGAACAGAAAAGAAAGAACACACTCAAACATATTCAGACGTCCGAACCAAAATTATTCAGACGTCCGAACCAAAATTGTTCAGACGTCCGAACAGAAAAGAAAGAACACACCCAAACATATTCAGACGTCCGAACCAAAATTATTCAGACGTCCGAACAGAAAAGAAAGAACACACCAAAATTATTCAGACGTCCGAACCAAAATTGTTCAGACGTCCGAACAGAAAAGAAAGAACACACCAAAACATATTCAGACGTCCGAACCAAAATTGTTCAGACGTCCGAACAGAAAAGAAAGAACACACCCAAACATATTCAGACGTCCGAACCAAAATTATTCAGACGTCCGAATAGAAAAGAAAGAACACACCCAAACATATTCAGACGTCCGAACCAAAAATGTTCAGACGTCCGAACAGAAAAGAAAGAACACACCCAAACATATTCAGACGTCCGAACCAAAACAAATTCAGACGTCCGAACCAAAATTATTCAGACGTCCGAACAGAAAAGAAAGAACACACCCAAACATATTCAGACGTCCGAACCAAAACAAATTCAGACGTCCGAACCAAAATTGTTCAGACGTCCGAACTAAAATTATTCAGACGTCCGAACCAAAATTGTTCAGACGTCCGAACAGAAAAGAAAGAACACACTCAAACATATTCAGACGTCCGAACCAAAATTATTCAGACGTCCGAACCAAAATTGTTCAGACGTCCGAACAGAAAAGAAAGAACACACCCAAACATATTCAGACGTCCGAACCAAAATTATTCAGACGTCCGAACAGAAAAGAAAGAACACACCCAAACATATTCAGACGTCCGAACCAAAAATGTTCAGACGTCCGAACTAAAATTATTCAGACGTCCGAATAGAAAAGAAAGAACACACCAAAACATATTCAGACGTCCGAACCAAAAATGTTCAGACGTCCGAACCAAAATTATTCAGACGTCCGAACAGAAAAGAAAGAACACACCCAAACATATTCAGACGTCCGAACCAAAAATGTTCAGACGTCCGAACAGAAAAGAAAGAACACACCCAAACATATTCAGACGTCCGAACCAAAACAAATTCAGACGTCCGAACCAAAATTGTTCAGACGTCCGAACCAAAATTATTCAGACGTCCGAACCAAAATTGTTCAGACGTCCGAACAGAAAAGAAAGAACACACTCAAACATATTCAGACGTCCGAACCAAAATTATTCAGACGTCCGAACCAAAATTGTTCAGACGTCCGAACAGAAAAGAAAGAACACACCCAAACATATTCAGACGTCCGAACCAAAATTATTCAGACGTCCGAACAGAAAAGAAAGAACACACCAAAATTATTCAGACGTCCGAACCAAAATTGTTCAGACGTCCGAACTAAAATTATTCAGACGTCCGAATAGAAAAGAAAGAACACACCAAAACATATTCAGACGTCCGAACCAAAAATGTTCAGACGTCCGAACCAAAATTATTCAGACGTCCGAACAGAAAAGAAAGAACACACCCAAACATATTCAGACGTCCGAACCAAAATTATTCAGACGTCCGAACAGAAAAGAAAGAACACACCCAAACATATTCAGACGTCCGAACCAAAAATGTTCAGACGTCCGAACTAAAATTATTCAGACGTCCGAATAGAAAAGAAAGAACACACCCAAACATATTCAGACGTCCGAACCAAAAATGTTCAGACGTCCGAACAGAAAAGAAAGAACACACCCAAACATATTCAGACGTCCGAACCAAAACAAATTCAGACGTCCGAACCAAAATTGTTCAGACGTCCGAACAGAAAAGAAAGAACACACCAAAATTATTCAGACGTCCGAACCAAAATTGTTCAGACGTCCGAACTAAAATTATTCAGACGTCCGAATAGAAAAGAAAGAACACACCAAAACATATTCAGACGTCCGAACCAAAATTATTCAGACGTCCGAACCAAAATTGTTCAGACGTCCGAACAGAAAAGAAAGAACACACTCAAACATATTCAGACGTCCGAACCAAAATTATTCAGACGTCCGAACCAAAATTGTTCAGACGTCCGAACAGAAAAGAAAGAACACACCCAAACATATTCAGACGTCCGAACCAAAATTATTCAGACGTCCGAACAGAAAAGAAAGAACACACCAAAATTATTCAGACGTCCGAACCAAAATTGTTCAGACGTCCGAACAGAAAAGAAAGAACACACCAAAACATATTCAGACGTCCGAACCAAAATTGTTCAGACGTCCGAACAGAAAAGAAAGAACACACCCAAACATATTCAGACGTCCGAACCAAAATTATTCAGACGTCCGAATAGAAAAGAAAGAACACACCAAAACAAATTCAGACGTCCGAATAGAAAAGAAAGAACACACCAAAACAAATTCAGACGTCCGAATAGAAAAGAAAGAACACACCAAAACAAATTCAGACGTCCGAACAGAAAAGAAAGAACACACCAAAATTATTCAGACGTCCGAACAGAAAAGAAAGAACACACCAAAACATATTCAGACGTCCGAACAGAAAAGAAAGAACACACCAAAACAAATTCAGACGTCCGAACAGAAAAGAAAGAACACACCCAAACATATTCAGACGTCCGAACCAAAATTATTCAGACGTCCGAACCAAAATTGTTCAGACGTCCGAACAGAAAAGAAAGAACACACCCAAACATATTCAGACGTCCGAACCAAAATTATTCAGACGTCCGAACAGAAAAGAAAGAACACACCAAAATTATTCAGACGTCCGAACCAAAATTGTTCAGACGTCCGAACCAAAATTGTTCAGACGTCCGAACCAAAATTGTTCAGACGTCCGAACAGAAAAGAAAGAACACCAAAACATATTCAGACGTCCGAACCAAAATGTTCAGACGTCCGAACAGAAAAGAAGAACACACCAAAAACATATTCAGACGTCCGAACCAAAATTGTTCAGACGTCCGAACAGAAAGAAAGAACACACCCAAAACATATTCAGACGTCCGAACCAAAATTATTCAGACGTCCGAATAGAAAAGAAAGAACACACCAAAACAAATTCAGACGTCCGAATAGAAAAGAAAGAACACACCAAAACAAATTAGACGTCCGAACAGAAAAGAAAGAACACACCAAAAATATTCAGACGTCCGAATAAAAAAAAGAACACACTAAAAACAGAAATATTTAGATTTCTGAACAAAAAAGCCGGTCGTCATCGTCTTCCTCTTCCTCGTCATTTTCAACCTCGTCCCCCTCGTCGTCTTCAATCTCGTCCCCCTCGTTATCTTCAACCTCGTCCCCCTTGTCGTCTTCAATCTCTTCTACCGTTCCTTTGGTATGTTGTCCGCGAGGCATCAGCCCAAGCAGCTCCCACAATTGGAGCAGTATGCAAAGAACGCTCGTCGCCGTCTTGGGCCATCTTAATGCCAGGAATCGTATCCTCCTCATCCGCTGTCGGCGCCGCCCCGCCCCGAGAATCTTACTTACAATGTGTTTCTCGCATGCGCACAGACTGTATGCAAAATCGGTGTCTCGTCGGCAATTGCTTGAATCACGGCGCGAAACTTGGTCTCTTTTTTGCCCACCTTAGGACCCTCCATACGGTGCCGGTTGTACGCCGTTGTTATACTTTTAGGAAGTAGAGCAAACACACCGACGCCAAACGTATCTGCTAATATAGCAATCGGCCGCCAAGCATATATCTTCTTAGACAGCTGGCCGACCGGCAGTGACATCTTGTCGGCGAGATACGTATGAATCTGAGTCGTCAAAGCACCACGAGCAATACCTTCCCCGTCGAGAAACGCAGCGACCTCCGCGTCCGTGCAATCCGACTGCGACCAACGCGCCACTGTTTGACGAGATCGGCTTTCATTTGTAGCATGCGGATGTCATCGGCCACGCCGCGCGTCGGTAGGTCATATAACATCGCTTGGCTCAGTTGCTTTGTAAAGGTCGAAAGTTTGATAGAACCGACGTGGCTTTGGCCCGTAGCATGTTTATTTCCCGCCACCGTAGTGCTTTCTGCCGAGGTTTGTAACAAGTGTGACTAAGAGACCGGTCCTCTACATTGGCATATTGTTCCAAAAACGCCTCAGCCAACCGTTTTCGCCCCCGGTTCCCAAAGACGTCAGTATACAAGACCATCGCAAACTGTCGAACGTCGTTCGACGAGACCATGTCCGGAAACACATGTTTTCAACTGGGCAGCCGCAGGCAGCCTCCCTAAGAAGTCGCTCTGCGTCTCTTTTTTTGTTTAGGCTCAGTTCGGATTTTTTTAAGAGCAAGTGGACGAGACTGCTTTCGTATGTTACCGTGTTCCTTTAATGTGTCATCCCCGACCGGAGTCTCTAGATCTTCTATTGTGTTCGTCTCGTCTAAGATACTAGTCTCGCCTAGGGCACTGTCTCGTCGGGGGCACTAGTCTCGTCGGGGGCACTGGGCACTGGTCTCGTCGGGGGCACTGGTCTCGTCGGGGGCACTGGTCTCGTCGGGGGCACTGGTCTCGTCGGGGGTACTGGTCTCGTCGGGGGCACTGGTCTCGTCGGGGGTACTGGTCTCGTCGGGGGTACTGGTTTCGTCGGGTATACTGGTCTTGTGTCGAGGATTTGTGTTCTCCGGCCTATTATTAGAATTTATTATTAATCAAGAAAGAAAAAGAAAGAAAAAGACGTACATATTAAAAAATGACTGAGATGTTACTTCTTTTTGAGACGAAGCGAGCAAGTCTGGTTGTATACCGTTTACCGTCGTACCGATTTCGTGTAGTGGTTTTGTTGTAAGCTGCATTTCTTGCATCGTAGAGAACAAGAACTCGGGCAGAAGTTCTAGTGGTAAATTTGCTCTCGTAAACTTCGTACACAGGTTCTGGATGAAAGACAAGGTCATACTGCGGTATTTTAACCGAATGAACGTAGGAGTATCAATTTTGGGTCCGGCTTCTAAAACGGGAGAATATTGAGAGGAGGGGAGAGAAGACATAACCTCGGTCGCGATCGTAGACGGCGGTTCGGACAGTGGGCGCTGGGCTAAGGACTGCCGGCGCGGTGATTGATCGGTGACCGAGTTTGCTTGGGGCGAGGGGGGGAGGGGAGCAACCACGGTACGCAACGGTGAACGGCGCGGATTTTGGTGGCGTGGCTGCACTCGCGACGAGCTCGGATCGATCCGGGCGTGTTTTGTAGGCCATATATCGGCAAGCGCCTCGTCTACTGCCTGACGGCGCTTCGTCGATGGTCTCATAACAGCTAAAAGAAACAGACAAGTAGAAATATGTATAAAGAAATAGAGTAAGAAAAGGATATAAAAAGAGATAGACAAGTAAAAGGATGTGAAGTCAGGTAGACGGATGTGAAAGAAAAAAAAAACAAGTAGAAAAGAAATACAAGTAAAAGAATGTAAAAAGAAACAGACAAGTAGAAAGATGTGGAAAAGCGTAATATAAGAGTATAGAATCCGCAAGTATGGGATGTTGAGCATAAACCGACAGATAGCTGGTTGTTTTTTCTTGTCTTTTCTTTTCCAATAAAGAAGAAAAAACGCCCTTTTCCGCGTCACAACCGCGACAGCGTGTCGTATCGCGGAACGAATATAAATAAATAGATAAATGAAAAAGAGATAAATATTTAAGATGTAAGATAAAGTCGTACTCGTATGTTTCTTAACCGGACGACTTTTAATTTTAATACCTTGTCATGTTACGAGCAGGTAAAGGAGGTAGACGAAGACGAGGTCTTAAGCTAAGTGTATTCGGGTATTTAAAACTGCGTAGATAAGGTAAATAAGCAGGAGATTAGGAGATAAGAGTAAAGAGGTAAGACGGGGTAGACGGTAATAACGGTCCGTGCTTAATAATACCCATTGTTTTGCGGGTCTTTATATACTTAGTGATACAAGTTAAGACTAAGAAAGAACACGTATAATAATGTAGCTTTTCGTATCATACTAATCTTCGCAGAAGTCGAAACCAATTATATCAGTCTTAAAAAAAGGTAATATTTTAACGTTGAAAAGGATTAAAACAATAGAATAAGATAAAAATAAACCATTTTCTTTGTTTTTATTTCGTTTTTAATTATCTGATATGAAGTTATTATTGTTAAAAGTAGGATAAAATAGAGCAAAAATTGCTTATTATAATGGTATACTTTAATCATCTCTTTTATTTATTTTTAAAAATAAAATAAAACATTATACGAGATGTTAATTGTAGTAAGCTATATACTTGATGTATTACGTAAACAGTCGGTTGACATACTATAAACGGGTACTAAATGAAGATCGTCGATAGACCCCGGATTTACCTTTCTCTTCATTTCCTAGCTCCCGTTATCTCTTAATATTCAAGGGGTTGTTTACTTGTTTTCTTTCTTATCAACGAAAATGTAACAGCTGCTTGTATATTCGGACGTTTAAATCGTTGTACTAGGAGTTGTATTCCTCTTCATTTCCTGTTATCTTTCAATATTCCAGGGGTTGTTTACTTTTCTTATCAACGAATATGTAACAGCCGCTTTTCTATTCGGACGTCTGAATTGGTGTACTAATCCTAGAGTTGTATTTCTCTTCATTTCCGGGCTCCCGTTATCTTCGTATTTCAAGGGATTGCTTACTTTTTTCCTTTTTTCTTATCAACGAATATGTAACAGTCGCTTTTCTATTCGGACGTCTGAATTGGTGTACTAATCCTAGAGTTGTATTTCTCTTCATTTCCGGGCTCCCGTTATCTTCGTATTTCAAGGGATTGCTTACTTTTTTCCTTTTTTCTTATCAACGAATATGTAACAGTCGCTTTTCTATTCGGACGTCTGAATTGGTGTACTAGTCCTAGAGTTGTATTTCTCTTCATTTCCGGGCTCCCGTTATCTTCGTATTTCAAGGGATTGCTTATTTTTTTTTTCCTTTTTATCAACGAATATGTAACAGCCGCTTTTCTATTCGGACGTCTGAATTGGTGTACTAATCCTAGAGTTGTATTTCTCTTCATTTCCGGGCTCCCGTTATCTTCGTATTTCAAGGGATTGCTTACTTTTTTCCTTTTTTCTTATCAACGAATATGTAACAGCCGCTTTTCTATTCGGACGTCTGAATTGGTGTACTAATCCTAGAGTTGTATTTCTCTTCATTTCCGGGCTCCCGTTATCTTCGTATTTCAAGGGATTGCTTACTTTTTTTCCTTTTTTCTTATCAACGAATATGTAATAGCCGCTTTTCCATTCTGACGTCGGAACCGTTGTGTTTCTCTTCATTTCCTAGCTCGCGTTATCTTTTAATATTTAAGGGGTTGTTTACTTTTTTCTTTTTTCTTATATGTATTTGTATATTCTATAGTCGTTCTCTTTATTTCCTGGCTCCCGTTATTACTTAATATTCTAAGGGTTGTTTACTTTTCTTATTAACGAATATATAGCAGCCACTTTTCTATTCTAACGTCTAAATTGGTGTACTAATCCTAGAGTTGTATTTCTCTTCATTTCCGGGCTCCCGTTATCTTCGTATTTCAAGGGATTGCTTACTTTTTTTCCTTTTTTCTTATTAACGAATATGTAACAGTCGCTTGTATATTCGGACGTCTGAACCGTTGTACTAGAGTTGCATTTGTCTTGTGTTATCTCTTTATATTCAAAGAGTCGTTTATTCTTTTTCTTTTATTAACGAACATGTGACGGCCGCTGTAACAAATCTCGGATATCGTCAAAGTCAAGTTTCGTATAAAAGAGCAGAGAGCACGTAAAAGATAAAAGATTATTTTTATATACTTTTTCCCCCTTCTACTATTTTCTCCTTCTCCTACGATTATACAATGGGGCGACCACGGGCCCACGTTAACCGCCAGACGAAGACGAAAAAGTCTCGCCGCAATACTACCAAAACCCAAACGGCACGGTCGACGAATCAAAGTACCCAGTCACAGTCGCCTATTGAAGCTTATTTCCAAGCTCCTCCTGCCCAGTCACCTACGCTGCCGCAAGCCCGGCCGCCGCAATTTGCTCGTCAAACATCAATCCGAGCCCATTTCTCGCCGTCACCTGTATCTTCACAGGCGTCGGACTACGTTATACAAGATAGCAGCTCGTCGAGTCCGGCTCGTTTTATAAATACTTTTTTTAGAGGCGGCGTAAGGAAGAATGGTATGTTGTTTTCTCTTTTTTTCTCTTACTCTTTACTAGAATAAGATAAATTAGTTGTATTAACCAAAAAAAGGAACCCACCCAACGACGCCATCTACCGAGCGGCGACAGCCGAGTCCTTTATCACAACCGTTTACTCCGGGTCTTAGCGATGTGTCCCGACACTCGTCGTCGAGTCCGGGTCTTTTTACGACTTTGAATATAAGACGTGACGCCCGAGAAAATAGTAAGTTTCTTCTTCTTTTTGTGTATTTAATAAATACTACTACGTCTTTAACATGTGCACGTTGTTTTCTTTTTTAACCAAAACTAGGTTTTATAAGACGATTACAACACAACTCGCAGGCCACTGTGTCTCTCCCGACACCGCGTCCAACGCAAGGTACGTCGAGTCTTCTTTTGTCTTTTTTGTCTATTATTTTTTACTATACTAATAAAAAAGAACTCCAAGAACAACAATGGCCAGCGTCTACGTTGGCGCAGAGCACAACCCACGACAATGCCGGAGACGTGGCCCAAGACGACGTAGACATCAACGAAGCGGACATGGCCTACGACAACAACGAGCACATGGACCTAGACGATGACGACGGCGAGGAGATGAGCGATACGATGGACGACGAAAGTTGGCGCGGTGTGAGCGACGACGAGGCAGACGGCCCCGCTAACGCCGGCCAGCAGCTGCCCTACGAGGTGCCGTTAACGCGCGAGGAAGTATACGCATGGCTTGAAGACCAGACTATCACGCCTACAGAACGGCTCGCGCGGCGGATCACGTATGTTCTCCGCATCGGCCTCGTGGCGTGTCCGGCCGAGGAGCATGCGCGC
Organism: Ophiostoma himal-ulmi; assembly: GCA_029299165.1. Lineage (NCBI taxonomy): Eukaryota > Fungi > Ascomycota > Sordariomycetes > Ophiostomatales > Ophiostomataceae > Ophiostoma > Ophiostoma himal-ulmi. Next base: position 1,282,129 of record JANSME010000012.1, read on the forward strand.
TGGGAGACGGTCCACAACGCAAATTGCTCCCACCACTATGGGCTCCAAGAGACATACGGGGCGTCGCCGCCGGGGTTTACCAACGCGGCAGCAAGGCAGAGCAGCCCAGCCTTGTCAACCCTCGGGCTCAACTGCCCAGTGCGGCCGCTTGGCCCAGGCCATTTAAAACTAAGCCGGACGGACCTCCCTTCCGCGTCTCGGCTCGAGGCGCAGCATTGCGGCTGGCCGGACGAAGGCCGGCACAAGGGTGCTCAGATCTGCTTACACCGAGACGATCTACCTCTACAAATCATGGACCGGGCGGTGCACGACGTCGACAGCTTTCTACACGTCACGAGCGACCCAAGAGACTTTCAAGGGCCGCTCGACGTCGCCGTTACGCCGCAGACCAAGTCTCTTCTTACAAAAAACGTCCACCTGTACTTGCCGGTCCAAACAGAAACAAAAACAATCCGTGCCCCTATCCACCGCATCCCACACATCGTTTTTGCCCGGCGGGGTGCGGACGTCATTTATATGTTTTTCCCCAAGATGTATGCTGAAAGAACGAAAACGACGCCACCGCTGCCCGACGTCTTACACGCCATGTCTTCAATATATTCATCTTGCCGAGCTTTGACCGCATCGGGTCGAGCTTTGCACACCACGTCCCGTCGTGTTATAAAGAGGCGCGCGCCATGTCCCGCATTGCCGTCGAAGGAACCGGCCAAAAGAACGGCCGGGAAGGCGCTATCCAAGTCACGTACAACGACACCAACCTCCAGTTCTTATGGCAGGTGATGCGCGACGGCCTAGACAGGGCGGAGTACGCCAGCATCCCGGCAATGTAACTGGGCTGTTAGGGTTAGGACTTTGCAAAAATGGATTTTCACAATTCGTTTTTTAGCAGTAAAATAAAAAGTTGTAATTATAAAAACGTAAAACTATCAGACGTCCGAACAGAAAAGAAAGAAAACACACCTAAAAATATTCAGACGTCCGAACCAAAAATGTTCAGACGTCCGAACCAAAATTATTCAGACGTCTCGAACAGAAAAGAAAGAACACACCAAAACAAATTCAGACGTCGAACCAAAATTATTCAGACGTCCGAACAGAAAAGAAAGAACACACCAAAACATATTCAGACGTCCGAACCAAAAATGTTCAGACGTCCGACAAAATTATTCAGACGTCCGAACAGAAAAGAAAGAAACACACCAAAACATATTCAGACGTCGAACCAAAATTATTCAGACGTCCGAACAGAAAAGAAAGAACACACCAAAATATTCAGACGTCGAACAGAAAAGAAAGAACACACCAAAACAATTCAGACGTCCGAACCAAAATTATTCAGACGTCCGAACAGAAAGAAAGAACACACCCAAACATATTCAGACGTCCGAACCAAAACAAATTCAGACGTCCGAACCAAAATTACAGACGTCCGAACAGAAAAGAAAGAACACACCAAAACATATTCAGACGTCCGAACCAAAAATGTTCAGACGTCCGAACCAAATTATTCAGACGTCCGAACAGAAAAGAAAGAACACACCCAAAACATATTCAGACGTCCGAACCAAAATTATTCAGACGTCCGAATAGAAAAGAAAGAACACACCAAAACATATTCAGACGTCCGAACAGAAAAGAAAGAACACACCAAAACATATTCAGACGTCCGAACAGAAAAGAAAGAAACACACCAAAACAAATTCAGACGTCCGAACAGAAAAGAAAGAAACACACCCAACATATTCAGACGTCCGAACCAAAATTATCAGACGTCCGAACAGAAAAGAAAGAAACACACCAAAACATATTCAGACGTCCGAACCAAAATTGTTCAGACGTCCGAACAGAAAAGAAAGAACACACCAAAACAAATTCAGACGTCCGAACAGAAAAGAAAGAACACACCCAAACATATTCAGACGTCCGAACCAAAATTATTCAGACGTCCGAACAGAAAAGAAAGAACACACCAAAACATATTCAGACGTCCGAACCAAAAATGTTCAGACGTCCGAACCAAAATTATTCAGACGTCCGAACAGAAAAGAAAGAACACACCAAACATATTCAGACGTCCGAACCAAAAATGTTCAGACGTCCGAACAGAAAAGAAAGAACACACCCAAACATATTCAGACGTCCGAACCAAAACAAATTCAGACGTCCGAACCAAAATTGTTCAGACGTCCGAACCAAAATTATTCAGACGTCCGAACCAAAATTGTTCAGACGTCCGAACAGAAAAGAAAGAACACACTCAAACATATTCAGACGTCCGAACCAAAATTATTCAGACGTCCGAACCAAAATTGTTCAGACGTCCGAACAGAAAAGAAAGAAACACCCAAACATATTCAGACGTCCGAACCAAAATTATTCAGACGTCCGAACAGAAAAGAAAGAACACACCAAAATTATTCAGACGTCCGAACCAAAATTGTTCAGACGTCCGAACTAAAATTATTCAGACGTCCGAATAGAAAAGAAAGAACACACCAAAACATATTCAGACGTCCGAACCAAAAATGTTCAGACGTCCGAACCAAAATTATTCAGACGTCCGAACAGAAAAGAAAGAACACACCCAAACATATCAGACGTCCGAACCAAAATTATTCAGACGTCCGAACAGAAAAGAAAGAACACACCCAAACATATTCAGACGTCCGAACAAAAATGTTCAGACGTCCGAACTAAAATTATTCAGACGTCCGAATAGAAAAGAAAGAACACACCCAAACATATTCAGACGTCCGAACCAAAAATGTTCAGACGTCCGAACAGAAAAGAAAGAACACACCCAAACATATTCAGACGTCCGAACCAAAACAAATTCAGACGTCCGAACCAAAATTGTTCAGACGTCCGAACAGAAAAGAAAGAACACACCAAAATTATTCAGACGTCCGAACCAAAATTGTTCAGACGTCCGAACTAAAATTATTCAGACGTCCGAATAGAAAAGAAAGAACACACCAAAACATATTCAGACGTCCGAACCAAAATTATTCAGACGTCCGAACCAAAAATTGTTCAGACGTCCGAACAGAAAAGAAAGAACACACTCAAACATATTCAGACGTCCGAACCAAAATTATTCAGACGTCCGAACCAAAATTGTTCAGACGTCCGAACAGAAAAGAAAGAACACACCCAAACATATTCAGACGTCCGAACCAAAATTATTCAGACGTCCGAACAGAAAAGAAAGAACACACCAAAATTATTCAGACGTCCGAACCAAAATTGTTCAGACGTCCGAACAGAAAAGAAAGAACACAAAAAACATATTCAGACGTCCGAACCAAAATTGTTCAGACGTCCGAACAGAAAAGAAAGAACACACCCAAAACATATTCAGACGTCCGAACCAAAATTATTCAGACGTCCGAATAGAAAAGAAAGAACACACCCAAACATATTCAGACGTCCGAACCAAAAATGTTCAGACGTCCGAACAGAAAAGAAAGAACACACCCAAAACATATTCAGACGTCCGAACCAAAACAAATTCAGACGTCCGAACCAAAATTATTCAGACGTCCGAACAGAAAAGAAAGAACACACCCAAACATATTCAGACGTCCGAACCAAAACAAATTCAGACGTCCGAACCAAAATTGTTCAGACGTCCGAACTAAAATTATTCAGACGTCCGAACCAAAATTGTTCAGACGTCCGAACAGAAAAGAAAGAACACACTCAAACATATTCAGACGTCCGAACCAAAATTATTCAGACGTCCGAACCAAAATTGTTCAGACGTCCGAACAGAAAAGAAAGAACACACCCAAACATATTCAGACGTCCGAACCAAAATTATTCAGACGTCCGAACAGAAAAGAAAGAACACACCCAAACATATTCAGACGTCCGAACCAAAAATGTTCAGACGTCCGAACTAAAATTATTCAGACGTCCGAATAGAAAAGAAAGAACACACCAAAACATATTCAGACGTCCGAACCAAAAATGTTCAGACGTCCGAACCAAAATTATTCAGACGTCCGAACAGAAAAGAAAGAACACACCCAAACATATTCAGACGTCCGAACCAAAAATGTTCAGACGTCCGAACAGAAAAGAAAGAACACACCCAAACATATTCAGACGTCCGAACCAAAACAAATTCAGACGTCCGAACCAAAATTGTTCAGACGTCCGAACCAAAATTATTCAGACGTCCGAACCAAAATTGTTCAGACGTCCGAACAGAAAAGAAAGAACACACTCAAACATATTCAGACGTCCGAACCAAAATTATTCAGACGTCCGAACCAAAATTGTTCAGACGTCCGAACAGAAAAGAAAGAACACACCCAAACATATTCAGACGTCCGAACCAAAATTATTCAGACGTCCGAACAGAAAAGAAAGAACACACCAAAATTATTCAGACGTCCGAACCAAAATTGTTCAGACGTCCGAACTAAAATTATTCAGACGTCCGAATAGAAAAGAAAGAACACACCAAAACATATTCAGACGTCCGAACCAAAAATGTTCAGACGTCCGAACCAAAATTATTCAGACGTCCGAACAGAAAAGAAAGAACACACCCAAACATATTCAGACGTCCGAACCAAAATTATTCAGACGTCCGAACAGAAAAGAAAGAACACACCCAAACATATTCAGACGTCCGAACCAAAAATGTTCAGACGTCCGAACTAAAATTATTCAGACGTCCGAATAGAAAAGAAAGAACACACCCAAACATATTCAGACGTCCGAACCAAAAATGTTCAGACGTCCGAACAGAAAAGAAAGAACACACCCAAACATATTCAGACGTCCGAACCAAAACAAATTCAGACGTCCGAACCAAAATTGTTCAGACGTCCGAACAGAAAAGAAAGAACACACCAAAATTATTCAGACGTCCGAACCAAAATTGTTCAGACGTCCGAACTAAAATTATTCAGACGTCCGAATAGAAAAAAGAAGAACACACCAAAACATATTCAGACGTCCGAACCAAAATTATTCAGACGTCCGAACCAAAATTGTTCAGACGTCCGAACAGAAAAGAAAGAACACACTCAAACATATTCAGACGTCCGAACCAAAATTATTCAGACGTCCGAACCAAAATTGTTCAGACGTCCGAACAGAAAAGAAAGAACACACCCAAACATATTCAGACGTCCGAACCAAAATTATTCAGACGTCCGAACAGAAAAGAAAGAACACACCAAAATTATTCAGACGTCCGAACCAAAATTGTTCAGACGTCCGAACAGAAAAGAAAGAACACACCAAAACATATTCAGACGTCCGAACCAAAATTGTTCAGACGTCCGAACAGAAAAGAAAGAACACACCCAAACATATTCAGACGTCCGAACCAAAATTATTCAGACGTCCGAATAGAAAAGAAAGAACACACCAAAACAAATTCAGACGTCCGAATAGAAAAGAAAGAACACACCAAAACAAATTCAGACGTCCGAATAGAAAAGAAAGAACACACCAAAACAAATTCAGACGTCCGAACAGAAAAGAAAGAACACACCAAAATTATTCAGACGTCCGAACAGAAAAGAAAGAACACACCAAAACATATTCAGACGTCCGAACAGAAAAGAAAGAACACACCAAAACAAATTCAGACGTCCGAACAGAAAAGAAAGAACACACCCAAACATATTCAGACGTCCGAACCAAAATTATTCAGACGTCCGAACCAAAATTGTTCAGACGTCCGAACAGAAAAGAAAGAACACACCCAAACATATTCAGACGTCCGAACCAAAATTATTCAGACGTCCGAACAGAAAAGAAAGAACACACCAAAATTATTCAGACGTCCGAACCAAAATTGTTCAGACGTCCGAACCAAAATTGTTCAGACGTCCGAACCAAAATTGTTCAGACGTCCGAACAGAAAAGAAAGAACACACCAAAACATATTCAGACGTCCGAACCAAAATTGTTCAGACGTCCGAACAGAAAAGAAAGAACACACCAAAACATATTCAGACGTCCGAACCAAAATTGTTCAGACGTCCGAACAGAAAAGAAAGAACACACCCAAACATATTCAGACGTCCGAACCAAAATTATTCAGACGTCCGAATAGAAAAGAAAGAACACACCAAAACAAATTCAGACGTCCGAATAGAAAAGAAAGAACACACCAAAACAAATTCAGACGTCCGAACAGAAAAGAAAGAACACACCAAAAAATATTCAGACGTCCGAATAAAAAAAAGAACACACTAAAAACAGAAATATTTAGATTTCTGAACAAAAAAGCCGGTCGTCATCGTCTTCCTCTTCCTCGTCATTTTCAACCTCGTCCCCCTCGTCGTCTTCAATCTCGTCCCCCTCGTTATCTTCAACCTCGTCCCCCTTGTCGTCTTCAATCTCTTCTACCGTTCCTTTGGTATGTTGTCCGCGAGGCATCAGCCCAAGCAGCTCCCAAATTGGAGCAGTATGCAAAGAACGCTCGTCGCCGTCTTGGGCCATCTTAATGCCAGGAATCGTATCCTCCTCATCCGCTGTCGGCGCCGCCCCGCCCCCGAGAATCTTACTTACAATGTGTTTCTCGCATGCCGCACAGACTGTATGCAAAATCGGTGTCTCGTCGGCAATTGCTTGAATCACGGCGCGAAACTTGGTCTCTTTTTTGCCCACCTTAGGACCCTCCATACGGTGCCGGTTGTACGCCGTTGTTATACTTTTAGGAAGTAGAGCAAACACACCGACGCCAAACGTATCTGCTAATATAGCAATCGGCCGCCAAGCATATATCTTCTTAGACAGCTGGCCGACCGGCAGTGACATCTTGTCGGCGAGATACGTATGAATCTGAGTCGTCAAAGCACCACGAGCAATACCTTCCCCGTCGAGAAACGCAGCGACCTCCGCGTCCGTGCAATCCGACTGCGACCAACGCGCCCACTGTTTGACGAGATCGGCTTTCATTTGTAGCATGCGGATGTCATCGGCCACGCCGCGCGTCGGTAGGTCATATAACATCGCTTGGCTCAGTTGCTTTGTAAAGGTCGAAAGTTTGATAGAACCGACGTGGCTTTGGCCCGTAGCATGTTTATTTCCCGCCACCGTAGTGCTTTCTGCCGAGGTTTGTAACAAGTGACTAAGAGACCGGTCCTCTACATTGGCATATTGTTCCAAAAACGCCTCAGCCAACCGTTTTCGCCCCCGGTTCCCAAAGACGTCAGTATACAAGACCATCGCAAACTGTCGAACGTCGTTCGACGAGACCATGTCCGGAAACACATGTTTTTCTAACTGGGCAGCCGCAGGCAGCCTCCCTAAGAAGTCGCTCTGCGTCTCTTTTTTTTGTTTAGGCTCAGTTCGGATTTTTTTTAAGAGCAAGTGGACGAGACTGCTTTCGTATGTTACCGTGTTGTCTTTTAATGTGTCATCCCCGACCGGAGTCTCTAGATCTTCTATTGTGTTCGTCTCGTCTAAGATACTAGTCTCGCCTAGGGCACTGGTCTCGTCGGGGGCACTAGTCTCGTCGGGGGCACTGGTCTCGTCGGGGGCACTGGTCTCGTCGGGGGCACTGGTCTCGTCGGGGGCACTGGTCTCGTCGGGGGTACTGGTCTCGTCGGGGGCACTGGTCTCGTCGGGGGTACTGGTCTCGTCGGGGGTACTGGTTTCGTCGGGTATACTGGTCTTGTGTCGAGGATTTGTGTTCTCCGGCCTATTATTAGAATTTATTATTAATCAAGAAAGAAAAAGAAAGAAAAAGACGTACATATTAAAAATGACTGAGATGTTACTTCTTTTTGAGACGAAGCGAGCAAGTCTGGTTGTATACCGTTTACCGTCGTACCGATTTCGTGTAGTGGTTTTGTTGTAAGCTGCATTTCTTGCATCGTAGAGAACAAGAACTCGGGCAGAAGTTCTAGTGGTAAATTTGCTCTCGTAAACTTCGTACACAGGTTCTGGATGAAAGACAAGGTCATACTGCGGTATTTTAACCGAATGAACGTAGGAGTATCAATTTTGGGTCCGGCTTCTAAAACGGGAGAATATTGAGAGGAGGGGGAGAGAAGACATAACCTCGGTCGCGATCGTAGACGGCGGTTCGGACAGTGGGCGCTGGGCTAAGGACTGCCGGCGAGCGGTGATTGATCGGTGACCGAGTTTGCTTGGGGCGAGGGGGGGAGGGGAGCAACCACGGTACGCAAACGGTGAACGGCGCGGATTTTGGTGGCGTTGGCTGCACTCGCGACGAGCTCGGATCGATCCGGGGCGTGTTTGTAGGCCATATATCGGCAAGCGCCTCGTCTACTGCCTGACGGCGCTTCGTCGATGGTCTCATAACAGCTAAAAGAAACAGACAAGTAGAAATATGTATAAAGAAATAGAGTAAGAGAAAGGATATAAAAAGAGATAGACAAGTAAAAGGATGTGAAGTCAGGTAGACGGATGTGAAAAAGAAAAAAAAAACAAGTAGAAAAGAAATACAAGTAAAAGAATGTAAAAAGAAACAGACAAGTAGAAAGATGTGGAAAGCGTAATATAAGAGTATAGAATCCGCAAGTATGGGATGTGAGCATAAACCGACAGATAATGGTTTGTTTTTTCTTGTCTTTTCTTTTCCAATAAAGAAGAAAAAACGCCCTTTTCCGCGTCACAAACCGCGACA